>CM017805.1:13024489-15524489 GCA_008086715.1 Sitobion miscanthi
AAATATAATATGTACCTATAATGTAAGAGTAAAAATTGGACTGGCATGCTTAAGAAACCACACTATGTGTATATGTGAAAAAATTAATATTTCAGATTCTGTGTGAAGTCACGGGTGTATATTGTGGTTTCGCCTTGGAAACGCAAATATACTCTATCCGTCTTTTTTATTGTCTCATTGTTGGGAAAATACATTTTCCAAAATATACCTCTAGTTTCTCGTCTATATTTATAGCTGGCACCTATATACAATAACTTATTCCGACATATTTTGATCTCGCATGCAAAGTTACGCTACTAGTCATAACTTTATAACCGTTGCCGGCGATAAGTTAAAGTTGTTAGTACGCACGCACATTGTGTCTTGTGAGTTTAACTAGAATATAATCTTAGTATTCATCTATTTTTACATAATAAACCTCATGGCGAACTTGTATTTAAGTATATTATAACTTGTATAGAACCAATCGTTATAGAATATTATAATATCGATAAGGGCAACGCGATTGTTCCACAACTGATATTATTATGTGTTATACAATGCGTACAATTAGAAACATAATAATATATGTGCGTCATTCGCGTATTTATAGGTAGTAGGAAGGTACTTTGATTTGCACAAATAAATACTATTTGTGGAAGTGACGATAATATTCACATTATATACAGGAAATAAACGAATGAATGGCGTTCTTCATTGGTGATACATTATTGCCTCAATTTCTCTATGTTCACTGTTCCAGGAAATTATAATAAATTATTATGTTCGTATTGTCATCTCTTTTTATTGTGTTTTATAGGTAATAACTATAATAATAATATAATATTAGGCACGTTGTTGGAACCAAATAATATCGACGCATTTTTTTAAAACTCAAGTTCGAGTATTTTCGTTAAAATATTATATTGTGGTATTTTGAATTACTTCATCGTTCCCGCATTGTATCTGCGAGCTTTACAATTATATTTTCACAAGTGTATCGAAAGTCGTAACCGACGTGATATCATAAACAAACGTATTATATCCAATAATAGGAGACGTATACTATACATCATTGTTTCTCAATCTTTTTAGTGTCGCGACCCCCAAAATAGGTGTAAAATATAGCCAATCACTTCGCGACCCCCCTTCCATCTGGGTTAGGTAAAAATTTAAACAGTAAAAATATCCTACCATTAAAACAAATTCAAAGATCACACTAATTATTTATTTTTAAGTTTATTAATTTTTTATGTTTATATCCTTATCGGGATAATTTTATTATTATTTTAATTTTTTCAATAAAAAGTCTTAAATATTTAAATAAAAAGGTACATTTTGTAAATCAGCGTTTTATTATTTTTGACCTGCGCGACCCCGAGTCAAGGTGTTCGCGACCCCTGGTTGAGAAACGCTGCTATACATAATATGCACAGCTGTTATTGGGTTACCTATTTATTATTTACTTTATTATGATAATACTATTACGTCTATGGATAAAAAAGTGCGTTCGTATGGAAGGAAAAAAAAGTTTCAAAATTATTAATGATAAGTCTTCAAAACCTTTAAAATAAATTCTGTAGTTATATGTCTATATCAGATAGGTACCTATCGCACGTACCTACATAATATTATTATTATTATAATATTGAAACGCGAATGAAAATATAACGTTTTGGACGAATTGAAAATAAAAACTTTTCACACTCATAGGGGTACGTTTCTTTAGAACTTTTGAACTCAGAGTTATACCTATATGAACCGTATAATATTATTATCGTTATATTATTATAATATCGTAATGGTGCAGGTTGAACGAATTTTGACAATTTCTGCAGTACCTATATAGTATACGAAATTAATTAATCAATTATCACGCGTAATTGATGGGGTGAGGACGGAGGGATGGGACGAAGATCGGCGCTGAAACCCGGACAAAGGTTACACAATATGTGGCTGGGAAGTAAAAAATAAAATGAAAAAAACAAAGTCAATTTGCCTAGCGATTAAATTAATTCGCGTTCAACGTTATTATACGATCGTCCCGAAATTAAACCAACGTCGTCATTAAGCCATTTTGCAAATTCTCGACACGGCGAAATGGCATTACACCGGCGTCCGGATTTATGCGCGTCGCCTGTTGATCGTTAAGTACGACGCGCGGACGGGATAGTCACGCGTAATGAATATCAAAACGGCAGTCACAATATGTCGTTTTTCCGTATAATAATATTATGGTGAGGCCGCCGCCGCCCGCGAGTCTATGGATATTAAATACTATGACGATAATAATGAAAAATAACAACACTGTACCACAGAAGTCAACTGACGCGATAGTCCATTTTTTGAAATTTTGAGTTGGTTATATAATCAGAATAATATGCCTTTAAACGCGATGCTCGTTTTTTTTTTTAACATGCACACATTTTGGAATCAGAATAAGAAGATCTATTTTGCATTTTTTAACGGTTTTAAATTTTAAAGTAAATTTTTTCATTTTTTGAGCATTTCAAGATTTAGGAGCGTCGCCTGTTGATCGTTAAGTACGACGCGTGGACGGGATAGTCACGCGTAATGAATATCAAAACGGGAGTCACAATATGTCGTTTTTCCGTATAATAAGGTGATAATAATAAAAAAATAATAACCGTACCACAGAAGTCAACTAACGCGATAGTCCATTTTTGAAATTTTGAGTTAGTTATATACTCAGAAAAATATGCTTTTAAACGCGATGCTCGTTTTTTTAACATACACACATTTTGGAATCAGAATAAGAAGATCTATTATGCATTTTTTAACGGTTTTAAATTTTAAAGTAAATTTTTTCATTTTTTGAGCATTTCAAGATTTAGGAGCGTCGCCTGTTGATCGTTAAGTACGACGCGTGGACGGGATAGTCACGCGTAATGAATATCAAAACGGGAGTCACAATATGTCGTTTTTCCGTATAATAAGGTGATAATTATTAACACCGCCATGATACCCAAAATAGGGTCTCACCACAATTAAAGACAGTATGATTGCCCAACGAATTAACAAAAGTGTCTACCCAAATGAATCTCCATATTCAGTATTAAACAGCTGGATATTTCTGCACTAGCGCTTATTTGTTGTAGTGACTATAAATGCAGTTACGTTTCAAATGTAAACAATTGTAGTTGCGTGATAGGTAGTTTTGACAATTTAAACAAATATTAATAAAAAAAAAAAAATTTGCAAATTTTCAAACTTGTACACTTACTGAAGGCGACAACAATGTAACATTTTAAATCCAACGAGAAAATACTGATTGTCGAGACCCGGAAAAGATTATCGCTGAAAATTATTTCAGTGAGATCCAAAATCGATTCCCGTAATAAAAATTAAGTTTTTTCATATTATGTAAATAGATAGGTAACAAAATAAGTAATAAGAAAGAAGTCTGTATGTACATACATTGATATTTTTATCAGGAACAAATAAGGAGTATTTCAGGAGTATAGATCAAAGAGCATTAAGTGATCTTTCGTTACTGCTTTCTTCCTTTTTAAATCACATACATCGCTTTATTGGCACATAATATTATGCCATTGATGTCTGCAGGAGGCATTTGGTTGTAACTCCAAATAAAAGTGTATACTTGCTGATTGGTGTAAAAAACTAATAGGTAATCTATGTAATATTATACCGCAAAATAATAACAAACTACAAATATTACACAGTAAAAAATAACAATAATCATAATTATTACCACTATAACTCCAGCCGTCTAGTGCACGCGCTTACGGATAATATAATACGCTGTCATCAATTGTTCGCCTCTTTATTTGCGGTGGTGGCGATGGCGGCGACGACATTTTTAGGATTCGCACTCGAATAATAATAATAATAATAATAATAATAATATGTCCGCCGAGAATACATTGTGGCCGTGCGGTGCGACAGCGCGCGTGTGTTTAATTTATATTATAATATAATATTATTATTATTGTAACACTTCGCGAAACGTACCATATAATATAAATTAAAACCGTGTGCGATGACGGGCCAAGGTGGGTCTCCGGGGGTGGGTGTGGGGTGTATGTATATTAATATATATATATATATGTGTGCAAAGTACAATGAAATGCATATATTCATGAGGAGTTGTGACAAAACCAGCGCGCGGGGTTGCAGGACTAAAATTAAGGGTACACGCAGATTGTCGAAAAACAAGTACTCAGACCTCTCCCCCCCTTCACCCCCGCGCGATCTCACAGACCACCACCGCCGCCGCATCCCTAGTCAGCCATAAAACACATGTAAGTATACATTTGTGTCTATTTATAGGTGTGTTTTTGTATTAAATTATCATATCTATATTGTAGTCCGCGCGGTATACCTACCTAGGTATATAATATTATTAAAATAGTGCCGAAATGATTTCTACCCTTCGTCGGCGATACTGCGGTAGCGGTTGGTGAGGAGGGTGGATCAAATTTTCGACCGTGCCCTCCCCCCCCCCCCGAGTCTACTGCAGCGCCGCCGCTTATAATAGGACGTGTCGTCGTCGTCGCCTACAATTTATTTATACGCGTCGCGATTTTTTTATTCCCTCTTTAGAATATATTTTTTCAATCCCATTGTGCCGCGTATTATAATATTATACAGTCACGCTGGTGTTTGCGCGTACAATGTAAGACCTTTTGGAAAATCTCTGTCGTTAACGCCTCCGCCTCGTCTGCACGGTCCGCGAATCATTCTCGGCCGGAATAATCGTCGGCAGCTCTTGTGCGGATTCAGACGTGAACGAACGCCTCTGCTACAACGACGCGGCGGCGTTGACGTCCGGGACGGGAAAGAAATATCGATTCCGTTCAAACGGCGCAGTCCAAAGTACCTATAATAATAATAATAACGATAATAATAATAATAATAATAACGATAATAATAGTAATAATAACAATAATAATAATAATATGACATTATAATGTTATTATTATAAACCTATAACACACCTGTATTGTAAGTAATTTAGTAAGCCGTCTTGTCGGAAAACGCGCCTTTGTCTTAAGCCCGTAAATTATAGCATATCGTTATTATTATTATTTTTATTAATTTATAAAGTTTCCCTGACACTGTCATCTAAACTTCTCGCCTACCAAATTACATATTTTTGACATCTGGAAAATATATAACAATAACAACAATAGTATCATAAGTCAGTAATGATGATAATATTACAGTGTCAAAGAATGTACGGTCAATTACAATAATTAAGAAGATAATACAATATTATAATAAAAGGTCGTGTGGGCGTCCACGGATGAGTCGGCGTACTTTAAAGTACCTAGAAGGTGGGCCACTATTAGTCTGTAGAATTTCGGACTGCTAGAAGAATTGATGTGATTGGAGAAGTCGATTGCTAATTTTTTTTATGCACTAAATTATTGTGGGTAGCTGGAAGTCTTTGTGAAGTACAACATTACTAACAAACCATGGATCATTAGATAATATTGTCCTCAGGACTTTGGATTGGAATACTTGTATTTTATGTATGTAGGTTTTAGTACAATTATTTCTCATATAAAAATAATGGTCGTAGGATTTGCTTATATAGTATGAGAGAACATCTCCAGTTTTATGATGTTTGTCGGTTGATCAATGGAAATAGTATTTTTAGCCTCTGATAGCCTTGTTGTAGTTTGAAGGTGATATGTGGATTCCATGTTAGTTTTTTGTCCAAAACCACACCAAGTGTTTAATTACATCGAGGATACGTGTCCAATGAATACTATTATGGTAAAGTTTTAAATTCCTTTGATTTTTGGGACAACGGTTGGTGAAGATGACCGCTGTGCTTTTTTGAGGGGCTCACCTACAATTATTTTCCGTTTTTCTCCCCATTTTTGAATTTCGATCAGATAACATATTATTATAAAGACATATAAATTACTTGCTGATCCCACGCACTTCGTTGCCCTTAAAAAACTACAACTCTTAAAAAAATTGTGATTGTTCAACTCCTTTTGAGTTTTGGGTGTAACTCGCTGCAGTAAGTGCAACTCAGCCACCTTGGTAGGCAATGTGCGAAAATTCTAAAAAAAAAAAAAAATGGTTGGCTTTAATAAAAATAAATAATTGCCTTCATTCCCTCCAATATATTTCTAATACTATGATGACTAAAATAATAAGATATAAGACTTAATTTTTTTCAATTTACGAATATCCTGATTACTTGGTGAGACTTTTAAACTTGAGGCTTTCGTTCATAAAGAAATATTTCTAAAATTCAAACAGGTAGGTACTATATTAATGTTGGAACTTTTAATTAAAAACCGTTATGGTCTTGTAATGTGTATCCCAGAAATATTAAAACTATTATTAATGAAAGATTAATTATTATGAGTCGTTTGATCATAAAAAATACTAAAGTATGAACACAAAATGAAATATTTTTTAATTTCACTTTAATTTTTTTTTTTTTTTTTTAAGTAATTTAATATGCTTCTGTAGGTATTTTCAAACTTAGCGTTCATTGTACGATACACGAGACGTAACAAAATGTTATCAACCAAAAAAAAAGACTCATATATTTTACGCAACTATTATTTCACACAGAAATAAAAGTATTGTATAATATTATTTGAATGTACACCGCAGTGGTTTCGAAAACACACCAAGACCCGACCACTTCAACGCACACAGGTATTATATCGCGTCTTCTATAATATACGTTGATAGTTTTTCCACAGGGTTCTCCGGTACTTGATTTAAAACTAAACAATTTTAAAATAAACGTATGAAGATCCGTTTGTAAATATTCTTGTGTACATTAAATATTTAGAGTGACTCTTAAGTTATCCAATTTATCTTTTTTACAACGTAACATTTTGAATATAAATGTTTTATGTATAAAGTTGATGATTAATGTTATTGTAGAACGTTTTTTTTTTCCATTTTAAATGGATCTAGTGATCCTATATCTTTTTATAGCGTGGCATTTTTACTGTTTATTATAACTTTAAAATATTGAGTTTTTCCTTCCATCATCATAAATTCTATAACATTTTTAACCGTTTTTTATATTAATTCTTCATGTTATACATAATATTATATCAAAATAATAGTTATTAAAGAAAAAGGTACATAATATTATTTAATTATATACAAAAAAAAAATTTATTAATTTAATATAATATTGAGTCACAGTTAAGGTTGAACAATAAACAGTGCAGATATGATTGTTTTTCAGAAGAACAATAATAATTCTGTTGTTATAGAAAACTACATGTACAAATAATATTTTTTAAATACATATATTTGACTAATTAGAATAAGTTACGTTGATGATTTCGATGAACATCAGTAAAATGTTATTAAAATGTATTATTACATTAGTATCATAATAATAAATTTTTTTTATAATGTGCGGTGAACGTGCGTAGTTAAACACGCGTAACTATTATACCTAAATATATCTTTAAAAAAACGATTTTTAAATCCGAAAGAGATATAACGAACGCGTGGCACGTGTTTATGCCTTATAATTCGCGTAATTTTTGATTCCTATATACATATTTTGTTTTAAATATAAATATGGAATTAATAAAAAATTAAGACTACCTACCCGCTGCGACTGCTGCGAGTGAGTATTATAAATCGGTCACGTCACGATTCGGGTCGACCGACGCACAATATAATGACACTGCCGCCGTCGCCGAGTGTGGGTGGGCAAATTATGCGTGAAAATATTATGCTTGACCACGCGTTGTGGGTATAACATAGGCAACGATATTATAATATTGTTTGCTCGTCGTAATAATAATAATATGGCCACATTGCGCCGCGAAGATGCGTACAATAAAACAATAATTATTGTTTTTCGTTTTAACGTCGCGCGGCGATGAAAGTAATATAATAATGCCCATCGCGCGTTTGCGGTACGAATTCTTTCAAATCGTTTTTTTGAAAAATGTTTTGCAGAGCGAATGGGTTCTGTTTGTGTTTCGCACTTTCATCACGTAAAAATATAACCGGTAATAATTATTAACTACAATGTACCAAAGAACTTTCGAGTTTGAGTTGCATTATGCCTCGGGGTAACGCACCTTTGATTTTTCACGCTCAGCAATCAGCTATATACCTAATATTATTACAATGGCGTGGTGAACATTAATAAATTATAAACGACGATGAACAGTATAATAATATATATTTCAGTGGCTACCCGCTATCTTAATCCCTTATAATATAACATATTATTATATAATTATTATGTGACTGTAATTAATATTTTAAATTTCGATTTACGTAATTGCTTACCACTATAATGTATCCAATCACCCCCCCCCCCCCAAAAAAAAAAATAAAAAATGAAATGTCCACCACAACGCCCCTAGACTTTTGCCAAAAAAGTTCTGGTTCTGAGATTTTTTTAGATTTGCATATTATATTTACTGTATGGTCAGTCGATTGTTATTATTGTTAGGATTTAAGAGTTGTTGTATGATTTTTATATTTTTATATTTTAATATATGTATTATAATTCTGAAAAAATTCGTGGGGTGGGGATTGGCTAACGACCATGGGTGCATACTAGTTGCTTCCTGTTATAAATATGTTGAAAATGTATTTACAAATTGCTTCTCGATCACGTAATTTTATATTATTATTATTAAAAACTATCTCTAGGCAAGCCCTAAATATTGTATCGTAAACAAAAAGGGTCTTGTCCTAATATTGCCTCCCAATATGGTAGTAAACGATAAAATTGATTACATCTAAAATAGAATACCTATTATAAAAGACGATCATTTAAAAGTTGAACTTTCCAAGTAGAAATGTATGAATTTTGTAAGTAGGTATGTATTCATACGACAATACGAGTAGACTGATATATTATTTTGTGAAATAATAAAATGATTACAGTTTAATGTAACAATTACGTTTTTATTATAAATGGCTGAAACCCGACTGAGCACGATTGACCTTTTTCACAACCCGATTGAGCATGGTTGGAATCAAACAATAGGAACCCAAAAAACCCCCAAAAACGACACGATTGAGCACGAAAATTGGTGTGACGTCGCCATTTTGTATCGTAGAATATTATTATTAAAAAATAAGATACATCTTTTATTGGATTTTAAGCACATATTATTACATATTAAGACAATGTTTGCTCCGTTAGTTAGTATAGTTTATTATATTACAATTAAAATGTATTCCACTAAATACTGAATATAATAATATATTATATAAAAAAAATAAAAATTTAATTTTTTTTCCCTAAATACTTATTTCCAATTTTTCCTGTACCCAATAAACCTGTACTTGAAAGCTCCAACATTTGCCAACTCTTTACCTCTCTCGGATAAAATAATTTTTATTTCATTATTTTCCATCATAAAAATCGTAAAATTTGCACACTACCTATTTTTGAAGGAACACAAGCACGAGACAACAGAACAGACTTACTGTGACCAAGTCTTATTTACAGCGTAGATACATACAATAACAGTTAATCACAATTTAGTGCAATCGTTGTAGATACAATTCTGGTTTCCTATCCATCCCAATTATTTTCAACTTCCGTGATTATTATTATTATTATTAATATAGTATCTACATTAGGCAATAGTAGATAGGTAAATAATACATTATAAATCGATTTACTCGGTATATTTAATCAAACATTAAACAATATTTTAGCCAATTTTACGAACCTCTACTTAATTTTTCGAGGGATGCTTTTAGTGCGAAATTTTTAGGAGCCAACTTATTTATAATTATTTTGAAATACGAACTACGCTTGATCATGTAGGATGCAACAGGTACACCTTTTTATTTGATAAGGATGCACACTATCGTTTGTTTTGGGGAGCAACTGGAATCTTTACACCCTAGGTACTACCGGTTACGGCTAGTTTGTTATCCGTTAAACACGCACATTTTTTTATGCAAAAATCATAATATTTTTTTAACGAGCTCGTCGTGACGATTTTGTACTTTATACACGGTCGCCGCGTGTCACGGTAACGTTGGTTTCGGGCCATGCAGCGCGCACATTTCGACTAAAAGCACTGTCGGAAGCATATTTATTTTTGTTTTTTTTTCTTCTTATTTATTCTTTTAATGACTTCTTCTCCGAATGCTATTCGTCGTCCCACAAAGGTCGTTTATCCAAAGATCTGACGCACGGACAAAAAATGAAAAAAAAAAAACAAAAAAAAAACACAGAAACAAAACGTTGCGAGACTATCGCGGACTTCACTTCGGGGAACCCGCGACGTCTCTTGTCAGAACTTTCCATTTATTCATTTCGTTTTTCGCGAGCCACTCTTTTGTCTTATACGGCCGAGGTGATGCCGCATCCACGCAACATTCAGAAATCAATTGTTCGGATACAGCAGACGGCTCTGACGGTTTTCCGCAACGTCCACTCACTCCGTTCCCTTCCACCACCACTACCACCTCCACGACAACCCCCCCCCCCCCCGCCACAGCTCGGTGGTTATGGGGTTTCGACGTTTTCGGCGTCGAGAACAAAACGGTTTCGAACGTTTCGAGTATAATAATATAATATATTTTATGCGCCGCCGTCGTCAAACCGCTTCTGGGGCGCGATGACGGCTGTCTCTCGACCGTTTCTAGCCCCACGTCGTCGGGATAAGTCGTTTGTCTGCGCGTAGGTACCTATATACACTCTGTGCTGCGTCACTGTTGTATAACAAACGAATATAATATAATAATATTCGGTCGGACTGCCGATATTTGAATGCGAACAATAATCGTCGATGCACACAATGTAACAAATGGTCGCGCCGACCGAAATGTTCGTATTTTATATTATATTTTTCGCATGCCCACCGCCGATACGCGCCGAGTGCCTATAATATTAGGCGTACCCGTGTATGGGCACGTACATCGTTTTTATCCATTACGATGAATCCGGTGCCGTGTCCGATGAAATCCACAATTCCCGGATATTATAATAATGTTATTTTGCCCTACTTTTATATATTATTATTATTATTATTATTATATTCTATATATGGGATAAAAAAAAAAAAAACCCGAACGCATAAAAACTGAACCTCAGCACGCTATATAATATGGTTCAAAACATATATAACATAAAATATGTTATTATGTCGGGAGTACCGTGGACTGCACTTTCCTACTTTATAATAACATGAGTGCCTACCCTCTATAACCGTGTACGTATAATATAATATACTATATATTATACTATGTACGATGTTGATGTAACATAAAAAAATTCAACGCTTTTTATTGTTTATTTTTTTTATATTTTTTAAATATCCCCACGAGCATGGCCGGATATATAATATGCGCGTGTGACGCGATACGAAACGGTCTTATACATACATCGAATAAAACAATAATAATATATCGAATCGCGTATTATAGATCTCGAATCGTCGTGTTCGCAATATCATATAGTAAGTACCGCAGGTCGAACAAATGCGCATAACTTTTCGAACAAATACTTATAATAATACTGATGAACGATGCACACGATAAGCTCAGCTGTAAGTATATAGCGTACTTACTTGTAAGCGATTCGTAAAAAAACCTAGACAACGAGAGCGTGGACTAAGGGCCGGTAAATATTTGTTATTGTTCGCTGAAATTATAAACTCGCCGATCAATATATTATATGGTTCATGATTCGAGGTACAAAAGTCCTCGTTGAAACATGATATAGTTATGACTGGTAGTGTTGTAGTATTGGGGCAGTGCAATATAGTGCCAAATTGCACATTAATAAAAATAAAAAATTACTATATTATAAAAAAACTCGTATCGTTATAGTCATATGTCCCCCTTTGCCACACCCTTGGATCCGCCACTGATACGTCTCATATAAGACATAGTTTAACATGTCTTATGTGACACGCATACATTAGGTTTTTTTTAAGCCGTTCCCATTGGATTCAACACGAGTGTAAACTGTATAGCATAATATAGTTTATGGTTATATTTTCTACCTGAAGTTTATATTTAAAAAAAAAAAACTTCCTTTTTTAATTTCTGAGCATACCTAAATCAATCATATTTAACACGTTTTTCTACAAACGGTGTCGTAGTGATTTCTGTACTTTTTTTCTCTCAACTACAGGAATTCATATTACGTGTCTGCAGATATTTAATATGTTTTACAATATTAGTAATATTACACGTCATTTTTGCATAGTAAATTGACTTTTACAAAACCCCCACAGAAGAGGGAAATATTTAGGGATTTCGACTTCCCCGGTTCCCCGACGTACACGTTTCTAACCTAACTCACAGCAGATAAGACCTTGAGTCTTAAAAGTGACAAGAGATTGTATATTAAATCTTTAGTTTTAAAAATTGCCATGTGTCGCAACTTTGAGAATTTAACTCGTAAAATACGTCAATGCCTATACAACTCCATTCGTAACGTATTAACTTCCCAACTTCCAAAAATCTGCGTATTCGCATCAAAACAATGTTGAAAATAAAAACGTGAAAATGTAACTGCGTAGGTCTTAGGGGCAGGTACCTAAACGACGTCGTTCTTATTTATTTTGTGCATAAATTTTCATTTCAGCTTCAGTTACGATTTCCCGTATTTTGCGTTATTATTTTTAATTTCCAAATAAAACAATAATTTATGTTAAACATAGTTTGTGATCCGGTGACTTATGTGATATAACGTTCCCGATTTCGCTTACTTCGATAGCATTAATATAAAGTTTGAAACATACATAATTCATTGGAAAAACAAATAGTTTGCGCAAACTTTGTCGTGCAATAATACAATGAGTTATTATACCTACTTATTATTTCACTACATTGACGAATTTAAGAGATTCTGTTGGTGTGTATATAATGTTATTTATTTATGCTTATTGTATGATTATTGTCAAAATTGCTGCTTTAAACTATATATTTTAACAAAAGAAAGAGAATAAAATTTTGATACGTTTATTATGAAAGGTAGAATAATCATTATGTTATTGTTCTTATATTTTAGCGCAGTTTTTGGTTGTTTACAGTATTTTTGATTTGAAACTATTTCGCGTGAAAACAAAACCTTTAAAATAGACGGACTCTTTATACATGCAAATCTATGATAGCATTGTTTTTCACTCGTGCACATATAAATATATATAACGATACATCTAACAAAGACACAATTAAATGAAAAACAAAACAACCAGTTCAAATAAAATTACCCGTTTTTAAAAATTGTTCAGCTAGCTAAAAATAATGGTAATTCTTAGATCTCAAATAAATATTTGCTTTTTTTGCGCTATTACATTTTTTACTGCACAAAAGACTTACACTGAACTATTGTTTGTTTGTCGTCAAAATAAAGTTTGTGCCTCAATTACCTCGATAAGTTTTAGAATAAACATTTTATAGTAAGTAATAACAATTTTTTTTTCATAATGATGAGCTAATAAATTAGGTACATAAAAATAGAAAGATACGGAGTTACGATGATGATTGAGTTGGTACTGTCAGAGTCGACTTTTGGGTTCAACTCCACACATCCAGTTGGAATATGGTTATAATTTTTTAGCTTTACAGACAGGGTTTTGTCCTACAATACGTTTGTTGTATCTATGCTTGAACGAGACCTGAGCGAATCGATTGTTTTAATACAATATGCGTACTTTTTTAAGTGCACACACCCTCGAATATATGACTGCATCCGTCAGTTTTTATCCAAACGGGTTTGAATACATTTCTACACGTCATTCTTTATTTTTATTTTGTTGACATCTTTGTGTTCAAGCTAAAATACATTTTAAACGGTTTGAAAGTCTTTCAAATGTGCATCATAATAACTACAGTAAAATAGTTTGCCATATTTATGAAGTTTTCCGGACTGTGAAAAATGAATAGAATTATTGAGGTACCTTGTTCCTGTTGAATAAACACCGTTCGTGGTACAGTTTGTGTTTGACGGATTATCAAGGGAATTATCGCTCAGGGCCATCGTAATGTATTATTATCTTTTATTTGAAAACATTTGTTAAACATTAAAATATTATACAAGATTATATTGTAATATTTCCCCATCCTCCGTGATACACCGTTTAATACTCGCACAAGCCTCATATTATCACTGTGTACATATTTTGTTTATAAATACCTACAAAAGATAGATAGAAATCCAATATCCAACAATATCCAATATCCAACATTACATACATTTGTAAGAGAATGGGTACAAAATTAACACATCCTTAAAACCTAAAGGCTCTGCTCGGGGAGAGAGCGTCCAATAGGATAATATAGTACTTATTGTATTATTCGAAAAAGGCCCGATTGAAGTTAGTAGCTCCCAGATTACAAGTGGTTGCGACCAGTTGCATCTTTCGTTAAACATTTTCGGATAGGTACAATTGAATTGCCTCGCGTTTGATCCTCGAATTTTCTACCATAAATTTTTAAATGCCTACTATTTTAAATAGTTGTCTATCTTTTACTGGAACCATCCCCGATAAATCAATTAATCGATATCTAGTTTGAATATGATTTAAAGTTAAATCTCAAACATTGATTGAACTCACACATGGCGGTGTGATACTATTTTAATAAATAATAGTAATATAATAAAGAGGAGAGTCACAAATGGGTCCAAACTGCCAAATTAACTAGTAATAAGAATTGGTATAAATATTAAAACAAAATTACATAGATTAATTAATAAAATAATCAAAATAACATAACATTTTACTGTCAACAATTTAAGTTAATAAATTACTAAACTACAGTTATTAATGATTAATATCGTAAAATATTTTTGAACAGGCTTTATGCAAAAGAAAATTGATATACATAATGATCGATAGTATACCTAATATCGATACATAAAATTATAATCCATGGGATTACACCCATTTGGTGAACCTACTGGAGTTGCCTCCAAAATCACACAGAGGGATTTTGAGTGAAAAAAGATCACTTACCTAGATTTGGGAGATGGTTCGTGTGCACATTGTTAAGGGTACCTACAATATACTAATAAAAAATAAATTTGATACAATATAATATTGAATTTCGTATACCATCATTACTACAGGTAGATTGAAATTAACGTTTTGCCGTTTTTATTTAAATTTACACAATACTATTTTTTAAATTTATATTATGGTAGGTGGGTACTTGTAGACACTTAATTGATATTATTTTTTTTTTCTAAATGTGAAAATATTAATTTATAACAGTCGTTATTAAACAGCAAACGAGATAATAATATGATATGATGACATGCTAATATATATTGAAATTATAAACAATAAAACATTGATTATTATAATATGCAATCTACATTATTATGATTGTCGACTGACGTTATTATTAAAACGGCCGACGATAATATTATAAGTATGTAGGTAGGTACGAAACTTTGAATGTATAATAGACACGTCATCTTAAAAATATAAGTATTTTATATATTTTAAGTATCCGTATTGCGCCCTAACACAGTGTGGGTCTTAACGTATAATGATATTGATTATAACTTATAAGTCATAAGCAAGTGAATAATAAAGCGAAATTTAAATTTTACAAATATTACTAGTATTGGTTTGTCTTATTCACTAAACATTTCGAATAGGTACTTCCATTCTTAAACCACTATGAGATTAGCAACCTAAAAACACTGGGCCTAAGATAATAATTAATAGCTTACATTATACAGCAATGTAAAATACTATAGTTAAATAAATAATCATAATCATGGTTTTTTTACCCGATTATTTTGTTTTTATGTACCTACCACAGTACAGCCACGTCCCATCGGCTTAGCAATGTTCCAGTTTATCCGCTTTTTTTATATTAATTAATGAACTAGAAGTCTAGAAAGCACCATTCGCAAGCCCGGATTAAGACATTTAGGGTCCGCTACTTAATCGTGGGCTACTTAATAAATGAGATAAATGAGCTCCTCCCGTCAACTGAAAAATAAGTATAAATATTCTAAAAATAGACAATAGTCAAAAAGACTACGGTGTGTTTGGTAATGACTTAGGTGCATATAGTTATACTAAACAGTATGATATACGTATAATACAGTTTTTATTGATTTTTACAAGAATAAGTATATTATTACAATATCCATATTATCATATTAATTATTATTTGTTATAAATTATTAAAGTGTTACAATTTTAACATAAATTTGTTTTTGGGCTGAATAGGTGCACGTTTTTGTTTCTAGCCGATTTTTCGTAAAGGTTTCACTTTTTCGCGGTCGTGGTTACTATATTATTAACAAAAACATATTTACATGATTTGTAGATTTTCCTTGTAGAGGAATAATAACATCGAGTAGCGTGCTATGGTTTTTTCCCGGTTTTCCCTATAAAACGTAGGTAGTACGTATACGAAAAAAAAAGGGACAACAACCCTCTTAAAATAATAATATTTTAAGTTAACTGCAACACTGCGTGGGCGAGCTGGATTTTCGTTGTTTTCGTATATTATACCTATGGTATATGAAAACGGTACGACTCCGACGCGGACTAAAAGAGCCGATTGAAACTAATAAATTCAATTTTAAGTTGTACGTTCGTGTGTAATTGCGACCCGGTCCCGTGTAATTTAAATATAATATATATCACGAGCGTGGCTCATCTGCACTCGGAAATTCAACTATACGATGCTGCCCTGGGTCTCTAATAAAACCTCTGTCACAGTGGCTGACGTGTGTGGGTGCGCGTGGCCAGAAGCTCCATCGGGAGGAGAAGCCGGTGGGGGTGTCGGCATTTTTAATCATGAGATTCATCATGTTACTTAATAATTATTTATTTCGCGCAAAACAACGCGCGTGTGGTACAATAATAATGCGACCGCGACATAAAACACACGAACGGATGATGACGTGCACGGACGAACAATACTCGTAAGTTATATTATATGAAAACTATGGGAAAAATACGGTTTTTTTCCCCCGTTTACAAAGTAATAATATTACATCGACGGTAAACAAAAACCGTATTATTTGGGATATTCGCTTACATAATATATGTACCTATAAAATTAGTATCGCCATCATTATATAACGTTCGATTTTCTATATTATATTATGCAAACCATATTTTATGGAAAGAGCAGAACACGTGGCCGCAGTAACGTCGTGCACCGCATTTATTATATATTTTTATCTCTGAAAATCTACATACCTATAATATACGAGTACTGTTATATCATGAACAATTGAACTAGAGTATACAGCACTCGAGTATACTTGAAAATAACTTTATCGTATAGCCATGACGTATCAGACGTGCCTATCTATATTTGATAACTGAAAAATACTGCAGTGAAACATAATATCGAAAACGATTCTCGGGCAGGTGGTCAAAAACAATAATATAGTCATCGGTATTATAATAATATGTTAGGTCAATAATTGTTGTAAGTGGGTTTTCCCGTATAAATTATCGATATGTCGTTAAATATATTCCATTTTTTTTTCACACCATAATAATGTGTAGTTGGTGCTCAGATTTAGCTGAATCGGCGGTACCTGCCTTTCGAGTTCATCAAATACAAATGGCTTTTTCACGTGGATGTCATGACTTGGTACGATCATGATAATCGTGTTGTAAATGCTACTAGTTTGGTTCGTTTCAGCTCGACTTTCTGATCTCGTGTTTTTGTTTTACAACAATGTGTATATTGACTGAAGTTTGTTCAATATCCATCAAAAATAAATATGATAAACTTTTTCAACGTGCTTTTTATTTGACATAAGCTCTTATATAGTAATTTATTGCATTTAAAAGTTTTCAACATCGAGAACAAAAAACTTATATCTTTACAGTTATATACAATATTACAATCCCAAGCGACTCTGAATAATAATAATGTATAGGTACCTATATAGAGAACCGAAATTTCTTTAGTCAACATTACCGAATATTATTAATCATTTTAATGGAATTCATCCGATCACAATATTGTATGACTGCACTTAAATCTCATGGAGCGTAAATTATATTAAAAAGGAATTAACTCATAAATACCCAAATTGTATTTCTAAAAGGGAAAACATGTTTTACTTAATCGGCTTGTACCGAAAATTGAAAGTTTTTTTTTCATCGTTACGTATTAAAGTCTCAAAATCTAACCTAACCCTTTTCGACCTGCACGTAGTAATAAAAAAAAAATACGCTTACGCAAACACAATAATATTAGTATATTTATGTGGTCGTTATACGTATGACGAGCGAAATATTATATCAACAGTTTAAAACTACAAAACCTCACCTGTAGCGATATCCATATATACATATATCTATTATCATTAACACAATAAGGGGGGTCTTGGGGGGGGGGCTTGACTCGCCCCACCAGTTTTTTAATCGTGTTTTATTTTAAAATATAAATTATCAGGGCCTGCAGTGCTGCAGCTGATACAATTTTGGCCTGCCCAGAAAAATTCTCTCGGTTGAGCCCGCGCCCTTATTATCATAAATATTGTACCTATAGGTATATATTGTTATTAAATACCGTACTGATTTACTACGTGCTATAAATCTGTGCAGGGTGGATGAACACACTCGCCGAACGTCTGCACAAGGACGTGGACAACGTGACGCACTCAGAGGCGTACATAACTTCGTTGTACTTCACGTGTTCCAGTCTTACCAGCGTCGGGTTCGGGAACGTGTCGGCCACCACCGGTGCAGAGAAAATATTCAGCATCATCACGATGCTGATTGGAGGTAAGTCCGAAGGAATGGTGTTAAGTCTTGTTCGACGTCGTCTCATCATGTCTGCACTAGTATAGACACCAGTATTATGACGTAATAATTGTCTCCCCCGTGATTCGGCTGGGTACTAAAGTGGGTTTTAGTCAAAAAGCGAATATTGCACCCTAGCTGGACCTCTGTCGTATTGTCTAAAACTAATAACTACGGTCGAATTTTCGAGATGGTACAAAGTTCGAGGAGAAAAAACCAATTCGAGTTATTAACGATTTCGAGACGGCTGCAAAAACTAATAAAGTATTATTAGGTATGGCATTTGAAATGGAATTTTATGTTTCAGATACGATAGAAATAAAATTATTACTAAAGAGTCAACTTTAGTACAAATAGTATACTTTACGCTTCAACTGTCGTCTAAGCGTTATTTTTTTTTGAAAAAATAATAAATACGTTAAAATCGTGTTTATAGATACGTATCCATATAACCGTATTAAGTATATTATAATGAAGTATTTATTCACTTAATATTAATTGTGTTAACTAATATTGTGCATACATGATTTTATTAATAGCATCACTCTGTTATACGTGACGGTTTTAAAATAAAATATTTATTTCTTTATTCAATAACTCAGCAGACCCTGCAAACATATTATGAAGTAGTTCTTTGAACTCATCAATCGGGTGTGAAAAATATCATTATATTATTATTATTATTAACGTCGGATTAACCTCGTAACAATAATAACTCGGGACGATTTGTTTCCATTGGACCAGCCTTCTGGTATACTATTGTTACCTAGTTTTAACCGGCCGTGTTATATACCACTGTAGCGCTCATGCACGCCGTGGTGTTCGGTAACGTGACGGCCATCATCCAGCGCATGTACTCCCGGAGGTCGCTGTACCAGAGCAAGTGGCGGGACCTCAAGGACTTCCTGACGCTGCACCAGGTACCCAGTGAGCTCAAGCACAGGATGCAGGACTACTTCCAGACCATGTGGTCGCTGAACCACGGTATCGACATACACGAGGTAATTGCGGGCAGCCGTCCGGGACGCGCCCCGTCTCCCCCGCCCACCAAACCCCTGCGGTAGCCGTTTCGCCCATTTTAATCGATAGTTTTTGTTCCAGACGCTCAAGGAGTTTCCGGAGGAGCTCAGGGGCGACGTTTCCATGCACCTGCACCGGGAGATACTGCAGCTGCCCATTTTCGAGTCCGCGTCACAGGGTTGCCTGAAGCTGTTGTCGTTGCACATCCGGAGCAACTTTTGCGCCCCCGGCGAATACCTCATCCACAAGGGCGACGCGCTCACGTCCATCTATTACCTGTGCAACGGGTCCATGGAAGTCGTCCAAAACGGCATGGTCGTCGCCATTTTAGGTAATCCGAGCAATCGATAGATTTTTTTTAAAACACCTACCCCTACCCGCAGTCGGTGTAGGTCATACCTGCCATTGGCCGGCCCCGACGAATTATATGGTATTACACGACGTACACGCAGTGACGTATGTTTTACGTTATTTTACAACGAGTAATGATAATAATATTTATTCCGATACCGCGGTATACGCTTACCCGTTCGGTAATCGATTGGAGAGACTCTAGCGCGGGCCACATAGCATCGTAGCGATCGCGTACTTACGGCGGACAACGTGTTGTATTTACAGGCAAAGGCGATTTGGTCGGATGTGACATTAGCATGTGGCTGGGCCAAGGCAGCGGTTCAGGTAACGCGGGCGTTGTCGCCGGTGGAGGGGCCACCGGTGGCGGAGCAGGAGGTGACACGGTGGTCAAGTCTAGTTGCGATGTCAAAGCTCTAACTTATTGCGACCTAAAGTGCATTAATGTGCTCGGGTTGGTAGAAGTTTTGCGGCTTTACCCCGAGTACCAACAGGAGTTTGCAAACGACATACAACATGACTTGACGTACAACATACGTGAAGGATACGAGGCCGAAGTAATTAAACCTCACAAAGTACATATTTTGTTTTAATTGAAAGCATAATATTATATTGTTATTAATATTTCTATAATATACTCACTATGGTATGATAATATGATATTTTCGTTAATAGCTATTATGGAATTAACAATGAGCCCACATTTTGCGTTGAACCAATAATGCTCTGGGCACGTCACACACAATCGCTTCTTAAGGGTTTTGATATAATGAAATGTTAACAAATTATTTAGAAAAATTAATGTTTATAATAACCAACACAATATTATGTCATTGCTATTACTGGAAATTTCATGATTACAAAACATTGTTTCTCGCCTGAATGTACCTTGAAAATATAAAATTATATGTCTACAAAGATACCTACTAATAGTCACTCGCCCATTATATATAATAGGAACCCATTCAAACTGTAATAGAGCCTTGAGTATAATTAAATGATAACTTTATCAATGCCTAGTGCAGAATACATTTTTTTCGCACTCTAATATTTCTCCTTTATCTTGAAAAAACTAATAGGTGCTATTATAGTTCGTTTACATTATTTTTTTTTAAAGTTGACGTTATGTTTAAAAAAAAGAAATTGTCCGACATAAACGTATGATTTATGAAATATCGAGTAAAATTTTGTAGTTTTAAAATATATTAGTATGGATGTGACTTTTAGGGTCTTTACCACTTGAAACGATATTTCAGTATAAGTAGCAATAGTGTGTGACAGTCCGTAATATAATGGCGAGTTAATTTTCCAAAACTTTTAATGGTCAATTATTGTGATATAATATATTCGCCGAACAAAATTACTATTTCACGAGTATGACCTACGTAGGTATATTATGTATTTTTCTTTTAAATTTATTTAAAAACTATTTTTTCAAGAAGAAATTTATAAAATTAATTAAGTGTGATTTATCCTCACACTACACATTTTAAAAGACAAAAGATAGTTTTTTAAAGTTTGTTAAAAACATTCTCTTCTCGTAACTTTCAAAATCATTGTTAAGTGTATATTATTATTTAATAAAATAGGTCAAAAATATTTTGTTAGTGATCACTAATAATTAATGATCAGTAATTTGTAATTGCTTTTTATTTTAACGGATAATTTTCTCTCATTGAAGTGTAATTGTTTTAAATACTTAAAACTTATACCTACGTTTTTAAATTATAAAGATTTAAACGAATTACTAATACCTAAAATAGGTTTAACAAACGATATTTTAGCTTTTGATTGTTCGACAATTTTACTTACTACAATGAATTACTTACATAATATTATTATCATGAAGATAGAATTTTCGCTATTGATTATTTGGAAGGTGAATTGATAACTATAGTTAATGTTACGTACTTAAAACAGAGACAACCAATTATTTGTAAAAAAAAAAAAACGTCTAAATTTTTGTAGGCACTTTTGAAAAACCAACAAGAACACTTATAATTGAAAATAATTTTTAAAGATGTAGATTGAGAGCCCTTGACGTTGTTTCTCATAATTTCTGTTAACATTTCTACTTGTTCTGTTCCGTAATATTTATTATAACAAATGAACTAGCATAATTCAATTTAAAAACCTTTTTTTCCTTTTATTTTGAACTTAATTTGCGTAGGAAATCGATCAAAATGGTATTACGACGTTGACGTTACCGTCGATAAGCGAAGACGATGAAAACTTGCAAGAAGAATGCGATGGATCTCCGAAATCACCTCCTTCTAGATCACCGTTGCACTCCAGTTATAGTCCGAGCAGACATAACCTCACTAAATTATCTCAAAACAGGTAAACTATTTCAAAATATTAAACTGGCCGAGTAAAATAAAATAATATACATTGTGCAGTATATAATTGTGTGCAAAATGATTAAATCGACGGTGGTTTGAAAAAAAAAACCTTCTCAAAGAGACTTAAAAAATTATAAAAAGTGACCTGGTTTTTATTATGTCGTAAAAACAGATGGTTGCGCTTGGAAAAAAATCAGCAACAATTCCACGGTGATAATAATATAAAAAAACGAATAACAATAAATAAAATGGTATCTCGTACTTACATAATTGTACTTTTTTTCGTAAAAATTCTATTCGCTTTCAAAACCTTATCAAGTAGGTGAGATAAAAAAAAAAACAGAACTCGCATTAATGAGACGATCATAATATATTCATATTATGATTTATATTTATATAGCTTATTTTATTCATAAAAAAAACTATCACAGTTAAGTACGTTTATTTTATGTAGATAAATTTTTTAAAAAAAACACATAGTTTAAAACAGTACCTTGCTATAAATTAAGTATACGTACATTTCAAATACTCAGTTATCCTTAAATCTATGTATTACTATTTATTTTTAATTTTATTGTAATCTATAAACAATACTCTACAATGTTTAGGTTTGTACGTGTCATCGTATTGTCTAGTGTTTTAAAATATTTAAATTGTTGTCGACGACATTTCAAGAAACAGCAAAACCAAAAATGTTTTTATTAATAATCATAGCCAATATAATATGTGTACTTGTTGTATGTTTCTATATTATATTTTGTCATATTTTTCATGAAATGTATATTGTTTTGTTTGAAGTGCAAACTTGAAATGCCCTCATCTCAGTGATACTTCATAGTCGATAAAATTCCCAGCAGTACATTAGAGTATAGTTGACCACGAGTAATATTATACCATTAATTGCTACCTAAACTTTCACGCTGTTAAGATATACTTTCGAGGATCCCATTAGGAGCCGTGTAAAGTGTTTCTTTGTGGAAGGTGTGATCAAATTGTATAAGTAAAACTTAAACTTAAAACATTGTCACATATAGAATATTATGCATGACGACGTGTTCGTGTTGCAAAACAGAAGTTCAGGTATCTATATATAACATATGAAATTGGAAGTTAACTTAATCGTGTATTCAGAGTTATATCGGTACAAACATTTTCACTGCACTTGTGCCTACCTACAAAACTCTCGTATAAACTGTAATTAATATTATGGAAATTCAGTAAAGTACCTAGGTATCGTTATTTTTAATAACAAGTTGAAATAGTTTTGACTCATCTGCTGGAAAATTAACATTTCATATCGATTTTTGTTGTCAGACCTTACGTATATTATTTATTTCCCTTAGGTAGGTATAACAATTTTGCTAAATTCATAATTATTTTCAATCAAAAGTGAAATATATTGAAAAATGATTGCACTATTCTTGTTTTAAAGTAGATACGTATTGTGTAAGTACATACACAGTTATTGAGTTATTTTTCTTAAAATTATCATACTAAATAAGTTAATTAAATTAAATATGATAGTTATATTCGTTAGCAACGATTTGAAATAAAATAAGAAATTATTAAATTTGTATACTTTGATCGTAGTAAAATATATATTTTATGCTCATAGATCAAGAACGCTGCCTCGAAGTGATATCGAACACAGAAAAGTCAATGTTGACAGACTGGACACACAAGTTACTTCACTTCATTATCACGTCGCCACTTTAAGTCAAGAGGTAAGAAACACACACACACACTCACACACACATGGTGAAGCTTTTACTTTCATATTAATTACAAATGTATAATTGTTATTGTTAAAAATCATTTGAATACATTTATCGAACGATTATGGGAGAGTGTAGTACAAAATTTCAAGATTTTCCGTCTATTGTTTAATAATGTAAAATATATTTATCAATCCTTAGGATCGTCAACTTACCACCGCTCTCCCTTACCTAAATAACAGTTGAAATTTTAAATATAGCTCGACCTACCAATCTAATACAAAAAAAAAAAAAATTATAATAATAAATTAAAATGCAGTCTTTTGATAGTCAGTTTAATATTCCAAAATCGCATTATACTTAATTAGACCGGGCATTAAAAATTACATAATTATACACATCTATATAATACATATTATAATAGAAACACAATGATGTTTAAAACTTGAAACTTTTAACGAACCCTTCTTTAATAAGCTATTGATGAATAATTGAAATTAAATTACGTTTCGGCAGACAAGTAGGTGCCCGCTGTTGCTATATTATAAGTAAATATAAGAGTAACTTTACGATGGAAAGTGAACTTTCGTTTTCCGGTATTATTTTCCTTCAATGACTGTTATTTACTTTATCGTGTGCGTTTCGTATACTTTCGTATATTATATTATATTTGTTCGTATTCATTATATTTTTTAAGACTTTGTTATTATTTTCACGAAGTGTTGCGTAAAAAATGTAACAATGCGCTAATGTGATATATGGATTAGTTCTTGGGAAACGTAATTGAAGAATCATCTCAGTGGAGCAACTTTGGCATGAATTATTCATAATATATCGTGTGTAGGTACAGTGTGCCAAAATTGGCTATCAGATATTATTAATTTATCGTAAAAAAATCGGGTCTTCATACATTTAAATAAGTATCTTACGTTTTACCTTCAATGTATCGTTGAACAGACTGCAGTTAAACTCGTACACAATTTGGTCATTTTTTTTTCGTTTATTTACTATTCATATTTTAAGGTTTCTATATTATTATCTATGTTTTAAATCGATGCCATTAATACATTGGACCACGGATTAGTTCCCCGGGAACGGAATTGAAGTATCATCTCAGTGGACCAATTTTGGCATGAATTATTTATAAATCTTATGAAGGTACAGTGTGCAAGAATTGGCTGTAAGATTTTATTTTAATTGATTATAAAAAAATCGGGTCTTCATACCTTTAAATGTCTACCTTACGTTTTACTCTCATCAAAGTGTATTCTTGAATATGCTCGTACACAATTTGGTCATTTTTTTTTTCGTTTATTTATTATTCATTTTGTAGGTGTTTTGCACAGTCGGACGTTCTGTATTTTTTTTTTCTAAGTTCATAGAAACAAAATATTATGCTTTATAATTTTAAATAAATAACAATTATTGTTTTCCGTATTAAAATACAGTTCCATTTCATCTTATATCATTCACGTAGAAATTATAAATTTTAAGGTTTCTATATTATTATCTACGTTTTTAAATCGATGTCATCAATACATTGTTTGTATGTAGAACGGACCAACTACATTATTTAGACAACTCATATCCAAGGCTGTATTTCATCGATAACTATATCATAATTCTGAACATATTGCATTTCATTAAACATTATTAGCCCTTGAAAAATATAAATTTTTATCCATATCTTATAAATAATACCTATTATACATTTTTCAAAATTACCTACGTTTTCTCGTTAATCGACGAGAAAAAAGAAAAAAATTTAATAATAAATCGTTCCGGGTGTTAAAAAAATCCGAATATCGTTCGTAAAATGACATCGCGATTGCGATGAATAACAAAATGATATCTGAAACACAAGTGACCATTAATCGTGCACTTAACGACCACATTATTATGCATTATTATTTTATGGGTACACCTACCAGGTCCTATACCCGTAACTCATGAAAAAACGCGCACATTAAATTATCATTTGGTTATTATAATAATATTATTATTATTATACCTTCCTGACCGACTTAAGTAAAAACAAAAACGTGTAACAACGGAACGGTGATAAATTCAAATAAGTGCGCTGCAGTGTTTATAAACGCGACGCGCTCCAATTTCCGACGGAAAGAAAACAAAAAAAAAAAAAACAAAAACGATTATAACAATAAATTTGCATTCTAATTTTACTAAACGTTTTCAAAACTCTGCGCGGGGCCCCGCTGTAAACTTAAGTTCTTAATTGAACGAGTGGAATTTATTCCACCAGAAACGATACATAGTAATATGCAAAACTTTCGTGGCACTTACACACCGACGCCGACACCGTCCGTTGTTTTCTCGCGGAAATCATTTAGTCATATTGTCGCGAGTGTACGCCGACGCCGCCGCGCCGCCGCAGAAGCGACTGCGATTGAATTAATTTTATACAAAGTCAACGGATGTACTTCTGTGCGCTTCGATGTACGGCGGCCATGAAAAATTGCAACCGTACATAAACATCGTTTTCGTTTATGTGCGATATTATCGTTTTCAATATCCGTATAGAAACGACAAAGGACCTATCTGCAGCTATAGTGTCATTATGTCGCAATAAAAAATCCGTAGTTTTATAAAAAAAAAAGTCCCCCCCCCCCCCCAAAAAAGGTTGAAAAAATCCACTCGGGTATACTATACCTTCGCGTATAATCCATGTTTATATAGGTGCCTGCGTTGTATCGAGTGAAATTCGATCAATTTAAATATTATTTAGGTAATATCTGCGTAGGTTAAACGCCCGACGTACATATAGGTTGTTATTATACCTTCGCGCATGGGTTATTGACTTACCGCTGTGTTTGGGAAGAACTCGCACACTCACTCTGCTTTATTATCGAGCACATTAATTTTTATTCAGAAAGTAAATATTGGTGACCAGTGACTATCGTATAAATATGATTCGGAAGGTCGTAATGTAAATTTTAAAATTTTAAATAGTGTCTTTCATAGATAAAAAAAAAAAAAGAGTGAAAATATGTTAAAAGTTATACCATGCGTAGAAAATTCTAATACAAAAATATTTAATGAGAATTTCAAGTATCTACGGTTTATTGTTTTTGAATTAAGAAAAATACAAAATAAGAAAATTTAATTTTCCGAAAACTGGTTTTGCTTAAAAGTACCCATTTTTCTCTAATTTTCACAATTATTATAAGGAAAATACTTTTTACTTTTACTTCAACCTAACCCTTTGATCGCCCCCCACCCCCAATGGCATTAACTAAAGATACACTTTTCTACCAGTAAAAATTAAAAAAATTTTCTTTAGTAAAAAGTGTCGCTAGACAAAAAAAAACCACACTTAACATTGTAAAATCAATACATTCATCGTTCCGCTCAGAATCTAAAATATTCAAAATCGCATTATACCGCTTTTTTTTTCACCTTGAACTATTGAATATTTTGTATAATATAGTGTATATTATGTTTCTATATACAACCTAAGAGTTTTGAAATTTCATCAAATTTATTTTCTCGGAATATTTCATTTATGTGACAAAATAGTTTATTATGACAAAAAAGTAAAAATGTATAGTCATAAACATTTTGTGAGAGAAAATATTTTGTAAAGGTTGGTTACCAATAACCAGAGACCCAATTGATAAGTTTTAAATTAACCAGTAATACCTACAATTAGTCCATTACCATTAGGTACATCGTATATTATGTATTTGTATTAGAACCATTAACCGCATTATCATACCAAGACGGAAACTCGTAAGCTTCGCAGGTTGATAAAAGTTATTCTCATCTGCTCTATATGTATGATCAACAGTTATTCGTAATCATATTATACAAACGAATACTCTAATAATAGTTAATTTTTCATAATTCCGTTGAAATATTTTAATTGAAAAATGTCGAGTGAAATATTTCAGAAGCCTATATACATAATAATTATTATACACTATTTATATTACGGACATTATAATATTATGGTCCTTATGGCTGCAACTGATGGATTCGATTAAATCATTTCAAATCGTGAAAGTCCCTCCGAACACAATATCCCACCACCGACTCGCTCATGCGCACACCCACTCGTAAAATATATATATTTATTATAATAATATATTGTGCACACATCATACCTACGTCATCGCCGCGTGCCTTTAATTGTCTAAGTTCGAACGATCTGTTTCAGGTGAAAAATGCCATACAAGCGCTGCAGGAGCTGGCGACGACCAGTTCGAACGTCAGGTATCCGTACTCGTTGCCGGCCAGGTCGAACCCGGACCTGCCGGAGAACGTCAAGCGGCCGCAGATGGCCATCCTGCAGCGGAGCTCGTCGCACCCGCCCGAGGTGTTCGGCTGGGACGGGACGGTGTACGACAGCCCGGCGCACCAGCCGCACCACCCGTACCACCACCCGTACCACCACCACCACCTGCAACACCAACAACACGTCCAGCAGCACCACCAACACCACGCGTACCAGCAATCGAGCCAGCAGTGCCTGCCGTACCAGCAGCAGCAGCACACCGGCGGCGGCGCCGTTTACGCGCACCCGCCGTCGTCGTCGCCGCCGCACCAACAGCAGCAGCTCCAGCAGCCGCGGTACTACCACAGGCCGTCGGTGGCCAGCACGGCGGACGTGGCCGTGCAGACGGACGTTTCGGGCGTGGACGTGTTCGAGCGGTTCGTCAAGGCGCACCGGACGCTCGTGCTCGAGTGGCTCAACGAAAGCGACCACGTGGCCGTCACGGTGTACGACGACGAGACCGCGGCCGCGGCCGGCGGCGGGAGGCGGCCGAGAAACGAACGGTCTCCGTCTTCGTCGTCGTCCGCGGCGTCTTCGTGCTCGTCGCCGCCGCGGCAGGCGCGCGCTCCCGCGGTCGACGCCGCCGACGGATCGCCTCCGGCCGGAAAGGACGACGCGCCGCGGGAATGGTATCCCGCGGCCAACCCCCTGGTGGCCACCGTCAGCGAAGACAGTGGCGGCGGCGGGGGTGACAGCGGGGGCGGTGACGAGGACGACGGCGGCGGCAGTGGCAGTGGCCACGAGTCCATCGAGATGACGCGCATCGCACCCGCCGGTGACGCCGCGACCGCCACCTCCGCGGTGGCCAACGCGTCCGGTTCGATTACTACCCTTAAGTTCCACCCGTTCGTTTGACGATAAGACTGAACAAGACACACATACACACACGCACACACACACATCACCAGTGGTGGTCAAATGATTTTGTCAAGGGTGGGGGAGGGATATGGCTGAATTTTAAACGCACTATTTGACTGTCGAAAATATAATTTACGATTATCAGATCTTAAACGTTGAAAAAAAGACACTGGGGGGGATCTATACCCCTCGCAACCCACGTTTGACGGCCACTGACGCACACACTTATAGGTCGTAATTTCACGCAACGCAATACATTATGTTATAACAACATGGGAACATTATCATGGAAATGGGGGGGGGGGGTGTTCATTAATAATTATAATTGTATTTCGTCTTTCGTTGCAATGTTTTTTTCATTCGTCGCCGCCAGAAAATATGGTCCCGAACGCGTTTTCGCGGCAGCGTGTGACATTTATAATAATATTACATCCTGGTTCCTATTTTTACCTCCGTACCTATATTATTGCATTAATACGTTTAGTATCAGTGTGCAGTTACAGGGTGTTTATTTTATCGTCGCTGAACACTCCTCTATACAGTCCTTGATCCCTACCTTTACTTTAACCTCGAGCCTAATCTAAACGCTAGAACCGACCCCTTCCTCTGCGCAGACTTTTATATCGTTATACCTAGGTCACGGTCACGGTGTGCAGGCTTGTAATCGCGGTAACATCGAGTAGTAGAATTTGGCGACTGTATACCTTCGACACTCGTGCGGCGGTACTGCAGCCACAAGTGGCGCAAACAGACAAAACGAACACGGTGTTGGTGTGGCGGAAAGGGGAGTGGCTTCGGAAGCTCGCGATATTTTAAACGATTCATAATAATAATAATCGTAATAATAATATGTAGGCATTGGAGAAAGTCTAGGGGGGGGGGGGGGTTAGCGCAGGTGTTTCCGCTGGTATCGAAACGAAATAATGTTATTATTATATTGTTATCAAATACGGCCTAACCTATACGTAGGTATTATTATATCGTATATAGACTGCGAAAAAAAAAAGTTTCCGGATCGATCCGTGTCGCTGGATATCCAGGCATACCGGCCGGAGCGGGGAGGGGAAAAAAGCCGATACAAAAACGAATTGAAACCCGGTAACGGTCGGTGTGATTTAAACGGACAAAAAATAGGCAGGTAACCTAACCTACCTAAATACCTTACCTACCTACGTGAAGAATAATCATTCGTGGTATATTATATTAGGTATAAATTGAACAGGGCACGAGGAATTTTATTCTAGGGATTTATAGACCATAGTGATTTATGCACACTCTATTCTATGTTTTCTTTTTTTTTTGGTTGGTTCGCGCTCTGTCCGTCGTACAATTTAAAATCGTCGGTTTTTTTTTCGTCCGTTGTTTTTATTTTTTTTGCAGTCGTAATTTGAAATTTAACACTCGGCGTGTTTATTTAGTTTTTTTTTCTATTCGATTCTACGCGGAATTAACAACAACAACAATAATACCTACCCGCGTCGTTCGAACATTTATGTTTTTCAAAAGAAAATGTTTGGAAAACTCTTTTTCGCTACTCACGCGTCCGTGTGCCGCTATGACTGCGTCAACTCTGCTTTTTCGCAAAATAAGCCAAAACATCGCATAATAGTAATAAAATAACACGAAACGATAATATTATTATAATAGTACCTACAGTTACGTGACAATATACGTCCTCTCGATTGTTTAAAATACGCGGTTTTCGATCAATCAGAGAATAACAATAATATAATAACACCGTCACGACGTGTGACACAATGATAATAATGTTATTATCACATATCGCGCGTTGACATTTAGACGCGGAAAACAACTTTTTCGACGAAAATCGGTTCGGATTCTTTTGCGCCGATCGTAGGTTTGCGTACGTCACAATATTTCTGTAATATCATATCGAAATACCCAACAGCATCGCGGTTGATTGTCTCTGGTACAGTTCCTATACCACTGTGGTACCTACAGTTACCTATACCCACGAGTAAACCTCTCGCGACAAATCGACAATGATGATAACAATAATAATTGTGATTATATTACACACTCCAATTACGTATTCTCATTCGTACGTGGCACAAGACGTCCTCTGTTCAATGATAACTAATAGCGCCCGCATATATTTTGATGTATCATAATAATAATAATAATAATATAATATTATTATTGTCTGCCAGGCCGCCGCTGCTACGCCGTAGTTGACGAACGTCTGTTGTTATTCGTAATCCAATCAAATCTCATCTGCAGCGACGATAACAGTATTGATAATATTCTTATTTTCTGTCGTAGTAAAATGATAATATATTATTATGCTGATGCAGGAGCAGAGGGTTTTCAACCAGTGCCACACGCGTCGCTCGCCTTTCCCGCAGTGAACTCGACGCGTGTGGATGCAATATTATGATATCAAAAGTGAAAAATAGATTAACAAAATTAATTAAATATATATCGACACGGACCATCGGCTGAGACTTTTGAGGTACGATTTGATTGAAAATTCGTAATTCGTCGGATTCGGACCGTGCGCATAATATTATTATTATCGTTTATGCCGTGGAGGAATGAGCATCGTCGCGATTCGCACAATCGCTGTTTGATTTAATATATTATATCGACATCGATTTGAACCATGGTTGAAGTAAATAGGTTATTGCATAATATTATAGACTCCGATTGTTATCATCAGAAACAAATTGGCTGCGTAAAGGCATATCACAAATATCAATTTTTCTTATCATCAAAAATACGCTGACAAATTCAAAATCCCGCGCATACATACTCGATTATTATTGGCTCCCTTTACGCTGCCATTTTTATTTCTATCGTCAAATATTTTATCGAGACGGAGTATAAAATGCAATAAACTTGTATAATATTTCAACCAGGGTATGAACGCCAATAATTAATTTACTTACGATGATAACTTTTTTTCGGCGATATTTTTTTAACAACCAAAATATGACGGTACCGTCACTGTCGCGCAACAAGAGAGAATTTTTCAAAACGGCGTTTTTCAGAAATCCTTCCTACCGTGGTAAGCCGTGTCGTCTTTTTTATTATATTGTCTTGTATATACTTGCGCGAATAGTACGCCTACCGTGGTACAAGTTCGATTGGCAGACGAAATTCCTTCGTCGGAAAACCTTTTTCCTTCTGCGACCGGACCAGAACGCAATAATGATATTATCGCGATACTTATTATATTGTAGTTTAACATAACGAAACCACCGAGATAAATTTAAACCCTTAAGAGTCTGTTTTCTAGTCGATGACGCGCATAAGGCTAACGACGATTTCAGTACGCGTCATACTTTACAAACGCGTTATCAAGACGAAATCGGAAAATATTTATTCACCGTCACGCCCATTCGAATCGAAAGCAAACTCGGGGCGATCGTTATGCATTATAATATCATAATATTATTTTATCGGGTCTTGCGTTCGAAATGTTCTGTCACGTCTCTGCCAGCAATTCGTTTTCGGAACATTCGAAATTTGTAGTCGTGTTTTTTTTTTTTTTTAAATCTCACATCTAAAAATTACGACTACCCGACCGGGGTAATAATTACCGTGCGTCTCATCGTGTCGGCAAAAGCATCGCATATTAACAATATAACATAATATCATTATCACCTGCGAAACGATAGTGGATATGGGTATATGACGGGGAGAGTGCACGGCCACTGATGCACTGCAGCTGCGGTCAAATGGATTGAAGTCGTATGGGTAAAAGTGGAAAATTTTCGCACGCGTTTTAACTAAATTATATTGTTAGTATCTCGTGTGGTGTGGAATCGCAGTCGAGTTGCTCTCCGTGTGCGCTCACGGTGCGGGATTCCCCCGGGAAAACGATTTAATGGTCGAATAACAAAGTCTGCGGTCGTTTTTTTTCCTAAAAATAATCTTAAGTAAATTACACTCGTCCGCGTCTGTCCAGGGCAGATAAGAAGAAGGCTATACTTGCGATCGTTATGTTTTCGCGTCTCTTATACGATCGCCGCGCGCTATGCGCACGCCGTTAAAAACTTTCGCGACGTTTTCACAAGCGTGTAAAATCACTAAATTAATATAATACTATTGAGCGTTTTTCGAATACCTCACACGAAATCCAATCATTGTATGACGAGGTAAACACGATGGATACCGATCGCATCATCGGTAGTGTGCACCGTGTTGGCGTGTTCGCAACGGCAATATCGATTCGACCGCAAACGGTGTTAAACCGATAGGAATATTATGTGGTAGTTGTCACAGAAGTATTTTGCCAGAAACGTTCGTAATCCACCGTTTGTGTTCCGAAATCCGTCGCAGTCATAAACATAAAAATAATATCGAAATTTCATGGCATAACGATATAATAATCGTCTACACGAGAAACGAGTTCACGTGTTGTAGGAGAAGATCTGGTACAATTTGATTGGTGGGGTTGAGTCGGAGAAAGCCTAACGATTTTCAAAACGACACGATTCGACGAGTACAGCGATAATTTTCATAGGTAGTTTATTTTTGAGATAATATAGCAGACGATTACATACTATTATATAGGCAGTGTTCATTCATTCAGTCCGAGTGACACACTTGTCAAGAAAATATCCTGAACGCTGTTCCATAATAATATTATTATGATGTTCGACACCCGCGAAAAGGAAAATTTCAAAATTATTTTTCGAACCGTTTTTTTAATTTTTAAAAGTCCTGGGCTAACCACCGACCGCCAGACGGATTCAATTCATCTTAAAAGCAGTCGGTTTTCGATCGACCGAAGGTTTGACGACCGACATCTATAATAATACCTACGCAATACGTTATAATACCAACACGACGTTCGAGACGTAATTATTATAATGGCTTTTTAGCATAATTTCAAGAGTGATAAATAATGAAACTAGAGGAATATTCTCCACTACTATACGACTAGCGGAAGTACATCATGAGCCCTTTTCAATATTTAACGTGCCATATTGTTAAGGAATATTATACTGTCATCGCGCCTTATGACGTTATTAATACATTTATTTTACACAAACAATTTGCACACTCGACCCGAACACAGCCAGCCCCCTCCAGGACCACGTACACCCCCTACCCCGCCACTCAACCACCTGCCCATCGCCACCACCGTCCCGCCGTAACTGATCTCATGAATACGATCGAAATATTATTATCATAATGTAATAAATCAGTCGGAATATCATTATATTATTATTAGAATGTGTCGTAGCAGCGCCCAGAATTTAATTGAATTATTTATTTCCTTTGCGGTTTGATTAGGTAGGTAGCCAGGTAGGTTAGGTATAGGCGGTAGTCGTCTTTCAACGTGTTTGGCGAGATGGTATAATAATATGTTTGATATTCACGATAATATAAAACAATGATATTGTATCATCTTTCTTCTATGTTTTCAGATTTTTCTGGTTCTATACAAATGGTAAAAAACAAAAAAACAAAAAAAACGATTAATTCTTTTTTTTTATTTAGAAGCATCAGTAAAAGCAGTCGTGCTGGTCCGGTTTTTTCCGCTACAATCACACACGAGTGGTTTTAGCATGCACAATACACTTTACGTTTAGAATTTTTTATTCCAAAAGTAATCAGCCTATATATATATATATCATTATGCGACCGCGTTCTGTTCTGTTCCGAACATTTCTTTCGCCTTACGTTTCCATTTCGCGTTTGAAAACTTGAGTGGGTTAAAACGACCGGACCTTCGCGGGGGTGATTAAAAGTTACCAACCAAAAAAAAAGAAAGATAATTTGAACAATACCTTTCCCGTTTTTTTTTTCGAGGGTGTTACACAGGGTAAACATAATATAATCATTTATTATTGTGATATAATTACTATTCGTATTTTAAGTCTAGCTCTATAATATTATAAACTATTGTATATTTGATCTAAAGCACTATTATATTACATAGATGTACATAAATATAATATATATATATACATACATAATATATTACCTATAATATATATTTATTATTACAATAATTATTATAGAATAACATAATATTATTATTTAGAATGTTATATTTAACATAGTGTTAGTATATTATTATTATAATAATATAGTTAATATTAATATCATTATTGTTACTGTATGTTTAAAATCGTTCATTCATACTTGTTTTAAATTGCACACGTTATTAGTATTGTTTAATCCCATTGTTTTGTCAACATCTGCAGCGTTTCCGGATCGGAGAGTTTTGTTAGTTGTATTAATAATCGATAGTGATTTCTAGTCACGAACGTTGATCCGGAAAATGAGTAATACGTTTTAAAGTGTTTTTTTTTAAAAATCAGACGGGACTTAGACGCGGAAGCCTATAGTAAAATTATGCATTTAACATAAGGCGTAACAGTGCTCAAGAACTGGAAAATTAAACGACCCTATTAAACCTTCAGAGTCTGAAGTATATAATATTGTATTCGTATAAGATAATGCATCAATCAGTATGCCTGTACATATAATGTTTGGACAATCACGTATAGGTCATCGTCCTTGACCTATATTTTATTTAATTATATTATAATGGCGCGTAATCGTTTACACGTATATTATAACATGATATTGTATAATATTATTATTATTGTGCTCGTGATATTCACCCTTTTCAAATGTATAATTAAGACTATTAGTGTATTGTGGTCTATATATTATAGCATATAGTATCATAGTTATATAAACCAAATTAACGCCAGTTGCACGTGTATAATAAGAAAAATAATATGTCATTGAATTTCGAGATTTACAGTCATTGTTTGTACGCGAGACTGCTATTGAAAATTAGAGAAACATTGAAAACTCCGCTATCTTCTTAATATAAATCCTGTGCCAATCTAATATTTCACATAAAAATACGCTCTACGGGCATAGTGATCATGTTCTGTAGAATCAATCAAATTTGATAATTTTTTTTTTTTAACTAACAGAGGGTAATATTCTACAAGCCGCATCGAACTCCGTTTTTCAATATTTTAACCTCAAGTTTTGCTATAGTATGTCTTCAAAAATAATACAATTTTAAACATTTTTTTATAAACTATATAATTATACCATTATTTGAAATAAAATAAAAATCAGAGTTTGGTGTGGCCTGTAGAAGTCTTCTTCTTTCAGATGATAAAATAGTTATCAAAATCTGACAATTTTACGAAGGCTGAGAATTATTCCCGTGAAATAATTTTTATCGATATCAACCCGGGGGGGGGGTCCTCCCTAGATAGGTATTGGGTGAGTAGATTAGTGAAAAGTGTTATAATGAAGGTGGCAATCAAAATATAAAATTTAATATTCAAGTTTCATAGAATTGTGAAAAATTTGAAAAACTAGCACCGGGCTCCTTATTGGTGGACGTAACCCTGCATGTGTCGTCACCGTCTCACAAAATATGAACAACAAACCAAAAACCGCTTTGCGCGGGACAACTTTATTTTCTCTGTATTGATAGTAGAATCACCAAAATTCCACGACGCATAGGAAAAACTTTATCTGTGTCGTAGTGTATTAATATTCTTTATGGCACTAACCAATAATTTTTAATATTTAAATAAATAAAAAAAAACCTGATGTTCTCAAACTGATAACTTTAAATGAATTTATGTTATCCAATAATAATAAAAACCCTACGACACAGATAAAGTTCTTAGGCGTTGTGGAATTTCAGTAATTTTACTATGAATACAGAGGGAGCAAAAGAGTTTTATGTTATAAATATTTTGTAAGACGGAGAGAACCCATGTGGATGGGACACCCTATGATAATAATGATGTGTACGGCGTGCCGAGTGAGTAGATATATATATATAGAGAGAAAGAGTAATTTAATTCAATCGAAGTTATATTTGACACTAATTATTATTTATTGAGTTATATTCATTAAAGTAACTACAATATTATCGTACAATTACGGAGTTTCGAGGGTATGTGCCGCAGGCGAATAATATTATAATTTATAACTATCGAATAATACGAATGCGAAACAAAGCAAATCTGTTAAATGATATAATAATGTAGGTACCTACGTGCGAGGTTTCAAAACAAATATTTACATTTTTGTCATCGTACAAACGTCGTACTATTAGGACGTAATAATATCTTGTAATAATAAAATATAATAGGACGCTGGTAAACGTAAAATGTGTCAAAGTCATAAACGGTCATTGTATAGGAGATGATAATAATATCGTATAGGCACGTAATAATTAGCGAGTTCAGTGCAAAACCGTACAATCGTAAACAGTATACTTACCTACAATGTGTGAACAGACATTAAGAGGCGCTGCGTATTATTTGGATATCGGAGGTCGCGTCGACGGTTTTTCCGGTGTGCAAGTCTCCAAACGAAACGTTTGTCCTCTCCGAAATCCACACCAAGTCTACACTCGCCAAAATCACCGATAAATAATCGACAGACAATTCTTACAAATATTGACGTTGTGACAAATCGTTCGCAATAAATGACCTCGTGCATTCAAAATATATAAGTATATTTTTAAACATTCATTATTCTCGATTTATCATTAGTCATTACCGTCAGTTTTCATGTTTAACGTCGTCGGCTAATACTCACACCCACCCTCTATCGCATAGAGAACCATTTGAGAACAATATCAACTGGCCATAGATATATAGATATTAGTTTACACAGTGTAATCTTACAGGTGTCTCCGTTATTGTATGCGTCTGTGTAAATTATTTTCTGTTTTCATTTCTCTCAGAAATATAATATATTTTACATACGGTGGCGTACCCAGGGGGGGGGACTAAGGGGGCATATATGTCTTCTATAATAAACGGAAAAGTACAAGCCTTGATATCAGTTTTGAAAAAACATTTTGCATAATATTATCAATTATTTATAGAGGTTATTAGGGTTACGGGATATAGTAATATTACAACCTAGTATAAGGTCACGGATATCAAATTCTGATATATTTTGTTTGGCCAACCCCCCCCCCCCCCCAAACACACACACACACAATTGAAAATTCCTGTATCCGCCACGTCGCCACTGTTTACATAAGGAGCCTATTTCACATTCACTAATTGTTTATGATTTTCGGTTTAGTTCTTAATTGTATATTTTGTTAAAAAAAAAAAAGAAAAGATTCATCGCAAAATTGAAATATTGACTTTATAATGATATCATATTAAGCCTCTTGTTTTCGATAGGTTGAATTCGCTGAGAATTTGTAAGTTGAAGTGCTTATTACAAATGTCAAATGCTTCGTAAAAAGTATTATAATAATAACATATTGTGATTTGTGATACGCAAAAAACTAAATAATTATTGTCGTTTGTTAATTTTTTTTGTATTTTCAACTCGCGTTATTACTAATTTATTATTTATACACGTTATTTACACTATACAATATGAACGGTGTACCTAATATTCTAATTTTATAATAATAATATATTATGTTGAAGTTTATGACATCGTTTTTATGGAATTTTCATTGTTTCTCCGATACACAACAACATTAAAAATGTTCACTATTTTTGATAAACATCGTCAGCATTATTTAAAGTATTCAAAATATTACATTTATTTAATAACACTGCTGCAGTTTTCGAACTAAACTATTATTGCATTTACACCTTCTCTCCGGAACTCTTCGTTCTTGTACGATTTCATCTGCTGTTTACGACGATGTCGATTTAATTTAAAGTAACAATATTGAAAAAAATACTATATAAATTTAATGAAAAAAATTTTTGTAGGTTAAAAAAAAAAAAAAAACCGACCAAGCAAGAAATTCACATAATACTACCATCATAATATTATTGTGATAAGTGTAAAAGTATCTAAATGTAGGTACCTAACCGTCTTGACTTAATTGTATGCGCAGCGCTGTAAAATGCATAATTTAATAGTTTAACGAACTATAATATGATTTAAACACCGTTATGACCGAGCTATTTTTTTGTTCTGTTTTGTTTTTCATTGTTATTGTTGTTGTTATGTTTCCTCGCTGAATGACAAAAAAAAATACGGAATATACGTATTGTACGTAGTTAATATTATTATTACAATGTTTATACACGGAAAACGCCGTCAATTAACACTCTACTCTTAAGACATATTATAAATTATATTATACAATATTAACCTTTTATTTTAGTTTTGTTGTTTAAAGTGACCTATTAAGTTTGAACGATACCGCATTGTAACAGTTGTTATTTTAAAAGATATATAATATATTATTATCTACCATTTTTAATTTAAAAAAAAACGTCTGTAGATATTAATTCTGTTGTAAACGATTATTATTATTATTATTATTATGTTTCTTATTATGTTATATGGAAATAATAATAATGAATGAATAACGTTGTTTGTATAATTTGTTATCCTGTTTACCAAATGACAAATTATCCGTGAATTTGTATTGCAGTTTTTCCTATCCAATTTTTTTTGTATCGATTATCATCCCGAATATTTAAAAACAATTATTATTATGTTTTTTTCACTTAGTTAAGGCCACACATCGCTTTCGGAGAGATTTGCTGATGTGGCCATTTTAATGACATTCTAAGAAAATCTAAACTTTAAATGTAATATATTTCATACTAATTTAAAATAGGTACCTAATTTATAAATGGCCATACATTTCATACGTCAGTAACATTGATTGATGTCGGGTCATTACGAAATTATACAGAAAAACGGTTTTGTGCAGAAAAAGATTGCTAATTCTGAAGTAGGGAACCATATTAATAAATTCACTATAATAGAAGAAAAGTACATTTGCTTTGCAATATCGTTGTTATTTTTTCAGTATGACGATATCATGAACGTTTCGTTAAGGTAGATATTATTCTAGTTTAAAAAATGACTAACAACTTATTTTATAACAATAATCACTTTTTTTTTATTAGTGTTATCAATGAATAAAAACGGTATTGAATGGTTTAAAGTTCTCCTCTTTTTATAGTGAAAATGTGAAATTTTAAATATAACTAAATTATAGACCGAGTAGTTCTTGCCAGAGGTGGGGCTGCCCGTCTAGGATCGGAACTTAAGGTTAAGACAGGTTATAAGACGTCATAATATGACTTCTAAATAAATAAATTTTTTCAACAGCCATTTTCAACAGGCTTTTTTTTTAATTTATTTCATAATCAAAAAAGTAAGTACTAATAGTAACTATTTACGGTTAAATAATAAAGGATATTACAACATTAATAATATTGTATTAATTATTATATAAATATTCACTGCAACAATATTATAATGCGTTTTAATCATGAATTTTGGAAACTACTTACGTTGTTTACTACAAATTTCACGACATTCGTAACTAGTAGGTAATCGGCTGAAGTTGTATAAATAACTTTTGCATCAGACGAGTAAGTATAGAAGAAAGTTTCAAATTAAGCTATCAACATTTGGTCTTAATATAATTTATGGTTGTGTTTGATGTACTTACTATAATAGCTGTGGGTAATCTAAGAAACTATTACGTTAAGTTTGGAATAGATTTGTAAACTTGTTTAGTAATTTAATTGTTACACCTATATTATTATAAATACAATAAAATAATCTATGAGTATGCATTTCGTATAACAAAAAAACAAACGCACAAATAAATTAAGAAAATTACTGGAATTTATTTTTATTTTGACCTCTAAATGTACCGACAAGATTCACTTTCCTCCAAAAAAATATATAGAAGTTGATAGTCAAAGCGTTTTTACTGCTCCAGTAAATGACGACGGACACAACTTTTTTTTTTAAATACACATATCTTTATAAAATCATATGTATGCTCAAAATCTAATATGTCCATAAAATATACTTTAATTCATTAAATTTGTCAATTTACATGATAAATAATAATAATATAAAAACGATTTAAAATATATTTTAAAATTAATACAAATCAAGCAGAACGAAATGAAAAATCATAGGCGATGATTGGATTTTTAATTATTATTGATTTCACTAATGGATATTTTTGGTTCCCCTCAAATTTGATTTTGTTTTTAAGCTAACATTACAATTAAAGTCTGATACGATTAAAAAACTTCGTGTTGGCAACTCAGTATCTATTCACAGTTATTACAATAAATCATATAATTATTACAATTTACAATAACATTTATCAATTTTAAATTACAACGGATATCAATATTTACGCACGATAAATACGTATAAGTTTTATACTCAAAAATGGTATTAGATTATGAGAACAAAACGAACAAATTAATATTATCTTGTGTGTATATTATGATGACTTACAGTTATACTATGCAACGTAATACGTTTAAAATTCAGCTAAAAAGTGATATTTTTCACTAATAATTCACCCACGTCGTATCGAAAGTGCCGGTCGATGTTATGTTTTATTTTGTCAGTGTTATACTTTATGCGTATTTGGGTATAAAGAAAAGTCCTTCGTACTCTCTGACTACGACTTTAATTTGACAGACAGTTTGATTAAAAAACAAATACTGGGGGAAAGATTCTATGGTCGCCGTAACAATATATATTATTATTGTTTAGCAGTTTATCGAAGAGAAGTCTACGTGTTCAAAAAATAAATAAACAATAAGAAATCAATAAAGATGCACGTGGTGAAAAAACGGTATTAAATCAGCTACGCTTCGCCGTAAGGAATAGTTTACCTATATTATTATTATTGTTATAAGTTATACGGTCCATCGATACGTTTATATTGCCAAGGAAACTGAATTTGTATAATATTATCATATGCTAATTACAATTGTAATATTTCTGTAAATCTTACGTCTTATCTAATCTTGAAAAAATTTTAAATTATTATTAATAATCCTTGTTCTTTATATGTACATTATGTAGTTCACATGCAGCACCAGTGGGATTTGAAAAAGTTATAAAATGCTGAAAAAAAAAAGGTTTTCCGAAAAAACCCCGTGTTTTTCCTCGTTTTCCTGGAAAAATTGGGAACATTTGGTTTCGTTTAAAATTTACGGAAAAAATGGTTTTGATGAAAAAAGCTGTATTTTTTCATGAAAAATTGAATAATAATAATAAATAATTTATAAAAATATAATATTATCGTATCCCGCCAATGATGTTTTATTGTTACGTATTTTACTAACAATTATTAATTAATATTGTCATTTCTAATTTGTCAATCGTGCGTTGTCTATATATTTGATCTACAATTTACAAGTAATATTAGTTAAATAACATTTAAAAATACAGGTGATTTATTTTTGGGGAAATACACTCTCTCACATAAATATCAATTTGATAATTGTGATTATGGAACTACGTTATTTTTAGAACAAAATACTTAAATATATTAATAGTTTAATTTTAATACATTGATACAACCATATTGGCAAATGTGAAATGACAATGACAGATTTCCTTATCTATTTTTCAAAATGGTTTTTTTTAATTTTCCGAAAACTTCGGTTTTTCAGATAAATTTCCGATAATGATGAATAATTTTCTCCCGATAATTCTTATCTCCTGTGTGTCATAATTTTTTTAAATGGCTTTAAGATAGAAATGCAATCCGATATTATTTCCCACTCGGATGCATTTAAACAATTTTGAGCACGAGGAAGAGACGTCATGGTAAGAGGACAGAGGACTTTTAGTATACAAAAGTTTTTCAATCATTTTCAGACTAGAATTCCTTTTTGTGGTGACATATTGCTCAACTTTTAATATAGTTTCGTTCATTTGCAATTGAAAAACTTTTAATTTTCCTGTAGCGTAGCGCCATAGCTGCTGCAGTGTTTAAAATGCTACTATTGTCTTACGTTTTATTTTAAAATTTGGGTACTATATGGGTATTTTCTTTTATTGACTCATTCACGCTCAAGACTTAAGTCAAGTTTATGTGTCACACGTTGATGATGCTATTTGAGAATATGTTCATTTATAGAACTTTTAATATTTTACTCGTTTTCAGATACTATACAGTTACTATTTTCATTGAAAATAGGGCATTAATCAAAAATATTTGTAAGAGCAGTAGGTAGCCATATTTTGACCAGTATGACTGTCAATAACTTCTCTCGTCGCAAGTATACGATATATACGGCAGTATATACGATAACTGAATATAAAATGTCACGTGACAGTTGTATAAGATTTATTGCAATCGGATGTTCACATATCCGTTGCGAGTGTAGTGACTGATATAAATCATTTATATTTTCGAGCAATGGTTTTAATTTGGATGATTTAGTAGGTATACCCACCATATTCCTATGGCAATAATTTTGTTGTTAGTAGTTTTTTACTGGGAACAGAACACAGGTTATAATTTTTTACTATATTCTATCGGCCCAACGTTTTCCGCAATATTTAAATTCCTTTTGCACACTTTATTGCACGTATCAATTATTATTGTGATTTAAACCTTAGACATACATTGAAGATCATACGAGTATTTATACATTTAAAAACAGATTTTCTAAAAAACTAAATATTTATTATTATTTAAACAATATAATATTTTTATTTTTTATTTTTTATTCGTAGCTCCTAAATTCAAAATGATTAGACATTTAGATTTCGCAATGTGTACCTACTGCAGTGATTTTTGTGCACATCGCGCGATCCGTACAAAGTATGTTCTGCGTGCGATGCACTCTCCTCATCAAAGGAGTCATCTGCACTTATACTAATTATCGCGGACACGTGAGACCCTCATCTGGCTGCGCGGCGTGCGCTCGGCTGCTTCGGTCCGAGAGTGACGACGATGCCGCCCCGATGGTTCCTGCTTGCGGTGCTGTGCACGAAGACGACTCTTGACGGCAGCGACGGAGACCACAGATGAACTCGAGGTGGGTGAGTGACGGATGACTATAATATTGAAGGGTGGCCGGGAATACGGAAGTCAGCAGCGCCGGACACGGGGAAACGAAACGTTTCAGAGTTCGGCGGTGGGCGACTCCACGGCCAGGGAGTAGTAGGAGTTGTAGAAGAGATCAGTGGCCAACATAATCACCACCCACTCGCCATCAAGTACCCTCCCCCTCCCCACATAGCCTCGTCTTGTCCGATGCCTTTTTTTTCTTTAAGCTAATTATATTTATTGTTTTTTGCAACTTAAGTTGTATTGTATTTCATTTTTTCGGCACAATTATCATCAAAATTGTAAACCACTCATTCATTAGTCATTCAACATGAAATGCTTAATCATTTTTAATTTTTCATAAAATTTTGAAGTAATAAAATTATTCTGTTTACACAGTAAAATGTTGCTTCTTGATTTTCGCATTAAAGAGTACGGTTTTATTTATTTCTACATAATAATGGCCCCACTGAATATTATTATGTTCGCGTGCAGAGAGTGTGGGGCCCATAAAGAATATTAACTTTGATTAATAAAATATAATGTTAGGTTTGATTATTATTATTTATGTCATATTTTATAGACTTTAAATAGACCAAAAACACCTGGCCCTAGACGGTCCCATAATTCGATTATTCAACCGACCAATCGAGAAATTTCCCGATCTCCCGATCTGCCAGTCTGCCCCTGGATGCGCCTTGCATTAAAAAACCATTTTTGTTAGCTAATAAGATTTATGAAAAATATGCAATTTAGAACCTTTTCTTACCGGGCCCCACGTAATATTATAAAATGTTCATGTCGTTAGAATTGCCTATATCAAACCCCTTAGAAAACTTTCAGAAAAATAAAAGAAGAAATAATATAACATAACATAGGTAGTTAAAAACGTAATTAGTTATAAAGTATATTCATTTTATCCACGTATCAGCAGCAGATTTTATTTTTCCATTTTACTCTCACATTAGCCAGCGTGGGAAGCTGTTCTTTTAAAATAACGATAACTGCATGTTGACTTAATAATATCGGGTATTGAATATTGTATAATACCGAAATCCAGCTAATAAAATCAAAAACCTTTCGAAATACAGTTTTATTCGGCCAAATTTTCCAATATATTTTGTTTGCTGCATAGTGCATTGTGCATACCTTGTATTAATACAATGGTTCAAAGGAGACAATAAATTATATTTTTTTTACGTATGTTTAATACTTATTTGAAAATAGGTATATTATGTTTATGATATTCACAGTGTTAAACTCTTCAGACAGTTTTTGTCGAAACCGTAAATTCTTTTTGAGTGTGTTTCGACAGTTTGTAGCAGGTAGTTGACTAAAATATTATCATAGGCGCCACCCCAAACTATTATGCTTCATGTAATTTGAGATTCAACAAGTGCTAAGTAAAGTATTCTAATTACTTTAAAAGGTTATATTGTTCTATTGTTTTATTAAATTTATTTTTTTTTTTTGTCAAGTTGATGCAGACAGATGTAATTTGATTAGGTACCCCATTCAGTGTCATAACACAATTCTATAACAAAATGTTTAAAAATTCTGACAACATCGACTGATTTACAGTGATATAATACTTTGTATCTTCAATCTAGATAGTTATTATCTTGATAATACGAATCATGAATGACCAAAGACGTTAATACGCCGTGAATAGTCCCCTGACATTAATTGATAGACGTGATTAAAATCAATAATTTGTATTGAAAAATTAAAAATAATACGTGTATGCAATAAATAACTTAAATAAAAATGTGCAAACGTCAAAAGTGGATTATTAAATTTAAACAAACTACTATAGTAGTTTAAACCTTGAACTATCTAAACAAATAGATACCTAAATATTAAAATTAAACAAACATTTAAAAATTCAATAAAATTCGATGACTTTAAAATGAACTGATTTAAGGGCGGGTTGGGACATTTTTCCAGTTTATGTATAAAGACAGGGGTTTAGGTGGTAGGATAGTAAGAGATTTAGTCGGAAAATTGAGAAGAAGAATCGGGTTTTGATCCGGCGATATCTCATTTGGGTCGGTGTTTTCAGTGGTTTGTCGAGTGCAGTTTGATTAGTCTGCGATATCTGATCGGTATAGAAATGCGTTGGGTATAATATAATTTTATTATACACATCACTGTTGTCTGAACAGACGAGACCATCCAATAAGATTTAGTTTTGGTAAACTGTAGGACACGATATTTTGGCACCTCAAAGTTGAATAATTATTGTATACGTATTCAATTCAATGCATATTACAATATTACATTTTTAAAATACACTTATCATCGGGTTAGTTATCTACGAGAAATTATGTCAATATTATTAAAAAATCTAAAACCGGTAGGTGCACATGTCTCTATAGAATATTACCACTATCGTTTTTATTATTGCTACAGCAACTGCACTGCTTCAGTATAATATAATATTATATTGTGGCCTACAAACCTATAGTCAAACTTGTTTCCACTTTCGAACTATTATAAGTGTTGCGTTGCAATAAATTGTTTACGACTTTACTAGCAATAAACATTTATCACAAAAAAAGTCCCGTCAGTATTATTCAGTATTTTAAGTATTAACTATGTAGAAGTACTTCATAAATAATAATTTTTAAGCAAATATATTATATATATAGTTTTTCAATAGTCTTAATATCTTAAGTCAGGTTTAGAAATAGTTTTAAATGCATACTCCGTTAGCGTAAGTCGTATAAAAAAAATCCAACTATCTTATAAGTCACTAAAAAACCGCGAAGAATTGATTTTAAATTTCTGCATACAATTTAAGATAAAAGTAAGTACATAAATATTAAACTAAACCAATTATCAGCCAAAATATTATTATCAACGATTTTAAATCATTTTAAATCATTTTTCAATATTTGGTTTTTTCTTCCTGAAAACTGGGCGTTTTTGACTTACGACATTTATACCGCATACAGCAAAGGTATATTTTGGATAGTTAAAATCAAGGCTGGGCGTTAACGATTTAAAAATCTAAAGTTAAGTTAAAAAGTTAATTTTATTTTAACTTTTTAACTTAACTAGTTACTTTTGGCTTTTCATTAACTTAACTGTTAGCTTACTATATTTCTTTCTTAATTAACGTGAAATTAACGAGTTAATTTTTCATTTTAAGGAGTAAGTTAAGTTAATTTATTTTGTTTTTAATTTTATAATATTTCACTATTTCATTCTATTTCGTTTTCATGTCAAAAAATATGTATCGTAAATTGTTTGAAGTTAAAAATCGAATCTATCTTACATGGAAATACTGTATGAAGTATTAACACTATATCCTATAATTTAGTTTTGGGTTGGAAAAAAATTAAGTACGCTAGCGTTGTATAAACAAATTAACTTTTTTTTAACTTAATAAAACGTTAACAAAAAGTGTGTATTGACTTTTAACTTGGCTGAGTTAACCCATAGTTAAATTAACATTTAACTTTTGAACTTTTTGTTATTGGTGCATATTAACTTAACTTAACTGAGTTAAAAATAATCATTAACTTGCCCAGCCTTGCAGGTTGAAATTGTTCAGCATCGAATAGAAACTTGCAAGTTTGGTCGGTCTCCATAAATCAAGATTCCTAACATCACCAATAATATGCGTAAATGTATTATGTTAATATTATTTGCAAGACCGTCAACTACACGACGGGATGTAATTATACCGGATTTAATTTGTAATCTTACGTTTTACATAATAATTTGTAAAATCTGATTACGGTCTGAGATAAATTCACAAACAAACAGTAATCATCACGTCGAAACGATGCACTCGATTCGTGTTTATACAACTTGCACCTTTCTGTTATCTGGGACAGCCATCGTATTATTATTATTATTATTATATTATTAGGACGGTACTGGTTTTTGAATTTTTAAAGTTGAACATCAATCTATTTTCACCAGCGCTTAGCATACGTATTATAATATTAATATATTATAATGATGTAACACCGTATACATATGTCGTGGCCGTTGGGAATCTACGTGATGATGATGACCATGGAAAAAAAGATAAACATTGGTGAGAAAATGTATGTATTTATAAAAAAATTGTACTTCTATATTTTATCCTTTATTATTATTCACTTTGGGGTTTATTGTTTTTTTTTCAAGTACACCGGTTTGTAATTACTTGAACATTTTTATCAACCCTGCGGTTTTGTGATTGTTTGCCACGTCTATCAGTGTAATCTCTTGATTCGGAAATTTCAGTAACTAAATATAAAACTAAAACAGCTGCGCTTATATTATTATCGCCCAACGTTTTCAAGATTAAGATGAAACGAAAGTATGAAATACAATACGAAAGAGTAAAACTACAAAGAATTTTCAAAGGTGATTTTTTGGTTGCTGAAATTATAAGTATTGTATGAATTCTGAAACTGTTAAAAAAATGAAATCTAAATAATTGTCTCTAATAATATAATATTATTCTTGACTTTAGATTCTGAGCGAAGCGATGAATGCATAGGTTAGGATTAGAAAAACAAACTTAAAAATGCTCAGTGTTTGCTTAAATAATAGGAAAAAACAAAAAAAATATTGTGGAAAAACGTTATTTTATTAAGCAAAACTAGTTTTTGGCTAAATCGGGTTTTTGTTTTTTTTCTTAATTTAAAAAATAAAATTTATAAATACTTGACATTTTCATAAAATGTTTATATTATAATTGTTTACGCATAGTTTAATTTTTAAACTTTTGACTCATTTAGAGCTATTTAAAGAGATTCGATATTTTCGAGTTCTTTTACATTTTTTCTATGAATATCGATAACAATTTTCGATTAGTTTAAAGGCTTGAAAATTGAATACAAGATTCTTCATAACTCATAAGTAGTTATAACTGTAACCAAAAAATCTAAAAATTATATGAACTACATTTTAATAGAAATGTTATGTTAAAATTTGGACGACATTAGATATTTAAATGAATAATAACGATTTTAATAATTTTTTTGTAACTCAAAAATATTTTAGCTGAGAGCCTTCCTGCTCTACAATTAATGTTATTTTATGTCACCACACTTACTTATCATACCTTGTCGTATATTTTGTATAATTTTAAATGATAAAAAAAAAACAGTTAAAATATTAACTTATTCACAATATTGCTTATTTTAAAACATTTAGATTAATTCTATGCTATTTTCTATTTAAATAGGTAGGTACCACGAACTTATCCACACCGATCTACGGTAAATCTGTATTGACTCAAAAGTTAATAATAATAATATATATACACTTTAAACATATAGGTTAGGTACTATAACTAATAGCTATTAAATGGTAAGTAAATAATATAATAAATCCAATGTTTTAGGGAAAATTAATTCAACAAACTGTATTGCTAAAAGTTCAACAAATAAATTATAAATTATACTTGTATTATATTTATAGCCATATATTTATAGGCTGCCGTTCAGAATCGTTTTTCGTATTGTCGTTGAATTTATACACACGTTCATATATTGCAGAAACTTACTCAATTGACGAGTTACACTAGACACCTACAAATCGTACGTTTCCCTCTTTGTTGATACATATCATTACTGTGATAGGATCCACAATGACGTGAAATTAAATTGTATAATGTTTCGTGGGAGATTGACAACACGCTATAATACGCATCGACAGAGCTCTGAGCTTTTACCAATACATATTATAACATAATATAAATATAATAAAAACTATCAAAACTGAGATACGCACTGCTGTAGTTGAAGTCATGTTAATTTTTCATAATTTATTCGCATATTTTTTTAATCAAATTACACCGTCTCGGCGACATAGGCCATTGGGATACAGTTATTATTAACATTTCATCAAGAACTTATTTCTCATGATAAGTTTGTGAACAATTTATATAGGTTTTACATTATTATAATATCATTGTAGACTGTAGGTATTGTTGATAACGATAAAATCCATAAATAATCGAATAGCTTTATATGAAACAATACCATGTTTTGTTTAGAAAATTAGACGTATCATTTCACATATTTTGCCGTTAAACGAACGGACATTGTTCGGCAACAATGATATACTTCTTAACGTATGTAAATCGTTAAGTCTGAACGCGGTTGATCTAGAAAACGCATTACTAGCATAATATAATATATGAGTAAAAGGGTATAATATATAATATAATAGGGTCATTATTCCGATTCAGTTTTAAATAACGCTGTTCGTGTATCATAAATTTCAAAATTGATTCAAAGATAGCAAATGGGGCTATGCACCCGGTACGAGACGTAATATTATAAAGGTTATACGTTAACAGCAGTTGTACTGATTTTTAGTTTAAGGAAGAGATGCGCAGGCAGATGAATATCTAAATAATTATTTGTTCATCTTTTATTTTATTTAGATAAATAGTTACAAGGTATCCAAATGTTTATCTTAGATATTTTTTTTACTAATCTAAATAAATTCATCTAGATACATTTTTTATTGATAAAAATCGCGAATTTGTGCAAACGCATTTTAAATATTTATACAGATTCTCAAACCAAGTTTATGGTTTATAAATAATGTAATTATTTTTATTTATAATATTATTATTATTATGTTCCTAGACCCTAGTGCCCAACTAAAATATACCTAAATTTAAAACCCATTTAAAAAAAAATTGTATCTTTTTTTTATCTGTATTCTATAATCTTAAATACTAGCAGTACCTTTTATTCTACCTATTATTCTGTTGAAATAAATAAAAATACAAATACACTATTAATACGAAAAAAAGAAACAATATTTTAACCACATAATTTTTATTTTTTTTGAGCCGAAATAGGTTTGGCACAAAATGGTCTGAATTAATTATGACATATATATTAAAAAAAAAGTTATGTCTGGTGATGGTGAACCAAAAAGATAAGTGGTTTGATGCAAAATGGTCTGAATTAATGGTAATATATAAACAAAAAAAAATGTTTGTTTGGTGAGCCGAAAGATAAGAGGTTTGACGCAAAAAGGTCTGAAAATTTAGAAATTTTGAACATGGAAAAAATGATAATACATAAAAAAAAAAACACCAGACAAGACACAAAAGCAGGGGGATTGATACGTGATGGCGAGGTGCGTGCAGATGCAAAGGCCACTGGTCACCTCCATACGTTTTCACGGCCGGTCCCTAAGGCGGACGAGTGCGATCGCTGGCGCGTTTGCTCGCGGGCGACGACCATCGTGACGGCGGGTTGGAGCCGACCGCGAAGGCCGCGGGAGCGACATTGGACGACGATTGACGGCGAGCGGCTAGTGCGCGATGTCGTGCACGTTGACGATGCGCAGGTGCTGAAGACGACTGTTGTAACGGCGTCGACGACGGAGGCACCAAAGCACTGAGCGAGCGAAGACAGCTATTTGGTGCTATGGAATCAACGGCGACAGGAGGCGCGGCTAGGCCGGTGGCTTACCACTGGACGAAAAGGGGAGAGAATTCGTCGGACCACGTCACAACGCAACAATGGTCCTGATCCTCTCCGTGATTTTCGTCCTGGGGTCCCGTCGGCACAGTGTCTGCCGCGCAGATGGCCCCTCCGCCGTGGAGTCGCGCCCCACCGAATCCTGAAACTCGATCAGTTTCTGCGGGTCAGGCGATGCAGTGACGTCCGTGTTCCCATAGCTCACCTTAGCTCTATTGCTCACCCGTCGTGCTCTTAGATCTCCGCCGTCGCCGTCACGAGTCGCCTTCGTGCAAGCTGCAGCCGTCGTCGGAGTATCGTCGGGGCGGTATCGTTGCCCGCGCTGGTCCAGCTAGCCGTCGTATGTCGTCGTCGTCCGTCCGTCGCTCCTCTCACGACCTACGCAGTTGGGCCGTCGCCGAGCAGCCACAGGTGGTCTCGCGTGTCGGCAACCGCGAGCTCGCGACGCCATCGACCACGACCTCGTCTTTCCGCGGGTGGCCGGAAAACGTACAGGGTGACTTACCGCCGTACACCGTAAAGTGCTCTGTCGCGCATCGATCCCCCGTGTCGCCGCCGTCTTGTCTGGTGTTCCTCGGCCCGAGGAGGAGGGAGGGGTGGACTTCGGCTTCACTCTCCTCGGAAGCATCCGCACAGCATCAGGCGTGTGACCCGCCTCACTCCCTTCCACGTGGTGGCCATTATTCGCCTGGCGTGTCCACGTGTAGGTGTGGGGTCCGCTGGTTTTGGTGCTTCCGATTCGGTTGTCCTGACCGATCCATTTCCGCCCCTCTCTTTGCACTGGCCCTCGGCCGGTGTCTCTATCATCTGATCCTGAACCGTAACTGCCTCTGCGTCTCCGCCGGCCATAGGCTCCGACGAGTCTTCGTCGCAGACAGCGTCGACAATCTCACCCAAAAAGGTGTTCACGACGTCATCTGTATTTTCTCTGTCGATTATGTCCTCTGGGACGTCCTTTTCGTCGATTTGCCCTTGATTTTCGTCGTCGTCGAAATGCAGTCCTTTGTCGCAGACGGCTTCGACCATCTCGCCCGAAAGGGCATTCACGACGTCATCCATATCTGCATCGATGTACTCTCGATTTTCGTCGTGGTCGAAACGCTGCGCATCGTTTGCCTCGTCGACGGTGAACTCGTCAACAAGCTCGTAAATCATTTCCGTCAGGATTGCGTCTATATCGATGTTCGACGTGGCCATGTTATGTTATTTACAGTGTTTTTTTTCGGTATAGTATGAAACAAGTGTCTAAAGTATTAGTTGGAGACAAAATCGTAAGTGAGTTATAAAAAACAATTTCGGTCTAAGCAGTCACCGAAAAATACAAACATTGTCCAGACGACGGTTACGACGTCGTTTATTGCTAGCCAGCGCGAGTACGACCGCGTCGTTCGTTTAACGGCTTATTTTCCCAAACATCATTACTATCGATACGTACTTATGCCTACGGTTAGGTACCTATAATATAACATTGTTTTAACGAGGGTTCGTATTTCGAATTGTATTTGTGCTTGTCTTATACTTTTAGGTGAAGTTACATTCACTGGGCGGAAAACGATGAATTGTTTTACAACAACGTGTGTTTTTTCGAGTGCGTGCGCACACGTTTTACAGTAGTAAAATTGCTTCGGACTTCGAGTTTTCGGCCGATTTCTAATAGCATTTGCATTTAGTTGGTACTTTTAAAAGGTGTCAATATATTCTTTGTTATCATTGCTGGTTTTTTCCTACCTATCGATTATCTGCAGTTAGACCTTGGAATAGTCATTAATAATTTCGTGTAGTATTTATTATTCTTCGTGTTTAAATATCTTAATTTATAAATCTAAGAAATGTATCCTAGGTTTGCCGATATTATTTTTCTTCATAACATTATGTCCTTTGGTGCGGCGATCAACAATGTGTATATTAATTAGTCCTTCAGTATTGTTACGCGAACAATACACCAATAATACCATAATAATTACGCATATAATAATAATATATTATTTATTTAGCAAACAAATAATTACATTCAACGATACAATATATTATTATAGTAAAATAAATTGTAGTGATAACAACTCTCCTTTGAGTTATAACTATAGTGTGTGTTGGTGGGTATAATATAAGTCTGAGTGGAGTACAACACTATATAGTTTTATGCTAAGCGATATTTACAAAAATAAAAACGTTTATCAATCGAAAATATCGTTAAGACTAATGTTATTACGTATAATAATTAATTTCCTTCTTTCATATTTATATTTTAACATGATTGAGTTATTTTTGAAAAATCTAGTTTTTTTCAGAAACGGTTTAAATACATAGTATACATTTTTAAAATAATTACAAATATCGATATTATAATAAATTGGCTACAAATAATTATTTCTGGTTGCGGCAGAAGATATAATATTAATATGGTCAAGTTCGAGCTGTTTATTTAAACACGTCGGTACCTATACCTACAGATATTGATATTTTGTACCCATTAACGAGTTCATATAGTAGGTAGGTATAATTCACCTCGGCACATTATGCTTAAACCTGTGCATTAAGCGTTATGATAAATTAATTATTTCACTTTTTACGGAATCTTTTGACGACGTGTCAGTTCTCACTGTTACTTTCTATACGCACATAATTATATGCGACAGTAGCTAATGTCGACACTGTGTTCTTTCAATTAGGTACATTCGACGAGGGTTCCCCCCCCCCCCCGAATAGATCACGTCGTATACGAGTTCGGTTTTGGAGAAGTCTGATATTTAAAACGCTTGTGAAATATTATAAAATTATACTTATAATATATAATAATATATTATGTACCTGTATTGGCCTATATTGTACCTATATATTGTATATGCTGTATTATATGTTGATTTCCAGTGTTCGGACTTGACTAGATAATTATTCGTTCATATTTTATCTTACCAGATAAATAGTTACAATGTATCTAAACGTTCATCTTAGGTAATTTTTTTACCAATCTTAATAAATTAATTTACATGTAGATACATTTTTTATTGATAAAAATTGTGAAATTGTACAAATGCATTTTTAATATTTATACAGATTTATACAGATTCTCAAACAAAGTTCATAGTTTATAAATAATGTAATTATTTTTATTTATACCATTATTATTATTATGTTCTAAGAGCCCAACTAAAATATACCTAAATTTAAAACCATTTAAAAAATAACTGTATCTTTTTTTATCTAGATAAATATGAGTTGAGTTGTCCTTTATATATATCTGGATACATTTGAGTTGTATTGTCTTTATCTTTATCTAGATAAAAAAATACTTATCTAATCCGAACACTGGCGAAGAGTACTGTATTATTATGTAAGCGCTATCGGTGTAAATGCAAATATTCTGGTCGACTTTGTAACTCAAAATGCCATATTAGTTGTGCATGTGATTTAAATATTAATAAAATAATATAATGCTATTCTATGGGCCTAACATTACTTTTTAGTAATAATTAATTTAAATAAAACTATTAAAATAACTATAATTTAATAACAATCAATAATATTCATCAATCACCTTATTAATTTCAAACCAATTTAAAAGATAAATATTAATTCTTCAGTATAGGAGGTACCTACCATATATTTGAAAATAGATTTAAAAACTATTAATAAGCAACTAATATTTTGATGTGTCAGTTAATTCAAGTTTTTTTTATGATTATTTAAGTACTCACAGTAAGATGTTTTATATGATTTTTAATATATTCAATATTTAACCTTTATACTGTGCACAATGCTCAATTTCCTACTTTGCCGAGGGGCGTCCTTTTTTTTTAAAGGGAGGTGAGGGGGGGGGGGGGGGTGCGGGGTGTACATTTGCACCAACATTTTTTTTTAAAACGCCTTCTTTGGCCTGCCAACAATAAATATAAGCGCTGATGTGTTTTATATTTTTTCTGTATTATAAAAAAATGTATTGTACTATAATGTTTAATTTCCAAGCATGTTTGATGTGGTTTTGTGGTCCCACAATATTATAATTATTCATAAAATTATAACACAAACATTGTGAAGAAGGGTACCCGTAAAAAAAATTTCTGGTTTTATTAGCTATATTATGGATTTTGAGTATGCAGAGAGAAAAAATGTGTAGGTTAGATTCGGTTGGGTATTTTATTATATAGGTGTTTTATGCCCATTACCCATACATTTATTTGCCAAGTGTATGCACTGCACATTGGTATCCACAATATAAAATAAATACATTAAAAGTACCTACACATAGTTCGTCAAAAATAGTAACAATATTTGTTATTTTCGTACTAATATAAGCGACATATTAAATAAATTATACAAATATTCTAGTTTTTGTCACCAATGGACCTCCCCCCTCCCAAAAAAAAAGAAAAAGGTTTTTTATTTGGCCTGCAAACATTTTGGCGCCAACAAAAAAAAAAGTTGAAATGACGCCCCTGCGGTTTGCGAGTTTTCCCGTAACATTTACATATAATATATGAGATCACCTAAAAGTATAAATCGAGTCACAGAATAATACAAATCGTAATACCAGAAACTATCCTCGTTAAAATATTGTGGGTATAATATTATTATATCAATAATGGTCTTTAGAAAAATTAACGCGCTCGAAATTCTAATGCTGCGGGCCGACGAGAACGATAAACATATTACTGGCTGGCTAGTGATACACGTCGTCGTCTGGGAGATTTTCTCGGAGATCGATTTTTGTGTTTGACGATTTGTATTTAGCTCATTAGCAATTTTCAATTAAATCTCGACGTACACGTACATAATATTATCTTCGCTAAAACAAAAGATGGCAACTAACTGTTATAACATCGACGCGGTAAACGTCATATTGCTGGAAATCTTAGAAGACATTGTGGTCAACATCATGGATGGCACTCACGCCGAGGAAAGCGACGAATATCTCGTGGGTTTAGTGACCCCTCTTCTGTCTGCCATTGATTCGGTCGCTACTACTGCAAGTGCCGGCGACGATCAGACCCCGGAGTCGGAAGGACAAAATCCGATTCTTGGAGGCGCAGACGGACAGGAGTTCGACGAAAACGCCGAGGACGTCTCCTTGCACGGTGATGGGTTCCCGAGCGGCGATGCGCTGTCGTCTGCGGCAGAGTCGGAACTCGATCCGATCCCAGTGACAGCACCGCTCGGCGACACCCACACGGGTTTAGTTACCCTTCTTCTGTCTGCCATTGATTCGGTCGCGACCACTGCGAGTGCCGGCGACGATCAGACCCCGGAGTCGGAAGGTCAAAATCCGATTCTTGGAGGCGCAGACAGACAGGAGTTCGACGAAAACGCCGAGGAGACCGTCTCCTTGCACGGTGATGGATTGCCGAGCGGCGACGCGCTGTCGTCTGCAGCAGAGTCGGAGCTTGCTCCGATCTCAGAGACAGCACCGCTCGGCAACGACAACGCGGGCCAGGAAGGCGAAAATTCGAAAATTTTGGAAGCCGCAGAAGATGAGGACCATACCGTTTTGTTGGCGAGCGGCTGTACGTCGTCGTGCGGGGACGCGCCGTCCTCGGAATCGGGGCCTGTCGAACCCACCCCGACCCCCGAGGGCGGTCCGCTCGACGACGTTTTGCGTACGGAAAACGTGTCGGACGACGAAATTGAGCCGGCCGAGGGAATAGCTGTAAAAAACAGTCTCGGCGAGCTGGTCGGTTGGGTGGAACCGGCGGAAGCACCCGGAAAAAGCGATGCACCTCGCACGATGTGGAAAAGTGTCAGACGCTTTTTCCGCGCTCTGTGCTGCTGCTGCAGGTGAAAACCCGTCCGCAGCTCGGCCCTTGGCCGTAGACGACGGACAGAATGACAATGACGCACAGGAGTGGGGGAGTATGTGAGAAAGAGCACGGACGGTGCGCGGCGGTAAGTCACCCGCGCACGTTCTCCGACCACCGGCGGCGCGACGGGTTCGCGGGCGTAGCGCGCTCGGTCGTCTTTGACGCGCGAGACCCTCTGGCGGCTCGGCGAGCGCCCGACCGCAGTAACGGTCACGCGGAGCGACGGACAACGGCGACGACACGGCGGCTAGTATAGAAGTACCGGCGCGGGCAACGATTCCACCCCGACGGTACACCGACGATGACGACGGCGATGGCGACTCGGTACGACGGCAGCGGCGGAGACCTTGGCACGGGGTGAGTGGTATGGAGATTTGCGCGGTAGGAACACGGGGACGTCAGCGCCGCCGGATCCGAGGAAACTTAACGGTTTCAGGGTCTGGCGGCGCGCGACTTCACCACCGCGGCGGCGGAACGAAGAAGCGGCCGAGAAGGGACAACGCCGGGGCGAAAATTACCGAGAGTTGAGGATCGCCTTTTCGCCCCGCGGTAATCCCAAATCGGCCGTTTCGCTCGTCCCCGCTGGTTCTGCAGCACAAAATCTCGTTTCGCTCGCTCCGTGTCTCGGTCTTCGCCGTCCGTCGGCAGAATCGTCGCGCCGTCGACCGTCAACGCGCACAACATCGCGCACTAGCCGCCGTTCGGCTCCGCCAACCGTGGTCGCTCGCGTGGCCGTCTCGGTCTGGCCTCGCCGGCTGGGCAAGGTCGTCAAGCGTCCGAGCAAACGCGCCAGCGACTCGGCGACCCGTGGGAAAGGTCGTGAGAACGTGCAGAGGTGACCAGTGGCCAATAACATTGCATATATCCGCACCAATATTCGCCATCTCGCATGCTCCCCCCCCTTATTTATTGTCCTGTCCTGTCTCTTGTCCGAAGTTTTTTTTTCCTTTTATTTCTTTAAATTATTTCAAATTGTTCACATGTTATAAATTTTGATTTTTTTTTCTTATTCTCGGCCTTTTTGTTATTATAAACATATATTATAATATTATTGATAGCCAATGTGCTAATTTTTTTTCAAACAAAATACTGTTTCTGTTTTGAAAAATATTGTTTTGTACATTTTTGTATTAGTTTTTGTTTTTGTTATGAATAAACATATTTCGTGAATACGAAAAAATATTGTTCTTTTTTTTTTCGTTTTGTCAAGTGTATACCTAATCAATCGTTACAGATTTAACGACTAAAAAATCGTTAAAATATATATTAAAAAAACTAGTTAGTTAATAATACAAAGTATTAACGTAGTATAAACGCTACACGGATCTTATAATATGTACCAAGAAATATTTAAGCCATCAAACACTAAAGGCGATGAAAACTGCTGAATAAATCATAAAATAACGCATTACACCGCGGCGAGAACGACATGGACATTTTTAAAAACTATACCAGTTCTCCGAGCGTCGCTGAGGGAGACCCCCAAACTTCCCGAGTTGACGAAGAGTTTTAACCGATGTCGGAAGCTGCAGTGGTCTTTTGGTCTGGTATCAATATAATATTACAGTTGTCAGGTGAGTTGACTGGTTGAGGTAATCAAATAGCCACTTTCTTATTTCGGTAATTAATAATTGAATGTAGCATACAAATACTGCTACAGTTACTATATAATATAATATATTAATAAATAAAGGCAGTCGAATAAAGACACAGGAAGTCCTCAAATGGGGTAAAGACGAAAAATCTGAAGAAATTGATATCTTCATACATAAACTAAATTATTTATATTAATAGATAAAAAAAATATTAGTTTTTATCTTTAAATATAAATACAATAAGTTCTTCGTAAATATAGCTTTTTTTTCTGATAATATTTTCTATACATCTTCAATATTATAATCTCTAAGTTCTTCGTAAAAATACCTTTTTTTTCTGATGTATAATATTACAAAGCAGAGACCTGGGGGACCGCACATCGAATTTTTTCATTGGCCGTCTCTTACGCTAGTACAAAAAATCGCCAAAGGAGCGACACACGGGTCTCTGCTTTATAGTGTTAGAAGATAGATATAACATCATTTATAATAAATAATTTAATTTAATATAATGTTTTATATATTATCTACAATTAGGTATTTTGTATAATACTGAATAATATAATTAATCCAAAATTATTTTCATTACCTATATTATTTTTTCTCCAAACCATATTGTTTTTTCAATACAAAAGCTACTTGATCTGTGATCAATTAACTTATATTTTGTATAGATAATTTAAAATTTTTTAATTAATAAAGAATTAAAATTGTAATTTCTGTTAGCAGAATGGATTTACACAGTCACATTGAATACTAGTAATCAACATTTTGCCTTATCTACTATGCTTTCAAAACTAAGATAAATTAGTTTTAATCTTAATATTCTAAGTTAATAAATTTAAAAATTATTAATAAATTATAATTTTCAATTATATAGGTTTATTATATAGGTACCTATTTACATTTATTTTATTTTTATTTTTTAATGTAGTTACATATTATTATATTTTATAATTTATAATTTGAATGTTGTTTGTTTGTATATGATAATGCTTTAACACAATACCTAATAATGTTTATTTAGATACCAACTTAATAGTTGTTCAAAATCATAAATACTTATTTTGTTATATTTATGTAATGCGTTATAATATATTATGATTTTTCTATCTTTAATGGATATATATATAGGAACCCTGTTTGATTTTTATATAATTATTTTTACTATGAAAATGGCCCCCCCCTAACCTAACCTCGCCGAAGTTCCAATGAATCGGCTTACACGTTGGCAACTTCTCCGACAACTACACCAGTCGTTCTGGAAACGATGGTCCCAGGAATACCTGAATACACTGCAGGGTCGTCAGAAATGGACTGCTATCCAGGACAACCTCGAAGTGGATGATCTCGTCATTGTCGATGTTCCAAATCAACCCCCTTCCGTGTGGTGTATGGGACGCATCACAGCGGTCCACCCAGGTCCCGATGAGACGTTCCGCGTAGTCACGATTAAGACACAAGACGGGGAGATGAATCGACCGGTCGCCAAAGTGGTTAAGCCACCAACCGACGAGTAGACTTTCCTGACATCCACTCGTAAATCCTCCATCCTCCCTTTTTAAACGCATATACTATGTATCATCGTTTATTTAATGTAGTTTTGTGTTTGTATTTCTCCCGTTCTTTCAATTGTGAACCAAGAAAAGAAAATTCTTAAGGGCTTTGGAAGCCCCCTACGTCTTCCGAGGTGCGGAGAAAACGTCGGTGCCAGATAAGCCATCATGGCCGGAATACGTTGTTTTTCCCCGAGCAGGGGTCGAAGTCTCGTCGCCGCGACTATCCCTGTCCCGCACGTCTGCTTGCCCTATACCGCTCGCCGTGCACCATACGGCCGAATCCCTTGCGACATTTAGTCTGGTCCGGTTTTGCGAGCCGTTCGTACCGTCGTTATTACGCTCGTGACGACGACATTTCAATACGATCCGGTCGAACGTGCAAAATTCACGCATCAAACTGACAAATAGTGCGTTACCTATCCCGTCGGATACCGTCCCTGAGCCTGCATCCTGGTCCAGTCTCCAATGTAGAGATTCCAGATAATTGCCATCATACCAGCCCGAGTCGATACCATTGAGGTTAGGTCTTCAATATCATTATAATTTGTTCGCCCTGTACGATTACGTAATATCGTCATCGCCGCCGTATCACATAATTTGTACCTATCGGCCTATATTGGCCTATATTGTACCTATATATTGTATATGTTGATTTCCAGTGTTCGGACTTGACTAGATTCGTTCATATTTTATCTCACCTACATAAATAGTTACGAGGTATCTAAACGTTCGTCTTAGATAATTTTTTTACCGATCTAAATAAATTCGTCTACATGTAGATACATTTTTTATTGATAAAAATTGTGAAAGTGCATTTCTAAATATTTATACAGATTCTCAGACAAAGTTCATGGTTTATAAATAATGTAATTATTTTTATTTATACCATTATTATTATTATGTACGTAGAGCCCGACTAAAATATACCTAAATTTAAAACTATTTAAAAAATAACTGTATCTTTTTTTATCTAGATAAAAAAGTATTTATCTTTATTTTTATCTAGATAAGTATGAGTTAAGTTATCTTTTATATATATCTAGATACATTTGAGTTGCATTATCTTTATCTTTATCCAGATGAAAAAATACTTATCTAATCCGAACACTGTGCCGTCGTAATTTGGTCTTATTAAAAAAACCAAGGCTGGGCGATTTAATGATTTTTTTCAACTCAGTTATGTTAAGTTAATATGCACCAATAACATAAAGTTAAAAGTAAATTTAATTATAAGTTAAGTTCAAAGTTAATACACACTTTTTGTCAAGTTAAAAAAAAAGTTAATTTGTTTATACAACGCTAGAGTACTTAATTTTTTTCCAACCCAAAACTAAATTATAGACTATAGTGTTTATACTTTGTACAGTATTTCAATATTAATTAGATTCGAATGGTATACATTTTTAATTTAAACAATTCACGGTCAATATTGTTTGACATGAAAACGAATTAGACTGAAATAGTGAAATATAATAAAACTAAAAACAAAATAAATTAACTTAACTTACTTCTTGAAATGGAATATTAACTCGTAATTTCACGTAATCAAAAAATAAATTTAGTAAGTTAACAGTTAATATAACTATTTAACTCGTTAATGCCCAGCCTTGCAAAAAATAGTCTTCTAAATTGCATCACGCGCGTTGTACATACTCAAAATTATAGAGAGTGCTGTGTCTACCTTTATACTTGTAAGTCATATTATTTAAATAATTCTATATACTGGAGTGTTGCTCATTGTCTCGGTTAATATCGTATTATATAGGTACCAGCAAAATCATGACGCCGTTTGATTGGCTACCTAACGAAGTCGCATAAATACACCGCACCGTATTTTTTTCAAGACGTCCATCAATATAATATTACATATTATTGCAAAATATGTAAATATTTCGTATTACCACGTTGAAAACTACCAAACGGGAACGCAAATGGGTACGATGATGCGCAGACGCAAAACGCAATATCATAATTTATAATAATATAATTTACATGGTTTTAGGATTCAACATATTTCCCACGCTCTTTATTTCTTAATAACATCGTATATTATACAATGTATTATATTATATTGTATGCAATACACATGGTATAGGTACAGTATAAGATTATAATAAATTAATGCGGTAATATTATGTATACTTTTTTTTTTTAATTTTAATTTAAATACACCTATATTTCTATAGAGAGCGGTCGAGAATTATTTCAAGACGAACGTGTATTTTTTTCGTTTGAATGACTCGCCCAGTTCAAAACCCCCCCACGCACCGGTGTCGAAACACATCCCAGATGTCGGGCAATTCGATGGCGAAAAGTTTAATATTATGTCATAATAATATGCTTGTATCTAATATCTAATCATTTCCTCGCATTCTTATCAATCCGCAGTTCTCCGGCGAAGTCGTTAAAACGGCAATATTGGCACGGACGACTGTTCTAAATCTTCTTCGCGTATTACTTGTACTTACATAATTCGCGTAGTGTACACTCGCGCACAGTACAAAATACATGTAATAATATAATTTATGGTCTAATACAGGGTAATTCACCAAGCGATTTCCACCCCATTTATTCAAATTCTGACCTCTGGATATGGTTAAGCGTAGAAGATACCTATACTCAAAGCAGGGCTTGAAACCATTTTCAAAACCGTTTTCAGAAACCGGTATAAACCGTTTTAGAAACGAAACCGAAACCGTAATCAAAAACGAAACCGAAATCTGAAAAAATTGGAAATAGTTATTTTTTTTTTTTTTTTATTGACGTGTTTTTAAATATGTAAATTCCATTAATACGCATAATAAAATTGACATCATGATTAAAATGTTGATAACCATTTCATTATTCGCAAAAGAAAATTGGAAACCGGTATACAAAACCGAGACCTAAATTTCTTAATACCAGTATTGCTGAGTTGAAACTGAAATCGTAAAATTTCAAAACCGGTATACAAAATCGAAACCAAAACCGAAATTTCCTAATACCGGTATTAAAAAATTGAAACCGAAATCGAAAAAATTAAAAACCGGTATACAAAATCGAAACCGAAACCGAAATTATTTCAATTGGGTTCAAGCCCCGACTCAAAGATCATATTTTAATACCCTTAGATTTTCTTATGCTGCAATTTAATTGCACGTCCGTTCAATACAAATGAAGACAGTTGCACACTTTTGATGTAAGTAAAAAAATTGAAATTTGAATAATTAGTTTCGATGACTTAGCTAAGAATGATAGTTCATAACGAGGAGCCATGATGATTCGTTAATTTTATACCAACGTTTAATAGAGAGACATTTTGCCAAATCGATTTCGATTATCTATATAATGGCTATGGTCAATATAATATTATTTCGGTTGATAGAACGCTCAGTATAATACCGTGAAGTCAATCGTATATTATTACGCAAATAAATTAAAAATCGAATGGTCGCGGACGTATATAGGTAACGTGGCGTACATATCAATGCAGCAAAAAATACAGAAATCGGATGGAGGTGACTCTCGAGCACTTGGCACGAGTGGGCTAAAAAAGTGTAGAAAAATAAAATCGGATTAACGCGATACAACGCGATTGTTTATAATACACAGCTATTATTATATTCGCGTCACATTATACTGAAACGGAGTTTGTCCCCCGAATTATTGTCGCTGAAATTTAACTTCGGTACAATAATGGGCATAGTATACGCGTAATATATCATTACCGCGGTCACCAATATTGACGGTGGTCATCAGCTGACTCGTAACACTAATACCGCGCTGAAACGTGAACGGAAATCGATAATAATAATGGAAACCCGTGACGATCCGAATCGATATTTAGGCAGATGTGCCGGTAATGTGATCGCGGTTTCGAGTGAGCCGAAAGAAAAACTTGAAAATAAATCGCGAGGCCACCGCCGTCATCGTCTCCTCGTCGTTTTGCGGTCTCGGCGGCTGCGAACTGCATCGTAGATACATAAATTATGATCTGCCGTCGGGCGAGGAGGTCGCGCGGTCTGAACCGCAACCGCGAGAGAGCCGCCAAACTCGTCGTAACATGAAAATAACGACGACGGCGACGGTCGTACGAAACGAACGCACTTTCATCCGTTGGCCTAGATAATATAACATTAATATCACCGACGAGACCCGACGACATCGCAACCATTATAATAGCGATACGATTATATACGTACGAAAATCGTCGACGCACGTCGGCGCAGCAGATTTAGTGTTCAATCGGGTTTTTATGCGTTTATCAGAAATCAGCCCATATTTTTAATTAATGATGGATTTTGTACGCGAATCGTAATGTAGATTATATTTTTGATCGATGTACTAGATTCGAAATTCCGACGGGTATAATATTATGTATACTATAGATTCCGAACGGGTCACTATGATATAGGTACGTCCGCTTATTCTGAAGACTATAGGGGTATGATAATAGTCTGTTGAATGTTTGAACGTCGTCGTATAGTTAAACAACAAAAAAAAAATAATAACGACTTACTGTATAAGTGGTCAACGTCCGTCTTGTTTACATGCCTACCGGAAAATTCCGAAATTCGAAATTTAATTCGTGAGCGTAAATGCGCGACCGCGGTCGGGACGGGAAACAGATCGCGCTCGCCACAAATAGCGCGTCGCATCCTAAGGTAATGTGACCGCATCGTCGCCGTGTGCGCACCGACGTCGACGCGTACCAGTCGCGTGTTGCGCGTCGTGCCGATCACTTCTCATAATATTATTATTATTATTATTATTATTATTACTTCTCTGCCCGGATATCCGCCGACGTTAAAGTCACCGGCGCGCGCGATTTCATCTGCCGGCATAATTTGCCGACATCGCGTTTCCGTTTTCCGCGGTTTGTTCGATCGAACGTTTTCGGCGAGCGCAGTTCACAAACGCACGAGGATATATCAACACACGCAATCGTTATCGTCGTTGCCGGTGAGTACAACACCGCGAGACATAGTCTGTTATAGACTTGGTCCGTTTTTTTAATTTTTTTTTTTTTTATCAGCATCGGTGTTTGTCTGTCATCGTTTTATTTTTTTACGATTTTACGAACGGTCCACGTTCCGACTCGATAACGAACGACTCTCAAACAATAAGTATAGGTATAAATCTAGCTAGTATATTGTCACTCTCCGCTTTGTTCAAAAAAGTTTTTTTTGTCATCCAACTCATTATTTTCAATGGCAAATTCATACCGTAAACGCGTGCGAGATTATCCATAACATTAGTATATTTTTTGTCCAGTCAAAGGTGGTTAGGTCGATCGTGTTTTTCCATTAAACAACTATGATTGCACGATTAGTTTTTATTTTAAATATGGATTTGGATTTTTGGATAATAGTTTGACATAGATTTTTGTGGTTTTTAACTAAAACAATTTTAAGTTTTAATTTTCAATGAAAACAAATCAAAATATCTGTTTTGTGTTTCTCAAAAATCTGAGATAGATATGGGTAGATGGACGAATATTTTTAAAGCGTAATAGCCGATTTCCATCGCAGCATTCAAATAGTTTTGCAAGTTTCGAAGTGTCAGGCGGGAGTAAATGAATATTATATAAATAACCGTAGGTACATAGATTATTCGTAATCTCGCATTACTCTGGTCTGGTAAAAACATTTCGTCCGGAATTCGGATTGCTCTGTACCGGCCACTATAATATTGTTATCAAAACAGGTACTGTAAGTATGTCTACAACGGTCACGGTATACCTACCATGATGTAGATGAGTTTCCGATTTAAACGGGGAAAATGCGATTACAGTACGCGCCGATTTCGACGTCGAGACGCGCGTCAGTACTATATATAACAGTCACGTCCCGTCCGTTGATTTTTTTCTCCGGTTTGCTTATCCACAATAATATAGACGAACAGCTGAAGTCGAGATCCGGAGTGTACGTGCTGTTTGAACGCTGACGATTCGCTAGACATGTATAATTATGTTGCGATAATATTATATTAAATCGACGTATTTCTGCGACCGTTTTCACGCAATCGTGTCGGTCTATCCGCAGCGGAACACTGCGAGAGTTGTCGGTTTCGACAAAAAAAAAAAAAACCTCCGCGCTAAAGAATCGACGAACAACGATTTAGTAGTCGACTGCGAATTGAAACGATTTCGACCGTTTCGTCGGCAAATCGATTTCGAGAAAGTCTATAATATTCATTGACAACGCACATCCGGCTAACGCGCGCGTCGTCGTACTCTATGTGTGTACCTACATTACGACGTGTAGTGTAATATAATCTCGACAACCGAATCGAACGAGAACAAACTCGATGCGACGTGCATATAATAATATATATTATACAGGAAAGACTGGTATGATATTGTACGCCGCCTGAACTCGAATTAATACGTACTACGTCTATTCTGTGTCGACCGCGTACTTGTCTTATTATAACATTATACTATATGGGTTAGAAAACTACGGCGGCCGCCGCAGTGTAACAATTACTGCAAATATAGGCTATTTACACGGTTTTCGATTTTTGTCAAAACCAAAAGAACTTATATACATGCGGCGCTTTTACGAAATAAACGACGCCGTGAAATCGATATGATATTATACTATGCACTACGACAGTGTAATACCCGAGTAACTGCAACGTACCAAACGTTCAAATACAACGAAAAACAGACCTACAGCGAAAATTCCATAATTTGTTGCGGGTTCGTATCCAGACAAAGTGACGGCTTTTGCGACATTTTTTTAGTCTAAACGTAGAAAAAGAATGCACTTAGGTACTTAGTACTAGTACTACTATAAGTACTCACTTGCTAAACGTATTGACTTTGGTGAAATAAATAATTTAACTTTGGTAACCGTCGCACCGTTTAAATCAGTTATAGTTATTACGCAATGTCCAGACTTTGAAAATTGAAACATAATAATATGCAATACGTATAGTTTTTTAAAACAAATTCTAAATCCATCAGCATTTTTGTCCTGTTGCAGGTCATCTTGTGTTTTGAAAACAATACGATATACGAGTACAATAATTATTTTAGTAAATAATATTATAATATACTACAAACGTAATTTTCAGTCAAACGCACCAACTCTGATTGCACACGTGTTAACATAATATTATTGAAACAACGGCATTATCTGATAGATAAGTTTAAGTTATAAAAAATTTATTTATCATTTTTACCATAAACTTTGAAAATAACAAAATATAACGCTGTTATTTATAGAATTTTCTTCTGCTAAATAGTTATAAATTATGTGTATTTTATAATCATAATGATTGCTGACCTTGAATTAACTTAGTATTTTCTTAGTTTCAGAATAACAAAATACTTAACTAAAACTAAACATTATTTAATAAACAATCATTACAGAAAATTATAACTATTATTATAGCTACCTATCACAATGTTATAATTTGAAAAAATAACATAATATTTTTTCAACATAAACTATTCGATATTTTAATAGACTGAAACTATGAAAAGTAAATATATAATTATTGTTTTTTTTTTTTTTAACTGATCGTAAAGCCCGACAACTATGGCCATTAGCTGGTTTTTGTTTTTGTAGGAGAGGGAATTGTAGGTTTAGAAAACACGTGTGTTTTTGGTTTGGCAGATTTTTTATTGGGCACCCGTAGGTATCTGCCATGCCCGGTGGGGGATGGCGGCACTTCTCTCCGGACACCGTGACTTGCCCGAAGAAAAATGCCACCCGCAGCCGAGGTTTTGAACCGACGTCGGTATATAATGTATATTGTATATATATATAATTTGAACGATTCGAATGTTTCACTCGATCAACTATATTGAAATTAGTTGACACTATAATAAAATTGTTACTAACCACACAAATTTAGTGATAGCTAAGATTTTATTATTTTTAATTCATATTATGATTGTTTCTTTCGTTAATATTATTGTTCAATAACTCTATAATGAGGTACTGTTGATGGACGGTTTTCCCCCCACAAGACATTCGAGTCATATTTTTACTCATGTTATCAAATTTACTTATTGTACAAATTGTATAGATTGTAAATACGCTTTTCAAATAAATAAAAAAAAACAACTCTATAATGTATCATAAAATTCTAATAAATGTGCATAGCACTCGTCTTTTTTCGTATTCGCTACGTCTACGTAATTTCAGTAATATAATCCCATTGTACACTTGCGTACCGTACACATATATTTTAGTTTGTTTTCGATTCAAGTTCAAATATTTCCAAACTATTTCCACACGGATAAAGGAAGAAATAGTTCATTTATTTATTAAGAATGTATCAAATACGCAAATCAATTATTTTACATGTCAATGACAAAATATGCCCCCAAATTTGCATTCAGTTGGATATGCATAATTCAATTCGGTCTATGAAATATGTCTGATTTAAGTCCCTCGTGATCGTGCATACATATCAAGTATGCCGAATAATGGTATATTAGTTTCGATAATAACACAACAATATAATTTTTAACTCTAGACTATAGGTTATAACAAATTATTATTATTTACCCGTACGGCTACAAATTCATTGTAAATTTTATTTGATGTATGTATTCAGCACGCATTTGTAATACTAAGTAGGTTGTGTATGTTCAAGCTGAATCTGCAGCCAAGATTCGTTTTGCACGTACAATCTATTGATTACTGTGAATATTAAAACGCATTGAGAATGTATGGAGTTAGGTATCGAAGAATAAATATCTATCGTTATGAGTTATAATATAACTATAATACCATAATTGCATATAATTATATAAACGGCGATTATGGTTTTTATTTTTTTTAACCTACGTTTAATATGCAATATAATGATAATAATATATTAACGCACATTTATCAGAAAATGTATACACAATTCTGCAGTTGTATACAACAGTAAAAATATAAACATATTTATTTTCTATGAATAAATTATACTTAAATGGTGTATAAAAGACTCGGATCTAGTAATTTCGTTCCACTGATATTTCAAATTTATTACAGCCCTTAATACACGACCGGGTGTCCTTGCCCCTATTTCAAAAATAAGAAGTTGTTACCACGTATTTTCAGACGCTGAGCTCGATATTTTTTTAAATTTTTTGTTGTAATTCCAAAAGAACAACCGTATAGTGACTTTATATTTTTATCAAATTTATGTGATATGTATTAGCATTTACTTAATGTATAGTATTACAAAAATTTCAAAACATTGTGTCCCTTGTTCTGCAGCTATTGTCATAGATGTTCGAAATGTTCTTTAGTTTATTGTTTTCGATTCATGTATGATAGCATTTTTTTTTTACAGTGAAAAAGCTTGAAAATATACAACAAGGTTCCTCGTAAGTGGTTATTACTATTTTTAATTAGACTCTCTAAATTATATACCTAGGTGTATTCCCGACCAAGGGTATTCACTTACGCCGAGGCCCCCCAGCAGCTAGTAATAATAATAATAATAATAATACTGCATAATGCATACTTCTCCGTTCGATGGACATCGTAATAGCTCGATATAACATTATGTGCACTGCACGCCCATATTATTTGTCATATTATTATTATTATTATGGGTTATTACAATGTGTAATGAAATGTTTATCAATCGTACGAATGTACCTGAGCCAATTATTATTGTCGTGTCCACCGCAGACGTAGGATAATGAAACGAAAGAGGCGTATGTGTTATTCGAGAACATATCATTAGATGATATCATCATGGACGTGGGTGAATTATTTTTCAAAAACTTGTCGGTACAATGATTTACGACTACAATTATCAATAAGGTATAGCAATAATAATTATTATCACAGGACATAGAGTCGGGTCGAACTGACGTCTGACACGTCGCATTCTCATAGATCAAAATATGTAATAGTTTTCAAACACTATGGTCCGCCGATACAATGAGACGTATGTATTATAGATCTCGTTAATTTTTACTATATTTATTTAATGGTTTAAAATAGGTACGGAATACTCGTTGGCTGTAGTACGCGTGCTTGTTTTTTGCGTCTATACAATGCGTACCTAAAATACACCCACAATCGTTAAAAATAAGTCCACGGCTGGCTTCCCGATTACGCGATATTCGTGTCTCTACAATGTCATAGTGACGGTTGTTTGAATAATCAACTCGATGATACGATAAAATAATATTATCGTCGCATACACTACGGGAATCTAATGAGATTTATTTTGGAAAATCGTCTATTTGGACTTACGCGTGTCGCTCCGTTCAGAATCTAAAACAAAAAAAAAAAAAATTCGAATTTTTTCTAAAGATTTTAAGTAATTTTTTGTTCTGCATCGTTTTATTGTGATTTTCACTACGTTAATTCATTATTATTATTACTACTACTACTATGTATTCTAATGTGGAATTATTATAACATACACTTTACAATTCTACATTGTTAAAATACACGCAGACACGAGATAATACATAACAGTATAGGCATCGTTAGTAGAAAGTATTTTTTTTAATTTTCGTATAAATAAAAAACTGTGTGAAAAAACCTGATTGTTTGCGTTAAAAGTTTCACAATGCGTTTTGTTTTCCATACAGCATGTACAATACCACCATAATAGTATGTCGGCCCGAGATCATATTATTATTATTATTATTGTCGCTGTACGAAATAGTAATTGTTTTGATAAAAATCGTCCATGAAGCGCAATTATATTATTCACGACACACTTGTTTTTTTTTATTAGTCGTTATCTTCAATTTATGCCGTTTGTGTGCACTGCATTTTCAGTAATGTATAATAGGTGGATAGGTATTTATTTAATACAACTAAATTGAAGACCAACATTTCCTTGACTTAAATGTTACATGGCGCGAGCTACGGTCTTCTTGCTGTGTACAAATATTTTATGATTATTTTCTTAATCACGTGTAGTATCTGTTTTTTTACTATTTTTTTTTTTTTTATTGAGGTTAAACGTTTTTCTAATATCTTCGCGTCTATTTATTCTACATCAAAATATTATAATACACACACACACACACACACGTGGTATTTCGTTATAAACATTATCAAAAGAAAGCAAAACAAAATTCGTTGTTCTTGCAGTACCTATAGCTATATACTAATATGATATTATTATGTTGTTATACGATAATATGTACCGATATATTATTATTATTATCGTAGAAAATAATGGCTCGAAAGTAGGTAATACATATTATAATAATAATAATAATGAAAATATTAGCGACGTACTAAATAACATTATATTATATTACAAATAACAATTGTCTCGTATAGTCAAAAACCCTAAAAAGAAAACCCGTCAAAAGACACGCGTCGGGGAACGTAGGCAGGCAGTCGTGTTCAAATCTTTATTTTTGTTTTCATATTGATAATAATATAATAATATTATAATAACGATATCGGCGCGAGTCGAACAATAAAATATAATATGTTAGTATCGCACGACTTAGAGAAGCTCGCTCTCGATGCGACGTCAATATTTAAGTATTTAACCGCCCAATATTGGGTACGCGATACGATAATAATGTGTATTGTAATTTTAAATAATTTTGGACGCGATGCGTATAGGTTAGGTTAGGCTACACGTATCAGCTACATCATAATCACCTTCGGCGCTTTTTAAAACCGTACCGGTTTCGTGTTTCGTTTCGAAAGCTGTCATTGCATATAATAATATGTGTGCGTACGACGCGCGTCATAATAATAATAATAATGTGTAACAATTATTATTGTCGAAACGTTCACAGTGCTTTGTACGTGTTTCGGACAATAGCCGATCGTTCGTCACGGCGGACGGTAGTCGAAAACTCGCGGATTAAGAAGACGGTTGCGTAACGCGCCCGCGAATAATGACAGAATATGATAAGGTTTTTCGCAGACAATAATAATCGTTAGTCTACTCGCGGTGTTATGTGTCAATCGATATTATAATATCGTCGCCATTTTAATAGATTTTTGCGAAAACCGTCTCGAAGTGGCGATATCAAAGTTTAAAAGCGTCGCCGGACGCCACTGCGACCGGACAACGTGGTCGTGTCGTACACAGTAATATTATTATTTTATAAACGTCGTGGTCGTCTCGTCGTCGGTCGTGAGTTTTCAAAATTCCGTAAGTACGCCAGCCGTCTCGTATATAATATTATGTCGTATAGGACGTACTCGTATTATCGTGTGTAAGGCGATCTCCCGGCAGCGTCAGTCGCAGCGATTGTTGTTTTCGAATATTATTATTATTATTACTTTTCGAGTACCGTTATGGGCCGTCGCCTCCGGAGCTGTATTGCACTCGTCGCACCACGACATATACCGTGGTTCGAGGTCAAAGATCAACCGAAATATTACCATATAATTTACATCTGCGCGTAGGTATATATTGTGGAGTGGTGGAAGTAGTAGTAGCTAACAGTTGTAATAAGTATGTAGTGTTATAGTAGTCACGGCGAGCAGTATAATAATAATAATATGTAGTAATAGCATAATATAAGACGCTTAGTGATCACCGCGCCAGCCTGTTGATTAGGCATTTAGGTATTCAAATTTTTTAAATAATATTTTTAATTGCTCGGTTCGGTTTTTTTATGTCGCGTGTAGGTGCAGACACCGAGTGATTCACTCGGCGTGTATATTGCTGCACGGTTCGTTAAGCATTTATTCAAATTCTGAATTTTAAATTTTTCAAATATACCCACAGAAGACGTTTTGAAATACTCACTCGGGTTTTTTACGTCATGTGAAAACCGCTAGTTTTCACCTGATATAGATTGCAAGCAATTAATGTTTTATTAAAAAAAAATCCATCGTGCGTCTATAATCGATATCGAAATTCGACCGATTAGTCTCCGGCTCATCTATAATGCACTAACGGTAATAACTAATAAGTAGTCGTTTTTTTTAAATAATTCGATAGGCCCGTACACGTTTAGTCACACTAAAATGCGATGAAACGTGTGCGTCTATTATTACAGTACATTAATAATGTTATATACCGTAATGATAATAATATCGCATTAGGTATTATATTTTACGACTTAAAATAAAATATATTTTACGCTCGTCTGTTTATCCAATCCGCTCGCCTGCAGCTGCATAGCAGTACCTATTATATTATGTAGAAAAAGCGTGTAAAATTTGAACCGACTGGAAAATTTCGTCGTCGTCAAGCGTGTAAATGCCTATACAGAGTAATCGAAAACGAACGATACCACGATCTGCGGTGGATCCAGTTTCAGGTAGAAGATCTCACCCGAATCCTATTTTAACCGATCTCTCTCTCTCGCGGAAGAACGAAAATCGAATCGTTTACATATTATAATAATATTACTTCCATCACGATTTCATATTATACATTTTAATATTAAACTCGAGTATCTCAAGCAAAACGGATAACCGTGATACCTTCAATTAGGAATTGAAACCGTAAATATTTTTTCCGATTTCGAATTCGGTTACGGATATCGGTATTTTATTTTTTTTTTTATTTTGAATTTTTCCCATTTTGATTGCCGGCATTGGTTTTTCCGATTTTGTTTTCAGTTTCGGTATCGATTTCGGTTTTTAACGGTATTCAAAATTGGTATCAAATATCGACTTCAAGCCCTGCCTATAACCGTTGTAGATCCGCTACGCGCTTAAGTTATAATATAATATCATATTATCATCACACTGTTGATTTGTCGAATATGTATTTTATACATATTATATTTTATTATAACTAATAATAATAAGCTGATACCTCGTGTAGTCGTGTTTACTACCGAAGTATAAAAATATGTAGTATTACATGATATAGGTAAAATATAATATGTTGTTAAATACGCGTTGTGCGTATATGCAATAATTATTATCAAACGATTACATTTCTTTTTATACTGTTTAAGAAATGTGTGGCGATACAAACTTTTTTTTTTCAAGATGTCAATTTTCAGTTTGTCTTCATTTTCTATACATTTTTGAACAAATATTTTTTTTTCTTTAATGTTGAAGTATTTTCTTATCGGAAATGCAAACTAGCAGTTTCTAAGTCATTAAACCATATTTTGTGAACCTACTCATGTACATTGATGAATAACATGTATGATAATGATTTTACATTAAGTTGAGGTAGATTTCGTATTGTGTCTATAGCACCTAAATACATTTATGTATTACACTCTACTTTAATATACTAGGAGCATTTTTAAAAATATACAATTTTAATGAACTGATATAAATTACATTGATAAATTACTTTTGTAATAATACGCCTGTATTTTATCAAAACTGTTTTCGTTCTACAAGTATATACAGCTTAGCATTATAAAGTCGTTGTGTTTATTTGCAGCAGCAACAGCAACAATAACATAGACACGGTTCGTCTCCTCGCCACTCGCCAACCAAATGTCACGTGACCCAAGTGTTATAAATACAGAAAACAATAAATAAATAAATCGCCGAAATGTCTGCGTCGTACTTGTGGGTGGTTTGCACCCTGTTGGCCAGCGTCCTCTGCGGGGCCCACGGTGCGAGCAGCCCGACCAAAACTTACACGGGATACAAGTTGAAGCCAACGTCCCTGCGCATGATTTATCACCACGACCAGACCATAGCCATCGTGGAGATTGGCGAAGGCAAAGCGCTCCTCAACTGCGAGCTCGTCGAAATCTAGTGAGTAAATTACGACAAACATTTACATAATAATAGAACATATAATATTTCTATTCCAACCTCCAAACTGCTTAAGGGAATATTATAGTAATATTTTTTTTTTGGTGGGAGGAAGCTGCCGTTTAGATGATTGTTGAGCCTAAAGCGACTATAAAGTATAATAGTCCTTTGGGGATAAAAGTCTCTTGTTGAACCCAATTTATTTTTACAATAGCAATTGGCAGCTGCTCCTTACTGGCCACTTGTTTTTCGTAATCAAATAAATTTAACAATGTGTCGAATACGTCTTGTAATAAAAATATTACTATCTCTAAAATAATATACCTTTTTAAGATTTTTTTTATTGGCTATTTTGGCTTGTTTTAACTGTTTCAACAACATTTTCCAGAACTTTAGTGGCGGAAAAAGTATTTGAAACCTATATAGACGATTACGTACTATTGTTATTCTAATATAATATGTTACTATGTTAGGTATATTATTTAATTTTGTATGGAGCTCTGAAAAATCAAAAAAACAATTGTTAATATTTTAATATTATTAAGGTGGGTTTCCACTACACTCGCGTTCCTCGTACACGAACACCTATGTCCAATAACACGGTACCGTGGTCAATCGTGTGGTAACCTAACCTAACCAACCAATCATCGAAGGAAAGGATTTACGTGAATGCGTGTATAGTGAACCGAATGGTTAGCAAAAAGTTAGACGGTCTTCGCTCAGAATAGTTTTTTCAACGAATACAATAATTTATTATTTAATTTAAATATAACACATCCAATAAAGTGCTTAGTCAACGATGACGTATACTCACTTCTATTGTACAGCAGAGCGGTTATTCCTTCCCAGTTTTAACAATTTCAAAAAAAATTTCAGAGCTTTCAAGTTGGAGCCTATTACAGCGTCAGTCTATCCTCTGCGTATAATAATGGATCGCTGTAAATTGCGCCCCATTTAAAATTGTTATGTGAATTGTGGGTATATTATTTTGTATATTATAATATGTAATTTGCGGCCTAAATATTTTTTATTCGTACATATTATACGTAAGTTAGGTCAAGCGATTTTTTTAAAAAGTTTCGACTGGTAAAATTTAAATATCAGCATTTTGATATTAATAGATGCTATATTATTTTATTTGTATCATGGAGTCATATAAATTCTGCAACAATATTATTTAGCTAGTACCTAGTATACATTTCTATTGGTGGTGAATAAATATTAAATGGTCTAGCTGTTGAGTAAACTATAAATAATGACTGCATACAATTGTAAGTTTACGTCGTAATTTAATTGATTTTAATTTTTAAAAAAAGAAATTCTAAGTTGGGATCAAATATTCAAATAGATTAAGTTAGGTAGGTACATAAAATAATGACACTAACTACAGCGAGTTACTAAACAGTTTTTTTAGTTTTTAAAACCAATAAATATCTGATTAAGAGTAAATTAATTTCTCATAAAACATATTCGTATATACATAACTATGCATAATAAATACACTAACAGAAAAAAAGTATTAACTTGTCTGTTTTTTTTTTCTGCGCCATAATAATATTATATCTAAGTATACTTATCAATCATTAGTAATGAATAATATTGTAAATACATTCTAGAATACATTTTTCTATTTAATATAGATTATTTAATGAATCATATACATTTTAAAACTAAATAAATTTATTAAACTTTCATTTTTGTTTGCATATTTTCGCATATTTTTGCATATTTTAATGATATTCAGTGCATAAATGCATGCATATTTCGTACATTTTTTGTGCATATAATTCCGGGCCCTAATCATTACCTAATAAATTTCTTAAATTATAGAGTTTGAACCACGCGTGGTATAGTGTTATCAAAAGCACGCGGTTTAGGTTTACCTACTTTATAATCTACCACCTATATCGCTGTTCGTAACTGTTATTCATTTTTTGAAATATTGACATTTTACTATATACATTTTTACATAGTTTTAAGTCATTAAAAAAATATATATATTTTATTAATTTATTACATTTTTATTACTTTTTTGGACGACTTCGTATTATACTTATATATATTTTTTAATTTTATAGTGGAACATTTTTTCTGAGAATTTCAATAAATTATATAATTTAAATCGAGTTTTACACGAGTAGACGAGTAGTTAACTAGTTATAAGTATTTACAGATAAGATAAGCTGAGTAGTGGAAAAATAAGTAATATTGAGAGGGGCACCTCTCTGTGCAGCCACACCGCGCATTTAAACTTTAAAACTACACATTCCAATTAACTACACATTCGAAATTCTAATTTTATTACATTGAATAATATTTAGAAAGGTTTTTTTTTTGGGATTTGAAATTTGAAACACAAGCTGTCTTCAAAAAAATGAAACTTAAAAAATGAAAAAGAAGATAGAAAATAGTAAAAAAAAATTGAATTTTCCGCGAATGTAAAAAGTTATACAATTATATGCATTAACGGAAAAAATATATTTATAAAAAAACGTTAAACCCGTTTTTTAATAATTAGTATTCACCCTTAACACAATCGCCTTGTAACAGTGCCTACTGGGTATGCACGATATACCGCGGTAAGACCGCAAAAACAGAGTAAACTGTATAAATAAATTACCCATCTCACTGAGTATCCAGTAAACATATTTTTGAATTCTGTTTGCGGGACACGAGACAAGACTATTGGATCATCAATCTCCCGCAGACAGAATTCTAAAATATCTATAGAGTTACTGAGCGATGTGGGTGACTGAGATGTTTACCCAGTTTTTGCGGACACACGCGGTAAATATAGGTACCTATAATATATACATGGCAAGTTATATATATTTCAAAAAAAAAAAAGCGAACACCGAGCGGAAGAAGAGATGCGTATGCACTGATGAACAACAGAAATAGACAGTGCACAGTCCTCGTCTCGTCGTCGCCTAATAATCGTTCGGTTTTCGCGATTTTCTCGCGTTTCTAAGCGATTTTCCCGCCTCGAGAAATGTGCATAATTAACGATAATATGAACCCGAATTCCGCGGTATAGAAAACCCCATCGGTCGGAAGAACACTATAATTGTATATAGTGTATAATATGATGAAAAACCGAGTCATTAGAATAACTACGCCACTTATAATAATTAAATTATAAAAATACACAAATAATTATTGCGGGCACGTCGCAGCGGAACGCAAAACGCTTTGAAGAGTACAATTTCGTCTCAGTAAACTATACGGCTGGTCACAATCACGGGCGGTGTTCGGTAGATAAGCGCCCCCCCCCCTCAATTAAAAAAGAAATTCCGCGTCCGAAGAGTATCGTAATTATACGGAAACACGACCGACATTATGTCGGAACGACTTATTTATTTATTACGGTCTAGGGAGTCGAAAGTTAGCGCGAAAGACTATCAAACAATTCGCCATCAACATTAGTTTAACAAAATGTCGGATGAGTGAGGGGTTGTGGTTATGCGTACCCATATGACTCGGCCTAAAATTCCGACTACGGTTTCAACTTGAACGCCGACGACCGTTGGGATTAAAAGTAACTACGTTGTGTTATAATAAAAATGTATTGCTTATCGTTATGTTTTTGCGTCCTTGGAAAACCGCGGTGATAAACTATATAACCTACAATACCTACCTAATAAATTACATACAAATTACAATTTATCCATACAAAATATCCATTTATGGTCGAGTTGGCCGGAACGTCCTAGTCCCGACGAGAGATGACGGAGGGCCTCTCTTTTCGGAGGGGTGAGTCCGAATTTTATCACCGGCCTCGTTGGTTTATGTGTTTATCTAATTTTTCTCGGTATTCTCTGCATCACAGGACTAGTATGTTACAGGTTAAAATCGCGGATCGGTAGATAAGTGAGGAGGGCTTAGTCGCTCAAACAATTCTCAAGCCCCCCCCCTCAAGTAAAAAAAAAATTCCGCGTCCGAAGAGTTTTGTAATTATATTAAAACACGACCGGCGTTATGTCGGAACGACTCGTTTATTTATTACGGTCTGGGGAGTCAAAATTTAGCACAAAAGACTATCAAACAATTCGCCATCAACATTAGTTTAACAAAATGTTGGATGAGTGAGGGGTTGTGGTTATGCGTACCCATATGACTCGGCCTAAAACTCCGACTACGGTTTCAACTTGAACGCCGACGACCGTTGGGATTAAAAGTAACTACGTTGTGTTATAATAAAAATGTATTGCTTATCGTTATGTTTTTGCGTCCTTGGAAAACCGCAGTGATAAACTATATAACCTACAATACCTACCTAATAAATTACATAAAAATTACAATTTAATATATTATCGTAATATAGAAAATTTAATAGATATCCATTTATGGCCAAGTTGGCCGGAACGTCCTAGTCCCGACGACAGATAACGGAGGGCCTCTCTTTTCGGAGGGGTGAGTCCGAATTTTATCACCGACCTCGTTGGTTTATGTGTTTATCTAATTTTTCTCGGTATTCTCTGCATCACAGGACTAGTATGCTACAGGTTAAAATCGCGGATCGGTAGATAAGTGAGGAGGGCTTAGTCGCTCAAACAATTCTCAAGCAATTCTCAAGAGGGGGGCCTCGAGTAAAAAAGAAATTCCGCGTCCGAAGAGTTTTGTAATTATATTAAAACACGACCGGCGTTATGTCGGAACGACTCGTTTATTTATTACGGTCTGGGGAGTCAAAATTTAGCACAAAAGACCATCAAACAATATTCACCTTCGGCATAAACACTAGTTTAACAAACTGTTAGACGAGTGAGGGATTGTGGTTATGCGTAGGCAGGTACCCTGTGTAATGTGCATTGGCCTGTTTAAATGCGGTCTTTATTTTAAAAATAAAAAACACAATCCAAAATTCGGACTACGGTTTCAACTCGAACGCCGACGACAGTTGGGATTAAAAATAACTACCTGCGTTGTGTTATAATACAAATGTATTGCTCATTATTAATGTTCTTACGTCCTCGGAAAACCGCGGTGACAAACTACAATCTACAATACCTACCTAATATATTATCATAATATACAAAATCTAATAAATGTACATCGATGGCCAAAGCTGAAACGTCCTAGTCCCGACGAGGGGCCTCTCTTTTCGGAGTGGTGAATCCGAATTCCATCACCGGCCTCGTTGGTTTATGTCTTTCTCTAATTTTCTCGGTATTCTCTGCGACGCAGGACGGACCACACTAAAGGGTCTTCCGGCAGCGATTTATATGTTATTGTTTATACAGAATTATATTTTTTTGCATTTTATAATAATAATATAATTAATGTTGTACGCACAACGCAATAATAATAATATTTATAATATTATAATAACGTACGTTTTCGGTTTTATTATGCGTTCTCGGCACGTCACTCGTCGGACAATAATAATTGTGTTGACCTCTGCGCACACGTTCGCAAAATTAAAATACGCTCATCGTTACGCATAACATTGTTGTTATTATTATTATTGTGCGCGCCACCAGGAAGTGGCGACGGTCGGACGGCAATAAATAATAATAATATAATATTATAATAACACACAATGAAGGTACCTAAACGCGCGAGCTCATACAAAAGACGAACGTCAATCACTGCAGATAACTACCACAACTATTGTACTACAAAATGCACGTTATGTCAGTCGCTCATCCAGCCGGACCGATGAATTGCGAACAATTAAGTACTTATAGGTAGGAACACTACGATGGACTACCATATACTTAGTACAAGGTACATGGTTGCGGTACACACAGAGTAGGTATTCATAATATTAATCACGGACAATTTTACTTTATTTTTCAAAGCGTATAAACCGCACGAAATACTACGCGATATTTTATCAGAAAATAAAATTTGTGATTTTTATTCTATCGATTTGGATGCTTTTGATCTCGGCACGGCTGTTTCGTACGGCGAGAATATTATTTTCATTCGCAATAACAATATAGTATTATTTATATTATTTTAAAAATGTCTTTTTATCGTTCGTCGTCCACGACACCACTTCCACTGATCACTACTCCGGTACTTCCCGAGCATCAGATTACCGGCTAAACGACTTTATATTATTATAATGTTAATGAAAAGATTGTTTTTTGTATTCATATTATGCACGACATCACACAAGTGATATTACGTACAGGTACCGACCAATCGCGTCGATCGACGCAATAACATGTGTCCAGCTTGGACCGGAGAGGAACGATATTTCAACACGACCTTTCCCCGCGCACACCGTCCGCTTCTCATTTCACGTCGAGTTTACAATAATATCAATACCATAATATTATTATTTAACCTATTCTGTGTGAGCAGCTATTGCCAGATAAATAATAATAAAATGTTTCAGTATATCATCCGCAGGTACTCCATGACCGCAGGCAGTTATCGGTTGTGGTTGAGGGGGGGGGAGGGTAGATTAGTGAAGGGGAAGGGAGCTTATTGTTTAGTCGTCCGTTTACAACACCACTAGTAATACTAGCAGATTTAGAACATCGAGAGGATGTCATCAGATCTCACTCTGACCCACGCGTGACCTACCAAATTTATGATCAGCAGGAACAAACCAGAGTCGTTACTTTTAATATTCGAGTGCATTCGCCTATTATCAAACTTTAAGCTGAGAACATTACCGGTGTCCCTACTTCGGCTTTTTGACGATATTTTCACACAATTTATATGCATTTTTATACTGTAATAATTTACACGCTCGTAATACTTATACAATAAAAAAATTATCATAAAATAGCCGACGCAGTGGCACAGCCGGGCAATGTTCTTAACTTAAAGTCTGACAATAGGCGAATTCACCGAATAATATTAAAACTACTAATAGCACAGGATAAGTTCTGCCAAACGTAAGTTCGTTATATTACATATACTGTGGGCCGGAGAGAGAAAACAAATAGTGCGCCTACATTCTATTAAATTAAACATATATACTATACGCATAATATCGTGTTATTCATTTATTTACTTTATTTATACATTTGTATGCTTATATTATGCATGTTTGTATTCGGGCAGTAAATATTGAAGTCTGCCGGGTTTTGATGACGGTTGAAAATATCGAGTGCCCCCCACAAAGACAATTAATATCGGCCAATGGCATATCACCCCACGTCGTCCCATCACTGACCTATGCAATCGTCTCACGGTCATTCGATTCCGAAGCTTAACGAGACGACGGTTTTACCACAACGTTGCGCAAACCCATTAACAGCATAATAATAATAATAATATATTAATAACGTGACGTGTAACTTAAAAATCGGATCTACGAAAGTCCGAAACGGAGCGGGCTGCAGGTCGATGCCGCAACAACAGGTTGTCGTCGATATTATATATTATTTTATTATTGTGTGTTATAAATTATAATTATAGCAATGTGGTGCATCGTGCACGCAAGTCGATCTGTAGACGTTTCGATCGTCGGCGGCTCGATCACAAATCATAATGATATTATATAAATTAATTTGTTGTTTCCAACTGTGTTATCGACATTTTCCTTTTGGCGTAATAATAACAATTATAACTATACTCTATACAACTATTGAACTGTCATCGCACGTGGCGCCATGGCGCGTGTGATATTGTGTAACACGTTGAGAATTCACGCGATTCGTGTTCAAAAATGATTCTTCATTCGGTACTAATGGTTCTATAATACTGCGTTTTAATTATTATAGCTACAATAAGTCTGAATATTTCAAAACCACAGATTTCAGCTGTGATTATAGGTACTGACTTCGAAAATGTCTTGTCGGTGCTTTTAGATATATTTTTATTTTAGTTTCACAACACAATATTAGTTTAGAAATTTTAAATTTTATGCGGGACATTAGGCATTATAATTATCATCACTATAAACCGAGAGAAAATTTCTCCCGCAAACCCTGCATATTATTAGCGGGCACCGTAAAAGTTCATCAAAGTGCTTCAACTAAGTTTTATATTTATATTGTATTATAATAATATGATATACGTACTTAATACTTTTTTTTTTTTTTTTGGTAGTTTTTTGTTAAAAGTATGAGTTAATCTAATTTTAATAATGACCAGATATCTACAATAATACAATTTGCATATCGATCGATTTTTCTTAGAAATCGTAATTATATTCAACAGAATACTGAAAATCTATCTCACAACTATTCTGTGTGGATATTTTATTTCTTCTATAATTTATTCCATATAAATCGTTTTGTGTTGGTATTATGAATATTATGTTTTATGATATTAATATATTGTTTCACCGGTGACTGGTATAATACTAATAAACATATATTTTATAAATATTATAATATAAAAATAAAAAAAATTATTTTTATTAATTACAATTATCGGAAAAATAAGTATTTTTTACAAAACCAATTTTCTTTGTTTAAAATATCAGTCCTTATAAATAATTTTTATTTTCTAAAATTATGTTATTTAAATTATTTAAAACGGTAAAAGCAAATTATAATATGATACTAATTTAATAAGATTACTTTAACCTATAAAGTAATAATGGTTTGTTTTGAATACTAATTTTTCCATTTAAATTAGTAAGCTGTTTTAATTTTATTAATTTGTGGGTGAAATCAAAGCTCGCACTATTGATGATTTTTTTACAAACATTTTCCAGGATCATATAAGTAATATTGTTAATGGTTTTTTATTTATTACTAATTTGATATAATGGAAAAGTAAAAACCATCTCAGCACGATGGAATAACGAAGAGACAACTGGGTTTAGGTATAATTAACAAATGTACACATCATAGATGTAAAACGAGTAGGGCGTCCCCAGAGTTCAGAGTATTTTTTTTTCCAGAATAAAAAACTGAAAACGGCTTCTACACGTCACCGAAAGAAAATGTAATTATAGCGTTTGTGCGTCGTATTATTAATATGATAAAATAATACTATAAAATTATCGTCCTTGCGATGTGACGCGCATAATAATATCATTATCCTTTGATAAATTGCGTGCGAATGAATCGCTATTTATTATTCGTGTGCCAAAATTATTGTGAACAGTTTGTCAGACCGAAAATCATAAAAAAAAAAAATCAAAAATCACTTATTCGTTTATTTGTACAAATCTGTTATACGCACAAACACAATCGGAATGACAATGGGCCGTGAACGAGTATCAAGGACGCGTAATCGTAGGCACCTAATCACTTTGGAAAAACAGGTAGGTAGGTGTAATTATGCGTACCATACCTCCAGTACCTGATACGAATGAATCAAATCAAATTTATATCAGTGCGGTATCGCATTGAGTATTTTAAAATTGTAAACGACTCGTTTTAAAATTAAAATATAATAAAACGCCTATAATGCGAGGTGCCGCCTGGATAATAATCTCACCTTTCAATTTGTAACGGGCAATTTAACTCTGATTTTAGAAATTGATTTTATGGTTACAATAATCATTATTGTGAACGTAAAAATTGCTGCGATGCGTGTGGGCCAGACGGAGAGAAAACAAACAGTGCGCCGACGTCATCTCCAGAGGAAGCTAACACACTCCCACAAGTCATTTTTTTCTTTTCTTTGACTTCCGCGCTGGCAAACATACAAATTACAGATTTTAAAACAATATAATAATTTTTTTCCTTACAACGGTATCATGCAAATAAAAGACGATTTGGTTTCTTAAGAATGCGAATGTTGTAGGCTTGTTAGCTCCCTTCCAAATATGGTTCTTTTTCACGCATAACCGCTTTCTATATTATAATGATTTATTTAATCTCGCAATTACGCAACGACCAACTACGACGGGAGGACCACTTGCAGATTAAGTTGATTTGGCGCTTAAATCGAATATTAATATTTAAGTTTTAAAATGTGTTCTCAAAATTGTATTGAACTCGCGTATACCGACTTCCTAAAAAGCTGGTGTGCATATTATCATAAACTATGTAATATTATTTTGTCGGTATTATAATACTGGTAATCATATTATTTATATTATCATTTTCGTCTGTCGACGCGAAATTATGGAAAAGTACCTAACGAAATAATATCAAAACACGTTCACCGGAAATCTCGTTTTTTTTTCCGTCGTTACAACTCGTGACATTATACTATCGTATTATTATACCTATAATTATTGTTACGCACAACGATAATCTCTCATCTATATTATAATGCAAACGATTAAATGTGTTTTCTAGCAACGACGACGAGGGCAAAGAAATGTTGAAAAATCTGACGAGAATCAACAAGCCGCTGCGGATCACCCTGGACCAAATGATGAAACTGATTGGCCAATGCGATCTGTTGGACCCTCGCCAAGTGAATCCCGAAGAGGTGAGGCTGCACGCGCGCGGGGTCGACGGCGGCAAAGAAACGAACTCGAATGGCGTCCAAACGACTACGTCCAGTTCGCTGTACTCGGGAATACTACCAGGTTCGTTATGAATTTTGTGTTTCACGAAAAAATGGATATTTGGTTTTTTTTTCTTCAGCACGGGACCGCCAGATAGCGCTGAGTATATTGACGAAAAGGTGGTCCCCTCGACAAAACGTATATTTTAATTTCGAGTTCAAGACGGTATAGCGATGAGTTACGTCCCACATCGAACATTTTGAATATCATACATAATATTAAATTGTATATTAATTAATCGCGTTCGTAATAAGAAATAATAATAAACTGATGATGAGAAAATATACATAATAATTTTGTGATGAGCATTGCTATTGTGAGCAGTCGTCCATTAATGAGTCTCGCGGATGGTTTTTATTTTTTCGTTTAACCGAAAATGAACCTAGGTTATGACGGAAGGGTGAGGAGGGTGAGGGGGGAGGGTAAGAAGCTCGCGACACCGTATTAGTTCGATACGTCTGGGCAATTGGCGCGTGTGGAAGGGATGGTAGGATTTCGTATTAATGGGTTGGATGTAAGACGGTTTTGGAAGCGTTGGTAATATAATGTACCTATTTTAACTTCTTTATGGACTAACTTTAATTTTAGGTGGGAATGTACGGTGCTGTTCGAGAGTTAGTGACGTTATAGGGAGGGGGGGGGAACTACTATATTTTGAAACTTTCTATTTCCAGACCGATTAAATTAGGGATTTATAGACGAGTAGTTTAGAGACGATGTTAGTGTATTTGTTATTATTGATAATTAATGTTTTGATTTTGAGTGGGCGTAATCCAGAATTTAGATTGAGTCGTTCAGTTATTCTAATTAGCTGGACCCGGCTTAGTCTACGGTCTAGACTCTAGAGATAACCCAAGATATTTAACTGTAAGCGAGGTTGGAATTTGAGTGCCCTAGATGGGCACAGTGGGGAAGGTTGAAGCGCCTGAAGTTAATCATGGAATAATTAGAAGGAATAATTAATCTAATACAAATACGAAAGAACAATTTATTACTATACCACAATACTAGTCATAAGTACTGTAAAGAATATAATTACCGAAATGTGTATACAGCAGTTATGCAAATGGTCATAAATAAGAGATTTTTATTCTAGTGCGTAACAGGTGTGTTCGTATAAATGATGTTTACCCACATGATTATGTACATAATCGTTCAATTTAAAATGTATTTTTATCAAAAGTAGGCTTACAACTTATCTATATTTAAAGTATCCTCTGTTATATACATCGAAATGATCCCCCTACTATAGTATTACTATACTGGGAGGAATGAGTGGGATGATTTGGTAAGTACTTTTATGTTTCGACCGTAATTATTTTTTAATTAGACGATGATTTACCATAGTTTGTCTGAACACTTCGACGTATTATACTTTTCCATACGACTATCTGCATCATATTATTCAGATGTATTTCTTTATTACCTCGGTTCTGAACAAATGCCCCGACATATGGTGACGATGAGGGGAGAGGTTGTACATTTAACCAATTTTTAAAATGTAAAAAATGAATACAATTTTTTCATAAAATAATAATGACTTATAGCTGGTACTTCCTATTTGGTTATTATTTTTGAGCTATGATATGTAGGTTTATGTTCCTACAATATTAACTAATGATGCATGTAATTATGACGTATGAAAATTCTCATATTTACTTTAATTGGCTTTATAAATTATATTATAATAATATTATGTAACATTATCGAGTGGAAACGAAAATTCCCCAGAAAATATTGTACACTGATGTCACACATTTTAAACTCAGCGTTGCAAAATGTACGACGGCGTAAAGATAGTCGAAAAATCGCACCATCCTTAAAATCACGTTTTAATCGTTGGGTACTTAATAATAAAATGTATTTATTTATTTTTTTTTTTTTTTTAATGGGCACCCGTGGGTATCTGCCATGCCCGGGTGGGGGGATGGCGGCATTTCTGTCCGGACACCGTGACTTGCCCGAAGAAAAATGCCGCCCATGAACCGAGGTTTGAACCAGCGTCCGTGTGCGTCACAACTGACGCCTTAGTCCACTCGGCCACTTCGTCCCCCCCCCCGGTATTTATTTTTGTGTATAAATATAATGGTTATAAATTATAATATATTATTATAACCGTCACAGTATATTGTGTGTATGTGTGCGAATTGGTTTTACCGCGCTGTCGTGTACTCGTCTTATATCCTACTCGTGCGCGACAATTGACTAGGAGATCTAGAACAATTAGTAGTGGATTACTATATAGTAAAATAATTTTAATCGTACAATAAAATTATAATGTCGCGTATAAGTTACGGAGCGTAAATCAACAGATACTTCATAACATTGTAAACTATTATCGAAACAATTAACCGACTATTATTATTATTATTATTATATTATTATTATTATTATATTATTATTATTACTACTCCGACGATTAGCGAACACCTCTCGTGTAACAATTTACGAATTTCCGCGCAGGCACGCTGTTTTCTAAAGCACTCTGATAGAGTTTTAATAACGCGTTCAGATGTTACATAGGTACACGATTATATTATTGTAATATATATAGTTAAATAATTTCACTAATGTTTTTATACGTACACATAACAAATCGACTAAAGTGTTACGCGTGCAATTTATTCCGAGTACAGAGTTTACCAACTGCTTGCATATTACTTTCAAAATCATTTTACTCTGCAGTCACCGGACGAGTGAATGTCAATTTGTTCGAATTATAGTCGTACGAGATTAAAATATATTGATCGATTCAAATCGAAATGTTTTTTTTTCGCAATATAAATAGAAAAATGCTCTACGTTCTTACGCGAGTTTAATCATACAGCTTCCATAAACAATTTATTGTTGTACGGATGCAGAAAAATTAAGCTATCGTCATGATGTTTTTAATAATTAATTGTTTTTACGATGCGCGCATGCATGTAACGTTTATATTTTACAATCATTATTCATTAGTTCATTACTATTAGGTATAGAGCGATCGGTCTTGTTTGTATTGAGTACTTGCGTATTGGTTGATTGGACTTCTACTTTCTGCCATAACAGTAATTAGAAGTAACATATTTATTGCGATTTTCCTGAAAAATACTCGAAAATAAGAATATATTATGCATATACATTATGAACATACTTGGCGTTATAGACGTTTTCGTGTTGATTAAATTATTCCATGCCTATTTGAATTATTGCTTAGTTATTTTCATACTCCTAGGTAAGCCCTTTTTTGCAGACATGAAATAAACATGAGATACAAATATTTAATTTACAGAAATATTAAAATTGCTATCAAATAGGTAGTAATTTCTAAAAAGGAATTTACAGTAGTCAGTTTTTGTACAAAATCGTCAACAGTTAAACGTTAAATGTAAAAATTTGGGACTATAAGTCCGTACTTACTTACCAACTAAGCTTATGTATTTGTTTATAGGTACAAAATGGTGTGGCAGTGGGGATCTAGCTACAACGTATTTCGATTTGGGACCAGAGGTCAAACTGGACATGTGTTGTAGAACCCACGATCTGTGCCCATCAAAAGTCAGATCGTATGCTACTAGATACAACGTCACCAACGATTCCATGTACACAAAGTAAGTACTATGGTTACGATTTAAAGACGAAATATTATAATATTTTGATATCATAAGCTGTGTACGAATTACACAGAAGAGATATTTCTTTTCATATTAATTGCAATTGTACATGAACGTATTTGATATCGTAATTTGTAGTTACACTTGTTTAAGGCATTGCCGAAGATAATAACGAAATAAATATATTTATTTTATTATTAGGTATTATCGTTGATTAATCATACGTATAAAATATATTAGTTTATTCAATCAATAATATTTTATGTGCCCAACGCATTTTTGGCCTAAACGTGTTGCACAATCTAAAAAGTATAACGAAAGTAATAAAAACGTATGGAGCCTTGTTGATAGAGTAACTATACGATTTTTTTTGGGAGTTCTATGTAGACAAATTAAACCGAAAAACACATTTCATGATAAGTGTATTAAATTTATTTTTTTTTTTACAGATCTCATTGTATTTGTGACAAAACATTTTACAATTGTCTGAAAAAGGCAAATCATTCGACCGGAGATCTCATGGGAACTTTATACTTCAATATACTTCGTGTGCCATGTGTGGATGAAAGGAATGGAAAAACAGTGTTTAAATTACCACCATTGTATTAAATTATGTTTTAATGTTTATATAATAATTAAGGTACTTTATGTTGTGTTTTAGTTTATTTATATTTATTTTAATATTTATACACGAGTATAAACTGATAAACAAAATCAAATTATACAATGTACATTACATCATCGAAATAAATGTTGACAATAGTATATTGTCGCAGTATTAATTGTTATATACGTATTAAAGTTTTATTAATATATTAAAATAATGCAATTAAAATACTGTATTTGTTTTATGTAGGCATTATAGGAGTGAATCACGACTATACTATTATACATTGTTTAAATTGTATATTTTGTATTTGTAGACTTACAAAATCATAATATATAAAACTGTGGGTTATCTACAATTTTTTTCTATATTAATATAAATGTAATACGAGGGTGCCATTTTCGTGGAAGTTATAGCTGGCAGCAAAGAAGTTTATACAATGTATTTGTTTTAACATCTATTGTCTTTCATCACGTAGTTTTTGGAGCGTAATACTTCAACTTTGAGGGTGGTTTCTAGTTGTACAATTAATAAAGTTGGTGCATTTTAGGGGGGGGGGGGTGAAGTACCGTTAAATGAATACATTTATTTTTTTTGTTCAAACAAAATGGAGACTAAACAGTAAAGCAAAGATTCACCAAAGTCGGAATTAAAAAAAGTATTACCAAGACCATTATGGTATATTCGATCAAATACCATGGACAAATTAGTATGCTTCACGGTAACTTGAAAATGTTGGCAAAAAATATATATATAATGATTAAGGACGTGAATAAAAAATGACATGCTTATAGTTTATCAACGAGAATGAATACCACGATGATTGTCAGATAAAAGGTAATTAAAAAGGACTAAAGATTCGAATAGCTGGGTAATATAAGACAGATTAGCAATGTGGTGGACGTTTTCGACTTTTGAAGGGTTTCCGGGTTTTAGTAGAGAAGTTGAAGAACTAATTTAAAAAAAGGGGGGGGAGGATATGAATCAATCATCAACAAGCAAATAATCACCCGGAACACCGTCAGAGCCGAAAAATGTGATGCCGCGCAAGGAAAATCGTTATTGGGGAATGGTTGGATAAGAACTATTTCGTAGAGTAAGTAAAAAATTTAGAGAGCTAATTTTTAAAAGGGAGTTAATGAATCCAGCATCAACGATATTTCTAAACGGCGGACGATCGAATAACAAGGCTGAGGTACTACTTACGAACAAATTTCTAGAAGTACGATGAGAATAAGAAGTTTAAAATTTGTCTATAATATTTATGGATTTACGGTATATGTATCCGTTTCAATGAGATACATTCAACATTTTAAATAGACGATATTTAATTAAACATCTACTTTCAAATTAAAATAGGTTTGGTTAAAAATGAATTAGAATACATAATACTGTTGGCAAACGAGATGGAAAAATAAACATGATCAGAATCAATAGTTCAATTGCTGAAGAGGTAACAGTTGATAGAGAAAGGATTTGAAAAGATTGAAACCAAAATATATGTTATCATATTGATTGATTATACTACCTATTCAATTGATAAAAACCATTAATCACACATATTTCCTGAATATAATGATATTATACCTATGATTGAGGCAGACCTTTGTTCAGACCGTGAGCAGAGTTAAACAGTGGACACAATATACCATTTTTAGAAATTCGTCAACTGAGAAAATTCGCAAATTGTTTTGTAGGTCAAACTTTTCTTTTCGCATCTAAGGTTTTAAAATTAAATAAAAGTTTCTCAATAAGTTTTTATACTCATAATAAAAAAAAAAGTTTACTGGAATATCATTAATTTATTATGAGCTTTTGAATTTCAAATTTTTACGACATTGAATATTCATCCGTAAAATAATACTATTTCTCCTCAAACGATTTTTGATATTTCGTTTTACCTAATTCAATTACGAGTAACCATAGATTTTGGTTTGAAAATTTCACTAGCCCAACAACTTCGAAAGACTGTCTCACTTCCCACGCGAGTACTTAAGAAACACAATTGTTTTTTTAAAGTAAAACTTCTTTTTTTCATTGATCTTTGAAAAAAATTGATCATGTTACCGGTAACTTTCGATAATGCCGTAGAGTTTATGTATTTTACAAGTGCTTCAATGTGTCTTCCCCTATTAATTTATTCGTTTAATTTGTTCAAATTTTTATGCAACCGTTATCGTTTCTGTAATTATATGTGATTAGTATAATAATAAATTAGTAGCTGAATAGTCGGTAGTTTTAATAATAGAAAAAAGTGCCAACAAGTAATATCTGAAATTGAGGTTATAGAAATGTCTCGTAAGCAATAAAGCGTGTTTCTTTAAATATACTCTAATAAAGGCATATTACAACTTAAAAGTTTCAAGTATCCATGAATAATGTTTTCAAAAAACAAAAACTAAAATTGTTATTCTTCGCTTAAATATCTTTTATTTTAATATATATTTTTTTTTTAGATTTTTTGGTTACAGCATGAAATATTTATTAAAAGCCTTGTTTAAATTGTCCAATCCGAAGCAATAAAAATTGAACATTTAATTCATTTTTAACTACAAAATAATTTTAAAATGTTCGTGATATTAATGAATTTTGTCAAAATTTGAAATCTAAATGCTTAAAGAAAAAATATCGTTCTAATGTATCTTAAATATTTTTGAACTGTATTATAAAAACTTACGAGGAATCTTGTATTAAAATATCGTCAAGCTTTTTGATCCAGCAATATTTAAATAAAAAAAAAAAAAATAACTAATTCCGCTCAAAAGAGAATCTAAAAATGAATTTACCTATTTAGTTAAAAAAGTTTTTTTGGCAGTACCGTTGTGGTAACTTCTACCGCCACCGCTTCGCTTTTCGTTGTTAGTTGTGTGTTAATCAAAAAGTTGGAATCGGTGTGCGTGCGACACATGTCTTTATTAGCTTAACTGTGCATTTTAATTTGTTACTCATATCTTGTAATTTTCCTTACACCGTTGACTGGCCGAGTCCTAAAGAAGACATATTCATCTAAAATCTCATGCCTATCCGATTATACTCCAAATACACATCTGTTATATTTAAAGTTTAGCCATCGTACAACTTTGTATTATATAATGTTTATACGCAGAAACAACAGCAATAAGAACATAATGTCAAATACTACATTCGATCCGTAGCGGTCTTTTTAGATGTGAAAAATGCCTTTGATCGCGTGTGCAACAAAAGCGCCCTTCACAAAATCCACAAAATGGGCATTAAACCTGACTCGACGAAAATAATTGATCCTTTCTTCGATGAGAGAACTTTCAGTGTTCGGCAAGAAAACATCCTATATCTAGAACTTAATCTTTAAGGGGATCGAATAATATTATACCGATGTAAAAAATAGTAATGGAGGCCAAAAAGCGAAGCAATAGTACGTGGTCGGATATTATTTCTGAAATTGTATTGTTTGTTTTACTAGTTAAGTAAATGGGGTCATTTTTTCGTTCAGTTAATATAGGTTGGGATATTTAAAATTAAAAACTGTTTTTTTAAACTTTTATAATAGTTTAGGTTTCATATAAGAAAAAAATTCTTGGTCGATCTCTTATAGACAGATCAAGTGAATAAGATCTTTTTTCAGAATTAAAAATCCGATCGTTTAAAGCCTTACAGTTTTATCTGGTCGATAGGCATTATTAAAACTTTTGACAAAAAAAAAAAAAACAACAATTGATAATTAATCGTATAAGTCCATTGAAAACACTGCAACTACAACAACACACTCGTGTTAAAGTGGTAATGACAACTTGTAGGAAATTGGAAGTGGTTTTCACGGCTTCATGACTAAGTAAAGACGACGATGCAATAAGAAAAATTCCGTGGTGAAGACCTTTGCACATCCAACGGCCGTTTGACTATTAATTGTCACGCTACGATCAGCTGTTACACGAGTTTAGGCACAAATTGGCATTGCCAGTTTAAAATTGTAAATTGCGCGAGCAAAATCTATTTCCGAACATAATTATTGTCAGCGTTTCAAACATTTAAGATAATATCTAAAATATCTGAAATCTTCGAGATAATCGATTTTGGTTTTTGGTGCAACTCTAAAACAAATTACCGTAGTAGGTACATGCAATTTTGACTGAATGTTTATATTAGCATTTTCTATACACCATAACATTTTTCAAATATTTTGAAATATTTTGTGCTGTTTACGGACATTTTCAGTTTTCAATTTTATTAGTTTTTTTTTTCTATAAATATCAATAAAATTGTATTTGTTGGGTAAAAAAGCGTGAAAATGAAGCGCGAGGATCCTGATATATTGTTACAATAGCACTTGAAAAGTATTATAAATACATAGGCACAATTTTTTTTTATAAGCATTTAAATTTAGAATTTTGACAAAATATATCAAATTTAATAATTATTTTGTAGTTAAAAATGTATAGAATGCTTAAATTTTATAGCTAAGGATTGATGTAATCCACGTAAATAGGTTATATATAAATTACTTTATTCACAATAATATCATCAAATATGCTTGGTAATATCGTAGGCTGACTGACCGTTTTCGCTCAGAATCGTTTTTCTTATACAATGATATAATTATATCATCGAATTCAAATTTAACACCATCCATTACAGTGACCCACTTGTAACCTACTGTACATCAGAGCGACATCCACTTACCCGCCTTTGTTTTTATCGTCATAATATTTTGCATTACCTACTTAAAATAATTGTTGCGCTTGTCATAGTCACGGAATAAAAGATAATTAAAAAAAATAAAAATGTATATTATAAACGTTTGGGACTGAGATTGACTCAGACGTGCGGACTTGTTCATAGGTACAAAATGGTGTGGATGGACAAGTCGATCTGGGCCTGCATAAAAGTTGACTTTCGATATTTCAATTACTAAACTCAATAGTTCAAATTCAAAAATCAAAATATCACGAGTATATTGTAGAGCTGAACACCAGACATTGAAAATGACATGTCGAAAATCAACCCGTATACAAACCCGGAAAGACTTCTTCTCTTCGGTTTGCATATTAGGTAAATGTGCATACTACAACGTCACTCAGCAAACCATAATATTATAGGAAATGGGATACTAGGTTTCGGTGTTTCACTAAAATTCACATTTGTAATTTTATTATTGTGTAAAATGCCGCGTTATTGACTTGCGGGAGCACTCCGCTGTTTATTTCACACACAATCGCTCGCACTAATGATCACTGACTACTAAACTCACATAGAAAGTTGCCTATATTGGACTCCTTAAAAACGGTCGGTATTGATACCCCTTAAATGTCCAAACGGATAATATTGCACTAATCAAAATGTACCAATATTTTGTCGATTATACCGATGGACCTAGCCGAGAACTCGACGAGACTGCTGAAAACTGATTTGAATTCATTGATATGACGCGTCTACTTGAGACGGATCAATTTTTTTTTAAATGTTGTTCCATAACTTCTATATGCATTTTGATATGTATTTGTTTAAAAGTTATAATACACGGCCAAAACTAATGGTTTCTTTCTTTCGTGAAGATGTGTTATCTGACCTATATTATGTTACAACTTTGGTATAGTAGTTGTATTCTTGTCCACCATTCCCAACATAAAACGGTTTTTCCGTCTCAAATTTCATCATTACGGAAAAACTGTCGACAGAAGTACCTATCACTCAAAGTCATTAGTTACATTGGATAAGTAGGTACCGATATAAATATATTTATGACTTAAATTTGGTTTCATCAAAGTGTACTATTATTGTATATCAATAATCTCTTAAAAGGTGATCATCGTATCGTGACGTAGATTATAATGAGAATATATTTTAAAATGTTCGAACAAAACATCTGACGGAATGGCAAAAATACTGTTTTTAATAGAAATAACCCAATGTTATAAAAAATGCTTCGTACCGTGGACGATTATTGATTACCATTTATCAACAATACGCTTACCAATATATATTGATTATTACAATAAAATTAACAATAATCGAACACAATTATGTATTTATATACAATTTGTGTCGTATTGTACTCGTGTATAATACGAAAAGTATTATAAACACATAATATGTCACGATACGTACTGTAATGATATGCTCACACGCCATTTTATTATAAATTAAATAAAATTTTAGTGAGCAATAAATAACGGCCAGACCATCGCTTGTAGAAATCGGACATCCCTAATAAAACCGTTGTCATCGACAAATAAGTACAATATCCATTATGCGATCACGAATTAAGAAATCGGCACGTACCGGCGTCCAGCGGAGTTCTTATATGCCGCTAGAGAAAATGTACGGTAAAAAGGTCCTTGCCGCCGAAGAGAAATTTAGTTCGGGGAAGTATAAAAAGCCTTTGATAAAAACCGCCTACTTCTCTCTGGTCGGCATATCCGTGTCGTCCCTTAAATCGGTGCACGAGCACCTATCACCAGAGCAACAACCTCTCAAGTACCAGAAACCGATTTCGACGAGCGACAACTGGACTCCTTATGCGAGCAATAATCAGTGCGTTCTTTGATTCGATTTTGTGTATTTGAAGTTTTGCCTTATTTCGTTTAAAAACCTAAAACTCCTACAATACCATACAGATACAACTGCGAATCGGGTAAGGTATTTAATATGATATTTTATATTGATTGCAGTTATAAAACTATTCATGCTTTTTACATAAAATTATATTGTACAGTGTATTTGATATAATTCTCGAATATACGATCTCGAGAGCCCTCCGAACACCTGGAGGAAAGTAATAGCTTATATTTAATATCCTAACATCAGATTTTAATATGAGTATCGACAGGAGTCGTACTTATACTTTATATTTTTTATTTTCATTTTTAAGTTATTACAGTACATTATAATATATTTTTTTTTTTACAGACCACTTTGCAGCTGTTACAAAACATTACACGCTCGCCTGTAAAAGGCCGTGGCATCTCCTACCTCATCGTCGCAATGATGCCATGAGAATTTATGTTTTAATCTACTTGGTACGAAATGTTTGAATGAAAGAAATGGAAAAATAGTATTTGAATTACCACCACCACATTGAATTATTGAACGCGAATTGAGATAATTTATTCATGTTTCGTATTAAAAGGCACCAAATCAAAATATTTCGTTCGTTGATCTATTTCACCACTGGGTATTGTATATTTTATTCGTATGCAGACTTTCAAAACTATAATATTATACGATATAATATTATAACCGTAATGAACTTTTTTTTTTTTTTTGTTCAGCTTAAAAATTGATTACAAGCTTATTTTTCACGAGTCGTTGTTATTTTTATATTTTTTTACAGATATATTTTAAGGTTATGTTTGAACGAAATTAGATATTTAAATTTTAAACGAAAAATAATGATTTTAGTTGTTTCGTTGTAATTTGAAAAGTATTATTACTATAATATTTTATACGCACGAGACGGCACTTTCAAATGCAATGTTTTCGGCGAAAACTAATTGAATACAATATAGTGTATTACTAATAGTAAAATAAATGACTCCAATAGCAATAATATCAACAAATATGGGTAGGTATAGTTATATAGTTTGACTGACCGTCTTAATAACTCTGAATGGTGGAGACTCGTTCGAGCACATATAAATATATTTTTTAAATTTCACCTTATACGTGGATAGATTTCTTTGAAAAAAGGTTTCTATTGTTCGTAAATTGTGCGCAAACGAGTTGTAAAAAAGGTAAATGTGTGCACACGAATGGTAGCCCTCTGAATCGCTTTTCGTATGCTATGATTTGTCATTAAATTCAAATTTAACACATACAGGTGCATTGCATTGACTCGCTCTTCAATGCTGACGTACACTCTACGTACAGCAGAGCTGTTGGCTACTTCGCCCTTTTTTTTTGTTGCAATATGATAATCAATAATCTTCTCGGAGTTTGAAAACATACAACATTTTTTATTCATTCGAGAATCGAGGTTTAGGATTGCTAAAATTAAATTATTGAAACATCCGCTATTCAAATAAAAGTACAAAATTGTATACTGTATTATGTTTTTAAACAGGAAATTACTACTTTACAGAAAAAACCTTTTATCATAACAATATACGTACATGTAAACACAAAATATAAATATAATTTTAAACCGCAACAATTAATCGACGACAGCAAAAAATACGTTTGTTAAATAGCTAATATTATGATTTTTTTTTTTTAAAGTTCTTAACAATAATAGGAATCGGCCGTGAATAAAATATTACAAGATCGTAAGCATTGCAGTTTGACATAATAATAATATGGTACACAATACTGTACAATAATAATTTTTTTTAGGCATCGATATCGTGATAGGTACCAAACCGTGACTTGATATTTTTCGTACAAAAATGAGTTCAACGCGCGTGTCCGAATTTGCCCGAAAGTTCGTGAAATAAATCACGTCTCGAATTCGGTCCAGCGCGGCCGGCTGATATTTCAGTAATTTATAAATTTACAGTAAAATACGAGAACGCACGTAATGCCTGAGGAGGCATAGTCGGGGTCTTGGGATTTGTCGTTTTCCACTCGCTTGGATTTGGCACAGTATAGGTTATAGTAATACGGTAAAAGAAAAACCACCGTCGCGCGCATCGAGACGCGACCCACGACGGTCCGTCCGATCAATATGACTGTCATCTGACGGTGTGGCCGCTACGACATCGTCGTCGTCGTCGCCGCCCCGGAGCGGAGTTCCGGTGCAGCCGGAAGCCTTTGGCCGGCTGACTTCGCAGCGGAAAAGTTTGCATCGAAGCGTCGAAACTCAACGGTCGGGCGGCGTTCGCGTCGTTCAACGGCGCTTCGAGAGGCTGCAGCTTGGCGTTGGCGCCCATCCTGTCCGCAGTGCCCGCGAAGTGATCGACGAAGTTCGTCTCCAGCATCCACACGATTTGCCGGATCCGTTTTTGTGGAGACGACTTCTCGACGGTCGCGGGATCCTGGTCCGCGTCCCCGGCGGCGCAGCCGTTCCCGACGGCCGCCGGTGCGACCGAAACCGCGACGGGGACGCGACACGTCCGGCCGACCCGGACCAACCGGAAGTCGCGTTCGTCTATGTACAGATGCGATCCGGTCAGCTTTTTCTTACTGCTGAACACCTTCCACGACCATATGTCGTTGGTGTTCTCCAACCGGAAGTAAATGGTGGTCCCCCCGTCCCCGAAATTTTCGCCCACGACGTCCGTCCGCCGGCGATCCGTGCCCAGTACGACCATCCGGCACGGCTTCCGCCCGAGCACGGCCAGCGTACCGATGATCGGGGACAGCGACGCTAGATTCGTGTCGCGGGTCTCCGGACCGTCGTCGTACGACGGCGGATCGGAAGTGGACGGTTCCAACCGGAGTTTGTACACTTCGCGGCAACCGTGGTAAGTGATCAACAGCCTGGATTGACCCTGTTTGATGGACATTGGGACCAAGTAGAGGATGTCTCGGATCGGAGGGGTCGGCCATCGGGAATGCCGATGGAGTTTCGGGTCGTTGACGTCCGGTCGGCCGCCATCGTCACCGTACCTACCGTCGCCTGTACCGTTGTTTTCGGCGTCATGCAACGCGTTGGTTTCTTCTTCCAGTGGCAATATGATCTCGGCGAACCGGTCGTTGCTGTGCGTGTACACCAACACCCGATTGGTGCCGGCGTCGCCGATCACCACCAGTGGCCAGTCTAAGGTGCACCTGACTCCTCCGCAAGCGGTGTCACTGCCTGATGGAGCACTGTCGTTATCGTTTTCTTCGGAGTCCAGGTACACGGACACTATGTACTGGAAACAGCTCACCCCGGGCCGCCAAACGCGCGACAGGCTTACGACGTCGATGACCTGAAACACGAAACGTTAGAGTATCGACTTTTCAAGTTTGACGTGTTGTTATTTATTTATGGCTAGCGTTGGTATTTATATATTTTATACCGTCGAGTGGTTTGAACCTCGTGAGCTGCATTTTGTACAGACCTAGCTGATAACACTATCAGATACCATATTATTATAATATTATAACGTTGTACCTATACTATAACAGTACCTGGTTCGTATACACGTCGACAGCTACGAACTTTGGCTTCAGCAGCTGATCGTCCGTATCCGACGCTCGGATCCATCACAACTGGGCGGCATGATGCCGTTACACGCGTCTTCGCCCGCCTGTCCGGAGTCGAGGACCCAGAGGATTCGTCCTCGATCGTCCAGGAACGCGTCCACGGCGTTGACGATGCGCCGGTGGCCGCCGCGGTTTCCTCCGTCGCGGCCGTCGGCCGGGACTTCCTCGCCGCGTTCGTCCGGTTCGGTGGTGTTTCGGTCCTGTTCATCATCCGACACCGGGGGTTCCAATACCGGCGATTCCGTCCCTGGCGGTTCCGTCCCCAGTGGCGAGACCTCGTCCACGAACGTCCGCCAATCCGGAAACGGCTGCACGGCCGGGTACAGGTTGTTGAGTCCGTGCTTGAGGTCCACCAGGCCCAGGGAGAACTGCGCCAGGGTGCCGTCACTGCAACACCTCCGCCCGCCGTCACCGGTGGGCATGACCAGCACGGCCGCCGTGCCGCCGCGGATCATCTGCATCCGGCTGATGGTGTTCGGTGTCGCGGTGTTGTTGTTGCAGCTGTTTCTGCCGGTCCACGACGGCGGGGGCCATCGGCCTGCCATGTTTCCCGTGTTGATCAGCCACTTGATGGGCGGCGTCCGAGCCGGGACGGCGGCGCCGGTTCGACCGATCCACAACTGCGCGACCACGACGGCCGTCACGCACATCACCGCACTGACGGGCCGCAACATCGCCGATGTTCACTTGGTCGTCACGTCTCGTCGGATTGATGCCGCCGACCCACCGCCGCATCGGCTTGTCCGCGCGCGGTCCAATACTACGGACGCGAAAATGACGTGTGTTTTGTTTGAAAGGCGCCAAGCGGAGAGAGCGAGCGAGAGGCGAAAAAAAACATAGATAAGTTCCGCGTGCTAATTATTATTTTAATATTTTGCATATTTCATTAGATTGCATATTTTGGTACTTAAAATTGTTGTCAGGATTATCGCGAGAGCGCAAATAGTTAGTAACCAAGGTAACGAAACTCTGAACTCGCGTTTACTGCGCGTCTTATACATGTATATAATATATAATATATAACAGACAAAAAGTGTTTGTATCTACCTATCTATGTATTTTATGCATTCCTAAACCATTCGTCTGATTGCGATGAAATTTGGTACAGAGTTAGATTATAATACCTCAAGGGAGAAGATAAGCTACGTCTTGTCGCGAAAAAAAGGTAAACAATAAGAGGTCCAACCCGGGAAGGTTCTCAGACAGGGATTTTGAGATTATTATAATTTTTGTTTATAAATGGTTGCTATTGGTTTTAATAATAATATCTATTATCAATGCGACAAGTCTGTGTATTTTAGTACAGAATGTAATATTGTTTCGAGTACGGACCACGGTTTTGGTGGACAATTTTTTACGTTTTTTTGATACCAAATTTATAGTTAAATTGTATATCTACGTACTCCAGGGACGTATTTACGGGGGGTATTTACCCACCCCCATGGCTCCTTAAATACATATGTATAATAATTATATAATTAGCCTCCACACACGACTCTAAAATTCTTATCAGCCACCCCTAAAAAGAATGCTAAATACGCCGAACCAACCACGCGGGGTCTGCGATCTATCGCAAGTAGTTTGCCTACCTGATAATACATTGTTCGCATAACCATAAGCTAACCTATACCTTTGGTCTGTACGCTCGTTAATTCTATGTCGGAGGTTTTTTACTTTTTTTTTTGCATGTCACATTATCGTATTTTGTGTACACTTATTACGGACAGTTGCGTACCACTAATGGTGTAACCCGAAATATTCAAAACGATAAAGCAGTAAAATATTATACTTCAATACTAATGGAATACTGTTGTTTATTTATCGAAAAATGTGTGTGATTTGTTATTCGTTATTTTTTGCAACAGTGATAAATTATGCAATTTATTTCCGTTGCTATCGCGTAGTCGCCCTTCGCTCGCCATCAGCAAACAATATTATAAAAACCTCCGCTCTGTATACAAAATCGTAAATCTAGTTCCTAAGCTTGGACAAAATACCTAACCATATATTATATTCAAACATGTAAATTTTAAATCTAAACAAATCCAAGAATGTTATATAAGCCAACAGCGCAATAACGAGGATCTCGTTTTAGTGTTTGTCTATATATGCGTACATTGTAAGTCGTCACAAAACAAAAAGCAGAAGTGCCGTCCAGCACAATTTATTTTCCTTAACGAATAGTACAATAAACCTGCTGCAGTGTTAATAGTGGTATCGCACGAAACAGCTGACAAACATATTTTGCAGTTACGGAGAGTTACTGAATCTAAGTGTTAGGCGAGGACATATTTCCTCAGACCTGGGACATTTTATCACCGAACTTTTTTTTCACAGCAATCGACGGTCAATCGATTGGATCGCTCAGATCTAAAATAAAATATTATGTAAAATCGTTGTGAAAAACCATCAAATATATTATTGTAGGTGACAGGGTGAATCTATAAAGCTGCGCATTATTTTTATATAATATTATATTATTATCGGATAAAAACTATTCATTGTGAAAAATGATATTATTGTTGATGCATAAAGATATTATTCAGGTTTGCTAAATAAAATATTTTCAGACAGTCGTTGAATTTAGTTCGACGAAAATTATATTATGTAGTTGTATTTAAATATTAACGTGTATGTTTGTATAGTTTGATTTAATCCAATATGATATTAAACTATGGACGAGATAAAATATTTGTACAAAATGTGTTCATAAATGATATTATCGAAACTTCCATAATTTGACGAGGGATAATACATTTAAACTTTTTAAAATGTCAAATGATGAAATCTCCGACTTAATAAATCAATTGACGTTTAGCGTATATGTTCAATTCTGACAAATTATTATGTAATTCAAACGGATTACAAACTTCATTTTGTTAGTCTTAAAGGATTCCATTTAGTTTTTAGCCAATTACAAAAATATCTCTCTTCAGCATTGGCTTTTTATTTTAAAAAATATGATAAGTTGTGGGTATTTTTATACATTTTATCGGTTCCAATTATAATAGTATATAGGGAAATTATTTGTTTTCTACTTTTTTTTTTTTGAAAAAAATTGAATTTAGATTTCTCATTTTTACTGACGAATTATATTAAAGAAGCTCGTATCCATGTGGTAACGGTTTTTAGGTATTGATATTATGACACTAATACGTTAATGATTTGGTGAATTTTTGAATTTGAAGATGGTATAAGCATAATATTATTTAAAACCGAACGAAATCTTTTTCCATTCGATATTATTTATTACGATCAATATTAAAAGATTAGATTTCTGTTTGAAACGACTACTGGTGGTGTGCTTATTTTTACAAACGACTATAGTTATAGGCACCAGCTACTTGTTTATCGAAATAATTTTAGAATATTATACTATACTGTAAGACCCCTTCGAAAATCCTCGATCAAGACAACGAAACAAATTACCAGCGGCGCCTTTGTCACACCGCTAAAATTAGATCATAAACACATCAATATTTTAACATAACGTGTTTTAATCGATGCATACTAAAAGAAGAGATTACACAAAAACAAATCCATATAAGAATTGTACAGAATCGACTTCTACGACTGTCTTTCACACAAGAGGATCCGATGCACACCGTCCACGCGAGTATGCACTAGGAAAATATTTTTGCCATTCAAAGCGAGTGCGTTTATAATATACCTGTTGAGTTATTCCAGCATTCGGTATGACTGTCTAAATGAATTATTTTGTATTATCGAACAAATTCACCTTGTTAATTATTCATTCACCTATCTATTTACTCTTTTCAATAATTTAAGATTCTGTGACTATCGTCGTATTATAGGCCTGTTATAGTATTATTACACAGTTATGCAATTGTCTATTTAGAATATAAGTATATTATGATAAGTGCTCATTAACGTAAATTACATTCGGTCGGCGAATTGACTACAATATGTACTCTTGCTACGGATGTAGGAATTTTTAAGAGCTGTGTTTAGATTATAAGTATAATAATAAATGCTCATTAAGTTGAAGTACATTCGGTTGGCGAATTGACTATTTGTACTCTTGCTGCGGACGTAGGATTTTTTTATCAGCTGTGTTTAGAATATAATTGTGTAATAACAGTGGCCCATTAATTTAAATTATATCCGGTGGCGAATTGACTATAATATTATGTACTCTTGCTACGGATGAAGGAATTTTGAGTGCATTCGATAATAGTCACATCCCAAGTCATAGATAACAAATTAATTTTATATTAGTGTTCGAATCACATCAATATCATACATAAAACTCAGGAGAATAATATCTCTTAATAAACCAATTCTTAAATATTATACAAATCAAAACACTTAATATATACGTATATACGCCGCAGTGACTTTGAGCATCAAACTCAACCCCGTACCCACGAATACGACTACATACTCAGGTAAACAAATTATAATATTTCATAATGCATCTATTTATATATATTATTGTAAGATTCGAAAAATAATAAAGTAGTAGAATAATTATACGTACCTTTTTAACTAAATAAAATCGCCAATCAACGATAAATCAAACCAGAACGCGTAAATGCATGTCCACAGTATACTGTAATATCTTATTACGTAAACGAATATTAATAATTTATTATACTGTTTAACAAGTGCAATGTGCATTATGATAGTAAAAGGGTTCGTCGTAGCACCTCACTCTTAGGAAGACCATATTTGAATGGGTCATCGACCTCCCATACAATATTTTTACGTAAAATTCACTTTATCTCCAAACCCTTTTCTTTTTCTATATAATCATCACTTTTCCATTTTCCTTTTATAATTTTCGTATATTTATTTCACTACAGTTTAGTGTAAATAATACAATACATTCAATATCGCGTGTATAATGTTCTGCACATTATTATCCACCTATAAGGCTAAAACCGTATATGCTCTGGTCCATTATAATATATTACAGATCCCAAGTGAGGATTATGTTTTTTAGTTTCAATCGTTATTTATTATGGTAATATGTAGGTAGGTAGGTACACTATTATTTGTTTTCCGTGCAATATCTTACGGATATTATTTAAAAGCACACAACATTCACAGTAAAAGTTGATGATACGTTTTAATAGAGATTAGTGAAGAACTCGAAATGTTTTTCTTAGAAATAAACACAGGTTATAATGTGTTTCGCAAAATTCTCTTTTTCTTTCCCTGCATTAATTATGCCTCGGGAAATTTCATTAATTCAATTCAATTTACCGCCCGCTGGGTAAAAGTTTGAACATTGAATACCTCACAAAAAATATATAATAAATTGTAAATTATAAATATACCTTATAAACCATGAAACTCAAATTATTAATCAACTAAAATATTACGTCGCATGTAAAACCGTTTAAACTTTTTTGAATATTAAAATCTCATTAAGTAGATTCATAATAATATATATTATATTATACACAGAATAACGTCGGTATCCGGAAAACCGCAAAATATACCGTCCGGACAGGATCGCTGTGAATACAGAGGCGTATTTACGGGGGGGATATGGGGGATAGATCCCCCTTTGATCTTTTTTTTTTTGTAAAGTCAAGTTTTTCATTTTCCGTATTTCTCAATATGATATGACTTTTGAGTATGTCTGTTTTTTAAATGTTCTAGCCGTGGTAATTGTACCGCTCTGGTAAACTATACGCCACTAGTCGTTCGCGGCATATTATGTGATTGTCGGACAACAAAAACATATACCTCTACGGTAGTATATGGTGTAATGTATATTTTACTGTTCTGCGAATTTTTTTTCATGCACGAGTGTTTATAACGAATCCATCAAACAGTCGGTAAATAAAACAAAATTACCATGAAGACTAGATTTACAATAGGGCGTGGGTTTATTTTTAGTGGCTGAAGTGTAGTTGGTGACTGAAAAAATTGTATTCACCTCTGGTTTCCATGTGCTTAAATATGCTTGTGATAAAGAGTTTTATCCAAATATTCATAACCTCTTGAAAATATTTTGTACTTTGCCTGTATACTATACACCTGAACAATGTTTTTCAAGTTTTTATTAAGTCTTACCTAATAAATAGTAAATATTTTATCGATTTTCCTATCTAATATTGAATAATAATTAAAAATTAAGTGGTAATAATTATTATATATTTTGTTTATTAGACCCGACTTAATGTGTTGGCTTTATTGGCATGTCACCGGTCAATACAATAGGTAATCATGCCAGATAAGGTTATCGATGAACTGAGAATCCAAAAAAAAATAGAAAACTGGATTTTGTATTATAACTGTTTTTAATTGTTTAACGTTCTAAACAGGGATCGGGTATGAATTTATAATAAATGCTATTAGGTACTATATAATTTGTGTTAATTCTTATTTCACCTTGATCCACACTAACCTCAATTGATAACAAGTTACGGAATTTTAAAAATGTATATTATGCACGTATTTATAGGTGTATTATTATATATTTCACCCCTCCCCCCACCCCTAGAAAAATTCCTAAATACGCCACTGAGTTAATACGATATGTCAGCAGCGTTTTGCAAACGATTAAAAAACTATTTACTAAAAATTATGTATCGATCCACGCGCGTAGAGCAGGTTAAGTTTTTGATTATCGCGCGATTAGTAATATAATATATATAGTTAGCAAACTAATGGGTATAAAAATAATATGTACACGCGTTGACTATATAAATTAGAGTAATTATTTTCTTCAAACTTTAATGCGGGTACAGGTAATTAACTGCGTTCTTTGGCTGGATCGTTTGACGGAAAAAAACCAAGAGAAGATGGCGGAAAATTAAAAAAAAAAAAAGGAAAAACTCAAATAACGCAAACCAGTTTTTTACGGTGTTCACGAAGATTGGTGTGTTTAAAATACAAAAAAAAAAAGAAGAAGGGTTTCGAACAAAATCGATTCGCCGCGAAAGCATAAACTGCACCGGGGCGATACTTTCGCGGTGCGGACGGTGGCGTGAAAACAGTGCAGGGCAATACCTATATACCTACATATCGACGTCGTAAAACTGCGAACAAATAGGATGTAAACCAAACGAAACAAAACGATATCGGCGGTAATCGGTGCGTGCGGCTATATTTGGGATGGGAGAGCGAGTGGCGACCGTGTGATGCGTTAGGCGTTTTTTTTCCTCTTTTCTTTTCACGGTAAATACACGAAACAGAAAGTTTCGGAAAAACCAAAGTGTGTGTGTGTTTGTGTGGGTGGGTGGGCGCTCGCAACGTTATCCGCACGTGTGGGTATGAACGAGGTGATGGGTGGTGGGTGGCGGGTGGTGTGATGCGCGCCGTTCCGGACGTGCGAGCGGAACTCACGCGCGACAAAAGTTTTCCGTGGCCCGTGACGAAGGTTTAAACAACGAACTCGCCGCCGCCGCCGCCGCTGAGTGGTGTATATTTTTATATCGAACAGAGTAACTAAATTGTATTCTTTCGGAGGTAAATACAGACTCGTTTTCTCAAAAAGTTCGCGACGTTTTTGAAGAAAATTATATATTATGTTTGCGTTCTCACTATAATACGTCGTACATTTTGTTTTATTTGCACATTGAACGACGACGACGACTGCATTACATTTTCGATTTTGAATTTTCGTACGGGAGCAGAATATCTGTCGAGAATCGAACACCGAACGAATAGGTATTATTGTTAATTAGGTACTAATAATTAAGTATAGCGTGTTTAGAATACCGATTTAGAGTTTAGACGGGGGAGTAGTAGTTTCGGTTGTTTTTCTCGAATTTCAGATCTAATGACCATAATATTTTTTAAAAACCTTTATTTTACCATAAGATTTTTCGCGTACTGTAGGTGAACATTATGCTTTTACAACAGTCATTAGCCCGTAGCCCGTAGGCGACACCCTCATTATTATTTAATGTCGGTGTTACACAACTCAATTATTATGAACGCGTGAATACGATGAGATGTGTAGTGTACCTATTATATTAATGATAAAAATGTACAGTGCGTTTTGGATGAATAATATTAATAATACAAATTTTGACGCATTTTATAATGGCATCGGTAGTTCAGCGGTTTCCATACTTTTTTTTATTCAAGGCTGAAAAAAATGAATAAATTATTTAACTCGCCTCACAGGAATAATAATACCTTATGATATAACGAAATAAGTTAATAATATTATTATTATTTAATATTTTATACTTTAATACATTTCATGGTAAAAATGTGTATGTATTTATGGCTATAAAAACAAAACTTACTAGAAGTTATACAATACAAAATAATTAATATGGACGACGCGCAGCTCGTTTTACGTGTGCAGAAGTATCAAAGTTAGGCAGGTAATCGTTGTCTGCCGCTAGAACATTATGATTTAAAAAATAGTAATTTAAACGCATATTATAGTATGTTTACTCCACTATAAAGAGGCCTATCCATTATAAAGTACTCTTGGCGCCTCCCAAAGGAGTACGTTTTAAGGTGGCTTATAATGTTTACTTTGATTGAAATCTATGTCTGTACCGGTATCGATTTTAGTAAAATAAATAACTCTAATTTATAGTAATTTAAATATATCATATACTATTTAGTTATATAGGCTGACGGACTGCCTTCACTCTGAATCATTTTTCACAAGCAATGATATTAGTTATCATTGAACTTAAATTTATCATAATGTATATTACGGAGACTTGTTCAATGGACGAAGTACACTCGACACCTACAACTGTACAGCAATGTCACTGACACACAAATCTGATCTCCAGCAAGAACCTAGGTCTTCGATTTTGGCCAACTCTGGTATAATATGATAACATTATGGCACTTCATTAATTATATGCAATGAGAATACATTAAGGATAATATTATGACTGATATTACATTTCCAAGTGGTCTGCGGGTATCTGGATTGATTGACTCACCTGATCTGCCGTCTAGAATGGGACTTCGTATTCAGGAGATAACTCGATCACAGTTTGACTCCCACTATACTTGGTCCCAGTAACAACGAATTATATTTTATAATATGACCCATTTAGGATAACTTTGTGTCTATTAAATAGCCAATCAATGAATGATTATTACAGCAGTATAACGTCTTGTTATCCAATACTATTAACTACTAGTTGATCCCGCGCACTTCGTTGCGCGTAAAAAAAAATTGTGATCGTTCAACTCATTTTGGGTGCAACTCAGCCTCCCTGGTAGGAAATCCGACTACGTCGAAACTCAAAAAATGTTCGAAAATTTGATTAGATGCATGCTTGCACCTGATCTTCGCGATTAACCAATGGCAATCAAATAATGAATACTAATTTTTACTAATTATTTCCCCTATAACAAATAGCGAACATATTTTATAAACAACAATTTCTGCCAAAAATCTTAAAACCTCTGTTTGAGCACCTCCCCGGGTTAGGGGTATAGGAGAGCGAAAAATAACTTACGACTTATTTAGTATTTTCATACCTACCAAACGTACAAAAAAACCAAAAAACCAACAAACACCGTGACGCGAGATTTTCATATATTAGAAAAATTATTACATATTATTTTATTCAAACACCTATAACTACTTGTTACTTATATGCCTATGCACCAGTATAATACCTTTATTATTAATATTGTTATATCGTAAAAAGCCGAATGGTGCTTATAAAAAAATTATATTATGTATACCAGTAAACCACGTAAAATGTCATCACAATCGTTTGAAATATGGGGTTGCACGAACGCAGCCGGTTAATAATAATATTTACATAATATTATTTTGTTTAGCATTATTTGTATTCTGCCTTGTATTTTTCGATTTTTCGATTTGCGCGAAATACGCCTCCCGCAAAACGTACGTGACTTGTTCTAAACGATTTATCCTTACTTTCTATAGAAACATATTTTGTATTATATTATGAGCACGCCGTATGTATGTAAATTATTATTGAAAACCGTCCATTTCTTATTCGTCGTCGGGGATCACGATAATAATTCATTCGTATCGCCGCGAATGCATTCATGAATATTTCGATTTTCAATCAGAAAAGCAGCGGATCCTTTAAATTGTTCACAATATTCTGTAATAATATTATGATGTATATATTTATTGATATTATTATAAAATATGTAAACATAATATCATGTATTCGATCGATTTGCATCGAAAACGTTTGTGATATGAAATCGAGTTTGTGAATATTATGCGTAGCGGGTGTACCTAATGTGGTAATAAAAAAAGAAATTTCTTCAAATGCATAATAAACTAGACAATGTTATAATAGTTTTGATGACTGACATAATTATTCGTAGGCTTGTCAATTAATATAAAATTATAAAATATAGATTGCATGGGTAATGGTTATGGCTAGGATTGGCCGAAACACTTTCTTCGCTGATTTACCAAAAGTACTTACCAAAGTATGATAAAATGTAAGCATATAAAAGTTTATAAGTACTACTAAGTAATAAGTTTAACAGAAAACATTTTAAAAAATACTATTATGCGGGTGACCTCTAACGAACACACTAATCTGACACGTCACAATAATATGACGTTCAAAATTCAAAATAAAAATCTATAAAATATAAAAGACACAAGTTTCAACTGTATAGTTATTAAAAACAAAAATAAACAGTAGGTAAAAGATACTGGAATTCTATGTTTTAAGTTTTATAAAAATAACAGTTATCTCACTGGTTCAATGTACCTACCTCTATACCATCTCGAATTACGTATGTACCTATCTATTTTTGTCCAATACAACTATTCAATAATAATATGTTAAATGTTCGTTTCTTTAAATTAAATTGTTTTGTTTGCACGTATACAACAAGGTGTGCTAAATATACACCTATACAATAATATGTAAAAACGATAAAAATATTAAATACATATTGTCGAAAAACAAAACATTTTTCGGTTGGTTATTGGTAATTGTGAAATAAATATAATATTATTATATAAAATACCTAATATTCTATTTTATTCAAATCAATTCTGATATACAATTGTTGAAATTATTAAGATAGGTACCATTATAATATATTGTTTTTAATCACCTGTATTTTTAAAATAATTACACTTCTATACGCCTAAATAGTAGGAATGATGAAATATTGTATATTTATTTAATATACGTTATAATAGGTATATAATATATCGTATACATTATAATATACATTCGACATAACAGATTTTTAATGATCTATACAGAATATGTATTTTTATTCTTCTTAATTTGACTTTTAGGGATTGTACAAAATGTCACAATTATTTGTTTTGTGATTAAAATATTATAACAGATACAGTTTTCTGATCGCCTTAATAATAACCCTGAAAGTCGTGTAAAATAAGAAATAATTTACTTTCATTGCCTTATTAATATAACTAAATAATGTTAAATGTACAAAAAGTTATTTGTTTACAATTAAAAAAAAAAACAAAACAAACACACTACAATACGAATAATTGTACTTAGTTTATAAACTCATTATCAATATATTGCACTGTGGAATATTTGAATAAAAAACGTAAAACAAAATTCGCATAAACAATAAATTATTATTTCTCGCATTGCCGCAATGTTGAATTCCGATAGTATTATTGCGTGGGGATGATTATTGTGGAATCTTAATTGTATGGAACTAGAAAATGTATAGAGATTTATCAAAACGAAATGTGTCTAATGATGAGTGTACAGTATTTTCAATAATTTATAATATTTTTTTAATTTTTCATAATTTATACGCGTTCTGCTTTTACAAAAAATATAAAACGCTGAGACTTTGATATTAATTTTTACTCTGGTTTGTCGAGATTAAATCATATTGCGGAGGCGGCAAAAGTTTTCGTTTAATAATATAATATCCGAATTCAACAAAGCTCACCATAAAAGACACATTGTTTTTTAACATTGCAATATTTTTCTTCGCCTATATCATAGTATACTATCGTCTGATTTTTTTTTTTTTTGGCAGTGCTTACGACACAAAATTTGATTGAATTTTATTTTTACCCTCGGATAATAATAAAGTGAGCTTGGAACGAAAGGTTTTGAAATCGGTATTTTTTATACAAATTACACAATACATTAAATATTATATAATGTTAAATTTTAGCAACCCAATGTCCAAATAGGGTTTAAAAATATGTTCTAGATAGCTGTCAATAATCATTAAGAAAAAAAAACAATTTCCGCTGAGACTGAAATATTTCTATCTAATGGAACTGTCTTATTTTTAAACAATATTATAATAATATATTATCATAACGGTATTTATTAGTGTGAGAACTCAAAACACATTTATGATAACACTTTTACTAAATGATACTTATTTCAAAAAAAATTTCCCATTCAACTTTAAACTATTAACTGTATCTATCGACTGTTCTATAGAACCATTAAAAATTGAATTAATTAGTTTAATAATATTGTTCAATGGCCGCTGTAATAATATAGATTTTGGTCGAAAGTGTATACAATACAGAATATGCGTCTCTATGCAACTGGATTTTGTTGAAAAACAAACCGAAATGGAACCTTTTCACTTCAAACCCACAACGTGCGTAGTTAAAATATTATGTTACTGTTGATATAGGTTGCTTAATTAAAGTAGACTTGTGCATAATATACGTTCAAATACGCGAGTACGATATTTACACGTCAATGTAAATATTTTGAACACGTTGATTAACAGCGACCAAAATGGCCGTTGTTGGTTGAACATGAATATCTCAATATAATATTATCATATTAAATTAGGTTAATATTATAATATGTCATTACTTGATATTTTGATACATTATTCGAACTGTATACAATATTACGTCAGACATGCCGCCGACATTTGGCAGTATCTACTGACCAGTAAAACATTAAACGCATGGTTCGTACTTGGGTTGGACTAAGTTATTTCAATAACTATATTGATCATAATTTTTGGTTCAGAGTTAACACTTCGTTGTTTCAACCGTTGATGAAAACTGATCCGTAAAAACAATACAAACCACACGTTCAAAGTATTTAACTGTAACATAACAATATTATATAATAATAACAATAATAATAATGAACAGGTATTATACCTATATTATTATACTGCGCTACACGTCATATTAATATGTGTACAAAATACAATATATTATTATATTATCATGATACAGAGTGAACAATACAAAGGAAAATGGGAAATCACCGTGGTGTTCTGACAGATCCGTACCAATGGGGAGGAGGGAATATGTGGAAAGTTCCCTAGGGCTGCAAAGTATATTAGGAGCGGCAAATATTATTGCCGTGGGACGTCAATGAAAGTTAACACGGCATTGTTTAATCAGGATATAGAATAATATAATAATATAACTCTACAAATAAGCTATTTAAGTGTAGATAACCCATTTTAATTGTTTTGGATTTCTAATATTACGTGATAGCATGTATCATATTATAAAGTACCTATATATAGACACAATTTTTCGGAAAACACTTGCGTTGTGTCTGTGAGAGGAAATCTTATGCATTATAATTTAATAACGTTATGGCTTATACAGAACGAACATTGCAGATATAGCAAAACTAAAAATTACCACTTTCGTTTAGCTCTGTCGTAGTACTTTATAACTATATATACATCTAATATTATGATTTATAACGGATAGACAGTCGTGACGAAGGAGACGCTTGAGTATAACAAAATGATATTGTAATTACGACAATAATATCATAATGTCGCGTACAGTATTCTGTATTGGGTTATATTTTAATAAAATTTCTATGGCTCGAACGATTGTTGTTACTATCATCACCATCATCGCCATCGATGTACTTGCTGTTGTTAGGCCCGCGCGTCGATTAGGAGGATGCGGTATACCTAATATACAGTGCAATATTGTATATAGTACCAAAACGTCACGATCACGAGGACGACATAATAAATATAGTAAAGTATAGTATTGTTATAATAATGAGTACACAAAGTAATAATACAACAATACATACATAAAACAATAATAATAAAATCGTGACGGCCAGCAGACTTCCGGTGGCATAATTCAATTGCCCTGCTCCTCGAGATTGTATCAGCTTCCGGTATCGGCCTGCGCGGAAAACAGTCTGGTCTGGATGCTGACCGGCGAGATGTTCAGCTTGCAACTGGACCGCCGCCGTTCGGTCGTCATCATGGGCACCGTCAGCAATTCACCCCCTCCGTCCTTGTCCGTCACCATGGCCGGTACGCTACACATAAACACGGAAATTTTTTTTCTCGCCCATCGTCTGCTTAGGTATTATTGTCGCGGCAAAAACGTTTATCTAGCCATTATTATTATTATATAAACGAGCGTAAAAGATTCGCCGTCGTCGTCGTCACAAAAATTATATTATTAATAATATCATAGAAAAAACGGTATAATTTTAGTCAAACTATTCGGTAGTTAGTTTACTAAACGTCTTAACTTAATTGGACCGTACGTATCACATTGAGTAATATATTTAACAAAAATTATGATTCGACCGTCGACATTTTCAGAAAAAAAACACTATCATTGTCCGTTTAAATGAATACCCGACTGGAACATTTGAAAAATAATGAAAATCGCGAACTGTTCCTTACAACAGACATCATAATAGTTTATGTTGTACACGTTATTTATGTCGAGTTTATATTTTAGTAGAGAAATCACATAAGTATATCAACAATAGAGAAACAAGTGGTTTTGGGAAATGTATTTTATCTTTCCGTCGTAATGAAAAACACCGTGCGAACAACCATGTTAGCTGATAGAAAAGTGTATAAACTGAATGAGGAGAACTTATGTGATTCAACAGAATGGCATGATTGTATAATATAATATATTGTAACGTATTTAGTCACAATGCTGAACGTACATTTAGGTTTCCTTCCGACTTCTGATAGAGTGGTTAGGTTAGACGTTTACTACTGTTGAAATATTTTTGACAATATTATACTGTCGTTATGACGTTTCCGACGGAAAATAACATTGCGAATATTTCCGAATACATTGTGTTTGTAGTCGAGAGAAAAGAAAACCGAGTCAACATTTTTTTTCTTCGGAAAAACTAAAATCGATTCAAACGACAACCACACGACGAATAACTTGAACGTGAAAATATGTACAGGATGATATTGTGTTTTATCTTTGTTGATTATTCTCAGCTGCGAGAATATATATATATATATGTATAATATTATGTTAAATTATCAGCACGGATTGCACTGCTGTATTTTTCTTTTGTATTTTAATTACGATTTGTTTGTGAAACGCGCCGAGAATAATTAAAATATTATCGTTATAAAACACCTCACATTCTAAGAGCTGTGAAAAAGACCAGAACGATTTGTATTGTTTTTTAATTAAATTTATCAAAACTAATATTGGGTATTTTATAATCCACTCGTAAACTTTTTAGAGTAATGAGATTTTTTTGTTGATTTTTTCAAAGTGCTATAATGAGTTTGAATTAAATCTGTTATAAGACAAACACTGATAAATTGAGAGGTTCATAAATTATTTTTTAGTTCTATTCAGATTTCGGACTGATAAAGAAATATATATATTATAATATTTTTATGAAATCATTTCGTTGGTGTTTTGAGGGTTTACAATAACTACCAAATAAGTTATAAAGTATCTAATATTAGTTGAACTGATTCTGCGACTTTCGAGTATAACTGGTGTTATGAAGTTGATTTAAATTTAATTTTTAGGTATCGTAAATAAAAAATAGTTTTTATATCTTCTTATAGATCTTACTCTAAAAAAATATAAGTAAAACACATTTTAATTGGTTCTAACGGTTGTAAGTGATTATTATTTTTATAATTTAATATTCGAATTATTATCAATTAGAAATATCTATCGGAAAATACAATTTATAAAATATATAATATTTTTGTTGTGAAAGTATACTTTCTCGATATTTGATAATAGCATACGGACAAGTGTAGACATAACATTGCTTAGCGTTTTGTTTCACACAATATACATTTGAAAAAAAGTTTAATATGTTGTAAAAAGATAGGATCGATAACAAAACAAAATTACTAAACTTTTCGCATAACTACTGTTTACGATTGTCTAGAAGTCATTACTTAGAAATAAAACGAAAAATCCAACGTTGTTATTAAAACAAAATAAAAGTTTAATCGACTTAAAACGTTATTATAATTATTTATTGTGTCTGCTCTGTAAATAAGAGACGATAGAACCAAGTAATTATAATTAATGTATTTAATATTAATTTCAAAGCAGTAATTAAGTTGTTGATTAGACAACAAAGATGATATGTTGGGTTAGCTTGTACTATATGGAAACTATGAGATTTCGGTGATTATATGATATTGTTTAACAATTTTTGTTTTAAAATCGAGAAACGCTGATTTTGGGATTCATAAAATAATGTTAATTACGTCATCTAAAATTCTGATTGATGTGTGTGTGCCGTGTGGGCTTATCTTTTGTTATGACGTATAATTGTACAGTTTGTGAATATGTACCTACCTCAAACACTTTGTGTTAGAAATCAATATATTATTGGTCAATTGGATCGTATATTGTTCAATTATAGAACTTATGTCTAACATTGTTATTTAACGTATATTTTGATAACGATTAATGGCCGATTAATAAGCAATTCAATCGTATTTAAACTAATGCTACTAAAATACAATCTCACATCGTACTACGATAAAATGGATGTAATAAAAAAATAAACAATGGGTAAGGACTGCTGCACATCGATGATATCCGTCCTAGTTTTAAAATGTATATTCTGATATTCAAAATAATATATAAAGAGTCGGTATACGACAACTATGCAGACACATCTTATATCGTACAATTATCAAACTATAATAGATTTGGAAATATAAACAGGGACTGTTGGCTATAGTTGCTCATCGGCATCCGTCCAAGTTTTTAAATATTTTAAATATATCACATTGCAATAATGTATAAATAAAATATATAATATATTATACTGCGGGAATAAACAATACAGTTGTCAGTCTGTCGGAATACTTTTCTGGTGATTTTATAATAACTGTCATCCTGTCGGTTTTCGTTTGGTATAGTATATATTAACACACAAACAAGAAGCGTTTTTCGAGTAAAATCAAAAAAATAACATCCCACGATCCTCGAAACGGAATAAAATACCGAGAAGTTGCCGGATATTAAGTTAAAGTGACTTTGAGATACGTCTGTTCGTTGATTGTCAAAACGGTATTGCAGACATACAATTAATAACGTAATATAATGTAGAAATGATAAAAGAGTCGGGTATTCTGGCTTATGTATTTCTATAAATAATTATAAAAGAGCAGTGCACGAACAAACTCTATTAAAGTTAATTAAGTCTTCAATAGGTACCACTTAAATATGATATAAAAAAAAAAATAATAAACTCTTCCATTTTCCCTAAATGGCCATCACTTGTTGGACCTAATTTGACGGTTGAAGATGTATTCAGAGTCATGATAATATGATAAAAATGTAAACGGCGTTCCGTATGCAGTAAAAAATAGTGACGTTTCACACGTCAATTTAGATGAATACTAATACTGATAATGAAACGAATTACCAAAAGGTCAGAACAGATACGATCGATGAGACGTGGGTAATTCGGTTATAATAATATATAAACATACCATACTTGTGGTTAGGGTGTTATCGTTTTCATCGCCGGATTCGGCTATAGTACGTTGTGGTTAAGAATACATTCAAAGTTATAAAATAATTAGTCAATGTATAGTTATCGATAATTGGGTGTAGATTAAGTATCGCGGACGACATTTTCCCCCCGACTGTTTTCATTGTAGTAGGACATTCCCCCCCCATATATTTTTGATGCAGACATTTTCCTCCCATTTTTTTTTTAAAGCTTACTATTTAATAATATAATTTTATCATTAAATATAAAATTATTATTTTGCTTATTGTCTAATATTTTCAAATATTTTTATAAATATAATAAATTATAGATGCATATTTTTTATCAACTTAACTACTTGAGTCAAATTCAAAAGCAATTATTAAATTGTTAAATATCCAAACTGGTACAGTTATAACAACAAACAACAACAAAAAATATGAACAAAGGCTAAAAAATATTTTAAATAACAAAAGAATCAGTAAGCAAATGGTTTTAACAAAATGTATTATTTTATGTCGGAATTTTCAGCCATTTTTATTAGTTATTAATTATAATTTATTTTATACTTATTTTTTTTAAATTTTTATTGTTTTAAGTAGTTCAGTGAACAAACATATACATTTATAATTTATTATATTTATGAAAATAAAAACATGTGTATATATTTTATATTTTATTTAAAAAAAATAATTTCATATTAAATAATAAAATAATATTATTAAATAGTAAACTTTTTAAAAAAAAATTTGGGGAAAATGTCCTACGAGACCGAAAATAGTCGGGGAAATGTGTGGGAGGAGGAATGTCCATTTACCCGATTAAACCGTATTTGAAGTTACGCTTAGAAATTATGTCTTTAACAAGCAGCAAATTAAATATTCACCAAAACAACCATTTTCAAGGCACCCTTCGACTGTGGAAGAAGCACTCGAGGAACACAACACCTACTCAATGCACGATTTTTTTCAAAAACATCGGTATTGACACCAACATTTAAAACAAGATAAGTGAAGATAACATGCAAACATAGTATGTAAACGTTAAAATTAGATTATATATAAAAAAAAAATGTAATCATCGTTCGTAATTAGGCTATGCAAATAACCATACTAATTGTATTAGTGCAAATGTAATTTCAATTTTAGGCTAATGACTGTTGAAGTCTTTATACCTAATAAAAAAAAAGAATTAAAAAATATTCACTCCAACGGTTTTTTTCGTTAATTATGACGAGTCGCGGATGTTTTTTTATACCTTTTAATCGCTGGAAATTATCTTGTGGCAATATTATATAATTCTAATTAATCTAAAATTATTTATATTTGACGTTTGAACTTACATCGCTGGTATGGTCGAAGCGTTCATAGCTTTAATCAACTCCTGCTCCCAGTCGTGTTCTTTGCGTTCCATTTCTCGCCTTTCAAGTTCCTTCTCGCGATTATAGCATTTGAAATGTTGAAGTTGTCTGCTCGTCTCGGTGTCCTGTTATGTGTGAAAATCGTCATAGGAAATAAATAGTTATTAAGACAATATATTTCCATGAAAGGTAAACTTCTTACTTCTATTGTCATGGAAGTTCTCAGTGATCTTTGCTTTGCCAACCGTCTGGGCTTTCGATGCAGCGGGTTGGGTTCAACTATCATCTCTTCCAGTTCAAACGTCGGATCACAATTCAGCCTGTCTTTCTAATTAGATTTAAAAATATAACAGAGATGATTTAATTTTTTTTCATTGAATACGAATATAGCAAAAACTATGATTTATTTAACTCAATGTTTCACAAGTTTTAAATGGGTTAAGAGTTCATTATTTTACTTAAAAATAAATTACTATAATTTATATATTAATTTATATATTCCAAGAAATTTTCCGGACAAAATAGACCCTTGTTAACATACTAGTTAACACATATTATTTTATTATTTTATGTTCTACTGTATTTAATTCAAACCATTTTTTTCAAACACCTATTGCGTTTTATTTTTCCACCTTAGGTTATTACTATTCACTTATTTTTTATAATAGGTAATATGTATTTACTTTTTAAATGAAAATGTTTCTATAGGTAATGAAAAAAGCGAGTTTACTTTAGCTCGATGTTATATAGTAGTATAATAACTGCTGTTCACGCTTCATTATTTTTTAAGTGAATTTTAAACTAAACAATTTCTGAGAAGCTACTTCAAAGATAATTACAAATTCTGATAACTCAACGAGTGTTTCATAAATTATCTCTGTTATTACTTATTAGTATGATCTATAATTTCGTATGACTTGTAATATAATTTTATAATTATTGTACAGACCCAAAAATATATATAACCTATGACAATATTATGCATTAAATCAAATAACTGTTTGAATGTGTTCATAAAACATTATGAACAATATAACATGGACATAAAGATATACGTAAAATGTGATATTATGTCTATTGAAACTCAATTTTTTTTTGTCTGTTATGACTTTGTATAATATAATATGAATACGTCTTATAATAATAATCAAATATGTAATAGAAAACGACGATTAGACGTTATTATAAATTCCTTCGACTTAAACCTCAAAATACTCGAGATATTAAATTGCGCACAGTTTTCCCATAGCGTTTACGTCTACCACTCGTGTGCTTATAGGTACCGGCTACACCTAGTTTATTATACCCGTACTACGTCCCGTAGTCTATCAATTCTTGTCGTCAAATAGGAGGTAGGCATCACCTATTCGGGGATAACTAGGGGTGGAAAAGTAATGCCCTATAAAACCCTAAAAAAATCGTTAACGCTCCAAAAATTCTAAATAATGCACTAAAAAAATGCAGGAAAATTGTTTTTATTTTCAATAAATTGTAAAATATGAGTGATAAAAAAAGATGATTGAAATAATTTGTCTATAGGCTAAACTTTTGGATTTCTTTAGACTTAACTTCAACTTGGATTTCTTTTAATCTGAAAGTCTGTCTAAATTTGTCAAAAAATGCAAAAAAAATGAATGTTCTTATTCTCATTCAAAAGTACATGTTACGGATTTGTGACGAGGGGAACATCGTACAGCAACCTCGGAAAAAAAATTAAAAGCGCGTCGAAATCTCATCCCTAGTGATGACAATACTGTTTCGGGTTAGTTTATACGGATCTCGCCGAGTCCGGTCACAGAATTAGATTGTTGAAATCCATATTATTATAATACTGCCGTTTGGGCATGAATACAATATCGTCGCGTAGGGGCGGCGCAAAAAAATATCATTATTCGAGAGCCAGGCATCATTCGGCATTGTATATTAATATTATTATTATTATGATAAAAGTTTTACACGCAACACATTATCCCACGCCGTTCAATGCGCGCAGTACTAATTAAAACATGTTTGTTATTTCTGCAAATAGTTTCGAAACAATTTGTTATCGTATTATATGCGTCCGATAACATATATATACACTACTCCAAGCCCGAAACGCGAATATTTGCAGTTCGATATCCAGCAAGTGTAATAATAATAATAAAATCGTTATTGCGTGCAGCTTACCGGCGGCGTGAATGGTGGCCTGATTTGTTTTTCTAATATCATTCCGAAATTGTATCGACTTATACACGGAATGGATTTCAGTTTCTTGACCGTGGTGATTCTCTCGTCCGGGTTAATGCACAGCAGCTATAACAATAATAATAATAGAAAAAATTAAAAATGTAAAAACTAACGCCGAGGCCGAATTGTTATATAAAAAGTATTGAATATTTAATTTTCAACCGCAGTTTTAAGAAGAACTGTTGCGACAAAGGCGCTTTTTTTTTTAGTCTTTTTTAACCTTCACCCTATAGCTATAATAATACGTCATAATGTACCTACTATATTATTATTATGGATGGTTTATTCAAAAACAAAATATATTCTTCCTACTATTGAATTATTTTTTAACAATACGCTATGAACGGAAGAATGTCTTTGTTAGTTTTTTTTGTGTATAAATAGTATTATGATTTTTTTTCAAAGGTGAAAACCACCTATATAAGGACTATCTATTTTCGTTACATTTTTTAAATTAAATTGATGTACCTGCCTATAATTAATCATTGTATATTTTTAGGTATGAATAAATTATATTAATAATTATGAATTATGATAGATAAATGTTTATTTATATTTACTTTCTTATACCTATTTACACTATAGGTCAATTTGTTACTAAAAAATCACTTTGTTAATATTTGACCAACTTTGCTGTATTATGATCTCCGCAATAATATACCCCATATAATAAAGAGAAAATAATAATCTAATGGACTTGCTAAAAGACAATCTGAAAGAAAATTAGTTAACACTTCCTCATAATTAACTCATCCTATAATAACATACAATATTCAAGTTTATTCCAATATAGTACATCAAAGATAAACATAATATTTATGCAATCTTTCCAATCAGTAAACATCGACCTATCAGAAATCACCATATAAGTTATATATAAGTATCGATGAGCATTAGTAACCACGAAACCACACTATTTACACTTAAACACATCATCGAGGCCTCCACATCCTCGTCACGGTACCCCTACAAAAAGTTTCACGAACCCAAAAGTATCCTAAACCACTAATTTCTAAACTCGCTTCGAATAACATCCCGGGAAAAACTCTCGGACAACTCGAAGGAAAATATCACAGAGATCTTCTCATTATTATTGTTCAACTTGAGTGAACATAGAAAATATGATAACAGTAAAATAAATTTTTAAAACAATTTTCGATAAAAGACACGCGCCCGACAATAATCCATTCGTATTTTCAAGGGTGTATCCAAATCTGTCACATACCATAAAGCTATCGTGTTGTATTTTATATATTTATATTCTTTGTTTTATTGGACTAGAGCCAGGCAACTATATGACCATCAGCGGTTGTAGGGGTTACGGTTGGTATGGTTGGTGCGGTTGGTTAGCAACACTACGTGTATGTGTGTGGCAAGATATTTGTCACTATGGACCTGGATGGCCACCCATCCGGGAAGTATTAGCAGTGGCCGTTGCTTACTCTCAATCATGTTGCGTGATTGATTTAAGCCACTGCGCCGCGCCGAGCCATTTTAGTTATACTATAATATTATGCAGGAATAGATACGACAGGGATCGGTAATATTGTACATTAAAATGCATTTAAATTAATGTTATTCAGTGAATACAAAATGTTGGTATATTATATTTTGTATGTTTGAAATAACGAATATATCTATTTATATTTCACGCCACTCTTGTGGGTTCCAATTAATTCGAGGTAAAAACATTTTTCTATTGTTTTTATAATAATATAATCATGTACCGGCTGACATTTTTGTTTTAACTTTTACCATAGGACAGTATTCAAATAAACCACACACGAATTACATTTTTTTTAGCGATCTCATTTTTGTTTCACCTTTAGAGTATTATAAATAAAATAATTATTCAACTCCATATTATGATTGATGGAATAATATTTACCCAACCATGTAGTGGTGCAGACCGTATTTTTTATACAATAGGTATAATAGGTAAATTTATTATATTTTTTGTTTCAGCAAGTTCCTTTTGTCACTGATATTAAATTAATGAATGTTAAATGTTACCTGCAACTATACGTTAGTCGAGCAGTATTTACCGTGATTAATATTTCATCATATTATATCGGAACATGTATCGTTTGTAGGTATATTTAGCAATAATTGGGATTCCAAATTGAATTGATATTTCAGCCGAATACCATTGCTGCATGACGGGATAATTGCAATAATCTGTACACTGTAATGATTTGTGATGAAACAATATTTTGAAATTGTTCAGATATTTTCACACAGCTGATAAACTCCATTACTTTTTTTACGACTTCTTTTTAAAAAATGTAAAAGTATAATTCAGCAAAAAAAAAAAAAAAATAAAATAATATTTCTAAAAACAAACAAAGATTTTTTATGGTTTTTTGCATCTTTAAAATGTGTTTTCTTTTTTTAATACCCATATAATATAATATAATACCGAATAATTTAAAAAAAACTCACTAAAAAAGGAAAATATATTAAAAACGGACGGGGTTTTGTTGGGTCATAGATGTGTTGTCTTGCTGCACTGTGAAGAAACAATGAACAAAAATACATATAATTTAACAAATGTAGAAACAATATTATTAAATATCATATTTTATATTAATTGATAATTAAAATATTTTAATATATATATATATATTCATAAGTATAGATATGAAAACATATTTACTTATAATTATAAATAAGATCTTCAATAATAATAATTTATGTGTGTATGGAATTAGTACCTACCTACTTGGTTTCAATTGTAATATTATTATTCTAAATTAATATATTATATCTACTCTATTCAGAATAAGAACGCACTAGATTTACGTAGCAAAATTGGTTTTGCCGTGGCCGCCTGATGTGTTCTTATTCTGGATAGAGTATGATATTTTACCAACAAAAACAATTGTTTTAATGAGTGTTTTCAGTTTTGTGTCCTCAGAGTTATTATAATGAGTCAACAAACATTGTCAAACAACTGAAATTACTGTCGTTCAGACAGTGTCAATCCATTTGGCGCCTATAGTGTCAAACATTTGCAAACATCCCTCTCCTCATCTCCTATTAGGTGGGTTCATAAGGGGTGAACTCTCCAAACCATAAAAAGTAGTTCTATCCATATAAGATATACTTTCTTTTTCTACCAATAAATTGATCGATTAAAATATTTTTGTATCATACTTCATAAACGTCACCAAAAGCACAACAAGCGTACAGTAAATTTAACAGATACCAAACTACTGGTTATATTATTATATTTATTAAGTATTATCATTATGATTGTATTTAGTGCTCAATGGTGTCTAACCGTAGTTAGAACTGTGCATTTTCACCATGGCCCACTGATTGCAGCTGTAAGTTATAATGATAATGTCAAATTTAAAAATTAAATTTTTTATCTACTATAGAATTATTGATTAATAAGTCACACGCTCTGTCGAATCTTTACTATGATGACTTGTTCTATTGGCTATATTATTATTCATGCCTTCTCCTCACACCCCAGCCTCGCCCGTATAATAGAATATTGTATTAATTAGCAATGTTCCTTACTCTTTGGAATAATTCGCTCAATTGTTCTGAACATTTCGGTGGTATTGCCGTGGACGACGTCGAATTCATCACCATAGACCGAACTTCCCTCGGTGTTGTACCAGAATGGATGTCGTACGGTCGGCACCTCGACATGACTTCGTAAAGTGTGACACCTAGTGACCACCAATCGACGGGATACGAGTATCCAGCACATTCGCCCAACGAGCATAAGTACACTTCTGGTGCTGTTTATGGAATTAGTCAAATTAATTAGAATGTATTATAATAATAATTATAGTCATTAAACTACCTATCATGTGTTTTTAAGTGAAATTAAAATAGCAAAATCATTAAAATACACTGTAGAATAACCTAGCAGCAAAGTCATACCATAATATATTATTGAAACCATTTTTAGTATTATTAGATATATTCCTTTTATAAAATTATCAATAATATTCACCAATATAATAAAATACGGGGAAATCGGTTAAACGTACTTTAATCGTATAATTATACAATATAAGCAAAAAAAAAATAAAAATATATTCTAGTATATTATATTAGTACTTAGTAGTACAATATAAATTTGTCTTTCGAATTTTAAATTTGTTTTTCTAATTTCATTCAGTTTTTATTTATTGTCTAGGTATTCTTTGACATTTTATAACGGATAAATAGAGGTACCTTAATATAATTTAAATAAACACAACTCTGTTTAAAAAAAAGAATTGGAAACGTTATTAAATAAAGAAATGTATTACTTTTAACAATATATATTTTATTAAGACAGTATTTTTTTTTTTTTTATTGAGTGTAAAGCCGTTAACAGTTAAGCCATTAGTCTAAAATTATAATTAAGTAAATTAACATTAATCGGTTAGGTTATTTGTTTAGTTAAATTACAGTGTTAAATTTATGGTTATACATTTTTTTTTTAAGTTAATTACATGTTTTACATAGTTATCTTATCTCATTTTGAATTTTAGTATGATTAGATTACATTTATTATAAAAGTGTTATATACTTAATATGTAACATTTATTATACATTTTTTTATCCTTTGTTTTGTTAACATAATAATTTACAAACTATCTGTAAAATTAAACAACAATTAAAAAAATTTACAGACATAATACTATTAATTTATTTTTAGATATTTCTTTAATTCATAAACTTTTAATAACAGGTTGAGCATTTTAAATGTTTTTGATAATTCTATACAATATAATTGAACATAATATTATATTATTATCTAAAGTTGTTGACCATCGAAATCGTAATATTTCGTGTATGGGGTTTTGTTATTAGTGCAAGTAAAAAATGAAAAACTTTCTGTAGTATTGCTGCGTGTTTCCAAAAGGTAAAAACTAATCGAACTGGATGAAAATAAAAAGACTCGACGACAAAGGCCGTTTTCAACAATCGGAGAAGTATGATAATATTATAACATATTGGTAAAACGTTTATTTTTTTTACTGTGCGCAGTACAAGACGATAATACTATACAAATAATACACCATTTTTCACCTCCTAATTCGGGCAACGTCCGAACTCAAAAATGTTACAGTTCGATGTCGGTAAATCCTAAAAAAATTCTGTGTGTCAGAATCAAATGCCGAATGGCTGTTACAGGTCGAGATATAATATTTCATAATAGAGATATTGGTATGAAAACTATGGCTTTTAGGATTCGATTATTATTATTTATCACATAACATAGTACAATGTTTTTCTCGGCGGTGGTTCGTTCGAGGAAAATCTTCTTCGACCGTAGTAGGTACTTGCGGAAAACGAGACTAACATTGACGGTTCTGAAACCTAATAAATGATCCGCAATCGATATTTCGTTTATCGAGAAGTATAAAAAAATAAGCACAACCACACTCGCGATGATAGCAATATTATGTGAATGTCGATCCGTAAACGTTGAAAGATTGTATTAATAATTTATTATTATCCGACGTAGCAGCGAAGTACCACAATAGTACAATAGTCAAAATAATATTTAAAATAACATATTTGTACCGTTATGATTGTTTCGAATTTCAATAATATTATAATTCTAAGATTTACCGAAGTTTTCTTTTGTATAATACCCAAAGTTACAGTGATTTCGCAGAAATGTCATTGTGAACATTATGTATTATATCATTGCATTATATATTATATAAGGATTTCATCTAATGTGAAATAAAAAAAAAATCGATTTCAAAACTGAAGATAGTTGAAAATAAAATTGCAGTGCTCGACTCATTACAATATTTCGTATACAAACAGTAGTAGGTCGTGTATATGTATAAATCGTAATTTATAACTTTTTATTTTTAATGACTATACATTCATATTCTTTTCTCCAATTTCTGTTTTTGATATCCCGCAGTGATCCAAGTGATATAACTATTGTTGTGTGCTTAAGGGCACTTTTTTAAGTTGTGATTTTTTTTTCTTGTTCACTTACGTAATACTCCGTGGTATTGTGTGATTTGGAATTTGTATTAAAACTTTAATAACAAATAAATGGTCCAACAAATAAAATGCTGTACAAAGTCATCACCAAGGTTTACTATTGTTCATTTTATTTTCACTGGTATTGTGTTTTTTCGTACGAATACTATATAGAAATAAAGAACGTGAAAAAATCGAAAAACCAATTTTCTCGCTTTGGACTAATAATAAGTATAAGAACAATATTTTAATAATTTATTTCAGTTCACTCTGGTATTTTAACTAGAATTTAGGGAGTTAATACAAAACCATGGTTCGATAATTGTAAGCAGTTACGTTTTAATTGAATAAAACTATTAAAAAAAAAAATTCGAATAAAAGTTGCTGTTTATGGTATGTCTATAATAATTAAATTCAAATATTATTTCCTTTCTTATAGAAGTATAATAAATTAATATCATTCAATCTTGAAGTATTTTTTTTTTAAACGACGGTTTGTTAATTCTGTTAATTTTTTTTTTTTGTTATTGGGTGTAAAGGTTTCAACGGCTAGGTCATTAGCCTACAATTATATTTACATTTACATTAATTAATACGGCCAATAGCAAAACTAAATTTATTACAGTGTATAATTTTTTTTTTTACATTTTATTTTAGTGTTTACTTAATAACCTTAACTTTATGTTCATTTTCATTTAATATAATATCTTATAGCGTTTTTGTCAGTGGTTTTCTTTTTAAATACATTTATTAAAATGTACTGTGGTCTGTGTTATTTTTTTTACTCAATATTAATTCTATTCAGTATTTTTTAAATCTTATTTATTTCCGGTATTTCCAAAAGTAGATACTTTGATTTATTTAATGTAAATTGAATCTGTTATATCATTATAAGTTAGGTATACATTTTAATCAAAAAATAATAATTGTTATATTTGTATTCTTATTTTTATTGAATGTATTATTTACCGTTTCGAACCACTGCAGCTATATTATAGATCCATAATATTATTTTGCATAATGACACGCGAATAATTTCTCATTTAAATATTCTCGTTTTTAATATAGTATTTTATACGATTCTTATAACAAAATCGTAATGATACTTTAATATAAATTAAATATAACAAAATAATAACACATGTTATAAGAAAAGAGGATATGCATAAACAATTTATACATACCTATATAAGGTTTGGTGCCGGACAGCGATGACGCTAATTTTTTTCCATGTAGTGTAGCTGCTATATTAAAGTCGGTAATATGTGCGTGACCTATAAAATAAAATACTATGATATAAAATGGTGAATAAGTTGTTCATTTTATTGTTATAATATTAAAATATTTGCTGTATGATTCTAACCTTGTATAGTGTTTCTAAGATTTTATTATAGAATTATACTAAACTAATAATATTTGAAAAAGTTTATTTTTAAATTAATTTTTATAAATATCGTTAAATTAACCCATAGCTTATAGAGTATAGTTGCCTAAAGAGTTGGTAAACTAGTTAGTATTTTATGAACTTAAAACAACTGAGTTCTCGTTATATGATAGGTATAACATTTAATATAAATTTTCATATTTTAGATTACATTTAAAGTTAGAGAGTTATTTTATAATTTGTATTATAATAATTAATTTTTTTTAACCCTTTTTGAAGTGACCCTATAGCTCTGAACTCAAAATATCCCAAATTAAAAACTGTTGATTTTGAGTTATCTTGTAGTTTATTTAGTAAATCACTCCAACTAAACAACATTAAAATATGGTAAAGGGATATAGAAAATCGATTATATTAAAATGATAATATTATATTAAAATATATTAATATTATCATTTAAAATCAAACATAATATTGCATTTTGGGTAGATAATATTTTCAAACGTACTTATGCAATATTGTGTACTTTGATTATTTTGTAGATTTCATTGATGATTAACATTTTAACCAGGACACAATTTTATGTAGGTTATAAACCATTTCATTGAACAACGAAAAAAATAATATCAGCAATTTATAATATCTAGAGTGTTGGATATTAGTGTCTTTAAATTTATAATCAAGTCTTAGTGTTTAAACTTTAAACACTAATTGGTTTTTATACTAATAAATGTGTATAAAAATCGTTCTTATACAAGTCAAGTCAAAATCTCAACAGTCAGGGTAAACACATTCCTAAAAAACGGCAATTAATTTAATTTAATTTAATCTTATTTGAGAAATAAAAAATCGTTAGTTTTAATAGATATAATGAATTTATCTGAAAAATCTGATGCCATTTATAGTTTGAGTAAAGCTCTTAACTAAGTGGTTTTAAAATGTGCGGTGATCTATAACCCAAGATATTGATGGGCTTGATGGCGCAACAGCGGCTGAAGAATAATGTTTCACATTAATTGGCAATTTAATTTCCTGCCGATGGCACTGGGTCAGCGTATTTAATGAAAAAAAATTTGACTTTCTAGTAATATAATGGATAATAATACGATTTCGAGGTGGTTTTAAATCATGCACGAATATAGTTCTTCCGCGATCTACGTCCTGTAAGTTTCATAACGTAATACACCAAAACAATAAATATGTCTATCCTTACCTTCTTCGTCCAGCAGAATATTCTCCGGCTTTATGTCCCTGCAGAGAGAGCGTGCAAAAGGGTATGGAAAAAAGTTATAATCAGTCGAATCGTATATTAAACATATTATTATAATACTTTGTATATTTTTAACCGAATTTAAAAATTTAAAAATGATTAGACTTTTAAAAATATATTTTTAAAGATTATAACGATCAATAATCCACCGCGATAAGGATGTATTCAAGCTGGTACCTAGGTTAGGTTAGCAGGCTCAACGCGAAAGAGCATTAGTCGATCGAAAACGTGGGTGGTTATTACTACAACTTTCGTGCAAAATGTTGATACGTTTTTGTTGTTCTTGTCGTCGTTGTCGTCGTCGAGATCACTCGGCGGTAGAGACGAGGCTCAATCAATCACCTGCGGTGACCCACCCATTCACACGTCTTGCCCACCCACACCCACCGCGCAGACACACACGGACACGCACGTGAGCGTCCTCACCGGGTCAAGGGCTGCAGAAATCACTCAGCCATAGCTATCAGAAATAATGTGTTCAAGTATTATGTATTCACACAACAATCACGAGAAACTATTAGTCGTTGATTTAAAAACAACATAATATATAATTATTTATAAACAGCGACGGTTAGTAAAACAGTCTCGTTTTCTCGGTAGATTGATGTTTTTAAAATGTATTTTTCTTATACAATTATTATTCGAAGTCGTTACATCGAACCGCGGTACATCGTTACTTTGAATAATATCATATAATAATATATACTTACAATTATACGCGTACCTACTTATATATATATTTGTTTTCTCGAAAATTTCGAGTCGCGTAAAATTATTTATGTTTTTGAAAATGTTTCGATTTACCGTGAAAACAATACAACCGTATATGATGGAACCATCGCTGTTTAGAAATAATGTTCAGTGACTGTTTAGCAAAAAAAAATTTAAGTCAACTCAGCTGCAGTGGTTACCGGTGTTAACCAATGTAGCCCCCCAGGTCTAAGAAGAAAAGAGACACTTATTAAAACAATATTAGGAAAGCAGCTGAGGATAGGAAGAGTTCATTACTAGCCGAAATATTGGAAGATACGCCAACATTGAGACTAAAACCAAAATAGCCACCTTGGAAGATGGCCAGAGACCTGATAAAATCCTGGTTCGAAACGGGTAAGTGTTGGCGTGATCAATGGACACAATCTAACATACCAAACAATAACTTGAGGTACCTTACCCCAATCAAGGGGTTATGGGAATGGAATTGCCTGGAAAGGAATGGTCTGTACTAAATCGCCTTCGTATTGGTCATGACCGTTGTGCTTACATGATGCACACATGGGACTCCGAGATAACCCAACATATGTGACTGTGTTAATCACAAATAAACAGTAAAACAAATCACAGCAGAATTTGGATTGAGAAAATTCAACCAGGTCTTTGAGGGAATCCACGCGATTACACAGGAGGAAATAAAACGGATAAGGTAACTTGACACGCATCTGTGAATAACCACTCTACACCAAAGTGAATGTGGTGCAATAATTAATTAAATACTAGTAATTTTAGTTAGTAGGTACTATACGTCTCACGCGATATTGTTTTTATTTTTTATCATCACTATCATAATAATTATTTTTAAATCTATTCACGTTACATTATATCTTCATAATTTTATCTAATTTGCTGCAATGTTTGTCGAGCCGTACGAATAAAATATAAATAAGCGAAAAAAATATAATCGTCTTGTTAGGAGGTACATATTGTAATCGTACGTGTAAAACAATACTCACCTATACCTACTTGATCAATTCGTATATTATTAATAATAATATGTCAAGGGGCGATTAAGACGTGAGAGGTTCATCCGATATAGAACGTATTTAGATAATAGCTGGTATTATACTGAGGCGTACCACTACAACGACTCAACACTAAAGCACCACGTTTCGGGTTTCCTTTAGTATAAGCGCGTAGTAGTATAATACCATTGTTGTTAGGTACCTACCTCATAGTTTATTGCTATTTGTAACCGTGCGCGCGTTGTACAATAGAGAGCCGCACGTCATGTACACTCTGCTACTTTTTATACGTATCCGGTATCCGGTAACGTGTAAGTAAGCGGGTACAATAACAGTACGACGGCTACGCGAATGGAGTAAATCCGCACACATACGTATGACATATTAACACGTCATAATACCTACATAATATTATAATATCGCACGCGCGTGTCGCAGACGTATTTACTCACATACGGTGTTGGAAGTGAAGTTAATGGCCGAGAAACTATCTGTAACAACATAATCGGTGTGCTTAGAGCGGATACGGCGAACTTTCTAGAAAATATATACGCGAGGGAGATGATAAAGAGTAGGTAGGTGGGTGTAGTTGTGAATGTAACGAACAAAATAATAGAAAACCCTCCGCGAAAACCACATTTGGAGCATTTGGCGTACACCACGAAAGATATTACTTACCAGTCATCGTGATTGGTGAATCGTTTTAAATACAAAAAAATATACTCACTCTTTGGTCTTTTCGTGGTTTTTTTTTTTTTTATTAAAATGTCCGTTCTTAAAACGCAATTTAACGTTATAATAATAAATACATATATGTTGTTTTTCCAATAACGACTTTTTTTGACTAATATAAATTAATATAAATTGATTGAAAACGGAATATCATCATGCGTAAATATACATAATAATCGATATTGAATTAGTGGATTTTTATATTTTGTAATCATTGAACGTTTTGACAGCCACGCCAAAGGTAAAGTGCATTTCGATTTTCCAGGAAATCTTTACAGTTTTGCACCTCTTAACTAAACTTGAAATTATATAATATAATTTTCATAAAATATTCGTAGAAATGATCAAACAAATATTCTGATGATTTTGATGTTATGAAATTAAAAAGAAAAGTTTATCATCATATACTAATAATAAAAAAATATATTATAATACCAAAACATAGGTAGGTAGTAAATAATTAGAATTTTAATGGATTAAATTAAAATATCTAATAATTAGAGTGGGTACTTAAAATATTATTATTTTCAAAAACACAATAATCAATTATTAGGCATTTGAGTATTTCCATGAGTGGTCTACGTCAACAGAATTGTATTATTATTTGTCTACAAACAACGAAAATACGATTATAATAATATTACAACTGTGGTTTGGATGTTGATTACGATGTTCTATTCTATTATTAGCTCGTGTTGAATTAGTTTGTAAAAAAAAGGGTTTCGCAATATTATTATTAAAATCTGATGTTACAAATCAACATTATCGATGATAAATTGACAGTAAACCTATAGTTATTAACGGCCCGAGAGACCCTCCCAAAACGACTCTCTCCCATAATAGTCGAATCATATAGTTTTGCGGTTCTCGCCGTTAACGTCATTAATTTCCCGATCGAAATATCAGACCATGTTTTCCGGTGAGTAGGTTTATTGATACTAAAGACGATATTCTTCAAACTCTTGTGAATATTTATGTAAATTATTGTATATTTAATTTTTGTATTTTTCTTTTAAGTCCTACCCATTGACGCGTTTCTAATACGTCCGGAACTCGTTCAACTCGAAAACGTCTTAGATAACCAAAAAAACCTACCAATTATTTATTTATCAGATTGTAAAATTAAAAACCAATCGACACACGCGATTCAAACAATTATATCAATACAAAACATGTACATTTTAGTATGTACGCCAGTGCGATGCTTTCGCCCTCGAAACTCTAAATTATTGTTGCGGTTTGCACACTCACCTGTGAACTATATGCTCGCTTTGCAAATATTCCAGCGCAGAGCCAATTTCGCACGCAAACAGTTTGATTGAATTTTCGCCGAACTTAACGTCTTGACCCAAGTGATACCTCAGGTCACCGCCCAATAACAAGTCTGAAACCATAAATAGGTCTTCCTCGTCTGAAACACAGTGTAGGTACCCACCGGCTAGTTATTGATATTCGACACGGTTTTTGATTTGTCGCCGTCGCTCGACGTTTCGCCGGAACATAATAATATTATTATTCTCCATAACCTTTGTGACGAAATATTCAAGTGCTATATAATAGTGAAGCGCAAAAGTCCTAAAGTATACCACCTGATGATCGAATATCGCATAACCGATAAAATATTTTCAACGAGCTATTATAATAATAATATGCAGTTAGTATACCCGCGTTACTCACTATAGTTAGTCGTCGGCCTAAGTCGCAAAAAGCCTATGTCCAAAATTACAAATTTTGCATAAGAGGAAAAAACATGACGTCGGCGTAATTCCATAATTCACAAATGATTTTCAATGGGCATATCTTCATCTTTATTACAATGATAATAATATGGAGATACGACTTTTTCTAGGGTCTTGAAATAATTACATCGGAGATACGATGATTTCTAATTATCAATTTCGTGGGGGATAAAATTATACGATTTCAGTTACAGCTTTGCGGTTTATGCGGTTTTTTTTCTTATTTTTTTTTTAATCACCAATAATTCCAAAATTCAAAAAATGGAGTTACGCCATTTGCGACTTGGGCCGAAAAGTATAATTTTTTATAGCTGCTGGTCAACTCTCAAACATTAAATTACCGAACTAAGCAGTAATTAAAACAAACCCGCTCGTTGAATACATATTCATGTAAAACATACTATTATAATAGCCCATCATCAGTTGTACAACAGTCGTCCGATCGATAAAGTTAGACGTCTAGTTTGTTTTAAATTCAGTAATTTAAATATTCGGGCGTAACAAGGTATTTCGTGTGTGTCTTGAGGGCTCTTCCACCTAATGAGATATTGACCGACTTCGTATTTTCGATAAAACGATTTCGGTGCACTGTTAAAATATTATGCCGTTAGCTTTACTTAAATTACTATAAAATATTGAAAAACACTATAATTTTATACGTTTTAGTATCGAATTAATAATTAAGCGATTCTAAGAACTCAGTTGTACCGTTATAATAGTCGGGACTGAAGTAGATAGTGAGTTGGTATAGTGTATTATACTTAATGTAGACTGTAAACACTAAAATAAGGTTAATTTTTTTTTATACTCTAACATAATGAAAAACGGTGTACTAAACATATTTCGTATTCATCAACGTAAAATACCTACCTACTTACACTGAACCAATTAAAACTGTTTTTAAATTTGTAATTTAATTGAAAGAATCATAAATCATCGCTCCGCGCAGAATCTAAAATAGATAGGTAGATGGAATATTATTTTAAATGTTTTTCTTTTTACAACAACATTTTCTTTTGATAAATTTTGAATACTTGTCAGCTGATCCGCTACGGCATTGCTCGTGACAAATTAAACAACGCCAGCGAGGATTTACCCTGTCTTAAACTCCGACAAATATTGTAAGCTACACGTATTTTTAACACGATCATTCGGGTGGTTTTGACCAAGTATAAAATTCAGGTCTAAAATTATATTAACTTTTTTTTATTTCCTGTGACCAATAGCAGTATGGGCGCCCCTATAATAACAAAAAAAAATATTTCCTTTTTTATAGCCGATAAATCCCTGTATTAGCACCGTCCTCTTTGAAATGATAAAATTAAAATAATTGACTTCAAAGTGCACATTCTCGGATATAGGATTACTTATGTACCAAATTTCAGAGAACCAAGAGTGTGATAGACTATTTGCTGTGGATCATTCGAAACTACCTCTTATTCATATGGATATTATTTAACTAAACGCAACTAACCTGTCAACTATTCTGTTTCTGCAATCGTTTATATAACTTATAACTAAATCATTTTTCTTTTTGCGGTTTAATGTTTCACAATAGTTTTGTATTTGCGTTTATATTGCTTAAAGCTTCGTGTATATCTCCAATATTTATTGGATTTTCTGATGGTAATACATTTTGACGACCAACATCATAAATAATTTTTCCAAGTCGTTTTACGACATCATTCACGAGCTCAGATATACCTCTTGTATTTGAAATACTTTTTTAAAATTATTATTACTATTTTTTTTTTGTTTTAGAACACGGATCATCGATTGCTTTGCTCTTAAAATTTGAGTTTATAATTTATTTGTTTTTGGATGGTAGTTGTCGAATATAAATGGTTCGAGTTTGTGTCAAATCAATTTCTTGGAAAATACTTAGTTTTTATTTTTAGTGTATAGCAGGTACACTTATTACAAAAAACTTTTTTAATATATCGCCAACCAATATTTTCATTAATAATGTATTAATATTAACTGGTCCAATACAAAAATACTGTGTAACAGCTTTTAATTATAGGTAGTAGGTACAGAAATGTTTTCGTTGGAAACGTCGAATCGATCAATATCTCATTTGGCGGAATCGGATTCTGCCCAAATATTAGTCAGAACTCATTTAATTATTATGTTATCTTATTTAAAAAATATTTACATACAATATATTAGATATACAAAATAGGTGTTAAACAACGATCAATAACGGTTCTAATGAACACGCTTGGCCGCTTATACAAATATTTCATACTATAAATTTAGTAATCTTAACAACATTACGATTTTAACCCATTTAATTAATCGAGGAACTCAAACAAGACGTTTATTATTACCACGAAATAATGTTTATGATTTAACGATTATACTGAACTGCTATTATGAGATAATATTGGAATCTTAGACATTTTTGTTTCTTTAGTATAACAGTAAGTAGTAAGTACTGAATGCGATACAGAGATTACACAATTCTGTTGAACAGATTTGCAATTTGTTCCTCAGATGAGTAAGATAAAATAGTATTTAAATTATTCGTTCATAGCTGCACACAGTTAAGCATATTATCTCGAGAATAATTCACGTCATGCAATAATTTATTTTAAACAAAATAACTACAACTGAAGTACCTACATAACCTACGAAGGTAGGTAGTTTGCAAGAACATTTCGGTTGATTCAAACGTACAATGCCATAAAAAGCGTACATTCTCAATTTTTAATATGTATTATTGACATAGTACTAAATATTTTTAATGATGCATACCTTGAAAAGAGAACCATAGATTTACCAGGAACGGATGTTCGAGCGTGGTTAATATTTCCATTTCTCGTAATACATTTTTCAAGGCATCTCTTTCAACGCAACGACTCTTCTGCATGTACTTCATTGCGTACATTTGACGAGAATTTTTTTTCTCCACTATACACACCTATAATATAGACAAAAATCATACACGACTTGTATAGAATTATTGACACTTATTAACTATTATCAATAGAATTCTATAGACATATAAAACATTTAACAGAATAATATATTTCATATTATTATTATATCATAAATCATAATATCATAGACATTTAAATAAATGGATTGCGCTTAGAGAGAAAAATCATGAAACCGACATTGATGAGAGAGAAAAAAACAGTTGGGAGCAAGCATGGAGGAAATAATTGAATACTCAAATTATTCCATGATATTTATGACATTATCAAATATCAATGATGGTTATCACTACTTCTCAGTTTTATAATCTATAAACTACAATAATTTCATGGCATGAATGAAATATAATTATTATTTCTTTCATGATTGCCCTCAACAGTTTCTGTCTCACTCATACAATTTACATTTCAGATTCGGATAGATGGGTGAGGAAAGCGCAGTCCGTTTATTAATATGCCTATGCATAATATGATATTGTAGCCTACGAAATCACACCACATTAATCAATTATGTACTTCTACATTAATACATTAATACATTGTACGAGTTCTAGATGTTTATAATAATACAAAGCTATTAAAATTAAACGCAAACACTATGGTGACAATATATTATATTGGCTACCCTGCAGAATGTCAACAAAAAATGGTTTTAGAGAAATACCCTATACCATCTTTCAAGTCCAGACAAAACCGTATAATATTTACTAAATGATCCGTTGTAAACGACAATTATTCTCTCAGTATTATAATGGTTTGACATCTACCCTTATGTGTAACAGTGCAATTAATTATTGTTATTTTTTTTGGCGACAGAAATAATATTGTTCTTACCCCAACGGCCAACATACTGGTGAATCGTAATGCAATTATTCAACTCAAATAATGTGGTAGCTGGTAATAGTGGTAGGTATATTTAAAATGTATTGCAATTTAATATATTTTATGCGTTATAACTAGTTTCTATCTTTTATCATCATCATCGGGGGGGGGGGGGGGGGTATGTGGGTAATTATAATTTCCAGAATTGTTAAATTTAAAATGTTAACTAGCACTTTTCTTTTACTAACAATCTAGAACGCCGCTTTTTAAGCATAATGATTTATATTTATGTTCCAAGATCACTCCATATTTTATTATATGTTTTACTTTTTTTAATTTCATTAAATATATTTGTATACTATTTTATCCATATTTTATAATATTGTAACAATTATGTCTCAATTTGTATACTGTGTCATATAGGCAACCCGCAGTTCACTTTAAATAAAGTTGTTTATCTCTTCCACCAATTTTTTTTCGATTAAAAAGTATAAATTCAAATAAAAATAATAAATGTTTGGAAGAAACCTCGTAGTACAATTAAAATATTAGTTGAGTTTTGAACGGTGTACCTACCTACCTATCTTCACATAATATTATATCTAATATTGTCCGTATGCATAGTCAATGTGTGTCGTAAATTAACTATGCATACGGATATTAGTGTGTTGTTTATGATTTTATGTCACACATGTAAATGTTACCTTCAATTGAATGCCTAACAATTATTTAGGTTTAATTAGTCCAATATAATGTTTTTTCGGGTACTATACTGTATAGGTTCAATTCATCTTCTCTGAAATGTTTATTCGTGAATAACAAGCTGATAACTATAATATTATTGTTATACATTATGAGATTCTGAGATATTATAATGTATAACGTTATAAGGTCCAGTAAGTTATCATAATATTGACAAGTGATATTGTAATGATAAAAAATAAACCAATGAGAGCATTCAATTCGTAAATATAAGTTTGACAAAATATAATAATAGATGTAAGAAAAACAACCATTATTGGACGTATTGATTATCTTTAAAACATTTTTATTTTCTGATGTATAGTTAAAATCAGGGACTGAAACTGAACAGGAATTTTTAAATTGAATAGGTTCTTTTCAGTTCAAAACTAAAATAATTGTATTAATCGTAAATTATTAGTAGGTATTACTATTGTGTGTATCTTCTATAGTATAATAATATATAAAAGCGAATGTACGTCTGTTTGTACTTTATGCATTCCTGCAATAATATTTATATAATAATTTCTCGCTTTTGATCTATGGTAAGTAGTAGCAATTATACACTCTCGCGAAGGTTTCTGGCATATCACATCCTACCCTGCGTATACATGCGCTAATGCATTTGTAAAAATCGTTTTTCATTAAATTATAAATATGATATTATGAAAACATCACATCACCGGGTTTTTAAAGATAATAATTCAATAGCATGGCTATCGAGAGTATTGAAATGATACAATGGTATAGAGATCCAGCAGTGGATATGCTCGAACGACTTTGACAAAATAAAATTGACCTTTAAATAATTAATAACACATTCATCGGTTAATAATTGCAGCGCATCCGCGTCGTATATTTGTTGTTGTGTTGTTTATTTTTGTATTTCGTATTATTTTAATTATCTTATAAAAATTAATTAAAACGTTGCAAATTGTTATATTTATTTATTATACATACGTATTATAGTGTAATATTATTGTAGCAATGTGTAAATCCAAATTAATCGATGCTGACAAACCATATAATGACTGTAACTTTGTATACGAACACCGATTTTAACAATGAAAATTGATGCGTCCTCCATACTCTATGCAGCGATACGAGAATTTCTACGAACAATGTCACTGAAGCTACAATTTTGAATCGAAAATTCAGGGGGAATATGTCGGTTCTGTTGCCACGTATTGGTTAGTATTTCAATAATCCGGATATGCCATTTGAATTCAAACGTTTCCGGTGAGACAAGCTTTTGAAATGACCATCGATAAAGCACAAGGACAATCGCTGCAGGTGTGTGGATGTGGAGAATCCACGGTGATTCTCGCGCGGACAACTGTTGTATGTGGCCAGCTCACGCGTCGGAAAACCTTTTGATTTATTCGTGTAGGCAACCAGAAGGAAAAACAGCATATATCTGTCCACGAGTACACAATTAAATTAATTAAAATAAATTTGTTTTCATTTTTAAAAAAATTTGCAACAAAAATCAGCAATGTGTATTGAATTTTAGAGTGTCGTCGAATTTCCTTCCTTCCGGGATCGCGGCAACGCGCTGACCTAAGTTATACATTTCTCATAATCGACCTAAACGCCGCGAGGGTTCCTCTTTTTAAACTTTAAACATCTCCGGCGGTTCATTGATAAAATTGAATCCAAGTGAGTTTCGAAAATCAAATCTTGATTTAGGTACAACATTTGAATAACGGAGATATTGTATGAAAGATAATATTATATTTTATACATGCAGCATTATGAGAATTTCCAACTATTGAATAAAATTCGTTTTTGGATTTGGTGTAAAATATGATTCATGATTGTAAAGTTCAAGAATCTTATCCTATATTAAAATTACTATTGAGATTTTACTCTCAATGACGATAATTATTACAAGAGTCACGTGTGAAAGAATAGTTTCAGAAAACTAATTAATTAATCATAACTTAACTACTAAGGTTTACAATGAGCCATGAGATAATATAATACATTATAATAGTTCGGTTAGAACCTAACCAAAAACGGTTAAAATTTTATTTTTTGTGAACTGATACCGATTAATTCAAAAGGTCCCCGGTTAAAATATGAAAAATTCATGCGACACAATAATGTTAAACCTTTTTGTGCATAAAATATACAAACTATTTATAAGACTGTGAATATTATGGTAATCTATTAATAAATAAAAATTACATTGTATACATTTTACAAAGATATAATTATTTATAATTATGTTTAATCTCAATACTGTAAGTAAATTTATAACAACATTCAAAAATGTTAAAAATTATTTTGATAATTGATGTTAATTATAGATAAAACTATGACTTATATTTTTTTTTGGACAAGAGTTCAATTGGATAGCAATATGTTGCACGAAATCGCCTTTTGGAAAAAATATATACACACAATACACATTTACCTATATTTATTAAGCTACAACCTTTTCATCGATTCGCGTAATTTAATTTAAGTAACTTTGTTAACGAATCGTGTGATTAAGAAAATTGAAAATGCACTTCTATTCCATGCATAATGGAATTCAATTGCTATTAACGGCATTGTGTATGTAGAATTATTTGTACCGAGCGGCAACAAAGTGAGTATTAATGTTAAAGTATTTATGCGTTTTATATTACGTTACCTAAATTGACTAGACATTTAGTTTTAATACAACATTTTACTGTCAAATTAATAGAAATTCTATCACCCGGTATACGAACGTTTTATCAAATTAATTAACTCATAATGGTGCGTATTCAGAGATAGAAAAAACCACAAATTGTAAACATTTTATGGGCCCTACGTGAAGCTATAAAAAATTGTTGAAACGACAGCGTACTAATTAAGACACACTTGAGTAATTATAATTAATAATTTCAATTGACGCAATATACACTTATGATTTTTTATTTTTTACTTTTATTTATTTACATTTTATCAGTATACTACATGATATATTATTATCCATCATAATAATATTAAAAATTACATTAACGCTGATTGCTGGTGTACGAATAATTTATATTTTTTTTTTTTATAAAATCGAATATTATGACATTGTCGAATTTGTACGGTTTAACGAGAGTTATTTAATTTTCGATAAATGATTAATTTAACAATAATAATTTACCAACTATTGTATTTGGACGCTTGCCCCGCCCTTGGTTTATTACAACACGAATAATCCTTCACTGTTAATCCAATTTCATGAAATTTAAAATCAAAAACATAATGCCAAGCTTTTAAAAATACGGGATTTAAAATGGAATACCACAAATTACAGTCATGATGACTGGATATTAAATTATTTTCTATGAGACTGAAAAGAGAAAATATTATGAATAATAATAAAAAAAAAAAAACGATTGTTAATTTAACTTCAAATAAATATTTATTATGTATTCAACAATAAATATTTGTATTATTTTATTTAACGATGGCAATGAATTTTATGTTTTCATCTTGAACACGGTTCATTTAAACTAAAACGATAGTATTATTTTTATATTCCAAGTAAAGCAAATAACATCTTTTGGGATAATGAAAAAGCCTCATTTATTATAAACTAAAAAAATTATTCTTGCAGAATACAATATATGAAAGTGAAATTGAACCTTTTGAGATTAGAAATTTATGAATTGAACAAGCAAGCACTCGTTTTCAAAAATAACTGAACTTTTATTTCGTTTAAGCACGGTTTTGCCTATTAATAATGCTGAGAATTAATTCGTGCAGTCCATCCCAATGTAGCTTTAATAATTTAATACCAATTTAAATTAATTTATAAACTAAAACTAAATATAATATTCTCAGAACAATATTTTCAAGATACTTTTATATATTAAATATATTTGAATATATTGAATATATTATTTGTATTCAGTTATAAATTTATGATCTAATCTATTACTATGACGTGGAACCCGCATATGTATTGTCTCTGTCTTACAAGTGCGTAATATAGCAAATTTTACTCTCAGAAAATCACGTTTACCTCCGTTAGCTTAAAAATTAGAGTGAATTAATCTCTTATAAGATGTATAGGTAAAATTATTACCTCGGAAATGGCATAAGTTTTTTTATTATATTTTAATTTTAAAGATATGAGTATTTTAAGATGTAAAGACAATTTTACATTTTAAAATACTCATAATTCGTTTTAAGATTAAAATATAATAAAAAGCCTATGCCATTGCCGAAATAATAATCTTACGTTTTAATTTTATAAGTGGTCCGTTAACTAAAAAATGTCTAAACTAACGGAGCTAAACGTGATTTGTTGAGCATAACATTTGCTTTGTTACGCACTTGTATGACGGTGACAACACATGCGGGTGCCATGTCCTCTTAAGTCATAGATAATAATATAATATTGTTTTATTCTGTATTAATTACCTATCGGAATAAAATTATATATTTAGGTATATCTTGTTTTAGGGTCTTGAAACTTATTTCAGTAGAACGTATTAGAATAGCGGAAATCCTTTGAATTATATTTTTATTAAAAACACCTAAGTTACAAAAATTAAACAATTTTGAAGACATAAATTTAATATTTAAAAACTATTTTAAATTGGTCCATAAACTACTAAACTATTGTTCACTTTATTTGTAGAATTTTTTTGAAGCCACAAAATGAAATAGTGTGATTTTGATCACTTACAGTTGATGATTGTTTTGTATATATTATAATGATTTATGAATAAAACATTACCTACTCGTGTTCAATATCAACTATAAAGCAAACTCGAGGTATTAAAATGTTTTTTTTTTTCATATATGAAATCGATAATTGGGGTATAGGGGTATAGTAGGTCGGTGTAGTTATTTAAATATTTATGAGGCCCTATTAGAGCCACATTTTTCTCATAAGTTTCTGCCATCCTAATGACACATAGGGTACCTGTATAAGTACATAGATATGTAAAACGTAAGTACGTGGTTAGTAGTGTAAATTTGGGTCAGATTGCTCGCGCACACATACTACCGATGAGTTAAAAAAATTACAATGCGTATTAAACTCAAAAACATTTCCAAAATAAAATACCCCAAAAAAAAAAAACGTATTTTCAGGTTCGATAGATCAGGCATAAGCTCATAAAGTACAATTTGTCAGACATAAAATATTTTTTGCACAATTTCGGGGTTGGTATAATAATGTGTGTTTTTAATTAGGAAAATGTGTGTAACCAGTAATCGATAAACCGTAGAAAAAAAAATACGACAGCGTTGTTCCCGAAAACGAATCGTTCAACGAGTTTGATTGTAATGGAGAGAAGTAAAAAAGAAACTTTTAACAACCCGCGACATGGACTGAGCTCTACCAAATTATAACATCCCATCAACTTTAATCAAACGGTGTAGTACACATGATGGTATAGTATAAAATAATAATTTATAGATACCATAATTTATGTTATATTTTAAGACAATAATACTGCATAACAGTCATGCGCCAGATCATATTATATTCTTCTATACTAGAGGAAAATTATAAAAACATATAGGTTTTATTGATGTCTGTTTTTAAATTGAGCGAAAGCTTCTTCCGTCCCAAAGATATATTATATTATTTAGGTACTCGTAAAGTACCTACGTAAAACGTACGTGATTAGTACCTAAATGATGTCAATTCGAGTTAGATTGAGCGTGCACAAATTAATACTATAACGATGAGTTGCAAAAATTAGATTGTACATGAAACCAAAAATAAAATATCTCAAAAGAAACTTTTAAGTTTCGAGTTTATAGGCATTAGCGCATAATATAAAGTACCTACTAATTGTCAGATATAAATAATTATTTACACGATTCGTGGTTGTTTTAACTACCGACAGCCATAATGTGTATTTTTCATTAGGAATATTTATTTATTTATTTAAGCATACAAAACAGGCATGTGCCCAATTTACAATTAATATTTAATACAATTATAATTACTAGGATTATGTGTGTAACGAAACGTAGACATTTCTCCCCCGGACATTCCATTTTTTTTTCAAATTTTACTTCTTAATAATATTATTTTATTATTTTATATGAAATTATTATTGTCTAATGTTTTAAAATATTTTCATAAATATATAAATTATAGATGTATATTTTTTATCGACTGAACTACTTGAATCAAATTCAAAGGCAATTATTAAATTGTTAAATATTCAAACTGGTACAGTTATAACAGAAAAAAAATAATATAAACAAAGGCTAAAAAATATGTGTTTAGAAATAACAAAAGAATCAGTAATCAAATGTTTTTAACAAAATGTATCATTTTTATGACGGAATTTTCAGCCATTTTTATTAATTATTAATTATATTTTATTTTATACTTTTTTTTTTAAAAATTATTATTGTTTAGAGTTGTTCTGTGGATCAAAAATAAAAATGTAAAATCTATTATATTCATGAAAATAAAAATATGTTTGTTTATTTTATATTTTATTTAAAAAAAATAATTTCATATTAAATAACAAATAATATTGTCTTATTAAATTCAATATTATTAGTTAATAATAAACTATAAAAAAATGGGGGAAAAATGTCCGCATCAAAAATATGTCGGGGAGGAAATGTCCTACTAGAATGAAAACATCCGGGGGGGGGGGGGGATACGTTAATCAACCGGTAATAAGGACTGAGCTCAATCAAAACATAAAATTTCATCGACTACAATATGAATCTAACGGCGTAGTACATTGAAATAGGTAGAGTATTAAAATTATAATTTATAGATACCATTATTTATGTAATATTTTAAGGCAATAACACTGCAGTGTAATCCACCAGATTATATTATTTTTATTATATTCTTCCACAGTAGTGGAAAATAAAAAAAAACCACTAGGTTTTATTGATGTTATTATTTTCCAGTTGAGCTCACCACAATGATGTTTCAAATGCGAGTCTTAGAAATAATTGCTACGTCATGTATTTTTCATCGTTTTTCCGGATTACCAGCTAGATATTCTATCATTCACATCAACGTGATACCATCCAGGTAAATTATATATTTTACTTAATTAAAAATATATGACAAAAATTATGCATACGCGGGTATTTATATTTCCACTATATGATATGTTAATTACATTTTAATTATCACAACACACAAAACAGGCTAAATACTATATAACTCGCAGGGTATTGTTAGTACTTACTTTCCCAAAACTGCCTTTACCGATTGCTCGTAAAATTTCAAAGTGATCAAAGTTTACTGAAATCAAAAAGAAAACTTTTAAGACATCATTCAACATTAAAACTGCATAATATTCAAAGGAATATATTATATCATAATATTATGTATCAACAAATCTTTGTAAGTATATTATCCTTTGAAGGTAATTTTTGACACTTTAAAAACTAAATATAACTATCAGACATTTATTGGTAAGAGAACTGCAGTCGATGAAAAAAATGGCTTTTAGACCAAAAAGCCAGACAAAAGTGGAAGAAATTGGTTTGATGGACTTTAATTTTAAAAACGGATTATGATTGATCAACAAGTTTACTAAGCAACCATCGAGGTGCATTTTAATATTCAAATTATTGTAAGTGAATGCGTATTAATGTGTTAATATAATTACAAAATTATCATACTCTTATTCATGGATATCAGAGCTGAAAAAATAGATATTCAAAATCGTCTTGATAAACCTAATGAACTAGGTAAAATCAGTTTTAAAGATTTAAATCCGTCAAACCAAAATCCTTCATTTTTGTCTGACTTTATGGTCAGTAAACATATTTTTTTCATCAACGCGGTCCCCTGAAGCCCTCTTGAGGTTTATTTTATTATACGGAATTTAAATAATATATTTAAAAATATTTAAATAAACGAAATTTGTCAAATCTACATTAGTTTTGACTTTTGACGAAACCAACTAGAAAGTGGAGACCCTTAAGATTCACTAACGAAAATATGTTTCACTAAAAAATGTTGAACATTAACTGTGCGTAATAAAAGGAAAGAATTAATTGAAATAATGTTCGAAAAAGTATAATTCAAAATGTATAATAATAATATGAATTTAATTTAGGTAACCTATGCGTATAATTTGTTTCATAAAATGTAAAAATAATTAACTAAGATTAAAATGTATGTAGGTACATTATTCTATAAGACTTTGTTTATCCATATGTGTATGATACGATGTAGACATATTATATTTACATCAGTGATGAAATCAAACGGGTTATTATTTTTATTTTCTAGAAGGGAAATCATTTAATTTGGTTAGACAATAGATATCATGAATAATTTCAGTAGGTATGTATTTATATACTATCTTAAATTACCGACGTTGATTAATCAACTATTCAAGTTCTAAATTAGTGTAATCAAATCCGGTGTATACCTAGATAGGTACTATAATACTGTACTGTAAATACTGTGTTCACAGGATGATAAATCCAAATCTTAAATTAGCAACGAAACCTAAAAAAATATTTGATATGACTATTTTGAGTTTATATTTTTACTAAAAAACAAAATTACCTAACCGTTACGTAGTATATTATGTACGTGTATCGGTGAACTTAAATTTATAAAATTATTATACCTTTCCTAAGTTCAGCAGTTTTTCTAAGAATGTTTATATTAATTTAAAGTGGTTAGATAATTAATTATCCGACCACTTAAATTAAGTAGGTTTTCATGAAATTACTATTCACTGAATAATAAATAATTAATTAATAAGTTTGTTCGGTGTTATGAGATTATTTCACGTTGAACACACAATGTAAATTAATAGCTATACACATCTTCTCGCCAAGTATAGTTCATACTTTTTTTTTAAAAATATATTTCTGTTTTAGTTTTGAAATAAGGGTAAATATTTGAATATCTGATTTTTTTATCGTTACTATATTATGTTGGTATGATATTCGGTCATAAATTTCCAAGTAACAAACCTATCTAATTTGAAATAGAAATTACATTTAAAAAAATAAAATATAGTATGAAACCAACGAAAACTTAAATTTTTTATTTCAAAAGTTGAATTTGATATTAAACATGTACCGTCATAATATATCAAACAATTAAACATACCTTAGAAATTATAACGACATTATTATAATAATATTAGGTGGAACATAATATTTACCATTTTTTTTGTTTTCACTTCAAAAGGTTTTGCATCTTTAATGATCCTCATACGGCTTTAATAAGTTCAAAACATTTTTTAATTAAAGTTATAAACTTTAAATACGAATATTTAAAAACAAATGTTGGAACCCTGGGCACTGATATTATTCAAATAGTTAAGTTTGAAAATAATAACATAAACAATAATATGTATTAAATATTTGATAAAATTATGTTTACATATCGAATAAATACATTAAACAGGTAATATATATTTCAATACAGCATTCAGAATTTTAAACTCGTAAGTACCTAATGAACATTCGATCGCAACACATTTTCACGGAATGCAAATCATATAAATTTCTTTATAAGCAAGACTCAAACTCGAAATCAACCAAAACTTATGTGAATCCATAGGACCAGACGTGTCAAGTGATGTCCTCTCTAAAATAATAAACCGGTCCGTACAAACAAATTTAGAAATTATATTTTTTTATATTGTAATATATAAATAGAGCGCGGGTTTTTATGCATTTGCATATTTATTCTGGTTGATTGTACTAGATATGCTAAGTGAGCACAAAAAATTGTTTCATGACATAATGATACAAAAAATGAAACATTTTTAGTATATATTTTTGCATATTTTGACATTTACTCATTTTTTTTTTATTTTACAATTTTAATTGCATTTATTTTCATCTTTTAATGCATATTTCGATGTTTTTACTTTTTTTTTATATACATTTTTGAAATATATACCTACTATTGCAGTCATATAAGAAACAAATATTATATATTTATAGTTAGGTATAACCGATTTTCCCAAAAATTGACTTGGATTAATAATCCGTGAAATAAAATACGTATACCAAGGTAAAAAAATATCGTTTACGACCTTTGACCATTGACATTATTTCCACATTTGCTTTCCATCGTATTTATTCCTTAAAATATTGTTTTAGTTAAATGTTCAAAAAATACATTTTTTTGCTAATTTGTTATGCATATTTCAACATTTTAGAGTATATATTTATGCATATTTAAGATTTTTTTAGCGCGTTTTTGTTTGTTTTCAACCCATAAAAATCCTCGCTCTAATCATAAAACGTTGTATAAATATTTGAAAAACTAATGGCCTTAGCTGCTGAAGTTTCAGATCAATAATAATAATAATAATAAAAATACAATCGAAATAAATATAATACCTAGGTGCCTATTATCAGAACTCTGTTATAGGTCCCACACATTCACCTTGAACAGTAAGAAACGTAAATATGACGTTAAGTTTATGATTAAACGTTGTAAATATCATAATTGGAACTTATAGTTTTGTGTCCTGCAGTGAAGTATCTAAAGAAAGACTTTGGAATCTAACTGAAATACTTTGACTAAAAAAAAATAACGGCACGAATCATTATTCAGTTTTTTTTTTCGTTTGTTTTCAAGACAACGAGAAATAAATTAACGTTCGAATAAAATGTCGGATTTTTTTAATTTTCTTCAAAGAACGGCTAAAGTTCTTCGTAATATTACTGCTTCCATCTATTATGCTTCAACATAAAAGAGCGTTTCGACTTTCGAGTATACGTCAGGCTTATAATTGGTTCTGTACATTTACATTTCGTACTTGTCCGGGGCTTGCAGTTTTTGAGCCTATAAAAGAGGTCAAAAAATAACACTTGGTTTTTTTTTTTTTTTTAGTGCTGATGCTTTTATGAAAATCCCTTTCTGACATGAAGTAACGGAAATAAACGACGAAAGCATGAAAAGTAAAGCCTCGTATGTTTTCTTTTACCTGAGTCGGGTATTTGTTTAAGGAATTGCGGTGAATGCACAATAATATAAGTAGAAAAAGGGTAAAGAGTTCATATGTCTTATGAGAAAATCCATATCGTATTCCATATAATATTATATAACATAATGATATATTGTGCACTCTATGCACTGCTTTGCAAAATCCATGTTTCGTCTACATATGGACCAAATGCAATAACATAATAATATTATGTTATTATAATACATAATATTACGCTCAAGTTAATTCATCAAAGTCCTACCTACCTGAATACGCTTGAGTTGTACTTTAATTATCTTTACAAAACTATTCCGTGATATATATGTTTAATTATGTTAGGAAGTTCAAGAAGGTGCGAATATTTGTTGGTATAAGATTGAATTCAACAGTAGGTTGATAGATGCTAATTTATTCGTGTTTAATATTGCTCTTGGCTATTTCCGTATAACATGTTGGTTCTTTGCAATTATAATAATATTATATTATATACAATAAATACATTTACTAATGAACTACCTAAAGATTATGTTATGTACAGTGGAATTTATGTGCAAACTGTGGTAATTTACGTTTTTCTGCGTACAAACGTTATATTTACATTTAGATACCTTTATGTACCTAATAATATTATACTTAAAAGTTATATAACTGTCATGGATTTATATTTTATATTTCGTATCATATTAGTAGAAAAGTGATAATATACTAAATGCATCAACAAGGGTTATAATTAGGTGTATATGATTTATTGTGATAGCCAATGAGAACTAATACATAATCATATTAGATTAATATTTATAGTTGAATTTGAAAACGCTATGCATTTAAAGATATAAGGCAGAGGTCACATACCTTTTTCAACAAGTATAAAAATTTCAAGTACCTAGTAATCGACTATTTACAGTCTATTTGCTTAGATAAATTGATATATTATTTATATTATTACATGCAGCATAATAACGAATACTATTGTACAATAATATTCTTATTTCATTGTTTTTTCATTGGAAATCGGAAAAATTTACATTTTCCTTCGCTAATAAATACTTTGTATATAATGCGTAAAAGTATATTTAAGTCTTAAACTTTAAGATTACTACGTACATGATCAATAGATATTGGTATAGTTCATTTTTAATGAGATCAACCAAAATTTCTCTAAAGATCCTTGGTGACTCTTAACATAGTCACTACTACAAAATCGAAATAATTTTTTGAAATATCGTTTTAACGTTTTCCTATCCAACTTATTAATAAGTCAATACACAAATTAAGTTTTCATAGAGTTATATCCAGTTTATCTTTGTAATTTATTTGAGTACGTGTCAACACAAGTCGTAGTATTTTTTTCTGTCATGTTTATCTGAACACGAAACAATTACTTTTCTGTACTAACATTTCATGTTTGTTTGGTAAGGTTTATTCTTGAAATCCTTACAAAAAATACGATTAGTTTTGGTCACTCTGTGAATAAAAAAATAATCACAATGGTCTTAAACGTCATTTCGTATTATAAGATTGAAACACATCTGACGCCGACATCGGTTGTTTCAAAATATTATTGTGTGACTTTTCATGTCATTTAAAATAAAAATGTTCAAAGTAGATTGCTTTTAACTGGAACAACACAAAATACAACACAATTACATAAAACGTTTGATTGAAAAGTAATGCAATATATTATTATAAAATATACCTATAATATATCTTCACTATAAAAGTATATGCATGGCATATATATATTCTCAAACATTGTTACAATTCAAAGTACAATATTTGTATATCAATTATATAAGTTTTTTTTTTGTAAAAAAATACTAAGGAATTCATTTATTACGATATTATAATAACATATTGGTTTATATAAAAAAAAATCCTGTCCAACCTGGAGAGTTTTATTTTAATTTATTTTAAACCATTCGACAGTAAATAATACCTTCATGGAATATACCTACCATAAACTTAGGTCTGCCATCAGTGTAGAATTTCTGTTTTTAAATCACATTGTACAGTATCGTATAATATGAGATTGCAATGTATATTACCATAGGTGTGGTAGTCAAATAATCATAATCTAAATAATTCATAGGCCCCACAAGGCATGTCACGAGAATCATAATTTTATAACTCGTAATAATGGATCAATTTGTTATCATTATAAAATTATTTATAAATGGGCCCGACCAGAATGTCGAACAATGTCATCCAGAAAATTAAAAAGGTGTTAACATTGTTTCCGTTTATAGAAATAATAATTTATAAAATGTATATAAATTGATTATTTTTAATAACGATGGTATGCATGGTTATCGTTGATTGCACAACGGGTTATTCTATGATAAAAGGAAAACAGTATTTAAAACATTGAGAGGAATGAGTTTTAATGCAATAATTAATTTGGCTAGTTATATAAAATATGTAGGTAAGCATTATTAAATTTAAGAGGTATAAATCCAATCCTAAAGTTCAGCTCAATCTCCGGTCACGTTACTTTTTGAATTTAGCTTTTCTAATAGGTATACATATACTAATATTATATATTTAACATAATATGCAGAACCAACCCAAAACTCATTATACAATACATAATTATTAATTTAAAGTTAGAATATTAACGCATATGAATATAACAAAACTTTGCATTTTACACAAAAGTAAATGGAATAAAATTGTTATAATTTCAGAAATACACGCAATTGCCGTGAAGATGAAGGTAGGTATATTCTATTCAAATAAATAGAAAATAATTGTTTTACGGATTTAATTATTTTAGATTTGATTCAATGTTTTAAAACATTTTCTCGCCATAATACCTATCGTTGATTATTATACACAAATAATATTAACAGGCTTCTTCTTTATTCGTTATTAGTGATCATTTGACCGATAAAAATGTTTTGTGAAAACGCATGTTTTAGATAATATAAATGCTAATGAAATATTTACGTTTCATTGTAGTTTTAGTTCTCCTACAAATACGATTTTGAAAATTACATCAGTTACGTAGTTAAGATGATAACTTCGTATTTTCCTGTGTTCTCTCCATCTAACTAACGTTTATTATACCGAAATTTACGTTCAGAAGTTCCGATATTATATTATCGAGGCGTTAATACTTAAAAGGGGGACTGAGTGGCCGAGCGGCCTAAGGCTGGTTCGATAATTCGGTCGCGGGCGGCATTTTTTTTTCGGGCAAGTCACGGTGATCGGAGAACAAGTGCCGCCATCCACCACCCGGGTGCGACCTACGGGTGCCCCATTAAAAATTCTGCCAAACACAACACACACGTGTAAAAAGAAAAAACCCTACCATTACAAACCCCACTACCTACAATCATAAAAATCCCACAATCAGCTAATGGCCATAGTCGCCGGGCTTAAAGATCAATTAAAAATAAAAATAAAAATACTTAAAAATTCACACATTATCTCACATAAATATTAAAATATTGTAAAAACCAATCATGAACGATTTTACACACGATTTATAATTTTATATTCTTATCCTTAGTATCCTAATTATCTTCATTCTATATAATAATATGAACGTATACTACGTTCTTAATATTTGGGCTTATATTATATTTTAACTGTTGACATATCACTATAATAATATTGAAAATAAATATTTATTACCTATATTATGTTTTATATGTATATTAATGGTTATTAAATGTATATTAATAATTAATGGTCGAAAAGTAATGACTTTTGGTCGAAAGTTAAAAAAAAAAAAAATCTTGAATGATCGCACAGACAATGTTCTTACACTCTTGTTCGAAAATAGTACAATGTTATTCATTCTACTGACACAAAATCGCAACTGCTGAACGCATAATATGTGCAATGTAAAATATGCATTATACAGACGGAGACAATGCTGGTGGCGTGACGTCATCAACGTGGAAATGTTTTCTGGTTTATTTACTTTATGTGGCATACGGATTTGGGCTACGGCAAAAATATCAAAACACCAATAAAACACAAGTGTTCCAATCACGAATAGTCCATCGTGCTATTTTCGTGGCACCAATCTATAATATATATTTACAGCAGCACTCTCCACAAGGACCTCCGTAACATTAGTGAAGTAGCCAAACTATACTGTAAACGATTTAGAAATGGTTTCCTTGGTCATTATGGGAGTGTCTGATCCTCCGATTCAGTCTGGTGCCCCCGATCGCAGTTGCGTTTTTTTACCGTTTTTTTTTCTACCTTCCTTTCTTCCTTCCTTACTTTCCGATACCAATAACAATAAAACGATCTCTCACCGAACTAAGTATTAGACGTATTCACACGTCGTTCACCCGTAACCGAGGTACAGATACATCCGGTTTTTTTCCGATGCTAAAGTCGTAGAACGGTATTTATATTGTAAGGTTTGTATATTTTTTTTCTTTTATAAATAAAGTTGTAAAAAAAAAAAATACTATTTTCCATGGAAAACACTTCAAACAACTATATCAGTTGTGTCTATCCACCCATCATAAAGTTTTATTCGTCGAAATTTCTCCAATATTTCTAATGTTTTATTTTAAAAACATTTCATTTGATGGTATATTTTATTTGGACTGTACTCAATATTAATTATTGTTGTTCTATAATCATCAAATAAAGTTATTTTTATGAATAGTCTTCAATTTATTTTAATGACTTTTTTTTGTAGAATACGGTACGGTGTTGTAGTATTATAAGCATTTAATTGTTGGAACGACGGTGTTATTTTTTTATCATAATAATATTATAATCATTAATTCGTTTGTAATGACTACAATCATTGTTTTAGTTTTGCGATTTATCCACCAGAATATATTCTAAAAAGATTATTACTGTCCCTATTGGACGCATTGTTCTGTAAATGTGCCGATTAAGGTTCGCAAAGAGGAAATTTGTTCAGGCGCGTAAACATAAAAAAAATGTTAATTAAATTGAAAAAAAATACATAATTCCAGTATAATAAATAGGTTTGCTGAAGAAAACGTTTATAGTAACGCTTATTATGTTTTTCTTTCGTTTTTATGTTCTTACATAAAACTCTATAATTTGAACTCGTTAAATTATAAAATGTATAAGAAATTAATAACTGATTTTATGTACAACAACCACTTTTTGCGAAACTTAGATAGTATATATTATTACAGATTTATTTGTTGTGTTTTACATTTTTAAACGGCACTTATAAACCTGTTTTTAGGTTAAACGTTGTTTATTAATTATTGTAGTGTAGCGAGTTGAGTGGGTACCTATACAATTGTATTTCCATAATTGCTCGACACCCGCTTACTATAACTTACACACGAAATATTATTATTTTCATCGACCAAAGTCGACATTAAAAATAAGCCGTTAAATCTGTTGACTTTATCGTCAAATTCGTTTTATTGATCAGTTTTTACTTGTGCACACAAGTCAATAATAATTCTGAAATCAATACATCACATTATGATAATACAATATTGTACTTTATTATGCGCCATAGACAATATAATTGGGCTTAGAAGATTATTGTCGTATACGAGTCGCTTCACTGATATGTAAAAATAAATGAGCAATAATATAAATATTTTTTAAAGCTATACAAATCGAATTTATTATTATGCGTACCTATAACACACCAAGTGTGCATGCAACTACGCTATATTTTATATTTTAATATAATATATTCAGTATCATACACTTTTCCAACTTTCTTCAATACCCGCACTGGTGAGAATTTTGAATGGAAAATTACCAACTATGAAAATTTCGTACAAAAGATAACACGTGCACGAGAAAAACTCGATAAAGTAAAACGTTATTATATTAAATATGTTATAATGCACGTTATAATGCACACTACGCAGTTAAAAATACGAAATTTTCCTTTAAAAAATTACAAAATATTATAATAATAATAAAAAAGTAAACTGAAATGATATTTCATTATTTACAAAATTGTAGTTCATTCATACTTACACAATTCGATAAAACGACTTGAACAACTTCAATGTATTTTAACAAAATAAATTGAAAATGTTTTTATAATATTTTTACTATATTATATAAAAATTTCAATCATACGAACGTTAAATAATATTTGGTTACAGAGAACTAGATTTTTCGTTTTCCAAAAGATATTTATACAATTATTAATCAGGAATATTAACTTTTTTAAAGTCTTATGGATGTATTTGTACAACGTGACATCACATTATTTTATTTTATGATGATTTGTCAGCCTAAAAACATTTATTTAAGTTATGTAGTTTATTTTTAAAATATCATTACTTTTGTTAAGTTAAGTATTTGGGTATTTACGGTGGAGTAAGATGTAGTTTGGTTTGTGACCGAAAGGAGTTGCGATAATCTAAATTAATGTAATGATTATGGTTAATATCGAATACTGCAGTAATGTATCTATTTTGCCTATATAATACGCCGGGCAACACTTTATGCTTACACAAAATGCAGTAGGTACATAATATGTAATATTATAATATTATTATTATATACAATTTAATTTAATAATATTTTTATACCTACATCTCAATTTTTTAGTATTTACTACGATTTTCAGCGTAGAATATACATGTAGATTATATTTAGGTATTAAATATTTTATTTTATTTTATTTTACCTTGACACGTCACCGACCAGTGATCGGTTGGTTGCGTGCGCATCTCGACTACTGATTGCAGTGAGGACGACGCTCAAGAGTTGGAATGACACATGTCGACATGCACTGCAGCATTTTAATGGCATTTTATATAATATGAGCCCATTGTTTTTATCGTCTGCGGTTGAAGTTAAACATTGTCACCGTCTCACACGCTTATCTTATCCATTTATATGGATTATATAGATGATAACACTGCCATGTTTTATTTATTTTCTTTAATTTCTCAGACAACGCCAGTATATAACGTAGGTAAACAAACATGGTTGACAAACATTTTTTGGTCTCGCGCGAGGACGCCACCAGTGGCACAACATAATAAACTGGACTTAAATGGCATCCACACGAGACCGTTGTTATGTACCTCTTGTTATTATAACGTGCGATTGTGACACACACACACACACACACACACACACACACACACACAATACATCCACGTTATGACCCAACTCAAAGCGTGGAGGTTACTACATATCACATGTATGTATAAACTTACCGTTTTATCCGTTGGAAACCATTTCGAAACATACTTACTGACCCTAACTTCGCATTGTATAGTATACGTAAATAACGCACAGAGATTGTAAATAAAAGTCACACGACACCGCAGAGATATACGTCCTTTGTGGAGCGCGGGCCTCGGCCGTGACACACTGCGCAGCAAGTGTGTTAGGAGAACCTCAGTACATTATACCTGGTCCAAGGGGATTTCCCGAAAAACATATTTCTTACAGACACGTACCGTGGGGTTTTCGATCACAATGATAGTTCCACGCGAAATTAACTTCACGAACCGATAATAATAATATTGTGTTTCACGCCGTGGATAAAAGTGACACGGCGCTCGGAGTATGCAATTTAGGGGCATAGGTGTGTAGGAACCGCGCGCCACACAATACTATTATTATTATTATTAACTCACATCAAACGTAAACACGCCATTATTAATACAGCTACATTCCTTTGCCGAACAGCTGCAAAGTGTATTGTGAATCGTACTTCCTGTCTTACGACTATTTTAATTGGCCACAAGTGCACACCATAATATAGTATTATGAACACAGTTAAACGAGTTATACGAATCCTTTAAATTTAATTCAATCTTGAGATGTAATAGCTGAATAACTCTGCATTATTCAATATTTAAATAATTCATAATTATTATAAGACTGGGTGATTTTTTTACCAACTCGTCCTTAAATGATTAATTTTAATTTGTGACTATAGTTAGATTGATTTATCAGTCAAGTTTTGAAAACAATTTGTTTCGTATAAATGTTTTAAAATATTTTGATCTAAAGAAATTTGAGTCGATAAAACTTCTACAAGTTCCAAATTACGTGATACAATTGAAAAAAGTCAAAACACTAGTTTTTGCTGGTTTTTATTTTGAATATTAAATAATTTTTCAAAACTAATAGTTTTTTAATCATCTATCTTATATTAACTACTTTCCTTTTAAAATATTTTACTTTGCCCAAAAAAAGTATATACGATGAACTTTGTCTATAAACATTATAATTAGGTAGGCCTATGCATTTTTAAACAATATAAATTTTAGATTATTGTTAGATATAGCTTTCCTAGCTACACATTTTGAATCATCATATTATAAAACTTCAATTTATTAAACACAACTGTTTTTATTATAATTTATAAGCACCTTTAACTAAATAAATTGGATAATTTAAATTTGTATAATGTATTTAAGTACAAAAAATAAGTTTTCTTTTACTCAATAAGAATTAAAACATTTTAGATTCTGAGCGGAGCGATGAATGTGTTGATTTTACAATGATGTGTGTTTTTATTTTTTATTTTTTTTTTTGTGTCTATCATCACCTTTTAGGACAGTAAAAGTGTTTGGATTTTCCTCAATAGTAACTTTTCTGATAGGAAAGTGAATCTAGTTGCTACTTTGGGGGGTCAAAAGTAAAAGTTTCCCAGTAGTTTTCAAAAGCGACGTGAAAAACAAAAGAAAAATTAAGGAAAACGGGAATTTTTACGCAAAATCTGTTTTCGAGAAAATCGATTTTGGTTTTTGGTGTAACTCTAAAACAAATGACTGTAAGGACATGAAATTTCACTGAATGTTTATATTAGCATTTTCTATACACGATAAAATTTTGAAAATAATTTGACTCTTTTTGAGCTGTTTACGGACATTGTCAGTTTCCATTTTTTTTAGTTTTCTTTTCTATAAATATTAATAAAATTTTATTTGTTGGGTAAAAAAGTTTGAAAATTTTATAGAAGGCTCCTGATATATCGTTCTAATAGCAGTTGAAAAATATTAAAAATAAGCTAGGTTATTGTTTCAAAGGAGGATGAAAAAAATTAAAAATCCTTAGTCACAGTTTTTATTTATAAGCATTTAAAGTTCAAATCTTGACAAAATACGGAAAAATCACGAAAATTAGCAAATTATTTTGAGTTGAGAATTCATAAAAATTGTTCTTTTTAAATCTAAAATTTGAAAATGTAATAAAATATTATCCAAAAGTTTGTCTATCTTTATCAAAAACAAAAATGTCTACAAGAAAGTTGACTTAAATTTTTATCAGCGTTTGAAATTTATATTTTTACAACATTTGCTATTCACTCGATATCTCATGTAACGATTTTCTTATTTCGTTGTAATTAAAAAACGTATGACTATAGGTACTTGAAAATTTCACTGAATATTTATATCAGCATATTATATACACGATAAAATTTTGAAAATAATTTGACTCTTTTTGAGTAGTTTCAAGTTTTTTAGTTTTTTTTTCTATAAATATCAATAAAATTTGTTGGGTAAAAAAGCGTGAAAATGTAATATAAAGCTCTTGATATATCGTTCTAATAGCAGTTGAAAAATATTAAAAATACATAGGCACAATTTTTTTTTATAAGCGTTTAAAGTTCATATTTTGACAACATTTATCAAATTTATAATTTAATAATTATTTTGTACTTAAAAATTTATAAAATGTTCAACTTTTATAGCCAAGGATTGAAAATTGAAAACAAGGCTCCACGTAAATAGTTTATATATAAATTACTTTATTCACAATAATATCATCCAATATACTTGGTAATATCATAGGCTGACTGACCGTTTTCGCTCAGAATCGTTTTTCTTATACAATGATATCATATCATTGAATTCAAATTTAACACCATCCAGTCCAGTGACCCACCTGTAACCTACTGTACAGCAGAGCGACATCCACTTACCCACCTTTTATATTTTTAAATGTTGATATTCTACTGATTTTTACAATAATTTTTAAATGCTTATTCAAATGGTTATAATGAAAAAATTGTTTGAAATTTAAGTGGATTTTTTAGATTTCAATTTTATTTTCCTAGGTTTAATGATGTATTGCATTTTCAGCTCTATAGTAAAAATTCTCTTACCACCGAATGACATAGCTATTGTGTATATAGATCGTTCAAAACCTAAACTAATATTTTTCCAAAATGGTAATAATAAATAGCTATATTATTATTATTTCAATGAATTTCACTGTGAAGTTATCACGGAATTTTTTATTCTTAAATACATATACGGACTTATTTTTTTGATACTAATTAAAATGTATAATTTGCGCAGTAAAGGTTCAAGCATTTACAACAACAATTATACTTATGAATGAAAATCCATTTATTTATTTTTCCGGGTGATGAAGTTTGAGATCAAAGGAAATTATAAAAGATACGCTTCTTTACAAATATATATAACGCTCTTTAGGTACCTACTCTGCTTTGTACTCTATGCGCGTGTTCTATAGAAGATTTTGGTAACGTTATGATAGAAATATGTATATAGTCGCTGTATAAATTCAATTTCTCAGTCATTTTTCAATTTGTAATATTTTCACCGACGTGCCTATACACATGCAAATCTTTTTGATTATTTATACGTGTTTTTTTTTTCCAAGCACGAGATAGAAAATTTTCATAAATCTCAAAGAGTAGGTGCCTACCTATACTACTTTAAAGTGCATTTGTTAGTTAAACATGTCAGAAATGACATATTATTTATTGCGCGATCTAAATATTTTTTAGATACGTTTCCAAAATGGAATACATAGTTATATAATATATTGTATTTGCATACCCGATTCAAATCAAATCACAAAACGCGAGAAATAATATATGATAATATGTTATAACCACGATAATTTAACAAAAATATAATTTGATGGGAGAGTTCAATGGCTTAAATTAAATGATCTTTACTTAGAAACAACTATACTCCACTTATTACATATTATGGTAAGTCCAATATAATGAATTATTTTTGGATTAAAAATGAACAGTAGGAACCTCGGTTCATTTAATACATAAAACAGTTTATTGAATAATCAAATGTAATGTAAAATTCAGAGTTGTTATGTTTATGCCATTTTAGACCACTTCGTGGTATCTGTTTAAAAATAAATGTGTATATTCACTGTAGTGTTTTTAGTTTATGTTTTAAGTTATTTATTATGTGTTTAAATTTTAAACGAAATTCCGCCGTTAGTCTAAGTTTTGAAACTTACATTCATAAAAGAAAATCGTTTATACAATTGTTGTGAAATAAATTATAATATTGCATTTGATTAGAATATGATTTTGCATATCATTGATATTATATAGTCGTTGTATTAAATTGTTTAAAATTGTATGATAGTTATATTTGTTTCGATTTTCGGGTAATGCACAATTCATGGTTTTTATAAAAAATTATTTTAAAATATTACTAAACAAACCTTTTTTTTTACAAAATAAAAATGGCAATAATAATGACTGTACAGTGTACATTACTTATATAGTGTTAAACTCGCTTAGTTTTAAATTCAGACCTTTTTAAAAAACCACAAAGTATTAAATTCACTTATAAAACAATATAACATATTCAGTATTAATAATTTTAATATTATTTAGTCATAGTTTATGATCAAAATAGTACATTTTCATATTATTCACATATCAATGTTTATACTCAACTTGTCAAGGGTTGATAGCGTTCTGTATACTGTTCGGACGTTTAGTTATAGATATCATTATATATTATTATTACATCTTGCCGCCAGTGTATATGTATACACATTGCTTGACTTTTTGGGAAACATTCGATAAGTAGGTACCAATTATTTATAAAAATATTTTAGCATACCTCTTCTAATAATATCCAAATCAAAAAGAAATTTAAATATTCGGATATGCATGATCAAAATAATTATTCAGTGCACAAATCACTTTTTTTATTTATCCTTTCACATATTTTCGTTTTGAGTTTAACGCCCCGAATCGGTCAGCTTATTATATTATATTATTATTATTTATTGCTATCCATAAAGCACATCATATTGATGAATCTACCGACACCAGCAGTCTTATCACTTTCATATACCCGCCAAGACTGTAACCGACGAATATAATTTATTATATTGTTACGATTTTCTATTATAATTAGATGTTATTAATTTGTTTTATATACCGTTTCTAATAACTGGAATTATATTGTTGCTACGCATTATTGTATTGTTGTGTACTTATTTCAATTGAATGCATAAAATAAATAGTTAAAAATAAATAGTTTTAATGCTATTAACATTAAATATCATTTAATAACAATAACACTTGGCGCCGATTCGACGGTACTGGCTAGTCTACTCACCGACATACAGTGTGTCAATACTCATTACATTTGATTATTTATTATTTCTTTTATGAACACAATTATTATTAGATTATTAATGTTGTTGGCATTTGACTTACGGCTAGTTCTACATGAGTAGATATACTGACGCATTACAAAATTTGTAATGCGTCAGTATAACTATAGATATTTAATATCGTGCCAACGTCACTCACGTGTAACATTGTTAACGTTTATTTGTTAGCATTGAGCCAGGAGGGCTTTAAATGTAATCATGCCTGTCTATGGATATTTTACTCTTGTAATAAAATATTTGCAATTTTATCTACCATTGGTCATTATTGAAGTTAAAGTTTTCAACCAACCAACTTATCACAAGCTCTAAGTTACCGCATGATGTACATACACGCCGTGAGCACCATATACTGTCATAGAATAATGTACATAACTCACAGGATTTGAGCAGGCGACCCCTCAAACCACCTGTGAAATTTTACCCCATTTATAGACCTATAATGATATTTAACTTAAGCCGAAAGACCATAATACTATATTGATTTTACCATGCTTTTAGTTTTTCACCTATGGGTATCCCAAACTATTAGCTATTTGTTGCTAAATCCTAACAACAATAGCCCCGCGGCGGTATAGAATAGGAGTCATATATTTATAGGTAATGTTTTACACACACAATAGCACGAACCGTCTGATTAGTGAAATCTGATAGCTATAATCATGCTAGGTTGTGTAAGTGCTTTAATAATATCTATGGTACTTATATACTCCGATCCCTCGGCACAGATTGCTAATCGTTCAAAATTGTTTTTCTCACTTAGCGTGTTAAAGTAATAACAAATAAACTATTATAACTATAAGTTATAACGAGTTATGAACTTTGAAGCTTTATGGTTCTGTCATGAGATTGGCAAAGCATTATAAGCAAGAACCAACTGTCAAGTCACTTTGTTATGCGTTAGTTCATCATATCCTCAGATAAAATGGGATTCGGCGGATTGTATTCAGTACTAGGCCACGTTCAACAAACAGTTTTTATGACTCGCTGGATTCATACTAAATATTTGTATTCATTCCACGATATTGTTATTCTCGTGTAGCTGAGAGTATTGAGTTTGATTAAATAACAGTATGTATGTGTCGACGTGTTTTAAGTAGGTATTACATTTTAGTCATTTGTCGTCTGCCGGTAAAATACATCACCAACTTTACTATTATTTTTTATTAATTGTAAAAATTCTTTAGTGTACCAGAACCAGTATTAAAATTCCTTAAAAACTATAAACAAAACGAAAAATGCTTTAAAAAATAATTAAAAACGCACCATAAAATTAATTTTCGGTGCAAATATGCCCTTAAAATGTTACCCTAAATTAGTTTGATAGGCACAAACGAGAAGATAACGATGGTTTAACTGTCGGCATTTCCTACACTTTATTATCTTAGTTGAACTAATAATAATACAAAAACAATTAATCGAACTTGTGCACGCACAATGAAATACAAACACAAAAGGTACTCGAATTAAACGCGACTGCAATGTAACATCAACTGACCATTTAGTTGTTATTTGTTTAAGTAAGACCCAGTAAGACACAACGACCAATCATATCTATAGATAAAGATGTTACCACATTCATAAATAGAACGATTGACATTTGGTATGGATTAAAGGTACCTATCTAATAACTATTAAAGCAAATATTACGAAAACAAAATTTCTTGATATAAATGATATAATATTTTGAATTTGCTAATTTAAATTGATGGCTTGAAACAAAGAATTAATATATACTGAAATTGCCTGAAAATGCTAAAAGCTGCAAAATTAAAGTGTCACTTTTGAAATTTGAAGTGCCTGTTACATGAAACGAATATTAAAATATAAGTACTTAGAATGCATTGCCCTAGAGCTCCCAAAAAATAATACACTTTGCATTGACATTCGGGACAAAGTATAATAACCCTTTCTATGCTCACTTCTAGACTCCTTTATGCAGGTACCTCAAATTGTTTGAAAATGGGGCCAACCAGATATATGATGAGTGATTATACTATATGGCTAATAAAGAACCTTCGTCTGCTTCTATTAATTATTTTATTCAATTTAATGATTTAAATCGTTCAATTTCTGCATGTTTATTCCAATTATAAAAGTAAAATTAGTTACTTATATAATATAATTATGTTTAAAAATATAATAAATAATATACTTGTACCCATATATTTTAATAGATTATATATATATTAAATAACTAGTAAAATTATATAATATATTAATATTTTGAAAGCAATCACGAGACCAAAATATTATACCATGTGTGTATTGTTTAATTTTGGAAACTTTTTACATATTTATGAAGTTTGAAAGGTAACGAGAATATAATATACTTTACTTACTCAGTTACTCACAATCACTATAATATGTAACATGAAATACCCGTAATATGAGCCAAAAATAGTAAAAACTTTAAGTGATTTCTGAATGCATAATTCATTTTTAAGAACTCTCTTTTCAAAATAATATGCTGAGATTATTTTTTTTATGCTATTAAATATTGAATAGTAAAAAAAATAATTTTTTTTTTAAATTTGGATTCATAGGTATTGCTATAATATAGTTTTACTTAATTTTTGAAGTTCAGGAACTCAAAACATTTATATTTGCAACTGTATTTTTTAAAAACGAATATTTTATAAACTTAAGTTATTGATTGCCAAAAGGTTTTAATACGTATGTAACACGTATTAATATGTACAAATATATGTATAAATCATTGAAGGTAGCTTACACTTTACATGCAATAATATTGAATAAAATGCATTCTTTTTTATTTTAAATTCTAAGTGAGCGATGAGAATGTATTGATTTTATAATGATGTGTGTTTTATTTTTTCGTGTCTGTCATTACCTTTTGGACCAGTATTTTCAGTATCTTTTCTATTAGGAAAGTGAATATAGTCGACACATTTTGTTTTTTGGAGGGTGTGGGTCAAATGGGTGTCTAGTACTTTTCCCAATCATTGAGAAAACCAAAATAAAATTATGAATGAACGAGAGTTTTTACACAAAACCTGTTTTTGACAAATATTCAAATTTAATACAGCCATTACAGTGATCTACTCAATTACGAGGTAAGTCACTAGACGCCTTCAAAATTGTACAACGTAGTGGTACTTACTTTTCCTGTTTCTAATCCAATATACCTACTGTAAAATTCAATGTAAAACTGACACTAAAAGTTATAGTTCATATGCTTGGAAATCAATACGAAGACTAGAAATATGCAATCGATGTACAAACAATTATTTTTGGTCAATACCTACAATAAACCGTGAATATTATACTTACTATAATAATTTGATTATACCCACGTCAAAAATGAAAATTTTCCATTATTTCGCAAAAATCCACCGAATGTATTCGGTCAAAATCTATAACGTACCACGTGTTTTGTTCAGAATCATTTTTGAATTGCGATGATTAATCAATTTATGATTGAAAAGATAACATACGCCTCTAACCCACCCGCCCAATTATTGACCTGCTCCAAATATAATTCAACAACACTGACAAATACTAATCTGGTATAATATATTTGAACTGAACTGGACGGATGTAAATACCGGAATTACAGCTACATTTTTTTTATATGAATTTATTATTCAATATCGTAAATCAAACTGTAATTGTATATTTTAATTTTTAATATCATTAAAAATCAGTGGATAGAAATGTTCTCACTTTACATATTTTAAGGAATGACAATAATTCCGGATGACGTATATAAATTGTAAGTGAGTAACATTGTAAATAATAAATCATTCTATAAATAAAAAGTATCTTAATTCAGAAGTATCATCGTAGATAAATAATATACTAGACTTTTCGTTTTGTTATTAAAATATGAATTGAAGGTACCTACATCGCCGAGGATGTCAGATACACACTATAGGTATAATATAATATCATTTCCTATGACTATTATTTTTTTTTATTTATATAGCATTGAAAATACCAATCTACAAACGACTTAATACGTCAATTATTACAAAAACAATGTTTATAACTTAAAATATTCACTCCATTATACAATCAAGGATAATAAACGATTTCATGATGACCTTTATCTGATATATTCATTTACGGTCGGTTTCAATATAAAATATAATGAGTCGTGGTAAAAAAAAACGGAATTCTTGGGATGAGCCGAACAATCGGTGAGGGTACGTATATTTTGTTAGTATAGGTACAACTATAATACCGGATGTCCGAATTAATATATTGTTTCAAAAAAATGATTCGCCTAAATAATTGTAATTCCGGTGAATACTTAAGTATTTTGGAATTTCTATACATAGGATTTCAAACCGAGCACTATCCCGTGACTGCAGACAGGAAAAAAAATTATTCCATTAATATGGTAATTGGGTCGGAATTCGTAATCCTCAATTTATGTTAAACATTTTCAACGCATTGTATAGTATTATCTGTACACTTCAACGAAATCCAACGGTTCTAAAATATGTATAGTATTATACCTATAGTATCTTGCATCGCTGTATTTAATTATAAACACTGTCCTCTATTATAGTTTGTAAACTTATCGTTGCACGTAAGTACTATAGGTACAATATAATATTATTGGTGCAAAATGCAATTGTCAAAAAATCAAAACTACAAAATCTACTTTCCAAACGTTACTAAGAAGCCAAATTAAATAAAAAATATATTTTCGCGTCGAAACATAATATTATATTATTAGTTTTTTTTTTATATGTGAATGCGGCACAGAAATCAAACAGGCTTGATTTTATATTATGTTCTATATAATTGTATGATATAAAAAACAGTACTCACATAACTATGTACTACCATTATTGTTTAGTGGATCGAAAGATTTTTTTTTTTATAACATTATGATTATTGTTTTATGGCATCAACTGCGTGGTCGGATTAGCCGTCGTTTACGTTATTAATTACTATTACGTGCGTTACGTTTGTCTATTTATATATTTTATACATTTATTTACTAAGTTTAACAGTGGTGTATTTAGTATTTTTTGTAAGGGGCGGATGACAATAATTTGAGTTTACAGATTACGATGTAATAATTATAATATAATAATACACATGTATTTAAAGAGCCATGGGGGTGGATTTGTCCTCATATCCGCTCGCGTAAATACGCCCCTGAAGGTTAATGTTTATTGTAATATTATCTTCCGGACTTCGGCTTTGTCGATGAAATGCACTAGTTTTCTGGGTCCGTGTGTTCGATACTGTTTGTGTTAGCGTGCCACCACAGATTATATGAAAATATAACATAATCCGAGGCGACACGGTCAATAATTATCAGGATCTAAGTGGTCACCGCTAGCATCGACCGCGGTATCGATTAACGATAACGTCACCACCGACCAGCCGTGCTAACTATACTCTAATTTAGTTCGGAAAAACTGCGCAGCCTCCGAACGGTAGAACCGCTGTGATTGGCTGCAGTAGTAGGCCGCACCGACCCCGCGGCCAATGAGACTGCAAATGCGCAAACCGCGACGCGTTTCCGTCGGGATTTCTTCTAGACTTATCTGGAATAGAGTATAGGTTGTGCACGACCGGCCGGCCGGCACCACGGATATCTGTAGACTATTATCTATAAACCTTAAGCCATCCCGTGTTGCTGTCAAAGATGTTGTATAAAAATATAAGTACTATTTTTATATAGGTATCTGCGGTTGTGGTAGACAAAGCCGCGTCGGTGTCGTTGTTGTTTTGCCGCCATTTGCGACCAACGGTTTTTTTTTTTTTACACACACAGTGTGACGTGTGTTATGACCACGCTTGGTCCGTTTCCGGTCGTATGTTTTGCTTATTGACATAAAGTTCGGTACTCTGTAGTGTTTGATATTTGTGTATAATATAGCCAAGATTTTTACCGCGACAAGATTTACTGGTACATTTTGCGGCTTCTTGTCAGCGGTTATTCGTGGATGCGCCGCGAGTCAACTGTTTACCACTTTACCAAGAGGCGGAATTCGGATGGCGAAATTGATTGTTCGGATCAGGTCAGACTTACAAAATCGTATATTGTACATTAAATGTTACATCTTGTGTTATGCTGGTTAAACCGTATTAGTGTCTAAGAACTATAATATCATATTTTATTAGCTGAGTCGACCCGATAAGGTATATTACGCATTTCTTTATTATACTAAAACGAGAATTGTGGCTTGGTGTGGCGCAGTGCGTACACTCAACTACGGAAACGCACTGAGTGAACGTAACGGTCGGCGTTGCTAGCTCCCGGATGGGTGACCACCCAGGATTTTTAGCAACGAATCATTGCCACACATACAAAACGTGTTTTCAACCTTTCTCCCCCTACTAACAACAACCTACAAACAAACAAATAAACCAACAGGTATCGGCCTAAGTTGCCAGGCTCAAGCTCAATAAAAAAAAAAAAACGAGTATTATAATGAACAACACCGTTCACAATACTTCCTGTATTTTAATTGTTTATTAGTGAATCTTTCCCACCTTTTTGTCCATCCTATCAGACGTCAGGCGAGTATATATCCGCCATACGAACATGCGGGGAGATACGCGTCTATAGTGTATAATATAAGATATACCTTGAACAGTGATTCCGGTGATTTGGATCAAATGGAATAATATATTATTACATTATATAAAAAAAAAATAAATAATTTATACATAAAGGAGTTTCACCAAGCACGCTCACTATCGTTTAAAAATTTATATTAATGCATTCATTCAGATATGTGGTTTAGAATATTTAAGTTTATCTAAATACACCATATTTTTGAATACTTAGATTTTGTATGCTGCGCCATTATAGGATCGTATCATTTAGGCTTCTTGATCGTTTCGTGGCATGGAATATTTTATGTACCTTTTCGATTCCTAGTTACACGTATTACAGCTGCACTCATACGCGTCCTCGGAAATTTGTCTAGGGGAGGCAAAGTATGTCTGTATGTAATAATACATAAAATATAACATATTTTGATAACTTGACTTAACTGGATTTTAGACTCTGAGCGGATCGGTGAATGTGATTTTACAATAGTTGAATGATGTATATTTTTTTTTTAATTTAAAATTTGTCTCTTTAGTATTTCACACAATAAGCAGTCAAAATAATGCTTTAATTGATGCAGCCTATCCTGATTTAATTTAATTTTTAGTGATTGAAACTCAAGAGAAACTCATATTTTTCCTCGTATTTTCAGAGATAACTTATACTTTTACATAAAAATCGATTGCCTATTTAAGTATTATAATTTCACGTAACTCGATTTAGAATACGTTAGCGTATTTTATCTCATCATCAATTCGTATAATATATTATGATTATATTATATTGCCTACATTGATCAGGTATCCAAATAATTACATTATCTCATGCATAATATATGTGTAATTTAATTTATTATGTATATAGTATATACTATATATCAGGTATAATAGTCCTACTGAGTATAAACACCAAAGGCGCTATTAAATTGGCTCTCGATTCGTATGAAATAGTTAATTTTTTTTCACGATTGGTTGCGTTACATTTATGTACCGCAGTATAAACTCGCTATCAAATATCCATCTATATTATGATCATCGTTCTCACATGGATCAAACGTACCCAATTAGGTACCACGGACTTAAAAACAGTTATATTGAAAACTATGTGACTACAATTCAAATCGATCGGCCAGATGATCAAATAATATATAACATTACTAATGTTAGATGCAATTATTAGACCTCTCTCCCCAACGAGTGGGACGGTTAATATTAACAAAATAAAAACCTATTCACGATACGAACTTCATATTTGTTAGCATTTCATTAATACTTTGCACTACTTTGTTGTATCTATAATAAACATTATATTTTGTATACCTCTAATGTTCACGCGTAATTATAAATATTACATCGATATGACAATCACAGGTAAATTTAATACGTGTTCTATGTAATTTTTTACTATCAAAATTATGGCAGGCAGTTTACGTAGGTACATATATATATATATATATTATGCGTTTCATGAAAATTTTTAGTTTATTATGTATCACTTATAAAATATTTATTTTTTTTACCAAGAAAATATTTTAAGTGCTTTTCTTAGAAATATTATTTACAGACGAAAATATTAAAATTATTTGTATAATCGTTCTTAGATGGGTGCGAAAAGCTTTTGGATATAGGTTAAATCTCCTTAAATGCTACTAAATAATATACTTATTATAGGTATTACCAGTACCTAGAATTTCCTCGGTCGATTTTCAGTCTTTAACTAGACCGGATACGATATTAAAATGCACACTGCTGTATTATAATATGACGTAAATAAAACGAAAGCGTGAATTCTTCTTTATCGTCGTGGGAAATCCATAATATTTTAACACACGTATTAATTATTTATAATATTTACGTTACCGAGCAACGCGCGTGTGTAACCACTTGGTCGCCTCCATATTTACGCGGACTCTGAATGCCCCCTGAAAATTCTAGTGAAAGGGATGGGACTTTATCAGTCGAAGAATCCGCTCTTGAAATAAGGGTTGACACATGGGGAAACGAAAAGGTGTGTACTGACGTGCTGTAAATATACCTACACATTTTATTTTACGTGTACGTTGCTGGAAATCATTATATATTATTATTTATTATCATGATAAACGTTGGACGTTTATAACGTTAATGTAATAAGTACGTCATAGTATTAGTTAATAATATATCGATGTCCAACACGCCAAAATGTGTAAGTCTCAAACACAAAAATCGTAACAACAAAGCTGTTTTACATTTTATAATTATTCTTAAAACATTATAATATAATATGATATTTTTAATTTTTGATATCCAAACTTATTTTACTATGACAAACTACAGTTAAAATTGTCATCATATTATATTATTTAGTACTTAGGTGCCTACTTTAATCTATAATAAATTTAAATATCTATTTACAATAAATTTTTTGTAAATAATTATATTTGACTCGATGAGGTAAATGTACATTTTTTTTCTTCATGACTGTCGATATACAAAGACTTTATGGACAAACTAAAAATCATTGATGATAATTTTAAAATATTTTATAATGTACATACATTATTATTTATTAGCCACACATTGTATTTCATAAATTCAAGGTTCATACCTACAATATACATCAATATACATACTAATAATATAACATAATGAGAACGTGTCAGGACGTATTGTAATATGCAATGTGCCACTGTTATAATATTATACCGTAAAATATTTTATTTTTCTCAATTAATAGAAGGTCAGACATATTAGTATATTTATATCCGTCTGACTTTTGTTACAAAGAGGTAAATATTTTATATAGATCAACATTGTATGTACTATACATTTATTTTAATACTTTCCATTAATTCTCGTGCACTAAAAATACGATGTGGCGTAGATCCGAACACACAAATATTAAATTTGAAGATAAAAGTACAAAAATATGGCTCAAGACATAAATTAATAGCAACCACAAGATTGGTATTGAACAATATTGATTATTGAGGAAAAAAAGCACACATTTCGCTCACTGACATTGCATGTTATTATAATAATTATTATATACTGTAGCATCAAAATCACAGTCATATGCAATGGGTTTGACCAATAAATTTAATTAATTTTTTAGTTTTAATTGGGTATGCTGAGAAAAACTGATTTCATATTATAATTTTTACACAGGGACTTTGTAAAATAAAAAAGGAACCTTGGCTAGATCATTCTAAAACAGACGCCCATGATAATAATATCGCGCGATTCTCATCTCGTTTAATTAACTAATGATTCGGTCTAGTTGCCGACTAGATTTCTCGCCGGTTTGAATCGCAGAGCAATTATCGCCGGATACAATAAATTGGACACCGCTCCCACCCCCGCCCCATATTCATCCATATGCACACCCACTGAGGCTGACAAATTGCGGTCGACAGACGCCTGCGAGTACGTGAGTGGGTGGGTGTGTGCTGTACGATGTATAATATAATATGACGACGACTACAGCGACGGAGACCGTGACGCCGTTAAGAGTTCACAGGTCGTTAAATTCACCACAGACTAGGTTTGTCGAACGGTCCAAAGGATTATTAACGGCCCGACGGTCGTCGCGTGCTTATCATCCCTTATTCGGGCCATGTTATATCCGCACACGGTGGTGGGTGCAGTGGAGGTAGGTAGACGCGTACATATGTGTACCGGTCTTTTGTCGCAAACGAGACGAGTCAATTATTTCGAGTGCTGCTGGGTCGCACGCGAACATATATATATATAGATGGCAGCGGGTATATATAATATAAAATATAGGTATACCTATGTAATAATAATCATGTACCGGGGGTATAAGTCTTGACCGTGATTTTTTCGCTTCGTTTCTTTTTTTCATTCATTCCTCTTCAACTGCACTTCATCCGTGGTCGAAAGGATGGAGGGAAAAAACAACATTTGGTAATGACAAAAAATACGTGTCGTGTGCACGCGGATATAAATAAAAAAATAATACACATAACATAATAGTACCTACTGTGATAATGTGTGTACCATTTATTTTATTTTTCATGCAGCACGTACTTAATTACATCACGACAACATAAATTATTCGTCTGAGAAATTAATAGTAATATTGTTGGGTGTACACAAAACGCAGTTAGAAAAGTCGTGCACGATTTTATTGTCGCGTTCAAAGTACGAAAACGTACGTATCGCGACTTGACGTGCGATGCCCCGAAAGGCGTCACACTGTTACCACCGCCGTTGAGACTTAGAATCTAAAAATATTGAAAAAAATTTGTATATCCACACAGTGCTGTATACTGTAAAAAATTAATTCAACAGTCAAAGGGTTAAGTAAATCATGTCATGAAAATAAAACACCAAATCCATCTGAATAACGACTACGAATCGAAATAGCAGCACCACAAATTATTAGAGAGGATATTCGGTCTGTCCCAGTTATGACCGATTTATGTCCTCCAGTAAACCAAATGTTCGATAATATTACAATAAAGATCGTAAGGTTACCAAAATATATTTACATTTTAAATTAACTAAATAATTCGATAACTTCAATCAGGTTAAAATCGCTGATAATAATATTTCCCATTTCATCCCGTTTCACACAAAATCACGAAACAAAACATAATATCGGTTGATTGAGGCAATGGTTCCATGGGTACAATATAATATTATATTATATTATATCGACCCAATTGCACGCCTATGATCTTATAGATAATATTATTATACAATACAGGTGTATATATTATATGCATATATATTATACACTATATAGGTATACGTATAATATGAGTTTATTAGTTATGTTAATATTATATGAGCGTCAAACACGGCGAGGGTCGAGGACAGGGAATTGGAATTTTGAGTCATTTTAACGAAGAGCCACACAATAATGTTATATGACAAGTGTTTAGGATTCACTTCAATAGGTTAATCAAACGAGATAGGTATTCGCAAAGTGACGGCAGTTAAACGTATTTTATAAATAATGATAAGTAGAAAAATATATGTAAATTATTACAACCGTATTTTGGTGTGACAAGAGTAATTAAATATTATAATGTGGAGAGCCTAATCTAGAAATCGTATCACCATCCGATTGAATACTTAATTTGGTTTACTTTTAATCGGTTCACATGGTAACACACTTCCACATGCACTGCAGACGTAATTTGTCATAACATGGTCACTATAATTTACATGCTACTCAAAACGATATGAAAAATTTAAAAATGATGTCGCCTGACATCTGGTCGTAAGACTTTGATGAGGTAGATATTGATTTTGAAAATGGATATTGATTAAAATAAACAAGTAGTTCCCCGTGTATAAAAATAAAAAATAATTTAAATACCTATTACCGTTTTTACAAGCGGATATATTATTTTTTTACTGTAACATAAATGGTTTTTTAAATATTAAAATCCACTTAGTTAAAACAGTTTAATACTTGTAAATAAATAAGAATTAAAATCCGTCTAATTAACGTCCAACATAAGACGTGGCAGGCAATTATAAGTCAAAATACATTATTTTTTTTACGTTTGACATCATTCTTCTTAAAGTTTTTTCGTAGGTTTTTCGTTACCTAATAACTATTAAAACATCGACTACCAGCTTTAATAAATATCAATAACAATAAACTAATAATGATAGTTTTAATATTAATTATTATTATCGTTATTATTGTATAAAATATTTTTTTAATCATTTATTCGTGCTATTTTTTCATGACGAACAAAACATATTTTGAAATAACTTATTCCATACTATCTTTTTAACGTTTAAAAAATATTTATTTTTTACTATCACGATAAAATGTGCCGGATATTTGGTGCAGCAGCGACATAACTTGATAACCATTTATCACCACCAAACTTTTAAATTAAATATGGATTATTGCGAATTCGAGCGTGTCCACATTAATGTAAAGTACACATGCATCGCAGTAGGAGCATGTTATTTTACGATAATTTATTATACTTTTCGTTTTGTGTTGTACGTTCGATCATAACAAATCGAACGCTAAAATAATGCGCAGTATACAGCAAGTAATTTGCATATTTTTATCAGAAAGAGGGACATTTATAGGTCATGGTTCGTATATATTATAATATTATATCTCATTGTCATTGTCCATAGCAATTGCGCCTAAAAAATACACATGAAATGGACTTACGGAGTTGGATTTTACGTAACGATAACAACTATTTGATATTAATTTTAATTTTGTAATAATATTGTTAAGTAAGTACCTACTTTTGACACCAGCGCGGTGTATAGGCAATTTCAGTACATTTCAGTTTTTTATAACGATATCCGTGCTGTTGTTATCATAGATATTAAAGAATGGATAGGCCATACTTTGTGCTTGGCATACGGAAACGTACGTGAAAATATTTTGAGGCTATAGAGGTCTTAACACAAGTATAAATATATATATATATAGGTTATTATATAATATAAATTATGATAAGACTTCTGCTAGAATGAGTGGCAATGATAAAAAACGGTATTTCTCTCTTCGCGTCCCGGCACATTTTTCTCTATTTTATTCATATATTCATGGCCTATCCATTCTTTAATATCTATGCTTGATATACGACATTAAGTGATAAGCCTGGATCATCATCCAAAATATGAAAAACTAGAACCATCGCCGCATGTAATCGTATATTATACAATAATAATAATAATAATACGTTATTGTTGATTTTATTGAACTGTTGTTGATATTTAACGACTTTTCAATTATTATTATTATTATTATTATTGTCGTTTATCAAAGAGCCGAAATGTATTGTTTTCTGGTATACAAACTATGATGCGTAACCATATTAAATCATAATATTTTATTCCTATCTATCCCCCGCGGAAACGGATGACGGAATTGTACATTTTGTATATTATACGAAATTTATCTTAGGGTTTCGCTCAATGTATTATACGTAATATTATAATATAATCGATATTTGTAACAAATTATTTGTATATGTGTGGAAATATAAGACGGACCGTTATAATAAATGGGGTATGTTTTTTTTTTTTTTTTTTGCGGAAACTGTAGTACTTTCGGTTAATGGCCGAAAAAGGGTATTTTCGACGGAAACGTCGACACTGGCGCCGTTTTAAAGTATAATAATAATATCTTCAGCGTTATTATTTTTTTTTTTTTTTTTACAACATTATCCGGTGTAATCGATATAATTTTACAATATTTTAATAGCGTACTTACTATACAAATCGATAGATATATTATTCATTAAAAATATCGGACAAACCCTGCGAATGTTTTGAGCTGCTGAAAATATCAAAGCTGTGGTCCGCGTAATATAATACCTATCGGATAATATTCACGCATATATAATGTGAAAACGAAAATACCGGACGCCCCCGTGAATCAAGTATATAATACACGGCTGCGGTATAGTGAACGTGCAGGTATATACCGACCCGGGGTAATGCTCATCAACACCCACTTTCGTACTGGAATTTTGCAATACATTATCATTTATAATGAATATAATATGTATATTATTTTATATAAAATGGTTACGGGAAAGCCGTCATAACCCATATATCTCTCTCTCTCTGGCTCTCCCTGCTATCAGCTCTTTCCCGCAAACATACACACTGCACACTATAGTAATCATGACTATATTACCTCGAACCTAGGTTAATTCTAATCAACACGACAACACCCCACCTTCGTGCGGGAATTCCGTAATACATTATCATCTCTAATAAATATAATACACATATGTGTTTATATATATATACAATGTATACTAAACATATTGTTTTATAAAGCGTTTAAGAAAGATCCGTTCACACACACACACTAACACATTCGACGAGTACTTAATCATTGGCGTACGCAGATATAAGATTCTAGGGTTCTAATCCCCTTGAAATTTCTTCCTTTAAAAAAAAAATCTTGTTTACCACCATTTTAGTACACAGAGTCGATCAATGGTTTTTCATAAATATAGACATATTAGTAAGATATATTATAAATTGTTAAATATTACAAAAACGACAATAATCATAGTTTCAGTTTTTTGACTGATTTAGAACATTGCTAAACGTCGTACGTCTAACGGACGTATGGGGTATCATCGACCACCGATTATTACCACGTTTATTACAACACAAAGAGGCTCTATAGATGACCATAGGCGTGTGGGTTGAACATATATAAAAACTATTTAGAAATAAATAATGTAAATTATTTACTCAGATAAAACCCTAATCAAACTATAATCCTGAGTACTTTACTATAGTTATAGTTATAATTATGGTATAGTTTTGTGAATTATTATCATGGACACACATCTACCATCATGGATTTGAAAAATTGCATGAGAGAGAGAGATGGATATCAAGACACGCCCGCTCGAACCCAGAGGCGCCACTGGTCGTCGACCGTCTAGTCCGACAGGCTCTCGGATCACTTCCTTCCGGTTTCGAAAAAATCACGTGCGTGGGCGATATCGGACGCTCATCTGATCGTCGTGGAAAATGAAACGTCGTGTAAACTTCAGAGATACTCTACATTATATAAGAGGAACATGTACACGTCATTTCAAATTTCCGGATCCAGCATGAGTCCAGACGAGTAAGAATAGTTCAGCGAGTATACGCCATATCATATAATGATCATACACTATGTGTATGCGGATTTCGAGGATTCATCTTTGTCATTTTTGTAATTAAAATTGAACGTGCAGCCATTTACAAATCTACCGTCCTGAATCTACTACTTCCTGCTGCCGTCCGAATAAAATATTGCTATCAAATTATATACGAGTTGCTGTAGCACTGCGCAGGCTACAGCTGATAATACAATAATGCTATATAATGTATTTAAATAGAGCGAAACCTCTAAACAGTAAATACGGCCGGCCACTCTCGTTCATTAAAATTTTGTCTTCGGAAGTTTCCTTTATGGGGGGGGGGGGGGGTACTTTATTATATGAAATCACACTGCGTATTATTTTTTATTTATTTATTTATGGAATAAATCCATTTACAATAGTAATATATAGTGTACAGCATAACAAAACATATGATGAGTATTTAATTTAGTGATTACATATTATTAAACACAGAATAGTTTACAATATATTAAATATAATTACATTTTAACTGAATGAACGGTGAAAAATTAAAAACATTAAAACAAAACAAAAAATACATTTTAAATAATCATACATTAAAATATTTTGACTTAATATTATAATTTATAATCAAAAAAAAAAAATCTAAATTAACTGAATTTGCAATAGATATCAGTGAATTTATCGGGGAGGGAAAAGAATAATTGGTACGTATATTTTTTAAAATAAATGGATCATTATTTTTTGTAAAATTAATTTTTGCTTTATAATTTAGTCTTTCTAGTATTTCGGCATTCAATTTTGTTATATAATAATTTAAAAAGAAAAATATAAGATAGATATTTTCTACGATTTCTTAAAGTAGGTATGTTAAAAAAACCAGATACTCCTTCATAACCTGAATGAGAAGGGCGTTCTACATTACATTTGAAGGATAAAAAGCGTAAAAAAGAATTTTGAACGGAATCAAGAGTTTGATTTAAAATTAATGAATTAGGAGGCCAAATAAAAGCAGCATATTCTAGCTGAGAACGTACAGTTGAAAAATAAATTTTTTTTTAGGTGAAATGGTTATTCAAATTTGAACAATTTCGTTTCAAAAATCCTATTTTTATGATGCTTTATTTTTAATTCTATTAATATTATAATGTTCCTTAATATTCATTTTTGTGTCAAAAAATACACCTAAATCATTTATTAAATTTACACGTTGGATTTCAAGGTTTAAAAATTTTTAATCAAAATCAAGAATGACTTTTTTTGAAAGAATGAGATAATTGAACATTTATTTATATTTTGTTCCATGCCGTTATTTGTGCACCAATCGCAAAATGCGTCTAAATCTGATTGTAACTCCAAAGCTTCGGAAACGGAGCAAATAGTTTTATATATTTTAGCGTCATCAGCAAAAAGTAGAATATTCGTATTTTTTAGTGAAGAAGAAATATCGTTTATGTATAATAGAAATAATAGTGAAGAGATGTGGTTCCTTGTGGTACATTGGTACTCCGGATGTTATAGATATCGGATTTGACAAAAAAACCATTATATTTTACTATTTGAAATATTTCTGTTAATAACCATGATAATAGAGGATTTTTTATGCCATAACGTTTTAATTTGTGATATCAATGAGTTATGATCAACCCCATTAAAAGCTTTCTTAAAATCAGTATATGTCACATCTGTTTGTATATTCGTGTTAAAAGATTCAAAAATGATTTGTTTGAATGTGGAACTAAATTAGTAGTGGCGGAAACGAGTAAGAAAACTATGTTGTTCTTTGATAATAATGTTTTAAATAGGTATAGAAAATAGCTTGTCATTTATTATTTTTGTGAATATCTTAGGTATGATTGATATTTTTGAGATAGGACAATAATTTAAAACGGATGAACGATCTCTTTTTTTAAATAATGCCGGAATTAAAATATTTTAAAATAAGATGGATAAGTTCCAGAGGATAACGATTGTTTGAATAAGTAATAAATTGGATATGATAATATGAAACGGTGATTATTATAAAGAAATGTAAGAGATATGTTATCTGGACCTGAACATATATTTATATTAAGATTGTCTAATTTATTAAATATATTTATAAAAGAAATATCAATATTGAAAATATTTAGTATTGAATTAGGAAAGTTATGTTTGGAATTTGGATTTGGTAAAGGTTTAAATATTCTTTAAACATGTTTTCTATGGATTGTCCATCCTTGGCCTCCTCGTTATTACAATGCATTAATTTGGAAGGTGATCTTTAGGTTTTTTATCGCTAAAAAATTTCCAAAAGTATTTGGGATTTGATATTACAGAATTTTGAAGATTTTTCTAGTGTATTTGTTTCTATGTAACTCACGTATACACACGCAAATAGAATAATAAATTAGTTTTTATCCTAAGGTAAAACAAAAACATTTTTTTTTTAAATATAAAATATAATTATTTAGTCAAGTTAAACATTGTACATTATCCGTGAAGGATAGTTTCATATTTTTTTCACGATGGACAATAATTTTCACTTTTCTATTATTGTATGTAGGTATCCAATTACGTGTATGATACTTAATACTATGTTTTATTTACCTAATATATAATACTATTATCTATAACTCATCTTGAACTTTACAAACACCCACACACAATAATACAAGATATGAAGACGTTTCCTATTGAAATTAATACGATTTTATCCTTTAATATTTAAAATCATGAACGTATTGATTTATTATAGATTTGGGTTTTTCATTTTTGACTTTTTATGCTTAGGTACTTATATAGCAACATTAATTATTATTATCTTTCAAATTGTAATCGTCGTTTTATAAATTTGAAGTGAAGACAAGATGAGATAGGAGAATCGTTGTAAAGTTAACGAGATATTATTTTTATTGTCTTTTATTCCGATGTCATTGATGTTTTTAACTTTTAAGTAAATACTACGAAATACAATTAAAAAAACTAAAAGTAATGTACATAAATATTGTACATTTACGGGAACTTATTTTCTAGTTTACAACTATAGTAAAATTAAAAACCATTGATATCATTTAACATACAAAAGTTATGTTTTTTTTTTTTCGTTGAGGCTTTGACAACTAAGATCATTAGTCTGTGACACTGTGGGGAGATACTATATAGGTTTTGAACACGAGTGTGTTTGTTTTGGCACATTTTTTAAGTGGGCACCCGTAGGTATCTGCCATAAATGGGTGGGGGATGGTGGCCTCTCTCTCCGGACACCATGACTACCCGAAGAAAAATGCCACCCATGGCCGAGTTCGAACCGGCGAGGTGCGCGTCGCAACTGACGCTTTAGTCCGCTCAGCCACTTTGTCCCCCAAAAGTAATATTTTTTTAACGAATAAAACAAATCATAGGTAATTTAAAACATTTTATTCAAAGACAGTTAAATAATATTAAATAATTCTTTTAATTCATTAAATAGTATTTCAACATGTTTATAAAAATTAAATTAAGCTATTAAATATTTACACAATGTATGATGTAACGTATTTGCTTTATATTAATATTGATATAACATAACTTTTTATTAGATTGTGTTGCATATGGATTGGAACTTAACTAAATAGATTACCGCTTTAAATAAAAAATTATTATTTTTATTTCAAAAATGTTATTCTCCAGAATATATTTTTCTAAAAGTGTTTGTGTACAAATATTCATATTAAAAGGAAAATATTTATACTTATTTATTTAGGTACGTGCTACAATCATTTAATCTCCTGTGAATTTTTCTCTCCGTTCTAGATTTCTAAGCTCAATATTGTAAAACCTAAAAATAATTGTAGAAAATATTTACAACACATTACCATATTAATTTAAATTATATAATATATTTCATACTGAAAATCATAGTGAAAAAATAATAATATTTACAAATTATAAAATTCAAGTCTAAAATATAATGATTGTATATTTATGTATTTATTATTTATGATTATTAGTTACAATTAAATTTTATGTTGAATGTAAATTTATATTTCATACATTATCGTTGTAACTTATAGTTAATAATTATACCAAAATGAGTTTTTTGTTGATTTATAATTGATGGAAATAAAAAAATTCAACTATTTGCTAAAAATTGAAGAAATTTAAAAAATATATTTAATTTTTTGTATCAAATTAATCAAGAATGCCACATATTGTCAGGGACGAGACGAGAACACTTTTAAATCTCTTTACAGATATACTCAAACGTTTTATTATTTCTTTTTAAATTTTTTAAAAATGAAATAGATACGTGAACCCCTTAAATATTGTTACCATTGCGTTCTCTTATCGGATATTATGAACTTCTTGAACTCTCTCAAAAAGCGACTTAACTTTTAAAAATACTTCTCAGAGTTCTCGAAAAAATATACTGACTCTATTGAAATACAAAAATTGAAATATCGCGATTAAATTTAAAATTAATTTCCCACACTTTTACTTTAACTTTAGATATTCTTGAGGATTTTAAAAATCGATTCGGTGAATAGTATAAAAATAAAAACATAAAAACGTATACTCAAGTCGAATAAGTTAAATAATATATTATAAAAATATATAAATTGAAAATAAGACGTGTGTGGACGTTGTTCATAATATTTTGTGTTATGGCAGTGAATAATACACTATATACGCTTTGTGTGAAGTCTATACAGCTGATATTAACACGATCATATTATACTCCCTATTATTGCGTTCCAGTAAGTGTTTATATAAGTTCATATTGTGAATCTACACAATATATTTCTATTATACTAGTATGCCGACAAGCACATTAATCTCGAGGAAAGTCTTTTAAGATAAATAAGCGGCTAAGACAAAATCTATATTTATAATATGCTCTTCGAGTTAACCATACTCGGCATACTATTATATTATTATGCGCGATAGTAAAACAAATAATTCTCACATTAAGATTAAAATATATATTTAAAAAGCGTTTAACTATTTTTCGCGTATTTTTGGATTTTAATTCGCGGGAATTAGGATTTTAAGTTAAACTATTTTGAAAGTGCCGCACAAGGATAATATTATAGACCGACCGTATATATAGTTGCAGTCACTCATCACGGTTCGCTCAACCTGACGAAAAAATCAATTACTATTTTCGTTATACAATCAATATTATGTAACATCATTTTTCGTAGAATTCATGATTTAAAACCATTTGTATTATAAAAATACTTTAAATACATATTTTTTTTTAGTAATTATGAGTATACTGTAATATTACTATTGTATAATATAGTACTGTCTTAAAACGTGATTTGAATTTCAATAAAAAACGACCAAATATTTAATAAACATTAAAAACATAATAATATAGTTTTCTACTATTACCTAATTGGTTGTTTTTGTTTCTTATATCTGTGTGTGGAAAGAGTACTCTGAGCAATAATACCTAGTTTACTTGCGTCATGTCTGTGTGCATAAATTAATAATATTATAAATTCTTCTACAAATTCTTAGATAATTCCATGACAGTGATACGCGTGCTATTAAATTGCATATCCATGGTGCCGTGTTATATTAATATACAATATTATGACGTATTTTATCCAACTCATACTGTTTGATAATAACAGAAATACATAAAATAGGATAGCTGTTTCTATAAATACAATTGAAATTTTAGATAAATATTTTATTACTCTATAATATAATATAATGTAATAAATTATATCACATGTAATCAAATAATCCATAAACCAGAATCTATATAAATGTAGTTATACATTTGTTTCAATATTTTAAAATATTAAGTCATACAGACAATATTAAATTCATTAAGTTTATAAATAAAATAAAAATGTACAATAACTTATTCATTTAAAGCAAATAAAAATGAAATATCAAATATTACAAAATTGACATTATGATAACATGCACACGGTTTAAAAATGTATAATAATAAGCCATGTACTTAAGTTATTTAAATAATATTATAATATCTTTAATTTATTTCAATAGTAAAATATGATCGATAAAACACTACCTTAAATCGTGTTGGTGACACAAACCCGTAAAATAATTCGAATACTGTCTACAAAATTGCTTATGGAAGCAATGTATGGGATATCAAATTTTGACAGTTACCGTCTAATATGTAAATTTCTTAGTGCGTACAGTTATTTTTATAAAGAAATATTATTTTCATATTGTATTTATACATTTATTTTCATGAATTTATGTTTCGTTAACGTTTTTTTTTTTTTTGAATCGAAACTACCTAATTTAATTTTGAATTCTAAATATTCATTATAAAATCATACAATAATATAATACTGCCAATGTGGGTAGTCACTAGTCATTAAGTAAATATTGAATATAATATCAATTTAGAGATTAATATTGTTTAAGACTTCACCATATTTATATTTTTAGTTTTTTCTTATGTGTACCTATGGTGTTGGAACTCGCACTATTTTGAGTATGGTTTTACTAAATTTCACAATATATCATTATTAAAACGCAAGCCAAGTAGAGAGGCGTATTTTATTAAAAAATTAAAAATTTTGAGCTTTATGAAATTCATTTTTTCCCGTTTGGTAAAATATAATATTACTATGTTACAATAGACTGTATTATGCGTATTAATTGTGGTAGATAATATTATAAAATGTGAATTGCATAAAACGATAAACGAAATGCAACACGCAAACAATACGCTGTTCTCCTCATCTTCTGTGCCACACCCTAAATGCCACGGGTTGACATTAAACATTCGCGATACTTGATAAAATCGAAAAAACTCTATGTACAGTATTCCACAATCAGACGATGTCATTTTCTATCTGCTCGTTTTATTCACACTCGCTCGTTTTTTAACTCCATCGTCGCCTCGTAATTTTTTTTTTTTATTCACTACGCTTTGCATAGCGAGACATTGTCAAGCACTCACGGGAACTCAAAAATCCATATCGCATAGTAGTAGGTAGACTGGTACAGTTGTTGGGTCGAGTGGTTTAAAATAATTTTATTTTCACGGACCATACACGTAATTAGGTTAATGAGGTTTTTATTTTAATTAATTGTTGACGTTATTTCAAAATATCGCCTTATTATTATACCTACTATAATTATTATGTACACACGAACACGGTTCTACAGGAGAATATTTTGACAAATATATATTAAATGTTGTCCAACTTATCTTAACCTATATAACACATTGGAATTTACAGTTTTCGTTCGCTCGTTGATGATGTGTAACGACTAATGACAAACAAATGTTATATTTTAGTTTAATTATAATTTTTTTTTTTTAAGTTAACTTATTGTAGTTTATGTAATTTCATAATAACCTAATAAATGTACATACTTATTAAAGCCTTCTATCTGCTTATATTATAATGTTCGTAAGTACATGAAACTACACCACAAGAATATTGGGTTTTGTTAATACATGTCTAATATGATAAAAAAAAGATATTTCGTTAGTTCCGATACTTCATTTCGAAAAATTTACATTTACTTTGTCCCCACTCCCCACTAATCAAATTTTGTGATGATTGACGAGTATAAAACATTTATACTTTTGAATAATTCCTTGCTACTTCATAAAAATGCATTCAATCTGTCATTTTAATTTTCTAAAATAATATATTTTACAACTGATAAGCATACTTCTTATATCAACATTGAATTTCTAAAAAAAAAACGTTAACTTTTTTTGGTTTTAATTTTAATTCCTATTATATAATATAATTTCTATAATATATTATATGGAAGGTAAGCAAGAACAGTGTAATATTAATATAATATGATATTGACATAATCACCACTGGTGTCAACGTCGAATACTCGAATCGAATGAAACACGACATATTATCATTAATGATACGATCACAACGAGTAGGCAGGTTGTGGGGCCAAAATTGTGTATTCATCGTTTAACCATAGTGCACCGATATCAAATAAAATGAAATTCGTACTATCCCTATGTTTTCACGTTAATAATACATTATTAGGCCACATATTTCTGTATTCGATCATTCAGTTGATCACCAACACAGCGGAGCTCGAATATAAAAAATGCATTCTATTTGCACTGAAAAAATTGCATTATATTTACACTGCTCCCGACCCGTCTAAATAATGGCTTTTGTGAAAAACGCATAGACGATTTCCCGAACACATAATATTATGACTTTCTAGTGTGGAACACGTCATAATTAAGTTCGAACACACCGATACTTAATTAATTATTTATTTATTTACTACCACATATGATCCGATATGGTATTATCATACACGCCGCACTCCCTCAAACCTATGATAACCTCCATTTCGCACGCCCACACACCAAAAACCTTCATGAATACAACAACACGGGTATTTGAGTTATTTCATTATTTAACTTGGGTCGTAATCCTTTTGCTAACATGTTAAAGTATCCGCGTGTTTACGTAACGAGAAGTATATAATATTATTCCCTGGAGTCCACTCTATTCGTAATATGGGTTTCATAATAATAATATGTAGTGTCGGTTGCAGCAGGTATGTGTATACTGTGTACAGTTTTCAGTTTACATACAACCATCTCATTATGCCTAAATATTATAAAGGTAGGTTTTAAAATAATTTTTTTATCATAACGTAACGTAACCGTAATTTTAAGCAATAATTTCAGTACTTGTATTATTTATAATGATTAAGGCATAACTATTCGAAATAAACAACTTGCTTTTAGCAAATATAGTCAAATTGATAATTAATAATAATTTAATGTTCTTAACACCTCGATTTCTACAAGAACCCAATATTGTATAACAATATTCTAATATTTTTAAAATTTTTTTTTTTTACATAATAATATACAACATTTTTTTGGTTATGCATTTACAAACATGCTATGTTATAAATGAAATTATCATAGGTTCAATTATTATAATTATGGCTACTAAATATTGGATTTGCTTAAAAGCAATCAGTTATAATTGAAGAACAACATTATATTTTAGTGGTTTAATTTATATGAGCCTTAATATATTAATTTAAGATTTAAATGTTTATTTACATTCATAGGTACCTTCATTTACATTAATTTTTTTGAGTATGTTCGATAACCTATATAGAAATGTATACAAACAACTACCGGCTAATAAGCTTTTCCGATGAATGAATGAAAATGTGATGTATATACAATATTATCTCAGTCAAAATATGTAATTCTAGCTAGTGAAATTATCAATTTTGATTGGCTTTAAATTTTAAATTGAATATTTTTTACTTTTTCGATTTTTTCATAACTGCTGTTTTATTATTTTTATAACTTTCATTCACACATCAAACATTTAACACATTTGTCAAACATTGAAAATTAAACACTATCACAATTATATTATATTTATAAATAGACAATCAGAGTAAAATTCTACAAGTCATTTTCCCAGAAAAATTAATGTTTTCCATCATAACCGCAATAAGTTGATTTATATTTCTTCTAGTAGTGAATCGATATAAGAAAAGTGACCCAACTATTATAATAGTTCTCAAAACTATTCGAAACAGTGATTGTATATCATGCACCTACCTATTGGCATTCCGTTAAAGTTTTATGTTTGCACGAAATTGTGTTGCTAAATAACTAAAGTTTAATCTAATATTATAATGATGTAATTTGTCAACAAAAAGTGTGTAAGTTGTCGTAACTAAAGTAGTAAAAATATATATAAGTATAAATGCGTTATACGCTCTACGTGTTCTAATAGTAATAATTAAAATATAATAATGGACAAAATGTGAGTTTATTATTCTTCGCAAGGTATGCAAAAATAAAACCATTGTTTACATGATATCATAATACTGGTTCAACAATTTTGCTTAAATATTTATATTATACGTTTATTTAATAAAAACGTAAACAGAAATATATTATAATATGTAACAGTAATTCCTCGTTCCAGGCATACAGAATAAAAATATAATATATTACATTTCATATTTACATTTATTCAACAGTAATGGATGCAATTTATTAAGTTTTTATATATAACGTTGGACTTCCTAATAATTTGTATAACTTATGATATGTATACATATAAATATACAATATTATTATAATATCGTATGTACGTGAAATTAAAAACGATATGATACACAAAATAATTTTGTCCGATTAATAAAAATTATATGGACATTTTCTAAAGATGTATATCATTCATTTACGTGTGTCAATCAAAATTAGCTATAATATTAATTATTTTTATTTTTTCACATTTATAAAATGTTTATTTCTTAAAAATATATTATTAATTTATAATTTATTGAAGACAATTGATGACACATCATCATAATAGATTCTCATAATTGATCAAAATTATCATTGCTTTGACCGTCTCACAATCAGCATATTCTAAATTTTATTAAATTCATCCTTTTTTTCAGTAAACAAAATATTTAACTAGGTAATTACTCTAAAGCAAAAGTGGTCAAAATGAAATATTATAAATTAAAAAATTAATTATCTATATAAAGTTTTGTTTTATTTTTTAGAGTATGGTCATGTTAATAATTAATATTGAGTTGACTGTTACTTATTAGTTATTACCACCTGGTTGAAGTTATGGAAAGTTTGCTGAGGATAATTAAAATAGTGTTATCTAATATTTGATGATAAATATTAAATTATATAATACAATATATTATACACGTTGGTACCTTATGTCATCCCACAGCTTAAACTTAATATTTTATTATTTAGTAATTTTATTTTTATTATAAACTATAATAAATTAACTATTACGCTCTCGCTATTATCCAATAAGTACATACAAATGCTGAGAAAAATAATCTGTTTTCAAAATCAAATTACATTTTGCAATGTTTTGATAGAATTGCAGCATGCTAGCTTATAGTTTGTGTTTGATTCTAAGCTGTGTTTTCAACATTGAAAATGGACTGTCTAGTTTTATGTTTAATTGTTTAAGTTTCATCGTATATTTCATGGTAGGGCATAGTTAATTAAGTACATATTATGATTAAGACAGAGTATTCAGTACAGATAAAATTCAAAGTTATTACTTAGGTATCCATATAATAATATATCTAGGTCATTTAATATCGAAATGTTGCATTCATTTGGTATATAACAATTTAATTTGAATTTATTATTATTTGACCATTATTGTTGCTACTTTTTATCGTAATAATATATTTTCTGCACTTTCACACAAGCGACGGAAATGATTTAATTTATTTTCAATTTTATACTCTGTTAATAGTTTCCATGTCAAAACAATCTTTATATTATTGATGTTATTATAATAATAATTAAACTGTTATTGTATAAAGTATGGAGAAGGTATAATATACAAAAGCCATGTGTACTCAATAATATTAATTAAGTGTACTTAAGAAGTCTTACATTATTTCTAATGTATTTATTGTAAGATTAAGACAAAGCTGGTTATAACAACTAACAAGTAATATTTTCTCATCTCGATTTGTATTCATTTTGATTATAATTTTTTTACTATTTATATACAGTACCTACCTGTTAAATTTATAATTATTTGCTGTTTAATTATAATGGATTTTATTTGTTCTTATACAGTAACAGTTGAGTTATGAAACTGTAATAATAAACAATGACTTATGATAAGTCACTGGCAACGGCTGGACGATTCTACGTGTCTCCACCAACAGGACTTATCTCACATAAGGGAGTCCCTTGCGATGTTTTCGGAGTAGGTTTTTTCCCATCTAAGTTTTATCGTTATCACAACAGTCGTTACAACAGTTTTATATTTGGTACACAAAATAGTTTTCCTCTGAACATCTGGCATAGTTTTTTTTGTTAGTTTTTTCGTGTCAACCAATCTGTGTATATAAATAATATGATAGATGTAAAATGACCAAATTGAGCAGATAACATAAAATAAATAAAATATAAATAAGACAAAACATGTATATTGTATACAATGGATTACAAATCAAAAAATCAAAGTAAAAAAGGTGGGTTAGTAGATGTCGCTCTGCTGTACAGTAGGACACAAGTGGATCACTGTAATGGATGGTGTTAAATTTGAATTCAATGATATTATATCATTGTATAACAAAAACGATTCTGAGCGAAAACGGTCAGTCAGCCTATGATATTACTAAATATATTTGATGGTATTATTGTGCATAAAGTAATTTATATATAACCTATTTACGTGGAGCCTTGTTTTAAATTTTCTATCCTTAGATATAAAAGTTGAACATTTTATAAATTTTTAACTACAAAGTTATTATTAAATTTTAAATGTGTTAAATTTTGACAAAAATTGAACTTTAAATGCTTATAAAAAAAATTTTACCTATGTATTTTTAATATTTTTCGATTGCTATTGTAAAAACAGATCAGGAGCCTTGTATTACATTTTTACACTTTTTGACCCAACAGAAAAAACTTTATTGATATTTATAGAAAAAAAAACTAAAAAAATTTAAAACTGAAAATGCCCGTAAACAGCTCAAAAAGAGTCAACATATTATCAACATTTTATGGTGTATAGGAAATGCTAGTATAAATATTCAGTGAAATTTTCATGTATCTACAGTTATTCGTTGTTGAATTACAACAAACAAAGGAAATCGCTACATGAGAAATCGAGTGAATATCCAATGTTATAAAAATTTGAATTTCAAACGCTCATAAAAATTTAATTTGACTTTCTTATTGACATTTTTTTTTTGATAAAGGTAAACAATCTTATAAGGAATCTTGTATTACATTTTGAAATCTTAGATTTGAAAAGCAAAATTTTTACGAATTCTTAACTCAAAATAATTTGCTAAATTTCGTGATTTTTCCATATTTTGTCAATTTTTGAACTTTAAATGCTGATAAAAAAAAACTGTTACGAAGGATTTTTATTATTTTTCATCTGCTTTTGAAACTATATACTAGAAGCCTTCTATTAAATTCTCAAGCTATTTAACCAACAAATAAAATTATTTTGATATTTTTAGAAAAAAAACTAAAAAATAATGGAAAATAAAAATGTCCCTAAACAGTTCAAAATATATCAGAATATTTTGAAAATTTTAACGTGTATAGAAATAAAAATATAAACAACCAGTGAAAATTTCATGTATCTACGGTTATTTTTTTCAAAGTTACAACAAAAACCAAATTCAATTTTGTGAAAAATCGAATTTGCGAAAAAAGTCCCGTTTTTCCTTAATTTTTCTTTTGTTTTTCTTGACGCTTATGAAAATTACTAGGAATTTTAAATTTTGACCTCCCAATACACCAACGATATTCACTTTCCAATCGAAAAAAATACTGAAGTTGAAAATCAAAGCATTATTTCGACTACTTATCGTGTACACAGACACAAAAAACATAAAAAAAAAAATATAAAAACACACATCATTGTAAAATCAATACATTCATCGTTCCACTCAGAATCTAAAAATAGTTAAATAGTTAAATAATTGGTAAATAATTATAATCAAGTCACTAATAATATCCTAGTACAAAGTATACTTAGGGGATATTATTATTTGAACAATACTTCATTCAATACTGTGTACTATACAATTTAATTATTTAATTGTAATATATTTGCTTACACTAATGTGGTAATCCTATTTTCGAATTATCCGTTATTGATTTTGATCATCAAACGGCTCGTTGCATAATTTACCGTTAAGTTTATTTAAACGAGTCAGTAAATTGTGCAGTGAAAATTTGAGAAGTACAGAATTTGTATTTGCAGTCTTTTGAATCATATGCTTAATATTTTAAACTCTGAACTCTATATTGCTGGTTATTCGGTTTTTACTCGTAATCGTTTTTAATAGTTGTACTTAAATTAAAAATAGTATGACAGTAATGGCAAATGCCAATGTGAAAGACTTGAGACAAACTTTCAATTTCTAGCATTTATTTTACGTTTTGATAAAAAATCATTTGATCTTTATTCTTTGAGATGTTTTAGTATTTTACACGGGAGAGGCTAACTCAATTTTTCAATTGGAAAATTGGAGTAGTTTTAGTACCTAGAGTAATATTCAATACTAAATTCATATTATATTCATAATAAATATTCATATATTTATTATAGACTATAGACTGACTCGACTATATAGATAATATTTTAATAATCAGACAATGATATATATAGCCTTTAAATATACGATACTTGAATTTTAATCATTATTATTCGATAAAATAATCTTTTTTCACATAAATACGGTAATTTTTAAAAAATCATGTTTGCGATGGTTGAAAAAAGGCTGGTTTTTGGTACCTAGGAAATAGTTTGTATTTTAAGGGATCAATAATAAAAGATTCTTAATACTCATAAAAATAATCTAGAAATACAAAAAATATTTCGAACATTTAATAAAATGTATTATTATTATTGAAATAATAGTTTGGTAATGATGGTTACCAAAGTTATACTGTTATACTGCTCTGAATTGTTTTTGTATTTTATGATAGGCGTATCATTGATGTAAAATTTAACATGTCAACGAAGTGGTACACTCGGACGTGGTTGATAGTCTTCCAATTTATAAAAAAATGGATTTTGTTAAAAACAACTACTATTTTGAATGCAAGGTAAAGTTAGGTTGGATACATAATTATCATGCAATATAATATGAATACGTATACACAATCAACAACCGTTATTTTTATGACACAGGAAATGATAATGTAATTTTGAATTGAATTATTATAATATATTTAATACACCTACTAAGATAGTAAAGTTGTTATATAATATGAGAAGAGATTATAAAAATTTAAATTCTTGAATATAATTAAGATAATAAGAAAGTATAAGTACAGTAATTTTATTGTATTATAATATGTTTTATTGTCTGTAAGGTTGGTGGAGTTAGTACTGTAGGGTTGGGACGGTTGGTACGGTCGGTTAGGAACACGTGCATGTGTGGCAAGGTTTTTTCGCACTACGAACCCGGGTGGTCACCCATCCGAGAACTAGTGGTAGCGGCCGTTACTTACTCTCAATCACGTCTCGTGATTGATTTCAGCCACTGCGTCATGCCGAGCCACTTTATTGTTTTTATTATTAAACATTTTGTATAAATACGGAAACAATTCTAACTAGGTACCTATATTGAATAATTATAATTGTGTTGATGAAAGTAATTTTTGAAATGGGTATTATTTATTTATATTAGTTTCGCCCTAGTATGCCCTTCAGCAAACTGTATAAATAACTAAAGTAGCTTCCCAATCAAATATGAATCTGTTTGAAAGTTTCAATAATGAGTGATTTCCTTTTAAATGCAGCCATTCTATATTACGGTTATTATTTGATAGGTAGCGACGTTTCTCTGTTTTCTTTTTTTTTCAATGGTAATTTAATATCAATATTTTGTTTATGTATTAGCTAGCAATGCTTTAATATCGAAAAATAATTTGGAATATAAATAAAAATAATAATAACTATTTTAATTTTTAAGGTTAATGTAGTCAAGTTAAATAAAAATTAAGAATATAGATGCTGATAAAATGTCTCATACACCTATTCCTTTTTGACATTTTATTTTTAAAGATTATTGTAGTGAAGTAAATAAAAATTAAGAATATAGATGCTTATAAAATGTCGTATACACCTATACTTTATACAATTTTAAATTTAAAGGTTTTTGTAGTAAAGTAAATAACAATTAAGAATATAGATGATGATAAAATGTCTTATACACCTATACATTTCATCTTATTTAAATTTTTAAATATGAACGTGAAAAGCTTGTGCAATGCAGTTCATTTAAAAGTTTCTTTTATTCATTTCTGAATAAACTGCAGAAAATATAAAAGCCAAAATGTATTTTACGTTTGTGATTTTCTATATTAGTGTGGAATATTCAGTAATTATATTTTTAATGAAGCGTATAACAAATATTTTAAAAATAAAATATTACATGGGTATAAAAAAAATTATTTTCTTTTAAATATAAAGAAAAATATAATATTATGTTATTTAAATATAATATCTATATTCAGCACAATGATTCATGGAATCGTATTTTAACATTTTCTAGACATTTATATTTTTTTCAGTACCTAGACTAGTAAGTATTTTAACAATGTATACTATAAATATATTTTAAAAGTGTATATCAACAAAGAAAATATAGAGTATTTTACAGAATATAAAGGTTAGAAATAAATTTATAATAACATGTTGAGTTTATTACTAACAACTAACAAGTATAATAATATATCTGATTATTTTGAAGAATTTTAAGATTAACTTTTACTCTTTTTAAACCTATTTTAATAATTAAACTATTTAAAACTTTAATATTATGATAACATAAGAACGTTTCATAATCAAAGGCTAAGAATGGGACACACTTTTCTACACGCGACTACCTTATGAGATAAGTTATGAGGTATGAAGAAGTAAGTCAGTGCTTAACTTGAGGGGAAGCTCTGACCATCAAACATGTTTTACTCTACTTTCGCAACTATGTAGTTAGTAGTTACTAAAACAATCTTAAATATACCTGAACACTTATACGAAGCATTTGAACCTGACTAAAAAAATATCAACAAAATCATAAAACTCTTAAAAATTACTAAATTATATAATTTTATTTTTTTTATTAATTTGTATATAGGTAGTAGGAACTCTATAGTATATAGTACAATTCCATAATTCTGTAATCTTTAGTCTCATGATGTAAAATTATATATATATATTACTGTTGTAAATATTGTAAGCCAACAACCTTGACGTAATTGAGGCACTAATAAATAACTCCTAAAGAAAAAAACCGTTTCGTAAAATAATGAAAATCGTTTAAAAATAAATTCAATAATGAATTGCTCGTTCATCACAGTCATTCGTAGATCAACATTATTACAATGAAAACTTCAAATGTACACGACTGTGTAATATGTGTACATCAATAATATTATATAGCTATACACACATATTATTATATATACTGCGATAGTTCAATGGTTGCCAGAATTGAATAGGGTTGGAATGAGGATAAAAGAAAGGAAGCTAAATTAAAACAATAAAACACACACAGAAACTCCCACCTAGGCCAACAGAAAGCAACACGCAATTGAAAACGTAATCAATTAGTTGTCACTGCGCGCATTGTGAAAAACAGAGTTGTTGTATTTTTTTTGTTAGTGCCATCTCTTCCCCGTCATTCTCTTTAAGCAATTTAACGTTAAATCAAATCAACTACGGAGCAAATCGCATAAATCATGGTCAAATCAAATTAAGTCGTTGAATTACCTGAACTACAGAAAAAAAAATTACATCCTTCGAAATCATTTAGTTCACTAAATTTAATTTATTTGCCGACATCAAGCGATGAACGTTTCAAAACCTAGTATAATGAAGTCCGTATTTTGTAATCTTCACTGCTTTCACTTCCGCTAACTACCAATTATTTTGCAATAGAAAATAATCCAATTTCTTGTTTAAATAATAATTCGTCACGTGTTATCAAATTAAAGCTAATATTGTGAAACTTGACAGTGTTCAAGTCATTAAAGTAAAAGTATAATTTTTGAATTATAACATCATAACCAAACCCGTTATTATGCATGTGATTTTAAAATTTCATCAAAATTACATTTTTGACAGTGTCGGTATAAAAGAAAATTGTGCCTATGTGACGTATTTTCGATATTTTTAGAATGCTTGGAGAAGATCGATTTATGAAGGAACCTTGTATTGAGAGTGAAAAATTGATGGATTTTTAACGACAAAATAATTGCAAATTTTTCTGATTTTAATGAATTTCGTCGAAAATCAATTTGGTATAATAGCTTATAACAAATATGTATGCCTATAGAAATTTCTATATTTGTAGATATGAACATTTAAAGTATCTACGATTGGGATGAATAGCTTAATATTAGTCTAAATAATTTGAAAGTGCATTTTGTAGGTATATAAAATGATAATATAAGTAATGCTGGAATTTTACATGTGTCTGCGACTAATTTTTTTTTGAATAATAACAATACACCACAAATCGTTTAAAAATAAAACCCTATAAATCATTAATATACGTTTGAATATAGCGTTTGAACATCAAAATTTGAACTTCAACTGCTCGTAAAAAATTCTTGTAGCTCCACACTTAACTTTTTTTATTAAATTCCTGTACCCATCCAAGGAGGTTAAAAAGAAAATGGCCAAGAGACGCTTTTGCCTAAAAAAAAAAGAAAAAAAACGGTCTCTATAATATATGAACCCATAAAATAAATATGAGGTACTGTTGATGGACGGTTTTCCCCCCACAAAATATTCAACTCATATTTTACTCATGTCTAAAATTTACTTATTGTACAAATCGTATAGATTGTAAATATGCTTTACAAATAAATATAAAAAAAAAAAAAAAAAAAATCCCGTAAAAATAACTTCCGAAGAATTTTGTTTTTAATGGTAAAAACATGATTTTGGGTTTCTCGTTGGTTTTTCACGTTTTTTTAATTTTTCAGTTATGAGTAAGTATATTTAAATTGTGGTATTTTATGATAAACACATAACTTACTTAAAAAAATTTAATATCAACAAAACTCGTACCTAATAAAACATAGATACCTAAAGTTCTTGCCTTTGAGTTTAATAATACAACATTAATTTCTACTTTCTAGAGATGTAAAATTTACGTAGATTTTTTTTTTTGGTAATTTACCGAGAAAAATTTACGTAAATTTGGTAAATTTTGATAATTTTGGTATGTTACCATAGGAACACTCCCAGAAACTCTTCTCTGACGCATTTTCATGAACTTGTAATTATGGTAACATTTATTTTTTTTATTTACTGGATAGTAGGGTGTTTAATTTACCACCCTGGTCGTTATTTTTGAATTTTTTGAATTTTATGACTGGGATTCTAGTTCTGATATGTGTAAAAAATACTAAAAATGATTTATAGTCGTATAGAACATTAAAAATAATCAGAGAAGTTTAACCGGTGCCCCAAAGCCTTCAAAAGTTTAACATTACCTATTGATATTTTAAGAATAAAACAAATTTTAATTTAATAGACAATTTATAATTGTTTCTACATTTTTAATTAATTTCAGTAAATATTTTATTTTGCACGGGTGTAATATAGTTATTTCGTCAGTGCTTTTGTTGGAATTTAAATATTTTGGTTAGGTACCTATAACATCAACAACAAAAAACAAAATAAAGTCAACTCTAGTCTTTTAGTTTTATTTATTACAGTTCACAATCTTTGTGTTAGTTATTTCTCTATATATATTAGTTAAAATTATAATTATTAATTTAATAACAAAAAATAAAAAGTAATTTTTAATTTTAATATTTTATAGGTACAAATAAATAATAATGAACTGACACAAATTAAAAAAAAAAAACTTGACTAGGTTAAGCGAACATTATGTTATGCCATATTATGATACTCACTTGAAAATAAAATTTACTGTATACACGTTCAGGTTTTAAAAGCATTCGGTAAGATATAACCTATCAATGACCTATTTTGAAATCTAAAACATTCTTGGACCCCTTATATAATATTTAAATCATAAAAACTTATCCGTCAAATCGTCATTTTTAAATTAGGTTTGGTTATGCACTCTCTACTGTAGCCAATATTTCAGCTGGTGTTCCCCAAGGGAGAATACTCTCCACTGTTTTTTTATGACATAAAATAAGCCTCTGATCACTGTATAAACAACCTAATTTCGGATTACGTAGACGACAAGGCCATGATTTCCATCAATTCTGATCCGGTTATAGCTTCACTTAACACTCATGAAAGATTGGTGCACCGAATGGTGGTTCAAAATAAAGTATGAACCAATATAAATCCATCTACATCACATTTGCATTCAAACTTTCTCCTTAACCATGAGTCTATCTATAATATGGTTATGGTACCTATTTCATGCACGCTCGAATACCTAGGACTATCATTACATCATATACTTACGTGGGCACCTCACTTAAAAACCGAAAGGCTTCATTTAAATTATCGCCTACGCTTACCAAAAATATTTTGCAATAATAATGAATACACACTCATCAACACTAAACTTTTTTATCATAAATACCTGATTAAAGCTGTCTGCACTCATGTGGCCTTCGACTTTGAGATAAAGCAAAAAATCCAACATCAACAAAATTCAAACATTCCTAAATATTGCACTAAGATAATTAATAAATGCCCCTTCCCGCGTTTATAACCACACAATACATTTCGTATCTCAAGATGAAATCCTTTTATGAAGAACCAAAACTATTATACAAACGTTGCTGCAGCATTTTACCACCCACCCGAACCCACACTTTTCTCTCCGATTCCCAGTAATCTTTCAAGACGTCTTAAATGCAAGTTATGTTGTGACCTGCTAAATATACAACTTAACAACTTATTTCACAAAAAAAAATCACCTCTTATTATTAAGTGTACAAAATAAGTAACGCTAACAATGGCAAACGTCATGTTAAATGATTAATTTACATAACTATATAAAAGTCATAAATACTCTTAATCAATATTGCTTATTATTCGTAAAATATATTGTAAATATCTTTCAAAAATAAAAATAATATATATTATATCCATCATTGTAACATGTGTGTATTATACGATATTGGTTTTAGAACATTTATTCATATTATATTATACTCTACATCTATAACATAATAATGTTGTGTGTTATGCTCTATATATTTGTTCAAATATTTTCTTGAATTTAAATAATTGAGTTCCCATTCATCATTCTACCAGATTAATGTAAACAAATTTACTATGCAGTTATCAAACTAATATAGTAATATATTTTAATAATTAGCATAATATTATCTTCGTTGTAAACTTGTAACTGCAATACTGGCTAATAAATCGTAGATGAAATGTTAAGCTGTACACAAACAATCAGAAATGTTATAATATTGTCTGAGTTGTTTTAAAATAATTATTATATTCATATACCTAGAGTAATAATATTTATAACTATGTATTTTTTTATCTTAATATTAATTCAGATATTGAAATTTACATCATAATATATATTTGCTAAAATCGTTTTATACTCATTTCATTCTTCAATAATCTATTTGATAATTCAACAGTTGTATTTTACCTATAGGCATTACAAAACCATATTTTAACTAACTACCGTTAATCAAGTAGAATATAAATTTGTTTTTTATACAGTAATTCTAGTAACTAAAAAATCGAATTCATTTAAAACGTAAAGTAAGTATACACTTACTTATTAAATCAACATTTAATATTATATACTTATGTTAAATATATGAACTTATTTTCATATTCTCACAAATAAGAACAGAATAGTTTATTTTAGGGACTAACAATTATTGTTTTCACAATATAGTATTTTTTTAACAGATTATAATTTATAAGGCTTGCAAGTTGAAATTTACGTACAATTTAATTTAACCGTTTTTATGATTATAAATAATATTATGCAAAGCTCTTAGCAAAGACTTAATATAACGGATTAAGAAAGTAATTAAATATTTAAATCAATAAGTATTCAAAAGTTTCTAATAGAAAAATACGTTTTTAATATGACGTCTTTGAATAATAGTGTTTGATGTGGTGCTTCTCGGTGTAGGCGAGCCTCCTTTGGTCAGGAGTACTCTTGGTTAGTACTATACTTAGGTTCGTAGTTCAATATTTATAGTTAATAGCCTGTAACAGACTAACTTGCAAATAAATGTTGGTATAGGAACCAAAGGTTACTTGGAGCACCTATGATTGTATAGTGTTTTTATTTAATTTACAAAAGTTTTTGAAAGTTTCGTTTGAGTATCAAGTTATCGGTCATCTCTGGAGTAAATCGCACTTTGCTGGGATTTTTATTTGTATTTTTTTACGCAAGTCCGTCGAACGACTACCGAGAATAAAAAGTGTTGGCCATTTTTAGTACCATAAACGTGACCGTTAAACATTTATGGCCGTTGCGATGTATAGGTCTGTATCAAATGATGATAATATTATATATTTAAGATACTACTAAAATAATAGAGAAGGGAATTGTTTTTTAACGTTTTTATTTACGTTAAACCAAAATTGAAAATATCGAATTTGTTGTTTTGTTGTAATTAAAAAACGAATTGCCGTAGTTAGATTACCTACATAGAAATTCCATCAAAAATGTTAATTTGCATTTTAAAAATATTTTGTAGTTTAATTTCAGTGCGTTTTAAATTGTAAATAGTTTTAGTATTTTTTCAATAAATGATAGTAAAAAATTTTATACGCTATTATAAAAAAGTTTAAAATTCAAAAAAATATTAGTCTTTTGGACTTGGAGAGCTTTTTGCCATTATGCTAACATTCATATTTAGTATACTTATAATTCAATTTTTAAAATATTTAGATAAATGTGATGCTTTTTAAACAACGAACCTATTCTCGTATTTGTACAGTACGTCAGATTAGACTTAATAAATTATAATCATAAATATTTAATAATATATATAATTGTATATATGTATTTGATTTATCTTATCAAAAATTAGTTCTAATAATGGAAAAATAAATGAATAATGTCATTGAGTATACATATTTAATAGAATATTTTAAGAAATACAGTCTGACCGGCAGTCTCCGCTCAAATAATCGTTATTCGCATAAGTCGAATGATTTTTCACTTAATCCGAATTTAACACGTCATTTATTACAGTAAGGCTACAACATTCGACGCCTACAACAACTAGACAGCTGTCCGTCATATCCCATTTTAATTTTTTTCTCGTTACGTCTTGGAAAACATAAGTTTATATTATTCTTAAAAAAATGTGTGCGTTTCCTGTAATTTTTGATTTCTGGACGGAATTTTTTTTTTCTTACTGAACCATAATCATTGCGGAACCCGAGCAACCTATGGCGTATTAAATGGTCCACTGACCATTTTAATGGGGTTCAATCAGTTTTCATCTATCTACATTTTTACGACCAGATGCCAGACGAAATCGTTTTAATTTGTTTAATCGATTCTGTAAAATAAGTAGACGGATATAAATGACAATGGTGTCCGAGATAGAGTTTTCTCAGCGAGCAAACGGAATTGTAATGAGTTAAAAAGATTATAATCTTTGTTTCGCAAGGCTCGCTCTGTTTGAAGTATATTATAAGAATCACAGATAGTTGCACTAGTTGCTGCTGCTAACAACCATCTCTCGTACTTAATATAGAAACATTAAATTAATTATCTACTGTGGGGCACAATATTATCGTCACTGAACAGTGTATTTTTATCAAATAATTAAAAAATAAAATTGGTATGTACGAGATATACATATTATTTTTATATCACTACATTAACATCGTGGTATTTTAAGTATTATATTTTAACTTTTGTCTACAAATTATGGTAGTGAATTTAAAAAAAAAAATAATGATGTGTGCCATTTATGCATCAAATTCATAGAAAATTATCCCAATATAAATACCAACGGGTAAAAAGTATGCATAAGAAATGTTAATTACATACGATTATCGTGTTTTTAATTATTCATATTAAACATAGTTTTTGTTACTGGGAAGTTCAATTTTAGATGCAACTATGGATAGAACAGCCACAACAAATAAAAAAGTTAACCTATTTTAAGAAAATACCACGTTTTATTATAATTCTTAAAAGTTTTAGACGTACCACCATGCTCCATATTATGATAATATATAACATTTCATGGTCTAAAACATGACTGATACACACTCACAGATTTTTATATTGTATAATAGTTAATATAATGTAATAGTATAATATAGTTCAATAGTTCATCAATGTATACGTTATGCGTGTCCCACAGTGTTTGGCAATAACTTTTACAAATCTATTTTTTTTTTACACGAATGTACCTAATACCTATATTAGATAATTTAATGGTAAAATATATTATATGTATATTGTTTATTTATTTGTGTTCAAATGTAAGTTAATCGATTTATAGGCATGATTTTCATGAAAACGCTTTTAACTGAATTATTTTCATTAAGTAATAATTGTATTTTAAACATCATACCTATCATTATAAATATTCAGCATCTATGCAAACATTACTAACTGCGTATTATTATCTACTCAAAAATATTTTAACAACGTAATATTGTTTAATTGTTTTAATAATGTTTTTTTAATTTATACCAACCAACAGAAGTTATGTAGTATATTGAATGTATACATGAATAATATAATTTTAATTAAATTATTATAAAGTTTTCAGTTTTTTTTTATTTCTCATTCATATTCACATTTTCATTGTAATCAATTGAAATTATTAATTATTATACAGTATCATTTCGTGTAAAAACCATTATTTGGCTGATAAGCTCACGTTTGCACTGATCAGTGTGCACTCCATCACCACGTGGCTGCATTTGAGGATTACTGGCAATCGTGGATCTCGTGGATTCTGTTGATCAGCTAAAAAAGATGCGTTGCTTAGCCGCTCCTTTAAATTGATTTAGAAACAAACTTTTATCAACATTATTAAAAAAAATAATAAACTAATAGGTACGTTTAGACGATTTAAAGTGTTCATTAATAGTTTTTGATATATGACCAAAATGTGTATAGTAATTTTCTTCTTTAAACATTAAAATTACGAATATAAGACATGTTTGATAAGTATTTACTATTTTACTGTCATTAAAAATATGTTAGCTAATGTTTTAGTTAAAAAAAACAGTACATAATTTATTATATGTATAATATAATAATAAATAATGGCACCATCATTGCATCGTTGTAGACGATTCCTAGGGGAAAAAAAAACATTATAGTCCTAAACACGAACCAAACAATGTAATATCGTATGCCAACCATGGGCCCTGGAACTCGATGTCAATATTCCAATAAAGTCGTCAATCAATATTTGGGTTAAAAAATGTATTTGTAGTCTCTGCCAACAGAACATTCACGAACAGCATAGGGAATCCGGTCTATTGTATCTACCAAAAGCCTTTTATTTCGAGAGTAAATAATATCAATTACATGCAATCGTTGTATTGAACATTGTGAAATACTCCCCTTGTACATTATTCTACTGACGCGTTCATTGTGTTAATAAATAAAATCATTAATTGTCGCCGAAAAAAGTATTACGGTTTTGTAGTTAAGCGAATCGTTTTGTTTTTTGCCTAGATTTAACGACAAACGAATAGCCCATTAGCCAAATGAAATAAACAAAGCAATGATGATGACCATGGTAACAATAACAATAATAATGGAGAATGAACGCTAAAAAATCAGACAACGGAATTTATTTTTATGATAAAATGTGCACATCGAGTTAAACTATAAGAAAGGTCAAATATAGTTTTGAATCATTTTAATAATTATTCATAGAATACGACGCGTTTTCTTAGAACAATCCAATCTGGTAATTACTAAATAGATACTTAGGTAAGACTATTTGCTACATATTAGGAAACTTGATTTTAATATGGTTGATAATTTAAAAGTGTAGAAGTTTTCTAAATAACTTTCATTATACATATTTTCAAAATGACAATACTATAGGTATTTTAACTATAAACTAGTCTATTCATTTGTGAAAGATCGTTCTAATCAGTCATAATATAAATTAATTAAAATATTATTGAGATCAAATTTGACTTCTCTCGATATTATTTTCATAATTTATCTAACAAAATAAAGATAATATTATAGTAAATAATTCCTATTATTATTTCCTATAGGTATATTATATTGTAAAAGACAGTGGGTATTTAAATACAATTTAATATTTTGGGTATTTTAATCATAGACTGAAGAACACGTAACCCACGAAGAGAGGTGTGGGGGTAAATTTCACTAAGGATTATTTTTTTTTTTTGGATGGGGGATTATGAGGGCAGCAGAAGGGCAACTTATCGAAAAGGATTTACCCACCGCTAATTGTTTGCTATATTCTCTCGACAGAGTTAAGTTCTAACCTATTCGGACTTGTTGACCGGCACGTGCAGTTTCTCAAAGTTTTGAATACGCCATAATTTAGCAAACAACAACACAGAATTTGAATAATCTCTACTTTATCGTCTAACCACAACGAGAAGTAGGTAATAAACCATCTACCGTAATTGCGCCCATCATCTCATCCGTGCACGGCGCTAAGCGACTGATGTAGGTACTCACGCAACACCACGGACAGGTGGTCGGCCACCAACTTGACCACGGTCTTGGCTCTCACCGATCGGTATGTCACCGTCAACTATCTTGGCCAGGAGTACCTACTTCAAACACAGAGTTCAACTTTGGCATACCGTAGTATGGTTCCAGTAGTATAATTATACCTGTTTATCTTATTTTTGCTCAGTACGTGCTTAAGGTATACCGGGTTAAGTTCCAGTGACGCACGGTCCACGTCAACATGACTTCAACATTCGTTTGTGTGATTGACGTGTACGGACAAGTCGATCAAGCAGTCGTGACTGGGGTCAAGATTCGGCTAAATCGAAAATAGTGCACTCGGCAAAATCAATTTTTTCCGCCTCTAAAATAATAATATTGTCGCTGTTTTGAAAATTGTTGATCAACTTTGACGTCATGTTTTCAGCCGAATATTCGCGAGATAAAACTTCGTGCAAAAATACGAAGTTTTTTAATCATTTTTCAATAGGCGTGGAAATGTTACTATAATATATCCGGTTAGGACGGTTGATTTTCAATCTTTGGAACTTGGTCGTGTAGGATAACACAACTAAAAGTCTAAATATGACGTAAATAAAATAACTGTGTGAAATTGACTTTATCGTTTTGCGAATTCGATTACATTTTAACACACAAACTAGTTATTTATTAAAATGTACGTGGAAAACGAATACAAAACGGTAAAAATGGTCAAGTGGATAGCCCCGGATGTCAGATATAAGATCGTCATAGCTCATAGGATTACCTAGCAATGTCGGGAGTAGATAATGGACAATATCTAGAAAATTATATGGGTGGATGGGATCAGTCAGTCCGTAAAAATTCAAGAAGGAAAATAAAACGGCACATGTTTATTGTTTCCGTTAAAGACGTAGCCGCCGTTGACATAAAGAAAAAACGTTAATAATGGAGACAATTTGCCATTCCAAAGTTCGAAGTGTTTATATATTATATAAGTCATGATCAGGAGCATTTTTAGAGTTGGCTCGATTTCTTTCGAAATGCTACCTGAACGTTTTGGTTTAAATGCCATCAAAATCCATGTTCAAAACGACCCCGGTTAAAATGCGATTGCCATAAATTAATTTCGGTAACCAGATTTAACATAATGTACACTAGATATAATGACACTAAATATGTACCCATTTACTTGTTTGGTTTAAATAAAACAAAGCAATTATAATTCAAAACGTACATCATTATTCAATAATCAATATATTTTATTTTTCCCACGAGCATTGAGGTTTAGAATGTTTTTTTTCTTTCAAACATTATGTCTTCGTGCAAGAAAATAGTCCAATGCGTAGATATAAATATATTTAAACAAAATTGGATTATTACTATTTTCCAATCAAACGTCAATGCTTATATATAGCTACATACGTAATACTATGTGGACGTGTGGTATGTCTCCATGTTATATCTTATCGAGTCCTATAATCCCATTTATGACATATTATTATTATGCCTGTCAATATTGGTTTTAGAATCGTATAAAATATGTCAAACGAAATAATATTATAAAATCTAGATAAGTATTTTAAAAGTAACTTCGAGCTGCTAGTAAGGAGATGAATAAAAACCACCCGTTTGACATTTAATTTGAAGGAATGTTCGTTTATTACGAGATGTACAAAATTATTGCTGGTATAACATAAACAAAAAATAAAACAACTTAAACATTAAATAATAATATTATAAATTATAATATATTACTACTCTCATGCATGTGACTATTATATTGTTGCTAAAAAATAATAAATAAAAATATCACAATACCCATTACCAACGTATAATATAATGTACCAAAGGTATTTTTTTGTTTTTAATATTTCCAATTTCCTGGTAGAGGTTAAAAAAAACTGGACATCATGTGAAGTTTGAAGGGTTGACCCACGATTTAAAAATGGTTACGAAACATTGCAGCTATTGCATAACGGGCGTTATCTGATTGCGTCCAATTTCGACCTTTTATACCTTTCCAGTGCTTGGTTGCGTCCCTAAGTCAGGTAAATTAAAAATATGAAGATAGTTCGTAGTTTTTATTGGGCCGGGGTCAACATATGAAACTAAAATTATGAGAATGTATAGATAAACAATTTGAAAAATAAAATAAAACCCTCATACAATTTAATATAATAGTATCGTAATGTTATTTCACTTAAAACCTATGTTTATAATATTAAACTAAATACAATTAATATATTTTAATACTAATTGTAATGTTATAAATAAACGTATTAATTTTAGTATTATACAGTGATGTGTGGTTTTTTAAATTGTTTTGCCTGTGTCTATGTTTATATTTTTAGGTAGTAAAAATCCTTTAATTTTTCTATTTCAGCACCTTTTCTGGGAAGAAAGTGAATTTAGTTAGTCTTTTTTTTTTGGGGGGGGGGGGAGCAACAGATATCATAAAATATACTTAGTACCTAATAGCAAAGGGAGACAGACAGTGTTCGCTCAGAATCGGTTTTCGAATGCAATGATTTTATATAATTGACTTCAAATATAACTAATCCGTCACAGCGACCCCTCTGGACACCTACTGTTCATCAGAGCGACTTTCTCTGGTTTTTTTTTGTTTATTATTTTTATTTTGTTTTAATCATTAAATGTTAAAATGATCCATATGACCTAGATACATCATAATAAATAATGATATGAAAATATTATTATGTGTTTATGTAAAATGTTTAGCTTAATTAATTTTCCCAATCTCAAATCATTATTATTGTACACCACTTCATAACATTATAAACAGTGTAATTTAACACTCAGTTACTTTGTAATAAGACGCAATAACATGATAAAGGAGGAATATTTTGTTTACCTGACATTGGAGCGCAATTGACAGTCTCTGTGCATAACAAGTACCGATAGTCTCCAAATTGTATTACCATTCAGTTAACAATTTTATTTTAATAGTAAAAATTTACCTTTTCTTATTCTTTTAATACAAAATGATACCTATAAGAAGTTCCTCAATAATTGTGCCAAACATTAATTATGATGATAATAAAAGTATTATTATAAAATTATATATGTGTAGATTGTAACAACTAAACCCGCCCTCCACCCCCTTTATCGGTTTAATTTATGAGGTAGCACTGTGAAATGTAGCATTCGATAATATTTGTGTAATCGAATAAAACATCTATGTTGAGTATTAAAAAAAATAACATTTCATTACAATAATAGCCTTTCAATATAGTATTATGTCCATCGTCCGTGCTTATAGTCTTATAAATGTATAATAAACCTTTACGCGTGAGTCATAAAATACCTTCGATATGTATTAATTACGGCCTCAAACCGTTACTAATAAATAATTTATTAGATACTATGTTGAAGCCAAGAAAATAATAATACTTCTTATTACGATGGTCGGTTGTCCAATGAGGTTGTAAATGGAATGACTCCATATTATAATGCCATCGGGTCGTCTATGAAATACGTAGGTATTATATTATATCACACTTACCTTGTGCCAACACGATATAGTTGTACTATTCAGTTAAAAATTATAATTATATTTTGGTAAAATCAACTGACCCAAAATCTTTAGCCAGTCGCCGTTTTGGTGTTAACCTAAACGTTAGCTGTGAAAATACATTTTTTATGAATTTCTAACAGAAAAATAATTTTCAAATTATCGAGCTTTTTATGAATTTAGTCGAAATTTTAACTGCAATCATAACGCTATTTTTTTTTAAGTCAAAACATTAACAACTTATGAGAAATTTTGTATTATATATTTTACAAGTATTTGATCGGTCAAAAAATTATATATCAACAAAACGTAATTGAAAAAAAAAATCATAAGCTTCTCATGGCTCAATAACAATCGAAATTAGTTATCATAATATATAGAAAATAGTCGTTTGAATATTTGGTGAAAAGATTACAATTATTAGTTCTTGAGTTGCTCAAAAAAAAAAAAAAAAATTGATTTTATCTGAAAATTACTTATTTTTATTTATTTTGTCCTTCCCAACACATTTGAAAACTATTGTGAATTTACTTACTTAGTTTTGATCCCCCAAAGTACCAACCAGATACTTTCCTACCAGAAAAGATGTTGAAGAAGAAAATCAGAATATTTTTACTGTCCTAAAAAGGTGCTGACAGACAGAAAAAAACACATCATTGTAAAATCAATACATTCTTTCGCTCCGCTCAGAATCTAAAATTTGACAAAAAGACAATAAAAAATATAATTTTCTTCCATCGTATATTTTTATAACATCATTACAGCCTATAGGTACGGTATTTCATGGAATATTTACAACTCGCGATTTCGTTACATTTCAATATTTCACCAACACGTTTCACGATAAATTAAAACAGAAAACAAAGTACAGAAGTACCATATAACATAATTATCTTTAAATAGAAATAAATGGACAAAATTGTACAGTTTTTTTTGTGTTTTCTCTTCGATTAGCAAACCAAAAAAAAGTAACATTCACAATGATTATTTACGAGGGACTTCTGATAAAATACAATAAATTATTTAAAATTTAATTGAAGCTGTAATGTGGTCATGATTTAATAATATGACCACATTGAATCTCTAATGTGGTCATGATTTATGACAACAATATTATTATTACTGACGGTGATATAATATTATGTGTAATGTGTAAAACATAATTGATACGTCACGTGAACGATACTTGTAATTGTTTATTGTCTATATAATATTATAATATGTCTACACTATTATTGTAATTGAATATGTAAATATAATTATAAGCACTCACCATCACCGTCCAAAGGACACGAGCGATCTTGTCTATTCGAATGACCAACGCCCATCTTGACGAGCGTATTTGAATATATATATTATATGTTTTGGGTAAACCTATAAAAAAAAAATTATCAAATTCTCTTATAATAAAACGTAAAGCAGTTACTCCTTTGTCCACCGCAGTGAAAATATACATATAGTATGTAAATATATGTAAAATATGCATATAAACGATAGAATTATAATTTGTCAATAAGTGAATAATAAAACTTATTCAATTATCAGTTCTATCCGCTTACAACCATTGGCATAATTGTAATATTACCATAACCCGGTAAAAAAATAAAGTGTGTTTGTTCATTGTTTTATTCAAAAGTATTTTAAAACTTGGCCTTTTCGAGATTTTTCAAATAAATACCGTATGTCTACACCGATGTTCGCCGGAGCAAATAGAATAATTAAAATATTACACGCGTATAGGTATTATATTATGTTAACAAATTTTCTTAAAACGGTAATAAGACATCTCGAAAAATGATTATACAGTAAAAAAATATTTTCAGTTTTTTTGGACAATTGGTAAATTGTATGTACTAAATTAATATAAAAACAGATAAAAAATACTAAACTGAATAGCATATTTTTACTCGTTGGTGAAAAAAGTGTTGGTACTTGTTTTATTCAAGTCCATTATTACAGTACTCATTTATTAGTATGATGAATCTTCATTGAGGATATTATAAATATTGTTATATTAAACCATTGACTTTTACATTGATTTCAAAAGGTCTAAGGTAAGCAAATTCAGAGTTCATCAACGCACATATAACATGATAACAATCTGATATAAAATATGAAATAGGCCTAACAAAAAACTCATAATATTTATACTTAATGGTTACGTTTTTTTTTTTATCATTCAATGTCTTATTGTATAGGCACTTATTCCAACGACATTTTCAAGAGGAAGTCATATAATTTCAAAGATACATTTAAAACATTATATAACTACGAGAACATTAATAGTTAAACTTTTACAATATTATATCGACAGCTTCAAATGCACACATAATATTAATTTATGATTTCTCCTAATACAACTTTTTTCCTGATTATTAACACTATTTAATAACTGATTTTGTATGCTTATTTTTTTTTATCATGATGAGCATCTTAATCTACTTTTAGTTGACGTTTATATACTGTGATATCAATCATTATTATTTGATAATATAACTCACAAGTACTAAATATTATAATTACTCATATATATATATATATATATGTATGCAGACATAGCATATACTATTATATATGTACACATATATACACATATATTATGACATTATGTACATAAATATAAATATATTTCCAGTAATAATATAATAATACAATATTACATAACATCGATTTTCAGAGAGATGTTTAGTGTTAGATTCACAATATATAAATGCAACTGGTACGTTTTTTGATCTGTACAAATAATAGAAATAATATATATAATAAAATAGCCGAAATAAATAATTAAACATAGGTAGGTACTATATTATTTTATGTAATAATCTTTGAAAAAAAAAGGATTTCATTTTGTTCCATCGATATTATATAATTTTCATTAATTTGATGTTATATCATAATATTATAATATGTTCTTTTTTGGTTGAAAATGTTTGAGTCATACGACAGCGATGAAAATTTCGTCAAACGCCGTTTACAAATTGATCCGTCCAGATGTTCATAAAATACAAATGGTAATTATTAATAACAGTAGGTGCTAACTAGGTAGCTATAACAGGATATTGGCTTTTTGACAGCTACAAATCCTAAAATACATTCGGGTAACGAAATTGGAACGAAAGTGAACGACATTCAGCATGAGTGTTTATAATAAACCCGATAAATAGTCGGTAAATAAAACAAAATTATCATGAAGACTGTAGATTTACCATAGGGCGTGGCTTTATTTTTAGTGACTAAAGGGTAGTAAGTGACTGAAAAAATTGTACTCACCTCTGGGTTACATGCTTTAGATGTTTTGTGATAAAGAATTTTATCTAAATATTCATGAATTCTTGAAAATATTTTGTACTTTGCCTGTATCAACTACCACGCCTGAACAATTTTTTTCAAGTTTTTATCAAGTATTAAGTCTTACCTAATAAATAGTATGACAGAAGTAAATATTTTATCAATTTTCCTATCTAATATATGATAATAACTATAAATTAAGTAGTAATTATTATATACTTTATTTATTAGAACCGACTTAGGGCCCGCTTTACAATCATAGTTTAAACCGAGATTGAGCGTGACCGAGGTTTAAATTATGATTGTAAAACGGGCACTTAATGAGTTGGCTTTATTGGGATGTCACCGGTCAATATAAATATCATCAGATGAGGTTATCGATGAACTGAGCATCCAAAAAAAATAGAAAACGGGATTGACGTTAGTATGACTTTATAATAAATGCTATTAGGTACTATATAATTTGTGTTCATTCTCATTTCACCTTGATTCACACTAACCTCAACAAATTAGAGGATTTTAAAAATGTATATTATGTAAATATTTATGGGTGTATTTATTATTATATATTTCATCCCCCCCTAGCAAAATTCCTAAATACGCCACTGCAATGGTATTATGTAATTTATAAAAAAAATGCTTGAATTGTACTAATTTTGAAGACATATAATAAAGTTTAAGATTAAAAGATTGAAACACTGAATTCGGCGTGGCCTGTAGAATATTACCCACTATTAGTAAAAAAAAAAAAATTATCAAATTTGATTGTTTCTACAGAACAGAATCATTATTCCCATAGAGCGTATTTTTGTGTACAAAATTACAATGGCACCGGGCCCTTTAATAGTTAATACCTACAATACTGAACGATAAATTCAGTAAAAAATAATAATAATTTTAAATACCATTATAATTAGAGCACAACATGGGTGCCAGACCTGCATGACATTCTAATATAAGTAGTTATAATGTATAGGTACCTAATAGTATATTATAATACTATGCAATATAATATAATTGTGTGATAGTGGAATATTTAGTAGGGTGTCTCTTGAGAGTATATACTCATTCTTCTTACAACCTAATTAATTATAATATTGCATTTATTGGATATTATAGCTATTATTTGGTGACTTGGTCATGTTAGGGAACAGAAATCCATAAGTCCTTATACAAATCTTGTGTTGTTACTTTATTTTATTTTATTTTATCAATACGTCAAAATGTTAGTTTGTACTGATGGACAAAGTGAAAACTGAAAGTGCATGCAAGTAGGCCCTTATTAAGTCGTAGGTATTATAAACAAATTGCAATCATATTATTTAGGTTAATTAGTAATATTAATTATATATTAATACATTATGTAATTATCGGTGCATCGAATGTTATCCCTTTTTATATTAAATAATGTGTTTAAAAAAAAAATAAGTCGTACGAAACTCATTACAGCATCCAACAACTATAATATATAAGTGTATGAGACAATTTTATGCAATTGTAGTTTCAAGTTTCACATTATTAGTTTCCCTAGTGTACTTGGGCGCCTTTGTGTATAAGTTTCAAATACATTATTTGCAGAGAGGTATACATCAGAAATTATCTTCTTAAATAACCGAATCGTTATCGTTTCTTATTTAGTTCAATATTTTTTGTTACAAATTCAAAAACCTACAAATAGTGTCCCAAAGACATGTTATAATAACAATTATAAAAATTATTTTTTTCTTTAATAGTTTTTCAAACTAATTTTTAAACCCTGCTAACCTTTAAAACTTTTTTATTTTAAATACCCAAGTAATATCCAATGTGTATCAATTGACACGATAATCATACATGCTAAGAGTAAACAAAAATACGTGAGTGGATTTTAAGAAAGAAGTAACCCAATGGTGACGCTGTCAAGCCACTCTCAAACATTTTAAAACTAAAATTGAAATTATCTGCAATAATAGATAATACTATTTTATCAAATGACTTAATCATTATTATTGTCTTTAATTTAATTTTACGATTTTGATTTAAAACTAATGTACATTTTTAAAAAAAAAAGTCGTTTCAAACAAATATATATGATAAAATGTGATGAAAATAAAAATACAAGAATACGATAGTACCTAGTACAGTTATGAGACACGCATTTGTAAGACATATAAAAATTCAAATTATGTGATATAAAACAAGACATAATAGGAATTTAAACTAAATGTATTATGTATATTATATATTGTAAGACAGTCCTTAGAGCGTAAATTAGAATGCAAAATACCAATTTTTATACAAAAGACCAAGTTTTGTTAGACTTTACTAGTAGATAGTGGGAACTCAACTGTGAAAACTGTAATTTGTTTTTAAAATAAAAAGTTATAAAACATTAAAATGGAAATTTAAAAAAAATTGTATTGAAAAATTATACTTTGTACCTAGTCCGATTGTCAATAATTTATGTTACATTGTATTTACATATTCTATTTTGACGTCATTTTATACGTAACAATGACTTACAGTATAATATTATAATATAATAGGTAATATATTTCACCATGAAACGTAAAGAAATAATAAAAATCAAACATTTAGGTATTTAATCTATTATCTATTATATATAAATTATAACTATATTCAAAACTGAACATAATATTTCATTATTTAAAACCTTATCGAATAAGCCATAAAATTGTAAATCCGTAATATTTTGTATAGTATAAAACTGTTTTTTACTCATGTGTATACGATTTATCGCTTACCATTTGCCAGAAATATTATAAAATTAAATATTATTATCATCATACGCATAATTTTTTACCAGCTTTCTGCAATGATTATGAATAGGTACATAACTTTGATGTATTTTCTCGTCATACTATTTATATTATACACAACTATTATATCCACAAATAATAAATCACAGATTTTCCATTTTATTATATTTTTTCAAAACATAATTAAGTACTATATAGTCGCTATAATACCGGAAAATAATATTTTGTTCTTAGAGGTATTAAATTGTATTTCCACCGCAATGCTATAAGATGAACCATTTTCCGAAAGCAGTTGCGACAAAATATTATAAACTCGCTATTATGCTAAAATCTTTTTGATGGGGCCCAAAAATATCGCAACCAAATTTATGTTAAAACTTTCTGGTGGTTCCGTTTTTGTTTTAAATATTTAATTGGAATTTGTTAGCATCTCAGATTAAAAGCTGTGTATATTCATTATAAACTCGCAGTTGTATTTATATGTATTATTATATTATGTACTGGGTTGATTTGATTTTGCATTTTAAAGAGTACGGGATAATACGTCATAACATAAATTCAGACATTTTTCGTATTAATCAAGACGTATGGTTTCAATGTTGGCATCACCTTTACTCACCTTAATACTGGATTGGTAATGCAGGATATTATTATTACATTAGTGTAACGTTACCACAACGTACTAGTAAACAACGCGAATAAATCATTTTTGATTTTATAATATGACGTAGATGGGCATTATTATGACGTGCTCCTGTATTAAACAATATGTATTTTTCTTTAGTTTTTCTAAAGAAAATTCTTACATATTATTTTCTATGTTATATAATTATTGTCATATTCAACAAAACATAAATTTTATCATTTACGTTAATGCGTAATTTTTTTCGATTTGCCATAAGTCCTACGATAACACGTATTACATCGCTGTGAAATATATTGTATTATAGATAATATTATATCGATTAGATACCTATGTTTGCAGTGACCCAATCGTCTTTCATTTGTTACGTTCGAAACCAAAGTATTGTTTCAGCAAAAAGTCTGTGCGTAATCCCAAGAACGAAACATTGTTAATACTTTAGTCACAATATTAAAGCATGTAATTTAAGCCCTTCTATCACGATAAATATCGAAAATAGATTGAGGCGTTTGCGTAATAGTAAAAATATGGTATAGGTAATACACTCGTAATTTTATTTTATATTAAAATAGTTCACTTTCCAAAAAAACCATGCTGATTTATACGGATATTTATTAATTATTATTATTTTTTTTTTCATTGACCTATATCAACTATATAGCTATTAGCTTTTTGTAGTGGAGTAAGGTCGGATCGAAACACGTGTGTGTATGTGTATGTAAGGATTTATCACTAAAAACACCCGTGTGTCACCCATCCCGGAACTAGTGACACCGGCCGGTGCTTGCACTTGGAACACGTTTCGTGACTGAATTCAACCACCACGCCACACTAAGCCACTTGTTAATTGTTATTACCATATTTAATTCTATATTCTGGTAACTAATGTAAATTGTATTTATTTTACTTTTTAACATAGATAATATTATTATGTTTTTGTTCTGGGTACAATTTTATTTTTACTAACCGATTTTCGAAACGCTTTGTTTATAATCATGGAAACACAAATCATCAATAAAAACAAAAAAAATTAATTAAATTCCTAACAAAATGTAGCATGATACTATAGATATTTTTCAACTGCATGCAACCCAAAAATACATAAGCTATGATTCCTCAATTTTCTTAGCGGAGGAAAGATATCTAGTAGCATATTACTTAAAATATTATATACCAACGAAATTTTTTTTTTATAATTTAACAAATACTTTTGAATTCACCACAAATAGCTGGTCGGATAGATAACCCGGCGCGGCGTTAGGGCGGTTAATTAGGTACCTACTAATTATCGGTGTTAATATATCAACTAAAGCTTTAAAATGTTAACGATTCAATTCTAGAAGATATTGTAAACATTATAGCAAAAAAATTCTTAAAATATTATTTAATGTCTTAATCTTTAAATAATCGGTAAACACAATATGTTATATTATGAAGTCCGCCAGGTTGTTATTTTTTTTTATACAATATTAATAATCTGCTCGAGTGGCCACGTAACCAATGGCAACCATTTATATACAAAAAAAATACTAATTTCTATAAATGTCTACAAATAATATTATAATCTGTAACTAATAGGTAGCATTGTAGCAACCATTTATACTTTTTTTTTTTTTTTTTTATTAAAAATAAAGTGTATTTACAATCTATACTTAAGTGTATAATGAGTAAGTGTGGTGACAGAGAAAGTAAGTAATATATAAAAATAACAGAGAAGGAAAGCTCCCAGCAGTGCCACCTGACCAGAAATTAAGGTTGTTATTTTAGGATTTAATTAAGAAGCTTATTTATTTTTAACTATTTATGTTTTTAAGCATTTATTTACTAAATAAAATGTAATACATTTTACACCAATGTTACATCGTACAAACAATTTTACTTTTTCTTTATTTTGATAAAAATAAATTAAAGGTAAATATAAATATAGAAAGCGGGTAAGTGGATGTCGCTCTTGTGTACAGTAGGTTACAAGTGGGACAATATATAATGGATTGTATTAAACTTGAATTCAATGATATAATATCATTGTATAAGATAAACGATTCTGAGCGGAGACGGTTTATCAGTCTGGATTCTTTAAATTTGTATTATTTATTATAGCCTTTAAGTAGAATTAATATTATAATATTATAATTTTGTATTTGTTGCTACGAATATTGTTAAATATTACTAAGTTATTTATATACGTAATTGTACAGCGTTTTTATTACACTTTTACAAATAATAATTATAGATTAACTGTTATTGATCACTTAAAGCTTGTCAATATAGCTTCGTGATTTCTATTTACAATTTTAACATGTGGGTAATTTAATATACACCAAAGTAAGTAAGATATTTAAAATAGTTCTAAATGTTTAGATCTTTTTATAGATAAAGTTATTTAGAAACTATAGATTTTAACAGTGGTTTTTTTCGTACGATAAAATGAAGAACCATTAATATTTTTTGTAAAGTAACCGAAAGATTTTCATTTATTTTCAACGCTCTTTATTTCTAAGTGCAATATAATGTACATTAAGGTCATAAATTGTTATAGCCACTGTTATAAGACTGTCGTGGTACCGGTGCATTATTTAAAAAGCCATAACATGTCAAAAAACTTCTACCACAACTTCACAACTATATTTATTTAAAAAAATCATATCCTTCGCCAATTACGAAAATTGAACATGTTTTTTTTTTAGTGAATACAACAATACCACTAAAACATAATATTATAAACTATTATTACTGTTTCATAATTTAACACAGTTATTTTCAATATGACTGATGGTAATTTATTTTTATATTTTACTACAGCAAAAATATTATATTACTTGTATTATCATTAATGACTAGATATTATTTTAAAAACTGGTGTAACACAATGTGTATATATGTTACGGTCAATCAAATAAAAAAAAAAAAACGATAATATTTGTTAATTTGTTTTGTTATTCCATCAAAATATTCGTTATATTATAATATATGAAGAAAATTAATAAACATTATTTAGTTTCATAGTTCATTATAAAATTGCATTGAATTTAATTTATTATAAAAATAACATAATTATAATATTCGCGTAATATGATAATAAAATTAATAATCATTGTTTTTTAAAAAAATATTATCAATAGGTAAACATTTTTAAATCATAAAAAAAAACATTATTATAAATTATTATAAATAGCCAATTGGTGATGATAAAATTATAATTTATAATGAAAATAAAAAATAATATTAGTTTGTTAGTAAAAAAAATCGTGGTTCACATTGCCCGGTATTTCACATTGCCCGTAACATATTATGCATTATATATATATTGTTAAGTAGAAATTTTACTATTAAGTTAATAACATGCATAACTTACAATCGCACAACTAATTTATTCGTATAGACATTTTGAAAATTCCTTTTTAATTCAGCTATTATAATAATATTACGATAATCGTAAATTAAATATTTTAAAAAAAGGTAATTTTGGAAAAAACAAAAGTTATCACATACTTAGTATTTACATTGACAAATGTAATTAATATTTGTCAGCAGCTACCGGCTACCTCTATTATACTCTAACTGTCTACTAATAATTAATTAATAAATAAATCATATTCAAATTTTTTGTCCAAATATTAATGAAATATAATCAGTGACCACTGTAAATTTGTTAACTGCTCGATTTTTTTTTTTTATATATATAATAGCTCAATAACACATAGCATTTAAAATGCAAGTGACAAAATGTATTATCTTTCTAAATAATTGAGATTCAATATAGTAACTTTCAAGTCGACTTTAAGTGTCATTAAAAAAATTTCCATTGCAAATTATTCGAATACTTAAAGTTTAATGGTTTTAAAATTTAGGTAGGTATATGTATAGTTTGTTGAATTCGATCTTGAACCTATAACACTCTTTATATAATAGGACGTGCCGACAACGCGTCACATATCATGAAAATGCTATGGTAAAATCTATGGTAAATCGTAATATTTTTAATGGGAAAATCTAATAATATGATATCACACGACTGTCTCAAGTTATAAATAAATAAACAATGTATACAAAATCAATGTTTAAAACAGATTTTATTTAAAATTGAATCACATATCCCCAGAGACTAAAAACAAGAAGTACTCTCAACGCCTCCCCATTACGGTAGTTATCTGCGTGTATAATGATTACAAAATGAACTCGTTTGTAAGTTCGTACCTTGGTCCCCATTATCAAAGATATAAAAATATTGCCTCGGGGAAAACCGAGTCAGTAATATAACATCAAAATATCCATATTTTGAACTACACAATATGTAACGGATATAATTATCTGGAAATGGAATTAATGAAACTACATAATATTATTTTTGTTGAACCGTTCTAGTTCAAAAAATATCAAACGAACCAGAATCAATACTATTTTACATAGATATAAGAATGAGAAGAGTTTTATAAAACTAATCAGTTAATACATTATATTGGCTGTCATAAAAAGCAAATATTAAGAGTAATCGTGGTACGAAAAGTTTTTGAGGTACTACATTAAAATTTAATTATTTGTATTTTAAAAATATTAAAATAGTACACTTTATAAAAATTAATCCGATTCTTACAACTTTGAGAAAGTTTACCCGAAATGGGTTTTATTAATTATGCTACGCTGTCCATTTTCCACTCCTAACCGTCATCCATGACAGGGAAACACTAACACTGTATGGGTATTATATAATTTAACTTATTAGATGCTTAATCATTTTAACCCGACTCTATCAAATTATGTTTGAATATTTAGTTTGACATTTTAGAACAGTTGCGTGTAATGCTAAATGATCAATGATTTTATCACTTCAGAGTATTATTACTGCCTATAGGATAATGTACCAAAAACACTGTTTCTTCAAAACAACTTATAATAAACGAACAAACTATGTAATTAAGATATTCTATAATTTGTGTATGTAAAAAAAAATTATTATTTATTCAACATTTGTCTATACTAAAGTAAAATATAATAATTATTATAAGATGCACTGAATTATATCCCTAAATCCCGTTAATGATAATTGCAATCTATAAACTGAGGTAATGAGCGGTAATTGTTTAGTATTTATTGCTATTTAAGCAATAATAACAATAATAAAAAAATAATTAAATATTTTTAATTCTAAAACAAGCTATTATATAATGATAAAATATTTGTTTGTTATTAATGACAATATGTAAGCACGCTATTTGTTTTCTTTTTCTGGATTGTAAAACAAGTATCATTTGTTCAGAAGAACCAACTAGTGGTTTTAGATAATATTAAATAATAAGTGAATTGTAAAATATATCATTTAAAAATGCTCATTACTCCCTTTGAAATTAAAATATCACTGACACCTATGAGATAAAATAAATAATGTTCTTACCTTTGAATTTGATGATATTATGTAAATTCGCTTTGATATTAAAGCTATCACCGCAATATTGTGTAGTAAATTAATCATACTTCCCGAAGTTCGATTGTAATTTCGAAAAAACGGTTGGGTTTATAAACTTCTAGACTATGCTTCTTAGGAATCATTTTTTTTATTTAAAATCAGATGTGCCCAAAATAAATACAAATGTAATGCAATTATTTCATGGGATTTCTAAAAAAAAAAATGGTTCTATTAAGGTCATTTTAAATTGAAAATTAAAAGTCGACTTCCTAAAAAGCCCAGATATTTTGTCAATGAGTTCATAGATGTATAAAAAATTTAAATCGGACATTCCTAAGTATGTGTAATTTACCTCCGCTTATTGGTCTGAAACGTATGAAAAATACGTGTGCTGCAAATTTGCTATATTATTGCACGCCACAGAGGTAACACAATTAGTGCGCTGAAATCGGCTTCTTAACATTATTAGGAGAAAATAAGAGTGAATCCTTTTATAAAGTTTGATTGTAAGTACACGGTTTGTATTCCAAAGAGGCAGTTTTTTAAATGTCACAGTCTTTTTTGATAAAATGACTAAATCCGACGAGCTACTCCAATATTGCCTAGGTACCGTTAAAAATATTTTATAGAATACTTGAGCAACCCTCCCCCTTCCACCACCAAATAAAAACAAAAAATGTTCATTTTTTAAACTGTATGAGTGTTTGAATTAAAACTGAACATATTTTATTATTAATACTAAACTCGGTTCATTCTTAACCTGCCACAGTGTAATAAACATGAATTTTTAGCGTTATTATAATAAATATATTTATTTTGTTTAAATCAATGAGAATTACCTACTGCTGTGAATAGCATAATATTATTCGTACGGATAATTATTATGCAGTTCACGTTTTCACGATATTTTCAACATTAACGGATTTCGAAAATCATTATTCAATATTATTGAATAACGATATAGTTAGTATAAGTCGATATAATATATTTTGTTTCTAAGCGGTATTACATTAATTTATCATTTATTTATATACCAAACTATTTCGAACAAGTGAACCATAATAACAGCATAATGAACCAAAAGTTTTAATAATGGATTTTAATAAAATTATTTATATTATTATTATTTGTAATTTGTATGCATTAGTAATAAAATATTAAATAACCGCATTCCAACCAAAAACTACTGCTAAATTCGTTTGTTGAACGCGTAATATTCACCATCCATTTTCCGTTCAAAAAATGTTCGCCCTTTTAAGTAAATGCAAGACTGCCATATTTTGAGATGTTAATCACTATGACAATTTAGCGCAAAACGAACAGCTATTCTATTTATAAATACAATACAGTCATATTTCATGTTGTGGCTGCACTATCACAAATTATAAAATGCAATACTGCCACAACTCTAAATATTGCGGTTTTGCACTCAACATATCACACAATAATTAGATTTTATTCAGTAGAAATAACGCCACAAGTCAAAATGAGGCAGTCTTGAATTTTGATTTCAGTGATAATTTGGATAAATTAAAATAAGTATACTACCATAAAGTAAATATGGCTCTCCTGCATTGAAAATTAACTAACATTTAAATAATTCAATACTGACACATCTCTATAGTGGCTAAATGAAAAATGATATTGAATGTGGTGTTCTTGCATTTTATAGAGCTTATTTTTCTCTATTCAACAGTGGCCATAACTCAAAATTGATGAATTTTGAGTTGTGGCAGTCTTGTTCTAGGAGTGCGTTATAATCTCTTCCTAAGAAATGTTTTTAGAATTTAATAGTAATTCATAAAAAGAAAATAATCCGTTGCATTATTTAAAAATACATTATTATTTGTTCCGTGGAAATTTCTATAAAACATAGTAAGTAATGCATAATATTATTATTATAAAAAATACTTTCGTTATTATTTTAATGTATTTTTAAATTTTTACTGAAATATAGGTAATTAATGCACTAGGCGACGTCACACCACTCCTATTATATTATATGGATTTTAATTATTTTTAGCACAAATAAAAGAATATTATTAGATTTTTTTTTTTACAGGCTGACTCAATACAAACCAATACATTAGTAACAGCGAACATCATACGTAATGGTTATAATTAAAATTCAACAGTTTGTCGTAAATTGATTTTCCGGAACCATTGTAAAGTGTCATTGCATTCCACCGTTTATATTTGTTACATTTTTTTTTTCCGAATCCGTGCAAAAGGTAAAATATATTTCTAAATACTATTGATTTGCATCTCGATACCTTTATAATAATATATTATTATGACTGTAAAAACCTAATTACCTATGCCATTGTGGTGTATATAATTACTATATAATTATAATCATGACTATAATATTATTCCCACGGAGAAAATTACAATCAATCAATGAAATCAAGATCAAAAAAAAAAATCATTTATTATTAAAATTGTAATTTACAATCGTAGTACTTATATTGATTTTGATTATTTTGTGCACATTTTTTTTTATTAGATATTAGTTTATTGTTATTAAATATTGTGGGTTTCTATCCATTACACAAATACCTAGTGTTAATAATATTATGCTGTAGATTTAAATGTTAAATTATTTTCCTGGGTTTTCTGCTACATTAGTTTCTCGAGTCAATTAATTCAATTATAATATTATTATGATCTTTGAATAATTTTTTAATGTGGTCGAATTTTGTCAAGAAGTATATTATTTTGTGATAATTCACTCGATTTTAATCTCAATAATAATAATAATCAATACTTTTTACTTTACGGTAATTAGGACGATCATAAAATAAAAGTATTGTTTGAAAAGTTAAATATAAATTTCTAAAAAATAATTTTTAATTTTCCATTGGTTTACTATTTTTTCTGAGTCTATTTGACTTTAATCTGAAGGTGAAAATACCGCTTTCTAATAGTTTAGTAAAACTTTTTATAATCCAGTTCCATACAAAAAAATCTACTAAACCTTATGGATTACCGATTAAATATAATATTATGCATACCTCGTACCTATATAAGGGTTATATTATAAAAGCGATGCCATCAAAATAATTTTAAGCGACAACTTGGAAATCATATATTTTATGTAATAACTAACATATATTGGCATATATATACAACATATTATATGCATATAAAAATTAAATTTTAATTCAAAAACTTTAGGTTTATGATTTTGTCACTTTTCTGTAACTAATAATAAATATACTTATTGTGAAAAATTAATTTTAATGTTTCTATGATACACAAATAACTTATGGTCGATGGTTCCTATTTTAAATACTTTATTTTCGTCTACGACTATACATATGGCGAACATACACTACTATAATAGTATAGAATCATAGAAAATTACGATAATGCATCGATGCATAATGTTAATTATGTGAACGTACTTTGAACGCTGTAAATACCAATCATAATAAATTATAATAATAATCATAATTGATAATAATTTCCAGCCACAATGTTACTACAGTCAAGTATAGCTAAAATTTGTATATTACACAGCTGAGTTTATTATTAATGGACTTAGTTGATTAATAAGAATTTAAATTTGTTAGTTCAAGTGTTAACAAAATTTGCAAAATCACGAAAATTTGGAAATTATTTGTTGTTAAAAATGTATATCATTTTATAATACCTAGCTAAGGCTTGTACGTTTTATAATTTAATTCCAGGTTGTCATTTCGAAATAATATTTTGACGAAATTGGGTATTCGAAAAAAAACGATTTTATATATTTTGTTTAAATTCGAAAATATTATTTATAGGAATTTGAAATTTTTTACAATGTATATATATTATATAATATGAGCCAAATACCACTCACTCATTCATTCATCGCCACATTTCAAAAACTACAAAAGTACGATCCTGAAATTTGAAATAGTAGCTCCCCTAATAATCTAGATGTGCAATAAGATTTTCCGATATTTAAAATGGTTTTTTGAATAAATAGGACGATCATTGAATTCAAATTAATTAATAACACAAATTATAGGTGACAATAATTATTTTACGACGAAGAGTGCCTTACCTACTTACTGCAGCGGAGCGACTTCTCACTTCTCGGGTTGTTTTTTTGTTTCTTTTCTTTTTTGAATAATTTACATTCGTTTTGATTAGGTAATGAAACAAATACATCTTAATTTCCATTGCATTCAAATTTTTAAGTATCCGAATTAATGCGACAATGATGATATCGATTATAACATTAAAATATTAAATATAATGACTAGGTATACCTAACATTGTATAACACTATAAAAAATTTGTGTTAGTTAATATAATATTTGTTCAGTTTTTATTGTTTGATGAATTAGGTAAGAGTACAATAATGAATACGTCATAAATTTTCACATTTTACTTTATTCGTATCGTGCACCGTAATCTGTAACTTGTCATAACGTTTCTAATAAATTTAATAATAAAATTAATTAATTAATGACAAAGATGGGTCGGTTTTTACAACAGGTACGTCTAAGTAGTTCCATGTACACGTATTATACGTCACGTCGGTAAATCATGCAAAATATTATAAAACACCAAAATAATATAAAAAGGATGGTAAAAAAAGGGAAAAACCATTCACTACAATACCATAACTTTTTCTTATTATATGCATTGAATTGCCCACCAGTTGCATTTATTTCCATTCTTGTATTTTATTTTTAAAAAAGGGGAAAGTAGGAAACCGCTCTGCTATACTGAAAAATTAGATTTTACCTCGTCATTGAGTAGGTCACTATTACAGTGATCCTATCGGATGTGTTTAATTTGAACTCAATGATAAATCATTGCATACGAAAAACAACTTACTCTAAGCAGGCGTGGTCTGTCAGTATAATGCCAATATTACTAAGTATATAATATTATATAATATCATATTGCTATCATAATTAGTATAGTAATTTATTTTACTATATTTTTATAAGTAATGCGGTATACACTATAAAAAAGGCAACCGAAGTGACTAGAAATTAAAGTTTTTTATTTAAGAGAAGAATTTTTTTCAGCTCAAAAAAAGTTGAAATTTTTTTAAAATGTTACCATGAATAGAAAATTCTAATATTTGGGGAAAAATTCAAGTAACTACGATGGTTAGTTTTTGAATTACTAACAGCAAAATCAGTGGGTACCTAAACCAATTTTGTCGAAAACTGGATTTGTGAAAAAAAATTTGTTTTACACAATAATTATGAAAATAATTGAACATTTTTTACTATCCTCGAAGTACCAACTAGATTCATTTTCCTACAAGAAAAGATTTTGAAGTTGAAAATCTAAGCAAAACTGTCATAAAAGGTTATGACATATTGTATACAACAATTGTTTTTACACGATTTAATGATTTTTTTACAATATTCTACATTATGAATCGTAATTACAATCGTACAACACATATTTGTACTTTAAATATATATTAATAAATTGTACAAAAATAAGATAATATTCAAAGAATGCGCCCATAATATTCTAAATTTATAAAAAAAAAATAAGTTTATGCAGAATTAAAAACTAAGGAATAATATTTACAATAACATCAACGCATGGACAAATTATTCATATTTATAATTAATATTATTATATTATTATGCATCATAAAGGCAGACAAAAAATCCGATTCATCAAAACCAACATTCATAAATAAATAATCTTATTTAAAATTATATTAAAAGTGAATAGCCAATCAAACAAGTCAAATGAAAACTAAAATCTCAAGAGAATTATAGTCTAATATTTTTATTCATTATATTTTAGATCATAGCTAATTTAAAAAAAAATATACAAACTCATAGTCATCTTTTGACTGAATATTAATTTTATATTGAATAAAAATATATTGTTAAATATATTAAAATATATTAATATAATAAGTAATTTGTATGCAAATTATATTATGTATCATATTTTGGACTAACATTCAGACATGTTCAATAAAAATAAGTTTTAACTAAACAGGAAACGATTTTAAATTTATTCGTGGTTAAAATTGTATAGATATTTATTTATTTTTAATACCTGCAGTACATATACTATAAGACATGTATAAAAGTGTGTGTTCAATCAAAAATATATCAACGAAACCTAACGACATAACGTCGAAATATAGATAGTAGCTAAAAGGTAGAGTTAGAGTTATAGCTTTGACAATTTATCGTAATATGGTAAACATAATAATTTATGAAATGGAACAGGATGTGATTTGAACTCCAGTGGAAAGATTGCAAGCTTCTTGATATTATATCAAACCAGTAAGATGATTTAGAATCTGAAATTGATTTACACATCATAAATCAGACGCTTACATACAGCCTCTAATTAATTTATCTAGGAAACAAGACGTAAATATAAGCTGCTACCAAAATGTTATCTGTTTCATTTATCCGATTGAAATGATCAGAAACATCCTGTCGACTCTACTAACGTAAATTACTAAGTTGGTATTATATTTGGGGATGATCAATTCACAAGATAAAACCAACAAAACTTGAGGATTACCTAAGGACCATTTAAGTTTCAAAACAATCCGAAGTGAAGTAACGATGTTCACAACTACTCAATATATTTAGATTATCTACGATAAATCCATACAACTTCAGAAAATCAATTATGACTATTTTAATTGCATACAATAAAAGTACTCACTGGAGCGTATAATAGGTATGAGAAAATATTGGAAATTTACGTTTAAAATAATTTTTTTTTAATCATATTATTATGAAGCACGATGGGTATAGTTAAAGTCGATGTCTATGCAACAAAATGTTTCAGCTTAATTGAACGATGCGCAAAAGTTGTGTACACGGAAGTCAATGCATTATATTATTTTCCGAGAATAATCAAGAGCTACACGAATAAAAAACGAATGTACGTTTAAATAAACGTATAAATACCTATATTCGCCGTTAGGTTAGTAAGTTTAGTGATGTCGGTTATTTCTTTTAAGCCGCATGACAGGTTTTTAACGTTAATTTTCACCGACGTAATATGTAGACACTAGCTGCTGCATACACAATTCGAGGTAAATCATTAATTAATTATTTTATTAAATTGATGCAGTCACTGCAAAAACGTCGGACTAATCGAATAAAGTGCAGACTTTTATTACTATACGTGAGATACGTGCTTGTACAAGCCGCATAATATTCGTGATACGGTTTTATCTCACAATATATTAATTTATAACACGTGCCTAAATCGTGATCACTATACCACGGTTTGTCCCGAATACGTTGTACCTACACCGTGAGGGTGGATCACTTGCCGATGTAGATTTTTTTTTTTGTTTTCTATCAACATAAATGATTATTTAGATATTAATGACATCACACCAAATTACCTGTTCTCAGAGTAACGCGGCGTGTACCTACACGACGAGTGCCGTATAGTAATATTACTGTCACGCGCACACGTGTGCCTATAGTATAATAATATGGAGGCAAAAACAAATTCGCGATAAAATTCGAACGGAAATCGTCAACGTCGCGACGGTGGAAAATTGAAACGTCGACCCCGTGGTCAATAACAATAGTGTAATATTATGGTCGGGCGTTAAGTATAACGGTCTCGGGTACGAATAAAATTTTACAAATTATAATAATAACCACTCAGACTTGTAGGGTCGGCGACGGCATGGCGAAACGCGAGAGGTTCGCAACCGACCACCGAAAGCACACTACTGAAATGTGTGTGTACGTCAAACACGGCCCATACGCTTACGACTACCCTCTTCAACCCCCGATAACGCCGCCATCCCTCCGCCAACCCGTTACGCCATCGTCCCTCCGACAACCCTCTACCCCTTCCACCACACTCGGCCGTCCCGTGATAGAGTTGGGACGGACGACGACCACGATGACGGCAACGACACTGTACAGTGTAGCCAGTTTGGTCCATCGTCAAAATCTCATAATGGCACATTTTTATCGTACGACTGCGTAGAGTACCTATATACGCACACAAACCGTAATAATATTTTGGTGTTCAGACTTGTTTCGGCCGATGACCACACTAGGTATATTATATAAGACGACAAAACACTGAACGTTTCACGTACGAAGTCTGCTCCCCGACCACCGCAGATTTTAGTAAATTCATATTATACGTTTTAATTGGGTATATATTTCTAAATGTAATGTATATTAAAAACAAATTTATAACACTAAAATACGTGTGTATTAGATACAGTAATATTAAGATAAAAAAATGACATAAAGCAATTCAAAATCTGCTTTGAACGTACGCAGCCATTGCAGTTGACCTACTAACAACTATGCGAAATTAAAGTTAAACATTTTAGAATAACAAACAAATCACAATCATTAATAATACATTTTTTTTTCATTATTTCATTTTGAAATAAGCTTATGCATATGAATGCTACATAATATTTTCATCTCCTGAACAAAACTGTCGTGTTAATGTTGTTAACGCTGCATATTTTTATGTTAAATGTAATGATATTTTCCACCTTTTAATTGCAATTATTTTATGTGTCACCTAGAAAAATACCTACCGAGGAATATTATATTAGTTTATTATTACATAACATTTTAATTTATACATTTTTTTTCTGGAAAATTAAATTCTGATCAAATTTGCAAGTATAATAATATTGTTCGTACTGTTCGCTGTTCATGCGACGATATTATAACGATTACAAAATAAATTTTTATATTACTAAATTTTAATTACACACACAATATATGCACACGTCACAATTGGGTATTATAAGTGTGTACGTGGACAACGAAATCGTTCAAATTTTTGTGGTGAAATAAAATAACTGTGAACACACAAAATATGTGAAGGAGTTGTTGCCCGAGGGTTCGTGAGGGTGAATGGACGCGTCCGAGGATACGGTTGACATATTTTGTTTTAAGCTTTTCAACGACCGTTGGATACGGGCGTATGTTATAATGTATAAACTTTTCATAATTCAGATGACCACTTTGCAAAAAAAAATGTAACACCGTGGTCTACGTTATTCGAAAATGTTGTCAAAATCGATTTTACGACCACTGTGTTGTACAAATATTTTGTTTAAAATTAAATTATGCAATCATTTTTAGATACAACAATACAAAATTCCATTGTAAATATGTCCAAATCAATGATTTAAATAATTAAAATCGCTAACCATTTAATAATTGAATATTATATTACGCAAATTCATTATGATTGAGCGATAGAGGGTATTTTAGTATTTTGTTTATATAAATAAAATTTAAAACCATAATTATTAACCATTCACCACAAGTAATTTACAACTGTAACAATTCTAAACTAATAATAAAATATAAAATATTATACATTTGGTATGAACGATTTGCTGAACGAGCAACACGTATGTTTCCGCACTCGGGTAGTCGGGTATAGTGCGTACGCGTAGTGTTATTTTCAGTAATTCAAGTATCATCAAAAATGCTTACCACGCAGACAGGACATTGGTAAGTGTTCACATAATATAACTAAGTAGGTCACACGTGCAACGGCGTACCGGTGGTTCCCACCGTCGCGTGACGTGCACTGCCATACAGGCCAACATGGATAATATACAGCCGACGTTTGCACAAATGCAAAATGCGATATCGGAATTAATGCATACTAATGAACAACTCCGCCGCGAAGTCGCAGAACTACAGGCGAGTCAACAATTATTACAATTAAAAAATGACGAACTGTCATTGGAAACTAAAAGGTTACAATTAAAAAATACATTTCATAATGTATCAGTGTCAAATGATGTTAACGTAGGTTCAAAAGAATCCACACAAAAAAACATCAAAAAACAAATTAGTGGTGATACTCAAAAAGTATATAAACCTCCTCCAATAACCATTAAAGGCGTGAAACACTTTGATAAATTAAAACAACTACTAACGTGCGAAGAACCAGCCGGATACGAACAAAAATTCAAAATTATATCAAACAACGAGACGAAAATATTGACGACAAATGAAAATCAATTTAGAAGCACGATAAAAATGCTAGAAGAAAATAATGTTGAATACCATCGGTATCAATTAAAAAGTGAAAAACCATTTCGAGTTGTGCTACGAGGTATAAATCATGACTCAGATCCGGGAATAATAAAAAGCGAACTGTACGACCAAGGTCATGAAGTAATAAAAATAACCAATATTCAGATAAAGAAAAAATCCGATCCTAAAAACAAAAACAGCGAATGGACTCATATACGTTTACCATTATTTTTCGTTGACCTACAACCAAGGGAAAATAATAAAGACATATATAGCATAAAATTGCTATGCCATCAGGTTATAAAAATAGAACCTCCGCGTAAGAATAAAGAAGTACCGCAGTGTAAAAATTGTCAAGCATTCGGGCACACACAAAACTACTGTCACAGATCTGCTGTATGTGTTAAGTGTGGCGAAGGTCATAGAACCACAGACTGTTCTAAACCTAAAAAGTCAAAAGCAAAATGTGCAAACTGTGATGAAAATCACACAGCCAACTGGAAAGGATGCTCTGCTTATAAAAAAGCAACAGAAAAAGCACACCCAAAAAAAGTCACTGCTGTACAAAGGATACAACAGAAACCAGCTCAGCCTGTGACAACAAACATTTCATATGCACAGATGGCTAGTACTCCAAGTACTTCAAAAAATAACCAAATTGCACCTCAAGTGTCTGTACAACAACCTAAGGAAAACAATGAACATAGGCTCAATGATATACTAGTTGCGTTAACCAATGTAACACAAACACTAGCAAATATCACAGCGAGAATGGATAAGTTAGAAACAATACATAACAAGTCCAAAAATGCCAAACAGAAAAATAAATGATCCCTACACTTCGGATCATAACTTGGAACGCCAATGGGTTAGTACAGCGCAAACAGGAACTTGAAGACCTCTTACACAGAGATAACATCGATATAGCTCTTATATCAGAAATCCACTTTACAGCGCGGACCTTTCTGAAGATTAGGAACTACCAAACGTATATTACATTACATCCCAGTGGTAAAGCTCGAGGAGGCTCAGCTGTAATAATAAAAGAGTCTATAAAGCATCATGAGCATGACAAATACTCTGAAAACCATATTCAAGCTACCAGCGTTGTCGTAAATGACGGTATAAACCTTATAGTCACTGCAATTTACTGTCCACCGCAAGGGGGTGCAGATGAAATTAAGTTTACTGAATTTTTCCATACTTTGGGCGCTAGATTCATAGCTGGAGGAGACTATAATTCCAAACATACTCATTGGGGTTCGAGACTTATCACCCCAAAAGGACGCGCTCTATTAAAAGCTGCAAACAATATCAATGCTGAAATCATTTCCACAAGAAAAGCAACGTATTGGCCAACTGACCAGTATAAGATTCCGGATTTATTAGATTTCTTTGTAATGAAAGGTATATCCTCTAATTACGTCGAAATAATAGATCTCATAGAATTAACGTCGGACCACATACCAGTTCTTCTCACTCTAAGTTCAAATGTTATAAAAAAACAAAGCAAGGTGTCGCTCACCAATAAAAAAACAGACTGGGACCTCTTCAGAACTAATCTAGAAGAAATGATTACCCTCTCTGTAAGACTTAGAACACCAATTGAAATTGATAGCGCCATTGAACAGCTAACTAACAACGTTGTCAAGGCAGCAAAATTGGCAACACCTGAAATACCAGCACGAAGAAATTGTGAAATCACCTACCCAATGGAAGTCAGGGAACTAGTAAAGAAAAGAGAAAAGCGAGGAAAAAATGGCACCGAACGAGAGATCCATCGGATAAAACTATTTGGAACCGCGCTAGTAGGCTTTTACATGATAAAATAAAAGAAGTCAAAAACGAAACGTTCAAATCTTACTTGAGTAACCTTTCAGCAACAAAAGACTCTGACTATTCGTTATGGAAGGCTACAAAACAAATGAAAAGACCTAGAGCCTATGTACCACCAATTCGCAAGGAAGATGGATCATGGGCACGTTGTGACCAAGACAAAGCTGAAATGTATGCACGTCATCTGGAACATGCATTTCAGCCGAACAATATCGCTTCTGAACTCGATATAGAACAGAATCAACCATTGAGCGAAATACGCGAAAAGATTAAGTACTTTACTCCATATGAAATTGCTAAAGAAATCGATACGAATATCAATATAAAAAAAGCACCGGGCTACGACCAAATAAACCCGAAAATACTGAAAGAACTACCCAAAAAGGCTATGATTCATCTAACACACATCTATAATGCCATCCTGCGTACAGAATACGTTCCTAAACAATGGAAACGAGCTCAAGTCATCATGCTACTTAAACCAGGAAAACCTCCTGAACAAGTAACTTCATACAGACCTATATCGCTTCTTCCAAGCTTATCTAAATTATTTGAAAAATTACTTTTAAAGCGTCTAAAACCAATAATAGAAGCAAAACAGCTTATTCCTGAACACCAGTTCGGATTCCGGAGTAAACACTCAACAATTGAACAGGTCCATCGTGTCACAAATATAATAAACAAGGCACTGGAAGGAAAAAAATACTGCTGTGGAGTATTCCTCGATATTGCGCAAGCTTTCGATAAAGTTTGGCACAAAGGATTACTTATTAAGCTACGCGAACAATTGCCGCATACTTGGTGCGCACTTATCGAGTCCTATCTGTCTGAACGTCAATTCAGAGTTATTCACGAAGAAGCAATAACTGACTGGAAAAACATATCAGCTGGAGTACCCCAAGGAAGTGTCCTCGGACCTATTTTGTACTTACTTTACACAGCTGACATTCCAGTTAACAACTATTCAATGACAGCCATGTTTGCCGATGACACAGCAATATTGGCAACTGATGAAGATCAGCAGACTGCGACTGATCAACTTCAACGAACACTTAACAACGTCTCCAGCTGGACTAAGCGTTGGAAAATCAAAATTAACAGTGACAAATCGGTACACGTAAATTACACTTTGCGTAAAAGTGTTTATTGTCCAGTAATGTTGGATCAACAGATCATCCCACAGAACGATACTGCAAAATATCTAGGAATGCACATTGACTCGCGATTGAACTGGAAACATCACGTTCGACAGAAAAAGTTGCAAATTAAAGATAAATTGAGGAAACTTTATTGGCTAATCGGAAGACACTCTGAACTAGACCTTACAAGCAAACGTCTTTTGTACGTAGCGATAATTAAACCAATATGGACCTATGGAATACAACTGTGGGGTTGTGCCAGTAAGTCCAATATTGAGATTATTCAACGCTGTCAAAACATTGCTCTCCGTACTATTGTCGCAGCGTACCGGTACGACAGAAATGACACTATCCACCGAGACCTGATGATGCCCTCAGTCCAGGACGAGATTACAAAGTTTGCCCGAAAACACGAGATAAGGCTAGATCAACACACCAATCCAGCAGCAATTCAACTACTTGACAACTCTCAAGACATAGGCGTCTCAAACGCCGAAGACCATATGACTTAGTATAAAATGTTAGACTAAGACCGGGCCTCTCCATTGGGAGTGATAACCCAAACATGTTTTTGTTTATATATATCTACAAAATATTATTCATTAGTATCTTATATTTATGTATACCTCTGAAATGTATTGTTAAAGATCATTGATCGTTATAATAAAAAAAGCCATCAGGCAGTTTTAAAAAAAAAAAAAAAAAAAAAAAATTTGGTAATATTATAATATATTAGGTACCTATTATGAAAAATATAAACTTTCTTAATGGATAACAAAAACTACGTAGGTACTTGCTTAAATCATATATAATTATTTTATGATATTACTTTATTATTTTGCTTAATTTCAAACTGACAATTTATAATCAAAAGTTATTGATTCAATGTCTATTTCAAAATACGTTTTGACACACAGTGCATTAAATCATTTAACTTTAATGTATATTTCTGGTAAGCAATGTTAACCTTATATTAGTAAGTTGGTAAAATGTTAAACGCTGATAATAATTAATTTTTTTAACAACTAATAGAATAAACAATTAATGAATATTTAAAAAATTTTAATGAAAAATGTTGGTATACTAACGACTTACACATAATACAAATATAAATACATGCCTACCCCTATCATAAAATATAACGATTGTATTGTACAATCGAAATACAAATTTACATTTTTTATGATAAAGCTTATCATTATAACTCGTATTTTACTTATTTTTTAAATTCTAATATTATTGATACGTAAATAGAATAATTTATAATCTAAAAATAACATCACACACAATATATACTACACACAACATTAAACTAATAAAATGCAATATCGAACGTTTTACTGTTTTAACTTCTGTTGCAAATAGAAAACAATACTATAATTTGGGGTGGAATTCCAGTCAGTCTACCGCAAAAACATCAAAATATAATAATATGTTGTGTATTTGATAAGTAATAACAATATATGCTACACATGTTCAATACAAGTGTTAAATACTAAAATTAATTACCTTGTTCAAGTGTGACCAGGGCTGACACAAAAATATTATGTTCGTGAGTGGTTAAAGATGGTATACAATAATAAAAAATATATTATATACCAATAACTGGTAAAACTATTTGCACGTGAATAAAAATATTTTTACATGATTGATACAGATAACAATTATGAATATTTACTCATGTCATTGTACCTATACTATATTATAATTAAACGTGTTTATTCCTAGATTCCGAGCGATATATGGTGGATGTATAATATATTATTATTCTATATATTATACATGTATTGGTTTTACAATATTAATATTGACTGTGCGTTTTTTTATCGACTTTATTTTTGTGAGTGTTAATGTTGAAAGTCCGATGCAATATTAGTTCCTAAAAACAACAGTTAAAAAACATTAAAAATTAAAATTAACATTTTGTAAAATCTGATATACTAAAGCCAAAAATAATTTAAATTATTTTTCTGTAATTCAAAAGTTATTATTAGTCTTAGAGATTTTAAACTTTTCACATCTACGTTTTATTTTTGTTTATCATACACAATCACATTAAAAAAGGTGGGCTAGTGGGTGTCGCTCTGCTATACAGTAGGTTACAAGTAGGTCACTGTATAATGGATGGTATTGAATTTGAATTCAATGATATCATTGAATATAATATCATTGCATACGAAAAACTATTCTGAGCGGTTACGGTTTGTCAGTGTGGATATATTTTATATTATATTTATATTGTTATTACTTGTTTATTAATACGGTAGCCGGTAATTTGCTATTATAATATTAATTGTATACAATTACAACAAAATTACTAAAACGGTTATTTAATAATGTAATTTTCTCCAAATTTCAACATAAAATTATTATAAAATTCGTATCTGAAAATCAAATATTTTTATTAAAATACGTTATTATAGTCTTTGTTTCAATAAATTATCATACTATTGTCTTTTTCCAACTACAAGTAAAATAACTTTCGATATTGTGCTGTGATTTTATATTTTACATCATCTCATAAAATAAACGTGAAAGGGAAACACTATTGTTTTCGTAGTATACTGTGAAGTGAATAATTGAAAACTACAAATTAACGGCTGGCTAACGACTTAAGGGTTTTGTGTACATGACATCATATTATATGTATGCATTATATGAGGTAATAAATAAATTATTTATATATATATTATTATAAGGAAGAAATATAAAAATGAATTAATGAAAATATAATACATGGACACAGCGTTCTACGAATTTTTAAAAGTAAGTAGAAATTTCTATTTTCTCCGAACATGTATACAATTTGTTGCCTGTCACCAACACTGTTATCGTAAGAGTAGTTTAATAAATTATTTAAGACAATTTAAACTTATGTATATAAAATCCAAGTACTCATATCGCTAGTTCTCAAAAAAAGATAAGAGTATGAACTTGACATTTTTAAAGAGAGGTTACTCCAATCCTCTAATATGTGCAATAAGAAGGAATAAAAAAAATCGTATTTTACATAATATAATAGGCTAACACAACAATTTTATTTCGGCAAACGAAAATATAATATTTTTTTTACAAATTTTAAATAGCTGGTGCCACTAATATAGTGGTTGTCGCGTTGGTTAACGAATTTAAAATATAAATTATGTCCATTACTGTCGTGGAAACTTGATATAAATATAGTTGTTGGGGGAGTAATTAGGTACTTAATTAGAAAAACCTTGATTTCCTAAAGAGTAATATAGAGTATTATATGTCACCCGTTCAAGGATTACCTACCACACAGCTATTTGAAATATCGATTCTTTGGCAATTAAAAAGGTAAAAATCTTATTTTATTATTTTTTTTTTTCCTTTTACTTATCTGGCGTATTCTGACAAGTCATTTAGTATTCAAATTGTATAATATACGCTGTGATTTATAAACGTACACAATTAAATGTTATAGTGCATGAAACATGCACAAAGACATTTGTGTATTTGACTGTATGTGCACACTCTTGTGGACCACGTGTCTTAAGATTTTTCTAAAAGGAGCCTGCAGGCTACCATGGAAGATTTCATTTGTTTCTTTGCAGTATTTGTAGTATAGGAATATGTTAGTGTCATCCTTTCTACCATTAATGACCAATGCATAACAGTTGAGCAAACTTTAAGGGATCACGGTGCGATCGTATGTTTATATAGTTTAAGTTATCCAAAAAATGACAGGCTTAATAATTAAAAATGAAAAAAGGAGCTTCCTATTTGAAAAACGGAAGTTTTTATTGACACAGGATCATCCTTAAGAGGTACAAAAAAATCTCGGTTATTCAAAAATATAGTTTTCAAGTGTGTTTAAAAATTACAAAAATCATATTTTGAATAAAATATGCATAATTTAACCATAAAAATAAGGTGATGATGCTTAATTAATAAAATAAACTTAAAATAAACTTGAGATCAATCAAAAATAGTCTGTACATAAATTTGCACAATAAGCCATTAAACTATTATTGGGATAACAAGATTCACAAACATAACATGAATCACAGGATAGGGTAATTAACCAATTGATTATACAATACATTTAGCTTATAAACAAAAGGTTATTATAACTCAATAAGGGAGAATAGTATGAAATAATTTATTATCTTATAAGTATATAGAGTAATTCACTAAGCATGGTCATTGCTCACCCCCCCCCCCCCATGTATTCATTTAATAATTAATTCATTCAAGTTTGGAATTTTTGGAATTTTTTAACTTGCTTAAAGACCATATTTAAAATTTCTAGAATTTTTATATTACTTACTTCAAGAGTTTTTTGTGGTGATACCTACAAACTTCAATATAGTAATATGTGCTTCGATCTAAGGTTGGCACAATAACTGTGATCAAAACTTGAAAGTAGTTTTTGACAACATGTTTAAAATTTAAACTTTCCTATGCTGACAAACCTTCTCCGCTCAGAATCATTTTTCATATACAATGATATTGAATTCAAATTTACCACCGTCCATTACAGTTACCCACTTGAAACCTTATGTACAGCAGAGTGTCACCCACTTACCCGCTTTTTTGTTATTATTTTTTATATGCAACGCAATTTTTAAAATGCCATGATTTAATTTACCTCATTATTACAATAGGTAGGTACGTCAGTATTGAGTTAGGTATAAGTGAACTACAATAACATATGATAAAATAATATTAAAATTGTATAATATTAGGTATACTATGTTTATATACCATGTTTTAAGCAAAATTAACTTAACGCACTGTCTAGGGTAAATAGTAATGTATCTAATAATAGTAATAATAAATAAAGTAATTAACCAAATACTGTAACTTAATATAATTTATGGTTTTGCACACAGGTGCAATGAACAGTGATTTCGCTGCACCTGACTATATTTATTTAGAAGGCTTGTATAATTATATAGTATAAATAATTTTGAAAATGCGGAATCTATAAAATATAAAACAAAGTTTAAAAAAAGGTTAGTTACACCAATTATAACTTAGGATGATAATATTATATTACTTAAACTCTGAAAGTCTGAAATAGGTACACTTAATTACAATTAATACCTGCCATTAAATAGGGGTTTTTAATATGTTATTTTTTTTATACAGTACTTAGTTGATAAAAATAAAATAAAAAGCAAAAGTCAAATATAAAGGGTTAAAACCGGTATTAACCGAAACCGACACTGATATTTTCTATTTTTGAAAACCGAAACTAGAACCGGAACAGAAATTTTGGATTTTTAAGAACTGAAACCTATACCCAAACCGACAAAATCATAAAGGTTAAAGTCCCTGGTTAAAAGACATTTTATAACTAAATGATGGGGCCAAATCCACCCCCAACACCTATATCTACAGTTGCAATAATGACTTGTATGGTATTTTCTAAGAATAATATTAATTTATCTGCTTTTAACCATAATTATTTCACCAAGGTATCTAGATAGTCATGATATTAAATATAATTATCACTGTTATTACCTACCCATAACAATTCAATACGTGTACCTAATCATTTAAATATTTTTATAGACTATATTAAATTTAAAAATGATACACAAATGATAATTTATTTATAGTTAGGTATTTATAAAAAAAAAAATGTAATTTATTCGTTAAATATATGTAGGTAATAATTACTGTTTCACAAGTCACAGAATATTCGTCGCTAATTATTTATAAATCGTATTTTTGAAAATTATTATCAAGAAGTATAAGGATCCTACTGTTACAATATTTTAAGTATTTACAATCGAAATCAAAATTTTAGTTTTAGTTTTGAGTATACTATCCATAGTAAGTTTTGAAGCACGAACTTATACGACAAATAAGTACTCCCAAAAGGTCTTCCTTATTAATTGGCTCAACCACCTGGCCTTTTTTTTAAATTTTTTAGTTAACATAAAATTTAAACAAATATTTACTAAATTAAGTGTGGAATAAGAAATGAAATAAAATAAATAAAACTCAACGAATCAACTGAAACGAGGAGAATGACGTCAAAAGAAAGACGACCACCGAACGTAACAAAAAAGTTTATTATTTACAAATACTCATCAGGCGCATATATACAGTATCTGTGGGGCAAGGCCGTGGACACCCAGACAGCATTTTGTAATGATAATATTATTATAATAGTATTCGTTATTATAACATTTTTTTACTTTACATTTTAAAATCTAATAACAGTAATGAAAATAATATATTTTATACGTTGTATCTGCAGAGGTTTTTCAACCATTTTAGGAAGCAAGCCCTAGGCACCTTTATAATACCAGTGACGTCGTTAGTGGTGAGGCTAGGTGGGAATTTGCCCTTTTCTGATTTTAAAAGCATGGGTCGGTGCCCTGTGGTTTTCAACTAACCATTAGATACTATATCATATTATAAGCTCAAAAACATGCCTATACTTATAGGAAAATATTATACTTTGGATGTACTAAGAAACGTTTGTCACGATGATAAATCGGTAACTACTAATTAATTGTTGGAATATATATTCATATTTATACGCATGTGTGAACGTGCATAAAAGCTAATACCTATGCTATGTGTTTTATAATGAAAACGTGTGAACGCGTGCCTGGCTTCTGATTGGTTATCTAGCGTCAATGCGTCATGTATACAAAAGTTGTAACGGTATATTAGGATTCAAGACTCGTCATAATCTTAACTTGCACGTAATATATTATTGAGGATAGGTCGAGGCTTGTAATTTTCAAGATATCTTCGTTCCATCGCGCAAGTGTGCACTAAGAAAGCATTTCAATGCGGTGCTTACTAAAGTATTTTGAGATGCAAGATAAACGTTGAACATTTTTAAGTTTTAAACACCGTTACACCGAATATTAAATAACGAATTGAACACAGTTTGAATTCTATAGAGTTGGCATTTTTAACGGACGACGAAATGCATGCGAGATCAGCTAGTTTGTAATAAATATCGCGGGCCACATTCGGGAAACAAATATATTTTATTACATTTTCAAAAAATTGTAAAAAAGTACATGTAATATTTTAAATATGATCGTTTGCGCTCAAAGGAAATGGAGGGTTGAAAACCCATGCAGTATAATAATATTTAATCTAAAGTACTCACCGTAATTGTTCATGTTTTTTTTTAAATCGAAACATAAAATGTCTTCGTTGTTTTTCTTTTTTATCTCGTACTACAAATTAAAAATATGGATATATCATATTATTATAGAAACGAATCGCATTATTAGCGTACTTTTATTAACTTTTCTTTCTGAATTATAGATGGCTTCAGCCGACAGTAAACTTGTATTGTCTTCTCCATTTTAATATCTAATTAAACTTGTGAGACAAATAATAATTACGCGTGCAATATATTTTATTCACAAAATATTATATGGAATAATACACAATGAAAACAAATCAAGACTAAGTAAAATATAATAATATCAAATAATATACACTCATTAAATACTCTTAATCTTGATAAATATTATGTATTTATGTGCGCAATAGTATACGTGTACTGCCTACCCGAACTCAAAAAAAATTTAAAACATTATTTATAATAATACAACTAAGTGCATCAACCCGTAGTGCTATTAAGATTCATTATGTTTCAAGATAATATGAAAATATAAATATAGAAATTCAGAATATGAGATTAATATTATTTGGTTTGGGCGATTTCGAGAGGCAGGTGGTTGTCCGCGTCCGGATGGTATGTAGTAGCGCAATAGTGCACCACATCCCTGTACACATCAATCATTATTCAGTGTAAAAATCAAAGCATGTCAAAACATGGAGCCCACGTTATAACTTATAACGGAATCAATGTGCTTATGTACACATCGTGACAAAATAAATATTATGATAATATATGAGATAGCTAGGTATCATCACAGTTTATTTGAAACACAACCTCCGCTCTTTACTTCACCTGTATCGTAGTTTTCCGCTTCTTATCGGCTGCAGCCAATCATATTTATTATCCACATACAACGGAAGTCGAATATTGTACTTAGTAGATTTGTCGTGATCACAATAATATTCAACCGCCCGTTGCATAACCCTTCCACATTTAGACCCGACCAATTACACGACGCCACGATTGCGTAACGGGCACCTGTTTGGCTATAAAAACGATATGCTATCCGAAATGACAGTCAATCAGCTATTAACGCACAAACAAATTATAATTATCATATTATATAATATAGTTTATCGTTCACACTGCACCTATATTGTTGATACCTAACTATCGGGGCCGGTAATACACACACACTCGTTCACCGCATCGACTTCGAGTGAACACTGCAAGCGATCCGGCAAGGAGCAGATTCTGAAATAACGGATATCGTACCGCATATTTAAGTTAGTATATATAGGTATAATAACAAAAACAACAACAATATGATTCTGCCGTACGCCGCCGTGGTCGTGTTCACTTTCACGGTGACGTTCAATTGGCTGCATACTAGTTGCGGTCATGACGATTTTTGAGATAAACGGATATAACAGTTGCGGTCACGCCAATTTAGGTAATATCTTAGTTGCGGTCATAGCTTTATTATACTCCAATTCCAGGCGAAATGTATATTATACGATAAACATATTTTTTGATATAATGCACACAGCATATATATGTGGGAACACCACTACTTATCTGTAAAGTTTATAAATAAAATAGATTAAATTGTATACTCCGATCATAGTTTCGAATATTGCTTTCATTGTGCCTACGTCTTTTGATACGGTAATGCTGATAAGTAAATTTTTCTAAATTAAATAAATAAACCAAATTTTAATTTCATATTTAATTATTATATAAACTATATTATATTATATTATTTAGTATACTTAGTTATTATTATTTGAGTGACTGCAACTAGTATGTAACCTTTTTGATGGGTGACCGCAACTAGTATGTAATTTTTGATTATGACCGCAACTAGTACACACCGGTTCAATTTATTAAACTTGTACCCCCTCGTCGAAGCGGTGTTTTACAACATAATCTACTCGACGTGCCAGCAATGTCTGGAGTCGGCTTGCCACCTCATGGCTAAAAGACCGTGCATAACCAGATACTGGGAGGGTTACAATTTTATATGTTACACGTGCGATACAAACGATGATGGCGTCCAACAGTACTACACCGAAGATGAATGCAAGGCAAGTTGCACGGACACGGCGAAGATGTGCGTTTGTGATTTTGAGTGTTACATTTGCATCGATAAAGAGGTGGGCTGTTTGAAGAATTGGACGCGGTGCAATCATTACCCTGTTGAGGAACCAACGTGCGTGTAAGTCCGGTACGGTGCCAGTCAGCAAGCCCGCGGCCGTGAGATAGTTAAAATAATATGATGATAATATATTTTCAATTATGATTTTTGTTCTTAAAAAAAAATAGTACTCCACTGTGTAATAACATTATATAGTATAATATAATATACGCATCCGATCATCACCGCCGTGAAGAATTTGATATTATTGTTTTCACGGTTTTACTTTGCACAATATTCTCACACCACAAAAGGTACAATATATTAATATCTAGTAGAAACTCTGAGGTCCGACGTATTCGAATGATGTAAAACTGCATCTGATCTGTATAAGAGTTAATTAAAAAAAAATAATATTATTTACTTGTAATATATACAGATTGATTCACCAAGCATTTTTTGGGATACATACTTTAATACTTTAAGACCATATTTTAAAATTTTTGAAATTTTTTACACCTACAATTTAACCCTTTATACTGTAAATTATTTAACTTTGTGGGCAATGGTGATCTACGAATTTTAGTAATTTACATATATCTAACAACAATAATATTATTATAATTTGTAAAAATGGTCAAAGCTTAATAAATACTAGATCTAATATTACATTCTGTTTTATATTTTTGTAAAACCCTTTTAATGACTATTATCCTTACTGTTAACATTTTAACGATTGAAAAGGTACTAGTTCAGATTTTCAATTAGGTACCTCATCAATATTTTCAAAAAAAATTATTTACCAAAACATTTGCTGTAAAAAAGAAAGGTTCTCATTTGGAAAACAGAAGTTTGCAAGTATCATCACAGAATACTCTTTAAGCAATATAACATTTTATTTATGTATCAAAAAGAGTGAAAAATTGATACAAGGCTCCTGATATATTGTTACAATAGTAATTGAAAAGTATTAAAAATACATATGCACTTTTTTTTTTATATAAAAATTTAAAATCCAATTTTGACAACGTTTATCAAATTTTAAAATGATTTTGTAGATAACAATTTATAAAATGTTCAACTACTATAGCTAAATATTAAAAATGTAAAATAAGGTTCCACGTAAGTAGGTAACCAAAAAATACCAAAAATATAAAACACAGTTTTTTTATTGTTATTTTATGTTCAAATTTGGACGAAATTACATATTAAATATCCAATTACCAGTAATATAGGTAGGTATTTATAGTTTGAGTATTATTGACTATTGTTCTTTTATGCGTTTATTTAATGTACAATTATTTAAAAATATTTACAACAAATGTATTAAATTGAATACCATGTATTTCTGCACGTCATTTGAAACCTTCAACTATTGCGTCCGCATATGGCATATGCATACAAGTTATTTTTGGTCCAATTTAAAAAAAAAACATATGTTTATAGGTAGAGTTGTTTGTTTATTAGCAGCTCTTTTACATACTACAAATGTCATAATATATATATATATAACGATTTTGTATGCCAATAAACAACATTTTTTAGAACTGTAGCTTACTATAGTAATATAGTAGCCTAAACACAAACATTTAATATATTAAAACCACGTTTATTTTGGTTTGTTTAATTATTATTCATTTACAACTCCAGACAATGCGTCGTCCATGTGTATCAATATGTTTAGTTAAAATAAGATTTATGCGTCTGTCTTAATAGCAGAGTTGATTAAAAATATGATTTTTTTAAAAAAATAAAAAAAACGGTTTTAATCGTCTAAAACATGTTTTTTTTTTCAAATGATTTTTTCAACTGTTTTAAACATATTTAGAAAAAATGATTTAATCGAGTTTAAAAAACAATATGTAATTTATTTTTAAAATATGTTATTTATTTAATATCTTAATTTTATAAAATATTTATATATATTTACTAGCTGATCCCGTGCACTTCGTTACCCGTTAAATGTACAAACTGTATGTGACTCAAACTTTGTTCAATGCGTTATTGAATATTCGGTTTACGATTTTCTAGATTTATCTTAACTTTTCTGTTGCCCGGAATAAAAATTCTGATTCGCAGTAGTATATTATCAGGTAGGCAATCTACCTGCGGTAGATCGCGGTCTCCGTGCTGTTTGTACGTAAATGTATGATTTAACTCTGGAGTATCAATGTTATACCAAGTTTGCCGTATTCTACCTATGGTGGATTAATATAATCAATTAATATAAAATCCTAACCTAACCAATTAATAAAAAAAACCTAATTTAACCCTTTTTAAATTAGCCTATCTTCTTCCCAGAGGTCTAATCTAAACACAAACATTCATATATATATTGACAAAAAATAATAATACAAATCAACAAACATGTCCGATTAACCAATAGCAACCAATATAATATAATACACTATTATTATTTTAATAATAATATTATTTTTATTTTTTTCTGGACAACCCTTATCATTTAGGGGTATGAAAAATAGATAGTAGCCAATTCTCAGACCTACTGAATATGAATATAAAATTTCATGAAAATCGGTCCAGCCGTTTCGGAGGAGTTTATTTTTAAATTATGTTGGAGTACAACTATAATTACTAATTGTTATGTTATTTATTGGTATGTAATTTTAATAATTCTATTTCTAATTTCTATATAGCTTATGCTTTACATTATGACTATTGTTAAATGTTAACTGTTATGACTGAACAGTAAACATTAAACAATACATTTTAATATTTTATAACTCTGTTGTATAATTTTGTGTTGTAATTTGTAAATGAAATAGGTATTAAAAATTAAAAATAAACAAATAAGATTACCTACAGAACTACATAAGTAATAGAACTATAGAAGTTTATATACTGTTAGTAATTTGAATAAGTAAAATTATTACTATAAATTTTATAAATTTCAAATTTGTTTATGAAACAAAAAAAATAGTAAATAGGAGTTGCCAGTATAAACTTATAAATTATAAGTTATATGCACATAAACTATGTTTTTCTGTTTTAGACAACTGTTTTTTTTATATTGTTTAAATCATTTGTTTTAAACGTTTTAAACGAAACCATGTTTGATTAATTTAGTTGTTTAAAACAAAATGTTTTAAACATCTCAACTCTGCTTAATAGTACTCCCCTTATCTTGCAAAACCACCAAGTACTTAGTCAGTTTTGTAACTAAGGGGTGTCTAGCCCTCTGACTACGATTTAGCTCCTCTCCCCCCCCCAAAAAAAAAAAAAAATTTCCCTTATGATTTAGATATAAGCCTATGGGTTATTTTAAATAAATAGTTTTGTTAGGTAGGCTGTATCCCCCACAGAATTTTAACCCTAGTTGCGCTGATATGGGTACTTAATTTTACTATATATTTATCAATAAAATATATAAACCAATTGAGCACGACATGAAATATATTTTTTTCAACCCCCTTTCTTCCATTGAATATTCCTGAGTATGCCTCTGACCTCTACTGTAATAAAGGATAATAATGATTATTATTTATTCAAATCAAAAAATGTATATACGACTAAAGACGTGACTAAGTACTTATTTAGTGTTTTAAATACATTCAGAGTATATTGCTATCATATTGCTTATTTTTTTTCAACTCTTTTCCCCCAATATTCAATTCATGAGAATGCCACTGACCTTCACTGTAATATTTTGTTCCGTTATAAAATGTTATAAAAGAATTAAATTAATCACAAAACGAAACAAAATGTAGCACTAGGACATTTTGTTCCGTAATAGGACATTTCGTTCCGTTTTAAGATTTTTTGTTCTGATTGATTATTCTGAAAAAGGAACAAAATGTCCCCAAAAAGGAACAAAACGTCCACGGAACAAAATATCACCTTACCTCGTGAATTATGGCAAAATAATATCATCGTTGACCTTCGTTTGGATATTTTCTATAAGCAATCGAATACCAATTATATTATTATATGCAATTCCAAATATAATAATATTATTGACACCTATTATGGACTCAATAATTATTATTACAATATTTTACAGTACCTATACCTCTCTATTCCTATGATCGCGCCACGAACCGGTCATTATAAAGTATTAACGCCTATTATGTGTATAGCGGTTTTCCGAGGAATATTGTGATACGGGTCCGAGAGACTATAATGACTTCCGTTCAACTTGAAATGCACAATGCACATCAAATATTACGAGCCGCGAATTAACCGTAAATACACTACAACTGCGTGCGTGTATAAATAATTATAATATCGTTAATTCACCCGACCAAATCCACGGTAAGCTCATTGCGCATTTAGTAGCAGCTGTACAATGGGTACCTCTATATGTATAGATTGCGCGGGCACATGCGGCGCCTGATAGTATGTAAGCCAGCATAAAGCCGCTATACCGAGCGGATAAGTATAATAATAATAATAATTTTGAGCACACACACCGCGGTGCTCGCGGGGTTTTGATGCAATTAATGCTTCTTGTTTGTACGTCTATAATATTTTAAGCGATTGAGAAAAATTCGTACCTGGTTATTTCGTCGTATGGGCAAATAATACGTAGCTAAGTATTTTCCCGATTCATTGTCTTCTACGTGGACTTTGAATTTGAGTGGATGACGACGAGTTAATCCGATTTGACGTTACGCGACGAACACGCCTACCATATCCAAATCCGTGCCAATGGCGTTCTAATATTTGTTCAATAAAAATTGTGTAAAGGTGATAAGTTCTTTTGTGGGGGTCAAGGGTAACGTTAAGCCAGTCCTCTCCTGCTGTTTTTATAAATAATTCCTACAACAAGAGTCATGAAAATGGATGCTAATTGCAGCTAATTAGTGGCAGAGTTTTTAAAAAAAAAAAAAAGTTCAGTGGTGAAAGGACAGTATAATATACCCCGTGCCAATTAGTTGTTAAATATTTATAAACTACTGTTTTTAGTATATTATAACATCTCTGTATACTATGATTACTTAAAGGACATTAGTCCACGATAACGTCTTGTTTAATGAGCTTGCACCCGTAATATATCGATGACAAAGAAGTAAGAGGCTTAAAGTTGTGTGTCCAATTTTTCACAAAATCGTTTTATAAGTCTATTATGGGTTAATCTGGGTTGTCTTTTTGATTCGATAAGATATTATAAGTCAATATTATAATAATTAAAATATGTTTTATTTATGCTTTAATTTTTGTGTTTTTAGTACAAGATTTGATTGGTTTGATACCTTACAGTATAACATATTACATGACATGCAAAATAACCTTTCCTTCTAATACATGCAGAACGGCTTTTATTTGACTAAACGTTTGGTGAAAAAAAACTTTTTTATATTTCGTATGTATACTTATAGTAATATTTGTCCTAGAGTCACACCAAAATCTAAAATCGATTTTGTCGAAAGCCGATTTTGAGTAAAAATTCTGGTTTTTCCTTAAATTGTATTTTTTATTTTTCTCAGCGATTTTGCAAACTACTAGGAATTGTAAGTTTTGACCTTTCCAATGCACCAACTAGATTCACTATCCCATCGAACAAGATACTCAACAAGAAAATCGAAATATTGTTTCCAAATGCCCGTCCCACATCATAGATAACAAATTCATATAATATTAGCGTTCGAACCACATCAATATCGTAAATAGAACTCAGGAGAAAAGTATATCTCTTAATATACTAAATATACAAATAAAAACACGTAATATATATATACGTATATACGCACGCCGCAGTGACTTCGAGCATCGAACTCAACCCCGTGTCCACGAATACAACTATAATATACATTATTATAAGACACGAAATATAATAAATAAAGTAGTAGAAAAATTTTACGTACAATTTAAACCAGGGATCGGCAATTAAATTCTATGGCGGCTCAGATAATTTGAAAAAAAACGTTCAAGGACCAGAAAAAAACTTAAATATTAGTTGATATACCGAATGTGTTTATTTTTGTGTTAAAAATATAGTTTTCAAGTTATTTAAAGCAAATTATTCAATATGATATAATATTAGCCAGTTTTTCAAAATTCGGTACTTTTGGAGAACAACTAATGCGCAGAGTGTTTTCAAGGTGGTGATCAGCTAATCTTTAACGATATTTATTCTTTTAAAACGTCATTTTGGATATTGAAGTTTCCCATATAATATGTATATGTAGAGTCAAAATACATCCAAATACAACATACAAATAGATCAAATATCTATATTATGTGCGGAAAACAGGATTAAAAAAAATTTTCTTGGCGGTCCAGATTTTTCCCTTCACGGGCCGCCTATTGCCGACCTCAGCTAATGAAATAAAATCACTAATCAACCTGCATAATATGTTATATCCGTCTTACACGTGCGTAACATAGCAAATTTTACGCTCAGCAGAACACGTGCAGTTCCGTTAATTTAAAAATTAGAGTGAATCGAACTATTATCAAATTTAGAAGTAAGAATATTATCTATAGGCTATCACATCATAAGCTTTTGATTATATTTTAATTTTAAAGCGAGTTACTATGAGTATTTTAAAAAATTTTAATTTTTTGTACAACTTAAAATACTCTTAAATAGATTCAAAATAAAATATGATAAAATGCGTATATCATGATTGCCATAAATTATGGATATGAGCTGATAGTCGTCCTTATTGATGGAGATGTGCGTGCTGAAATGATTTATATCACTTTTGTATACTAATTTGGATGACATTTGGGTAAAATGACTGCGTGTGGCCTGGGTGTTATAAATCATAATGCGCACTCTTTCAGTCGCACGCAACGACATAGACTACATAGGTATATCATTTTGTGTAGTTTTTAAAAAAAATAGCAACGCAAAAATGACTACGAGATAGCGCGTACTATATGCTTTTGGGGAATAGGTGTCAGTGGATATTGTCTCATTACAACAGTTTTTAATAATTGTTTTTTTATAAATATAACGTTTTTAGGAATTTATCAAAAATGTAGGAAAGTCAATTTCGAAAAGACGATTTTATAGAAAACTTTTTATGAATATCTAACTCAAAATAATTTTCATATTTTTGTGAATTTTATGTATTTTGTATACATAAAATATTTGAACTTTAAATGTCTATAAAAAAAAATTGTGACTGGATTTTTCATCTGTCTTTGAAACAATATATTAGGAGTAGTGATGTAAATTTTCATTAACATTTTTTTTGTGAAAATTTCATAATTAATGGCTGCCAAGTAAGTTTATAACATCAAGCCTACCATTTTATGTTAAGTACCTCTGTAGGCTTTAGACAACTTAAGGGTACATTAAATCCATAATCATAATCTATGATTATAAGATAGTTTTATCACAGAACAACATATTATTCTGTGGTTTAATTAACTCATGTCTATTATCATGTCTAGAAATCAGTTATACAATTATTACAAAATAAATTATTTTTAAAAATAAACATAGAAATCAAAATTTAAAAATTTCAGTGAAAAAAAAAATTAGAAACTGAAAATGATTGTCAGTATTAATTTACTGTTCTAAAAAGTGATGACAAACCCAAAAAAAAATAATAGCTCAAAAAGAGTCAAAATACTTTGAAAATATTTAGGATTATTCGTTTTTGAATGAAAACAAAAAATCAAAAATTGATAGATGAAAGTATTGGTTAGTTTACCGATGAAAATCCAATATCGTAAACATTTTAAATTCAAACGCAATAACTAACAATATTTGGCGATACAGAAGCACATTTTTGCTAATAATATAGTCACGAGTTTGACGAGCGAATATGAGACTTGCTTGCAAATAATGTGTGCGCGCGAGCGTAATACGTATAATATATTATAGCTGTGACCTCGTCGTGGTTTTACGCAATTTAACCTGATTTTACGTTTCAGTTGCGACTCTTATTATGGCACAAGCGTCTGATTATCAGAAATATTGGAACATGGTTCAGGTTTTTGTGAAGAATTTTTGGAAGAAACTCGTAAACCCATAATATTAGCTATCGGTAAGCACCTGTTGAACATTTTTTATATAATGGCGTTTTCGAACAGTATACGTGACGATACCGAAGCGCAACTATATGGTAATAATATAGTAGTCACGAGTTTGCATGCAGGCAAATAATATAATATTATGTGTTCGCGAGCATAATTAAATACGTATATACGGCTTGCGACCGCGCGGTCTCACCGTGATTTAAACAATGCTCTCTTATATATACAGGGTGTTTCAAATGCTGCGCGCCGAAACCGGGGACTGTGCTTTTGTCGCACGGAATTTCAAAGGCTTCGTGTGACAATTAATGCACCTTCGAAATATTGTATCCATCGTGACGTGTCAACGCGCAATCCTTGATGTCAGCAAAAAAAAAGCGCTGGACACGGGGTCTTATTCCTGCACGACCGTAACAAGAGATGACAGTCTACTCGCGAATAGATTTTATCACGATATCACGAATATAATATCTAGCTGAGACCGCGGGTTCGTAAACTAAGCAGGGGATGTCAGGGCGGACGTAGCCCATTCGGCTCCCGTCGAAAAGGTTGTACGAACAGGTAAATTCCCAAACGGCTCCGGATTTTAACAACACAAATTCCTTCCCACTTCATACAGACTTAGGACTGTCTCAAAAGAGGTGTGGTTAAAAATGTGTTGTTGTTTTTAGTTAAACTATAAAAATCTTATCTTGTAAATTAAATGTTAAAAAATAGAATAATTGTAAAAAAATGTATGTACGTATAAGTAAAATTATAAAAAAATCCAGGGCTTGAAACTGATTGAAATAATTTCGGTTTCGGTTTCGATTTTGTATACAGGTTTTTTTTTTTTTTTTGATTTCGGTTTCAATTTTTCGATACCGGTATTAAGAAATTTTGGTTTCGGTCTCAGTTTTGAATACCGGTTTCTAAATTTTTCGGTTTCAACTTAGCAATACCGGTATTAAGAAATTTTGGTTTCGGTTTTGTATAACCGCATAACAAATTGTGAAGCAACCCCGTGTATTGTCGTTACTTATAATCAGGACTCGTAAGTTCATGCATATCTGCATGTCTTTTTTTGCCACACAGGAAAACATGCTAACTGAGATACAAATCCGTTTCATAACAATAGTAATAATAATATGAAGTTTGAATGGTGCATGTTTTGGGTGTTAAGGGCATATTTGGCATATATAGTCCATATTTTACAGTCGTTAGCGCATAATATTATTTCATATAAATATTTTTTAGACAAATATTTGAAAAGTTTCTTGTTTCTTATTTACTTTTCCGTTCACAAAACTATTATGGTGTTTTGATTTATTTTTATTCTCGTGTGAGTGTGTGTCTACCTAGTGTCCTAGTACTACATACCTATTTAGATTTTATGCGTTTTACGTAGTACCGCGGAAACAATGTAATCGCTACCACTACCGTCCTCCACCGGACAAAGTCCGTCGTCAAATAAACGAACCTGAACACACGCGTGCAGCTTCTCACTAACCCGCATTTATAATTTTATACATTGGTAGAGTATAGTTTTCTTGCTGCACTCGCCGATGAGTTTACTCGTATGAGTCGTATGCGTTCGTTCGTTCGTTCAATTTCCTGTTTCAGTGTTTTCGTGTGAGGAGGACGTATAGGTACCGCACACATTATTCATATTTTATTTAAACAATGCCGAAAGAAAAACAAACAGTTGCGGGCCGTTTGCAAAACTTTGTGGCGGAATTTGAATTTTTTTACATTTTTGGATTTATTTTTATTATTTTAAAATTTGCTCATGATTTTTTTACACAATGCATATTTTGAGTGCATAATTTAAAAATGTTGAGGCATATAAATGCATATTTTTGAACTTTTTAGTGTATATTTTAATACATATTTTGACAATTTTTAGTGCATGAATGCATGCTTATTTATGCATTTGTTAGTGCATGAAGTTACGAGCCCTGCTCATAATCATAAAATAATTAAAGGAAATTCAGGAAATTAATTTTTTCAGAAATTTTACCGTCGCTGGAAACACTATACAACAAAATTTTCAAACGGAAACCCGATTGGTTCATACCGGATCGGAAGAACAGAAATTTACTGTTGGACGCGTTCTACCAATACTTCGTTTTGCAATTTTCCGACGCAAATTCCAACTTGACGGTTAGTAGCTATTAGCTAATATCTATAAATTACAATAATACAATCATGACTCGAGCGCGTTTCAAGCGATATGACGTACCACTAAAAAAATTACATTGAATATTAATAATAATTAAATTGTATGTCCGCATTTAATATTATACAAGCCTGGGCATAAACGAGTTAAAAAGTTAAAGTTAAGTTAATTTTAACGTTTTAAAATTTAATTTTCTTTTACTTAATTTTTAGCTTTGATATAAGCTTAATAAATAACGAGTTACTTTTAATCAAATTCAAGTTAAGTTAATTTATAAATATAATAAAAATAAAAATTATTATTGATGTTGCATATTACATAACCATTTACTAGAATAGGAAATTAGAAATATAGTTAAATTAATTTCTCGTTCCATTAGCCAGAATTCTTCAAGTAAAAATAACTTAATTAAAAAGTAAATACATATCATAGCAATAGCCATTTAGGTATATATTATATATTAACTCATCGATTATCCGTCTAATGCGCATTGCCAATACTGGCCCTTCATTCTCACTCATAAAGGAAAACTATTACTATTATATTCATGTTATTATAGGGTTCGTTCCGTATTGTAAAATAAAATAAATAAATAAATATATTATATAATCAAGTCGTTCACATTCCATAATAATAGTTTATTCAGACAAGGGAGACGCTTTGAATGTAACCAGTTTGGGTTTTGTCGACTTGGCAGGGTAAGTGAGTACCTATGTTTAAAACATTTTATGTATTTTAATTAAAAACTATATGTTTTTTTTTAGTTTTGAACGTATTCCGAAAAACGGAATTACTGACAAAAAAACAATTTCCGAGTGTCCAGGCGTTGTCGTGAGATAACCATTACGTTAGATAACCGGTAGATAACTATTACCAAAGGCCATACCGCGGACCGGACAGTCAGTCGCGTTGCCGGATCCGTTGTGTGTGCGCCACGGCGAAAACGGTATTTCGCGTGCGTTTTATGGTATATCTGGTACCGACTGCACGGGCAAAGTTATGAGTCGAGTTTGTCACCGTCACCAGCACCACAGAGCAGCGACCTCGCCGCCGTACCCGTTCGGTTTTTATAAACTTATCATACTTAGATATTATTGTTGTTATTGAATTATTATTGTTACTCCATTACACATTAGTGCCCCAGATTTAATTGTTTCTCGTTCTACAAATAGTAGGCCGTTACCCGGCATAGCACTGACCACATTAGTTTTTAATTCAATGTTACCTTTACCATTATAATATACAGTCCACCGCAACTACCGTGAGTAACACCGGGTGTCGTTACATCGTTTGGGCGGCGACCAATCAGAGCACCGTATTCGTTTTTTTTGCATTACAGCATATAGGAAGTGCACAATCTGTTTTTATCTAACCCTTGATAATACCATACATAATACGATATTATATTTATAATAATATTATTACTAATACGTATTGGCGTATTTAAAAATTCAAACACTAAAAATAATAATAAGAACTCAAGTATATCTATAAATAACTTTTGATATTATCCAATCATTGATTTTTGTCATGTAAATGTATTAAATTTATTAAAAGAGAACACGGATAGGCGCGCCCGTCGCATTACGGCCGACGTGGCCGGAGCCGAAATCATCGCAGCCATAATAACCGAAGACTCAGCTTAGGTCAGGTGGAGACTTTCATAATTATACTAATTGTGCGCGTATCAAAGGAAATTGGAATACAAAAGAAAACCTACACGATTCAGCAACCGACAGTTAAACAATTTGAACTTTCCCGCCAAAGGTGCCAAGCCCAATCACTAACCATTATCATAAATCCATAACAACCACAGGTAACACAAATCATTATCACCTACTCGACTACATGTACGACTTTAGATCGCATACCATGGATGGAGCTATCCGTATACCGAATTGTGTCCAACATCATCTCCACCACCTTCAAAATTTCACGTTACACGACACTAATATGCGCATGCTCAGAAATATATGTGTAAATATACATAGTGGTTAAAGGGTCAGCTGATTCACTCTTATTTCCTAATATGTGGTGGGGTTATTCGTGTTATAAATGCTCTTTCACCCATGCTCGATATCGATTTGAATATAAAAAAATGTTAGAAATATATCCTTTAATGAATTATGATACATATATCACTGCCATACAAAATCGAAAACTACACAATTGCGACTACTTACGTCGGCGTCAATGACTTCCGTCCAAGGAGGGCAGCTCAACGTCACATCGGCGAGATAATCTGCACCTGTCTGCCGTCCGTTGCGGAATGTAGATTTATAGTGAAAAATTGATCGATTTAAAAAAAAATCAAAAAGATACGTGAGCCGCGTATATCTATGACCGTGTAATAATAACTAGTAAATAAACGCAATATATTAATAAATACCATGAACTAAGGACTTCTTAGATAAATACTATTAAAACACCAACTAATAACCATGGTTATGGCCGAATAGCGTCTCTATGTTTTTCTTCGTTGGAAATTTACACCACGGATTAATTAAAATACTAGATTTATATAGTGGCCGGTTCTCGATATTGTATTATTATCATCCGTTATTATAATTTTAAATTATACTTATCCTAAATTCAAAAACAACAAAGCAAAATCCGTCGGAGACGCACCTTTAGGTACTATAAAATGCGTTATCGTTAGGGGCGTTATCGTTGCGCATCATTTGCATAAGAAACATCCGAAGTTAAATACCTAGGTATTGTAAGTCACTATTCTGTGATTGTTATAACTTATAGCCAAGAATATAATAATTAACTACTTGAATTAAAATACAGTTATTAAACTTATCGTCAAATTATATTATATTAATTATATATAGATAGAACTCATTGCTTGCTAAAAATTGTAGTTCTTGTAAAAGTCAATTAGAAATACTTATTTTGTGATTCGATTTGTGTCTTGTGATTAAAATATAATAAATAATGTCTACCGATGCAAAGTTATCTTGTAGGTACCTATTGTCCGTATGCATGGGATGGGTTTTTGGCCAACTTACAATTTATCATTTCCTACTAAAATGTCTTCAGTTTTAAAACTACAAGTTTTATTTGAAAATTCGTCCAATCTTGACAATCTTACAATAGATATTTATAATATAATTATTATGTGTGTTACACCACGACTTATGAATTATGATAGAGTATAAAGTAGATAATATAAACCAACGATAAAATACGATGATATACCTCACATTTTGATGACTTGATCTTTGGATATAGCACTTAGCATTTTTTGAATAGCAATAATAAATTAATATAGTTTAAATTGGGAACACGAAATTGCAACCTTATGTCCCTATATTATATTATATACCTAAACAAAAAATGATTAAATTTTCGTGACCCAAAACTAAATTCATGTATGTCTCACCCAATAACAACCTACTACAAGGGTTGAAAAAAAGCTTAAAACAACCGTAGATTCTCAAGTAGTCTTGATATAACCTTGATTGCAATAAGTCCAGTAGTTTCTGAGATTAGCTGTTAATGGAGAACTCATTTCGATAAGTTGAAACATGTACTTTTACTTATTTCCTACCTATAGTATCTAGCTACTATAAATTCAAAAATATAGATATATTATATATAAATAAAATTGCAATAGGTACTATTGCTTACCTTTATTGATTTCTCTCCGGATTTTTCTTTTTTTTATTAACAATGGCTTCAGCCGGCAATATAGTTTGATTTGTTGAATCCTTTTCATCCGCGAATATAGTCACATTTTAACAGAGTAAAATTTACTATTAAATAATGTAATAACAAATCAAAACTAAACGATTTTGGTTGCCAAGTAAAAACATAATAATATTTCTTATATTATGCATACTAGTTGTCCCACTTGGCGTTTCCCGGGCATTAATGGGCGATTAATATACGTCGTAGCTTAAAAAACTGAGTGAGACTAAACCACAGTAACCGAAAAATTACCAAAGAAAAAAAAAAAAAAATCTAAAGGAAAGAAAGCCCAAAAAAATAAATACGCCACGGAAATAAAAGTCCATGCGAGTGCCATACAAATTATTAGGTAATTACCCTTTATTATGATGTATGATTATACTGTTAAGTAACTCATAATATTATATAATTATAATATTTATAATAATAAAATTATAATATTATGTTATATACTTGGTTTGATCAGAAAGGTGAACAGGTTATAGTAGTCATAAAACATTTTTTACTTGTGATTATATTTTTCAAACTTATATTAACTATTACATTTATGAATAGCCAATATATTATAGATAATCTATAAGAAAGATAAATGAAAAAATATTTGTTTACCCAATCAGTAATCACCGAGTTAACTACTCTTATTCGAATATCTTGATGATTTTCTTGCGTCCCAAATAATGCATATAAGCAATTTCAAAGCATATCTAGAGCATTAGAAGACCACAATTTTAAATATAAAGTTCATAGTTTTGTCATTTAGTGAAAGAGCAGTACCTACCTACTAATATTGCGTCAGCAAATTTTCAATTTGTATAGTTTTTTTTTTTTTATATATAAATTTCAATAAAAAATGTTCTATTTATAGCTACAATTTGAAAATTTAATGCAAGATTTACCTAATAAGTAGTTGTCATAATAGCAGTAGAAGAATATAAATGATACATAGGTACAATATTGTTTTTAAGCATAAGCTTTTTTAATTGACTAAATTCGTCAAATTTTCGAAAATGTTCAAATTATTTTGTATATAAAATAATAATAGGTACCTACATAATAATAATAAGTATCTACCTAGTTCTAATAATATGTAGAATGTTCACTTTGTGTAGCTAAAAGTGGCGTATTTAGGTTTTTGTCATTTGAGGGGAATATTTTTTATCCAGTAGCCCGTTTTTAAAGATAGAGGCCTTAGGTTAGGACTCCAAAAACGTTTTGCATATTATATACAGGCTATTGGGGAGGGGGGGGTATTCTCTTGACACCCCCCCCCCGTAATTACGTACTAATTGCTAATCGTCGAAAATGTCAAACAAGATTTCTCGTAAGTAGTTCATACTGTAACAGTGTAACCAATGATTAAGTATACATATAATATATTATAATCAATAAACATTACCTATGTATATTATGTATATAATATTAATGCTGTAACCAAAAATTTTAAAAATTAGTACAGTTTTTTTTATAGATATTTTAAGTTCAAATTTTGATAAAATTAGATATTTAAATAAAGAATAACAATTTTAGTTATTTTTTTTTTTTTTTAAATATTAATTGGAGAGGTGGAGGGGGGTGCCTTTTAAGTACCTACGTCCTATAGATATTATTATATTTTTAAACACTCATTGTTCGTAAGAAGAATATGCATTTGCATAAAAATCCTGTCCTTAGTAATCAGTAACTAATTAAAAGTTAAGATAAATTAATCACAAATTAGTTTGTTTTTCAAATATCAATACTATAATAATAGCCTATAAGGCCTTAGAAGTTAAAAATAAGACTTCTTATAATTTTTAAAAGTGTGACAAGGTTGATGGAAATCCTTGACTGAGGCAAGTGCCCCAGCCCTGCTTACCCCCACTAAAAAAAAAATACGAAATCGATTTTGTCAAAAATTGAATTTGGGTAAAAATTCCAGATTTTCCTTAATTTTACTCATGAATCCAAAAGTATCGACTAGATTCACTTTCCGTCGGATAAGATACTGAAGTTGAAAATATAATCATTTTTACTGCCCCAAATGATGAACAAAAATAAAACACATCATTGTAAAATCAATACATTCATCGCTCCGCTCAGAATCTAAAATTTTTGTTTGATGTACCTGTCAAGCGTACCTAATCATTGAATAGATCACCATTACAATTGTGTTAAATTTGAAATCAATGATTAATTAAAGCATACGAAAAATTATTCTAAAGGAAGCTTAATAAATTACCTAATACTTACTAGTAATAATTATTTAATTTTCACAAGTTATTTTTGTATGTTGAACTGCTATGAAAAAATAATATGATTATTCGTAGGTATAGTTAATGAATTGAACTAGCAACACAAATACGAGCTCTGCTGTTTGTGAGGGTTAGAGTTTGCTTACGTTGTGAAGTTAAATAATTATGTATTTGTGTAAATTATGTAAATAATTAAGGTATATATTTTTATTTATTATAACTTAATGACTTTAATCCAATTCAGTAATTTGAAATATCATAAATAGAAAATATTATATTTAATCATTTTTTTTTTTATCAAACATTAAATTACATAATTTACATAATACAATAATTATTAAATTATGTGTACAATAACAAAATAAATAAAATCAATGAATCATTTATTTTTGTTGTTACAAAAAAATTATTGACATTGAATGATTTACTTATATAATATGTTTGTAGATAATTAAAAATTAAAATAATATAAAACTAAACCATATGATTTACCGTTTTCTATCATCTTCTTTCCCTTCCTCATTTCTCCTTGTAGATCTATCATTTTCCCTCCTTTCTTCATTTCTTCGAGATTTTTCATTTTCATTTCTTTTAGATTTGTCAATTTCATTTCTACTATGTCTATCATTTTCTTTCCTCTCTTCATTTCTTCTTGGTCTATCATTTTCTTTTCTTTCATCATTTTTTCTAGGTCTGTAATTTTCCTTTCTTTCTTCATTTTTTCTTGATATATCATTTTCATTTCTATCTTCATTTCTTCTAGATCGGTCATTAAACTTTCTTTCTTCATTTCTTCTTGCCATATCATTATCTCTTCTTTCCTCATATCTTTTAGGTTTATCATTATTTTCCTTTCTTTCTTCATATCTTCTTGTTTTATCGTTCCTTTCTTCATATTTTCTTGATTTATCATTATCTTTTTTATCTTCATTTCTCCTCCAATTATCATTTTCATTTCTGTCTTCTTTTTGTCTAGGCATATCATTGTCCTTTCTTTCTTCATATCTTCTAGGTTTATCAATTTCATTTCTTTTCTCGTTTTTTTTAGGTTTTTCATTTTCCTTTCTTTCTGCATTTTTCTTAGATTTGTCATGATCTTTTCTTTTTTTATTTTCTATAAAATACAAAAAAAAATATTTATGAAATGTTAAATAACATGTAAGTGGTAATTTTAAAATACATTAGGTATCATAAACCATCTAAAATAGTTTTCAAAACAATATTTTGGAATTTGTAATCATTTTTATCATGGTTTATTTTTTAAGTCACTAACAGAAAGCCGATTGCAAGGTTAAGACATATATTCTTGATCCTTTTAATGATACATCAAGTGTTTCACCACAAGGCTCTCTCTTAGCTCCATTATTATTATTTTATTAATTTATGATTTACATTTAGTAAAGTGATATGATTAATGCATTAGCCCATTTGAATAAAACAAATAAAACATTTTTCATTGCATTTACTAAAAATGTATACTTTAATTTTTATGTTTACAACTTTTTTCTTTTATAAAATATTACATTTATAACATACCTGGGTGTTTGATAAAAATATAATATTTCAGGGATGGCCACTAATCTTAATTTTGGGAGCCGCAAATTTATGAAGCTAATTGAAACGAGTCACATTGCTAAGATATGTTTATAAAATTAACACATTTTTAATTTTATAACAAACAAAGGAACATTTATTCATTCATTTATTCATAGAAATAACTTAGCTTGCGACCCTCGTTGTGGTTACCCCTGATATATTCAATTTAAAAAAAGGTAAACTTAAATTAATTGATAAAAATATTATATTTTTTATGTTGTATAGCGTATGAATATCAAGTTATATAGTTATATTATTAGCTATAGTATGCATAACAATTCAGTTGAAATTGAAATTATTTACTAGTATCCTAAAATAGTTTATCAAAGCAATAATATTGAAGTTTGGGGATTTGAAAAATGCTGACCATGTATTATAATTAAAATAGAAAATAGATACATAATTATTAAATAGAATAAAATAATCTTTGAATGTTATTAGCTATTAAGATGCCATCATGATAAAAGTAAATATTGTATTCAACACTCAAGATATGGCGTTATGCACTGAATATTTTGTTTTATACTAATTGGTTTAATCGGTTATTTTTTAAAAGTAGTCCCCACTGATTAATTATATTACCGATTAATCGAAATACGACTGTACATTGTAAAATGTATTAATTAATCGAAAAACTATAGTACAGAAAGTTATCTCTAATATTATGTAGTAAAAAGAAAATCTTTTTAAATGTTGTCATTTGTTTGTTGAATTGTATAAACTATAAACATAACATATTATAATATATGTTGAAAATTTAATTAATTAGTATTAGCAATCATTATAAAATAACTTGCCAACAATAAGTCTATAACTAACTATTATGAAATTTAATAAATAGGTAAGGATTTATTTTTATTTTAACACAAGTGTGCTGTGAGTTTTAGTCTTTAAATGCATTTCCTATAACAGGGGCATTTTATTATTAGTATGTAACTATAAAATTAGTGCCCATCTACAAAAATTGTTAACCTACCTATTTACACTATATTACAATTTTAGTTTTAGCACCAATTTAGATCTTAAAATTTGTGTCACTAAGGATCCTTAGTTATGTCATAAGGCAGTAGCCGCTTTAAGGAAGGCTAGTAGCAAGTAGCCATGCACACTCCTCAACCTGAAGTTTTATGGAAAAAAACTGTATAATATATACATTAACACATCCTAATGTTTGAAAATAGTTTGTTTTTCAAATCCCTATTCAAATTCCTGTGGCCACCCTTGCAGCCCTGCCTATAGATATTAATGTAGTTGTTATTACATACTTCAGGACGACACTGGCCACTGACAGTGAAAAAATATTATTTGTCATCATTCTAATCATCAGAAACAACAGAAAACCCTGTATACTTTTAAGTATTTTAAAAGTATATTAAATATTAATTTAATGATAAATCATTGTATTTGAAAAATTTTAAAAGGATACTAACCATGCATTTGTTGTCTACGTCTCATACACGTATGACATACCAAATTTTTGTTCACTTGTTTCAATAGTGTGCTGTTAGTTTTGATACTAGAGTGAATAATTGACCTATTATTAGATGTGTAGATAAGAACATTATCTGTGCTTGAGCGTTGCCGATTTTTTGAAATTTTCATTTTCAAGAAAGATATGGGTATGTGAAATATCAAAAATTAAAAATGCTCATGTCTCGCTTGAAAATTAAAATATTGAATAAAAGCCAACAAATGCATAGGTAGCGCCCTCTTAAATGAGTAAACTGTAAATCTGGCAGGATATATAATACAGCTGTACTTAAACCATTAAACTTCTATCAATATTTTATTGTTTTAAATTTTTATTGGATTAATCAATTGTTTTAATAGATAATTTTGTAGTTAATTTTGAGGAATTGTTTTTAGTAGGTCATTAACTATTTCAACAATTGAGCACTCTAGCACTTCTTGATGAAAACCTTCGATTAATTGAAATTTTTAATTATTTAATACTTTTGACAGTCGAATATGTATTATGACGATCGAACAGCCTTATTTATACATAGTTTAAATAATCACGTCATGATTAATTTGTATATTTATTCAGATAATACAACATTTTTACTTAGTTAGCTGTATTACTTACTTTTGTTGTTTGAACTATTGCTACTGCTGCTGCTGCTGCTATTGCTGGAACCACTACTGCTGCTGCTGCTGCTGCTACTGCTGCTGCTGCTACTACTACTGCTACTACTTGAACTACTGTCACTGTCACTATCTGATGATTCTGATAGCTGGTCAATGATTGTAGCTATAGCAGGAACTTGTTTTGGTTGGACTTTTAAAAAGTCTCTCAATTCATCACTAGAACATCAAATAAATAATTTTACTTAACAATTAACATTTTAAAAATATAAATAAAAACTTACGTTAAGCCTCCCAAACCAATAGAGGTGAAAAAATTGATAGAAAACCTAGTATTTTTAGGGTTGTCTTTAGGGAAAATTCCTTCAAAAGCTAGTTTTAATTCCCTGAAACGATCAACAATCAACAAATTATTTATGTATTAAAAATTAACATACCTATATTGAATAAATGAAATGAGTATTAAAATAGATTACAACAATTTTACTTACGGATTCTGAACTCGAGCATTCAATTTATTAAGCCCCATGTGTTCTGCTAATTCTTGGAAAAGAATTTTAATGTAAATTCTACTAGAAGAAGTGGTTTCATCTTCATTAAGATGTATTGTCGACAAAACTACCCATGAAATAGAGTCGGTGAACAATAAATGCGCAAAAAATCTTGCTACATTTCGTAATTTATTAGTCTCTAAACGGTGAACAGTTGCATAACTGTCAATAAATATTTTTTCTAATGGCTCAATAAACACATTGTTTATTTGGCAAAATCTCTAAAAACAGTTAAAAAATATAAATTAAGTCAAGAAAAAATATTTAAATGTTTCAATGAATAACACTAGATTCTTTATAAAAGATTAAGTTGTTAAACTATATTTTAGTTGAATATTTACTTGTGCTAAAAGGCCAAAAAACTTTTCGTACGTTCTTTGTTCACCACAACAATCAAGAAACATGTGACACATTTCAATCTCTTGACCCGGCTTAAGCTGCATTTTCATCAGTTTATGAGCACATTCCTCATAATCCAATGAGGAGTGTATCGTTAAGTAAATTGTTTTTCTTAACGATATCATGTTAGTTTCTGTATTATCAATGATAACTTTACCTTCTCCTTCTAAAAAATAAATACAAAACTTTAATGAATAATATTTAATCATTTTTTTATGCAACTAATAAAATTATTATTAATCATTAAAACATATTAAGTATACATTAAAAAAAGTTAATACTAAGATTACAGAAAATTAGGAAGTATAAATTATTTTATTTCCACATATATGTATGTGTTGTAAACACCACATATTTTTATAAACCAACCCCTACTTTATTTGTTTGATAAGTCAACTAATTTTTTTATTCAAAGTTTATGTTAATTAACATATTATATTATGTTGATAAGCTACATATTTAATTAAACATATATTCTTTTTATTTGAATTATTAATTAATTAATTAAAATAAATTAATAGGATAAGTCATAAGAGAACAAAATACTTAGGTATCATATTTAAATTGTGACGTACGTCATTGTTGTATATAATATTGTATTAATGTATAATTTGCTTATTTTACCTCAAATAATAGATTTTAAATATTCTTTAAAAAATAAAAAACAGTATATTATTAGAGGGAATTAGCCAATTATCATACAGTTTAAGGGTAACAATATTATCTAGGCCATAATTTAGATTTTAATTTATATTTAAATTATTATGAAGTTATGAGCATTTAAAAATGATTGTAATATTATGTTATAATTGTAATGTATAAGTTTATAGCTCATGTTAAAATTATAATAAAGTAAAAATTCTATACAACAAACTTCTATTTAATAAAATGTTCTGTTTAACGAAATACTTTTGAGAACCAAATGTATTTAATTAAATTAAAAAAATGTCTCTATAATACGAGTTTTTTTTATTGACAATGAGAATTTGTAGTATGAAAATTTCACTGTACTAATATAATCCTATGATGTGCTCTAGATTATATCCTTACCTTTTCATTTAATGATACACAGTCAATTCACTCTTAATATTAAACATAACAAAACAAAATTGGTTCTGGTGAACCCAAATTTGCTATGCTGTATGTTAGAACGGAAATAATATATACAAGTAAAGTACTATTATAGGTATAGAAAAAATAGAAAAATATCCTTGGTTGGAAATGTGGAAAAGTTTTTTGCTCTCTACTATTAAATAGTTCTCCTGTCAGGAAAAACTGTTCAAAATACCATCAATCAATAATTTCATTCAATACTAATACAATTTTCTTACAACCATTTATGTTATCAGGTGAAACACAATTCCATAAATTTAAAATTTAAAACACATAGAATCTTGAGATTTTGCAGATGAATAAAAAAAAACTAAAAAAATAGTTTTCAAGTTGAATTGGGCAAGTAAGCCTAACTACTGTGCATAATTATTTTTACTGTATACATAGATATTAAATTATTATATTTAACATATTATTACTATTAGAATAGATAACTTCTATAGTTTAAATAAAAGTTGAAAATATAATACTTAGGTATAAATCATAAGTTTTGATGAACCACTAGCAATACAATTTAATGACATTATAATAATAATTTTAAAAAACTGGAACTATATTTTAAATGTAATGATATGTGTTACCCAATAAAACTTAATTCAAATTGTATAATTATTAAAAAATTACTATTTCTAATTTTAAATCTTATTAGCTTATTTTAATTCATGAAACAGACATATTATAGATTATTGAATGTTCAAATTGTGTACTTATGAATCTTATAAAATAACTATATATTTCAAGGATTCATTCAAAGAAATAACATTTTAACATTAATTATTTTTCTTAATTATTAATAATTTATTAAGTTGTAACTAAATAATTAATTTATATCACTAATAAAATAAAACAATTCATTTTAGATTAAACAAAATTGTACCTTTCTCTTCACCATCATCTTCTTCATCGTCATCATCTTCTTCATCGTCATCATCATCGTCATCATCATCATCACCCTCATTTTCTGAACCACTGTCATCTTCATTGTCCGAACCTAATATTTCAGCTCTTAATGATTTATAACGTTCTTCATTACTTTCAAAGTCCGTATCAAACTTATATACATCTAAAAAAACAAAAATGTTTAAATAAAATATTATTTCAGAATAAATGTAGGTATAATTACTGAGAATGTCTTGTGTATCTTTAGCAGAGTCTAAAGTTAGTAGGTGTGTAAATTGATCCTCTTCTGGGACTAAATCAAGTTGTTCAATTACAGCTGGATGATCTTTGAAACCATCTTTGCGGATTTGAAACATGACCTCAATCATGTATTGAACCTATAACATTTTAACACAATCTAAAATAAATAACTAAATAAGTGCAATCAAGAAAAAAATTAGTTTATTATACATTTTTAAACCTAAATTTAAATGTTTTTACAGTGAAAAATTATAATTATTCCATAGTAAGTTTATTTCAAATTAAGATATATTTATAATTAGTCTACTATTCGTAGGTAATTACAATTAATTTAGTATTTAAAATGCAATTGTTTTATCCTTGGTTTTTACATTTTTACATAAAAATGTATGTTTATTTTAATAGTGTTTATAATTTGTGTGTTAACAAATAAATAAATAATAAACACTTTAACTAGGTATGTATTTTTATATTTATAATAATAAAAAATAATTTTTCTTAACAATTATTTATGTTATGAAGTATGATATGAAAATATTGACAATATTTATTTATTTTATTTACCCTTTTATCAAGTTGCCCATCATGTAATATATTCCGAAGCATGTCAAAAATGGCGTTCATTCCCTTTTTAGAGACTTGGCTCATTTTTTGCCCACATTCTTTCAAAAATGCTACAGCTACTTCTATGGAATCTTCAGTAGGTGTCTCTACAAATAGAGTTAACAACTCTAAAGCTAATATTTCATGTGCCTGAAATATAAAATAAAAATTATTAGTAGTCATAATTATTGTTTAACACAACACATTAAAAGATTGAAACTTACAACACTCTGATTAATCAAATGAGCAATAAATGTTACTGATCCTAAACATTGAGATTTTTCATTTCTGCGATATGCTCTTTTAAATTGTACAATACACCTTGTTAACAGTAATTCTCCTATGTTTGGAAACTAAAAATAATTTAATGCAATTGTTATTTACCAATTATGTAAATAAAGATTTAATATTTTTTAATAAATGCAATTACTTTTGTGTTTATGATGGCCACTAAAGCAGCATACACGTGAGTATATGTTGTTGAAGCTAATTGAGCTTGCATAATGGACCGGCAAAGTAAGCCTCTACCCCGAACAATATTTTCTCGTAGTAAGTCTCTAGTAACTTTTCCTATATTGTCTACATTAATCTTGTTAGTTAAACCGTGTATTGACTTCTTCAATGCCTCCCAGGCAATTCTTTGATATGCAGCACTAAAATTATCATAAATTACAATTATATGAAATGCAGAATTTAATATCGTAGGTAATAAGATAAATGTTAAAAACTAGTTTTATTTTGTTAAATGTAATTATTAAAAAAAATTAAAATATTTAATGCCAGTGCTAGAAATATTTATAATTTCATTATATTATGTTAAATTAAATGTTTATCTACCTTTTTATTTCATACTTTTCCACACAATAGTTATCAATTATCATTTATCATACATATACGTCACACACATTATATTTGATATGGTGGTTGAGAAATACTGGTCTGATGTGTTGTAAGCTATCACCGCTTACTCATAAGTCAATACTATTATGAAAATACAATCCACATTGTATGGTTATTTATCATATACAATTTAGTATTTTCGTTTTTTATAGATTAAAAGACTTCAGACTTAGTTAAAACTCAAATAGACAATGTTAATCACGGTTATCCACACGTTTGTGTAGACTACCTTGATGTTAATATATTGATTGAGTGCACAAAATATCTAGTTTTTATAGGGGTAATGCTACTATAAATTAAAAATAAATAAGTGTAAAATCAGCAAAAAAAACATTGTCTATTAAAACCTAGGCAATGCATAGACAATTCTCTTACAAAATATATACCAATAAGCACCAAATGAGTATTCCTTATAATTATTTGAAATAGAATAATTAAATGTGACAAACACCTTGACTTATCTGTGATGCTTTCCTGCATCATTCTCAATTTAGCAGGTGGGATATAGGCACCTCCAGTTTTAGATGTAAGTAGTTCCACGGTTTTTTTCTGATGTAATGGTACATCGCTTACATCACCCTGAGAAAAAAAAGTATTATTCATATTTATCTCAATTTGTATTAAGTTATATACACATACGTTTGGCCTTTTATCTTTTTTGGCATATTTGTTCCAATAGTTTTCACTATTTTTCTTTGAGTATCTGCCGTTTCTGTGGAATAGTACCGTTGTCCAATTTTATCATCTTCATCGTTGCTTGATTCTTCACCGCTCTCGCGTTCATCAATCCCTGCTATTCCACCTGAATAGTATGGAGCTCCAATTTTTTCCTCTTTTTTGCTGTCTGCATTTCTAGATCTGTTTTCTTTTTCTTGACGATCTCTACTCCTATGACGTCTTCTATGTCTAGATTCATCATTATACCGATCTCCACCTTTACGGTGATCAGTAGCAGTTCCACCTGAATAGTATGGATCACCGACTTTCAAATCTTCATAATTACGACTACCGCCTTTGTCAGATCTATCTTTCGTTGATTGACGATCTCGACTAGAGTGTCTTTTTGATTGTTTTGAATTTATAATATCGTCATCGTCGTCACTGTGGATTCTCTTAGCGTTAATAACTTTACACACTTTACTTTCCATGTCTAAAAAATAATATATCCAAGCATCAGAAAGTGGAGCAGTAAAAATATATAATTAATAATGAAACACAACTAAAGAAAAACTTACTTAAACTTTGTTTGGAATCAATTATTAAACAATAAACATGTCCACGGTCGACGGCATAAGGAGCAGATAACGAACAGACAACAGACTACAGGCGGGCCATTAGCATCGGAGCATATTCGGGCACGTAAAAAAATGTGTTTTGCAATGATGGAGTCTGATGGTATCACAATAACCATTGATGTGGTAACAACAATAGTGATAACAGATACGCGTCAATAAAATTTCTACCGTTTTCGAAGATTCTCCGATGTATTTGTACAATTATTATTATTTGATTACCAATTTAATTATACTGATTAAAGTATTAAATAAAACTGAAGCCTCTAAGGACGTTGGGAATTTTAGTGAACTATATAATAATAAAAATATCTTTATTCCAACAATAAGTGACACAGAATTTATACAATACTATTACATTACTAAAATATAAACATCAATATGGAACATAATACTACAATTAATACTACCTACAATATATATTAACTAATAAATTATAGATACAAATATATTAAAATTATAGTTATATAATACAAGGTTGTTGACGATTCACTAAGCATGCTTACCTTCCATTTTCTTTTTAATAATACGTTTATTCAAATAAATTATGATATTTTTAAATACCGCTGATAGGTACCTATACTTCGATTTTTGATCTTGAGTAGTATTCAGAATACTTATATAGTACTTTTGCCAAAAGTATTCTGAAAAACTATTTAGAATATTTTTCAAAGTACCTATTTTATTCCTATTAAAAAATACTTTTTATTTACAATAATGATTGTTTTCCTTGTACTTCGGGATATTTTCACAATATTATTCAAATTTTAAAATTTTAAATCAAGTACCAACAACATAAGTATTGTATTGTATTTTAAATTAATAAACTATGTATGTGGATGCTAATTTAAAATTTTCTTGATGAAAAGTATCATTTGTTTAATATTTAAAACAACAAGTGAAAAGTATTTTAAATACTTTGTTCAGAATAATGTTTTTAAAAAGTATTTGAATACATATTCTGAATGGGTACTACTTTTCATAGGCAATCGAGTATTTATTCCAAATACTTTTTAAATGTGTTTTACCCAGGTCTGGATTTTTCTAATTTTTTTTGTAAAAATTCAAACTGTATTGATATTTATAGAATAAAAAACTAAAAACATCGGAAACTGGAAACGTCCGTAAACAGCTCAAAATATATAAAATAATTATAAGAATAAAAATTTAATCTCTGGTCAGGTGACACTACTGAGGGTCTTCCTATTCGAATATTTTATAGTGTTATATAAACTTTGTCATCATACTTACTGATTATTGTAAAATAGATTGTAAATATATGTTTTTTTAATAAAAGAATAAAAAGGTGTTTATTATAGATGGGGCCTAATGCACGGCGTTGTTCGTTGGTAATACACCTGGTAGTACCGAGGGTTAGGTTAGGGTCGCGGGTCGCGATGGTTGAGCCACACGCTATTTAGTTGGGTTTAAATGTACAAATTGTATTACTATAGCTTTTTAAGAAATGTATGAATAATGTAAATGTATAATAAAAAAAAAAAAAAAATTGTTGGGTTTCGTTAGGTTTAGTTGGGTTTCGTTAGGTTTAGTGAGGTTTAGTGAGGTTTAGTGAGGTTTAATCTAACCTAACGCTGCTAACGGCGTTGGCCGATATTATTATTTAGATTTAACTAATTTCGATAACGGCAGCGCCATCTAACGCCGCCGAATAACTCACAACATCGAGTCGTGCCTGAAGAACTGGCCCTCGCAGCTGCTTAATTTCCTAGATAGATAGCGTTGTCGTATACGATTTACAACACGGACTTAGATGGATCTCCAAGACTCCAAGACACTGACATTTTATTTGCAAATAGTTGAGCAACAGAATTTATATTTTGTACGCTTCAACTGCTTCTGTAACAATATATTAGGAGCCTTGCATTCAATTTTCACGCTTTTTTACCCAACAAATAAAATTTAATTGATATTTATAGAAAAAAAAACTAAAAAAATTCAAAACTTACAATGTCCGTAAACAACTCAAAAAGAGTCAAATTATTTTCAAAATTTTATCTTGTATAGAAAATGCTAATATAAACATTAAGTGAAATTTTCAAGTATCTACAGTCATACGTTTTTTAATTACAACAAAATTCTATCAGAAAAGTTTCTGTTGAAGAAAATCCAAGCATTTTTACTGTCCTAAAAGGTGATGACAGACACGTTTTTTAAGTACAACAAAACATGAAAATCGTTACATGAGAAATCACATGTGAATATCAAATGTTGTAAAAATATGAATTTCAAACGCTCATAAAAATTTAATTTGACTTTCTTGTAGACATTTTTTTTGTCACACTTTTTTTTAGAATAATAAACATTATACAATTTTTTTCTAAATCATAGTCAATATTAATAACAATAATACACATTGCACATAGTCAATAGATAATAATATACGATTTTTTAAAAATAATTATGAATAATACACGTTTTTTTTTCAAATCGTAGTCAATATTAATATCAATAATACACATTGTACAATATAGCTAATATATACTTTTGGCCTTTGTGGCCTTGTCTACAACTTTTTGTTTCCCTCTTTTGCTTGGCGTAAACTCCATTTTTCTTAGTTTAACTAATTAAAACAATTAAGTTAAACAAAATACAGACGACAATATTTGGTATAGGCAGGGACTAAAATTGTGTGCAGTAGCACACACTATGTGCAGTAGCTAATATTAAATGTGCAGAAGCAAATTTAAAAGTGTGAAGTCCTATTTTCGGCATTTATAAATTTTTAATTGATTAATGTTCAACATTGATTATTTAAAATTACTAATTAGCATATTGTATTCGTTTAAAATCTTTAACATTACAAATAATACCGACTAAACCATATTCTGAGTGGATCATAATATAATAAGTACATTAACTCAAGCTATTTAGTTTTTAATTTTAAAATGTTTAGTCATATAGGTAGGTATCAAGGACTTTTATAGAAGATTGTCTTAGATTGTATATTATATTATATTTATTATAACTAATTATTAATAAATATCAAAAACAATTATGCAATTAAGTTATATGTCGTATGTGCACTACTAGGTCATTATTTTATAATATTCTGGTGTAGAATTTAGGTATGTGCAGTAGCAAAATATCTTAATTTTAGGCCCTGGGTATAGGCATGTAATATATAACGTTATGCATGTTACGAATGTCTGATAAAATCACACGGCGATGGTTCTTATTCGATGATTTGACGAATAACGATATTAATTGTATTAATTTGATAATTAGTGCCATTTCGGTGGATTGCCTATTACTCCTTTATCACCGGACACCGGATACCGGTCATTCGGCTGCCCAGCAATATACAAAGGTCAGTAGTCAGTACTCAGTTGGGCACTTGTGCGCATGTGAACTGGTTTACTAGTGTACAATACAGTGTACTCAAAATTATAAGTTTATTAAATTATACCGTTCTATAAATAACTGTGTGTTTATTGTTATTATTGTTATCAGCATAATATTAATAACACCGCCCGCTTGCTGTAACGTATTACCCATATCCTGCCGGCCCACGACGCTCCAGTGCACGATTCGTACAACTCTATGACCATTTCACTCAGTGCGCATCGTGATCGTATTGGTTATTGTAATTGTTTAGGTACTTTTAAACTTGTGTAGTGTGTGTGTACTGTGCCCGTGTGTCACTTGTCTCAACTCTCAATTGTTGACTCTTGTGGAAACTTCGGTCTGTGTCAAGTACTCAAGTGTGATATTACTTTATATATTTTCGGCAACAATAGGTAAGTAAATCTACGTATTAGTATAATGTAAATTAAGTATAATACTAGTCACGAGATACCTAATACTCATCAGATTCCACGGGGCGTACTGTCAGTAGATCAAAATGTGGACTGTGGTGCATTTTATTAACGAAAATGCCGTTGAAGCTGTTCCTAGCCATTGGGTAAAAAAAGATGTTTGTGGTTAGCCTAAAAACAATATAAAAAAACATATACAATCTAGAACAATCCTAAATAAGCATGGTTTTGATTATTTTCCTTCGTGAACGTTAAAAAAAGGCATTGGTAATTTCAAGTTATTTACCTATTTAATGTATAATATATTTTTTTGAGGGTGGTTATCAATTGATTTTTGTATTTTACTTTAGCCAGTTATCTTGAAGCTAAATTAAGAGTTAAAAAAGCTGAGGTAACATCTGATCTTTCAACTAGTGATGAAATTCAGACCAAGATTAGAAGAAAAAACGTATTGGTTCAGGATCCACCAATTTTTAATGAATTGTTAAACGAAGGTAAATTTTAAAACTATAACATTTTAGGGTTACTAAATTAACTATTAATAATAAACTTTTATCCATATGTAATTTATCAAAATCTGCTAATGGCTATGAAACATTAAACAATTGTCAAATGATAAGTTCACAAATTCCAGTTAAAAGAAGATTATTTGATACATATTCTTCTAGTCAGGGTATTGTTTAAAAAATAATAATGATTATATTTTATATTTTAATAAAAACTCAAATATAATTTTGACATGAGATTTAGGATAGTGTAAATACTAATTATGTTAAAATAATACTATATATTAATAATAATAATAGGTAATACTATCTATTAATAATAATAATAATCAGTGCCGTGCTAACTTTCACTGGTGCCCCAGGGCAATTATATTTGGCACCCCTAATAAACATACATATTTAAACATTTGCCACCCTTTAAAATGTTACAAGTTTGGCCGCCCTAGGGCACTTGTCCCTTTTGCCACCCATTTAGCACGGCTCTGATAATAATATTTAATACTGTATACACCTATATGTGATAGTATAAAATAATATTTTTTATTTCTTTTTTTCAGATTTTTCAGATGATTTTTATGGTTTAAGAAATAGCCAAGATGATAATCCTGATTCACCAGATATTTTTAACTCTTCAACTAGTTTAAAAGATTCATCTAATACTAATAGTAAATAATACTACCGGTTATTTGCCTAATATATACTCTATAGTTTATACAATATATTATATTTATATTTTTTATTAGGAACAATACAAAAGTCAACTGTTGTACATACAACTGCATCGCCATTTAAAGTCACTCCGATGGATTCTAACCAATTTGAAATCATTGAAGTAAATCAACCTATAAGTAAAAGTTCCAGGATGCTTGATTCAGGTAAGAAAAACACAAAATGTACTTACATTCCAAAAAAAGTTTCAAAATTAATTAGTTTCTAAAATTTTTTTAAAACTTATTCAATTTAGTCAATTATTCTATTATAAATTAATTAGTCATCTTATATTTTAATTATTTGGAATATTAATGTCAACTATACTAAAAATATATTCAATCATTTTACTTTATAATTGTATTTTAACTATTTTAATATGAATATAAATATATTTATCATGTATGAATATTATTTTACTGTTTATGTAATACCTAACTGTTATTTCTACAGGGACATCTTCATTTCATGGTATAATATACTCTATAGTCCACCTAAGAGTGAACCACTCGGCTGACCAAAACTCGTTTTGTTCGCGCATCCCCACCACAAGACGGGCGCCGCCGCGAACATTGGTGAGGGCCGTCACGAAACTGCAACTGCCTACGTAGTGTGCGTATTCTTAAAAAAATTGTATTTGTATTATACCTATTATATTAAATTTATTGTTTAAGCAATAAAACAATTAATTTATAATATTTTATGATTATGTGTTTGTATATAATACAGTTTGATTTATGATGAAAATTCAAAATACGTGTTGTACAGTAATGAATCGCGAAAACAGCTATGTTTTTATGATTCTCTGTATGCACGGCGGTCGATCACTAACGATGACCGGCGATGACTGTCGACCAATGACAGAACGCCTAGCCGTCACCAGGGGGGTCAGACAATGATCGGCGGCTCAGTCTGCGTGCGCGAAAGCGGTTCACTCTTAGGTGGAATAGAGTATAGATAAAAACAAACCAACTTTTAATGCTACTCAACGTGAATCAATTTCTGATGGTAATTATTATATTAATCTTTTTATTCTTATACATTTTTTGAAAACCATTTCATTGTTTATCTTTATTGACATAGAAACATTGAAAAAAATATTGAGCGTAGTTATGAAAATTAAATATGATGTTGAGAACATTGGACATAACCAAACACGAATGGACAACATTTTAACTGAAACTATTATAAATATGGGTAGCATTTCCAGTAATAGTCATGAAAATTCAAACATTAATGATGATAATGATTATTGTTTGTTACTACCACTACATAACGAGGACGAACTAAATAATTTTGAAGAAAAATTATTAAACAAGTCTTTCAGATAAATGTTGTAAGTACTATTTAAAAATTGTTTTTGAAAGGATAAGTTTGATCATAACCCTATATTTCTTATTTAAGATGTATGATTTCCCTTTAATTTGTTTTCAAATAAAAAAATAATAATAATAAATCAACTATATTAATTTTATTCTTCTAGGTTAATGGTCTCAAACAATTGGCAAAAAAATCATTAACATCAACAATAAGACAAATGTTAAGAACAGTTTTCGACGATGAATTTTTGCAAATAGTTATGTTGGTCAGAAGAAAAAAAGGATATTTTCTTCATTAGCTTCATGTGCTATTATATTTGGTAATAATATTAAAAAAAAAAAATAAGTACTTATTATGTGAGGTTATTTATTATATATTTCCAAAGGTGGACAAACATAATAAAAATAATTAATAAGAGGAAACAAGATCAATGAGTTAGAAGTTAACATTAATAAATCTTAAATTTAACTCAATAAGTTAAGTTATATGGAAACCAAATAAAATTAAATCTGTTTAAAAAAAGTTAATCTATTTTTAATTATAGTATGTAGACCACATGAGAGTGACTGCGTTTTTCTAATTTCCTAAATTACAATAATAAACAATTTTCTCATAATGTACAGTCTACATACTTATTTTACTTTACGTGATCACTAAACTTTCAAACTATTCACAATCCCCATTAATAATTTAACAAATATTAATTGTTTTATATAAACTAGAAGTTTAAGGTCATATAATATTATGCCTATCTAATCTACTAAAATATATCCATATATTAAATTATTTTTGTGAGAAAGATAACAAATATTTGTAATATGGTATTCAATAAATATTTTACAATGCATAACCTGAATAAAAATAAAATATTTATTGTTAGTATTGTGAAGTAGATTGCACTCCTACCAAATGAGTCTTAATTTGTGCATACCTTGAACAAGTGGTTTTTTGCCCATCAATGGTTAAACAACTCCTTTTTTTACACTAATACTTCTAATTACTTCTAATCTTTCTTTGCATTTCTGTTATATAACACACAGAAGTGCAAAGAAGGATTATAAGTAAATAGAAGTATTATTAGTGTACAAAAAAAGGATATATAACTAACACATACTTCTAAGTAGATCCACAATATATGTATTCAACTACTTCGTTAGTGGGTTACCCCTTGTTAAATTATATCTACTTCTCTGATAGCATAATATGATGTCTAAGTTAATTTATTAAAATAATAACCTGTATTGAATTTTTTTAGAAGCTATAAGAAAAATCAAGAATTTTCAAGACATGTCTAATTCGGACATAGAAGCGCCTTTAAAAATATATTTAGCCGGAGCAGCTTTCAGAAAAAAAAATAATGCGTCATTAATGATATACCTGTTTTATTTTTTTTTAATCTATCAAAGGCAATAATAAATTATGTTTAAAAAATCAATATATGAAAAGGTTAATCTCCTCTCCCTCGAGGAAAGGCGACTAATTGCTGATCGTAACTTCCTTTTAAAATTAATCCAAGATAAAATTGATGCTCCGCGTCTCCTTGAGCGTATTAGCTTTAGAGTTCCTACCACCAATACCAGATCAACCAATTCCTTTCACATCCCAACTTCCCGTTCAAACTTTTTATCTAATGATCCCTTTGTTAGAGCTATGCGCAATTTAAATAATAATAATTTTGATATATGGCCTTAAATTTTGTATTCTCCTAACATGTGTAATTTTCATATTATAATTATTATTGTTCTTATTATTTAGTATATTGTTAGCATTATCATTTATGTATATTATTCTTATCACTAACGTTAATTTATGTAATATCGTTATTGCTATATGTAAAAAGCCGTTTGGCGTTTATATAAATAAAAAAAATAAAAAATACAATTACATTATTGTAATGTATTTATATTCAATTAATAGTTATTGTGTAATATTATTTATTACGTTTGTAACTTTTTTATAATGTTATAATATTGTTATTTTGCTACCTGGGATGAATGTCACGCTGACCTCACTGTCCTACACATCATATTAGATTGCATAAAATGTTCAATTCTTAGCTATAAAAGTTAAACATTTTATAAGAAACCATCTGGAAATACCATTGAATATGGAAGAAGCACTAAATGAAAAAAATATCATTAATATTATTATATTTTTAACCAATATTAACCTCAAAAATACATTTTAATATTGTACAAATCTTGCTCCGTATTTTTAAGACCAATACAATTAGAAATAAATTTTTTTTTTCTCTTTCCTTTAACTTTATTTTTATCTCTTTTACACTGTAATTTTACATTAGGCTAATGACGGGTGAAGTTGAAGCCTTATTTCTAATAAAAAAAAAATAATTTAAATTAAGCTATTAAAATAACTATAATTTAATAATAATCAATAATATTCATCAATCATCTCATTCATGTCAAACCACTTTTAGATAAAAAATATTAATTCTTCAGTAGGAGGTACCATATTGAATAATAGATTTAAAAACCATCAATAGGCAACTAATAATTGAAGCATCTATTTCAAGTTTTTTTTATGTTTGTTTAAGTACTCAGTAAGATATCTTATACGATTTTTAATATATATATTACAATTTAAATATATATTATATATATTTAAACCTACAGTGCCCAAATCTAATTGGACCATGTTCGGTTTCCTACTTGCCCGTAACATATTATATAAAAGATCCCCTAAAAGTTTAAATCTAGTCACAAAATAAATATACAAATCGAAATACCAGAAACTATCCTCGTTAAAATATTAGGTATAACAATATTATATCAATACCTATACGGCTATACCTACCTAATAATAAAATGGTCTTTATAAAAATTAACGCGCTCGAAATTTTTCGAATGCTGCGGGCCGACGAGAAAGATAAACATACTAGCTGGCTAGTAGGTAATACACGTCGTCGTCTGGGAAATCGGTCTCTGCGTTGGAATATTTGTATTTAGCTCATTACCAATTCTCAGTTCAATCCTACCGCATATTGTCTTGAAAATAAAAGATGGCAACTAACTATAATATCATAACATCGACCGCGACGCGGTAAACGCCATATTGCTCGAAATCTCAGAAGACATTTGTAGTCGACAAAACGGAAAGCACTTGAAAGCCGAAGAAACCGACGAATACCTCGTGCGTCTAGTATTACTCTTCTTCTGTCTGCCATTGATACGGACGCCCCTACTGCAAGTGGCGACGATCAGACCCCGGAGTCGGAAGGACGAAATCCGATTCTTGGAGGCGCAGATAGACGGGAGTTCGACGAAAACGCCGAGGACGTCTCCTCGCTCAGTGATGGATTGCCGAACGGCGATGCGCTGTCATCTGCGGCAGAGTCGGAGCTTGATCCGATCCCAGAGACAGCACCGCTCGGCAACAACCACACGGGTTTAGTTACCCTTCTTCTGTCTGCCATTGATTCGGTCGCCACCACTGCAAGTGGCGACGATCAGACCCCGGAGTCGGAAGGACGAAATCCGATTCTTGGAGGCGCAGATAGACAGGAGTTCAACGAAAACGCCGAGGAGACCGTCTCCTTGCGCAGTGACGGATTGCCGGGCGGCGATGCGCTGTCGTTTGCAGAGACAGCACCGCTCGGCAACAACGACGCGGTCAGGAGGACGACGATTCGGACGTTTCGGAAGCAGAAGAGGACCGTTCTGTTTTGCTGACGAGCGGTAGTTGTTCGTCGTCGTGTGGGGACGCGCCGTCCTCGGGAGTCGGGGCCTGTCGATCCCACTCCGACTCCCGAGGGCGGACCGCTCGACGACGTTTTGGACGAGAGCGACGGACAGGATGACGGCGACGGAAGGGGGGGGGGGAGGATGCGGGAAAGAGCACGGACGGTGCGCGGCGGTAAGTCACCCGCGCACGTTCTCCGACCACCCGCGGCGCGACGGGTTCGCCGGCGTAGCGCGCTCGGTCGTCCTTGACGCGCGAGACCCTCTGGCGGCTCGGCGAGCGCCCGACCGCAGTTACGGCCACACGTGGAGCGGCGGCGACGGAAGACGGCGACGACACGGCGGCTATAGTTGAGAGGTACCGGCGCGGGCAACGATTCCGCCCCGAACGGTACGCCGACCGGTACGACGGCGATGGCGACTCGGTACGACGGCAGCGGCGGAGACTTCGGCACGGGGTGAGTGGTATGGAGATTTGCGTGTAGGAACGCGGGGACGTCAGCGATGCCGGACTCGCGGAAACTTAGCTGTTTCACAGGGTCTGGCGGCCGAAGGGACGATGCCTGGGCGAAAATTACCGAGAGCCGAGGATCGCGTCGTGGTCCGCTGACTCTCGCCTTTTCGTCCAGCGGCAATCCCACGTCGGTCTCTTCGCTCGTCCCCGCCGGTTCCGCAGCACAAAATCTCAATTCGCTCGCTCCGCGTCTCGGTCTTCGCCGTCCGTCAGCCGAGTCGTCGCGCCGTCGACCGTCGAAGCGCACGACATCGCGCACTAGCCGCCGTCCGTCGCCGTCAACCGTGGTCGCTCCCGTGGCCGTCTCGGTCTGGCCTCGCCGGCTGGGCAAGGTCGTCAGGCGTCCCAGCAAACGCGCCAGCGACACTCGTCGACCCGCGGGACAGGTCGGAGAACGTGCAGAGGTGACCAGTGGCCAACAACATTGCATTTCCGCACCAATACGCCATCTCGCATCCTCCCCCCCCTTGTTTATTGTGTTTCCTGTCCGTCGTAGGTATGTTTTTTTTTTCTTTAAAATATTAAATCATCTCAAATTGTTCACATATTATTGAAAATTTTGTTTTCTTTTTCCTTTTATTATTATGTAAAAATATAGCCAATGTGCTAATTTTTTTGAAATTATTATTGTTTATACATTTTTGTATTATTTTTGATTTATAATTTTTATATTATTATGTAAAATATTATATTTATAGCCAATGTGCTAATTTTTTTGAAATTATTATTGTTTATACATTTTTGTATTATTTTTGATTTATAATTTTTATATTATAATGCAAAATATTATATTTATAGCCAATGTGCTAATTTTTTTGAAATTATTATTGTTTATACATTTTTGTATTATTTTTGATTTATAATTTATAAACATATTTTGATGTGAACAAAAAAATATTGTTTCTTTTTTTTTCGCTTTGTCGTGTGTGTAATCAATTAAAAAAAAACGACTAAAAAATCGTTAAAATATATATTTTAAGTAAAAAAAACTCGTTAGTCATTTGTACAAAGCAGACCTGCAGTATAAACGCTACACGGATATTATAATATGTTCCAAGAAATATTTAAGACATCAAACACTAAAGGCGACAAAAACTGCTGAATAAATCATAAAATAACGCATTACACCGGCGGATACGACATGGACAGTTATATTAACCGTACAAGAATTGTAAATAATAATAATATAGGTAATATGCATTGTGTAGAGCGTGCGAACGTCAATATAGTCGAATAGTTAATACAAAATAATATTTAAAAAAATTCAAAATTGTATTTTACACAGGTAAAATAATAATATAATTTTCATATAATATTATAATAGTTGCATGTCGAAAAATAATATTGTTTGGAAACGTTTCAGTTTAAGTGTATACGCACATGTACCGATACCATAATTTCTACATAATTATTGACTTGAGTTGTAATATCCTAATCCGAACATAACTTGCTACCTTTTGTACAAATTGAACTAGGAAATCACTATTTGACAGTATGTGAGTTTTGACAGTTGTACAATAATAAATTAATATTATAGGCATGACTAAAAAAATAAGTGGTTCGATCTTTGTCGATAATGGAAAATTTAATAAATTTCTATAGCACGTATATAACATAAATACGTTATGATAATAATAATATTAATATAGCGTCTACGCGAAGTGTCAATAATAATAATAATAGTATAATTGTGTGATATTAAGTATAATCATTCATTGAAACATATTATACAAAACTTTTAAATCTATAGACTTATAAAAATAACTTTATATGAGTTACAACTTACAAATTTAACGGGTAATTCCCCTTTGAAGTACCCAGGTAATTCAAGTATAGGTACCTACCTACCCACCTATTTTACCTACAGAAAAATGCAAACAAAAATGAAATTAAAATAAATGCTTATAGTTTGTAAACAGACATCGATAATTCATGCTCATGCTAACAGTCAACACATCTTCTCAGAATCGTCATTCGAATGCAATACGCCTAATAATTTATCATTGCTTTCAAATAAATAGACAAAATAAGAAAATCGTTACATGAGAAATCGAGTAAATATCAAATGTTGTAAAAATATGAATTTCAACAGCTCATAAAAATTTAATTTGACTTTTTTGTATATTATAATCGAGTATTTATTCCAAATACTTTTTAAATGTGTTTTACCCAGGTCTGGATTTTTCTAATTTTTTTGTAAAGAGATGATGATTTCTACCAGAAACTAGTATCCACCTGATAAAGTTGAAGATCAAAGCATTTTTACTGGTCAAAAATCTTATTATGATGACATATTGACAGACAAATAAAAAAAAGAGGGTAAGTGGATATCGCTCTGCTGTACAGTAGGTTACAGTGGGTCATTTTATAATGGATTGTGTTTAACTTTAATTCAATGATATAATATCATTGTATAAGAAAAACGATTCTGAGCGGAGACGGTTTATCAGTCTGGATATTTTATATTGTTATTATTTATTATACCTACCATGTAAGTTGAATTCATATTATAATATTATAATTTTTTATTCGTTTCTATGGTAATAAACAAAGCGTTAGAAATTAAAATCCCATTTTTAGCGGTTTTTCGTAATCTTTCAGTGGTTTTTCCGGTGGCGTTAAATAATTATTGAGAAAATCGAACAGGATAGGTATATAAAAAAAAAAACACCATTGTAAAACTACTAGTTTCCTCGCTCCGCTCAGAATCTAAAATAGATAGGTAGGTACCTACTTTTTAAAAATACGTATCTATATGTTTCGACAAAAAAATGAATACAAAAATCTCAGAGTCAAACAACAATATCTACTTGGCATACAAAATGGCGAGGGCCGGTTCTTCAAGCACGACTAGATGTTGTGAATTACTCGGCGGCGTTAGATGGCGCTGCCGTTATCGAAATTATTTAAATCTAAATAATAATATCGGCCAATGCCGTTAGCAGCGTTAGGTTAGATTAAACCTCACTAAACCTCACTAAACCTCACTAAACCTAACGAAACCCAACTAAATAGCGTGTGGCTCAACCATCGACAATTGAGCTGTTAACGGACATTTCCAGTTTCCAATGTTTTTAGTTTTTTATTCTATATTTATCAATACAGTTTGATTTGTTGGGTAAAAAAGGTTGAAAATTTAATAAAAGACTCCTATTATATTGTTTCAAAGACAGATGAAACATATTAAAAATCCTTAGTCACAGTATTTGTTACGGAAAAATCACAAAAATTAGCATTTATTTTGAGTTGAAAATTCATAACAATTTTTCTTTTTAAATCTAAGATTTGAAAATGTAATACAAGATTTCTTATAAGTTAATTTACCTTTATCAAAAAAAAATTGGTCTACAAGCAAATCAAATTATATTTTTATGAGCGATTTAAATAGAGCCTTGTATTAAATGTTCAAGCTTTTTTACCCAACAAATAAAGTTTTATTGACATCCATAGAAAAAAATATTAATAAAATTGGAAACTTAAAATGTTCCTAAACAGTTCAAAACAAATCAAAATATTTTTAAAATTGTATTGTGTATAGAAAATGCAAATATGAACAACTAGTGAAAATGTCATGTATATACGTTTATTTGTTATTTAGAGTTACACCAAAAACCAAAATCGAAAACAGATTTTGTGTAAAAATTCCCGTTTTTCCTTAATTTTTTTTTGTTTCTCACGGCGCTTTTGAAAACTATTGGGAAATTTTTACTTTTGACCCCCCTAAGTACCAACTAGATCCACTTTCCTATCAGCAAAGATACTGTTGAAGAAAATCTAAGCATTTTTATTGTCCTATAAAGTGATGACAGACGCAAAAATAAAAAATAAAAAACACATATCATTGTAAAATCAATACATTCATCGTTCCACTCAGAATCTAAAATCAAATCACATCCTGAAATAAAATATTTTTTATGTTGCATATTGGTTTTTCAAAAAATCTTATAAACCAGTAAAGGTAAATCAATATTGTCATTAGGTACATATTGATCAGATAGGTATTTTAGTATTTATGTAGGTATAGGCATTTGAACATTTAAGTTTTTTTTATCGTATATAATTTGAAATATTGAACGAACAACAATGTTTTTACTCAAAATATATTGTTATAGGTAGGTTACAATATTAATACCGAATAAAAAATAATAATATTATAATGAGATATACCTGATATAATATTAATTACCTATATAGATTAAACAGATATCTGTTTGAAAATCATAAATTCTTTAACCCACAGTAATACCATTTAATTCTTCAAATACAAATAATGATAATGTAAAATTAAGAATATTAGTGAAAGCCACAATTTTGTACCTTTATAATATACTATAATAATACTATATTAACTATAGTAGTTAAGAGGACGCTACACAGATATTTGTTGTCTCCGTCTTACAAGTGCATAACATAGCAAACTTACGCTTAGCAGATCACATTTAAGTGTTTAACTCGGTTAGTTTAAAAATTAGAGTGAATCAACCTATTATGAAACTTGGTTTTGAGAATATTATCTGTGTTTGTATGTGAGTTTTTTTACGATAATTTCGTTTTTAAGTGAGTGATGAACATTTATGATTTACTCTATATTATATACGCATAATTTACTAAAAAATTGAAGTATCGTAAAAGAACTCACATACAAACACAGATAATGTACTTACCATCAAGTTTCATAATAGGTCGATTCATTCAAATTTCAAATTTTTAAACTAACTTAGCTAAATGCGTTCTCCTGAGCGTAAATCTGCTATGTTATACGCACTTGTAAGACGAAGACAACAAAATATGGATGTGTAGCGTCCTTTTAATCGTTACACAATTATATACAACACACATCTGGAGATCTAGTGTCCAGACCAAAATATATGCATCTCTCTGCAATATAATTAATGTACAAAATCTTCACTCTCGTGATCTCACTGATCGTGTAATAATATCTTCAATCTTGTATGTTTAAATTGATATTTAAATTGCCAACTATATTATAACTCTTTGACGAGTATTGACGTATATTTACGTAACTTAGTAAGTATGTCATTGTAGAGTCCTAATGACGTATATATTTACGTCAAGGCGTTGAATTATGGTTAATATGGTGTTTATCGGATTTTAGTGCGATTGTAATTATTTTTGTACAGTTTTCGAACACATAATAGAACATGTGCTGCCATCCGACATCTAACTTTTCTAAAAATATTAATTTGATTAGAACATAAATGTACGACATAATATATTTTATTACATTTATTATTTTCTGTGTGTATAAGAAATTGCCTATACTGTCATATTAATTCACTATATGGGTGATAATGGTAAAATAATAATTCACTATCGTCAAAGTGATAATTTATAATTCATATTTTAACAATTATGATGATTAATTATTTATACATAACATATTATACAATATACATGTATAATTTGACATGCATAATATGGCCTCGGGGCTTGTACACTAATATAACGATATATACATATTTCGCCGATATATTATTATGCTCCTATATATAAAGCTAAAAGATAATAGCATTCCGTTTCACCCTTGTAACAAGATAATGGTGGAATAATGACGCAGGACATATAATGGTCTGATTTTTTTTTTATATATATTATTATTCGCACAGAGATCAGAATACCGTGACCGAATTAGGGGCGAAAACGGCTCTGGCAATTTCAAGGAAGACTAGCCGCAGTTATATGCTCTTTGACTTTAATGTCGTACTGCTATTTCAAGCACCATTTAGCTTCCTTTTTTCAGTTTGCTAATGAGAACCAGATTAATCCCAAGACTGCTTGCAGGAGTTCGGTAAATATGCTTAACGATCACACGCACTATTTACACGCGGTTAAAACGAAATTTTATATTCATCGAATCGATCGGAAGTGCAGCCCTGTTTAATGAATTAAATAATTCGTGCAAAACTATTAGCATATATTATATTATATATACCTATATAAATATATAATGCCCACAGCAGCAGTTTGTTATACATTTATACACTCAGTGTTAATAATGCGCTGCAAGATCTTAGCTCTTCCTCGTTACACCGGCGGTGTTAATATTTCAGTACACGACCGGCTCAATGATAATAATAATTACTATACGTCTATACGTGTGTTAGTGATTTAATCATATTATGTCATATACAAAGTGACTAAATGATCGCATACAAAACTACTTGGACAATATAAAGTTAAAATGTTTTTACTTATATATCTTATTCATTATATATATATAAGTTTAAATTATTATACTTATATGTATATCATACGCTATAGTATGACTTCGTTCAGGGGATCGCCGCACATGTATTTTTCATACGTTTTAGACTAATAAGCGGTGGTAAATTACACATACTTCGGAATGTCCAGTTTTAATTTTTTTATACATATCTATGGACTCTTTGACTAAATATCTAGGCTTTTTAGGAAGTCGATTTCCAATTTTCAATTCTAAAAGACCTTAAAATTAAGATATTTTTCCAGAAATCCCATGAAATAATTGTTTTACATATTTTGTATTTATTTTGGGCACATACCTATTATGATTTTAAATTAAAAAAGTGATTCTTAAGGAGCATAGTCTCAATGTTTATGAATTCAACCGTTTTCTCGAAACTACAATCCAACTTCGTAAGTATGTTTAATTTACTACCGCTTTTTGTGATTTTGCTATAGTTATGCAAACAAGAGTATTTTCATTTTTCGCCATGTATTTACTACATGCCAATGGTAACCGTGTGGTTGCCAGAGTTTTATCCGGCGACGGTTACCCGACGCGGCATTATTGTGATTATCGGAAACACACACTGATGTCCATTTACTATAGTCACACATAGACATAGCCTAAATGTTGATGTCATGTAAGTTGCCTGAATATACTCCTTAAAACATGATACGCTGGAGCCCCCTCAAACAACAAAAACCAAAAATAAACACTCTATTAGGTATCTGTACTAAAGTATTATGTGATATATATACTACCTACGCTTTTTAATTTTAAACTCTTTTATACATATAATTATCTAGTCCTCGAAAAGAAAATATCAGTCCAAGTATCAGGATTTTGATACCATTATTGGTATGGCATTCAGTATATTTTATAGGCAATTTTCTTAGGCTTTATAACAAGTAGGTAACTGAAATTACCTACTAATTACTTATCATTAACGAGTTTAAGACTTTAAAGTTTAAGTGATATGTAAAAGAAATAGTTTAAAATAGTTTAAATATTTATTTATACTTTGACGGTACACTAAACGTTATTTAAAAAAAAAAAAAGGTTTTCCTTAGCCATACGTATTAGTTAATATTCTTTTATTTCATATTATGTAGAATTAGCTAGTGTTTGTCTATCAATTATTATTAAAACTTCAAATATTAATAATTATTAAGCTATGGCCACATAGATTGAAAATAAGTTTGAATAGTTTTTTATATATACCTTAATATTTTTCATTCTTATCACTCATATAGACTTAATATGAGTTATGAGTTACTTACTTTGAATTTTTCGATATTGTTAAATTTTAACATTTTTTAATATTTTGTTCAAAATTTAGTATTTACTAAACAAAACTCTTTAAAAGGGATTGTGTTATGTGTCTTAGTTGAGCATTTATGGAAATTATCTAAATCTTTTCGTCGAACATTCGCCATAAGAGAGATATTTCGGTAGAATATATTTTTCTTTTTTATTCATAAGTCATAACTCATAACTCATCGTTTTAGACTAAAAATGAAATTAAAGTTTCCAGTACCTAGCACTTCGTCACTTTTATAGGAACAGTGTACATTATTATGAAATACACAATATAGACGCATACTAAGTACCTATCTAATAACTAAACTAGGTAATATACTAAATGCTCTAATATAATCAACCAAAATAATATTGTCAAAAGTTATTTAAAAAATTAATACACTCTTAAAGGATCTATATACTTACAAATGAAAATAACAAAGAACTAATTGGTGTTTCAGGTTACTTAATTGTAATTATGTATTTAGTAAATAATTTTAAATTAGATAGTCATTATAATAACTTAACCACTCAAGAGAATTCGGATAAGTTATGATTTTCCTGTTCAATATGCCAATAAGTCTCTTCTGGTCAGTCTTTTATAGATTATTTGGGACCAACATTTTCTAATTTTATGTCTATTAAATTTAAAAAAAAAATAAATAAATTCAGGTGTTACTATAAATGTTAAATGCGTAGTAAACCTATATAAATATTTATTTCTAGAATTGGAGAAGAACATCTGTTAATGTTAAAAATGTATGTTTTTACTTATTTTTTGGATGTCATGTTATATATTAATAAGTTTATGTTATGTTCATCTATTGTTTATAATTATATTTATCTTATTATTTTAATGTTTAATATTTATAATAGCTCCCTATCCTCAATATAAGCTGCAAAGTTTAAAGGATAGGTAGTTGGTCAGTCAAAATTGTAATTTAACAATATCTAATTAATAAATTGTAATACTGTGTGTTGATTTCCTAAAAAAAAAAACTTATGTATAAATATACAATAATATTACATAATATCATAATATTGTAGTACGCATACACGGTGACTGCAGGCTCTCGCCACAAATAATCCGATTGCCATTTAATAAAATATATATAATATTATTATAATGTACGCGCACGGCTCCCTTCTTAAAGGCCCGACACGGACGGGCAAGCGGTTATTGAGCAGTTGACCGCGCTCCAGCGGTTCTCGGTCGTCCGGAAAATGAACTCTCGGCCTTTTTATCCTACGCGCGCGTCGCTTTTCACACTCGAAGAACGTTATTTATATCTCTATATTTCCGTCCATCTATCTATCTATCTATCTATCTATACTGCTACCGTCGTCCATTCCGTTTTATCCCCCATTTACCCTCCACGTCGGCGTCACTGCACCAGTATAACATTTTGTTTCCCGAGATTTTTGAAATCGTCCTAAACGCGTTTACATATCATCATAATAGACGTACCTATAATACCTATTTGTAGTCATAAATGTATAAAACATACACCTATCTACTAGCTGCCTATCGGGTTAGGTTAACGATTTTTTCGTGTTCCGCAATAAAACGATCAATAGAGTCTTTACATCTGATTTTTTACCCGCAGTATGTACCTTGTTCTTAAATAATATACATACTTTATACTATCGAAGCAGCTGGAAATTTAATTGATTCATTAGTATCAATTAATTTTTTATCTTGTGTCTCTTTTAAAAACCAATTTATATTTTATAGTTTATTTCCTAAAATAAAATTAGGTGCCATAAAAATTATAAGCATTATATAAATTTCGATTTTCTGAAAGGATGTTCTCCCATTACAATTTAACATTGTCCAAATAATTTTCCGTTTTTAAGATTCATTTTTTTTGATAAAATATAATTTCTTGTTAATTTAGATGATTTTCTTTACCATCCTTGAGCACAATATGATCTCAATTTTAGCTTTTCTTGATCATGCATACTTAATCGGTTTAAGTTTGCCCAAAACGATTGGGTGTTAGGTTTAATTACCTAGAGCTTTTTTTGATAAAACTTTATTTCTTGTTAATATAAATGTTTTTTTACCATCTCTGAGCATAATATGATTCCAATTTCGGTTTATTTTGATTATACATACTTAATTGATTTGTGTTGGAAAAAAATGATTGGGTTTTAGGTTTACTTAGAGCTTTATTAAAAAGCGTATTTAATACATTACTATCTGCAATGTTCTTACCTACTATGATTGTCATTGTCTGTGTCTTTACTCTTTATAACCATATTCCCTTAATCTTTGCAACGTTGAACTAAATCCTAATAATATCCGTAATACTATTTGCAGCACTGCAATACATAATATACTATATCAATATTTTCTAGACGTGAATTGTGTTTAAACTCACCCAACCGGTAACCACCGTGAATAATATAATTAATTAAATCCAACTTTTTGATGTATCGTCCATATATAGCGGTTTGAGAAATTCACTGATTAAATCCTTCTGCGGACGCGGAAAGAAAACGGGAAATTGTTTTGGGATTTAACGGGCAGTCCGGCAGGCAATTACATCCGTGAAGCGTCTGTCGGGAATTGGCCGGAAAATGCGCGTGTATTGGAAACAAATCTATAAACAAACCGACCCATGTATTATAATGTGTGTGTGTGTGTGAGTGTGTGAATTTCAGGACGTGTGGGGGTTGATGGACGAGTGAGGGGCGGGGGTGAGAGATGCACCTGACGCTCCGGAAGGAAAAAAAATCGCTCATTTGTATTCATAAGTGAGGTTTAATTTTTAATTAAAAACCCCTGCAGCTCTCGCGGTATATATATATTATAGCTAGTGGATGGTGACAAAAAAGGGACTCCCCAGCGCCCACTGCACAGTATATCGATGACAATAATTAGACCGATTCGGCCTTCTAACGTACCGCTCGGACGAAAAATGGGCGGGTCCGCCCGTCACGGTCGCGCCGCGGTGGCGGGGGCGGTGGTTTGGGGGGGGGGGGGGACGATGGGGGAAAGAAAAACGTCGATGATAAATCACCGCCGCCGCCGCCGCCACCGTTTCGTGTGACGGGTCGCATAGTTGTATTATGCGTTTGCGTGATATCTCCCTAATTGACATCTTGGAACCCCAGGTGGGTGCCGGTGGCGGCCGGCCGGTCCGATGGGCGTGGATGAGTGGTAGTTGAGTACAGAAAGATGAGGTGTGGGGATCGTCAACCGATTTAACGACGGTGTTGTATTACCCGTCAAAAAGCGTTATATAGATAGGCACTTGCACGAGAATAAACCTCTGAACAGCGAACGAGTGAACTGCACTGCACTGTAACGATATACGGTTTATGATGGGCGATGGCGTATAATTGTTATACGACTCGCGAACGATAGGTTGTGTTGTATTGTAATAATATAATATCGCAAATTATGTCGTTTAGATTGATATTATAATAGTAATATTTTATAATACATTATTAATTTAGGGACCAGATTTGAAAGTGAAATGCATTATTTTTTGGAAAGTCCCTGCGGGCAATGCTTTGCAAATACAAAATCCATTTGATACGTCAGAGAATTGAAAACGTAAACACTTTTGATTTCCATTTATAGCAGTTTTTGAGTTTGTTTTACATTTCGTATAATTTTTGCGACATTTTGTTAATTTGTAGTGCGTATATTAATGCATTATTTACATTTTTAGATTAAACATGATTGATTATTCAAAATATTATTATATCAAGAAATATGCTATTCCGACCATATTTTATCACATTTTGTCGATCGTACTATGAGTCGATAACTTATTTATATCTATAATAGTGCGATTAACGGGTGTTATGCGTCCAAGACTCAGATCAGTAACAACTAATATTGTTCAGTTGGTGTTGCATCGAAATCGCGTTAATTTCATTTAGTTTTTATTTTCGTTTACTCTAGAATTGTTAAATCAATTTATGGGTCATTTTTAAGGACGATAAAATGCATTTTGTTCCAATTTGCCATTTATAAAGCACCAAGATTGACACGTTCTAATCTGAGTAAATATTGAATTTAGAATATTTTAATAAAGAATGTATTAATCGTTATAGGTTATAGAGGCAAAGATCCAAATGTATTTATTAATTATTATGTCGCCATGATAATCATTATTTGTTAAAACATAGATTATACGTTGGTGGTGAGGTCTATATATATTTCTCATTCCGTCATCAATGGGTCACCGTGTTATATCACCTGCATCGTTTTGACCTTATCATATTATGTGGAAACGGAAAATCACTCCGTACAATATACAAAAAACACTACGTCGCATCAAGTCGAATAATACGTTATTATATACACGTGTCTCAATGTGATTAATATATTGTAATGTCTATGAGAAAATATTTTGCACACAGGGGCCGGTGCGATATATATACGCCGAATATAATATGATATTACAGCTGTATTACCCGACTCCATTCGGGTTAAAATTAATCCATATCTGTCTGTCAATGGTTTTCCGTTATCTATAAATGCAATACCAGTGAAAATCCTGTGAAAATAGGTTCACCTTTTTTGAAACCTTTCCCGGACAATAACTGACGCAGCAGACAAATAGCCAAATGTAACTTTGCGTGTTTCATGCCGCAATACATATTATTTTAATCGTGCACCCATATACGTTTAAAAATCATAACGTATAACAATATATTATATAAATACGTTGCATTTGTTATACGAAAGATAAATAAAAATGAGATCATAAATAATTGCAAAAGAGTCAATTTTCCATTATTGTTCGGTGGTATACGATGTTTTTTTTTATGCTGTTAGTTTACGTCTAGGATGCAAGTATCTATGCATCGTGCGTGTCTACCCTAGAATACAGGTGACGTATAATATCAACCGTGAGAAAAGCAAGGTTTTTTCCAAATAAATCCCTACGGTGCCTGTATTTACGTACCTATATCAAGTTTTCGTAAAAAAATTATATCCAAACATATATATATACAACAACTATTTCATTTTCTGTAAGCAAAGGCAACAATTATTTGATTTTCTCGAGTCGAAACAAAATATACGCGTGAGCCTACATTTAGGGATTGAATTTCTGGATGAAAAGTAGCTTGTAAGGGGAAGTGGGGAACACATAGAAAACAATTCGATCAAAATCAGACCGGTATAGATTATACCTCTCACAAAAAGTCAATTTACCGGTTTGTAATATATATTATATCTTTAGTTCATACACGTATTTATAGCCATATAGGTGTATATCAGCTATATAATAGTACCTATATACCGGCATGATAGTATGTGAAAGACAGTTCGCGTGTTTATATATTTAGTGAGGTGTGCTCGAGGGCTGAGAGTTGGAGAAACTGTGGTCGAATTGCCCAAGGAATACACAAACTATAAACTAAATATTTATATACCTACATATATATACGTATATAGGTACACGTAGGTAAGCGCGAGCGCGTGGTAACCTATACAGCTCGAGGGAGGGCATTAAATAAGAAATCGGACGGAAAGGAGAGTTGGTGGCGGCGGCGGTGGTGGCCGATAAGGGCGCGTTTTGGCGGAAGGGTCGTGTCGGTGTGCGTATTACCGGATATATATGTAGTATACCGCGGTATAAAATAGGTCTGCGCGGAGAGTTGTCGTTTGGTCCAACGGGTTTTATCTCGCGCGGCGCCGGCTGAAAGTTATGCGCTCAGGTGTTCGCGGAGACAGGGCGCAATTGTAATGAGCGGCTAACGGACATTAAGATAAACGCGCTATTAGCGGCGCGCCCGGAAGAAAGTTAATCTCGGCCGGAGTCGACATCCGGGCGCGGTACACCGGCGTACGTATATTGTTATATGGCCTGCTCCCCGCTGCACCGGATACCGCTCGGGTCTTAATTACTTTTAAAGACAAATTAGCCAACTTGACGGTTTTGTTTATTGCCCGCGGTTCGCGCCGGGCCGCCGATTGTAAATTTAATGCGTCTTCCTCCGCACTGCTCTCCGCGAAAAGCGTATATATATACCGCTAGTACGTATAGCTATACACTACGTAATATATACCACGTACCAGCCAGGTCGCTGCGGGTTACGGGGCGCGCGCACACGACATAAGTTTATACCGCGGTATATGTACGTCCTATACGTGCGGTATACACGCGGCTCCAGTCCGGTGCGGTGGCGACCGAGCGACAAGACTTATGCGAGCGGTTGCGCGACTGGAGATGACCGACGGTACAAAATCGTACGGAGGATTCCGGCTATTCGTGCGAGCATAATACGACTTTTAAGTATACCAATATTATTATTATTGTTATAGTATGCCTTTATTACGGCGTGAATAGCGGAAAAACTGTCGTTTACTACCGACTGCAACCTGGTATAGGTATAGTGTACCTGTTATAGTGTAAATTATACATTGTAATTATACGCGTCGATGCGGTATTTTTAATACAGTCATTGTGCTTTCAAGACAAATATCTGCTGCTGATGTTTTTTTTGTGTCATATAAAATTATTATTCTGCAGGAAATACGTTTATCACGACATCGAGCTGGGTATAGCATTGCTATATATAAACACACCAACTATATTACATGCATTATTAACACATATTATTATTATTTTTTTTTTTATTATTGATAATAAAGGCTTCAAAAGCTTTATAATCCAACATATTATACATTTACATTGACATTAGTTATCACTTATTGCTAATTATTCACTTAAACAGTTGTTTTTGTTATTGTTAAATTCATTTTACATTGCCATCTGTTATTTTTTTTAAAGTTATTTACATGGTATTTGAGTGTTTCATCTTATTTTCAAATGTTGGTATCGATACCCATAGTTTTGAAAAATCCGTAGATTATGCAAGTGTTTTGTTCGATTTTATATGGAGTAGTTTTATTGCGATTAAAATGTGCAAGCAATCGCCTAAAGTGAAAAACATCACACATACAGCATACCATGACAAATTAGATAGGTATCATCACAGTTTTTCGATACGCTCTTTACTTTGTCTATATCGTAGATCTTTGCTTCTCATTGGCTGTAAATCATATGCATACACATTATATGATATAAAACAAAATCAACCAATGAAAAGTGGAGAGCTACGACATGAGCCGGAGGTGAAGGAGATGCGCATACTGCACAAATCAGTACCTACAACTGTGATAATACCTATCTAATTTGTCATGCAGCATACCTAATCCGTAATATAAATGTATAGGAAATAATAATACATTTGTAACTATATAGTAATTCCCAGGGTAGTATTTCAAATACGTCTAAAGTATTAATAAATTTGATTTTTTAATATTTATTGTTATGTTATATATCAAAAACGATTACAGTTATATATAGGTAGCACAATAATTTTGGCGTCGCGGAAGTATTGCGAAAGCAATTCCCGCGGCGCCGTCGGTTCAAACTTGAAAAAAAAAGGTAGCACAATCATAACAAAAGAAGTCTGCCGGACCTGTGAACTCTGTAACAAAGAACTGAAAATCAAACACAGAATGCCCTAAGTTCAACAGCTCCAGACAAAGTCTCGGGAACCCATCAACAATGCACAAGCACTTGGCGAAAAGAACTCCAAAAATATATAAAATTTTTCATAAATATAGGCTTAGCAAAATTACTTAAAAAAAAAAAAAATAAATACATTTATATATATTTCACAAACTCCCTCTACTATTAAACATAATGTATTCCCATAGTTTTAAAACCAATACTATGTAAAATGATTACAGGCCATACCTAATGAGTAATAATTTTTTTAACAAAGCTTAAAATGTTTCCAAAGCATGCATATTGTATAACTAGATATCACTTTTAGATTCTGAGCGGAGCGAGGAAGCTAGTGGTTTTACAATGGTGCTTATTTTATTTTATTTTTTTTTATCTTGTATACAAAATTTCTACCAGAAGAAGTGCTTCGATTTCAATAATAGTAGTATCTTATCTTTTAGCAAATTGGAACAAGATGGTATACTTTAGAGAGGTAATTTTTCGATTTTCTTAATAATTATTTAATGCCACGGGAAAAACCACCAACAAATAACAAAAAAATGCTAAAAATGAGATTTTAGTTTCTAAAGCTTTGTTCATAGAAACGAATATAAAATTATAATATTATAATATCAATTTAACTTATACATGCTATAATAAATAATAACAACATAAAATATTCAGACTGACAAACCGTCTCCGCTTAGAATCTTTTTTCTTATACAATGATATTATATCATTAAATTCAAGTTTAATAAAATCCATTATATATATTGATCTACTTGTAACCTACTGTACAGCAGAGACTTCCACTTACTCGATTTTTTAATATTATGTAAAACAAAAAATATTTTAAATACTTTATTTGGAGTACTATTTTTATGAAATATTCTAATACATATTTGAATTATTATTATTATTTTTAATTATTCTAGTATTCACTCCAAATACTTTTAAAAACTATTTTTCCTCGAGTCTGCTATAATAGATTTCTATAGGCTGCTCGTATTAAATGGCTTGGATCAGGGTCCCTTCTAAATATAATAATATATTACAATATTTCACGAATCATAATATACGGATAAAATAAATCTCCATTAGATACGCCTGCAGTATCCAAGTTCCTTGTGGAATGGACGCACAAGACGATTAAATCGTTGAAAATATAATCAAAGGAAGTAATAAATAATAAATATTAACGGTCAACACAACAAGTTATAAATAGAGCAAAGAATTATAATATTCAATTACATTCGTTGCAGATAATATAAAATGAAGAAAACTTTTAAAACATGCGAAGATGGTTTTTTACAATTTACATATTATAATGAATTTTTAAGTTACTGCTGTTACTGTTTGTGTGTCGTTATACGAATATTACGAAAATATTATTATTTTTTATTATTTATTCACATCTAGTAAGAGGTCTGCGGTCTACGTAGGTGTTCAGAAATAAATACAATTTTACATTTATTTTTACAGCAAACAATTTCATATTTTAAATTATATAATATATATACCTGGGTATTGTATATGTATTACACTACCCATATAAATATATGATATATTATATCATACTTTATTTGTGCCATATCAACCGTGATTAGTTATGCTACGTAATCGGATAGGATATCGTGACATTTTTTTATGTGATTAGTTTATTTCGAACCATTTATAAAATATAAATTAATATATTAATAAAATAATGTTGATCCATACTATACAGTAGATATACTATATACGTTAATTACCTATAGACAATAATATAGGTACTTGAAGATTACTATATTTACCTATAATATCGCATTCACGTAACTTCCCACATTTACCTAAGTAACCATTAAACGATTATCAGTCAGTTGTAACAAAATAATGTTCGCTTAAATTAATATTTAGGTATACATAATTTGGTACTTAAAAAAAAAAAAAACGCTTCAACTATAAAATTCCTCACGAGTCACGGACGTGAACAGAATTTGACCAAGGAAAAAAACGGTGAAAAAAACATCTATTAAAATCGGAAATTGCGTAAATCCGTCGTCGGGTATAATTTATATCTTTAAATTGTATGTGAGCTATATATACCTAGTTAAAAAACGATGTACGTTACTTCGAACTGTGCAGCAATTACAAAGGTATTAACAAAGATTTCCCGCAGTAATTGTTTTTTTTTTCTTTTGAAAACGCGACAATATTTTCCCAAACCAATCGATAAAAAAACAATAGTGCAAAATACTTCCGACATTAGTCACAAAAGATCCATTTCCAATTAGTGACTACCTATAATACGTATAATGTATATATACATATTATACGCCTGCACAGATTATATACGTTTATTAAACTGCAGTGCATGCTCTAGGCCGGCTGTTTTCAGCACTAATAATGTGTCACCCTATACGACATAATATGTGTATACATATAATAATATATCGTAGTGATGTCGACGACAGACAATTAAATCCTTGGAAAATAAACCGGAGCACAATCACTCTATTGTCCACCATAACATGGTTAAAAAACAATTTTCCGCACGGCCGGGTATTGATTTTTTCCCTCTTTAATTTTTTTTTTCTATAGACGATTCGTCTCCAATAAACCGATTAGAACCGTTTGTCGGTTTCACACTCACGGTCCGATGCAAAACGTTTCGTAATGATTGTTAATTAAGCGAATATCGTTAGAAGTGACCGCCAAAGGTATAGTACCATAGGCCATGCAGATGCCGCCTGTGCTGCACCAATTAGATAAGCAATATCCCAAAGAGAAGAAATGAGTGAAAGGAAAAAAAAAACACGTGTAAGGGACCCGCAAAAACCTCATCAATCATCATTGTTATTTCATCGGACCCTAACGATTTTCCTACTGTATATCGCTTAATATTATATAATATGAAAAAGTGTAACAGACGATAGAACGGATACAGTGTTTAAATTTAGATTAACGAGTGTAAACTACTATGCGCCGCCCCGCACAAAATCGATATTGAGTTATAAATTGTTTTTAAAAATTCAACAAAGTGCATTTTTAGAAAAACAATATTGAACAAGAAAATTACTTTTAAATTATTACCAACAGTTATATCAATATGATGCAGCATCATCTATAATATGTTAGTAGGTATATGGAATAGATAATATATTATGATATAATATTTGTTGATGACTGAAAAGGCCTGCAATAAAAATATATAGGTATAGGTGCATATCGTTGAGAACAAATGTTTACATTTTCATAATAAACAATTCGTATTCTTTTAGACGGTAAATAAATCAATTTAAGTTAATGATTTACTGGACAGTATACCAACTAAAAACAATAATATGTGGATAACGAGAAAGAACAATTTAAACGCGTGTATTTAATATCTCGACTCAACAATTTAATTTGTGTTAAGAGGATGCCATCACATGCCTATTTTATTAATTAATATGTAAATCCCATTAGTGCTTCATGCTGTACAAATCCTCTTTAAGTAACTAATCGTAGAAACAAAATTGTCGCTAAAGGAAAGAGGAAATAAATACTAGGCCCGTAGCCCGAGCATTGAGTTAAATGTGTATATATTTATTATTTTATTTAAATTGTTTTGTTTGATGTAAAACTTTGGTTTTTTATTCAATTGCTCGTTTTTAGGTTGTAAACTGTATAGGTTTAAAAAAAACTTCTTGCTTGGACATACTTAAATATTTTTATTTCATGGGGAACAATTAGGGTTTGTTCATATCGATTTATATAAATAATGAAACCTACATAATATAGACTATAGAGTGAACATTAGACAGTGTCAACTATTTTTCTATGCAATTCCGTTATTATGTCAAAACTAAAAATGGCACAATTACTTGTTGTAATTGTATCCAATGTTACTTTGAAAAAATGTTAAAGTATTGTACGTATCTTGACATATTGTAATATTGTTAAATTGTTCATATTTTTTAATTGTGAAATTGGTTTGTACATCGGTAAATTTTATAAAACCTCTCACCGATCGGACGCAATGGTCGGTACAATCGTACTTATAGTTATATTATTTAAATTAGATTAGTTTTTTTAGAAACCACGGAGCATCCTTAAAAAGTTTTATTAATATATTTTACAATGCTATTTCTACCAAGACTCGCGAGCGCATCTCTACGCATAATTTATATATTATTTTTATTTTCGGCACGCAGAATTAAAGCATTCAAAATTGAAAATACAACATTATACTAATTAAAATACTTTATATATATATTTTTTTTTCTGTACAATGCATCAGTCAGTCGAGAGGTGGTCATATTATACCGTTTGAACAGATGCCCTCGTTTCAATGATAATTTATTTCAGTGGATGCAAACAAAATTTTGGTTAATTTGTCGGTTGGCGCACAAACAGAAAACCGATGCCAAATAATAGGGCTAGCGCTCTGTTGTAATGACAAATTAATTCCTACGGGTCGGCCGGCGGCTGCTGCTACCGCGACCGTGGTAAATATTTAAGCATCGCAGACGCTCAACTCCCCCACAACGGGTAGGTAGATGTAATACATATATCGGTACTTATATCATAGCTGGGTACTTCCTACTTTGTATTGAATGTATGTGTATACTAATATACCTACCTATCGTGGTCGAGTGTGCGTTTAACGAGTCTGTTAATCAATTTGAATTAATATTCCATACTATTTTGGCACGAAGGTTAGGCGCATATTATACCAATAGGTTATAATATAGTTGCATACATACTTCAATATAATTAATTACAAATTTACACATAACAGTTTCACTTATATAATAGGAATAATGTGTATAGGTAATTTGCTTATAAGTCGTTTATTTCGATTAACGATCTCGAATGCATGAAAACAAACTTTACATTTTTAGATTTATTGATTTTAGAATTATGTGTGATTTTTCTGTCTGTAAATATATTATTTTTCTCGAGTAGAAACAATAATGCTTCGATTTTAAACTTCAGCATCTTTTATGATTGGAAAGTGAACCTAGTTGGTCAAATTTGAAAATGCATAGCACTTTTCAAAAGCATCGGGAAAAACAAACAAAACGTCAAGGAAAAATCGGGATTTTTGCTGTAAATTATGATCTGGTTTCGTCGTTTCCATGTGCACAAAATTATAAGACAGAGAAATATTTTCAAAATTGTTAGTGTGTTTTTTTACACATCGAGTACCTAAACATATCTTAAGTAAATGTATGGATTAGTCCGTTTAGGCGCAGTTTTTTTTTTATCACTGATAATAATATTCTTCATTAATTATGTTTATGCATACGATTAATTATAAAATTTTGGTAGGTAGGTACAAAACAATTCAAAATACTACACAATATTATATTATTAGGTGTATAATATTGTTATACCGTGGTTCTTATAAATGCTTAGCACTTATTTTATGTAATATTAAATTATATATTAAAAAATATACTAAAATACCTACCTATACATATAGTAATAAACACTAATATAACACAAATAAAATAAATACTTATTCGAAATTCAGTTTTTATTTTATACGAAATATAGGTAAAAGTTAAACAAATTAAGATGACGCTATACACAGGCATTTTTTGTCTCGGTCTTACAAGTCCGTAACAATGCAAATTTACGCTCAGCAAATCACGTTTAGCTTCGTTAGTTTCAAAATTAGAGTGAAAATGAACCTATTAAACTTAATGTTAAGAACATTATCTGTGTTCAATTATGAGGGTTTTTAACAGGGTTTTATTTTATTTCAAGTTTTTAGCAAATTTTGCGTGTATAATATAGAGTAAATTAAAAATGTTTTTTACTCACTTAAAAACTGAATTATCGTAAAATAAACCCATTTACAAAATACAAACACAGATAATGTTCTTACCGTCAACAGTTGCATAATAGGTCGATTCACTTTAATTTGAAAACTAACGAAGCTAAATGTAATCTCTACTGAGCGTAAATTTGCTATGTCACGCACTTAAAGGACGGACAGACACAATAAAATGTCTGTGTAACGTACTAGCGTCCTCTTAAAATCTTAAAAAATGATTACGATGAATCATAAATAATAAAAAGTATAATTGTTTGAATACTATTGTTTGGCAATGAGTAATGATTATTCAAAATCTATTTCTATAAATATCAATATTTTTCTAGAACGTATATCCTTATAAAATATATATAAAAGAACAGGCTTGTTTTATGAATCAATTTTCTACAATTCAACTCTTTCAAATTGTTTCGAATACTTACCTGATTACATCGCTCGATTTACATCACCCGATTTTTAATTTTTTTTTTGTCGGAGGAAGAGTTGAGGGTATTTTCAGTCACAGAGTTGTTCCAAATACTCCTCCGAGTGATCTATATTATTTCCAATTTTATTGCTACTTAAGAAAATGCAAATTCTGTTGTTTAAGAAGCCACGATTTTATTCGTCATTTCAGATGAACTTTAATCCGTTTTTATATTTTAAATATGCCTTTAAATTATCTGTTGTTTGCGAGAATTGTACGTGCACCGATTATATTTTAATTGTTTACGTACTCTGTTAAAATAAAGACTGACGAAATTATAAGCTACAGATTAATAACAATTTTGTTGCATACATAGTTTTAATATTAAATACTTGAGAGTTTAAGCACCGATCACTTTATTTGTATACTAGTCATGCTATCTGAATTATATAAATTGCGTTATTGAAAAATTTAGTTTCGACTTTTCAACTTAAGTTAGTGGTTTGATTATAGTTCTTGCTGTAAAATCACTCCGAATTTGGGGGGGGAGGGATTGTGCAGCATCATCTTCAACGTAATTATTATTTAAAACTATAATATAGATATAGTTATGATATCTTACGCACGGACTCAATTCAAAGATATCAGGATAATAAACTGAACTCGATTCAAACAAATAAAAGTAGCGCATGGACTCAATAACAATTCAATGTTATCCAATAACACATAATAACAATAATAATAATATAATGTGACGTGGCGTTATGACGCTAGGGTGTTGCCGCTATAACAGACATCACGAGACGGCCGCGGCCGCAGCGACAGGAAACAGGCGCGACGACCGGACACCACAAAGTCGTTTCGCGCGCGTGTTCGCCGGTGTGTTTACAACGTCCGTGCGCGCTCACGAATGCGCCGCGCCCGTGGTCTAGTGTGGGTGGATGCGGGGATGCTGCGGCGGTAATCTCAGCGGTTTAATTTCGTTTCAATTAAAACGTAATGCCGCCCGTAATTAAAAGCCAACAAAAATGGCGGCGGCGGCGTCGGCGGCGGCGTCGGCGGCGGAGGACGGGGCGAAGCGCAAGCGCGCCCTCTCCCTCCCCCCCATCGCCGAACCGGGCGCGCGCGTTGTTTACACAACATTCTCTTCGCTCGGGCCCCGCACCGGTGTAGTATACAAGCGCAGGGGTATAATATACGGTGTATACCTACACAATATTATACCTATAGGTAATACATACACAGCGCACTGCGGTCGGTTGCAGTGCAGTAATAGTGCGGTGGCGGTACGTCATATACTATTACGGTATATAACGCGCGCTCGTATGTGTGCGTATTGCGCACATAATATTGTATACACATTATAATATTATTATATATATATATATATAGGTACGCTTTTAATAAATGGCTTTCCCGCACCCTCCGCCGCCGCCGCCCACCCGACTCTGGCCGGCGGTGAGTGGTGGGTGGGTGTGCACACGCACACGTATATAATATTGTATAATACGCTCGCGCGGGTCGGCGGGTGCACAATATGAGTGTGTTGTTTGCCTCCGTCGCGCGCTCGCCCGCGGGAACGACTTCTCCGCCTCGTCGTCCGCGCGCGGTCGCCGTCGAACCGCGAGTCACACGCCTGACTAATCATCATCATCATCGTCATCATCGTCATCATCGTCGTCGTCATCATCGGTTTCCATTTAATCATTTTCCGTGTGCCGTTCCGAGAGATTGCACCCGCCGCCGCCCTACACTGCAGCGGCGCACGCGACTTCGCCCGCCGCACCGGCGTAATTTGTCTCAATGATTAACTAATTGATGTGCAAATCGTACGCACTCCGCCGCGCCGCCGCGTAATTCGCCGAACGCTCGTCCCGTAAAATATATAAAATATATCCGATTAATATATTATTATATTATGATCAAAGACCGAATTTAATCGATGTAATATAAATTGCAGCCATTTAGGTGTCGATATATTGTACTAATTTTATGTACCATTTAGGTACTTGGCTTCCGTTCGATATCACATATGATTATAGTAGTTGCATCTGATCAAATTCATGCAGACGAATCGTTAAAACTTATACTAGCATTGCCCGCATCCCTACTGGATTCCTGTACATTTTATGTCGTCACTCATAATTTTATCATTAAGTAGGTATTTCTATTTTTAACGCTATTGAAATTTTGTTGTTTTTTTTTTTTTTTGACAATTTTGAATGTGGACGGAAAATTCACACACGACATAAAATATTGTAGATACTCACGTCTCACAAGTCGAAAGAAGACGTAACGATATAGACGGTTAGTAATTATTATACACACTACACACGACATACGTATGCACAATACATGTCGCAAAATAAATTGAAAAAATAAAAACTTTTGATACCTGCTGCGTTGTACACGATGATAGAAATTGGCTAGAGTTTATTACAATTTTAGTAAATCGTACATCATGCAATAACGTCCAGTGCAACAACAAGTCAACTCCATTTACTATAGTATTATATAGTAGGAGACACGGCAATGCATTGCTATTTGCTAGGTCTTTGTGATTATGCGCGAGCAGTATATTATCTACAGGTGAACCTACGGTGGATCGCGGACCCCACGTGGTGCAAACGAAAATGTATAACTCTAAAGTAGTATCAAAAAAATGCAAAAAATTGCTCCACCGAAACCGTGGTTCGAACTCGATACATTCTGCAGTACTAAAATGCACAGGCTTTTCGCATTAATACCGAATAAAATCAATGGCAACCGTTTATAAACAAAAAAATAATAATAATATAATATTGTCATCGGTCATGGCGCACTGTAAAGTACGCTTGCGACTGTATATTTTTACTGTCTTAAGACAACAATTATTAGGAAATTGCAAAATCGCAATTTTCTAGTTCATCGGTATGAAATCAATATTATCACGACAACGATACAGAATAATATTATTCGCGGCAATGAGCCGTTCCTATCGCTATACCTACGACTTAAAATAGACGTAAATTATGCGTTTATACGCGGAAAAATAACATTTTGGACACTTGCCTTTTGTTTTTGTATACGTATACCTTCCTTTGTATCCTATACGATAATATTATAACGTACCTATATACATATTATTATTGTATATTATACAATACGAACGATTATTTCAAAACTATGGAACGACGCGCGTATATTGAATGCGTAATACTATTATTATGATACTATAAACTCGGTACGCGCGTGTAATGTGGTGTATTATAATATTATAATAGATAATGTATATAGGTACTATATTATAAATCGTATTAAACGCCGGGCACGTGGCGCGTCATTCGTTCCGGTCGACTAGAAAATAATTGCTCGTTTATTGTTATTTGTTATATAATATTATACTATATACAGAGCGATTCTTTTCTTCTTTCGGCGTTCGCACGCGTACGTTATAAAGAGGACCGATCACCGTGCGAGGATGTCGCCCGCAAACGACTCGATAATAATAATATCACATAATACGATAATAATGTTATTATATATTATATTATCCGCTCGCACGTCTGGCGCGAATAAAATGCTTGTAGCATTAAACGATTTACTTTTGCAGAAACGTCGCGGGGCCTCGTCGGATCCGTCGTACCTATATATATAGGTGTAAATATATATATATGTGTGTACAATGTATACGGGGTGATCCGTTTAACGCGAGACACTCGAATTCGTTCGGAAAAGTAGAAAACTCTATGTGTGTTATAACGTTTTGGATTTCTTCTACACGATTTTATGAACCGTCGCGAAACAACGCGTTGTGGGAAAAATACATTTTTTTTTTCTACAATCATTATCAGTTTTACTCTTTATTGAATGCGGACGACGTACACTTTTGATTTCATATTCCGAAGCGGCGAGTGAGTGTTATAATATTATTCGGAGTACACTTCGATCTGCATTATACGACGATCGAATTTCGGACAAGTATATAATATAGGTATAGTTCAGTAGTTGTATACTTGAAGTTTTTGAAGTGCGGAGTGGCGGACCGACGTTTCGCGGGGTATCGCTGCAGCTGTGGCCTTTACCACTCCACTCCGCTGCGCGCTCAAACTTTAAATAGGTATACTCATAACAGATAAACAGCAAGGCCGAAATTCGATTTTTACGCATCCGAGTATTCCAAGAGTAATGAAAAATGACGACGATAAAAATATAGTACAAATATCAAAGCGTCGTTTGTTGACGACTTGAAATTATTATGCGAAATACATATTATTTTCAAAAAAACGTCAACAGTTCTTGAAATAATCGGTGTCTTGAGTTAAATGGATCACCCGGTATACAGTCCTCGTGTATATAGTCGTCGGCGCATATATATACATAATATATGTATATATATATATATATATGTATAAATATACGGCGGACGGGGTGTGGGCGGCCGAGTTCAATGGGGTTCTAATAAAAATGTTAATGAAGTAGTTTGTATACCGGTGGATTGATAAGCGCGACAAGGGGCCATGTCGCTAACACCCCAAAGTGATTTTCCGGTCGGCTGCAATCGAATTGCCGGCTGTAGCTTTCCATCCATTAACGGGTATCCCGGCACAATCCTTCATCCGCCGCCGCCGCCACCTGAACGACTATATAAATTCGGAACACCTCCCCGCCGCCGCCGCCGCCGCCGCACGTCACTATCGCGTGCTATATATCATTATACTGTATATTCCCGCCGATCGCGGGTCCGCCGCCGTCCCCAGCACCCCCATCGCCCGCGCAGATCCTCCCCGGCGCCGCCGCTCGTCGTTTTCCACCGTCTCCGGGGACACGTCGAACTCGAACGAAACGGGAAAAACGGTTTCTCGTCACGTGTTATTTTATTCGTTTAGGAAAAGAAACACACACTCGCGGCGGCGCCCGCGTACAAATCGACTTGTCTCGTCGTGTCACCGTACACCTGAGGCGAGGGGAGGGGAAAGGCCGTGTCGACGTTTTTCTCTCTCGGCGTTTTTAGATTTTCTTCGGCTGTACACCGTACAGGACGACGGCGTGTTTTGTTTCGATTAACTTTCCGGCGGTCGCTTGTCGACCATTACAATATTATTATTATTATTATTATATTGCACGACATAAAATAATGTCTAATAATATACGAAAACCCTACGGAACGTATATTGTGTTACCTCCGCAGCAGCTGACGGTAATTTTTTTCGATATTCGTCCGCGACATCTGCATCGGTGGAGACTCACGAATACCAAATATAATTTATTGTAGCATAGTTACCTAGGTACATTACAATCATATTATTATTATATCGTCCGAAATGCATCATCACGAAGTATCGGTCACAATTTATTATTATCGAATATTATATTATGTTTTCTTTATAATATGAGGGTCCCTATATAAGTTAGTCCACGCCTACTTTTGAAATAACGAAGATGATATTATTATTATTAATAACTATTGGTACCTATTCCACCGATAAAATATCATACAATCTGAATAATATATTAAAATATACGCGAATTATTATGATATAATAGCTAGTATAGGTACAACTATAAGATACTGAATATTGTGGGTAGGCTTCTCTTAATATATTTCATATTATTTACTATTTAGCCATGCGCGCTAATACTATATTATTACGTAGTATAATGATAAAATAATTGTTTAATGGATTATAACGGATCGATGGGACATATTAAAAGAAAGTAATAAAAAAAAATTTGTTTGATTTTTAGGGTCTGCAGGGTGGAGCGAGGAATGTATTGGATTATTTTTATGTGTGTACTTCTATTCACATGCATACATCAAAAAACATAAACTATATACAATCTGAATAAGTTGAAATATATGTTCGTATGAATTTACTGGTACAAGTGTACAACCAAAAGTGTACACAACCATAATAATATAGCCAGGAAAAAAAACATTACTAGAAAAACGATTTAAATATTTTATAATATAATATGACTTATATAGTTATACACAATCCGAATAACGTGCATGCAACATTCAAAAAAATATCATTATTATATTTATAGGTGAACACCTCGAATTTACAACCTTCTCTCTGGAATGACCTTTACTCATTCTCGATAGTTGTAGCTTTTTAGAAAAGTGGACGTGTGCATTATCATTTACAATTTTATTACTGATATTAATATATTATAATAATATGTATCAATAATATATAATATAAACTATATGCATATTAAATACCTATGTTGTTCGTTCGATGTTATGCATACATGAATATCTAATAATATATATTAATATGATAATGTAAATATGAATCTTTAGTGGAAACATTTTAATTTATATTCGAAAAAAATTCTTTTAGTTTAACCATTTGAAAATAATAACTTAATTAATTTATGTCACGAGCAATACCACTAAAAATAAACTTCCAAACGCATAACATATTGTTATAGTGAAATACTGGGATGAGTGACAGATTTTCTACTTTTATAGTAAACATGACGTGTATAAAAATGAAAAAATAATAATTTGCACTACTTGCAGATGCGATGATAATTTTTTCGTCTTTATCATAAATCATTATAAATAATAATGCAGATTAGTTGCGTGTTTGTTTGACTAAGGACTTACAGACATTATAAACTTTTTAAATAACACAGATATTTCTTGAGCTTCATAAATTTAGTTGTGACAACATTTTAAACCTTAATAATTTTAATTTTTTTAAATTAGCTAACATTCGTTTTATTAATGCACAATAACGTCACTACGAATAAATAATGAAAGTAGTTTTATCAAGTTCAAATATTATAATATTAATTCACCACGAGGTTGCTCACCAAAACAAAATTATATAGGTTCGTGATTTAGATATTTTTCTGTGCATTCTATATAGCAGCGTATAAATCCCAAACCCTAATTATTATGATATCATTCGACATTTAAACCTCACGATAAGTATAAGTCTGGATCTATAATTGGATAAACTATATTTAAAATTATCCTGAATTATATATTGCTCTCAAGTATTATTACTTATTATTAGCGCCGATAATGCTATTTTAAAAAGTGGGCAAATAATGAAAATAAATATTAACTTCGTTTAGTGAAGTCCACGTTCAGAACATTAAGCTATACATTTAGCTAAATAGTTACCAAATAATATTATATTATCTCTTTATGTTTAAATAATAAATGTTAATATTAGGGAACATTTATCTAATTCAGTTAAGAATAGATAGTTTTTAGTGATGAACTGATGAATATTAAAATGATTGTGCGACTTTGAAGTTTTTTTAAATAACTGACCATTCTATTAAAAATGCATCATACTAAAATCCTTTTCATCGTACACAGCTAGTAGACAGTTGTGGTGTAGTGGCTTAGTCTAGTTGTAATATGTTTGTATGTTGTGTCTACTATATAACTTATTAATCCATACATTTTTAAATGTTTACTTTTATTTAAATCCATTGTTTAAAGCATGATTAAACAAGCAATATATTGATTAATTTGTTTTAACTGTACAGTAATTATATATTTGTGTATATAAAGTACAAACAATAAACATGGTTTTTGACAATAAACGCATTATTTTTCTAACTGAAAAATCCAAGTTATTATTTAATGGTCAATTCGTCAGACAAAATGATTAACTAATTAGAAAATTAATCAACTTATCCAGTTAAGATAACAACTAAAAATTGAAAAAAATTAACTTTTTCATGAATTAATCTTTTAACACAACCAATTTTCGCTGTTTGAGTTTTATATCATATAATAATAAAATCCGGAAACGATATATTCAATAAACCTATATCGTGGTATGCTCTGGAACGGTTCCAGCAAGATGTAAGCAATCAATTATTATTTTTCGTCGAATTTAATAGCCATTAAAAAATAAATAAATCACTTTCTTTTCGAGAGCGAGGTGTATATATAATTAAACGAAAGTTTTAATTTTAATTTTTTTTTCTTCTCTTGCGTTAAGCGTATATTATAGTAACAACGGTAGCGCGTGCGTGCATAGGATGTTGGATCCAATTTGTGACTGAGCTAGGGAACCAATTACGGTCAGAGACCGGTAATTAGAAACGCTTGACAAATTACGTGTCTCACGTTCCTCGATGATAAATGACACACTGGGCTAGTCTGGGACCGGAGAAGTTGAAATAAAAAAACAAAAAAAAAAAAATATATATATAAAACAAATAAATAATGTATTAAATGTCACACGAGATGAGCCAATAACGAAATCTGTTACGATTTGGCGACAATTATATAATACTGAACAGAAAATAATAAATCGCCGTATATGACGGCCGTTTGCAGCCGAGAAAATATAAAATCGTTATCGAAATGTATTAACTGTACCTACGACGTTAATATTATTATAGTATTGAGAATTTCGAGCGTTTTGCACATGAAAGTTATTGTAATAATGTGCTGCAGGTTCGTGGCAAAATACGATTTTTACTCATCACGATGATGCGGATTATAGTAAAATAATAAATGCATAGTTATAATTTTTTAATAATAATTGTATAATACAACACTATATACCATACCGTTAAATAATAATATAAATATATTTACCGAGCTGCGCGTTCGCGTTCACCTGTTGTAGTTTTGTACCTATATAAATGGCTGCAGTAATAACGTGCGATGTTTCCGGTACGCCGTGGTTTATTTTTAATAAAATTGCAAATTGATTTCGGGCGTTTTGCAACAATAAAATCATAATAATAATATGCTGCAGGCTCGTGGCGAAATAAAATTTTTACTCATCACGATGATGTGGATTATAATAAACGTATAGTTATTATTTTTTAACAACAATTGTATATATAATACAACACTATATACCATACCGTTAAATAATAATATAAATATATTTACCGAACTGCGCGTTTCGCGTTCACCTGTTGTAGTTTTGTACCTATATATAAATGGCTTTAGTAATGACGCGCGATGTTTCCGGTACGCCGGGGTTTATTTTTAATAAAATCGCAAATTAATGTCGAGCGTTTTGCTCGAAGAAAATCATAATAATAATAATGTGCTGCAGGTCCGTGGCAAAATAAAATGTTTACACATCGCGATGTGGATTATATAGTAAATGTGAAGTTATTATTTTTTTAATAATAATTGTATATAATACAACACTATATATATATATATATACTATACCGTTAAATAATAATATAAATATTAAATATATATATTTTACTAAGCTGCACCCGGTTCGCGATAATGCAGGTATTATAATATATAGCTACGGAGCGGTGTGCGTTCCGTGTTCACCTGTTGTAGTTTTGTACCTTTTATAAATGACAGTATAATAACGCGATGTTTCCGGTACGCCGGGGTTTATTTTTAGACGCCATGCAAATTGGCTGCGACATCTGTATTACGCTCTAATTAATGATGTACAAAGTTTTTCCCCTTACAACCATTGGTCTGAAAAACCCCAGGTCGCGGCAGAAGACGGTGCCCGGTTCCGCGGCGGGTGGGAATATAACTATTATTAATAATATAATAATAAATGGCGGCCGAACGTTTTTTGTGATGCGGAAAATTCTTGTTTAATGAGCAAAGAGAAAAAACGTCTGACTACGGAGTTGCCAATTTTAATAATTGGACGACATCAAAGATATATAACGGTAGGGCTAAACGGTATTTATTAGGAGCGACTGAATGAAACGCAGGGAAAAAAGCAGAAATTTAAAGAAAACAAAACTGGCGCGCAAAACAGAGTCCACGATTCATGCTCGAACACAATAATGAATACAATATTAATGAAATAAAATAAAATAATAAAATATATCGGAATTCAGCGTTGGGTTCTGATCGCGCACTTGTGTTCCTATGAAAATAAGTCAGAATTTATTTTCAGTTGTATAATAGTCGAGCTATATTATGATAACTTTTTTGAAACAAATGATAATAAATGATAATAATAATCTAACTGCCATAATATTATGATTGCAAGGCACACGTTGTATTGATACGTAGGTAAATTATATAAATATATTTTTTTATTTATTAACAAATGCAAGTGTTTGAAATTGAACAACGTCACGACAAAATTCAAAGTGTAATCTTGATCTCTAAAGCTTATACATAAAAAAAAAAAAATACTATGAAAACTTAAAAGAATAAATGTTTTTTAGTGCCTACATTAAAAACGTATTCACATAAAATATAACTTAACGTTGCGTTCCATTTGTCTTTTTTAAAAGCTTTTAATTTTTATTTTGTTATGCTTCGACTGTTTGTTTCTGGAACTTGTATGTACACGACGATAGTATATAATAACATAATAAACAAACAAAAATTACTCGTACTACTTTTATCCAGTAATTGTAATTTGTATTGCATACATCAGGAGCCCCCAAATGGCAGCTCGTGGACGAACTTTATCTGGCCCGCAGACAAGAAATCCATTTTTTTTTTATGGTGGATTTAATGGAGTTTTCATTAATTTGATTTGAATTTTTGATATTGCTTTTACTTTCTCTGGATAACATATAAATTAAAATTATTTTGAAGACCCACGAGAACTTCCTGAATTCCTAAAGTGACCCTCCAAAAATATTAATTGTGGCCCACTGCCCCCCCCCTACATGCATAATATGATCATTAATTATTATGTCGTTGAACATACGAATTAATCTTTTTTTAAATTCAGTATAAATAAATATACTAATTACCGTACGTTTGTGAAGGCACTTCGCATAATAATACAATTTTCAAACGTCGTATGCTAATTTACGTGGTTTACCTGCTGCAGCCCTATGGCTGCTCGGGTAACCCAACAACGAGATGAATCATTTATGACTAAACCGTAATGACCATAAGTTGAGTTACAGCAATCTGATTACTCAACATAATTATAATATAAATTATTAATGATGTTGCGTGTTTAAAGAGAAAATTAAATTATTTAATATTTACAATACTGTTAGGTCTAATCCAGTTTAAGTTAAACCATATTACAACAACTCATGAATGTAAATTGACCATGTAACTACAAACGTCTCATACATTTTATATCCATTAGAGAATTTAGGGTTGAATATAACCCCGCATAAGCGAAAGCTATTATGATTTTGTAGTCGGAATTTAAATTTGGATAATTATTACTAAAACGCTATTAAAAATCATTAAGTGCTACAGTTGCCGTAGTCATTATTTTAAATAATATGCGAATAAAAAGTTAAAATAAAACCGTCAAACTTTCAGCGTACACCAACGCATGAAAAAAAAAAAATATGTAAACGATTTGTTTCGTGTGCCTAATGTGTATTTGAAACTTCATAATATATCATTATACATTATTATTATACAAGATAGATTCATACAAAGTTTTAAATAATTTAATTTCTAGTTATAAAATGTATGATATTACTTATTAGGTATTACAATATTACATTAAGTGTTCACGATAACATACTGCGTCAAATTATAATCATTGGTATGAAACAAGGAACCTTTTTCAGGTGGGGTAGGGGGTGAAATGGTTGCAGAAATAATCGTTATGTTTTCTTTTAAAAAGTACTTGGAGTATTTACACTGTAAAAGCGATAAAAAGTTTTGACTGAAAAAATTACTCGTTCTCCGATAACTTTAGCTTGTGAGCGATTATAATATTAAATAAATAATAAAAAAATATGTAGGAAAAGGTACCGCGATATAAAATCATAAGGTACTATTAAGTATACCGATGTATTTTTGTAATTTTACCGGTTAAGAAATCGTAACATATTTTTACAGAAAGAATCGATAAGTTTTTTTTTTCATTTTATTTCGATTGGGTAAATATTTTAAAATGTTAGTTCCTTCTCCCCCCCCTCTCCTTTCAATAACCGTACCAGAGGAGTTAATACGAAGATAAGAGCTAGGTAGGTATATTATGGCGTACCTACCTGCACGCAGTATGTAAATCGTAATAACAATATTGAATATTATAAAAAATTGATCCATTCATGTTCACATAATAACAACAACAAATACCACTACAGCAGTGGTACATAATAGCGTATTATTGGTGAGCGCCGTGTTGTGATATACCGCGCCGTACGGACTATAGTCTGGTCACTCGTCGGCGTCGGGGTCACCGTCGGCCGGAGCTTCGGTTCTGTCGTCGTCTTCGGCAGCGGCGGAGAAACCGTACGGCGATCCTAGGTCGACGATCCGGGGGAAGCTGATCTTGAGCACGTGGTCTTGGATGATGTCGCCGACCACGGCGTTGACGAGCACCGACAGCGATACGACGTTGTTGAGGCCGCGGGCGTCCAACAGCCGTTCGCTGATGGCCGGCGACCGGGATTGGACCGGCCGGGTCCGGACCGCGGTCACGAAGTCGCCGAGCAGCCGTATCCGGTCCAAGCGGTTCAGGGCGTCCAGATAAACGGCCGTCTTGCGCTGCACGCACGTGTAGCTCATGGCCCGCAGGCACGCCATCATGTCCGGCGCTTCCGGTTCGGCCGGTTCCGGGCCCGGCGCGGCGCTGTCCGGCGGCGGTTTGGGGAACGCCAGCACGCGGATCGCCGACGCCTCGGCGGACGAACAGATGGCCCAGTGCAACGCCACGAGCGCCGTCCACGCGCAAGCGGTTGCACGCCGATGATGAAGACGACGGTGCATGATATCGGTTCGTTCGCGCCGCTGACCGTCGAGTGACGCGATCGCGGCGTGCGCCCGACGGTTATAAGGGGCCGGGAGCACGACAATGCGGTGGCAAAAAATCGCCACGGCCCACTGCTTATGCGAACCAACCCGGCCGCCCGTTTCGCGATGCACTGCTTTGGCGTGCGAACCGCCCGGGAGGACCGCTCGCCGCGCGCGTCCTCGACGATATTATAATATTGTTACGACGAGGCACACATAATATTATTGTCATTAAACTCGCTGGCTATTGCGCATCGATTGTCGCCGTAAATCGTCATCGCACTAAACTATAATGTATAATTATACTATACGCATCAAATAATAATGATATTTATAAGAAACGGAACCAATCGAACCGCGTCGCGACTTCCGGTAATATGGTCATAGGTGGCAGGTATACCATAGTCTGCCATGAGTGCCGAGTTTCAGTGAAATTTCTATATTATAATAATTGACAGTTGTTGTGCGCGCGTCGCGGGAAAGTTGGACGCACCGTTTAAACTGCTGTATAGGTTCCAATAGAAAATATTGTTATGCTGCGTGATATTGTGATATCTGTCTTTAGGCTACAAAAAATAAAATATCGAGTTGTCAGCACTCGACTGTAATACGCATTGCAGTGGCGTATTTAGGTTTTTGTTATGGGGGGGGGGGGGTTGATTTTATTCAGTAGCCCCGCTTTTAAAGCTAGAGGCCTTAAGTTAGGACTCTGACAAATTGTGCATATTATATATACGGCCTATGGGGGGGATTGATCCCCTCGATTTCCTCCCACAAATACGCCACTATAGTGGCCTGGTGTGGTGCGGTGGTTGGCCACAAATCACTAAAGTGCGTGCTTCGGTCAAGCATCGTCCGGCGTCGCAGTCTCCCGGATGGGTGACCACCCGCGGGTTCTGTGTGAGGAATAATTATCCTATTGTCCCTCATATTCCGAGGGTCAAAATAATAAATGAAATACACGCATTTTTTTTTTTAATTTAGAGTAAAGGCTTCAACGTCATGGATTATTTAGCCTACAATTAAAACATATCAGTGACAAAAATTGCAGGTTAAGAAAAACAAGATTGAAATATTTACTGTTGTTTACAATTTTTTGCTTAAATGTATGGTGCGGAAAAATTTGTAGATTGATTCGGTGTTTTCTTTGTTGAGGACTAGATGTCGGGTTGTTGAAAATTGATTGTGCGTATTTTGGACATATACTTACTAACAATCACGAGGTTTTCCCTGCACGCGTCGCGGTCGCATATATACTGGGCCAGGTTTTTTTGATTATGAGGAAGGAGTGAGTAAGATTCGAGTGGCTTATTCTGATTCGGGTTATAATAACTGCATCAAAAAATCCAACAACAATCCATTTTTTGATGGAAGGCTTAATGTTTCTTAATGTATTTGTAAGAGGAACACCGCTTCAGCTTTTTTGCCATACACATTATTATTGTAAACATAAATTATTGATTCTGTTATTATTATTTTATGACTCTATGAGTGTATTTTTAAAGTTTAATTGTATACATTTATAGCTGCAGGTAGTATACATAAGTACCTATTTTAGTGTTTTATTCGTTGGACCACGACCGATGGTTCATTTCTCGTCGACGGAAGAGATAGTGTAGTATACACAAGTGGCTAACTATAGCTAGTATTAAGTCTCCCTAAGTTTACCCTAGGAAGGGGGTGGAGTTAAAGACACCTGCAGGAAAAGTGCATGGTAATGCTCTATCCACCCCTTCTATGACTATGATCCTGTACCAGCAACAATAAACATTATACTTTTAACTATATTCCTCTTTAACTTTAATATAGAGTTCCTACGATTTTTATTATTAATTTTTAACTAATAATTGTTTGTACACTATTATAATGACTTTAATGACGCGTATACGTATTTATAAATACGATTTCACTTAAGTACTGTCGAGGTAACTGATTATTGTCATACTTCGTCTGAAAAGAAGTAAAAATGGTTAATTTTATTTTCGACACGATTCCAGTTGCAAATGATATATTGCACAGAAATAAAAATTTGTTGTAATTTACAGAGTTATGTGTACCTAAGTATATGTATTATAAATTAGCTAGGAATGTGTTAAAATTGTTTGTGATAGTTTCGAGTTGTCGTATGTACTATTATGTATATACATCTAATACAGTTATTTAATATAAATAAAGTCTTGTATACGTCGTGTAGGAATAATTATGACAGTCATTTGACACATTCTACAGTTTGAGCGTAAGTGGGTTTGAAAGAAAAGTGATATTGTCGTTCAGCGAGCGTGTAGTGTTTCATTAAATGTGTTTATTAAAACACATAATAATATGTAATATACAATTTTAAAATAAATCGCATGTCTAACATTTGAACTCGTCATGGACCGAAGGAATACCTACTTGTCATAAGTGTTTGACGGAGCGTAACTACAGCGTTCATATAAGTCATCGTATGGATTAGGTTCAGCTGTATAATAATATGACGAGATGACAGAAATGAACACGAGGAAAATAAACTCATTTTCCATATGTGTTCAATTTCTCGTTCCAATGCGTAATGTAACGTAGACAGGTAGTAATATTACTCGAAGACAATAATAATTCATAATTTTATCTTTTTACACCGTGCAAAAATACTATTTAAGTATAGTTACCAATGTAATACTAATATAATAGGTACTAGTATTTATAATCAGTGGTACTATAATAGGTACTGCGCGTAATCTTGCAAGCAATGGGCATCAATAAATTTAGGTTATATGTATTAAATAAAATAATAGAAATAAATATTCCAATGAATCGCTGCAGCACACGTGGTCGATTTAATCTTATTTTCCACTTCCGTTCGTTACAACTACTAAGAATAGTTGTAATTATTTTGACGATTAATATTAACAATTTTAGACTAAGTAAAAAAAAAAAAAAAGAATATTAATGTTTTTTAATACATAGCACTATTATTTTATTAATAGAACTACTTTACTGGCGATTTAAATATTTACAAATTGTTTGGCTGCCGTTTGAGCATTATATCATCAAAGTTGACAAGCCCATCAGCAAAATAAATGAGTAAAATGTTGAAAACCGTTTGTAGAAGTACAAAAGGGCGGCGGTACTTTAATGGCGTTTGGCCTATTAGCAATAATACTCTCATATAGTAAACCATATACCGGGTGATTTATCAACCATAATCACCTACTCATTTTCTTCAACGGTGCTGTTATTCAAAATCTGATTTTCGAAACTTTTAAAATATATTTAAGTAGTATAAAGACCATATTATTTTAATTCTTGATATTTTTTTTACTACTTAAGGTGTGTTGTATACAAACTTATTTTTTCAAACGAAAACACTCCTTTTCAACTGTATATAATTTAGCAGATAATTTGTCTAAACATTTTGACGTATCAGAATCAATATTCGAACGAGTAGTTTTTGTGTTATTTAAAATTGTGTGACAAGGATTATTATAGGTCCATGATAATGGGTTTGAGAGATTTATGGGGCATGGTGATTTGAAAATGTAAGCGATTAATATTAATAATTTGTAAAAATGGTCAAAGTACAATAAATACTAGATCCAAGAGGTATTACATATTATATTTTTGTAAAACCATTTTTAAGGAATTTTATCGATAGTATAAACATTTTAATAACTGAGAAACTACTCGTTCGAACTTTGAATTGGGCACATCCACCGAGTAATTTACAGTCGTTTGAAAAACACAAGTCTACATCGCATCCCAGGCGCAGACACTCCTCATATTATCATCCAAGCAGAACGAAAAAAATTACTATTTTAAAATATGGTATTGTTTAAAAATTCCGAAAATCGGAATTCGAATAAACTATATTATAATAATTGTTAAATGAAAAAGCGCGTTCGGCGCGAATCACTTCGAATTACATTCCTGCACAATAATACATACCGCGGCTGTATATTATCACATGCACGTGTATAATATTATTATTATTACGTACCTATACTTACTTATATTCAAATAAAAAAACGCCAAACAGTAAAGGCGGACACTGCGAGCGCGCGTTGTGCGAAATGACGAGGACGACACACGATAATATTAAATGCACGTCGCGGCGGGATAGCTATCTGCAGAGTATATAATAATTGGCGGTTATCCTCCCGTCTCGGATAAACGCTCTATACGTTTTGAAAAGTTGCCACGGGTGGCCCGGAAAAACTAATCACTCGTCGCTAGTTAAACGCTAATGAAACGCGATATTATGAACAACACATGGGCCGCGTTATTATAAATAGAGCCCTCCTAACCGACGACGACGACGGGGGACGAAAAATAATAATAAAACAAAAAAACAAACAAAATTTAACACACCGCGAACATAATGTTGACGAACAAATGGACGCCACATTTCAATCCGTAACTGCTGTTTATTCAGCCAGCGTTTTATCGCACGGCGAAGAGGTTATATTATTATTTTGTATTGTGTCCAAAAGACGTCTCGATGTTTGCCCCTCCCGCCCGCGGCCGGCACCACGATATTTACGATCGGCCCATAAACATTATCTTACACCTAATAACTCGTCGTGCTCGAGACGTCCACTTGACGATGATAATATTATGTCGCTCGCCACACGGTATTACCATGAGATTATGATAACGTATAAGTGTTATCATTTTTAAATCGGATTTCTCGATCGGAGGAGACTAAAAGGCTCGCATATATTATTATATGTTTCGTGTATTGTTGTCGTATATGATAATATTTTATGGGTGGCTTGGTGTGACGTGGTGGCTGCATTCGGTAAATCGAAACGTTTCCTGAGAGCACCGGCCGGTGTCAGCAGTTCTCGGATGCCGGATGGGTGACCACCCGGGATTTTAGTTACAAATCTCTACCATACACACACACACACACACGTGTCGTACCCCCCTCCCTACAAACGGGCTAAAGGCCATAGTTGCTGAAATTAAGATCAATAAAAAATATACATTTATATACTTTATTATTCTGCGGGATACTAATCTATCCTAATATTATAAATTATCCGAAGAGTTTGTTTGGTTGAACGCGCTTATAGGAAGGCAATAGGCTATAATATTACATCACGCTTCAACCAACAGGAGCCCAGGGAGGTGCTCAAACAGTGTTTTTGAGATTTACGATGGAAATGTTTGTTTATAAATGGTTGCTTTTGGTTATAGGAGAAATAATTAGTAGAAATAGTATTTATTTATTATTGGTTGTCATCGGTTAATCGGGCAGATCAGGTGAAAGCATGCATAAAATCGAATTTTCGCATATTTCCGACCAAGGTGGCTGCAGCTGAGTTGCACTTACTGCAGTGAATTACACCCAAAAGAAATTGAACAATCGCAATTTTTTTAAGAGTTGTAATTTTTTACAGGCAACGAAGTTCGCGAGATCAGCTAGTATACGACCTATATAGTATTATTGAAATAGTATATTATTATAATGATAATGTTATTATAAGGTCGTTGCGCGGCGTATTTTATATTGCGTTGCAGTCTGTTTGCTCGTCGCATGTATTATAATATTGTTTAATGTTTTAATTGACGCCTTGATGGCGCTGGTAAAATTTGTTCAAAAATTTCTCCTGCAACGGAAAACTAAATAATACCTATAATTGTCATCACGAGTCACGACAATAGTAATTACCTATTACTCGTCTGCAGCGTACCTGAAAATTATTGTACATAATATTATGCCATTGCCGCTCGGTGAAATCGATATTTTCATAAGAAATTATCATCTATTTAATGAAAACGGCTTTTTCACTCTTGGAGAATAATTACAAAAATATTTTTACTCAAATTGATAGCTCAAATTTTACATCACATCTATTTTTTCCACAGTGTGGTCATCCCACTTAGATGCGGTTGAATATCTGTGGGCCATCCACTTTGTATACTGAAATAAAACATTTACCGCAGCTATAATTTTATGTTGTTTATTACACATTTAATGGCTTAATGTATTATGTGTATTTTTACGCATATAAATTATTCAAGTTATATTTATTTAAAAATAAGTTAAATCATGCTAATACGTATTTAAAAATAACACGCAATTATTCATTATTGTATTCCACTCGTGCACATAACTTTTATTTATTATTTGGATAATTGCAGTCACACGTGTTGCAGAGTCCAGTGGTCCTTCATATTTTTGTAAATGTCATCAATTATTAAAACTATAGTTAATAAAATTAAATATCTATGCGATCGGCGGAAGACATCATAAGCGCTAAAATGAGATAACTAGAAAAAAAAATCCTATCGTACAAAAGTGCTAAAATCCTAGATACCTATATATTTATATATATTTGCGGCTATATACCTGACAGATGTATTACATATCTAAATATATAAGTATTATATATTTATTATAGAGCATCAGAGCTTTTGTATTATAACTTTTAACATATTATATTGTTGGTGTATAAATTGTACCTACTTAGTAAGCATTTTCATTTCAGTATTTCACTAAAAAATATAATTCTGTTCATTTATTTTTATTTATAAAAAATAAACCTATTATTTTTCTATGTATGACGATTATACTTTTACTTAATATTGATTATTGATGGTTTTAAATATTCTGAAATGTATAAAATATAATTAAAAAATCATAGATACTATAATATAAAATATTAATATTGGTAAAAACTATAAATTAAATTCATTTTTTATAACTTTGGCGCATATATTGAATATAATTTTATAGTGCCAAGTACCTATGTTCTATATTGGTGTGAACGATATATAATTTTTAAACCTTTGGCACTTATGTCATATAGCCTAGTCGTATAACATGGCTATATTACATGGCTATCACTACCGTACATATTTAAATAAAAACCTTCGTGTAAGTATATATAAGAAAGTATAAAAAATCGAAATTATTATACTTGATTGATTAATTTTCAGCAACACACTAAACGAATATATGGATAGGTACGAATTCCAATATTTCTGCCAGTTACCAAAAATAATACGCAAGGAAAGAAATGTTCTTATCAAAACCTGAGTAGGTACTACGGTAATATAATAGTTGTATTAATTGCGCGTTAAGGAGTTTAAGAGAATTTGAAGCGGTCATTTACTCTATCTTTGAAAGTCGAGACACATGTGAATCAAAGGTGGAAATTATAAAGACGTTTTATCATTCCAACGTACCGAATAATCTAGTTACCCGATAAGAATCCCGAAACAGATTTGAATTTTTTGTCAAGTCTACTTGAGATCGACTTTCCCACATTTTTGATTATAAATTATTCACCAGTTGCAATATTCCATTTTTTCGATTACTCCTTTTTAGTATGACTTATCTTTAAGGCATTAGATGGATAACATCAAACACGTTGGATAGTCGATCGTAAATAGACTTTACGACGAATACAAAACGGCTTATAAAATTCTTATCGTTTCACTTGATCAACCGGTGGGACAAAAACACATCTAAATTCCTATATTCCATTTGTGTTGGACAAAGACCACTCCCGATCGCGTGCGACCTTTGATGGTACATACTCGCAGCTATATTTTAGCGTACCGTGCACGACGTTTGATTAGAAAACCACGCGGTATAATGAAACAACTCGGGTCACCACTTAAACCGCAATGGACCGGATTCCCGTGGTAATGAATCACGCTGCACAGGACGCGGGATCCCGTGATAAAGTAATACGTACTGGTAATATAATATGGGCTTGGGGACAATGCGAAACAATGACTACAATACGGCCGAGGAGGGTTATAGTAGCTCGCGTAAAAATAAATATAATAATATACAAAAAAATCCAAAAACCGCCGTCGCCGTCGTCAGTTACGCTTTATATTATAATATTATAATATTATATAATATAAAGTGAGTGTTTATCGTTGCGCGAGAATGACGACGAGGAACTGGTCGTGGCGTGGTAAATATTATGCGAATGCCGGAGAGATTATATTATATAATATATAATAAAAATTTCCGTTGCAGCCGGTGCCGGTGGAGGTGGTGGTGGTGGTGGCCGAACCCGCGGGGACCTTTGCATTTTTTATCATTATCTGCCATCCCGTAAAACATTTCCCGGCACTGATTCGCGTAGAGCATTTCATTTCTCCACACCCCCTCCCACCACATGCCTATATAACATATCGCGCCCTCGCCCCCCACCCCCTCCATGCAGCTCATTCTACACTCTCCCACCTACTCTATCACAAACTCCCTCCCTCATTTTTGCGTTGTTTTTCTTTGTCTACGCATTCGAGACCCCGCCGCGTCTTCGATGTTATATTAATTATACAAAGGAACCAAAAAAGCAGGATCTTGTTTTTCTTTCAAACGTTAGTCAAATAACCGCGATGACCGACCCTTGACTGTAATGTAATATTAATATGTAATAATATAGGTATATACTTGGAACGAAATTTTTTTTTTCTTCATTGGTCTTAAGCCCGGCAAGTGAGGCCATTAGCTATACAACGACATTTTAATTGTAATTGCAACAATTTTATATTACTGCAGTAGGTGTCATATTATACTGAAAGCAACCAAATGTATTAATTGATAACATCGCGTACCTACCGGGCAGTATATTATATTATATTGTTCTCGCAGCGTTAAATACCTCAAACCGATAGCTATATACTCTAGAGTGTATATCAAACGGATTCACCTAACCATTATAATCTGTAGGCACCTGTAAATGCCTAAATACCCGCCGTTAAACCTATGTTGTACGATATACCTGTACCACGGTCCTTAGATATAATATTAGTTTCAGTATATATATATAAGTATATATATAATGTCACCTGAATGTATCGCGAATCTTCGGCCACTCTTTTCCGGGCGTCGTGCACACTCATTATACGTCATTATAATAGCGTCGTTTATGCGATGATTATTATTCGGAGGTGGTAAAGTATGTACAACCCGTGCCAACGACGAAGTGCGACAACACTATAATAATATAATAATGCGGTGCGGATGAGCCACAATTTGTCACAGGTTTCGCATCTGGCCCCAAACGTGATCACTGAGCGGGTTCGCGTGGAGTCTGTAAAAAAAATTGGAATCGTGCCGCCCGCCATTTACGTGCACCAACGTCCGTCGCCTGTTATTAAAAGTATAATAAATGTATGTGTTCAGGTGGGTGGATTACCGTGGGTTATCATTACCATATCTGAAACTCATACAGTTGCGATTTAATATATTAAAACGTCGATATGACGATTTGTTATTATCATACACGTCCCCATAACTCCTCGTCATATTGTTCATAGACGATTATAATTTATTGCATTAAATATTTGGGTATTTAATTCAATTTTATTTTTATTCGGAAAAATGAGCCCAAAATTATAATGGTTGGGTAGTACGCAGGTATATTCAACAATAATGTAGGCTTTGGATTAAATAAATACGACGTTCATTGTAATAATAAGATTAATACTAAAACGTTAGAAGGAGAGAGCGAACGAAGTATACCTATACGCCCATCTCAATTGCAGAACGTATCGTATTGGTAGTACGAGGTAGCTGCAAGAATGATGGAAGATCCGTCGGTTGGTTGCAGACAAGGAATTTCAAAAAACTTTATAATTATAAGGTAAAATAGTAAAATATAGGACATAGTAGGTTTTCGTCGAACGGTGATTCTAAAGGAATAAAGAGATACAGAGAAGCCGCATCACGGGGAGAGTAAACAGGATATAGCTTATCGTGTGGGGGTGAGGTAAATATTCAAGCCGGTGCATACATTTATATTGAGTTCCATAATATCTGAACGGTAAAAAAATTATACACTAATTAAGTTCCGGTGCTTACGAAGAATATACTAATAGAGTTCGCACTTGAGAAAGAAAATATTTTTCAACCTATATGTAAAATTTTGAGTTAAATGCAGTCCGAAGTCTGTACTATAATGGAAAGAAAAATGTTTTTTTTTTTTAATTTTGACGGGATTTAGTAATTAGTAGGTACTTGTTAAAACACGGACTCAAATAATAATTCAAATTTCACTGGGCACATTCGTTCTAAAAGGTTTTATTATGCCCTAACATCATGAGTAGACAGTGGTGGATGGTGAACTCTGCGTACAGAGTTGGGGCTTGGTATTGTTTGATAATAATTATTATGGTGCGTCGGGGTCGTAGATAATAGAAGAATGGATAGGCCATGCAACCTTATCACACGGGAGTTATATTTGAGGTTACATAGTTACAACTCACAATACACATATAAAGTCCACTTGCACGAGTGAGAGTCGCCTTTCCCTCTTCCACATTAAAGACCACGACCTCTCGCGTTGCACGCATTGACACGGTCTATCAATCGTTCTATTATCTATGGTCGGGGTAGAGGTTCCCCCTCCTCACACAGTCAAGCTTCGGTTACCACCCCGCGAACTGAACATTGCGCGTCATTCATTCGTAGGTATACCTCCTAAGTACCTCTATGTCATAATATTATTTTTGGACACGAATATTATAAAAATATAATATTAGGTACAACCATCGCGCGATGCATTATATAGGTACTTAAAAATATGTTATATTATGTAATGATATGCTCACACACCATTATTATAAATTAACTAAAATCTTATTGAGTAATAAATAACGGCCAGACTGTCGCTTGTAGAAATCGGACATCCCTAATAAAACCATTGTCACCGACAAAAAGGTCTTTGCGCCGAAGAGAAATCTAGTTCGAGGAAATACAAAAGCCTTTGATAAAAACCGCCTAATTCTCTCTAGTCGGCATATCCGTGTCGTTCCCTTAAAATCAGTGCATGAGCACCTATCACCAGAGTAACAACCTCTCAAGTACCAAAAACCGATTTCGACGAGCGACAACTGGACTCCTTATGCGAGCAATAATCAGTGCGTTCTTTAATTCAATTTTGTGTATTTGAAGTTTTACCTTATTTAATTTAAAAACCTAAAACTCCTACAATATCATACAGAAACAACTGCGAATCAGGTAAGGCATTTAATATAATATTTTATATTGATTGCAGTTATAAAATTATACATGCTTTTTACATACAATTATATTGTACAGTGTATTTGATATTATTCTCGAATACACGATCTCGAGAGCCCTCCGAACACCTGGAGGAAGGTAATAGCTTATATTTAATATCCTAACATCAAATTTTAATATAAGTATCGACAGGAGTCGTACTTATATATTTTTTTTCTAATTTTTAAGTTATTACAATTATATTATAATATTATAATATGCTCGGTGCACTTTCGTTCTACTATTATTATATCATTGTTATTGCTATTATTACTATTATAGCATAAACGCGGTCGGCTGCTATTTATACAATATATGCGCAAGTACGTATTACTGTACACGCGTATAATAATAATACATCGTCGCGCGCGGCGGCGGCGGCGGTCCATCATGCATAATACAGCCGAGTCGGGTTTTTTTTTCATTCGACCCGCGCGGTTTATTGCACCCCGGGGGACATTAGTTTTTAAACAAGTGCAATTCTCACCGTAATCACGTTTACGCGCCCGTTCCCCGCTCGATGTAAGTATATCATGTATTTTTCATGCCATATTTATGGGCTCGTCGTCGTCATCGTCATCGTCATCATCGTCGTCGTCATCATCATCATCATCGTCATCGTCATCATCGTCATCATCATCATCACGGATGGCGGGCATATACCGGGCGCCGCGTACGATACATAATATTATAACGTATAAATATATTGCGTGTATACTATTATTATTATTATTATTATATAGCGTCGTTGCACGGGCGGATAAAATATATAATAGTAATACCATCATAGGTATATACATATATTGTTATAGCGGTAAGGTTAGAAAACGATCGTTTTCCGAAAATACGTATTATTATTATTATGATATTATATTATACAAAACGCGTACCGCGCACCAGTACAATCATAATATAGTCCCGCGGGGAAATAAAACCGATGTTAACACCCTGCGGGCAACGCTCACGGTGCGGCAGCCGATCGTATAATATCATAAACGTAATATTATATTATATTATGTATAATATCGTCACGTCATGGTGTGATGTAATTATCATTACTATAATCGTATTTTAATTATGGAATCGCACAAGTAGTTTATCGGGGAGGATTTATTAACAATGTCATGAATGTTGTTATAATATTTAAGAGCGCGACGTAAAAAGTTGAAAGTTTAATAAACTTAATGATAAATAATACCTAGGCTTATTATAATATTATGTATATAATATGCGTGTATTATACGTTACGTAATGTACTATAATATTTTATAAATATACCTTCTACTGCAGGCCACCGCGATTAGAAATATAATAAAAATTATACTATAATATCATAGTAATATATAACACCGTGTCATATATTCAGAGTTCGGACTTATCTAGATAATTATTTGTTCATCTTTTACAAGTTACAAGGTATCTAAACGTTCATCTTAGATAATTTTTTTACTAATCTAAATACATTTTTTATTGATAAAAATTGTGAAATTGTGCAAATGCATTTTTAAATATTTATACAGATTCTCAAACAAAGTTCATAGTTTATAAATAATGTAATTACTTTTATTTATACCATAATTATTATTATGTTTTTAGAGCCCAACTAAAATATACCTAAATTGAAAACCATTTAAAAAATAATTGTATCTTATTTATCTAGATAAAAGAGTATTTATCTTTATCTTTATCTAGATAAATATTAGTCAAGTTATCTTTAATATATATCTAGATACATTTGAGTTGCATTATCTTTATCTTTATCTAGATAAAAATACTTATCTAATCCGAACACTGCATATATTATTTACATTTAACATATTTTGGTAAGCTAAAAATAACATTTAATGTTTGTCAAAACGATTTTTTAAGGTGTTTTTGTTTTTGTATATTATAATATTAATTTAAATTAGTGTATATACATAAGGCCAATTTACCAAACACGCTCACTTCCATTGTATTGATTATTAAAATTTTGATTTTTAATTGCACTTTAAGACCATATTTCCTAATACTTGGCATTTTTATACCATTTCAGGACCATCCTATATTTGAATCCTGTAGTGATTCATGTTTTTTTCGAATGATATTTTCGAAAATGTTGACGCATCTAAATAGTAATTAGTTTCAGAGTTAATAAACTTTATGTAGGTTCTACGGAAAAACGAGGGTTGAAATGTTAGGTGAATAGTTATGCTGTATATAGTTAATTTTATTAATAGACTTGTTTGCATAATAGTATATTATAATGTAACTGCAGGTTTAATTAATTTATTATTTTTAAATTTTATTTATACTATTAATCACCATTAATCATTTAATTTGTGTCTACTATTTGTTTTATATGTCAAGTGAAGTGGCATGCTGTTTACAAAAAAACTTATAATTAATTAGACTCGAGGCACATTTGTATATTGAGCATATAATATATGTATTATATATTTATAATAATCCTAAACACGTTAAAGTCGCTGTGTAAATACCGCAAGTATGATTATGATATGCCTTAGGGTTCTTTTTAGTTCTCCCTAAAAAACTATTTTAGAACTCATTATTAGTTTAGGTATACGAAACATTGCATAATTTTGTCAAATATACAAAAATAAAACGTAAAAAAACTAGTCGAGCATAAAATTATTATGAACTCGACGTATTTTTTCTCGGAAAAGCAATTTGTTGGAAATACGTGTAATTCTCCGAAATAAAAAATACCCTTTACTTTGCTGTATGTTTTCAAAAATTAAATTTAGATAGTAATAATAAATTACAATATGATAATATTTCACTCCCTACTATATATTTGAAATAAATGCATATAGGTACTTAAAGTAACCGTATGTCTGTATCGATAGATTTGTCATTTTAACAATAATTGTACCTTTTTATATATAAGTTTAATAACTAACGATAAGAAGTATATGCGCTGAAAACATATATCCAATATATATAATTTTTTTAATTTGTCATTGAACCCGGCAACTAAGGCCATTAGCTGTTTGTTTGCTTGTAGGGGAGGATACTGTTGGTTGGTAAACGCGTGTGTGTAGTTTTGGCGGATTTTCAAGTGGGCACCCGTAGGTATCTGTCATGCTCGGGTGGGGGATGGCGGCACTTGTTCTCCGGACACCGTGACTTGTCCGAAGAAAAATGCCGCCCGTGAACCAAGGTTTGAACCAGCGCCGGTGTGCGTCACAACCTAACCTAACCGTAACAACCGACGTCTTAGTCTACTCGGCCACTCCGTCCCCACCCAATATATTATATGCTACAATAATGTGCATGGCAAAAGCAGTGCATGTAAATTATGCACCAAAAATTACCAAATAATATGTACCGATTGGATTATTAATAGATAATGATTTTTTTTGTTCAATTCAATAGTAGTTTTTAGTATGGTTGTTAATACCTATACAATTTATTTCTAAAAATGTTTAGATATTTTACATTCAATAGTAATAAACAATAACACTCGTTTTTATTGATTGGTAATAAATTTGGATATAGTTTTTCAACGAAATTAAATAATATGTAAAAAAGTATAGATGTTTAAAAATAATAAGTGGGCCCTGGTGTGGCTTGGTAGTTGACCTCAGTTACTAACGTGTTCTGAGGAGAAGCATCGGCAGGCATCGCTAGTTCCCGGATGGATGACCGCCCGGGGTTTAGTGACGAATCCTCGTCCACACACACGTCTCACAATACGAGAAGTTTATTTACTAGGCATATGTAAAATATTAAACGAAGTAGACATTTTGCAATAAAATCTGTTGACAAAAACGACTTTTGATAATCGTATCATCTGTATTTAAATTTAAAATTTAGATTTGACAAAAATATATATTATCATGCGCGTACGTCGTACACGATACATGTCATGTAAATTAGCGACTTGTTATTAAGATAAACTATTTTTTATTAACATCGCGTTATCGTTGTAAATAATTTAAAATTCTTAACTGAAGTTGGTAATATAAATAACACAATTATATATACTAAGAGTGTAAGGAAAATGGAAAGTAGGTAAATGCGATATAGAAAAAATATATCATTTAAACTCATAAAACTCAAAAAGTGCAATTATATTCCAGAAAAAATCTGTCTGTGGAATTAGTTATATTTGAAAAACGCTCATGTTTATGATAACTGCAAACCTCAATCATGGACAATTTTACGTTTGTCATACCATAATATTAGTATACTATACAATATCCAACGGTGTGCCTGCGCATATTTTAGAAATTAATACATTAAATAACAATATGTAACTATAACACAAAAAATAACGCAGTATAACGGCGAAGTCAGTAAGCGCAATAACGTTCAAGAAACATTTCAGAAACGTTTTATTTTTAATAAGATCAATTAAGGATTATTTATCGTTTGGGTGTTTTTTTCGTTTGTGCGGGGTCTCGAGATATTTCTTTTCCGCCCGCAGTAAAAAGGGAACTCTTAATATAATATATTATTAATATGTCAAAATCGTGTTCGGTGTGTCATTCGCTTTGTGTGCGTGCTGCTGGCGGATATTTGGCAGCTCGTAAAAATAATAATAATATAATACGATGTTCTGATTCCAATTAGTCGAACGACGACACAGGCACCGCTGACAGACAACCGACGGTGGTAGCGGACCCATACTAATAATACACGAGCACACACACGGGCGCGCGAACCGATTTATTAATGTCAACTTAAAAACTAATTTACGCGTTTAGACGTAACCTTGTGAGGTTTTTGTATGGGTTCATTTTTATTTTTTTGTCTCCTACACCTAACATAATATATATATATATATATATATATGTGTGTGTGTGGTGTGTGTGTGTGTGTGTGTGTATTACGTTCATTTTTTTTTTCCCGATAGTAGGGTTGGTGGCGGTGGAGATTTATTACTTGCGGCAACGACAAATAACGTTCCGTGCGAAAGGCGAAAACAAGTGACACGGTTAATAGCACTGTAGTTCGGTACAAACTTGCGTTTTGGTTGAACGGATATGAGTTTCGAACGGGACGAGCCGTGGGAAGGGGTAACAGCAAGGAAGCAGAATATAGCTAGTCTTCTTCTGAGACACTCCTGAAATGGGTCCAAAAACTACCCTGTAACGTTCGTATTATTCGTCCGTTATTAAAAATCCCATATGTTTCCTAAGATTATCAAACTCGTACAAACACTACAACTGAGTATTTACTCTCTACACGTCCGTTTAAAAAAAATAAAAACCGTCATGCCCTCTCATAATATGACTTGGTAAATTAATATATTATTAAAATGTTAAATAATTACGTATTATAACTTAAGTTTAAATATGTAAAATAACAACTAGGTACCAATAAAATGATCGAACATATACAATAGTTATTATATAATATTATACCTGGGTATATGTTGTATAACTATAATATTGATATTAGAGATAAGACCCGTACAAAAACCACATAAATCCAATATCTTATAACACATAGTAGGTACTGATTTTATGGTTGGTATTTATTTTAATTGCTTGAAGACGTACCGTAGCTGCCAGCGACAGTGGTATAATGCGGTCAGCGGCACGAAAGCCTCACCCTATATATACATATAAACTGTGTATAAAGTTTAATTTTCCGAGCACAATTGCACAAGTACCAGACTTTCGAAAGTTTGTTTATTATTACTACTGAAATGCCGTTATAAGTGTTGACTGTGGACATTATGTGCACTTATATATTTTCCGTTGAGTTTCAAAAGTTTCAAAATGGTCTTCACTTGCTTAAAATAATTTGTCATTCTCACTATATAATATGCATTATGCAATGACCATTATCTTTTATGAACTCGAGTCCACCGGTGATCTTTTTTAATTATGAATGTCGCTGATTCCGCATTAGCCGATGATAAATTTTAAAGGAGAGACGCGCTTAGACTCGCAGGTAATACTATGCAATAATTATAATATCTTTTCAACACTATACAGCTGACGATATGCAGATTTCGGTTGTATTATTATAATTATCGTATTCGTTCGCGTAGCATTTTAAATGGTTATTATATTATATTGAAAGTTTATGTACATAGGTACTAAAGTTATATCGTTTTAAAATAGCTTTGACATTGCATGTCTGCGTAGATGATGTGGAAAAAATACCAAGTGTATTGTAAATCGTGTTTGAATTTTCTATGACGAAAAAGTTGTTATTCCTACCCGTGCGTTTTGTAAATAAACTTTTATAATCAGAGAAAAAATATAATTGAGCCAATATGGTAGTCGCTCGTAGACCGTATATCAGTATAATAATAATCATAGCATAGAGCCAAATGCCAATGTAATATTATAGTATAACGAGGGAAAAATTCTCGTTAGTTTCTTCAAAGATATAACATCGCCATAGTTTAAATCGTTCTTACAAAACTGCTGTGTTATATTTGAAAGAAAATCATTAATAATTGCGCGACGGCATAAAGGTAAAACGACGGTAGGTGTACATCATTAGTTTACAATTTTACATCGTTAAAACAATATTTATTAATGTTAATATTTTTTAACAACTTCGTCGTTAAGTTAAACGGGAGTAGGTATATACATAATAATACAATATACGCGTTTCCTACTATTGCGTGTCCAACGTTCACAATGTATCATATATTATTAAAATCAATAATCGTATAATCTCACGTGGCCTGCACGTTAAGCCCCGCACAGGAAAAACTACTTAAATTTCGTGCATAATAATTATTATTAACACATATAACGTTGTCGGCGTGAGCTTAGTTTATAGTGATCAAACTGTTGGTTATATATTATGATATTATTGTATAATATGCGCGTGGCTTACAACGCGATTCGATATTAATATTATCATTTACGATTCTATTATACAAACGCGTATTGTATATAGGTAATAATATAATAGAATCACGAGTCATTTATATGTATATCACACGGTATACTCGACGATTGGATAATAACCACAGCACTCCATATAAATTTATTATAATTAAGTCTGCCCTGGTATTCAGTTTGATCAATGACGGTATTAGGTACCCAGAACTAGTGATTAATTATGCGAGCATAATATGAGACCCACCAATACTCTACAAATACATTTATAAACTTATTAAAAACCAGCTGTCCCGCCCGGCGTTGGCCGTCTCAAAGATTCGTTTTTTTTTTTATAGATTTATTTATAAAAAGTGTATACACCATATATATACTGATTATAATAGTGATATAATATTTTACCAAATAATGGTAACCATAAAAAAATATTATTTTTTCGTGAGCTGAAAAAAAAAGTGCATGTACGAGCTATACTTTTCTAGCTGTCCCGCCCACGGCGTTGCCCGAGCCAAAAGTTTGTTTATTTTTTTATAAATATATTTAAAAAAAAATGTATATACTATAATATTATATAATATGACATAAATGATGATTCTATTATAATACCTAGTAGTATAACATGTAATCAATGGCAACCCTATAGATAAACAAAACAATTATTAATCACTGAAAAAAAATTAAGGTGTGAGCTATCTTTAATAGCTACCTGGGTATGAGGACTTAAAAATAAACTACTAACACCCTTTAAGTTTCAAGGAATTTATTGGTATAACTCTTTATTGAAAACAGTCCAGTAGTTTTTGAGTCTATTAACTTCGGATAAATTAACGCGGGTATAGTGACCAAATATCAAAATTATAAGTTTAAATTATTTTATCCGATCAATTATATTATATTACGTAACCTGTGGCAACCATTTGTATAGAAAAAAAGTACTAATTTCCTCTATGAACTAAGAGGAATAGGTACCTTTTTAATTCATGATTTCTACTTATTTGCTAATATTATAATACTAGCTGAATATCCTGACTTCGCCCGTGTGCAGTTTATTATTTGACAAATCCTATACCATAGTATATATACGCTATATAAGTGTATCACAGTTTTAAGGTACGGTAGTGTACCTCAGGTTCATGGACCAATCGGCGTCATTGTAGATACCAATAAATTTGGGAAATAATTCGACCTAGATGGGCAACCACAAGTCGCGGATTGAATTTAGCACTTGGAATATATTTGAACTACTTTTCTGCAGACGTCTTTAAAAACTAAATATCTGAGATTTGCTAGTGTGCAGTTTTTTACGTGGCAAATCATATATATAGGTGTACTCAGTTTGAATGTATATCATCCGCGACTTGCGGTTGCCCGAGTAGGTCGAATTTAAAACAAAGCTAGGTATACTGACGCCGATTTGTCCGTGAACTATACGGTAAATTAAAACTAAGATACACTCTAACCGAAATCCACCTGTATAATATACAGCGTATATAGTATAATATTATAATAATATTCTACATAAGATTTAGTATTGGATTTAGCACTTGGTATATTATATTTTTTAACGTGTTTTAAACTACTTATTCGGTAAACTTTTCTGACACCTCTAAAAAAAAACCTCTGAGATTTTCGTCAAATTTAATTGAATAGTTTTTGAGTATATAAGTTAAACACATACTTTTGGTTATAAGATATAGTTTCTTTGATCGAGGCCATACGCACGACTATTTAATGCATGCTTGTACCTGATCTGCCCGATGGCAACTATTTACAATCGAAAAAAAGTTTCATTTTCCACCGTGAATCTCAAGCTCCCTGTTTCGCCACCTTTTAAAATGCGTACATCAGAAAACCCTTTTTGTTATTGCACATCTAGAGCATTAAAAGAACCTGCACTATTCAAAATTTAAAGTTCGACCATTTTGTAGTTTTTGAGATGTAGTGATAGTGAAGGAGCGGTATTTGGATTTTATATACATAGATTATGAAACCAATGGCAACTATTTTACCTAAGTATTTACAAAAATCTTAAGGACTTTGAGTTTTCCCCGAATTTTTCGATTTTCCGGGAAACTGTACCCGTTTTTTTTTCAGTAAAACTGTGATTTGGAATATTACAAATATAAAAAAAAAATAGCCAAATCGATCCTCCGTTCATGATTGATGCTCTCACCAACGAACAACTTTTCATTATTCTACCTATTATATAGATTGAACATGTTCTTTAACTCACCTTTCGGCTTTCATCTTATCTTATTTATATTATATCAATTTTTTATTATTATTATTATTATTATTATTATTTACAAGTTTACTATAGCTTCAATCAATGGCTATAAGATTTGTTTGCAAGCTGCATTTGTATACCTATATAATATAGTTGATACATATAATTATATTAGCATTATATTAATAATATCATTATTCATTGATTATAGGTACATTATATAGTATAGATTTCCCACTGGTCGTGGTTATGCGTTGTGCTAAATTTTAGTTCATTAATTATTGACAATAGTTAGGAGCGTTAATAGTCGAAATTAAAATAATAACTTGACCGGTGGTAGTGGCCGCGTAATTGCAGGTCAATACATATTATATTGGTATTTAGTATTGGTAGCAGTAAAATACTAAAATGTAGCTAGATACAAATTACCAAATCCGCGACGGCACCATCAAGACAATATAATTAATCTGTATAATATAATATAAACTATAAATAATGAGAAGGGTTACTCTTGTAGGCGTAGCAAATAAAACACAATGATATTATAAACACCGATTATAATTTATTATGATTTTTTTTTATCATTAAAATATTGTATTCACGCTTGTCTATTAAACGTAATTTAGGTTGTGAATAATGATAATAATAAATAAAGGAAAAAAAATAAAATTTACCAATAATTGGTATTTAATTATTTGAAATGTGTGAGTTTACGATGTCATAGTAAGTTTATTAGTTAAATTTAGAGATTAAATCACTAATTATTTCTATATAATATTATATCATGATATCAGTATCACATACTTATTATTATTAGTACTAAAGTACCAATCACCGTTCATGTGCATAATTACCTACGATGGATGCCTACGTCTAAGTAACTGGAAATTTAGAAAGCTCGCAGAGTGAGCTTTCCTAACTTGTTTAATTCCTCGAAATAATTTTTTTAAATTTTTTATGAACGTATTAAGTAATAATTGATTAACTAATATTTACTCCCGATAATCAGTGTTCGGATTAGATAAGTAGTTTTTTATCTAGATAAAAAAAGGTACAATTTTTTTTAAATGGGTTTTAAATGTGGGTATGTTTTAGCTGAGCACTAGGGTCTAGGAACATAATTATAATAATGATATAAATAAAAATAATTACATTAGTTATAAACCATAAACTTGGTTTGAGAATCTGTATAAATATTTAAAATGCGTTTGTACAATTTTGCGATTTTTATCAATAAAAAATGTATCTAGATGAATTAATTTAGATTAGTAAAAAAATATCTAAGATGAACGTTTAGATACCTTGTAACTATTTATCTAGATAAGATAAAATATGAACAAATAATTATCTAGATAAGTCCGAACACTGCCGATAATACACAATATAAAAAAATCATGTTGCTATGGGTAGCGTTTGTGTTTGAAATATATTTTACTCGTTTCTGTCTTATTTGGTATCTATTTAGTTACAACGAACACGCGAATAATTTATTTTACCGTCTAAAAGTTAAATAACGTACCTATAATTTTGTATAATATTATATATTGACTGACGTATATACCTATATCTGACCACGTCGAATATCGGAGCACTGGAGATGTCTAAAGTCGAGATCCTGCAGTCACCGCGGTCCGTAATACCGATCTGTTGCTCCAGGTTTTTGCCAAACTCCGGAAAAATCGTCCGAAAGCGTTGGAAAGACGTGGTCTCACGAGTTCACGTCCGCACTGCAGAGGATTTAGTTTGATGTCCATAATATGGAAGTGCAGACGACTTCCACCGCCTCCGCACAGAGTTGCACGTTTCCACAGAGATGCATCGCCGTCCGCTGACTCGTCGACGACGCAGAAGGATTCCGTTGAGGCTTTCGAGCCGCCTGCAGGTACCACCGCCATAGTCGTTGCGAATTATGCAAGTCCGCAACCATATTGCATTGGTTATAACGTGGCGACGGTGAAACCTGCCTCTGCGGAAGTTTGCGAGATCGAATCCGTCTCGGCGTCTACCTATGCCAGAGGTTCGTCCGGTCGAAACGGAAGTGCTGCAGACAAGCCCCGATCCAGTCGTAAGTCCACGGCCGAGCTGGTTCGATGACAAACATTGCAGTACAGTTTGGCCTTAGTCGAGTCAATAAAGACGGATCGACTAAACCGTCAGCTTACGAGAAGTCTATAGTTTGCAGGGTCCAGCGGTAGGTAACCGATAAGTTAAATAATAGGTTGGTGCGCGCGCGGGCTCGTTTCCATGTTTTTCGGCGTTACATATTCCACTAAATTGGATTGTTATCAGGGAAACAAAAATCATTTCTATCGTCATTTCGTTAAAATATTTTCAGTTACGCATAAAATTCTTGCTTCAAGCAGATGTAGTTCTGTACATTATATATTAGCCCGCAAATCGTATCCCTTGGTCTGATTCGGCGTGTAAATTAAGATTATTTTTAAATTTGTTTAAATCCTGGTGAATTTTTGTAACTAAACTTGAAGCATATATTTTTATATTTTTCTTATTGTTTTTGGCCACTTTTGCCTCCTAAAAATAACACATAATATGAACAATACCTATATTACGCACATCTACACTTAAAAATAGATTATATTTTACTGTAGATAAGTTTACTTAATTTATTATTCAAATCACATCATATTATTATATTATATTTTATTTATTTCCAAAAAAATATAATTATAACTATCCTTATATAAAATAACAGGCCTTTAGTACCTAAATGTATCAATTTTCTGAACTTATTCCAATTTTTTTTTCTCAGAGTTGTTCTGAATACTTTTCTAAGTATCACCACGTCACCGGGTTTTTCATTTTTTTTTTGTCTGTGGAGGAGAAGAGGCAGTGTATTGTATTTTTATAGAATTTAAATTCTACGGTTTTTCAGCGTGTAATTTAAATAATTCAAAACAATTTTCTTTCACATAGTTATTCTAAATACTCTTCCGAGTGATCTATTATTTCCAATTGTATTGTTACTTAAAAAAATGCAAATCCTGTTGTTTAAGAAGCTACGATTTTATTCGTCATTTTAGTAACTGAACTGTAATCCGTTTTTGTGTTTGAAATATACTTTTAATGTCTATTGTTTGCGAGAAATGTACTTACATGTACCAATTATAATATTATAATCGTTTACGCACTCTGTCGTAGATAAAAACTGGCCAAAACTATAAACTACAAATTAATATACATTTTTTTACGTACATAGTTTTAATATTAAATACTTGAAAATTGTATAGAAAACACTGATCACTTTATCTTTATACCACGAGTCACGAATAGCTGAATTATATAAATTGTGTTATCGAAACGTTATCTATTACTTTTACATTATACTATAACGATAATTTAAAATGTATTGTCTTTATGACATTATCTAATGTCGAGATACGCCGATATACGTAGCACCGAATTTTAGGTGTTTTCATATTTTTTTCCCGAGCGAAATCGTGTGATACTTCTTCTACTTCATTGGCTTTTACGGGCCATTTATGTCCATTGCTGAAACAACCACTTGCCTCCATCTATCAGCTCTATCTAGCTAGTTTTTCTCCGTCATATACTTCCAAACTTGATGCATCTTTTGTGATCCTGTCTTTCCACCGCTATCTGGATTGTCTTATCGGCCTTCTTGTGTCCGGTTTTTAACTTGTGCCAACCCTATAAGGCGTTCGAACTTCCATGCGTGTCTAGCCCATCCTAGCCTACTACTCTTAAGTACTCCAATTATATTTGTTTCGCCATACAGCTCTTCTACTTCTTGATTTGTTATTATTTCAAATTATTCTAAAGCGTTTCTTTTTGGCCCAAATATCCTTCTAAGGATCTTTCTTTCAAAGGTAGCTAGCCTATTTTCATCCATCGTTGCCACAGGCGCATAGTGCAACCGATCGTCTCACCAGACCTTTGTACAACGTTCATTTTGTTCTCCATGGACCATGATACCATCTTTGATTTGAACATGGGTACTAGTCCAAAGTAGCATATTTTATTTGCTGCTACCTGCAGTCTTTATGATTCGTGTGATACAGATAATAGTATAAATGAAACATAAAATATGGTTTTTTTATGATTTATATTTTTGTTAGAATAATAAAAGTTATTAAAAGTATCGATAATTTTTCTACGATATTATTAATTTTGACGATATATATCGGGAAGAATTTATGATTTTACCTCCACTAAAATTTTGCCGCTCCAATCATCTTACTCCGCCTGTAGGGTAATCCGATGCTGACACGCACTCACACGCACACACACTACGCACAATATTGTTGTAAAACCAATTCATACTTCGCTAGTTCCGCTGAGGATCAAAAACAGTTGAAAAGTATATATTGTCCTATAAATTATGGAAATATAACGATAGATAGAATATGTTATAATGCGGTGTACAGGCACCGTTACTGTAGCTGATATCAAAACGCATACGGTTCAGCAGAAATAAAACAACATAGGTACCGCACGTACAACAACTGTCGTCGTCTAAATAACATTATGAAACATCGCCGTCCCGTTTGCTTTGCCGAAAAAAATAATCCGCAGTCCGGGTGGTGGAGATTCGCGGAGGAAATAAATTCTCGAGCAGAGTGTGATGTAAATATATTATATATTACGACTCTCGAGTATATAAACGCATCGCACGATAATGTTATAATATTATTGTCCCGTAGGTCCTATGCGCAGGTATACATAGGTATAGTGTATATATTATAATGATGCCGCCGGTTTTTCGGAAACCCCTCGACGAATGACGACGACGGCGACGATGATGACTATACACTGCAGTGACTATAATGATAATAAAAAAATAAACATTATATTAATATTATAATGTGACGCGCTCGTAAATAATGCGAAAACGAAAACGTCGCGACGATATCCGCTGCAAACGGTTGCGTGTTCGCCGACAGCTTGCCGTCGTACCCACTATATATAGGTATATATTGTTATATAGTCCTAGGTACTATATATTATTCTTAAGCGACAATAATATTATTATTATATACTCGAGACCGCCGCAGTGCATAATAATAATAATGGTACCTATATATTATTATATAATACAGCGCTCGGCGCTAAACGAATATAAATATATCGCTCTAAATATCCATTTGTGCAACGCCGGAGAGAGTGCTGTATAGGAGGTGCTACCGGCGGCGGCGGTGGCGGCGGACGAAATTTATTATTCATATTCCTATTTCGGTTGGGGCGCGCGCTCGTTTTGTGACACATTGTTACGCGGGCTCTTACCACCACCCTTCGACCCGCACACAATATATGTGTAACTTTGGAGCACTAAATATATATATATATATGTATATAGAAGAATACGGTCGGGTGGCGGAGAAATACGCGTGTGTTTGTGTGTGTGTGTGTATATATATATTACATAAAGCGCGCGCGTGATGATAACGAGAAAACCGTTAAGGTTGTACAAGCCGTTTAAAATATGAATGAGATTGGCGTCGGGGGACCACCGGTGAGCGGCGGTGTGGTCTATATATATATATATTATACGGAGAGAGAGAGAGAGAGTGGTATACAGAGCGTTTGTCGTATGGATCGGAGAAAGAGAGGCGACGACTAAACATATTTTATATATATATTCGGCGCGCGCGCGTGGAAAGGGATGGAAGTCGGTGATGGAGGTAGAGATATTAAACTCGCCGGTTTCGATAAATAATACAACGGTGGAGGCTATATAATAAGTATACGCCCTCGTTACGCGAGCGCGGCTGTCGTTAACTGCTTTTCGCCCATTATGTACGACCCGACGACGAAAACGCGCACATTAGATACTCGTGATACCCCCCCCCCCCCCAGCGTACATTTCGACCGCGAAATCATTCGTTAAAACTCCCTCCACGCACCTCCACCCCCGGGCACCGCCTCGCTGTTTATCATATCCGCGTGATTTTCACGGCTTTTACGATTGTGAGGTGTGAACGCTCCACTCGAATACTGCAGGCACGTTTTCCGCGCTGTTCACCGCGAATTTCGGAATTAGCGGTTACTTATCGTTTTCGGTTTTCTCGGCGGAGAGAGACGGACCGGACATCGGATTTTTATCGAAATCGATCATAGGTCCTAAAAACGTATGAATTGGTATTTGTCGTTACCGTCGTTACTGTTTATCGTGTACGATTATCGGGCGGCGACGGACCGCGATTACCGTGGTCGCGCGTCCCGAGCTTTCGCCGACCGCCGTAAATATTTTATTCGGATTACGATTTACTTGAAGTTAATTTATTTTTTACATTTGTTAAGAACCATTTTTTTTTTCAATCAGTAGGAAGAGTTAACATCGCTCCGCTCAGAATCTGAAATGTTAATTCATTTTGTCTGTAATTAAATTAGAATTTTAGTGAAATAATTTAACAAACATTGTTTTATTAATACAATTAGTTGGCTATTATTAAAAATAAACCTTATCAACCTTTACCTATAGCTCATGTGTACGTTACCTTAGTGGCTTGGTATTCATATCGACGACCAAAGGCTACCTCCCACCTCCCAATCTCTAAATGATCGCCTACGCCTCCTCCGTCTCTTACTAACATCCAAAAATATAAAACTACCAAATAAATTATTAATTTACAAACTATACTGCTTAGAACCATCTGGACATACGGCATCCAGCTCTGGGGCGCATCAAAAATGCCAAATACCACAATCGTATCCAAAGAGTCCGGCCAGTCTAAAATAATTTGTCCCATTTCAAAAGCTCAATTATATGTCTCAAAAAATCCCTCTACTCCGATCTAAAAATATCTACAGTCACGGAATTAGCCAAACTACATTACAATCGCTTCAATAACCGATTATATCGTCCCAATCCACTAATTTCTCAACTTGCATCCATATCCATAACTGGTAATTCCAAAAAGAAATTGAAAAGACAGCGTAAAGGTGTCGTGACCTGCTCACATGAGTATATAATTCATTAGCGGCGGGACGGAGTGGCCGAGCGACATTTTTCTTCGAGCAAGACACGGTATCCGGAGAACAAGTGCCGCCATCCGGGGCATGGCAGAAATCTACGGGTGCCCCATTAGAAATTCTACCAAAACACAACACACACAAAAAAATTCATAAGCTGCTATGTAAAATTATGTAAAAAAATGTAATTGCAATTGCATGAGATAGCTATAATATATATTGACTATCTATTGACGAAGTAGGTACCTCCACTGGGAGGTCTCTTCACTCTGTTTGGTTCAAACGGGATGAAGAGCGTGCGAGGAAACTCGTGGATAGAGCATATATAATATATAGCTATACACATATTGTAATAAATATATAATATATATTCTTTATTATGAAATGATAGCTCTGGCCATTACGGCGTATATATTGTATTAGTATTTATATATTTGTGACTTGTATTTTGAATAATTTTTTTATTATTATTATTGTTCAATAAACGATGCAACTGATGTGGAAGTAATACTATAGTCGTTCCCACATCAGTTTCGATACCGCACGGCAAAATGGTATCCAATAACTGAAATTTTGAAAAAAATGTATGCATCTTTAATTTTGTTCAAATTTCCTTTTTGTTTAAATGTAAGATACCCGAACCTAACCTAAAAGTAAGAATATATCAAGTATAAAATGTATTATAATATTTCTGATCAATACTTTTTAATGTAAAAATAATAATTGTATAGTATATTGTATAGTATTTACCCTTCTGTAACTCGTTAATTATGTGCATAGGTAGGTAAACACTTTCTCAATCGGGGATTATTTAGAATGATTAGTTATTCTAGGTACCTATACATTATTAATTTAATTTTAATGTAAATATTTTAACAAAAGCAGTTCGTTAAATTATAAAATATAATACGGATTTCATATATTATTTAACGGTATAGTAGATATATAAAATGTAACAAATGATCTTAATATTTGGACAATATTAATTGAATGAAAGTCAATATTGGACTAAACAAATGGTACACTGAATTACAATTTGACGAAAATTACTATTAATGGACAACAGTATGATATTGGACTCAATCCATCGTCCCTACGATTTATAAATGATTTAACTCATATCTATATTTTATTTTTTACACGGCTAATAAATTGTTAGTCTTAAGACTGTATTAAAGTTACGAATATTGTTCGGAGCCGACTGGCGTTAACTATATAGTTAATAAGAAAATAAATAAAAATAAATAGACGAAATGCCGATCTTTTCCATGCGCGTATATAATATCCGAATATAGGAGGTATTTCTAGGTTCACTTATATTTCATCTCAGAAACGACATAAACGGATAAAATATTTTATAACATTTTACCCATTAAAATAAATATTTAAATGCTCACCATGGTATAATAATATTGCAATTACGTTTTGTTGTAGGTACATACCTATATATATTATATAGGTACATTTGAAAACGGCACCTATATAGAATATTTGACGCTTATGCGATGATCGTATTCAAAAGACAGTTCTGACTTTTCTTAAAATGTCGGCTATACGCTTCACGTTCTGATATTAAATCAGCCATGCCCGGGTTGGGGATGGCGCGCCACTTCTCTCCAGACACCGTGACTTACCCGAAGAAAATGCCACCCGCGGCTGGTATCGAACCAGCGCCGGTGTGCGTCGCAACCGACGCCTTAATCCAATAGGCCACGCCGTCACCCAACATTCATTTAAATATAACCAAGACATATTTTATATGGTGCATCTAAATGTAAATTATACATAGGTAGGTACCTATAATTTGATTACAGAAAACTTTACCTTCAATCCGTTCAAAAGTTCTCGATCCACGCATTATCTACATATATAGGTACTGCGATTTAATATAATTTTTTATATTGGTTATAGGAGAAATAATTAGCAGAAGTTAATATTTATTACAATATAACAGGTACAAGAATGCATCAAATCTGATTTTCACACCTTGCCTACCAGGGTGTCTGAGTTGCACTTACTGCAACGAGTTATACGCAAAAAGAGTTGAACAATAACAATTTTTTAAAAGCTGTAATTTTTTACGGGCAACAAATACGAATTTTTTACTATTACACTTATGAATTATAAGCTTATATTTAATCTTTACTACATTACTATAGAGGCATTTTATTCTACACTGAATTTTTTTATGTTGATATCTTCGTATAGCGCAAACCTAAGTTTATTACAAATGTACTGATAACTTGTGATGAACCACCAATAAAAAAAGGAAAACGGGAGATAGTCAACCTACTCAACGTTTGAAATCTAATGTGAAACAATTATTATTTAATTTTTATTACATTACTATAGTATTCTACATTGAATTAATTAAATGTCGATAATAAATATCGTATAGCGCAAACTTAAAATGATAACGAACGTACTGTTGACATATGATGAACCACCGATCAAAAAGAGGAAAACAGGAGATAGTCAACCTATTCGAAGTTTAAAATCTAATGTAAAATAATAATTGTTTTACGTTAGATTTTAAACTTTGAGTAGGTTCACCATCACCTGTTTTCCTCTTTTTGGTCGGTGGTTCATTATACATTAACAGTACGTTCGTTATCATTTTACGTTGGCGCTATACGATATTTATTATCGACATTTAATTAATTCAATGTAGAACACTATAGTAATGTAATAAAAATTAAATAATAATTGTTTCACATTAGATTTCAAACGTTGAGTAGGTTGACTATCTCCCGTTTTCCTCTTTTTTATTGGGGGTTCATCACAAGTTGTCAGTACATTTTTAATAAACTTACGTTTGCGCTATACGAAGATATCAACATACGAAGATATAACAGTACGTTCGTTATCATTTTACGTTGGCGCTATACGATATGTATATTTTTGAGAATATATACAGCACATATTTATTGTATTTATGTTATGTTTAATAATTGTTAATCAATATTATTATTACATAGGTTAAGCCTAAAAATCTGACTGTAAAATTCATTGCCAAGAATTGTATTTCAGTGTTTTCATGAGGCATGAAACATTGCAGACTACTTGAACTTGCAGAAGCATCTATGTCATTGGTTCATAAGAAACGATAATAATAATACATATTACTAAGAATTAAGTTATGTAACTTTGATAATGTTTTTTTAGATTAAATACAGTGCCAAGAAGTGTTATGAGTTAATGCAGTTTGATCAAAAGTCACTAAAAAATCTTACACAACTAGGATCAGTATCCGCTACTGATGATGTACGTATATTACATAATACATATATATAAATATATTATTGTATTATAAAGAAGTTGATAAGTCCGCAATTAAGGGTTTAAAATATTTATGAAACATACAATTTAGGCTTTTTATATATAGTGATTGACATTTGGTGACCCATAATACATACATAGGGGAGTGAGCTGTATAGTAATGATACAAATATGTATAGTGTTTTTGTAGATTTCGATTGTTATGAACTATGATGTCATATAAAAATTATTTTTTCAAATAAAAATAGTCCGCTCGGCCACTCCGTCCTTCTTAATACGATTTTATTGTCATCTAGTCGTCGTACCTACACTCTCCTATTCTTATATGGTTTAGGTATATTATGCGCACTTATTTTCGAGAATTATTCCTAATGTATTACGATATTTTCTATATCGTATTGTATCAATATAATATTATACGCGCACCAATCTCACTCGAAACGGAGTCATTTTCTTTTCCCATATGTCGCGTATATATCGTATATATATATTATCGGCGTGTTTATAATGCGTTATATTGTGATATGGTATAATATATATATATTATATTATATCATATCTGCAGCTCATCATCGTTCTGCTGTGAGTAAGTGTCGAATCGTATTATAATCGTAATAGTCACCACCACCACCGGCGACCCCGCGGACGAACGTTAATTTCACGGTCCATATTAATACTCTCCGAGCTGCGCAGTGGTCCTGCTCACTCGTCGTCATTATCGTCGTCATTGTCGTCGTCATCTATAATACATGGCTTTGTTTTTTTTCTCTTTCCGACATTATCGCGAGGCCCCTATCGCCACTCCACTCCGTCCTTATTATATTATATATTATATCCCGCGGGATTTATCCGAACACTTGTTCGACAACATTCGCATCCGCATTATGTGACTTTAAAAAGCAGTCTATCATGCGTACTGGTGCACCCCTGCACCGCCACCCCGACGACTCGCTGCAAAACTGCACTCACCCTCTGCACCGCACCCCGACCGGCGTCGTCTATATATCCGCACATACATCGTACGCACTCCCGCCACCATATCCGCCACCGCCGGCCGGCACATGCGCATTATGTCAACACTTTGGGGTGTTTTACTGCGGTTATAAAAGAGTATCCCCTAGCGAACCATTATCAAACAATACAGGTCCCTTGTGTTGACTTAAAAATAAATCTAATTTCCCTCTATTTCGCTCTTCGCGTATAGATGTGTATATATATAAATAAATATATTATGCTCATGTGTGTATGTGTAGGTACGTATACAACTGTATGTTATATGATTCGTGCGTAGCGTGCTGCGGAGGGTCGTGGTATTGTATGCATATATATATATATATATATACGCGTATGTTATATACCATATAGAAAGGATCGTATGTATATATACATATAGCCGGGTAGAATAACGAGCTGAAAAAAAAAATCACGAAATCATAATCATCTGTGTACAGCGGGAACAGCGTTAATGATACGGAATCAAATGTTTTATTCGAGTTGATATTATTATATTATATATATATATTACAATCATACACCGCGATAGCTTTGGAAATCGTTTTAATTATAATATACGGAATTAACCATCTGCCGCTGTATTTTTTCGCCGTTTAAATTCGGACGCACGCAAAGACATATTGCAGTCCGATTCGGTTGGTTTTTCGGGATAAGGGTGCGTGTGTGTGTGTGTTTGTAAATAACGTTACCGTATCGTTTCGAGGGATACAATTGTATATTACGTTTTACTGCAGTCGACAGTCTGTGTGGTGTGTTTGATATCCAGCTCGAAAAACAATGTTATTGTCCCTCTATTATGATATATAGATAGTGTAGGTATATTATATAATATAAATATATATATAAGTACGCGTGATTATATCGGTGATTATGCATTTTAGAATATATTGTGTATATGAGAAAATCATTTGCCGCAAATGAAAAGATGATTATACATTTTCTCCCTATATATACATTTTATACAATAACGCAAGTATAGGTACTAAACACACACAATATTATAAGATACGATTGTGTATTTTGACGATGTATAAGTCAAAACCAATAGAATACTGGTAAAACGAATATAGCCGATTATAATTTGAAAAATATAATTTTCTTTAAAGCTGCTATTAATTAGTTAGTTTATGACATAAAAGACATTTTTTTTCTAGAAAATAATAGCAATGATTTTTCTTAATTGACTGTGGTTTTCTCTTGATCAACCTGAATCAATGGAGGGGAAATGGGGGCATAGCCCCTCCCCAACCCCCTGGACTCAATCATATCCCCCTAGAATTTTTCCTGTATAATAATATAATAATGTCATTAGGTATATATTTGTATTCCTGATGCAAACAGAGTTGAACCTGCAGCACCCACCTGAAGACCGGGTCTGGCTATCCGCACCACCACAGCTCGAGTCGTTTTTCTAACGCTATACTCTGTGGATATTTTAAATAGCTCGTAGCTAATATATGATGTTCAATAAGTCTTTCTTTTCGTTTTGTGTTTAGCGATCTTCGTGCACCTCTTATTTTCATCCAACTCAATTCTGAACGCACTCAACTTGCACTCATGGCTTGATGTAGCGGAGTTTTATTTAATTTCTCATTTAGTTTAGGTTCATTCAACATGATGCCAAACTTTTGAAAATTGAATAGGAACTCTTGTAGAAGAGGCAATGAATTCTAAGCTAACTATTTCAGTCTAATCGACATCTATTTTAAAAGCCAAAATGAAATTAACCTTAATAATATAGTAATAATAAAGGTCTTCAGGGTTCCGTTTACCTATTAATTTTATCTGTATCAAACACTCAAGAATTGGTAGTAAACATTATTACTATGCTAACCACAAAAATAATATTTTACCAAAAACGTTTGCCCAAATGTCTGTTCAAAATTCAAATTTCTATCTACCTCAGGCGTTCAAGTTTTGGATTGAATATTTTTGGATTTAACACTGACTTGAATGGTTTGGGATTTTTACTATGTGGTACGCGTGAGTACATACTTTAAACACTTGAAACATATAATTTGATTTGGGTTAAAAATATTTATATTTATTGTTTATTTTAAATATATGGTATTATAGGTACATATATAATGATAAAATATACCGATAATCGTTACCATACCAGGTAATAACCAGTATTTTACTTTATAATTATAATATGTTAAGTTTATTTAATTTTTAGCATTATCTATATGTATAATAATTAAATATTATTTATATATATGCTGCGTATTGTTTCTATATCATTAAATATTGTATTTAAATAAAATAATATTATAATCTTGCAAAATCTTCGACGTTATATTCGCCTAGCTTTTTGTGTCAATTTCCATTTTTTACAATCAAAATATGATGCACGCACATTTTCACAAGCATATTGGCAACGATTTATTCTTACGTGTTTATGTCGTTTAATGTAACATTTAGTATTTTTTTCTTGAAACAACCTATGTTTGTCGATCAAATCTTACCTATATAGTTAGCTTTATATAGCTTAGTTTATAAGTGTACCTATTTTTGAAAGTCTCTCAGTGTAGGTTTGTTGATTTTCCACTCATGAACCCTGTTAAACTTTAGTTGGACTCACATGAATGGTTTGATACAATTAACATGCGAGATCCTATGAATTCCATGCTAGGTAACGATTTTTGTGTTTTCGTTTCACCTATTAGATCCATTGTTGCGATAAATAGGTGTATAGTTAATAATGCACGTATAAACAATTTTTCTAGTAAGGAAAAATGAGTGTTTTTCCACAGGACGAGTACCTTTATCAACTTAAGTAAATCATAATAATACATTGAGACTGGAGTATATTTGACTCAAGTAATTCACAAAAAAAAAATGTTACAGTTTATAGGTGAGTAATTAAATAACAATTTTAATATCAGCAATGCATAATAAAATATAACTATTGATAGTTGATCAAATTTAATATAAAAATCAACAGCTTATAATATATAACTGCAGCTATATAACTGTGACACTACAGTGCAGGGATACACTGATTACAAAATAATAGGCAACTTAGAAAATTTATTAGCAGTTACTAATTATTAGATATACTAAATTATATAAATCACAAGCGCAGTACCTATATACCTATCTAGATAAAAGTATATTTTAAAATGAAAAAACTAATTTGACCTGTAGTGATACACTAATATCTATCTATATTCTATAATTTAAAATAGTTTTGAATGTATAAAATCAGCAAGATTGTTTTAATCTTGTATTGGATATATACCAATCATAACTTCATATAGGATATTCGTTTATTATGGTACTGTGATTGTCATATATAATATATTTGTCACACTAAAATTAATTTAGCATGATGTCAATGACCTTGATTAGCTTAATGTCTGTAACAAATCACATTGTCAATTTTTTTCGTCAATATAGGGTACGTATATATATCGCTAAAACCTAATCAACTGCGACAACAACTATTGTAAACTAAACCTATTGCGTTCAAGTTATCTGGTTAATTATTTATGTCTGTCATTAAAAATGCAGTATTATTGGTATATAAATCTAAGATTGATCAAAAGGACGTCTTCAACGCACTATTTGTTTTCTCTCTCTCCGAACCATCATCGTACAACATAGAAAATGTGCGTTCAGAACGTTCAGTAAGATCAATATTATGTCGTTAGGTTTAATATTAAAGCGTGCATATTGAGTATTGATATATTATTAAAATTAAAGTTGGGAATATTGTCTGCACAATATTTTTCATGGATTAAATTTTAATATACAACAATTCATCATATGTTTTCCCATGTCTCGGAATGCATATGGGCATATGGCGACTTCATATTTCGGTTAATACACGCGTTTCATATGTTTTTAGTTCAGTGTTAAACACAACTATAATGTTTCTAACTTTAAATTGTTTAGGTATTCTGCGGTATGTCAATCTAATATTGAAGATATATATGTTACGGGCTATGTGTTCCTGCCCGGGCAATGTGAAACATGATTTTTTTTTATTAACCAACTAATATTATTTTTTTATTTTCATTATAAATTATAATTTTATTATTACCTATTTATAATATTTTTTTAAAAACAATGGTTATTAATTTTACTATCATATTACGAATATTTTAAAACAATTATAATAATAATATTTTGTTATATAATATTGATGGAATGAAAAAAAAAATTAACTATTATTATCATTATGTTATTTTTATAATAAATTAAATGCAATGCAATATTACAATAAACTATGAAATTTTCGAAACACGGTGTATACACTTCCTCTCGTACTGTCAATTTAAGAATCATAGTTTTCTCATATATATAGATACGGCCATATGGCCATATCTGAATGATAAAAGTAATAGTTGTCTTGATAAAATCAGTTAAATTTGTTAATTTTTTTTGTTATTCCATCAAAATATTCTTAATATTATGATATATGAATAAAATGAATAAAAGTTGTTTTTAAAAAAAAAAGTGGGGAGTGTCAGATTTTGTATCTGTCGCTCAGTGTTGATATGTCGACATGGCTAGTCTTTTTTTTGGGGTGTTGACGCTCCTGATATAGGTACCTTCACCTTTATAAGACATAAAATGCAGAAAGTATAGTTATAATTGTAACGCCGACGAACTCCTACTATTGATGAGATGTTGGTCCGACCACTTGTGCCCGTTAATAAAATGTATAGGTTGACTTATGGGTGAAGTGAATAACAAGTAGGTACCCATTATAATTTATAATTTATGAAATGTACATAATAATAATATTTAGGCGTTTTATGATAAATAACAATGATTAATAATAGGAAGAAAATATCATGTGATAATTTATATAATTAAAATGAATACAGATAATAATAATAACAATTTTATATAATACATAAGCTGTGTATATTATATATTATATACGTTTCTACGGATACTCTACTTGTACTACTGAGTTGAACGATTGCGAAACTTCCACTACACTATTTCGTGACATCGAATTTACCAATTCACTCTTGACCAATTTTTTTACACACATTCTTTTTTTTTGTGGGGGGGGGGGCGTAAAGTTGTTACTACATCAAAAAAAAAAATACTTTAAATAATTATAATAATTTATGAATAGGTGATGGTAAAATTAATATTAGTTGAAAGGTTAATAAAAAAAATCGTGGTTCACATTGCCTGTAACGTACACTAACATCATGAGAATGGTACAGTTGTACGCAAATCTACTATTTTGCACGCGGTAGGTCATATTTATATATAGATGAGAGCAAAAAAAAATATTGTAGTGTCCTGACTGCGTCTCTTAATAAATAATAATATATATATTTTTATTCTTTTTTTTCGTTTTAAAATAATCGGTCTCATATTTTATGTCAAATAAGAACATCTAATAAACGTTATAGTTAAATATTTATGCAACGTGATATTGCACAGTGGGTATAATACTATAATGTGTCAACATAAAATTATAATAGGTATGTGATTTTTGATGTTATATATAGGTAAAAATTACTTGAACACATTGGATTTGCATTGCAGTGAAATAATGCATACCTATCTATATGTTTCAAAGGATGTGCTTACACTGTTTTCTGAATATCAGCAAAAACAGAGGATTAAGTGTTGGCGTGTTGCAGCAATGTTTTTCATAACGAGTATACCTATGCTACTCCCATTGCGATGTTACATGATTCAATAAAACATCTCTGAAACATTTATACAATAATTCAATGCACAGTGGATAATAATATATATTTAATTTTAAATCTTATGATGGTATCTTATGGTAATTTTGCATTTTATTTTCACGAAGGCACTTATAGTTAAATGTATAATAAATAATGAGTTTAATTATTATGATTTATTTATTATATTATTATGTTCAATATTGTATTATATAATGTACTTAATATTTAAAAAAAGGAAAAGTGTTTAGTGTGATGTTTTTAAAAGTATGTATCTATATTTGAATTTTAAATCATACAATGTTTATACTTCAAATAATGTTGTATGCATAGTGCATGGTTTATATGACGGTTACATAATGTTAAGTATAGAAAAAATTTAACAATAGCTCATATTAAAAAATTAATGTTATTGTATACGTATATATATATTTTGTGAACTGTGAAGATTCTACACAAGCTGCGTAGCGTAGTTAAATTTAAATATAAGGAAAAAAGAATTTTCATTGATTTTTAGGTTGTTTTATGATATTTTGATCGTATAGCGCAGGAGTTGCCAAATAAATTATAGAGATAATTAAAAATAAATTGTCGAGGGCCTGCAAAAACTGAAACATCTATTATTTAATAACGTATTATTTTATTTTTGTGTTAAAAATACGGTTTAAGCGGTTTAAAACAAATCGTGAAGATTAGTTAATCTCGAACGATATATTTTCCCGTCTCCAAATTATTATGATATTGTGCCAGAAGTATATGCCACGCGTATAATATTTTATACATAGTATAGGTATATAGGTAAAATGCCTGCGGTATACCTGTTACCTGAATATAGGTACATCCGCGTAGAAAACTCTTGTGTAATATTATCAATATAATATATTATGATGTCATATAATACGATAGGTGGTAAGTAGTTTAGGTAAATATTATAAAACCGTCGCTATCGTATATTTAGCAGCACACCTCTGCATTATAACGTGAGTGATTTATTGACCGGCGTCTGGGGTTGGGTTATGTATACCTAAAATTACCGTCCTTTATATACCTACGGTTAAAATCTGGCCGATGATTATAACATTATTATTATTATTATTGTAGCAATAATATGGTACCGGGTTTAAGTAAACGTGCGAAATTAAGGTGGGCTCAATAATTATCTTATATCCGGTGCACGAATTTCCGGAGCGGCGGCGGGCTCGAGGGTTGTGTTCGCGCGCGGTTAAACGAGCGGACGACGGCGGCGGCGGCAGATACGCCCGTCTCGGAAGAGTAAAGTGTGGTCGGCGAGACGGCCGCACGGGCGAGGTGCGGGTAGGACGGTTGGGCGGCGGGGGTGTGATGGCTGAGGGGGGTGGTTTTCGCGTTGCGGGGGAGGAGTGGACGCGCCGCGATTGTTGATCAACGCCCGGCCGCGGCGTAATAGTGTTAGGCGCGGCGCCGAACGTCGAGTGGAAACGAAAACGTAAAAACGTCGACGGGCTGGGGAGGGGGGAGGGAAAATCGCCGACGAATGGCCGCGCCCACAAATCGGCCGCCCGCCAATCGGACCGGTGCACGCCCAACACGGTGCCACCGCCACGCTGGCCACACTTGCCCCTACCCAGAGAAACAGCCGCCAAAGCCGCCGACGGAACGACTGTGCGCGCACGACGCAATTATTGCTACTCACGTGTTGATCCGTACCGTACACGAACGTCGTCGTGGTCGTCGTCGTCGTCATCGCCGCCGCCGTAATCGTCGCGATAGTCGTTTGAGTGAGTTCGTTTCGTTACCGTTCTGTATAATATCGTCGGCATTTCGGGTTTTTTTTTTCTGGAGGATTTTTCGCGACGACACCTGCAATATTGAACGCACGATAATAACAATAATAACAATAATAGTATATTAAAAAAAATAACAAACACGTTGTAAGCGGCGCGTTTTTTGTGCTTTCCGCCGCATTACTGCAGTGCACGCAGTGATGCGTTTCGGCTGCTTGCGGCAGCAGTGATAAGCGAACCGCGGGAACGCAATGATGACCATGATGATGATGCAACGTCTGCTCCAGAACAACAACAACAACAACAACTCCAACAACAACAATAACAATAACAACAATAACGGTTACGCAGACGAGATGAGGCTGAACGGAATACGTCACCATTCGGCAAGTCCATTTTCGAAACCAGCCGCCGTGCAGGCCGCGGCGTCCGACAGCTGCGGGGGCGAACAGGACGCGCTGACGTTGCAACCGTCGGCCGGTTGCCCCGAACCGCAGCTACAGCCCGTCTCGCCGCAGTTCGTCTGCACCGGTACGGCGACGGCCGCCGCCGTGCAAGCCGGGCCGACGTGCACCACCGTGGTGACCGTGGCCGCGGCGGACGACCGGCTGACGTCCGACGAGGACGACGAGCTGAACGTGGACGAGCTGAACGTGGACGAGCTAAACGTGGACGAGGACCCGGTGGACCTGACCAACAACCGGTTGCACGGCGGCCGGGTCGGCGCCGGCCACGGGCTGATGGTGCACTGCGACCGCGGCGCCGGCAGCCTGCAACCGCAGGCGGGCAGCGTGGCCGCCGTCGTTCCGATGGACACCGCGGCCGCGGCCAACGATTACGAGACGAGCGGCAACAGCAAGGGCCGGCTCGCGTTTTCCGTCGAGAACATACTCGACCCGAACAAGTTCACCAGAAAACTGATGGCACCCGCCGCCGTCCTGCCCAGGTGGAGGCCGCGGGTCGACTTCGCCACCGACCCTTCCGGAGCCGGTGAGTGGTTGCTTCACTATTAACTTACAAATAAGTATACCTAAATATCACGCCCGACATTTATGTTTTACAATTTATTATTACTACACGGGATGATAGGATTTCGATAGATTTTCCGTCGTTTTTTTAAAGTTAGCTATGCGATGCTCGTTTTATAAGGTTTACGTTTCTTTGTGTATTTCTAAATCTCAATGAGAAGTTTTGATTTTCATTTTATAGAGCATTTTAGGGCATTTATCATTAAAATCCACTTTTTTAAAAAAAAGAAATTTTATGATTTGTACTAAAAAAGTATCTCGCCTTAACAATAGGTATTTTTACCCGATCAAATATTGTTATTTATTTTTCGAACTGTACGTGATAATGGAGAAAATCAAATGAGGTTAATTATTTTTTTTTAGAATAGTCTATACGTACATGACTTATTTAAATTGAGTAGTCCTGCAATACTTTTTTGTAAATTGAATAAAAATAATTTTTTTAGTACAAAACTATATTATATAGGTGTTATAGGCATCACATAGGTGCATTATTTTGATTTTTCAGGGCATAAAAGCATTTTTTGGGGTGGTTTTAGGGCGTTCCCAGTCTTAATCATTACCTAATATAGTAATATATTATCATTATATTATATTATAATATTTATTTAGCTAACCGTTTTCACGTAACACGAATAACATTTCCTCGGTAATATTCAGACCTATATATAATTACCCTGCATCACGGGCTTTATAATCGAGGGTAATGAAACTCGCCCTTCCCACGTCATCATTCACACTGCAGATGTGTTTTGCCGACAGTTCGGTTATTGCAGATTTCATATATTTCACAAGCACTTATTATGGTTATATTCCAACTATATGCATATACAATAATATCATACGTACTGGCCCACTACATTCAAATTTTGGGCCGCTGTTCTAAATGTTTTTGAGGGCCCTATACACATTTTCCAACAAAATACAACCCATTACAAGCGATGTGATTTTTACTTAGTAGGTATATTATAATATACATTTATATCATAAAATATAATAATATAACATAAAATAGTAGTATTCCTATCAAAGTTTCAAAATTTCAAAATTTCAAAAATTACAAATTCATTTCAACGGGTCTCTTAAAAAGCTGGGCCCTGTACTCCGGGTCCAACATACCTATATTGTCATACTGAAAACAATTTATACGTAAATATTTTACTACGTACCTATAAGTATATCTGGGTAAATAATATATCCATACTAAATAATATATTATATTTATATATTAGATGCGAAAGTAACTCTGCCTGTCTGTACAATTTCAAATGTCTAAACCAATTTCGATTAAATGTGTTATAGAGAAGACTTGAGACCCGAGAAAAAGGACATATGTATACAGGCTTCTCTTTTTTTAATCAATCATCCTCAAGGGAATGAAAATAAATATAACCACTCCAATGCGATTATGAAAAATATCAAACTAACCTATTGATGGATAGAAATTTGAAATTCGGAGAGGGTTATAACTATTATTGCCTATTGCGGTATTCACGCTCATCGACACAATTAATGTATTTTGGCATTTTTCAAAATTGAAAGTGGATAAAAATTGATTAGGATGGCAAAGTTTTAGATTTTAGTGATAATTTTGGCTATTGCGAATATGTTTTACTATTTTTAAAAGTATGCAAGAAATGTAAGTAAACAAAGATGCTTTTATAATTTTACAAAATCCGGTTAAATGTTGTACTTACCTAGTTATTGTTCGGCATATTATTAAAGTTGTTTCTTTGTTTCTTTTTACTCATCATCACTCATCATAACAAAACTATTGATATACGAGCGAAGTCGCGGGAAATAGCATTAGCTATATTATAGGAATATATATATATCTACTAATTCTTTTAGTAAAACAAAAACTTAAAAAGCAGATTGTTAAAATAGAAATGTAAACGTTATTCATAAACGCGTTAGTCTTTTTATAGCTTATTATAATATTATATTACTAAACAAAAAGTTTGTTGTTTTTTATTTTTTTATTCTTTGTTCTATATGAGCAATAAGTTGCAGTTTATGATTTTAAATTACAATTTTCACGTCAAAATGTTTTATTATTGCTATAGGTATCTAGGTAAAGTATTTCTAACCTGCAGTCTTTCGTCACTAAATAAATTACCTACTCACATGAATGCTTATTGTAAATAATATATTTAAATTGTACCTAAATATAATATTTAAAATAAACGTTTAAAAATATATTATGTACCTAAGTAATTATATAATTAATTATACGACTTGCTTAATTATTTATTAATCAATGGTAAACGATAGTTGGTTTTGGTCATAATCGGAGTAATTACTGTTGCACGCACATTGACATAAGTTGTAATCTTAAAATTATTTTAGTGTATAATTTTACAATGGGATGATCATAGTTTTGATATTGATTTAAGTATACGGCAACAAATAACATAATGGATAACATTTTTTATTTGAAATATTTGAAAAACAAATAAATCACAGCAATGAGTTTTATTTACCATGCAATGTATATAGGTACACTTTGTTGCAATAATAATGACATTCATAAATAAATACACATACGTTTTCGGAACTTTTGTACAGTTACTCCCTTATAAATCGATAAAATATATAACAACTATATGAATTTTTATAAAAAAATGATTCTCTCGTTTTCGGTTTCTAACCACAAGTTTAGAACACCTTACATCCACGTTGTGTCCGCCCGTTTGTTACTAGAAGATATTATAATATGATATAATATGCATAGTACTGTTATTGTTGATAATATTAAGATATTTATTTATTCACTATTTTTCGTACCTATATAGTTATGTTTGTATGAGTTTGTATGAGGATGATATTATACTTATTGTTATAAGTATTTAATGTTAGATTGGGTTTTATTTTTAATAGATTCATAGATACTATCTATTAAAGTTGCCAAATTCTTTTAAAAGTGTATTTGGAATATTAAACAGTTTATTGCTTTGTATTAAAATAAGTCTTGAAACCGGGAATTTAGCACGGTCATCGGTCGGAGAGTGAGCTTTCCTAACTTATTATCCGCATGCAGTTCAGTACGCATCATAGATTTCAATTACATTTGATAATTTTAACTTACAGTTTATGATTTTAATTTGACCAACATCTAACAATACTAATAACTGGTTATTTTATTAACGAATGCAATAATATTATACTATTGTTTTTCATATTCGATATAGGTACCTATACATGATTTACAACTATTGTTCGCAGACTTTTACGCCTATATAACAAGTCATAATCTTCGTCAGGTGTGTAAATAAGCACTAAAAATAAATTCTATATTAAACTATAGAAAATAAAACGGGTAAAAAGCAAAAAAAAACTGAATATCTTGAAAAGTTTTGTTTTTGTGTAATATATATTCCGAAAATGTCAGTTGAATATTATAAATCTACCTGCGTGTGTAATATTTTTAAACAAAATGCGCATAATACACCTGTCATCACAGTAAACCGTTGGCTTGAAAATAATGTAGTGGAAAGTTAAAAAAAAAACCCTGTTTAAACGTAAACAAAACGTCAGTTGTTTGTTACAATCGTTTTTTTTTCGAAAGCTTTTAATACAAATCTTTTATTCAAGTTTGAAAAAGAATCTTTAACGTCATCATTTAAGCAAGTTCCTACGTATAGTAACGCTTATATAGCAACAAAAATCAATATAGTGTATTTAAAATTTAAAAAAAACAATTCAACGACCATTTAATCCAATTAAGCAGGAATAAGAAAATTAACTTTTTAACTTTTTTCGAAGTGATCTAAACCGTATATTATAATATTATAAAACTATACAACTATTAAGACAGTTACCTATTTATATTTAAATAAACTTACCGTTTAGATTATAAAATATTTGAATTATATCGATACCTATAGAACTGTAGAATTTAGGTTTTCCCTCCACTTGATAATATTTTTTCAATAATAAAAACTAATATTATATTATGTCAGAGGTATGAAATTGTACGTGCGGATTTAAATAGGTATAGACTATATAGATACACAAATTAGGCCCCCAATAATATTTATTGTACCTACTGAAGTACAAATGCTTGCGCACCGGAAACGTTGGATATATATTATTATAGTTGTAAATAATTACTTCAATTATTTGTAAAACCGTATTATACGCCATGTGTGGTAATTAATTCAATCTCGGCGATATTAATAGATATTTTATTTTATTATGCCCATGATGATGTCATGGCGTGAATAATTACAAAAACTCATAATAAAAATATAGTAGACAAGTATTATTACGGCAATCGAGCAGTGAAAATTGCGAAACAAATTATTAATAACAACCGCTCCATAGCGTAGATAGAACTTGATAAATAGCGTGCATATTTTATTTTCAGTATTCGCATAGTTAGATACTTATATAGATACTTTATAATATATTGACGCTAAAGCTTGAAGTTATATGTATGTAAATTCAAATTAAAGTTTGACAACAAATGCTGTTTTCGATAAATTTGAAACATAATTTACTTAATTGTTATTATTATTTTATCCACATTTTTTTATACTATATAATATTAAAATAGGTAGGCGAATAGTCATGACGCTTTGAAGAAACAATAATCAGACGTGTAGAGCCGTAGAGGTATAGCTGCACTAAACCATACAATATCAATATAGATAGTTATACATATATTCGTAAATTTGAAATTCTCTCAGATATTGTATGAGTTCCTTTTACCACGCTATTATAAGCACTTGACATATGTCGAATGAAGTGGTTGAAAAACTTATACAAAACTTCTTTAATTTAAAACTCAGAAGTTAAATACTTTTGGCTGAGTGAAATATTACTCATCGTCTTTAATATCTATTTAAATAAACGGAGGGTGCGGGGAAAATCCTCGATTTCTTTATCTGTGCCAGGCGTAAAAAAACTTTTTAATCTGATCCGCCCGTAAAATTAATTGAAATAGTTGAACCGAAAAAACGATTGTATTCCGCACTCCGGTCAAGTAGGGTAATTTTCAGAATTGCTTTTTCCCCCATCTGACTACGACAGCCGCCTGACCGGGTATGCGATTTCGTTAAAATATATATATATATAGACATTATATATAGGTATAATAATAATAATAATATATGTAATATATGTCTATAAAATAAACACCAAATTCACATATAGGTAGGTATATATACATAACGCGCCACGTCCATAAAATTAATTCTATAAACAATATTTCAGTACTTAAAGTTTTTAAAACCTATATATAGGTACAGGGTGATTTATTTAACTCCAGTGAATACTCGTTGACGGTTGCCTGGGAAATTTTTGTGCAAAATGTTGAATAACTATAAGTAACGGCTATATTTTTGAAAAAAAAAGATTCGTTGTATTGAATTATTATGCACCGAATTATAGTGCACCGTTTCATTTTTCTCATAACATAATTAAAAATTAAAAATGCGCATTATGGTGTGCAAAACTGTATACATATTATTATTACAATATATATTTGATATTATTTTTATGCGTTAAAATTTTTATAAAAATAATGTACCACGGTGGCCATCAAATATATAATCTGTGGTTAAATAGTGAAAACAAATTGACAGTGTAGTTTATTCTGTGGTCGCGTTCACCGTTAAAAACGATTTAACCAGTATAAAATATTAAAATTGCTTCTGTGGCTATATTATATATACATGTATAATAGGTAGTATGCAAAATATTATTTAAAGGCATCTGTTCTGGAGGAGCTGTGGTGTATATAAATATTGAAAATGTAAACACGAATAATTGAAATAAGGAATAAATAAAAAAAAAAAAGTATTCCCGGCGTATCTTTTATTCATAATAAATAACTCCAATTATGAGCTTTCTCGGGTTGTATATAATATACAAAATTACGAGACTACTGTATATGTAAATGGAATTAATACAATTATCGCGGTAATGCGTTTTTAATTTTCCATTTAAATTCCCTTAAGTACCTCACTGTTTTGATAACAGTGGTTTAAAATCCTTACCATCTTATATCGACGGATTTTAAACGCCGGTTAACATTTTGCCCTCCCCGTCGCGGAAATACGCGTCACGCCCTCCACACACAAAACACGTCGAAGGAGGATTTAGATGATTTAAAATCCCATCATTTAGCCCCACAACGCGCATTGTTCGCGTTTACCGACCGATTTCGGATTTTCTTGCCTCGCTTCAGTCGTCGTGCATATATATATATATATATAGATATTATTGTATGATGTGTATTATTGACGATAAATATATCGAATAGAACGCCCGAGAGCATACGCCTTAATCGGATCGCCGGTCCACCCATATCATAATAATTGGATCGTTTAAAAAATACGTCGATAAATATATTATATTGTTATTTAAATGAATACAACGCATTATTTACCTACGCTTTTTTGCTAGACGTGCCTATATATTATTACCCTTATTATAGGTAGGCATACCTCGTAAAAGCGCTTCATGTGTGTAACACCTGTATTATGCTGTATACAGTTACTTATGATATTATGCTTCCACATTATATTATAATTAAAAACATTTTAATATTTATCGTCAATATAGTATATTAGTTTCTCCCAAAGCATTACATTAATTATTAGCTGGCGTTTTGAAATTATTACGTTATTAATTTACCTTCTGCTCGAAATGGTATATTGCATTAGCAACAACTGTATATACCTAATAATAATTCGATGTGCGGGTTAGGGTATGATACGTTTGTAAATATTATTAATATAATAAATTATGTTTTAGCCGTAATAACGCACTATCTGAAACCTATAATTAATTCAGCGTTTTCTCATGTCATATATGTATATAATATAACAAATCGATTATTGGTAGATTTCAACAGATTCGCTGCTCGGTATACATAAAACATTTAATTGCATTATGCCGTATAATTATTTAGGTTAATATACAATGTAGGTACAAATTTTTTTCTTGATATTCAAGACTACTGCTGCGCACGTTTTATACTCGGAAATTTATAAAAAATTAATATTTACTGGAAAAGTATACAATGCTTGGTAAATCGTAAATGTATATAATATGATGTCCAATGTGGCAATGAAGTATAATATATATTTTATAACTTTTTAATTTATCATACATCGAGAGGCAATCAATGCTATCGCCTGTAAATCGTAATCATTAATAAATTACAGTTAATAATAGCCAATTATTGAAATAATAAGTCATAAGCTCTATGAGAAAGAAAATAAAAGCTACTGTATATTGCACTTAATTGCACGTGGTTTAGGTTGTTCTCAATTCCTATACGAACCTATTTAAACAAATTTTTAAATATCCAATCGATTATTGGTAGGTTTCAAACAGGGGCGTCTCCAAAGACATGGTTTAGGGGGGGGGGAGGGCTAGTAATAATTTTCAGACAATGTCGATGATTTTTTTTTTGTTATTTTGTTTTTACAATATAAAATTGTTTAGAAATACAGCTTGGGGGGACCGCAGGCCCTAGGGCCCCCCTGGAGCCGCCCCTGCAGGTTTCAACGGTTTCACTGCTCGGTATAAAAAAAAAACATTTAATTTTATTTAGCTTATAATGGTTATATTATTATTATTATTATTATGATCTATATTTAATGTTGTTTTAAATGGACCTGTTATAATATCGTATGATATAATATAAATGTAGATTTGTTTATTTTTTAATGTTGAGTCATTTTCTATGTTTTTTTTTTTTATCTAAAAAAACTTTATTTTAAATACGTATGTTACTCTTTTATTGGCCTATACACTTAGACCGCTTAAATTTTCTGTCGGCCAGTAATCTGTCAGTGAATCTCGCGCTGTCCTCGCAAATTACACATAGTTTAAGATCTCTAGCGACACGTTTACGTCAACATCCGAGTTAATTATGCGTCCGTGTAGTGTGCGCGTTTCGTTTGAGTACACACTGCAATTATATACATGTGTATATAATATAAATGCCACTGAATGCGCTCACACGTAATAATAACACAAGTAAAGACTACTGCACAAGTGTGAGCGTATGTGGTGTGCGTGTGCATATAGGAGACGGATAGGAATAATATAATAACAGTGAAAAAAGTCGTCTTCGACGTCTCTCACCAAAAAATTATTTCGAGTTTCATACGATTACTAAAATAGACAGTTTTAGATTTATTTCAAGCCGAAAATGTTTGTACGATATGACGTTCGATCGAAAGACCCTGTAGCGGTCTTTTCCGAGTGGCTAAATACATCATATTATTGAACATATCATGGGCATGCGTGCCGTCGCGAATATTATTGAGGATTACGTTAAATTAAGATATAATATGCTATTAAACGATCTCGTCCGCGTCCGCTTTGTTTAAAAGAGTATAAAGTGTGCATTAATGTTCGATCCTTGTCTTTCCATTGTCGCGTATACACGTCGGTCATTGAAACGACCTTTCTCCGATATGGGTTCCGCTCCGTAAAACTTTATGCGACGCCTTTAGCGTTCTTATCGAATTTCCTGCGATAATATAATGTATAAACTATGGCAATAATAATAAGCTCGCACTCTGCCGGTTAAACGTTCCGACTTCAGAGACCATTTTTTAGATTGTTGGTCAGATTGTGCAGTCCAAACGTTTTCTACGCTATATCCTATACTGCGCAGCGAGACTCCCTCGTGAAGTCGCGATCGCATTAATAGTTTGACTAATCTACTGATCTATTGTATATATATATATATAAGCGTGTTCGGGGTCGTGGCCACGAGATAAAAACATTCGACCTGCAACTTGAAACGTTTAAAGAAATATTCCTATGCAACTTGTATACAAATCAAATTTTATAAATTTATATCGTAATCGTCTGACTTGATCACAATAAAATAATTGTTAATATATTATGTTTATGTGTAAAACACGATATTAGGAAAAATAGGATACAATTACACTAATTAGGCTACTTATAAATATTCTGCATTGTAAAAAGGATAATTGAGAAATTATACTTATAAAATGAGAAAAAAAAACTTAAAACTTAACAATAATTATTAATAATAGGTATTGGCTATTGATAACAATTAATGTAGATGTGGAAAAGAACATACTGTACTGTTATATAGGTACTCACTGTCTCCCCATATGCGCAGGGTTTTCACGCCGAAAGTAATCGTGCACTGGCCTAGAGATCGAATATAATATATTATTATTATTATTGCCTATTTTTTATTACTTTGCTTTTACTATATAATCATAAGACATGTCTGAGATATCGCGAGACCCGCGTTCACGATATTAAACATCATAATAATATATAGAAATTATAAAGGACTCAGCGAGGGATTCGTTCTTCTTCTCGGACGCTTTATAATTATAATAATAATAATATTATGACGGAACATGATAATAATATAATAAAATTAATAGAAGATAATAATAATATGTGCGACGGGAAAGCGAAATGGTACAAAGTAGCCATCGTTGATGCCGATGAATGGAACCGCCTGAGCTCGGTATAATATTAAAATAATATCATAGTGGCGCAGATAATACACAGCTCTTGTATTTGTTCAACAGCATTTTTAATGAACACGTCGAGACGGATATTTGTAAACCGAAATGACAGCGTTGGACGTAATTAATGCCACCGGAATGTCTTTTAACGCTCGAGCCGCGTACGTATACCTCGCGCGCATATTAAAACACGTCGACCGGCACACACACACACACACACACACACACACACACACACCACACACACACACACATAAATATAAAAATTCATAGGTACACATGCAAGCGGCACTCGTGTCGAGCAAAGGTGTACGGTAGCCGATTAAACTCGATCGAACGATGGAAAAAAAAAAAAAAAACATCACAATAATAATATTACGATATCAAATACTTTTGGCCTCGATATTTTTGGGCGGTATTTTTAAAAATAAAACGTTTGATTTGGACGCGCGACGTCGCGCGTAGTATTTCATCGAGTGAAAATCATAATAAAATGTGCATACTACATAATATACATAATATCGTATGGTAACAATGGCGAAAACGGTGTACGCGCGTGTTAATGCGCTATCGCATAATACACGCGAAGCGTTTCGGTCTGTATATAGCTGTATACCGCGTGTGCACAGAGTGCATAATATTATAACTACTGAGAACTAAAAAATAAAACGTTCTAAAACATCTGTGCACAGTGCGGCGAGGTCGCACGCTCGCCGCGGTGCGTTTGTGTGATATTATTATTGTGCGACGGTCGGGGGGGGGGGGGGGGGGGGGGGAGTGGAGACGGTAAAAAAAAATAACCGAATAAAGTATTTAGGGACGTTGTGCGCACTTTTTTTGCGGTCGATCTCTCGTCGTCCAATAAAATATTTAGGAACCTATATATGTGTGTCGCACGACGACTATTAACCGAGTGTACATCATCACACTGTAACGACAACTATCGGTATAATAATAATATTATGGTATACAATGATTGCAATATAAACGCCCGGAGGCGGATCGCGAGATTGACTTATTGAGTTTTACGAGTTTTTTTTTCACACCAGCTGTTTAATCGCTATATAGCTATATGTTAAGAAATATATAACGTCATACTCGTACACGTTTATAATTTTTGACGTCTCTCTTCGTCGGACAATATTTTACGAAACGACTATACCGCATTGACCGGTGGACAGTGTTGTTGTAGGTACGGTCCGGTATCTGGATTACTCGTTAGGCGGGGGGAGATGACTTCAAATTATGCGCGAAAAAAATTCCAAAAAACGTTTTCATAGTTATACTAATTATTTTGATTTCGAGTAAAACAATGGATTTTTGTTGCACTGCCACCGCGCCAGTACAACCGGGTAAAACTACACGAGTATACCGGATTTCACAAATTTCGGGCGACTTTGTACTCCAAGTCGGTTAGCTTCGGAAATGCGCAACCGGGTGTCGTCACGTCCTCTCAAGACCGTCCGTTTCAGACTCGCACGTGAATCGCGGACGATGCGTAACACACTTTACAGATCAAAGGCTTTAATATTACCGACCTGCAAGTTATAGTCGTACCGGAGATATCCGTATGATTATCCGCCAAGTCGACGAACCACTGGGCCGCGTTCTGCTGGCCGTTCAGTGGATACGCGTTATTTGGTTAAAAAAATACCGATCGGATCATATTTACACCAAAGCGTTTTAAGTTAAATCTTTGCAAACGAAATTGGACAGACATAATGTTTAAACGCCGAAATCTTAGACGATATTATAATATATTATGTCCTGACTTTCGACTGCAACTCGTCGGCGAAATAATCATTGTAAATCGTAACAACGACGAGCGGACGTGCGAACGTTAAAAACTATTATCTAGGAAATAAATATATAATATAACATATTAGTATAATATTATTATTACGACGATTTAAAAAATCTGTGAATGAAAATATATTATTATGATTTTCGGACGTGACGGCGGCGGCGGTTATTGGATCGGACGGCAACGCTTGGCATGGTTAAGCCAGCACGAAATAAAAGAAAAGAAAAAGTAGGTAGTGCATTATTTTCACCTTGGTAGTCGAAAATAAAAACACTTTAAACGTAATGTACTCGCCGTGACTATAAATATACGCCCGCCGCGGCTGTACCGCTGGCCGCCGCCGACGTGTCTGTTCGTCATCGACGGAAACACTTGAATATTATTTCAACCGATTTTAGTCACAATAATTATTAATTATCGTAATATTATTGTTATGTTATCAAAGCCCATCCCCCACATGACATAAAAATATATTATAGTGGTAAAATAAGTACGCTTTACATTTAAGTCTATTATTATCATATATGTTATTATTAGATAGTAGGTACCTATTATAATATTATATCAGTAGTGGTATTCACTTTTCGACCAAATTCGACTTGCGACCCAGATCTGTGATCACAAAGCGGTTTAGCGATCCCGTGACCCTATTTAATATAATCAAGACAAAGAAAAAAAAAGCCCATATTCTCCCGGCCAATTGACGAATACAATTTTATAACAAACGGTGGTAAAACGTTTCAATTCTTGACTGATTTTTTGTGCCGTTATATTACATACGTTTTTTAATAAACTACCCATTCGTCGAAAATCACCGATTACGCGACGTCAATAGGTCAATACGTCAAAATGATGCGACTGCGGACAAACTCCATACGAACTCTGATATTATTGTTTTTATTAGATAGTAATAATGATAATTGATAATACACTAACATTGATAATATACAAGACACCCACGCATTATTATACAATTCTTGTGAATGATTATTATTATTATTATATCATGCGTACGACGATTAGAGATTAAAACCCGCTGCGGTTTTCGTTGAGTTTCCGCGGCGCGGAACGTTTCGCCTCGATCGGTTTAGCATAAATTTCGCGATCAAAACGTTTTACGCGCAGTTCGCTATTATAACGTAATAATAATATTATATATATAAGTATTCCATAATATCGTCGCCGCCAGTTCGTTAAACACTATCAGCGAGATATGAGCTGCAAACTCCTCGCGCACGCGCGTTTAACGTCGTGTGTCCGAATTATAATATTACTATACGTGAATACCAGCTATAATAATATTATTATTGTCGTAGTAAACTAATACCCGACAGTATTGTAATATTATATAGGTACCTATATACAATAATAAAGTAAAATTATAATATTATTATAGTATATACTGACAAATTAAATGCTCGTGGATTGGTCGGTTTCCGTATAATAAGTGTTTACACCAAAAATATGTCCGGGATTAAGAAAACCAATCGTAAAAATAAACATTGTGATATCGTGCTCAGAAGTATTTGATTTTAAGATTTATTTAAAAAAAAATTATATTTGTAAACATTTTTATATACCTACCCTATGTAAGCCATTTTCTACTATAATTATCTATATAATTAGGTATTATACAGTCTGTAAAAAAAAGTTCGATTTTCGTGAGCCAAGACTATAATATCCTCTTTAAAATGCAAAGTTTACTAATATGTTAGGTATATACTTGGGTGTTATATCGCCGTCGATGATTATATTATTACCCGACGCGGGTTCTGCACCCGCTCCAACCACCACCTGAACAAACGTTCATAATAATACCAACTATGCACGAATAATTCGTATGAATAAGCTCAAATTGAAATCGATAAACCGAATTTAAATATTTCACATAATATGTACTTAATATTATAAGTTATCACTATTATTTTTCTTATTACCTAATTACATTTGTAATGTAAATATATATTTATTACGATGTGTGTACATATTATTATAATGTAAAATATAAATTGTTTTTTTCCCGACTAATGACTTGTCAAAGCCGTAATAAATATACAAAAAAATCGACATTTTGAAGCTATTACAAAAATATTCTCAGATTTTTAATGAGCTCTAATACAAAATTCGTGATTTTTTTTCCGATTTCATAATTAATCAAAAAACACTTAAGGTTCAGAATGGTATAATCGACAAAAATTTAAATCATAGATCACTTTATCGTGTGCTACAAAAAAAAAATAATTACATGTAAAGAATAACCATATTTCAAAATTATATTTCAAAATCAATTAATGGATGGCGTAGATCACTCTGTATACCTAAACGATATATGTGTAATATTATGCATAGTGTGAAATGCGAATATCCGCCAACCTTACACCTGCCATGCAAATCCCATTAATTTTCCTGGCGATCGAACTCGTCCCCGTTTTATACATACAGGGTGATTCTAGGAACTCTGTAATCTGTTCGAAAAGTGTCTAATATAATATAATATATTAAAGTTTTTACATAGTTTAAATAGTCATAACAAACACACACAACATGATTTATGAAAAAAAATTCCAAATACGTTATAAAACTAACTCTACGATAAAAGTATAGCCATGCGTTTCTGTAATATAACAACGTGGTGTCGCATAATAAAAAATAATTATAACAATATTATAATATGGTCTACGATAATATACATATACGCATATAAACAAATAATATAGGTCGAGCTCACCCTGTATATGTTGCATGCTACGAAAAAAAATGTCGCGGATGAACGGACTTCCGGCTTAGAAAGAAAAATAGTGTGGTCGCAGTGGTCATCGCGGGGTTTGTGCGGGTGTGTGTGTGTGTGTGTGTGTGCGTATATTATATATATACCATTACACGGTCGTCCGGGGGTGGGGGGGGGGGGTTGAGCGTGTTGCGCAATACAATCCAAATTACTGGGCATGAAATTAATTGTTGTCCTCTGGTTCCGGGCCGGAAACCGTTGTGTGCGTGCGTGTGCGCGCGCGTGTCTACTGTGGGGGAGGGGGGGCGAGGACGGAGTGCGCGCGCTCGCTCGTTTGCGAGATAAGCTTTGCGCGCTATCAAAGCACAATTGAAAGTTAAGCTCCCGCTGATCCCCGGACCGTGTTATACGATTGTCCCATAAAAATCGTCCCCCACACCTTCGCCGCGCACTTAAAGACCGCACACCGCCCCGCCCCGCCGATCGTCCCGTCCCTCCGGCGACGCCGACTATACAGCAGCCCACGTCCCGCCGCATCTCTCTTCGTCATCGCGGCGGCGCGAACGGTATGCGTAGGCGGTCGCATAATAATATGTATTACATTATATTATACAGGGTGTGTCTGGCCGCGCGTTTGGCCTTTCTGCAGCTTATTACTACGCGTCACAATTATAACAATACTGTGCCGGAAAACAATGTTTGCATTTTATTTTCCGTTCGCGCCGTCTGATGTGACATAAAAAAAATTGATGATAATGACCGTCGGAAATTTTGCGGTGGTGGACCTATTACCGTCGACCCCCACGCCCCCACCGCCCAAATGGCACGGCTGATTTTTTTTTTCCACATTGATATCGTATTATTGCCAATATCGATTAGGTATACCTGTACAATAGTAGTTGCAGTCGCTCTATAGAATCACTATTTATACGTTAAACTAGCTGATCCAAGCTGGCACTTCGTCGCCCGTTAAATGTACCAATCCTATACGACTCAAACTTTGTTCAATTCGTTGTTTAATATTCAGTGTGTGGTGTTCAAAATTTATCTTGACTTTTCTGTTGCCCGGAATAAAAATTCTGATTCGCAGCAGTATATTATCAGGTAGGCAATCCACCTGCGGCAGATCGCGGACCCCGTTCTGTTTGTACGTAAGTGTAAGATTTAACTCTGAAGTATCAAAATTGTACCAAGTTTGTCGTTTTTACTTAATTCCGCCTACGGAGGATTAATATAATCAATTAATACAAAAGCCTAAAGCAACCGTACTAAAATCCGATGAATAAAATAAAAACAAATTTAACACTTTTTAAATTAGCCTATCTTCTTCCCAGAGGTCTAATCTACACACAGACATTAATTTTTATGTATACTAATATATAAAATGATAGCGTTTGTTTGTGTGTTCGGGATAAACTCCGAAACTACTGAACCGATTTCGAATATTCTTTCACCAATACAAAGCCACATTCTTTGTGTGTCACAGGCTAATTTAAGAAGGGAAGTCATCACCCCCGGTAGGTGCTCAAACAGGAAGTTTGAGATTTACGATATAAAATTTTTGTTTTTTAATGGTTGCTATGGGTTATATATATAGATAAAAATAAGTGTATATACGTTGTCGTGGTTTTTTGCCATGTCATCAGGTGTGCACTTAAGAGGCCATAACTCCGAAACCACTTATTGCACGGCGTATAAATTTCACAGAAACCATCTACATATCAATCTTAATATACCCTGAAATTTTTATCGAAATCGGTTTGGTGGATCTTGAGTTATAAAATATATTCAAAATGTACACTTATTTATATATATATAGTTATTATAATACTTGGAATTTAAACATTTAAACGTATAGCTTTCGCGCAATAGTTTTCTAAGTTGATTTCAAAGCTCAATAATTATTATTCTATCCGAAGACTGATGACAATGTTTACAGAATATTGTGGGCTGAGCGGAGTAGGATAGGACAAACGCAACGAGACATCCTGACGTCCTGCGTGTATGATATATTATTGTGTTATGTGCGTCAAATTCATAAGACTGCAAGTCGACTATAGTATATTATGTGCATTTACTCGAAAACAATATTAGTGTACACCTTTCGTACGGAAATCCTGCGACAATAATTTATATAGTTAAAAAAAAACCAATTGCCTATTATTATCATTATTGATTCGAAATTCGAAATCGTAACATCCGAGAGCGTTAAAAACCACTACTATAGGTATGGTTGTATAGTTATAATTGTATTATTTGTATTTACTTAAGTTTATCTATTACCTGACAATTACATGTACAGAAATAATGTCGAAAACAGATTTTCGATAGATAAGATTTTCTGAAGTGTTATTTAATATCCGAATCCTGACTACTGACGGTCTGTGCGGCGATTTTTTTTTTCGCTTTCCAGCGTATAATAATATCATCCGTGATCTGCAAAAAGTGTACAAAACATAACGATTTATTTTTTTCTTTCGTTCCGCAAAGACCCGTACAGTTAAAAACGCGCGATTCCGCCATCTCAGACGTGGAAAATAATAAAATAAAACGCTCGCGAGCAATTTGTGCGTATATATACCGCAGCAACCGTAGCACATTAATTTGTCGTCAGCAGTTATCCGGACATAAAATTGGCTGCACATCAATAAGCTAAAAAACATTTAATGCACTGTTTATAGTTATTTTAGTTTACCACAGTCGTATAACATTATATTATTATTATTATTAGTTATTATAACTGACGATAGAGAGTGCAACGCACTACAGTAGTTTAACGTGAAAATATTAATATGATATAATATATAAGAATACCGCAAACGGTGCTTCGTTTAATCGTCCAACTGTGGTGCACATGTATAATTTTGCACTGTACCTACTGTGCAGTTAAAACATTTAAAACATTTTGTAAAATATCATATTATATTATAATGGGTGTATTAACTATTATTGTTGCTGCGTCAAAATGCATTATTGTATCACTCGCGATTATATTTAGGGCTGGGATTTTGATTCGCAAAAAATTGAAAAAAAAAAATACAAAATGGATATAAAATCTCGAAAAATGCTCTACGACATTTTCATAGAGCATTTTTCGAGTTAACATTTTATTTCTTAGACCTTAGAAAAGTAAACACAATGCACTTTAAAATATGTATTTTTGTTGTTGTGTTTTTATATAATACCTACTTCAAGAATAAAAAGAAATATTGTTATCAAACAACTCAAATGTTATATCATAATATTATGAAAGTTTCTACAGTATCTATATACACTATGTTATGTTTAATTAATTAAATCTTATTTTTAATTGTATAAGTGTCTTACTATAAAACTAATTGTAATAAAGATGAACTCCGTGTACCAGATATGAGCTTATAGCTCAGTTGGTATTCGTATCAGCTATTATTAATGTAATTTATTGTAATTGATTTGGCTGAATAATTAAATAAATAAATAATATTTGGTATAGATACTATAACGACATGGGTATATCTGTACTGCCATATATCTATATAACAGGTACCTGGTACACGCGTTCACTGCTATATCTGGCCACTAAATGTACTAAAAAATACAATATTATTAATTTGGTAAAAAAAATACAAAATACGAATAATTGCACTAAAATAATCACTATCAATTCGAACACACATTTTCACACTTAAGGAGCAACGTTTTAAAACGACGGTAAAAAAAATTCTATTGCTTACGATAGCCCAACCCTTTTGTTACGATATAATAATATATTATAATATTATAGTCTTTGCGTATACCGAAATCGTGCAGCGTGTGCAATATGTGCATTGTGCGGATGCACATTTTCGATCCACTCATGATATTATTAATATTGTTTGTTGGAGTGCAATATTACGGTGTTGCAGTTAAGACTGCCGCGGATATCTTACGTGGCTGTTATATACGACACATCATACAATATAATAATATTATATAAACCGTTTACAGGGTGGACCACTCGGTGTTTTTTTCCATAAGGGGATACGCGTAGACCCACTGCGTGTAGGTACCTATATAATATACAGCTGTATTCGTCATAAATGTATACATTTTATTATACACGACCCAGCAAGTATTTTCCGAATTAAGTATTCGCATGCAAGGATACGCTCGAATAAATTGCCATTAGTTATGGATCGAAAGATTGAGAAAAAGCCAACTACCTGTAACTCGACGATTCGACGTTGTTGATAATTAGGAGATCAAAATACATTCTCCTCGAGTTAATGTAAAAATAATCTTAAATTAACAAAGATAATATTATAATACGTCCCTACTCGGTGGTTCGAATAAAAACTATTGGATTTCGTCCTCAGTGGTCATATAATATTGTCACTGTGAGTTGTGCCCTTGTCTATTTCGCGTGTTTTGTTCCGTTAATGCCAAAGAAGTGATAAATCGTTGCAAGCACTCACAATTCAATTGAATATTTTGAAAAAAAATTATTGTTACTAAAAATTAGCTTGGTACCTATATATGTTATAAAATAATATTCTTTTAAAAACATCCAACTTGGTATGTAAATAATTAGATTAAAAGTTGGATATTTTATATATTTTAAATTATTTATATTCAAACGTATTATTCGCAGTTTTCGGATTAGATAAATACTTTTTTATCTAGATAAAGATAAAGATAAATACTTTTTTTATCTAGATAAAAAAAAATACAATCATTTTTTAAATGGTTTTAAATTTAGGTAAATTTTAGTTGGGCACTAGTAACGTTATAATAATAATGATATAAATAAAAATAATTACATTATTTATAAACCATAAACTTTGTTTGAGAATCTGTATAAATATTTAACAATGCGTTTATACAATTTCGCGATTTTTATAAATAAAAAATGTATCTAGATGAATTTATTTAGATAAGTAAAAAATGATCTAAGATGAACGTTTAGATACATTGTAACTATTTATCCAGACGAGATAAAAGATGAACAAATAATTATCTAGATAAGTCCGAACACTGAATTTATTCGTTTGCTGTATATTTTATATTTCATAAATTATTATAGATTTTATTTTTCATCGTACATGTAATGCTGCAGTAATTTATATTAATTTCATTTCGTTTCTTACGACTAGAATTAATATATTTTTATCTCCGTTAAGGTTATATACGCGACGTAATAATGTATAGTATGAACGAAAACGGCTCTGGTGCTTAAGTTGTTATTTAGTGTACTGTGTCGTATACAATACGATATTATTACTGTGTATACACGAGGTAAAACGTAAACAATAATATTTCCAAAACCGTAATAATATAAAATATTATGTAGCCCGCCGATCGATATAGCCACCGCGGCCAAAGTTTTAACGCGATATTATATAATAATATGTTTTAATCGTAACATTAATATAATATGAGTGTACAATGATTACGATGATAATAATAATAATTACCGTCGTAAAGAACAACTTCACGACGGTTTTCGCACTTGGAGGCAGGGATAAGGGCGGCGATCGGGGGTGGACAACAACGTGGAAAGATAGGCGGATCGCACAGAAAGTACATAATAATAATAATAATAATAATTTAGGGGTGCGGTATCTCGCGGTGGTATGGCGCGCGGCGATATTCGTCGGGTGGCGACTGGCGAAGACGATGACGACGGTCCGAAAGTTTCCTCGGGTGGTAAACACTAAAATACGATTATAATACAATAATATAGTTTCACTATATTATTATTATTATTGTTGTACTACACTATGACTACAGATATATTATTATAATTGTATTACAAACGGAACGGTATAAAAACACGGAGGCATACGATTTATAGCGACCGCCGAATAGAGTTCGCGTAGTTAATTTTTTCACCACTCGTCTTACGATCAATACACACATTATAATATCAATATAATTTTCCCGTGTGGTTTATTATTCTCATCGATCCAAATGGTATTTTCGTCTGCGGTCACGCGTTAAGATCGAATTCACAACATACGCTATTATAACAAATTTATATACGTAGTTTCCTTTCAGAAGTCGATCATATCAATCGTGTCGGATCGATCGTCCGGTTGTAGTAGTGATTCTCCTAACTGTTGCGGTATGAGGTGTTAGCTTCTTGAATTATTTTCGCGACTTTTCATAGTTTAGGCTTCTGTCAAGATATTAATATGCTTAACAGTATTACCACGCGTGATTCAAATAGGTAATCTAAGGGTAGATCGTTTTTGGCAATGAGGTGATTGTGCGCGTTGTGAATGTGTTGCCATATATTCGAATTTCGAAGGCGGTTTATAATAGTTTCGCCTTTCTTTTTTACACCTGGGTTTTGTCAAATTTGTCTGGTGTTTTTTGATTGTATTTTTGTTTTGCATTAGGTTTATCCAATGCCTTCACCTACCAATGTGTTTATGTTTTATGATGATCACAGTACCCATTATGTTATTATTACCTATTACCTGTTATGTTTATGTTTGTTCTGTTTTATTTCTCAAAAAGAATACTGGGCGCCAGTAAATCTTTTGTTAGTGTATAGTGTATAGAATATATAAATTATATGGTATCACACATTTTAATACGATATTATCAATATTACAATACATTGCAGATATGATAAATATATGAATGTTTTCTTAAACGATTTTCACATATCTCATTATAATATTTGTGTACATTACGATATTATCAGTTATTAAACGCGAGTAAAACTAAAGGTTATTCAATGTTTGATATTTATAATTCAGTGTTTAATAAATTCATAAGGATAAATATTAATACTACCTAGATCATTTTTAAAAAATTGACACCAATGTCATTGATTATAAATTATAATAAACAATTCGCTATAGTCGGGCATGGCATACAATTTTTAACGTTTTCATTTTTAGTTTCATTTTCTATTGTATGTGTATTTAAAAATAACTCGCATGCTTTAATTCCATATCAATGAAATATAATGGTGATTAGTAGTTTGACAAAAACAGTACACACTGTATATCAGGACAAAACAAAAACATGTCAGTTACCTATTAAAAAGTTTTGTAATATTGGCTGTTGTTATAATACTTTGCACAAATCTTTGGAAAAATAAATTAGCCACGTCAAATAATATAATTGAGTACAAAATACAAAGGCGTAAAAAACCAAATGACTTACATTTGTTTTTTTTATAAAATACTAAATATACGCTCAAAAATCAAGTAGGTACCTATTATAGCAATATAATATCAATATTGTCAAGTGGTTTTTCTTAAATGTATGAAACTTACGAATAAAGTGCGTTTGAAATTTTCATTCTTCAACTCGTCGTCACTTTATATACGGAATGGATTTGTAGTTTGGTTTGCTATATGAACCAAGAACATATATAAAACTCCTATAGGACTTCCGTGCTCCGATAATTATAATATATTTTTACAAATTAAGTCGCGTCGGCGCCACGTGCAGCAGCTGATTCTCTTTGGAAAACAAATTATTATGTATATGCGCCAACGGAACGCCAACGCCTCGCGATAACCGTGTGCCGATTATGTAGATTAGACGTCGGCGTTAACTTAATTTACATTGTTGTATACTTGTATACATATCTATATATATATTATTCGCATTTTGTGTGTGCGCGTTATAAATTATGTAACAGTCGACGCAACTACTCGAAAACAATGTAAGGGGATAAAAAAACACACACACACACAAATAATATATACACCGCACGAGACTTCGGCCGAGTTGACATAATAAATATATAGGTAACAAATCGATTGAATAAATATTTACGGGCGCGGTCCAAACAATATTGATCGATACACCTACGAATCGCGTTTCGAGGCGTATTAATTTTTTTCCTATTCTCGCTCGGTTTGGCGACAATTTTGTAAGTACAATAGACACGTTGTTGTTCTGGGTTAACCCATTGAAACTCTGCGGACGAAAATTCCGACGGCGTTTAAACGCACCCGGCAGCCATAGTCGGGACACCCGGTGGTGTGAAATCGAAAACCGCGTCGGACTTTGAATTTATCGATCGCGTTGGCATCGATGTACCTCGCACAGGTAGACCGAAATTTTAAATCACACGAGTCCCGGCGACGCGTACAATTTTCGTGCTGAAAAGTCACCTTGTCGGTCGTAGTAATTTCACTATTACCACCAGCTACACTAGCACCACGGCCGTCCTTAGGATTTTCGAGGCCCCGGACAAAAACCGATTTTTGAATCAATTTTACCACTTTTTTCAAACGTGAGACCTCCAAATGTAGGTTTAAGCAAAAAGCGCGAAGCGCAGGACCTGCATGGGCCCTGCTCACCCACCCTAAGGACGGCCCTGACTAGCTCCACGAGTATATAGTAAGCAATTATATTATAGTTGTATATACCGCGTGTCCCTAAAAACAGTTATTAAATTACCCATCTATTGCTCAATACCCTAAAGGTGTTTTTGAATTTTGTTTGCGGTACATGAAACCATATAGACTATTGGATCGTCTGCAATCTGCCACAGACAAAGTTCTAAAATATGTATGGGGTAAGACTGAGAAATGTAGGCAACTGAATCTACTCAGTTTTCGCGGACACTCGGTATATATACGGGGTATTTACTAACATTATACTCATTGTAGTATCGAAACTCGTTATTTAAACCCACAATGGCACACGTTCCGTCCCGGCTTACAACTTGGCCGGCCGAAAACTGGAGCTGGAGAGCACTCCGGATGATATATTCTACAATTTTGTACAACTACTAATCAGCACGGCACATTTTGCTACCATCTCCACAGTACGATATTATAATGTAATGATATAAGAGCAGGGTTCGTCGAAGGATCTCGTCAGTATGATTTTACAAACGTCTCGGGCGGGTTTTTTGCTGGAATATTATATAATTCTTGTAGCAAACCGTTTCGGAGGTAGGTCGTAATACCACTCACTACTTATATTGTGTTTTCCATTGCAAAAGCGTACTGTAAGCAATACATTACATATTTTATGATAACGAGTGTTCATATTTTTTAATGTTGAAGACGAAAAAATATTTATCGCGCCACAACAAAAATGATGAGTTTTGGTCGAACGCGTTTTAAACGCCGCGTGCAGCTCGAATTTCGGTTGTTGTCGTTAATATTATTATTAATATCGTAATGGTCGTTATACCGCGGTTCGAGAGGATTTCGAAAGCTGCTCAACAGGGCGGTGGCGCGAACCGCGCGCGAATCATTTTCCGGCAAATCGGGAGCGGCTGAACGGTGGGGGACGATAAGGCGGAGAGCTCCACGAAAATGGGGTGGGGGTGGTTCCGGCGACGAAGGGGTGGGCGACAGAGGCCTCGGGAAAAACAATAGAGACTGTGTAAACAAACGATAACGTCACCATGGATACCATGGAGGCGGTGGTGGCTGCGGCGGACCCTATTATAAGCGGTAAATAATTGTGTTTACCTATATATATATATTATACACAAACACAATAATAACAATAGTAGGTAATAACAACAATATTCAAAATAATATTATAATTTGCCTGTTTACTTTCCGGTTTCTATAAATGTATAATATTTTATATAATGTAAAAACATCATAGATACTATATAATATTATAATACACGCCCTAACGCCGTCACCGTTGACGTCGGGTAAAAAAATATCTTCTCAATATAATTTAAGATATTTTTTCTCGTATCGGACGAGCAAAGTAGACCCCTGTCGTGGCCACAGCGATAGTATATCATAAAGTATACCTGTACAGAAAGCACATATATCATACCATACTTCTATATACATTAAAATACAGCGTTATACGATATAGGAATGGGCGATAGTAATAATAGTAATAAAATACGACGTGTTGGCAGCCAACTAGACATCATCAGAGCACAACTGTGGTGTTATATATATATTCAATTTCGACGTGTGCGAGCGCTGTTGACCCGACGCCAGACGACGTCTTAATATACAATAACTACCCCTCCGCACCATCCCCTAAACATTACACGCGCACACTCGCAATACTCATATACACAGTACTGCAGGTACTCGCACTTATATACAGGGTGATTTTATATTTTGTAATATTACATTTATTGCGACTTTGATTTTTGGTATTTTTAAGACGTAACCATATTTTTTATAATTATTATTATTATTATACTAAATACCATTTAAGCAGTGTCCTGTGACGAAACAAACTTCTTTTGACGTATCCGTTTTAATCGAAATGTTGTAGTTGAAGTTAGTCTAACTATTTGTTTAATTAGTTAATTTTGTACAGGTACACACTACTGTGTACTCGGGATAATGTAACTTAGATCCATTTTTATAGGTTTTGGAAGATATGGTGGAGGCTATGATGATTTGAAAATTATAGTTATTATTGCATTAACATTTTTATATTTTCTAAAAATTGAGTATAATTATAATCTTTAGGTATACCTAAATACGAATATTACATTAATTTTATATTTTACGTAAAGTCAAAATAAATAACTATAATAATTGTCCTTAATGCATAAACATTTTAATAACTCGTCAGAAACTACTCATTCGAATTCCGATTGAAATACATAGACATCATCAAAAAAAAATCATCTGCTTAACAATTATTTGTGGTAAAAAAAACATTCTTATTTGAAGAAAAAAAACACAACACACTTTGTAAAATATCTTGTAAAATAAATCTATGACAACGACCTATTATAAATATGAAAACATTATGGTCCTCATATTATTAAGTATATTATTAAAAATCAGAGTTTGAAACAATGCGTTATTATAGAATAAGAAAGGAGTGAATCACTCTGTATGTACGAGTGCCCTAAGGTATAATATATAATATCATTATGTGAGACGACGACAACGACGACGTTACCTTAGCGACAGTCTCCATCCGACCGTATCGCCGCGACGTGTCATTATTATAATATATTATTATAATCGTTTATATTTTATATAGGTACTACCATTACGGTGGGTGGGCGTATTGTACGGGTGGGAGGAGGATAACTCTGTTGTATATTATTTCGTAATAATATCATACCGCCACACAGAGTCCTCTCCTCTGACACTTGGGAAACGGTACGATAATTATTATTATTTCATGACTGCATTATTAAAACACACACACACACACACACACACACACACACACACACACACATCAACAATCACAGACGATACGCGCGCGATGTATACCTACAAAATTATATCATATCAAATTATAAAATATGTATTATGCGTAGATACAATAATAATAATATTATCTATGGTGTTGTGTTATAATATTATTATTATCGTTAAAGCATAATAATAATATTATTGTTCGGTAGTTTTACGACTCGATTTAACACGTTGGCCTTGACGTATATTATAATAATATTGTCCCGTTACCCGCAGAGAGCAATTAATACGTCATCGATTCGTGTCCTACCCGCAATGGATTTCATCGATTTAATTACGACGACGATTTATTATTGTTAACAATCATCATTATTTTCGGGACGGTTCTCTGTGTGCGCAGACATTAAAATATACGATCATAATATTTTGACATTTTTGCGGCGCACCTATTCAATTCGATATTATTATGACGTGCAGTGGACTTAACGATTACTGCTATATTATGGTAAATAAAATATATTGTTAAATGTCATTACAAAACCGGCGGAATGAAATAACCGATTAATTATATTATATATTCGACCGTCAGACAAGGCGTGCATATTTTATTCATCACGAACGTAATTATTAATGAAAACAAAACCAATGCACCAAGCCACGCAGGTTACATAATATCGTGTACTTACCGATATGTTATATTTTGCAATTACTATAAAATGCCGTAGTCGGTCGTGAAAAACAGCGTTTAGCTACAATCGTTCATTTTTTGTCGCTTTTGCGGGCGACACTTGGCTCGCGGTTTTAAACTTCGTTTTATATTTTTACGCCGAGAACGAAAGTACATAGGTAGGTAGTAAAATACTGAACACAATTCACTGCGATAAAGCTAATTTATCAAAATAAATATTATTATGTACCTACCTATTATACCTGCCTTATGGGGCGGGTATACGCTTTGCGTTTTAACTTGTGCAAATAACGAGTGGCATTTGTTTTCCGGGAAAACGAAATTGGATTGTGTAAGTACAAATAATATTCTAGTCGAGTCGTTTGAATTTTTAATGGAATATTTTATGACCTTCCGCATAAGAAAATCGGACGGTGAAACCGAAAAAAAAAAAAACGGTTTCACACTGCGAGATTTCCCCTCATTCGGTAATCATTAAAAAAAAAAAGATACGCGATTCTTTATGCACGCGGTACGGACGATATCGGACGATAATTTCTTGGAAAAAGCGCAAACTTTATCGGTCGTTTTAAATCGTGTACTTACCCACGATACCTAACTATATATATATATATATATTTATAAAAAACCCAACTCAATTAGTCATATCGTGGGCGGAAAAACGGTCGGACGTATCTTTTAGAGGATTCGTTCAAACACGACGACAACCCTCAACGACGTCCGTACGCTATGGCGGCGATCATAATAATAGTAATAATACCGAGTGCGGGGCGATTCTTGGAAAACAAAAAGTTACCCCTCCGGAAACGAGACCGACTTCGTACATAATATAATATTGTATAAACACGCTGTAGCGGTGCGTATAAAATGTTTATAATGTTGTTCGAAACACTTGTCCGCGGACCACGAAAACCCGATGCGTCTTGTGCGGTGAACGACATCGTAGGTGCAGAAAAAAAAAATGTCCCCATTTGTATTTTTTATATTTTGTCTGAGCTCTCTGCGGTATAACCAGCTGCGGGTTATATCGCCCTAGGTGTGCAGCGGTGGTACACGACCGCAGTATAAAGGTCCTGTTTCGAAGTCTATACATGCTTGTTTTATCTTCTTTTTTTTCTCTCTCTTGAATATACCGCGACACAGCATCGTGATAATGTGAACAGTGTTATATTATTATTTTTGTACCTATAGTGGCCGGCAGAAACGTGTCTGTCACGTTTATCTTTCCTATAAATTATCGTGTAAAAAGGATTGTTTTAGTAGTTATTCGCCAACCTCCGAGACCGCTTGACACAGAATTTTGCCCACGCACACCTCGTGACTTGGAGAGCTTCGTTTTTCGACCTAAGACAGCCGTTTGCTGCTATAAGGTGGCTCGCGCAGGAATTTCATTTTGGATCGCGAAAACCAATCGTCGTCTTGCTTATATGATTATAATACGACTAAGCTTGCCATCGCGGGTTACAAAGATAAAAGATAACTGTACATAATCTATACATTTATTAGGTACCTATGTTTGCGCGTGTTTGTGTAAAGGATCCACAGCCAAGTCCATCGCTATTGGTCCAATCACAAACGATATTGATGTGATGCATATAAAATCACTCGGAATCGTGTATTCGTATGATATAAATAACGATTATTAAATATCTCCACGACATCCGAAAATCTTCGAAATCTTCCCCTACCGGCGCGACCCTTCTCTCGGTCGGGTAGTTCGACTGCGGTTTATTTGTATACGATGTAATTTAATATAATATTAGATAAGTTTAACTTATTTAGTTCACTATAAATACGTACTAATCGTCGTCATCGACTTGTTGTTGTTCACAGGCGAAGAATGTTCGCGCAACTATATAATGGACGAGGACGACGAGGACATCAGCGTGAGCGGCGACGGTTGCGGCAGCGACATGAGCGACGACCGGGACAAGGTCAGTGGCGACGGGAGTTCGTCGACCGGTGGCGGAGGCGGCGCGAAAAAGTCCAAGTCGTCTTCCGACCACTGCGGCGGAGGCGGCGGTGGCGGCGGTGGCGGAGGCGGTTCGAAAAACGGAGGCAGCGGCAAACCGCGACGGGCCCGGACGGCGTTCACGTACGAACAGCTGGTGGCGCTCGAGAACAAGTTCAAGACGACGCGGTACCTGTCGGTGTGCGAGCGGCTCAACCTGGCGCTGTCGCTGTCACTCACCGAGACCCAGGTGAAGATATGGTTCCAGAACAGGCGGACCAAGTGGAAGAAGCAGAACCCCGGGCTGGACGTGAACAGCCCGACGGTGCCGCCGCCCGGGCCGGCCGGGTCGTCGGCCACCGGCGGGCCGCCGTTCTTCCACCCGCTGGCCTACTCGGCCGCGCACCACTACCAGACGCAGAGCTACTCGGCCGCCGCGGCCGCCGCGTACTTCCACCACCTGGGCGCGCACCACTCCACGATCGGCGGCCACCATCCGCCGTCGTAATGGCCCGTCTCCCGTTCCTAAATATCGCAATAACATTATGATAACGCGACCGCGTGCCCCCTGCACCGTCCACTACCGCGGCGAGACGGCGTCCGCCAGATCTCAAAATAATAATAATAATAATAATAATAATAATAATAATTGTGTGCGATATTATCGTGATCTGTTCGCCGCCGAGCCGGAGACGACTTCGGCGGGCCGACGAGACACCGCGACGACAATAATAATATTTATTATGACGATGTACAGTCGTAGTCGCCACTGAGTTTCGCCTGTCGGACCGAGTGGTCCCGACTTACTTGTTCCAGCACATGGGAAGTAACACCTCTATTGCTTACCGCACGTGAGTTGACCACGTGGCCGATGTGTTTTTTTAAGGACATTTTTCCACATGTTTTTAGACCGTTTTCCCGATTTTATCGCACGTAATATTTTGACGATAAACGCGTTATTTGCTCGAAAATATTTTTTTCACGTGATTTAAAGTCGTTTTCATTCTTTGACCTCTATCGCCTATAGTTACGTCGATTTACCGTGCGGACTCAAATGCTCCGGTCCCTCATAAGTGGCGACCACTGCAGCGGTATCATATGATATTTGAGACGACACTGTACGAATATGCGACGCGGTCGGTTCGTTGTAGCACATAATCGTCCGGAATCGTATTTTTGCTACTCGGAAAAACGGTTTTCCGGACGAAATCTCCCGAGTCCAGACCGCTGCAGATGGGTGTTCACGGGGCTGCATCCGAGTTGGGTCCATTCTTAACCATACCTGTGGTCTAAATAGATCATAGACAGTCTGTTAAAATGGAAATGAAAATGCTAGTATAATGGAGTACTTACCAAAAAATATTCAGGAACTAGTGGAATACCTATAATAATCCAGGACCCAACTAGTATAGTACCTATAAAAATTCCGGACCCAACTAGTGTAGTATCTAAAAAAATCCCGGACCCAACTAGTATAGTACCTAACAATATCCTGGACCCAACTAGTGTAGTACCTGCGATTTAACCCTAATACTCGGGACCCAACTCGGATGTACCGGTTCACGGCGGTATTCAATGTTTTATATGTGTTGCCAACAGATAACCGCGAATACCTGGATCCATACATCATTGGTATATTGCGTATATTATTATGTATACCTGCGCATAATGATGATATCAATAATAATAATATTATGTCGTCGTGATGTCATGATAATATTTTATAGCCAATGTTTTCCGTACCCCTTCTGCGCCCATCGCCCCAAACCCATATGATAACGTACATTAGGCGTCTCGTGTAAACTATTACGATTTTACGTCTTATTCTTGTCACATATTATATCGTAACATAATGTTATCAATGTATTGTAATAATTGAACGACCGAAATGGTCATTCGTATGGCGAACCGAACCGCGTCCGCAATACTCGAGCGATTGACGCGCATAAAAGCATATATAATGTATTATGATTGTATATCCACGTGGATGAAATTGTTGTTATCATACTAATTATGTGCATATTGTGTCGTGTAGGTGTAACGATATCAGGCCTTATGAAACGTATCGGTTGGTTTTCGAGCCAAACCTTAAGGTTTATACCTACGTGTTATAATACTGCGGGGTGTTTCGCGTTGTTCTGTACAGACTTTGAGTGAGAGGTACCTATATTGTATCTTTTTTGGCGTTAGGCAAACGTAAGATTTTTAAGGATATCAGAAATTCTCAAAAATCTAGTTACGCGTTTTGAACAGCTCGAATCACCGTGCAGTATATATAGGTACGTCATGACACATATCGTGTAAACTCATCAAATTTATGTATATTTTATATTATTGTTGTTTTGTTTATCTGTTTTTATGTTTATTGTTTGTATTATTATTATTACTACACACTCCTCGGCCTAGCCGAGTCGAGGTAATCGTCGAAACAGTTTTTTCGTTTGATTTTATTACACATATTATCCGACCTGCAAATGTCCGCCGATTACATTTCGCAATATTATATCAATTTAATACAAATATAATTACTATTTTTATACACATTATTGTTGTTAGATAATAATATCATGTTATTGTTCATTAATCGTGTTATTTTTTTTTTATGATTTTTGGCTTTTAACGCACTATACGAAATAATATCGGAAAATGTAATGCAGTTGAATTGTATTTAATTATTATTATTATTATTATTGTACTTATACGTTATAGTTATTGTATCGTCGGAATATCGATTTAGCTGCGATCTGTGAACTATATTGTAGGTAAACTATATCACGCGCATCATAGTCGAACCGGTATGTTTTTTTTTTGTTTCTCAAACGTATACCACTCGAACACTGAAAATAAAATATATATTATATTAATATAACATTTTAATATACTGTATAGGCGTGTGCACATACATTATAATATAATTATTGCATTGTACTATACTAGATTGTCATCGTACATAGAATTAGGTCGGTTTTTATTGTTTGTTCGGTACACGTACGTACGTATTATTATTGCTATATGTGTAAATAAACTATATAATATGATATTGTATATTATAATATTATTATTATTATTATTATATCGTGTTCGTTGTAAATTACTACCACATGTACAGTATGATAAATTATGAAAAATAAACGGACTACCTATTATGTTCGCTCGTAAGCACTGTTGTTTTCATTTCCAGGCCCATCCCCCTCGCGACTGCGCGCCCGACACCAGCGCATTATTATCATTAGATTATGTATACAGCTGATATATATATATATATAACGCGTGTAATATCGTATTATTTTGTATAATGTACGCGTATACCTACCCCCGAATAGCGGCGACACATGTGTGTGTCCGTACACAAACATTGTAAATGTTGTATAATATATTAGCGGTTGTTATTCTAGCGCGTTTTTTTCTCTCTCTCTCTCCGCGCGCGCTAAATCCACGAGGGATTAAACGGGCGTAATTTAAAATAAAATAAAATAATAATAAAAAAAATAAAAAAAACGTCGACCGCGATAGTCGTTATAATATGTATTAGTGAAAACGTGTACGGCGGCGGGCGTCTGTGTACATAAATCATTTTTTTATTAGTAATATTATTATTATTATTATTTTATATTATAACGATCGCCCGCCGATCTCTCGCGAGACTCGGAGACCGCACGCAACGCGAGCGATTATAAAAACTAAGTAGATCGATGACGTACGTAATGTGCACAAAACGGGTGACGGGCGATAACACACGTGGAAACGCCGTGTGTGTGTGTTTTGAACGGCTTCACTCGACCTATATAATAATTAGGTCACGAGATTTCGGATGGATCGCCGGCAAAATAAAAAAATAAAATAGATTAAGCGGTATTCTGTTATTTCCGCTACCTAACCGATAGTCGAAGAGAGACTTTCTCGATAACGGTTTTACGCAAATCGTAAGCGCAATAATGATATTATCGTACGGGTATACAGTATTATATAATACGAGTCGACGGTAAGACTCGATGAAAAAAAAAATAAATGGTGCTACTCAAACGTGTGACGAAAATTGTTAAAATTATAATATGATTAGTAAATAATTTAAGAAACATACCCGTGTCGGAAAATTCCCGAAAAAAATATTTTGAAAAAAGTTGTTACGTTCCAAATTCATTTGATCAAAAAAATATTGATATTTTAAAAAATTCTAAAAAATAAACCACTTGACTTGGATAAATGTTTTTACTATCAAAATTGTTCTTATTATCAGATTCATAAATAGGCTATTTTGAATATATCCAAACGATTTAAATTAAATTTTTTATTTTCAGTGTTAAACATTAAAATATTTTATTGTTTTATATTTGTGTACCGCAAATTACTATAAATTATATATAAAAAAAAGCGGTTAAGTGAATGTCGCTCTGCTGTACAGTAGGTTTCAAGTGGGTCAATGTATAATGGATTGTATTAAACTTGAATTCAACGATATAGTATCATTGTATAAGAAACACGATTCTGACCGGAAACGGTTTGTCAGTCTACATATTTTATAATGTTACTAGTATCTTTATATTCTATTTTATTTAAACATAAAATTTTAAACGTAAGTAACCGGTAACCAGTAACTTTTCGAAAATTTCTAATGTACCTTATACCTTGCATCATTCTAGATGCTGTTTTCAAGTATTTTTCCTGTACATTATAATCGGTAAAAATAATAATAATGATTTTTATTATTACTATGTATCAGATATTATATCTTCCTGAATTCCTATTTGTAATTACGCCTTAAACCACCAATACAAAATATGATTTTTGTTTTAAACCATCGTTAATAAAATACAACAGCTTAATATTTATGAACGTGACATATATTAATTGTCTATAACAACATATTTTGAACATAACATTTTTAACAACAATAAGAAAAACAAATTAAGTACAAAACAATGATTAGAAATACGGGTAACAATCGTAGGTAAGTCTTGTAGTTTACATAACCGCTTGGCATGAGCTTGGATCACTCACATACAAATCTTGTGACCAATAACCAAATGAAGATGCCTAGATTTGCAAATTATGTCTCGAATTATTCCAACTATAGATATAGTAGGTATATATATTAAAATTATAATTATAAAGTCGGTTTAAACAATATATGCATACTAGATTTAATAACACGAAACACTAAACACTTACATGTCACATGGTTATCGAATCTTTTTGAATTCGATTTTTTGGACACAGTCGTGCGTTGGCACTGGTCTGGTACGGATTTGGCCGGCCGAGACGTGTAACTCTGCTCGGTGGACATTTAAGGGACGTCTTACACTTTGATGTCGTACAATGTCAGACGATTTCATGGCGGAAAAACAATCAATTTCAACAAAAGTTAAATAAGCGTGACATATCATATACTATGTTTCGTTTCGTTTCAATATAAGTATAGGTACATAATAAGAATATTATACTGTACAAATTCATTGAATTTTTATTTGAAAAACTGACAACTTGTGATGAACCAGCAATAAAAAAAAGGAAATCGTTTCTTATGAACCAATGACATAGATGCTTCTGCAAGTTCAAGTAGTCTGCAATGTTTCATGCCCCATGAAAACACTGAAATACAATTCTTGGCAATGAATTTTACAGTCAGATTTTTAGGCTTAACCTATATAATAATAATATTGATTAACAATTATTAAACATAATATAAATACAATAAATATGTGCTGTATATATTCTCAAAAATATACATAGGTATATAGCGCAAACGTAAGTTTATTAAAAATGTACTGTCAACTTGTAAAGAACCACCAATAAAAAAGAGGAGAACGGGAGATAGTCAAACTACTCAACATTTGAAATCTAATGTGAAACAATTATTATTTAATTTTTATTACATTACTATAGTATTCTACATTGAATTAATTAAATGTCAATAATAAATATCGTATAGCGCAAACTTAAAATGATAACGAACGTACTGTTGACGTATGATGAACCACCGATCAAAAAGAGGAAAACAGGATATAGTCAACCTATTAAAAGTTTAAAATCTAATGTAAAATAATAATTGTTTTACGTTAGATTTTAAACTTTGAGTAGGTTCACTATCATCTGTTTTCCTCTTTTTGGTCGGTGGTTCATCATACATTAACAGTATTACGTTCGTTATCATTTTACGTTGGCGCTATACGATATTTATTATCGACATTTAATCAATTCAATGTAGAATACTATAGTTATGTAAAAAAAATAAAATAATAATTGTTTCACATTAGATTTCAAACGTTGAGTAGGTTGACTATCTCCCGTTTTCCTCTTTTTTATTGTGGGTTCATCACAAGTTGTCAGTACATTTGTAATAAACTTACGTTTGCGCTATATACCTATGTATATTTTTGAGAATATATACAGCACATATTTATTGTATTTATGTTATGTTTAATAATTGTTAATCAATATTATTATTACATAGGTTAAGCCTAAAAATCTGACTGTAAAATTCATTGCCAAGAATTGTATTTCAGTGTTTTCATGGGGCATGAAACATTGCAGACTACTTGAACTTGCAGAAGCATCTATGTCATTGGTTCATAAGAAACGATTTCCTTTTTTTGTTGGTGGTTCATCACAAGTTGTCAGTACATTTGTAATAAACTTACGTTTGCGCTATACGAAGATATCAACATAAAAAAATTCAGTGTAGAATAAAATGCCTCTATAGAAATATAGTAAAGATTAAATATAATAATTGTTTTACATTAGATTTAAAATCTTGAGTAGCTTGATTATCTACCGTTCTCCTCTTTTTTATTGGTGGTTCATCACAAATTGACAGTTCATTTTTAATAATCTTACGTTTGCGCTATACGAAGATATCAACATAAAAAAATTCAGTGTAGAATAAAATGCCTCTATAGAAATATAGTAAAGATTAAATATAATAATTGTTTTACATTAGGTTTCAAATCTTGAGTAGCTTGATTATCTCCCGTTCTCCTCTTTTTTATTGGTGGTTCTTTGCAAGTTGACAGTATATTTTTAATAAACTTACGTTTACGCTATACGAAGATATCATAATAAAATTATTTAATGTAGAATATAATATAGTACCTACCTACTATGATGATATAAGTACATTATCATTGCCATTTGATGTTGTTACTTATTATATAGATTAAGCCTAAATGGAATTAACAAATTCCAATGATGAATAACAGTTTACAAAAAATAGTCATGTGAAACAAATAATTGCTTCTACTTAAACGGTTCAAATAAGATATTTACATTCGTTTCGATTTTTCGTTCAAGCAAAGTATACAATAATATGATATAATAATAATTAAATGCAACAATTTAATGTATGGGGGACGGAGTGGCCGACCCGAGTTCGATACCTCGGTCGCGGGCGGCATTTTTCTTCGGGCAAGTCACGGTGTCCAAATTAAAAATTCTGCCAAAATCAACACACACGTGTAAACAAATCAACAATACCCTCCCCTACAGTACCACAGGCTAATGACATAGTAGTCGAGACCTTAACTCTAATAAAAAAAAAAAAAAAATTAATGTATATTATTATAATAATAGTTTATAATAGAAGATTTATATTATCCGTGATAAGATAAGAATATAAAATGAATGTTTTAGAGGACAGTTTATAAATTTAAAGCTTATAATTCATAAGTGTAATCGTAAAAAATTCGTATTCGTTGCCCGTAAAAAATTACAGCTCTTAAAAAATTGTCATTGTTCAACTCTTTTTGCGTATAACTCGTTGCAGTAAGTGCAACTCAGACACCCTGGTAGGCAATATGTGAAAATTAGATTTGATGCATTCTTGTACCTTTTATATTGTAATAAATATTAATTTCTACTAATTATTTCTCCTATAACCAATAGCAATCATTTATAAACAAAAATTTCCAACGTAAATCTCAAAATCGCTGTTTGAGCACCTCCTCGGGTCGGACTTAATGATTTAAATGTTATGCTTATAACACTTCCCACGAATGTAGCTTTCTAGTGGTGAAAGAATTTTTGAAATCGGTCAAGCAGTTTTTGCGTTAATTCGTTACAGACAAACAAACCTTTCCTCTTTCTATATTAAGTATGGATATAGATAAGCATAATCCATTTGTATGTAGTTTATAATAGTAACAATAATATTTTACACATTTAGGTATATATATCATAAACAATACGTACCGAACCACCGTCGTCGTCGGTTTTCGCTCCAACAATCTGCTGTTGTTGAACCCACATTCTTTCATACTCCACAAACTTAATATTCAATGCCAAATCAAACATTATTTTATTTAAACGCACTGATACGCGATTTACTGCCAAGTGGAATTTTTACAGCGAAACAGCGTGGAAAACTAGGTGAATATACAAATACGGATATGCGTTTATTTGAATGTCGGTATCCAATGTTATATAATAACATAGGTATAATGTCGAATACACCATGGTTACGTATATTATGTAGATTTAATATTATATTATAGACTAGCTTTAAGTGAAACTCAGACGCCTGTTGGACTCGCTGAGAGTGGGTTCCGATCATGGAGTAAGAGTCGTTTGAATTATAAAAGTCGCGACAGTTGTAAGACGAAAGAATCGTTACATCCAGATCAAATTCAGTAATGTTTTAGGGTAGAAATGCGCAAGCATATTTTGAAGATTTTCAGGACAAGTTTGCAAGGGCTACAGACTATAATATTGTACAGATCAGTCAAAAGTAATAACTAAACAAAATGACAAAATTGTTTTAAATAGTTATGACTATAGAAGGTAATAAAAAAAAACTAATTGTTGGCACCATATTTTTTCTAATAAAATGATTATTGTTTGTACATTTTTACAAATCCCTTTTATTTTTTTAAAACAGCCTACGTCCCTGCAGTGGTATCCCGATTCTCGACACCGATGAAAACGATATAGGGGTGCCGCTGGTGTTGGATATCTGTGAGAGGGATACATTTTCGTCTGACTCACCATTTTGCAGATTACGAAACCTGAGATAACCTGCTCGGAGATATTGCGATGGACTTTCTGGTTTACTACGTCAACACGAGTTTGGTCTCGGAGACTGTACCCACCCCATCGACCACAAATCATTATCGAAGCTTATATATCGTTCAGCTGTTATGTATTAAAGTCTCGTGAAAACACATTTACACAAGACATGCACAAAATACATAACAGTAATATTGCCGACATGTGTTAAACATAAACGAATCGACTTTACCAATGTTCGAATCCTAAAATAAATACAAAATAAATATCGACTTAAATTGTTTTGATAACGTCTCGCTGCAGTGTGTATCGTTAATTTGTCAAAGAAAACATTTTCTGGTGAAATATTAATGGAAAAATGTATTTATGGAACGATTTTCGTCACATTACGAGTTAAAGTGCTCAATGTTGTTTAGTATTTACGTTTTCTGCAGTGTTTTAAATCAGTGGATCTCAAACTTTATTTGCCCACGGCCTCTTGAATATTTTCTAAAAACTCTGGAACACCATATTATGCACAGTATACACGAATAGCATTTATTTTATGTAGTTATGAGTTGCAAATTACAATCAAACATACATAATTTATTTTTTTGAGAAAAATGTGTAATATTTCTATACTATGCTTTTTTCAAAAATTAGCTATATACCTAAATAAATGAATAGGTTATAAATTATAAGGCTAAAAATGACAATTGAACTAGACAAATAATACATTTAATTTATAATATCTAAACAATAAATTCGAATAGGTATAATTTGTATTTTTATTTAATTTTGATAATAAATATACAATCTACATATACTACTTATCATAATAAGTTTATGTTAAGAGAAACTGAAAACATAATATGGTGTGCGTGATTAATAAGTCTACCCACTAGTGACTCTTTGCTTGAGACAATAGGTATATAAATAATAAATTTGTAATTGTGTCGGTACGATAGCATTCACAAACCTGTATCAAAAATAAAACATAGTGGACAATAAGAACAAACCACACAGAAATTGTATTATTTTTACCACACTAAAATTAGTTTATAATACCTATGATGGTAATATAGAAGTTTTTAATTTTAAAAACTGAGAAAAATACTATTCATATAAATATCAAATACTCGTTTATATTTTCAAAGAGTCCATGGCACACCTAACCTAAGTTCACGACACTCAGGTTGAGAATCATTGGTTAAAATAAATTCCAAAAATAAAACATTTAAGTTACGACTTTTTAGTATTGTAAGTTTTAAGTTTATAATCAACGGTCATAAGCTGCAAACAATAATACATTCATGTGAAGGCAATTTCAAGATTACAGTTAATTAGTTATAGGAATACGAGTACCTATTTATAACATTTAAAATTAAAATTATCTATCCGATATTAGGTTTGAGTACTCGTTTAATAATACAATTTATCAACTTTAGTGTTTGACTTTATTTTTAAAAAAAATATTTAAAAAATGACATTGTAAAAATGAATATTATAAAATAAAACGCTAAAGTGTAGCAAGGATGATCATAGGTAGTTTAATTATAATTAATAATCGCTCCAGTTTTAGCTTAAAAACTGTAATAGACAAATTTATAAAAAAATTAAATCACCCGCCGATTGTATCCAGTAAAATTGAATCGAGAGTAGATATATTTTATAATCCCGCATTAAAATACTTTAAATCAACATGACTTTATCAAACTATATAATAACTATATAAATTAAAAATGTTTACGATTGTAACAAAATGTACGGTTTTTATTGGAATTTAATTATGTTTAATATTATTTACCGTCAAGTGTATAGATATTATAAATTAAATGTATAATTCGTCAAGTATAATTGTCATGTATATAATATATAATATTTATCATTTATAACCTATACAATGATAATATTATGAACTACAAATATTGAACAGCAAACAAAAATATTATATTGAAATTCAATTGTTAAATTAGAGTGAAATGGGTAAAATGCAATACGTAAAATTGAATGTATTTTCAATCTGAGTCGACTAGAATAATACAGTTCTGTACAGGAATAGTGAATTAATTACGATTTATCGTACCACATTGGTATGAATTATTTATACATTCATTTTTCTTCTTCTATAAATCACAACTTTTCTTAGGACTGTATATTATATTTTTTTGAAAAAAGCTCGCTAAAATAATATTCTAACTTGAACCGTCTGAAATATTTTTAGCCATAAATATAAGCGTATACTTTCTTTAAAGGTTTTTAATCGAAGTGTGATTTATTATTCGGGCAAATGTAAATAATATATTCCACTCACTTTCTGCAGAACTGTTGGTGACAGGCCTAATATAGGCTTCAGAAAATGTTAAATGTCAAGATATTATAATATCTCGAACGAGACGTTGAATTTGATTTGTGGTGATAATATAGTTTTGTAAAAAAAATCAATTCCATATTTGTAGAACTTACCAAGGACGCCGTATATGTAATAGATGGAACCGAATACCGACTATATTTTACACGTACAAAAATCATAATATTTTATAATTAAAATAACAGATGTTTGAAATAAAAATTATTTTTATTTAGCGAGCAGATAGAGTGACATAACTATGCTACAAAAATATTGTAAGATATGTACATAATATTATACAAAAGACGTTAACGTTTATTAGCGACAGAATCATTGAAATATTATAATAATAGAATATAATATTACCTAACATATACCTATATATGGGTAATATTTTTTTTATATAATAATAATAAATAGGTAGGTACCTTATTAAATGTGTGTATTATAGCTGGTTTGTATAAAATATATAAATGGTTATGAGTGAAAAATAAATGAAATCATTGGTTCATTTGTCATTTCAAAAGCAAGTATCGTGTTTCCAATAAGTCCCGGAGGCCGTTTAATATTACAGTGTATAATATTTAATTTAAAAATTACTTTCGGCTCTCCTCCGAATTTTATGATATACCAATTATATATGATATCGTATAGATAATATACCCACCCCAAAGTTCATGGCTATTGATTTCCGTATCGTATTATTTTCCGCACACAATCAACCGAAGTATATTATAATGACATTTCAAATCGCTGCAGTAAAAACGAAAATTGTTACTTTTTAGTTTTTACGCTAATATTGTTTATTACGCAAAATAATAATATATTGATGGAATTTTTTCGCGGCTACGGATTTTTTTCCCGTTCAAATAATATTATATAGAAATATTAATTCGACGAAACATATAGGTTACCTATACATAATCACCTACATAGGCATAGTAAATGATTGATTAAATATAACCAAATTATCAAAATATAGATTCGTTATTCGTAACAAACAACAGGTAATGGTGGTCAGGTTTATACTTATATTATGTTACTTACCTATATAGTAAATAATACCTAAGTACTACCTACATGTCGTTCGGTAGTTAAATACTGTTAACTGTAGTAAACTGGTGTATAGTATATAATAGGCTGGTAATTATATGATGTAGATTTTTGCAGTATAATATTCGCCATAGGTTAAGATTTCATCGACACCTCGTGGTAAAAAATGACGACTAGCTGCAGTTAAAGCACACCGTTAACATATATATATTTTATATAATAACTATTATTCCAGACGGATTAGATCGTAAAATGATTTCGTAATCGACCACAGATTGGTACTTACACAGTTAAAACCAGAGGATTGAAGTTTTCAGCTGCGGTATTGCGATGTACCTGTAAATAGGTACGTCATGTCGGCGTCCGCGATGTTTAGAAGACTATTTTAGACTGCAGCACGTTTGTCTGTCGATGGTCGCAAAATCGTTTCAATATTATATTATGATAATATGTTACGTATTATTGGTTCGGGATATTATTATTCGGTTATAATTAATTATCGAATCTATAAAGTTATTTGATATTTTGATGGCTTAAGGATATCAATATATTTTTACGGCTTAGTTTTTGTGTGTACGCCCACCGGCTATTACTTATTTGGTTTATGATATTCCGTATACATAAGCAATATAATATGTAGTATCTACCTATATTATAATATTATGTAAGTATCGTGTTACAGTAAAAAAATCCCGAAATCCGATCCCGATACTATTATAATTGTATTTTTAGTTTCAGATTTATCACTGAATGTTTTCGGCTAAACCATTTCAACTGTGAAAAATGAAATTTGTTTTACTTAATGTATATAATAATATCTCGTCGACTTGTCAACAGTTCAATCCAATTCAAAACAATGATGACTTATAGTTAACTAGTTAACATATATAATAATTTATGTATTGGCCGATCTATATAGTTTATACTTATATTTTGTACCTCCTTCGACGACATGTTATGCGCGTCATATTAATCTTATTTTTAACCTGACCACGTAATTTTCGTAATTAATTTCTTTGCGACTGCGAAATAAATTCGCACATATGGATTTTTATTTTAAAAAAACCATCTCATTTCGAGGGAGACCGCGATAGATCTATAAAATGATTATTTTAATGAGCCTTCAATTCACAATCTGCAGCAGTGCAGCAGTGATTCCACATTGGACTACACATCCGGTCATATTTCATCCTTAACTTAACGTATAATAATATGCTGCAGTGGTGTCATAATTTAATTTTGTAACGTATACATATTTTGCACGATTGTCGCGCGTTCCGTCGAGATCGACTGCTTCAGAACAGACTGCAAAATATTAGTCCATTTGAATGATAATAATTATAAAAATAAACAACAACTATACATTATGTAGACATTAATAATTGTTATCGACAGCCGACATTCGCTCGTCCGCGTTTCAAACTCGCGCAGTGACGACGAATTCGAAATCGGAACTGGTTTATATACGTCGTATGTGATGTGTAGTAGTGGCTGAAAAATAAAAAACGAAATCGGAAACCGTCGTAATCATTTCCGATCATCGTTTCTTGATCTCGTGACAACGACCGCTCGCACCCACGGCCATTATAATGTCCTCGAGCGGGAAAACCATGATATTGTATACCATAGCTATATAGGTACCCACGTAAAACGTCAATAATAACGTCCGTCACGTGTATATATGTTTTATGCGACCGGTCGGTCGAGTATCGTGTGCGCACGGAGGATTTCGATTATCATAAATCGCACGGGTGCGAAGAAGACCCGTCCAATTAGCCGACTATATAACCCATACGGTCCTCCGGGTTGTATACGTCGTCATAATATAATCGACACTGCGGAAATAATACATCGATTGTCGTTTGTTCACGCATTGTGCGATGTCGCGTTATTATTATGGTCATCTGAGGAATAAAAGCGACCGGAAGGAGCTGCGCAAACCCCCTCGTGGGGGTACAAACGCCCGTCCCTGGGGTGGCAGTTAGTTATAATTGGCATATAAGGGTCTGCCGACGAACACACACACGCACACGTGATTTAAAGTTAATACCGTATACAGGGTGTTTCTGCAATGAATATCACCATTGCACGATAAACATGATATTATATTATATTATATATTTGAGTATATAATATACGATATATTCTGTAAAGGTAGACCGAAACGAATTTTTTTTTTATAACGCGGGCAATTTATTTTTATTCTTTAATTCAAAGTTCAAAATTATGTGTACATAATTATAGCTACACGATATTTACGGGCCGTTATGCACCTATAGCTCGCTCAAATAATAATATAATCGAATAAATGACCCACCGTCATCTCGTTTGATGATTAACATTAATTATGTCTACAGGCATATTGTATTGTTATACTGGAATGGTTTCAATGGTAACCCAATACTTACCAGATGTGGTGTGGTTTCTTCGAAGAAAAATTACCAAATAGTAAATATTGCAGTAACTATCATATTGTTTACCAGTGTAATTATTGTTCGTACGATCGTTTGTGATTAGTACAACACATTCCAATATATAGGATTAACGTTAAAAAAAATCGTTTATAATAAATATTGTCTAGGAATTGATATACGATATAATTTAATAATTATGTATATATTTTTGTTTTTTTTGTCTAATATATTATAAAATATACCGAGTATAATGTCACACCTATAAACTGTTATGTAGAAGCAATCGATATAATTTATTATTATAATAAATAATAATGCGCGGTCGCATCGACGTGTCGATTCACGGGAGTTGTCTCAAGTTCAAAACACTTAAAACCACCCTCACGTCCGAAGAAATAGTTTCGTTTTCTGTTACCTAGGTACACACCTCCCTGTAATGATTATAGGTATGCTCGTCCGAGTATTTCAACACTAGCGACATTCGTTGTAGGTGCCTAGCGAAACACCCTGTACAGCGCAGCGCGCACTATTAAAATTAATGGATGCGCATCGCGCGCACCGATTGGCGATTACGTTATGTATCGTTATAACATCCGTGACTAAGGACCCCACAATATCGATGTGTACAATATCATGTCTCCCGTACGCAATATCATCGTAGTGTAGCTTCGTATTAGGAACAGAAGGAACGTCGAAGGACCGAGAGGACCTGCAGGAGGGGCAGAAACAGGAGCGGCATATCTCATGGGTCTACATTATTGGCGCTGTACCACGTCATCTTCGCGGTATACACACATACTATAATAATATTATAACACTGCAATAAGTCTCTGAGTACATCGGCGTGTGCATCATTACGCAGGTCGTTTTAACATCCACGACTAAGGACCCCTGCACAATATCGACGTGTATAATATCATGTCTCCCGTACGCGATATCATCTAAGTGTAGCTTCGTATTACGAACAGAACTACAGAAGGAACATCGAAGGACCAAAAGGACCTGCAGGAGGGGCAGAAGCAGGAGCGGCGCATTTCTCACGATTTTATATTACAGGCGCTGTATCACGTGGTCTCCGAGGTGTTCACATGATAATAATATTACACTGCACCAATAGTCTCTGCGTACATCGGTGTGTGCATCATTACGCTGGTCGTTTTGACTAGTATCGTTCACATTATATATTTTGATATCATGACGTACACCGCGACCGCCTCCTAAGAGTCACGGTCCCTTGCGTCGGGAAACGATCTCTGCTCCTCGTGGAGGGCTCGTCTCTCCCCCCGTTTCGATTATTCGCGTCCGCGACGCATTGTGATTATTTTGCAGTATCGCATCGTTTGTGTCTCGAGGTCGCGTATATGCTAGCCGGTCATTAAACGCAATTATTGCGCGTCTCCCATGCATAATATTGTTGTAGCGTAGCTTCGTATTAGGAACGGAAGGAACATCGAAGGACCAAAAGGACCTGCAGGAGGGGCTGAAGCAGGAGCCGGCATATCTCACGATTTTATATTACAGGCGCTGTATCACGTGGTCTCCGAGGTGTACACATGATAATAATAATAATAATATAACACTGCACCAATAGTCTCTGCGTGTGCATCATTACGCTGGTCGTTGTGACTCGTATCGTTCACAATATATATTTTGATGTCATGACGTACACCGCGACCGCCTCCTAAGAGTCACGGTCCCTTGCGCCGGGAAACGATCTCTGCTCCTCGTGGAGGGCTCGTCTCTCCCCCGTTTCGATTATTCGCGTTCGCGACGCATTGTGATTATTTTGCAGTATCGCTTTGTTTGTGTCTTGGGGCCGCGTATGTGCTAGCCGGTCATTAAACGCAATTATTGCGCGACGACGACCACCCCTCTCGCCAACGCACGCGATAATAATATAATGTTATATTGTATATTATGCGTACATTATTACTATTACTGTCGAGTATAAATATTATAACTACGTCCACTGTAGTCATTTTTTGCCACCCGGCGAGTTTTCCGGTGTATAATATACTAACCCAACATCGATGGTTTCCGGATGACTATACGGTTTAACGAAAGCACGCTTCCGACAACTATATATATACACATTTTACTCTGTGAACTATACACAGATTATAAGGATGTATGATACATCCTATATAGTATATATATATATTGTATATCACTGTATATATGCAGGATTTGATGATCATCTTACATATTCAAATAATATGCCTAGTCGTAATATCATCCGGATAACATCTCTTGTATAATAGGTAGTTGGTACATCGGTTTGGTACTTTTATTAATATTACTAGCTGATTCTGCACAACGTTACTGGTGAAAAGTTAAATAGTGCCAGTGGATTATTACCCCGTCTTAGACTCCGTTAATTAGAAACAATAAAACACAGTCATCGTTCGGGTGGATTTGGCCGAATATAATAAATACGGGTCTAAAACTATTACCAATCATTGTAACTATTTTATTTCCTGTAACCTATGGCAACCCTTTACAAAATAATGTTCGTTTTTCGTGAGCCAAATATGAACCTCTCCTTAAAATTGAAAGTTTTAAAAATTGGCTTAGAAGTGTGGGATTGCCTAAGTACCACATTTTAGAACCACGAATACGATATACTTGGTTGTAGATTACGCATACACATAAACAAACGGACATTACCTTTGAATCAAACATGAATCATGCATGGAACCGCTAAGGTTTACAATTAATACGAGCAGTGCATCTTGTAGTTGTTAGAAAATAGTCACACCTCAAAACTGGCCTCTATTACCTCTTAGTGTCGACTTGTGTCTGTCGTTGCTATACAGCCGTCGACATTGCTGAGGGCCTCTGTAATATATCATTCCCAGATTTAAAATAATTTTAATTTAATTGTTTAATAGTTTAACGTTAATATAATATTAGTTAAGTGTTATACTATTTTTACATCATTCAATGGTGTTCCGTTTTATTTAAAACAAAACGATATGATGATATCCATATTCTTGACAAAAATCTTGACTGTGACATAACTGATGTGCTACGTAAAAGTTACGCCATAAAATAATTAAAAATATATAATGTGTTCAGTGTCTTGTTCAGGGATCACTGTATTATGTATTACACTGAAATGTCAGAGTTATGATGTCAGAATTATAACACGTGAGTTTATATCGCGCATTTCTTTTCAACACGCGTGTATGCATACGATTTAATTTATTTTCAAAAGTTAAAAATATTTACACGTTTATTTATATGTATTTCGAGGTATTTTATTGAATAATTGTATTTAAAATAATAATGATGAAATTATATAAAGCATTTTATTACCAACCTCGTTGGAAAGAATGAATAATAAAATAATATTTCTTACTTATAATCTATACAAATTTTTTTTCGTCTTACCTTGAGTAACCGGTAGATAGAGCTGTTATAGCTTTTAGAAACTGTAAAACTTTTTATAAAATCTTATAGTCGAATAGGATGGGTCAGCCATCTTCGTGAAATCCCTTAAAGAATGTTTATCCGTTTAATTATATACTTATCCACCGATATGTTGATATTTTTGATGTGAGGAATATACACTAGTGTATAGTAGGTACTTTTACTGTGTCTGTTGAGTGTTAACACATTTTAATGTGTTTGGAATAGTCCAAAACGTTCATGTAGCCCTTTTACTAATCGTAAATTCGGCGCAGCTATAGGTATGGCACGTTGTCAGAAAAGTTTATACGAAATTAATATTATCGTAATCTAACTATTCCTAGAAAATAACTGGAAATCCTGGGTAAAATTTTTTAGGGACTTATAACATTTTAATATGATAAAATCGATGGCTTAATTCAAAAATTTTGTATGTAAAAAATAATTAATTTTACAGTAGAGCCAATATAATTTTTTTAATTTCGTATGTATCACTGAAGATAATTATGCAATAATTAAATCAAATTGAATAGTTGTAATGGACTGCTTATTTACCTTATCAATAGTACATAAGAACTATTTATGAGTAGAAGACATTTTAAAGATAATAAATTAAAACTGTACTTAACACATTTATTTAACACACACTCAATATGGCGGGAAAAATTTCGTAGACGGTAGTAAGTGCTCACCTAACACATTATTGCAGAACTGATATTAGCACACAATTATAGGACTTAACACATTTTAGAAATAACAATATTTATTTATAGTACTTATCACATAATAGTCCGTTATCTATTGACTTAAATATGAACAATAACACTTACCACATATTTGCAAACATACAATTATTACTATTCTTATACTATTATGCACTTGACTCGTTTTCGTCAAAAATGTACTTACAACATTTTTGCATTAAGCCATCGAAATGAAAAACCATACTTACAAATACGTTTTATAGTGCTATAAAACCTGTAAGTATAGCACTGTAAATACTAAATATATTATCAATTATTTTTAGATTAAAAATGTATTAATGAATTAATTAATCTGGTTTCGTCTTATAAACGGGTGATGACTGACTGGTTAGTCACTAGACACGGATTTCAAATTTAAATTTTTTTACATACAAAAAAAGCAACGGGCATACACCGCGGGACCGTATCATGCAATTGCCAATTTTCACGGGCCATGTGAGATTTCCAATCATCGACACTCAAACTCGACTTTAAAACATTCCCGTTTTAAAAATGAGATCGCCAAGCTTTATCACAAATCCTTGTCACCATCAAAAACTTTTGACTTGTAACCAACCATCGCAGTCCGACTAAAACAAGCATGTCTTATATAATTCCAACGCCTCTGTCTCCTCCGCCGGTACAAACTCACAGCGACTCTCACGGGTCTCCTAGTGATAATAATAAACGAAAAAAACGATATAATAATATATTTTCAATTCAGATACAAATACAATACTTCTATACATTTTTATTTTATTTATTATTATTTTTAAGCAGGTAGTTGGGTTTTTTTAAGGATAGACTCAGTCTCAAAGTCATCCCTGACTTATAATAACAATATTATTATTCATGTTATTATCGGTGTATCACAGTTATATTGGGAGGGTGAGGGTTAACAGTTTCATACCAGTATACCACAGTCTTTCTGTGGTTTAAAATTTTTATTTTTACCGACAGTGAATTTTAGCTCTCAATATTTCATTAATCTTGGTTATGCCAAAACTCACTAAACTATTGATGACTTTTAACTCTTTATATTTAAGTCCTTCTCCGTTATCAAAAATAAGAAACTGTAAGTTTGTGGCAGATTAGAGTAGGAAATTCACTTGAGACGCCTCTTGAAAATCGTTAGAAAATAATGTTTTACACTAGATAGCGCCATTGTCTCAAAATAGTGAAATTTTCCGTCGACGAGTTTAGAGGCGATATATTATATTAGTACATAAAATGGTTTATAATAATATCGCATAAACATCGTTGTATATATTATTATATCATAATATAATATATACAATAGGTACATGTGTATTTTACTGTTTCGTATCAAAATAGAATGAAAAAAAAGAGGGGCAAAGAAGCTTTGTTTCTTAAAAAGCCTTTTCCTCTCCGTTAAAAGCACTACGGGACCAGCTGCAGCAGCTGCAGCCGCGTGATCGGATACTGAGAGCACGGGATGGCAAGTTGAATATTTATAAACGATTGGTAAAAGGTTCAAGTCAGATGCATTTCACGGGATTTAAACCCATTTATAAAAGGGTATTGCATCTACCCTACTGATTCCCTATCCCTCCCCCCTCTGCAACATCACCATACCGGATTGGCAGTCTTAGATTGACGGCAAAGCTTTGTTAATGCCATGGGAGCGGTAACAACTGAACTTTTAGATATGTAAATAAGATTCTCCCAGCCCGTTGTTTGAAAACCTCGTCGACATTATTTTGTTGACCTATGATAAAAGTCGCTTTCGCTTCTTTAGGCAGGCTTCCGTCTACTTCCGTTCTATAATAATTTGATAGAGTGAAAGAGGGTTTTTAAGTCGTTTAATGGCGCTTTACGAGCGTAAGGATTAACACTTTGCCCCCTCCCTACAAGGATCTCGTAACGATTGCGTTAATTGGTTTCTCGTTTGAAATGATTAAAAATCAAATAATTCAAATCAACGAAATGCAAGAGATCGAATAATAATAATTAACATAGTATTTAAAACGGCACTAAAATCTTCAAGGTTTAAATATTTATACTTGTTTAATGGATAAAGATATTAACTACTTAATAAAGGTTGTTCAAAACAAAATGAATCGTCTGCCTACAATATTCCAACTTGTGTTAATAATTGTAGTTTCACATAAAATACATCACTTGCACCTTTGTTTAATTTTAATAGGTATCTCCTAGACAGTTGATTAAAACCTCGTACAGAAATTTAACTGGAGCTCGACTAGAACACGTCATTTAAAAAAAAATAAAAGTCATCATCAACTCTCCACGTCTACGCGACTTATGACTCTAATACAAGAAGAATCTAGTCACTTTATTGCCACTTCTAGCTGACCGATAAAATATGCTGTTCTTGCAGCCCGAAAGCTATGATCGATGAAATTAACCATTAAATTGTTGCATTATTATGTACCTACAATTTGCCGATGTAAATCTCTCGACCTTGCGACTTAATCTCATTTAAATACCCTAATAATATGATAACGTATATACTATGTACACATATACGAATACTTGTGTAAAATATATTTGATAACTTTGATAACACGTACCTATAGTTTATACACACTCGAGGTCATCGATAAGCAGGTATCAGCTGGTTAGGCATTATAGTGTAGTATATCACAAAATAGTAAATAAACGAACAAAAAAAAAAGGTGGGCAAGTGAGTGTCGCTCTGCTGTACAGCAGGTTACAATAGTGGGTAACTGTAATGGATGGTATTAAATTTGAATTCAATGATATAATATCATTGTATAAGGAAAACGATTCTGAGCTAAGACGACATATGATATCAATAAGTATATTTGATGATATTATTGTGAACAAAATAATATAATATAAATAACCTATTTACGTGGAACCTTTTTTTGAATTTTCAATCCTTATAGCTTTAAAAGTTGAACATTTTATACATTTTTAACTAGAAAATAATTATTAAATTTTAAATTTGATACATTTTGTCAAAATCGAACTTTAAATGTTTATAAAAAATGTATGAATATATGTATTTTTAGTGTTTTTAAACTGCTATTGTAACTATATATCAGGACCATTTTTGGCCCTACAAATAAAATTATATTGATATTTATAGAAAAAAAACTAAAAATTTTGAAGTTTGAAATTATCCATTAACAGCTCAAAACAAGTCAAAATATTTTGAAAATGTTATGGTGTATAGAAAATGGGAAAATAAACAGTGACATTTTCATGTATTTACAGTTATTCATTTTTAAATTACAACAAAATAAGAAGATCGTTACATGAGAAATCGAATGAAAATCGAATGTGGAAAAAATATGAATTTCAAAAGCACATAAAAATTTAATTTGACTTTCTTGTAGACATTTTTTTTTTTGTTGATAAATGCAGACAAACTTGTGAGAAATCTTTGATTACATTTTCAAATCTTAGATTTATAAAGAAAAATTTTTATGAATTTCGAACTCAAAATAATTTGCACGAATCAATTTAGCGTAATAATTACCGGTTTCCCTTAATTTTTATTTTGTTTTTCTCTGCGCTTTTGAACACTTATGGGAATATGGGATTTTTAACAAAATAATTGTATTGGTATTTATCTTCAGTTAGTATAAATTAGTTAAATATGAACATTTAAATTAATTAATTAGTAATTTAATTATTTTTACTTGATGGAGAAGATGTTATCAAGATTATTTGGCCTCCCCAATACACCGACTAGATTATTTACTTTCCGATCGAACAAGATGCTGAAATTGAAAATCAAACCATTATTTCGACTACTCGTCGTGTACACAAAAAAAAAAATAAATAAATAAAAAACACATAGTAAAATCAATACATTTATCGGTCCGCTCGGAATCAAAAATATACAAACTGCGAGTATAAAATCTTATAATATTCAGACAGCTTAATATTATTAGTCGATAATGTTCAAAAAATAGTTTTTGATCCAATACTGCAAGTGTAAGACTCTGACTATATAGTCTGTCACCATCAATGACCACGAACAGATCTAAGATATCAACACGTGTTGACGTTCATTTTGTGCGTTTGTGCATTGTGTGCGTGTGTGTGTGATATACATTACGTGCTAAGGTAGTAAGGTTAGGACATGCAAGTCACGGCTCATGTAATATAAAATTAGTAAAATGGTGTAATTAATCGTCTCGTTGATATATTAGAACTTATTAACTTTGGCCGACTATATCTTTTAACTCTCGGCACCGCCTCTGTCTTTAGTCTGCTACATATATTACGAGTTATAATAAGGCAACAGTCCTTTTAAAAACGCAGCATACTCTTCGGATCATTACCAAACTCCCGGATTTAAATCTATTTTCGCATCTCTGAAGACTTTTTTCTCGTGTTGTATTTTTGTACCCACACATTGCGCATAAACGTGTTTGAATCACTGTGACTATAACATATAGTACATCAAATAGTCACGCATTAATCGTCTTAAAAACATTAGGTACCTATACAAGTTGTATATGAAACCTTTATAGGTAACATCCGATAAAGAGCAAATGAAGTATATAATTTTAACGATTTAGAACACAATGTATACCTATTGTATCTAATGACTAATAAAATTTTAAATCGATAATTAATATATTAACCGTACATATATTATAGTATCAATGAATTCCACTAGAAATCTAGAAATAATACTAATTAGTTACAACAATTGGACAAACGGTTTTATTTGTAAGACACTGTTTAAATTATGATATTGTACAGTATAATAAATATTATTTAGAATTATACCTACATTTTAAAATTAAATTTTAAATAGTATTATTTAAAAATTATTTTACATGGGAATAAAACATTTTGAACACACGGTTTATGATGATGACTGAAGATCTAAAAATAAAATATTGAGTTGAAAACCCTGCAAACTCTGGTAAGGTGCACGGTAAATTTCACAGATCATTTAAAAAAGCGTAACAGTTAAATTGAGGTCATTTAGCGAGTCTAATTTTTTAAAAATAAATAATATTCCACATTCTGTGAATATTAATTAACCATACGCTTTATTTTTTTTTTTTTGTGGAAAAAATTATAGTAATGGGTACAAAAAATAAAATATTTACATAAAAATTACAGTGGTTCGTATATCAATTATACTAATAAAATACGAATTGAACCTGTGCATTTAGTTTTGATGATAACTAAAAATATAGTAAAATCTGTTGTTTTTTTATGTGGTTGAACCTACGTGGCTACGTGGCTCGTAAAAAGTGCAAGTCCGTAGAACTTTCTGGTCTATATATTAACTAAGGTGAACAGATATTTTTGTTCGTACAAAGTGCGACGTAAATATTCTTTAATTACTTATTAAAACGGTGCGCGGCGGCGGCGGCGGCGTATACCTACCGGCGAATTATTAAATCGTGTAACAATATTATAATATAACAACATTAGTGAATAACGAAGAGGGCGTTAATTGATGGAGTTGGTAGGTAAAGCCTATTTAACTGAGCTACGGTTAACTTTTTTTTTCACGTTTTCCAAAATGGCGTCTCTGTCGTCGTGATTAATTCGTTTGAAATGAGCTCAGACGAGCTCGAGCCGCGCGTAGAAGGAGCGACGAAGAGAGAAGGCGCAGAGAGTGAACGCCATTAATTAACAATTTCCATCTCACAAACTTTTGCTAGTGTAAATCCGCTTGGGTACCAAAGTACACGGTTTCCGTAGTAACCGATTAACCAAATTAAAATATTACCGAAACACAACATTTTGCGTTGCGTTAAAACATTTTAAATGCCGCTTTACATTAAAAAAAACACGATATACTTTACTTAGTTAATTGGAAAAAATAAAAAAAGGAAAATGACGTAAAGAGGCTTAAACAAGTTACGTCAATTTAATTATAACATGATACACTTTATACAAATAATATATATTATATTATATATAATTACATGCAAATTATACCCATAATGTTATAAATTATGATTAATATATTAAATTACATGTATATATGAGGGGTGGAACACCAAAACGTACTATTGCCAAAATTGACGAAATCGAGTTAGGCATCGATTCTTATGGAAAAAATATCGATACATCGATTGCCGTCGTCAGAAAAGATCAAAACGTACTATTTCCTGGTCAAATCTTCGATTCAAAATGACTGGTTAATCCAAAACAAACCTTTTCCATACATAAAAATGATTTTTTAGAAAATCGAAACGTACTTGTTCCAGTTTTACGCCAAAACTTATGCTATTGCCCATGTTAAAAGAATAGGAACAAATTATTGACTATAATATCAAAACGAACTATTTCCAAAACTTACTTATTTTATGTTATGCCAAAACGTACTTTTACCCGTGTTGTCTATGCACAGGGAAGTAAAAATGTTATTCCAAAACGTACAATTTTAAAAATTTTAATCAAGTTTTAAATTAAATTAAAAATATAACTTTAGAATATTTAACACATTTGAATCGTTTTAAATATAAATGATATATTATTAAATAATTTAAAAAAAAAACTTTTTTTCAAAATGATGTGTCTGGAAATGTTAAGACACAGAAAATCACTTCTCTGAAAAATCAGTAATTCGGCAATAGTACGTTTTGGATTTCCACCCCTAATATATATACGTATTGAGCATACCATAACAAAGTGAGTTTAACCAGTGCGGTATAGATTTGTATAATCGAGAAAAGTGTGTACGCAGAGACTTGTCTCGTTATCGCTCGTCATAGTGTTGTTAGGTAGGTACTACATTACATAAATTGTCGTATGATATCGATCGAAGTCGAGTCCGGCAGCGAAATGAGACACACCGTGTTCGAGGTAATCGTCTCTGAACGAGCAAATTATTAAACTAACTGCCGTCTCGCCGGTCATGTGCTGGTGGTGGTGGAGGGGAGGGAGACGTCAGCAGACGACGTCCGGGGTTCAGGGTTGAACGACTGCAGTGCCGCAGACCTATGGAAAATACGAGACGCGTCGAACAGACTTACAGACGTCTGGAGCACGACGCGGGGTAGACGGGTGTGGAAACACAACACACACACACACATACACTCAAACAATATATTTATATATAGGTACACTGTATTTGACGAGGAAGTGTGTTTCTATGAGGAGGGCGAGAGACGACGGCGACGACGGGGTCGTATAGGTACCTTACTGTACGGCCAAAGTCGCAAACCGATTGACCCGACGATTGATTTATCGTGCGCACGTGAACGGTACGGACTTGGTTATATAATAATAATACACACACACACACACATACGTGTATGATGCTCGTTAACTGTGTGCGTGTGTGCATCACAATCGTCGAAACGACGAAGGTTTACGACCAAAGTCGTGGACTTGGTGTATATCAATGGCAAACGCGCGTGTGCGGTGTGGAACTATATTATTACTATTATAGAATCTCGGATCGGATTACTGCACATTATAATAATAGTGTTACAGATCGCCCCAATCGGCCAACGTGCGTTATCGTTCTGAAACGACCATAAAACACGATGGTATATTATATAATGTTCAATATTCACAGTATTATTCGATGGCGCCGGCTGCTCGATAAAATAATAGGTATACGCAATATGAATGCGGTTTGGAAAATTCGATTGATTTGTACGATATAATTGTTTTCCACTCGTTTGCCGTAGCCGGGATTATCGGGTCGTCGCGAAGGGACAGCCGACCGAAAATTATTATTATTTTAGATATATCGGTCGTTTAGAAATATATTGAAACGATTGTCACCGCGTATGCATATTATATTCATATTACCATATCATATGTTGCCACGGGCCACGCGGTTAATCTTCGCTAATCGGGCGATGTTCGGCAATAACAAAAAATTATCTATAAACTCGTCGTTGAATAATATAGCTAATAATGCCATAATATATTCCAGCTATATGTTTTTTGCGGCTGGTGCACCTATACAGTTGGACTTTGTGTCAGTGACGGGAAATTTGTTCTATCCGTGACTTAGGTATTGATATTCCCGTTAGAATTCAGCTGTATCGGTATTGTTAAAAGTGTAGACTATATTATACAATATAAAATAATATGATATGCTTGATTTGATCCATTACCAATTATCATTGTAACAATATTTTTAACCGTATCCGATAAACATTATTTTTAAGTCTAGAACACTTCACAACAATTATATATAAATTTTATATTATTAATTTTTACGGGCAAAAAATTGCACGGGATCAGCAAGTGTTACGATACATAAATATATAATTATTATATACTACGTTAAACTATAATGTTTCGCTCCCAGAAAGGTATAGATATTTTTTACTGTATCCTTGCCGCGCAGCTGTACCCCTATTTCTCATCAGTATAATATAATAATTATTTATGTAGGACATTTCAGAAATAAAAACAAATTGAGCAAATTCCACATGCGCATAATGTATATTATACATAGAGGTAGCTGCTGGGACGAATAACACGGTCTTGCTTTTAATTCGTTTTAAATTTCATTATAATCCATTGAGTAATATTATTATATACAAACATGGGACCAAAGCATTAGTGAAAAAAAACTACAATTGTGTTATTGCCCTAATTGCAAATAGGACTTAATGTGTGTGTGTTTTTTTTTAGCCATCCGCGGTGCTAAAGGGGCGTATAATCGACGGGGATGATGAATATATGTACGCCTTTTCCGGGCTCAAATTTGATCAATCACCCACAGAACCACACACACACCCATCATGTATATCCTCGACCGCGTGATAAACGTGATTTTGATTAATAAACGTGGATTTACTAAAAAAAAATAATAATAATAACAATAAAAATAATAATGTAATACCTAACCGTTATGTCCTAGCGTATAAAAATTACACCATGTACACAATAGATATTACGCCTATTAACGTATATAATATTATAGATACATGATATGATATAAACGGCAGCTACAATATTTTATATTATATAGTGAAATAAAAGTATACATATTTCCATGTTTATGAGATTTATATAATATGTTCTGAAAAAAAATGATCTTCTATTAAACGTTTATAGAAATATTATTATTTTAAATAGGTGTGTAATAATGTAATAATAACATTAAAATATTAAATAGATTGTTGTTGTAGCTATGCTTTTCTTTAGATTTGATTGTTTAAAAAAAAAATGTAAATGAATTAGGTAAGCTATTTAGGTGCGTATACTTACCTTCAGCCGCCGCACTTTATATTAGTAAACCATCACATGAATGGAGCACTAAACTGCATACGATTAATATCACTTAAATATAAAAACCTTTTTATAAACAATATACAGCTTATAGGTGATTTAAAAAATGCAAATGTTCACAAAAGCTATATTATAATAATTTTAAATTATCAAAACTATGTTGATTTTTTTTTAAAATTTATGTAATTTAATAATTATTATAATTTTTTTAATACCTATATAGGATCTATGAAATGAGCTTTATAACAAAATAAAAATGGCTAATTTTATTGTATAAATTCAACTATAATACCCCTTCGTGTACAACGATTTCAAGAGTTATAAAATATATTAAAACTTCATCCTTTTTGTGTTTTGTTGTTAATATAATTTTCTTTTTAAACCTGTACTTACGAACATGAAAATGGTGAATATTTTAGGATTATCCTGGGAATAAAACATCACCTCATGAAGTGCTTGTGTAAAATGTCTTAACCATAAGATCTAACTTACTAGATCCCTGAACTGAGAGTGCCAATTCTCACCGCTTAAACACACACTCAAAAGTTTATAATACTTATAAAGTATGTAGTAATGAACGACAACTGACTTGGAAGAATGAAGATTATACAGCAGTATGAGTTTACTGATACGACAATTAATGGGGTAAAATAACATTGTAAAAACCCAAAATCGTTAAAACAAATAATAAATTAAGCAAGTTGCTGCTGATAACAATATTAGCATATAACCTACTTTGAAGTTCTAATCGTTATAGCAAAACAACACAGATAATTTTAAATTTAACTCGTGGTAAGCTGTATTCTGAACGTATCATTCTGACTAAATCCATTATTGTATTATTTTGTAGGTATAACCCCATATTAATAGTAGCGGTAACAACAATATATTTTACTATAAATACTAAATTCGAAGACCCCTTTTGATTATATTGTTCCAATTATATTTTTATGTCCCTTGTTCATTAGGTAAATATAAATCTATAATATTTATCGATAATACTATTGTTGAGTTAAAAAAAAAATACAATAAGTTTTATGCAAAATATAATTATTAAGTATAGGTTATATTATATTAATTCTAAACTCATATACAATAATATTGTTGTATCTGTATTCCGAAACCTAATCCTGGTAATGTTATTACTGGGGAATGGATTTTATTGTAAATAAATATTATACTTTTATTGGAACGATATTTTTAATTTGATAAAAAATGTGTACGATTTAAATCATTCTAATTAAAATAAACCCAAATTTATTTTACACATTATTTTTGTATATAAATACATATTTTGTAATTTTTGATTTTTTCTGATTTTTTCATGGACACTTATTAGTTATATTGCATTGGTAGAAACATAGAAAACTGTTTTAATTTTGTTATTAGATGTTACATAATATGACGTGTAGGGACGTTGTAGGGTATTAGTCATTAGGTTCATGACGTTTACATTTTCAAACATAACTAATATACACAAAGTTTCTAAGATATTAAATACATCTGCCACATAATATCTAACTGGACACATAAAGTACGTGACTTGTTTAAATTGTATGTAACCATGATAGTTTTTATACCATGACCTACTATAAATAGCAATAAAGTTGCAACTTCCTAGAAAAACTCCTATCATTACTGATAATTTAATAAATTACTAATACCAATAAAAATGTACATATATGTACTTTTTAATAACTTATATTTATTGTGATAAAGCCACTGATAATCAAATTTTAAACACATACAATTTTTGGTTTTTAAATCTTTTTTTTTTTAAAGATAAAAAATTGTATATTTAATGTGTACAGGCTACAATTATAATATAACACAACATGAATGACATGAGCTTTTATTCTCCAACACCATTTTGGGATTGTAATTTAAATAATTCAATGCTCAAAGAATACAAGTCGTGTTGGCCCCTCGGCTATAGCCCCCTCCTTAACCACCCCCGGACCCAATAAATACGCGCAACTGATGTAACATTACCAATAACGGGAATTGAAATAATAAACTGAATGTTAATAACATAACACTAACCGAATAACTAACTTGATACATTTTTAAATTTTAAAACAAACCCATCGTCGTGCTGTGTGTTTTTTAACTAAACTGCCGTTGCGATAATCAACATTATAATATATTTTATAATACTGTAGATAAATGTGTATTTATGTGAAACGCCTGCGCGTTTGCACTTATAATATACACATAATATAGAGTAATAACATTATTATGTTTAAATGTTTATTCAGAAAACTTAAGTTTAGTCGTTGACAATAATTTTCATAATGGTACATAATTATATTGACTCGAGTAATATTTCTCTCTGTAGACGTGCGTATTTGTAATTATACGTAATTATTAAGAGAAAAACTTTTTACTGCAACAACACGATGTTCGCCGAGAGCAAAATTTCACTGTACATAATTTATATTGGCATAACGACATTAAGAATAATATTCGCAAAATATTTTACTGCATAATGTATACGTCAAAATATAATATTATCGTTTCATTACGAGTCTGTCGCTGATTAAAGGTCACCCATATTACAGACGAAGACCTTTTTGTTGTGTGTATAGTCACCGTTAAAGTTTTTAAGTCAAAAACAATATTATCATAAGTGTTACGTTTATGTGGATTCATAAATTTCCCTCCCTCCCATCACAAATCGTAGTCATTCAACCAGAATGTTACTATAGTACCTATTGGTTTTTCATTTATCATGAAAAATAAAATAAATTATGAAAACACTTAATAACACAATTTTTTAATACAATATTATATAATATATGGTCATTGAATACTTCTATATAAAAGCCACCGAAAATACTATAATAAACGATATGGCTTTGACGTGACTCAAATTGTCGAAACGTGGTGGCTGATTTAGAAAGTTTATTGGATAATTTATAACCACTATATTATAAGTTGTATAACATACAGGGGTTGTATTATACTAAAGAATAACACAAATATTTTGTTATACGCATTATGCACATCGAACATATTATTATTATTAGGTGGTAAATAAACAGATAATATAGACATGTATTTTGCACCAAATTAGGTCAAGTTCAATTACCCAAACTACTACAAAAAAGTATAGGAAAAAAATTGCCACCAAACTATACGAATAGTTAAATAAATGAAATTAATATTAAATATTAATATACTACTTTTAACTTGAGATGTTAAAACTTAAACATATTTTACAACGTCTCATTTGACTTGGTAAACGACTTTTAGAACTAAAACTTCAATTTTAAAATTATTTGATGGTTGAAAATGTTTTTTTTTGTTTTTAATGCAGAATGCATGACGATGTATTTTATCTAGTTAATAGTTGCCTACACCTTATAATCGACAATTTTTAAAATTATACTTTCCTAAAAAATCGGATATATCAGCTGGTCAACCGTTTTTATTATATTTTGCTGAAGCGGTTTGCTTTATATTGCTCACATACCAAACGATCGACACTATAAGATTGTATACCCGCTTTGTAGTAATGTCAAAGGTTTTTCAATTTCGGACACGTCCCGTTCTCTTATACGAACGTCATTATGAATGTCTGCCATTATAATATACATATATATTTATGTGTGTGCAAGGTTCCAATGTATTTTTTTTCCATAACCATAATACCATATTATTACATATTATGTTGTGTTTACGACACGTGGTTTGTTATATTCGGGGTGAACCTCGTCCGTCCAGGTCGGTCGGTGATGTTTTGTTTTATATAAATACATTTTTCTGGCTAGTTGGAAAATGGAAAATATATACTCCCCAGCAATCAGCTCGAATTGCCGCCGAAAGCGCGTCAATATATAAAACGTTGAAAAGACAATACGAGACTTCAGTGGCGTTTTTCCGGTTTTCCAACCCTCCCCCCGCTGGCCACTGCGTTCAGTTAATAATGTCCCCGGGGATGGATTCAGTTAACGCGGACCCTAAATGTAACGCAACGGATACCGTGTGCGCAAAAAAAAACCCATTAGCCGCACGCTACCGGCTATAATACGACACTCGTCACGTCACTCGACACCTAATAACCTGATGGCGAATATTTGATATTTTATACTGCAGCTTCATCGCGAGAAAGACGGAGCGGGGCAAACCAAACGCAATAAATAATAATAATAATAATAATAATGATAAATAAATAAAAATCACGATAATATAATGAATAAAAAAAACTAATAGGCCCGTAAATAAATACGTCACGTAGGCTCCAGCTATTTGTACCCGAATTTTAACGCCATCGGACCGTACACTATTACGAATTTGTCAGCAGACTGCGGAGAAAGAGCGAAAAAAAAAATCTGTTTTCTTGTAACATAAAAGAACAACCCTTAAAAAATCCAAATCGACACAGAAAAAGAAAATAATAAAGTGGCCAAATGCTATTTTATTTATTCTTTTATTGAGTGCTTTTTCTCCTTCACCCTTCGGGGTATCTTCTAAATATTTAAAACAAAAGAAACTGCTTTCTTTTTTTCTCTTCTCTTTCTTAGTCTTTTTTCCGTACCATAAGGTTAAAAAAGCTGTTCCGAGAGCACAGTCATAATGCGACAATCCCCACATAAACACCACCCTCCGGGGACTTTTATTTTATACTTTAAGTTTTTTAGAGGTTTTTACATTATAATACGAGCTAAGAAACGACACACCGACCAAATAGCAAAGTTCTCAGATTAAACTTTCATTCTACTCTTGTTCACACCCCTAAGATTGCTATACAACAGCAGACATTGTTTCTCTTTTGTTCCCAACATTCGTAATAGAACAAATTGTACTTTTCTTTATGTACACAAACTCTATGGTTAAAGAACACCTTTCATTTTTGCTAAAATCATTATTTATTTTCATGAGGAAAAGGTCAATTATCCATTCTAAAAAGTACTTTTTAAAGTTATCAAGTTTAATTTAGTTTGTTTAAATATTATAGTTTTTGAACGTTGGCTAACGAGAGTTAAAAATTTGTGTTTTAAATCATTTTTTATTTTTATTTTTTGTAAGATAATCTTATTAACTTTATAGTTTAGTTGATCTCGGTTGCAAGAAACGTATAAATGGCCTATTAATATTTGTTACGTATTTATAAGAACATTTTAAAAATAATCACATTTTACGATCATATTTCTGGAGTCTATTTTTTTTCCTTCACAATATTTCTTTCAATTACGAGTAGGTTAATTTATACTGACGCAATACACATTTTTACCAGTTGGTGTATTACTATATTCGCTGCGCAAGGGTAATCTTATACACTTCAATAAGTTTAGACAGCATAGTAATACGTATAATCATAAATCATAATATAGTATAATGGTTTTAACGCATAATAATGTTATTAAATTTATTATCTATTATATTGAATGAAATGATAATTGCATACGTTTATTGTTGCGTACAATGAAAAAAAGGCATCAATTGTCCATCAAAAAATAAATCACTCTGTATAGGTTTATATATAACTGCTCGTGAATTGTATAAATTGAAATCGATGCCCGATCAAACCACAGCTGAGTTAATGATTTATTTATCGCTTCACAGACCAATGTGCACTACCCGCTCGTTCGGAGACGATGATCGACATTCGCCACTATATCGTCATCATCATTAATGAAGATCCACGACTGACGGATTAATCGTAATCCATTTCTAGGCCGACTTTACCTGCGACGACGGCTATAGCTGCCACCCCGCCTAAGTATAAGTTTTGTTGTTCCCACCCCCCACGGGAACGGTCCGAATTTCGTTTCGTTCGTTCGCCGACATTCGAGCCTATATACATTTATACCGGTGCCGCCGCCGCCGCCGCCAGGGGAAGTTTATCCCGGAAACTTCAGACGGAGGAGTCCCGTCAAGGGTTCGCCTGCATTGTTACACAGTCGCCGGGCGTGGAGTTCACGGGTTTCTCTGCAGCCGACCCTCCGGTGGACGAGCTTGATCTGTATATCGGCCGTGGGCGTCAACCGTGTCCCCGGGGGATGACGAAGGCCCGGACGCGAAGCGACCGCCGAAACTATACATATTATATTACTATAACCTAACAGATACGCGTATAGTTTCGCTATAAACAGTTTGGTAAACAGCGAGAAATCCAATCGAAAAGTTATCCTAATGGATTTCAAACGTGTTTCGATGTTTAAATTATATTACGTATCGGTATATTATATATATATATATGTGTGTGTGTGTAATTCAGTCGTACGAGTTTCCATTAAGCTTCCCGAGGGGGTAGCAAACATTTTAACTAATCGTTAGAATCTGCGGCAGCCGCAAACACGCTAAAACGAGTGTCTCGGTATATAATACATCGCAGATATTTGAACTTGGCAGTAGAATAGAGACCTCGGTCAAACACACAACAGTATAATTACTATGATGTAGCGTTTAGTAATATACTAATACGTCATAATATATGGATAGTATGCACAATATCAAGTAGTGATAACCGGCATTGTATAAACTATACAATATTATAGCACAGTCACTAGTTACACACGAGAATAAGCGTCATCGTCTACTTACAACCTCACCGAGTATGCCTACTAATGGCCGGTCTGTATAATATTCGTTTAATACTTTAACAGGTATACATGGTATTATGATATTAATAATAAAACAAATTAATGTTATATGATATAAAAACTGTATATATGTGTAATATTATGTAACATCGCTCAGACCAATAATTATTACTCCCGGGCATGGCAAAATACCTACGAGTGCCCACTAAAAAAAATCTGCCAGACCAAAAACACACGTGTTTAAACTTACAGTACCCTCCCCACTGTAAAAAAAAACCACCCGATGGCCTAAGTTGCCGCGGGTTGATAAAAAAAAATAAAAAAATTACGTTCCTTGCAACAGCACTATCGGTATTATAAAATATCTACAACTATCTAGATTTATAAATATATTGTATTTATATATTACCTATATTATATTAATTATTATAACCAATGACCTTATACTTACGTCGACGCGTAAACGATTCGTTAGTTTTTGGCGCAACGAATATAGATAATATTGTAATATAACGTATTGTTGTAATCTCAATAATATATATTTTTGTATTATTATATTTTCAACGCTATAAATAATTACAATGATGTGATATTATAATAATACGGTACAGGGTGGGCTGCCGCCGTACGTTTTCCCGTTATTATATATTAACACTGTAGTCGGTGGCCAAACCTGTATAATATATTATATATATTAAACATTATAATATATACAAATACCGTACACGTTTATAATAATATAAGTACCTATATAATATATTATATTATATTAAATAATATAATTAAATTGTAATTATCGTAATCGGGCGACCGTAAAACAAACAAACCGCCGAGGGACGACGACGAAGGGGTATAAGAGTGATGGGGGGGGTCGGAGGGGGTTTGCGGCGGCCTCTTATTATTATCATTATACGCACACACACACACACACACAAACGGAAACAAACACACACACGAGCAAACAAACACGCACAATGGCGCGCGCGGTCAGGACCGTACTCGCGCGGGATGGATGATGGGCACGCGCGGTCGGCCCATCAAAAAACGATTTAATTATTTATCTGGACGGATGCACACACCGCCGCCGCCGCAACCGCCACCACGTGTCCCCCGGGCCGATGTCTCGTGTACACGCCGAGCGTTTTGACGATCGAACGCCGCCGCCGACGCCGCCGCCACGGTCGTCGTAGTCGTATAGTCACCGCCACCGCCGCCGCCGCCGCACAATACAAATACGCGCGGCGCACGGCAATATTATAATAATAATGAAAACCACCGCGACCACCGCCGCCGCCGCCGCCGCCGCCGCTCTTTTAACCGCGGCACCCTCGCGCCACCCCTACCCCACAACGCCCTTCCGGCCGCGTAATGGGAAAATCATATTTTTACTCTGTGTACGCGGAGCACACCAAATCAATTTGACCGCTTGACGGATCATGTTGTTCCGCGAATCATTATTATTATTATATTATTATTATTATATATAGGGCGCCGCCACCGACGTGATTTAACATCTATATCTCTCTCTCTCTCTCTCTCTTCCCTCCCTCACTCTCTCTCTCTCTTTCCCTCCTCACTCTCCCTCTCTCTTTCCCTCCCTCACTCTCCCTCTCTCTGTTCCCCTCTCGCTCTCTCGCTCGTTCTCTATCGCGTATCTCTCTCACGACCACCCCGCTCTCATCCGGTCACAGCACATAGCACGCTGCACCCTGTCGCCGCCGTCTCTACAATATTATAACCGCGTCCCTCCGTTTGGGATCCTTATTATTATTATTATTATTATTATTGTTATTAAGTAGTAGTGGTAGTATACCAATACCACGGCGACGGTATCGATCGCAAATATTGACTTATGACCCGGAAGTGTAATGTATAAAAGTTTATTTTTAATACCGACAGCATCACGAATTGGTGTATTATATTATATTAACTTAACTGTCTATAATATGCGTGCCTATATCGCGTGCAATACCCATCGGCGCAACTAGTGGGGTCTCGGAGGGGGGGGGGCTTATTAGATCCCTCAAATAATTCCATAGCCCCCGCGGATGAAAAATAATGAATCTCAGAATTTTGTGTCCGATACTTTTAGTCCCCTTAAATCTATGCTCTAGTCGTGTCTACCCATGGCAACACCCGTTTAAGACATGGGATTTGTGCACACATTCAGTGATAGTAGCGAGACTGCAATAGTTTTACGAAGAGAGATTATTCAAACCTAAAAGTGCAAAATGTATAATATTATGTAGGTAGTGTATAAACTATATATGATAAAAAAAATGGTGTGTTATATATTATTATAGAAGTAGGAAATCTTACCGAAAGAGACTCGGGAAATGTCATTGAATTATTTTGGACACGTTAACCTGCTAATTTGTCCGTGCATCCCACTGACTTGTTTTTTACAGCGGCATTTTTAATATTAATAACCAAGTGCATCATACTGTTTCAGGTAAAACGGGTGCTCAGAAAGTTTCATTTAACTACATGGATTGGAAATCGAATCATTATACAATAATTCTTTAATATCAATATATCATAATATAGACATGGAATACGGTTTGAAGAGGTCATTTTTCGATCAAAGTTAGTATAGTTTTTTCGTGGCTCAAGATAAATGTTTGGAGAAACGTTAAGAAGGCAGCATTGATTGAACTCAGATTCATCGTTCAAATTTGATTATATTATCAAATTTAATATCACTGCATCAGCTTGCACCGAGCGCGGGGCGAGACTCCCTCATCCTCCAATCTCTGATGCGGATTTCTCTTTTCTTCATTTTTTTATATTATTATTCAATTCTTTTATTATTATAATATTGTACACACATTTGTAAAATGTTAAAACAAAAAGAGTAATGATTAAATACAAATAGTATACATAAATATGTAGTTTTTGCTTGGACGTATTTTTTATAAACATGTAAATTACCAATTTTAATGTTACACATATTTTTTTCTGTTTTTAGTAACAATGGTGTGGACTTGCAGTGGTCTCAAACATGTGGCCCACAGCAAACATTTATTTCCAAAAACGAATAAATATTATTAAACAAAAAATCAATATTTAGGTATATCTTTGTAATATACCTAGTACTAAATACAGTTAATAAATTATAATAATATTATAATCGGTAGAAGAAATTAATTTTGTCCGCGAACCTTTGACGTATAAATCTATGGCCCGATGGTAATTTAAGTTTGAGACCACTATAGTGTAAATATTGTGTGTATATAATATTACAATGTTACATCGCACATAAATGTTGTCTTTCATAAAATATTCTGATATAATAAAATAACAGCAATATTTATATTTAACGAAATATCATATTATACTAAGCAAGGTAACAAACTGTAGCTTGTGAATCAGCCATCAATAGTGAACTTATTTTATTTGTTTTATAAAATATTCCATTCCGTTCAATGCAGCTGAGAATCTACTTCAAATAAACGCTTTGCATTTCTTTTGTATATGGAATTTATAATGATAAACCAAAAGGGATACTGGCCAAATGTTTTTTTTTAATGTATATAAACGATAAACCTTATCAAAAACTGAACACTTGCATTAAACAAAAGTATTATATTTTGAATTTTCATACTAGCTCTGTTATAATCCACGGAGCAATTATTATTGTCATTCGACTGTTTAAGTGGCATACTCGCCCTAGTGTTGTGGATGTGTGCAATTTAGGGTGATAATCAGATATAAGCTTGGGCACTATAATGGAAAATTGGATTATCGCCGAATGTGATGGAAAATCATAGCCCGTTTAAATCCATCAGAGTTTCCACTAGATGGTTCTATAATGTTTTGTTTATAAGCCCTTATATATTTTAGTGCTGCGAATTTAAAGCAGAAAAAATCACATAGTGAATTAATGTTTTATGAATGTTTTTAAATACGCACCCAAATGGGAATTATTTGAAAACATAAATTAAATACCTAAATATAGATGTATATATAATTTGTCGTATAATTGCACGAGTAGAGCAGCAAAACTAAAACGCAGAAGTTATATTATTTAAAAACAAAAAGTTTATGTTTTCCTCCTACGGGCCCTGTTCAACGGAAAGCTGTAATAATTAATTAATTAAAATCACTACCTCCAGGCCCGAGTGGTTCCGGATTCAATGTTTGGAATATTATTTATATAATAAATACAAATACATTAATCTGTCCGATGAAATATATTTTATTTAGGTAACGACAAACCGTTCAATCTGAATACGAATCAAAATTATCAGTTTGAATGTGTTCTAATAATGCTGTACAATGTCGATGAACAGACGTAGTTACCTAATGTATTTATTATACGTATACCTATACCTACGGAAATATCAACTAATAGCTAGCGTACCTACCTAGGTATATTGAATAATATAAATGATTTACGTGTTTCCATGTAATGACCAACACACATTTAATTACATATAAATATTATAATAAATTAACACACAGACATCGTAATAACATTATACAGGTACAATGTATACCCGACAACCAGTAACCGCATCACCCATATGATGACCCATCGGCTTACATCCATAGGCGCAACTGGGGTTAAAATTCCGGGTGGGTGGGTGGGGGGGCTAATGCCCACCTAACAACACTATTTCTTTTAAATAACCCCCCTGCACGGGGTGCTTAAATCTAAACCGATAAGGGATATTTTGAAGGGGGGGGGGGCTAAATCGTAATCAGGGGGTCAAGCCCCCCTACCCTAGTTGCGCCACTGTAAGGCAATACATTGTTGTGTATTATTTTTATTCGTGATGACGATGATAGGTATACACGACACGGTCGACACGAGAACGACGCACGCGTGGCCATACGCGCAGTACGACTTGAAAGATAAGTGCCGATCGTCCGTGAAATGCAGGCAATTACAGTAATTAATGCTTCAGATAATTTGCATTCGTTTTTCTTTTTATATACGCGTACCACCGGCTATATAATATCTCTGCTGCCGTTTGCCAAGACGAGTTTCGTCTCGTAGTACGCCACGAACCCGCACCGCGACGGAATAACAACAACGTGACGACGATATCGTAATGACAATAATAATAGTAATAATAATTATTATAAAAATAACGATATAATAATAATATAATTGTATTACGCATGCCACCGCAGTGCCTAAGTGTGTACGATATTATTTTCTTTTTTCCGGTCGTGTGTCTCTCACATGTGCAGCTCCCGGCTGGCACATATAATATTATATACGCAGTGTGCGTCTGTGTGTCCAAAAGCCAAACAATCTTAATTAGTTGTAAAGATTTAACAGCCCGTGTTGTTGTGATGACGTCGACGGTGGCGGTGGCGGCTTTACAGACCGCTCTCAAAGCATAATAATAATAATAATATTCCGTCGTTAATATAATTTGTATGATATCCGTAAGGTAATTAGGCTCTCGGCAATTATTACAAGAAAGAGATCATTAACGAACAGCATTTTTGTTTGTGTTTCGGAAACGCCTGCTTGTGCTGCCCGCCCGGCCGATAAATGCCGACAAAGGGACCAGCAAACGACGGCGGTGACCTTGTTTTTTCAAACTAGTCCATCTGTTTTTTTTTTTTTTTAGGATAAAGTCAAATTCGATACGGGGACGACAATTTTTCTTTGCTACTCCGCCACCCCCATAGACCAGGTGTCGGCAACCTGCGGCTCGCGGGCCACATGCGCGGTTCTTTCGATCAAAAGTTGCGGCTCTTCAGTTCCATATTCCATACTCAAAAATTAACCATTTTATTATATAAAAAATATCGAATAATATGTTTTGTGCGAAAAATATTTGTTATTATAGGAATAAATATTATTTCTTGTTTAAAGTCGTTTTTTTTAAACCAAAAATCAAATGTATAATATAATACAAGCAAATATACACCTATGTACTATAATATTGAAACGAACATTTTTAGTGGCTCTTTAAAAACTGGGAAACTTTGTTAATTGTAACTTTTAGCTCTTCCGTCTCGAAAGGCTGCCGACCCCTGCCATAGACACTGTTTAACCGTATGACAACGACGATACAATTCATCAGCATATATATTCATCCGTTTACAGTTCCCGCTGTAAATAATCATAATAATGATCCCATAATGCCGTTATAACATAAGTAGTTATAATAATGCGATAAGAGCAGAAGTAAAATCTTAGTACAAAAAATAATCTGGTGAATTGAATGATTCCAAAGTGATATAAAGTTTACTTAAAAATTCAATTGAAGGCGATGACTGATGTCATCTCACTCGTTATTATGATAGGTGAAAAAAACGGCATATATGATTAAAGCATGATTATCAAAAATGTTTTATTTTTGGTTTAAAAAATTAACCAATAGCGGAAAGCGAAACCCACAATATGTTATAAATTTATCAATAAATAAAATAAGATAATATGAAACGTAGTTTTAATAAAATATCGTCTCATATAAATATGCATTTATATTACCTATTTAGTATATTAAATATCTTGGCGATTAAATTTACACTTAGATCACATCACAGTCCATTTTACGACTGCGACATCTCTAAATTTTATATGGTGCACACGTTTATATATATATTATATTTCAGCCGGCTCGTCTAGCTGTCGAAAGTTAAGTCATCGTACATAATAATAAAATATATACCCAACAATATATTACTCGTGACACGCATAAAAACCGAAATATCATTTTTATAGTGATAATTGTACGATGGTATTGTCGTGCGGCAGCATACCTATATATTATTATAATGCATATTATATTATACTACTGTGTACGCATATTATACAATCGCCTATGTCATAATATTATACGAAGAAGAAATCGTGTGAAATCCGTGTCCGAGTCCGGTGTGACCCGCAGGGGAGGACATCCGAAATCCATTAGCGGCGCAACAACGACGACGGATACAAATCGCCCGGAGGCGAACACCGGACCGAATGTCTCTCCCCCCCCCCCACCATTCACTCAAACTCACGGCCTATCTATCCGTCTATCCATCCGATGGCCCTACCCCGATAATTTGCGATCGCTGGCCTTCACACGCACACCTGCTGCAGGCGTTTTGCAGCGAAGTCGTAGAACGCAAAAACGTTCAAACAATCAGACCTACACGTCAGAGATTGGCGTTAACATTAGGTATATAATGTGCGCTCGGGAAATACTTATTACGATATATTATTTGCGATAGTAGCGATGAGTAGCATACATGTACCTACCCATGTGGGTTAGTAGATATTCTCAATTCGTTACTCATTTTCCAACATTGCAGAACAGGTGGCAGTCAAAATACTAATATATAATAATGTGCAGCGTAAATATTCCGCATCCCTGAAAACATTATAATATAATTAGTGAGTTATGGGGACGTTACAGTGACATTTGTTGTCTCCGACTTACAGGTGTGTGACATAACGAATTTTACACTCAGAAGAACACGTTTATCTCCGTTAGTTTAAAAATTAGAGTGAGTTGACCTCTTATACAATTAAAGGTACGATTATTATCTGGACAATGACATATGTTTTTTTATTATATTTTAATTTTAAAACGAGTTATGAGTATTTTAAGACGAACAGACAATTAACAATTTTAAAATACACATAACTCGCTTTAAAATTAAAATATAATAAAAAACCTATGTCATTGTCTAGATAATAGTCTTACCTTTAACTTTTATAAGAACTCAATTTGCTCTAATTTTTAAACTAACGGAGATAAATGTGTTCTGCTAAGCGTAAAAAAATGCTATGTTACGCACTTGTAAGACAGAGACAACAAATGTCACTGTAACGTCCCCTTAAGTCAACCGCTATATTCTATAATTTATCTAAAATTCTTATAAAAGTGTTAAGTAGATAACTACCTTAATATAAGAATTTAGTAATAAAATCTATCTAAACGTAAACCAACCTAACGTTTATTAAACTTAAATAATTATATAATACCTATTATAATTAATCGACTATATAATGTAATATATTCAGTCAGAAATAATTCTAAATATATGCCAAGTCCAAATAATAATATATAAAACTATAATGAATAAACAACACGAATCAATCACTCCATATTCCACCATAAGCATCAATTTATACAATGAATTCAGTATAAACTATAAGTAGGTATCTACAAATATGCACGATTGTGTTGAACCTATATACAGCTACTTTAATTAGTTCATTAATAAAATAAATTCTGTTGTAAGAAACATATAAAATAAAATTAATAAATTAGTTTTTATAATATTTGATTTGTAAAGTATTTGACGAGGTATTAGATATTATTGTGTTTTTCTGTGTTTCAATTTGCAATCGATAGTAAGTTATGTTACCATAAAAATAAATCTGCATAGTATCATTTTATGATTATTATATACATCTTCAGATGTTAAAAGTTAAAAAAAATTAATATTTTGTCGATTGGCTTTATTTATCTACACATTTTATTAAGGTGTATTAGTGCATACATATTTTCAACAATCATTAGGTATAAAATGGAATTAGTGAATAGTATATTTGAATGTTTAATACTATTATAACGTTATAACTATAGTTTATAAACAATATTGAAGTTTGTGAACAAATTGTGGCTCATGATTTTAAAATGTGAAAAAATCTATTAATATTCGTAATGTACATTCGAGAGATATTTGTTGTGTCACAATATTTGTTATGGTTATTTATTATAATATAAACGAAAATAAGAAACAAATTTAAAAAAGTAAATCTACCTTTATTTTAGAACAAACGATTATTATTTAAATGTAATATTGTTTATAGGTTTTAGACTGTTAAACTTTACTTTATCAATAAATACGATCTAAAATTATACGAAATATGTCTTACAGCAAGTTAAAATATTATATAGTTTTTAAAAATACTTATGAGCATTTAAATATAGTAGGTAGGTACAAACATTACTATGGTGCTATAGAAATCATATATTTTCGACCTCATGTAAAAAAAAAAATGTTATTACGTAATACGCCTATTGTTGATTTCGGGGATTCGTTCGACTAGACTTTTTATTTTTAACTGTTCGTGTTCTATAATAGGAAACACCTTAGTATGATGGGATTATGGTCTTTGATCGTCAAACAAGTTCAATTAAAAAGTGCTCTAGAGTTTAGACCAATATATGTGTTCTCGTGTGCAAGGTCTCAGCAGATTGAAAGTAAAAGAATACAAAAACTCGTAAGTTGTCGGAAAGGCGTCAGCCAGCTCAAAGTTTAGAACAATAATCAATTTGTAGTTTGCTACACTCGCGGTACAGCTATACAGGATAGCACGAACGCGAAAGAGTGAGAGAGATATGAAGTGAACGGCAGCAAGTTAGGGGTGGGTCGGCATTATTATGGAATTAGCGACCCTCGTGTAGCTGTCGTGTCTTCGGTTTAACGCCACTACCCCTCCAAAGATATCCTTATACGCACGCAGAGTTATATAGCGTACATGTATTCGGGCTTAACGTACACACACACACACAAACGTATGTAACAGCTGCGCCAGCTGCCAACCCTCTGTTTAGAAAATAATACATTTAATTCTACGACTAAAAAATAGAATAAAATAATAATAATAAATGAATTGATAATTTATTTTTGACGATTTTAAACCGTTAATGTAATTCAGTCAACACTCACAAGTCCGAGGTCACATCCGAAATATTGTGCGCCAATACCTCTGTAGTAAATTATATATATATACATGATCATGGTTTATATCGTAACCTTCTATATTGAGTATATATTGGGTGATGTATTAAAATGACAATTATACCTAAATTAATGAATTATATATAAATACATTTGGGTACAAGGTATAACAGAAATAACTAATTAAATAACTATAGGTATGGAATACCGTTTGTTCTTATGGATATTTTATTTTTTTTTAAGTAAGTAATCCTTCCGTACGATGTACAATATATTGTATATATAAAAGAACAGGCCGCCGTTTTAAGTAGCAATTTTCTAACGACATTATTGAATTCTTTTTTCCAAATACTTTCACGAGTGTCACCTCGTCACCCGATTTTTCATTTTTTGTCTGAGGAACGTGGACAGGGGGTGTATTGTATTTAAATATTAGGTATGGTTTTTTAGCGTGTCATAAAAATAATTTAACGAATTTTCTTCACAGAGTTGTTCCGATATAATCACCCGAGTGATCTATTATTTCCAATCGTATTGTCACTCGAAAAATGCAAATTCTGTTGCTTAAGAAGCCGGGATTTTATTCGTCATCTCAGAAACTGAACTGTAATCCGTTTTTACGTCTGAGATATACCTTTAATGTCTGTTGTTTGCGAGAAACGTACGTGTACCGATTATATTATAATCGTTTACGCACTCCATCGTAAATAAAGACTGACGAAATCATAAACTACAGATTAATATCATATTATACATATATAGTTTTAATATTAAATACAATAATACACGAGAGTTGTATGGATAACACCGATCACTTTATTTTTATACCATGACTACCCGAATTATATATATTGCGTTATAGAAATAATTTAGTTTTGACTTTTACTTTATACTAAACGATTATTTGAAAAAATGTTAAAACGTATTGTCTTAATGTCATATTATAATCTAATACAGAGGTACGCAGATATACATAGCACCGGACTTTAGGTGTGTTCATTTTTTGCCGGTCGAAGTCGGCTCATACAGCTAGTATTACCTATGTAATGATCATAATTAAATCAGCCTCATTTCAATATTCAAGAACTGTTTATGTGGTATTCGAATAACTATATTATACCTATATACATATTACACGGTCTGCACAACCATGCCGGATTAAACATAAGTTTTCGCTAATCGAATGGGTAGCCGATTGCATTTAATTAAACCACGAATGTTTGAATGTTCGATTAATTTGTATCAACGGAGTACAATAGTACATATCAATATTATCTCATATTATACGGCCAGTATATTTTCTGCTTTTTTTAAATATATAATATGATATTATATTCCGATAAGGGTTGAACAGTGCCATCTCACGGTAAAATATTTTAAATTTCCCGCGAACACGAATGTATAGATGACGCTTCACTAATAGAAAACCATACAAATATTAAATTTGTTGAGATATTAATTATTATGACTATTTATAATTATTTTATACGAAATTGGTGTGCCTATATTGTAGATTAACAGTTAATGGTAATTACTAATCAGCTACTAATATTTATATTTGTTCATCGTTAATATAACATTTAATTTATATTTATATATAAATATTATATAGGAATTGACGGAAAATGTGCATGTCGCTTTTCAACTATTACTTAGATTACGTTTTCCAAATACAGTGAAGTTTAGAATATTTAGATACATTTTACGCTATTTATATCGGTACTTGCAATAATTGAATATTTTCGTTATTTTCAAAAAATAATGATAAAGATGTTTATACTTGGTAAAAAAGCTGAGAAATGTAAAATATTATAATAATAATAAATCGCAATAAACCAATTTCAAAATATGTATCAAAAATAAAAAGTCCCACATTTTTTTAAAAATTTTTAGTTTAACAAACTCGTAAAAATGATGAAAAAACTCAAATCTGTTGTTGATGAAAATCAAAATGTAAATAATTTTCAATTTTAATAGCTCAGACTTGTAAATTTAATACAATATCCCTCATAAGTTTGTCCAACAGTAATTTAAAAATCACAAAAATGTATACACGCGATTTATTTAATTGGCAATTCAAGTTCAAATGTTGACAATATTGGATAATTTATTATATTTTATAGTTCGCTCAATTTTTTTTTATGTAATCGTAATCATTCCACTCTTCATTGAATAGAATTTAATGCCATGGTAGCTCTACGGAATTGACTGTCTAGTAATCTACTAAAGATTAAAATTTGAACCACTACATGTGAAAAATTTGAATTATAAGCAGAAACTTGTCTACCAATTTGATATGGTTGCTACAGCTTTGTATAATATTTAAACGTTGTTGTTTTAATATTTGAAAGATTTAAAGCAAAATAAAATAATTTTAACTAGGTAGGTACAGGGTTTAAAACGATTCTGAGCGAAAACGGTCAGTCAGCCTATATGATATTACTAAGTATATTTGATGATATTATTGTGAGTAAAGTAATTTATATATTAACCTATTTACGTGGAACCTTGCACCGAACGAAAAATACCAGTCATTTTAATAAAAATATTGATTAAATTAATAATATCATTGTTAACATTCAGTTAAAAATATGCTTATTGATACCGAGATGAACAATTTGTTAAAATAAGAATTGACAAATTATTTGATTTAATATTTTTTTTGTTAATATAATATTTCATCTTAGTATCAATAATATATTTGATCGACATTTTCTTAAAATAACTCAGAGTTTTGTTAATTTTTATCAAAATAGTTATTATTGAACTTAACTAAAATATACTTCTTAATAATATTAAATAATAAAACCGATAGAATATTTATGATTTTAAAAAAGTAAGTATAATCAATTTAATAACAATCAACTAATTTTATAATTGTATATTATTGGATTAAAAAATGAAATCAATTGCATATTTACTTAAATTTATATTTCATAGATACCTAAACACAATAAAATATCTGTATAGTTTGTAGATATTCTATTTATCCGCAAGTATGTATAAACACAAATTATATATTATTATCCAGAATCCATTAACATACAAACATACCATTTTTCTGTTACAGTGAAAAAATAACTAAGTATATTATTCTATTGAAATGAATATTTTTAATAATAATTTACATAGTCAAATTTATTTATAAAAATAATAACTATAATAGGTATTTATATAAATACAATTAAGAATACATAAATTAAATAAATAACAATTTGTAGGTAAATTGTTATATAATATTAGATAATGGGGGGGGGGGGCATTTTCATGATAAAAATAATTATTTACAAATCAAAAAGGATTCCTATATATATCCATTAAAGATAGAAAAATTATAATATATTATAATGCATTACATAAACATAACAAAATAAGTATTTATGATTTTGAAAAAATATTAGGTTGGTATCTAAATAAACATTATTAGGTATTGTGTTATAGCATTATTATCATATACAAACAAACAATATTCAAATTATAAATTATAAAATATAATAATATGTAACTACATTACAAAATAAAAATAAAATAAATGTAAATAGGTACCTATATAAACATAATTTTTGAAAATTTAAATTTATTAATAATTTTTAAATTTATTAACTTAGAATATTAAGATTAAAACTAATTTATCTTAGTTTTGGAAGCACAATAGATAAGGCAAAATGTTGATTACTAGTATTCAATGTAACTGTGTAAATCCATTCTGCTAACAGAAACTACAGTTTTAATTCTTTATTAGTTAAACAATTTTAAATTATCTATACAAAATATAAGTTAATTGATCACAGATCAAGTAGCTTTTGTATTGAAAAAACAATATGGTTTGGAGAAAAATAATATAGGTAATGAAAATAATTTTGGATTAATTATATTATTCAGTATTTTACAAAATACCTAATTGTAGATAATATATAAAACATTATATTAAATTAAATTATTTATTATAAATGGTATTATATCTAAAACTATAAAGCAGAGACCCGTGTGGCGCTCCTTTGACGATTTTTTGTACTAGCGTAAGAGACGGCCAATGAAAAACTAGACTTAGAGATTATAATTTTGAAGATGTATAGAAAATATTATCAGAAAAAAAAAGGTATATTTACGAAGAACTTATTGTATTTAAAGATTAAAGATAAAAACTAATATTTATTTTATCTATTAATATAAATAATTTAGTTTATGTATGAAGATATCATAAGTTTATAAAATTGTCCATGTCGTTCCCGCCGCTATTTTATGATTTATTCAGCAGTTTTCGTCGTCTTTAGTGTTTGATGGCTTAAATATTTCTTGGTACATAATATTATAATATCCGTGTAGCGTTTATACTACGTTAATATTTTGTATAATTAACTAACGAGTTTTTTTATTAAAATATATATTTTAACGATTTTTTAGTCGTTAAATCTGTAACGATTGATTAGGTATACACTCGACAAAACGAAAAAAAAAGGAACAATATTTTTTCATGTTCACAAAATATGTTTATTAATAACAAAAACAAAAAATAATACAAAAATGTACAAAAAAATATTTTTCAAAACAGAAACTGTATTTTTTTTGAAAAAAAATAGCACATTGGCTATCAATAATATTATAATATATGTTCATAACAACAATAGGGCCGAGAATAAGAAAAAAAAAATCAAAATTTATAACATGTGAACAATTTGAAATAATTTAAAGAAATAAAAGGAAAAAAAAACTTCGGACAAGAGACAGGACAGGACAATAAATAAGGGGGGGGGAGTATGCGAGATGGCGAATATTGGTGCGGATATATGCAATGTTATTGGCCACTGGTCACCTCTGCACGTTCTCACGACCTTTCCCGCGAGTTGCCGAGTATGTCGCTGGCGCGTTTGCTCGGCCGCTTGACGACCTTGCCCAGCCGGCGAGGCCAGACCGAGACGGCCACGGGAGCGACCACGGTTGACGGAGCCGAACGACGGCTAGTGCGCGATGTTGTGCGCGTTGACGGTCAACGGCGCGACGATTCTGCCGACGGACGGCGAAGACCAAGACACGGAGCGAGCGAAACGAGATTTTGTGCTGCGGAACCGGCGGGGACGAGCGAAGCGGTCGATTTGGGATTACCGCGGGGCGAAAAGGCGAGAGTCGGCGGACCGCAGCGCGATCCTCAACTCTCGGTAATTTTCGCCCTGGCGTTGTCCCTTCTCGGCCGCTTCTTCGTTCCGCCGCCGCGGTGGTGAAGTCGCGCGCCGCTAGACCCTGAAACCGTCAAGTTTCCTCGGATCCGGCGGCGCTGACGTGCCCGTGTTCCTATCACGCAAATCTCCATACCACTCACCCCGTGCCAAGGTCTCCGCCGCTGCCGTCGTACCGAGTCGCCATCGCCGTCGCCATCGTCGGTGTACCGTCGGGGCGGAATCGTTGCCCGCGCCGGTACCTCTGCTAGCCGCCGTGTCGTCGCCGTCGTCCGTCGCCGCCGCTCCACGTGACCGTAACTGCAGCCGGGCGCTCGCCGAGCCGCCAGAGGGTCTCGCGCGTCAAAGACGACCGAGCGCGCTACGCCCGCGAACCCGTCGCGCCGCGGGTGGTCGGAGAACGTGCGCGGGTGACTTACCGCCGCGCACCGTCCGTGCTCTTTCTCACATACTCCCCTCCTGTGCGTCACTGTCATTCTGTCCGTCGTCTACGGCCGAGGGCCGAGCTGCGGACGGGTTTTCACCGGCAGCAGCAGCAGCACAGAGAGCGGAAAAAGCGTCTGACACTTTTCCACTTCGTGCGAGGTGCATCGCTTTTTCCGGGTGCTTCCGCCGGGTCCACCCAACCGACCAGCTCGCCAAGACTGTTTTTTACAGCTATACCCCTGACCGGCTCAATTTCGTCATCCGACACGTCTTCTGTACGCAAAACGTTGTCGAGCGGTCCGCCCTCGGGGGTAGGGGTGGGATCGACAGGCCCCGATTCCGAGGACGGCGCGTCCCCGCACGACGACGTACAGCCGCTCGCCAACAAAACGGTATGGTCCTCTTCTGCGGCTTCCGAAATTTTCGAATTTTCGTCCTCCTGGCCCGTGTTGTTGTCGCCGAGCGGTGCTGTCTCTGGGATCGGAGCAAGCTCCGACTCTGCTGCAGACGACAGCGCATCGCCGCTCGGCAATCCATCACCGTGCAAGGAGACGGTCTCCTCGGCGTTTTCGTCGAACTCCTGTCTGTCTGCGCCTCCAAGAATCGGATTTTGTCCTTCCGACTCCGGGGTCTGATCGTCGCCGGCACTCGCAGTGGTTGCGACCGAATCAATGGCAGACAGAAGAAGGGTGACTAAACCCGTGTGGTTGTCGCCGAGCGGTGCTGTCTCTGGGATCGGATCAAGTTCCGACTCTGCTACAGACGACAGCGCATCGCCGCTCGGCAATCCATCACTGTGCAAGGAGACGTCCTCGGCGTTTTCGTCGAACTCCTGTCTATCTGCGCCTCCGAGAATCGGATTTTGTCCTTCCGACTCCAGGGTCTGATCGTCGCCGGCACTTGCAGTAGTAGCGACCGAATCAATGGCAGATAGAAGAGGGGTAACTAAACCCACGAGATATTCGTCACTTTCGTCGGCGTAAGTGCCATCCATAATGTTGACTACAATTTCTTCTAAGATTTCGAGCAATATGACGTTTACCGCGTCGATGTTATAACAGTTAGTTGCCATCTTTTGTTTTAGCGAAGATAATATGTACGTGTACGTTGGGATTTAATTGAGAATTGCTAATGAGCTAAATACAAATTGTCCAACACAGAGACCGATCTCCGAGAAAATCTCCTAGACGACGGCGTGTATTACTAGCCAGCCAGTAATATGTTTATCGTTCTCGTCGGCCCGCAGTATTAGAATTTCGAGCGCGTTAATTTTTCTAAACACCATTATTGATATAATTATATTATACCTATAATATTTTAACGAGGATAGTTTTTGGTATTACGATTTGTATTATTCTGTGACTCGATTTATACTTTTAGGTGATCTTATATATATATACAAATGTTACGGGAAAACTCGAAAACTGCAAGGGCGTAATTTCAACTTTTTTTTGTTGGTGCTAAAATGTTTGCAGGCCATTCAAATCATTATCATCTGCCTTTGAAAAAATTTACTAGGAGCCTTCTATTAAATTTTCAAATTTTTTTAACCAACAAATACAATTTTATTGATATTTATAAAAAAAAAAAAACTAAAAAAAATTAAAACTGACAATGTCTGTAAACAGCTCAAAACGAGTCAAATTAATTTTCGAGTACCTATCTATAGTCATTCGTTTTTTAGATTACAACAAAATAATCAAATCGTTACTGAGAAATCGAGTGAATATCCAATGTTGTAAAAATATGAACTTTAAACGCTCATAAAAATTGAATTTGACTTTCTTGTAAACATTCTTTTTTTGATTAAGGTACACATCCTTATGAAGAATTTTGTATTACATTTTCAAACCTTAGATTTTAAAAAGAAAAACTTTTATGAATTTCAAACTTAAAATAATTTGCTAATTATCGTGTTTTTTCCGTATTTTGTCAATATATGAACTTTCAATGTTTATAAAAAAAAACTGTGACTAAGGAGTATTAATATTTTCAAATGTCATTATAATAATATAGTAGGATCTTTGTAAACTTTAAACCTAAAACTGAGTATAGAAACTGAGTATATTACGTATATACTCAGTTTCTATAACAGCTCAAAGCAAGTCAAAATATTTTAAAAATTTTTCATGTATATAAAAGGCTAATATAAAAATTCAGTGAAAATGTCATGTATTTACGATACTTTGTTTTAGAGTTACACCAAAAGCCAAAATCGATTTTGTCAAAACCCAATTTTGCGCAAAAATTCCCGTTTTTCCTTAATTTTTATTTTGCGCTTTTGAAAACTATTGAGAATTTTAAATTTTGACCTCCCAAAAGTACCAACTAGATTCACTTTCCCATCGAATAAGATACTGAAGTTGAAAATCGAAGCATTATTTCGACTACTAATCATGTAAACAGTCACAAAAATTAAAAATTAAAAAAAAAAAAACACACACATCATTGTAAAATCAATACATTCATCATTCCACTCAAAATATCCAATTTCAAAAAAAAATTGAATGTGTTTAATTTAAAGACTATTTTTAATACTAATTTCTATAATTGTTTAAAAAAACTAATAAATTACTAAGTGTTTCAGAACTTCTACCAATAGCATCTATTGACGTATATCCTGCAGGGCTTGAAACCGATTAAAATAATTTCGGTTTTGGTTTCGATTTTGTATAGCGGTTTTAAATGTTTTCGATTTCGGTTTCAATTTTTCAATACCGGTATTAGGAAATTTCGGTTTTGGTTTCTAAATGAATCTAAAATAACTTTTATAGCCTTCGCGGCTGCAGTCGAACTATTCCAGGTGTTTTATTTTTGTAAATAGTGTTCTAATATTGTATTCTTCGTTTTCACGGTAATGATGACGGTGTGGAATTGAAAAATTATTAAAAATAAAAAATATATAACTTGAGGCTCAAACATAACATTTCTAGAAGGCCTGGGTAGGTATGGCCACTTACCCACTCTACCAGTCCACCCCTGGGTAGGTAGTATTCTGAATTTAATAGAATCGACGCATGCAGAAATATTAAGTATTTATACGTACATTTACAAATTATAAGTCTTATAATATTCATGGATATCGACATTTATGAAATTATTCGGAAATGAAATGATATAGCATCTAAAGTTAGGAAGTTAAGGATGAGCAAGTTAAAATACCTAACATTTTATCGAATAAGTTAAGTCAATAGACGATAATAAGAAAAAGTTCAAAGTTTAATTAATTTGTAAAAAACACAATGTTTTATTCTACAGTTTATAAAGATTAAAAAATGTAGAGCTATGTAGGTAATAGGTATCTATTACTATAGGCAGTACAGTGCTGTATATTCATACAGTCATCTAATATTTGATATCCTAGATCATTTACATTGGTTGCTAGCCAATCAACAGCGTCATCATAGTTACAGTATTGAAATCCTGGAATATTATTTAATAAATCACCAAAATCTTTATGATTATTTAGAACAAATTCGTTTTGATCTGTGTTTTTGATGTACATAATATTACTAAAGTCTAAAATTATAATATGTTATAATTTTATTTGTGTTAGTTTAAATTCTTCTATTTTGTTAATTAATTTAGTGTACAGATGTTATACTAATCTTTAATTTTTTGTTTTTGTTTTATGATACGTATTAAATATTAATGAATTATGTATGTTATACCGAGTGCACAATTTTTTTTGTTATTGATACTACTGTAGTTGAGCATGTATAGGCCGTTTACCCAAATAAAATAAAGAAATTTCAAAATATTTATAATACAATATATTTACGCCATCTAGGGATGTCTTTCCACTTCCCAGCACAGAGTGGCAAATGAAAATTGTAGTTTAAATGCATGGCCAATATACCTATTTCAGAAAATAAAATTTAATTACAAATTATTCAATAGTAATAAATATTGATAAATGCCACGCCATCTGGTGATATTATATAAAACAACCCGATATGGTAGTCACTGGTCAGTAACGCTAACCACCAATAAATTGAGAAAAAATAAAATATTTTATAGGTGGTTCCTACCACAGACCGTTATGCAATAAGTCGAAAAATTATATAGTCAGCAGTTACTAGCAGTTAGTACTCTACTAACTAGTAACTACCACACCGGAAAGAGTTTATGTAGGTATTTTAAATTTTCCAATGTATTTGGTTAATTATCAAAAAATATTGACAAAAAATTATTATGTTTCGTAAAAGTTTAAAAAGAAAATTACAGTAATGTTGCACTATGTATAGCAATTTAAAAATATCGAAAATAAAGTCACAAATTATTGTTGAAAGTTTAAACTATAACAGAATTCGCCAAAATTACTAAAATGTGCAAATTATTTTGTAGTTATACAGTTTTGAATTCTAATAGCTGAAACTAGTAAATTTAAAGCAACGTTTCTCATAAGTTTGTCTAACAAGAATCTAAAAATTCCAACAAAAAAAAACATACACACACTTTGTTTTGTTGACATTTCAAGTTCATACCTATTTTGACAAAATTGGATACTTAAATAATTTGTTATTCTTCAAAGTTCAATTGTTTTTTTTTTTTTTATGTAGGTAATTGTAAATAAAATCAAAATTTTCGGACTAGTTTTTTTAACACTAAAACCAAGAAACTATTATAATATTTTAACATTGAATTTTTAAATTTATTAATACCACTAGATAGCGCTAAGACTACCACAATCTGTAAATTATTATATTTTTGCTCTATTGGTTCCAAAATAGTACACCAGAATTCGCCAAGATAATTATTTAAAAAAACAAAAATGACAACTGTGTTTTACTTAGTGCACACAACGACAAGTACCAAACATATTATCGTGAACACTCAACTACTTTTTCGAGGGTCACCTCTATTCCAAAGCATTTTTGGTACCTACATGGTTACATATTATTCATATTATTCATATTAGTCTAGTCTTCCTATGGCTTTTCATTGCCACTCACGTATTATTATACACATAACATCATAACACCAATGTACCATTGATCAACACATATAATAGGTATTATGCGTCGATACTTTTTTTATAATATTTTAACATCATTCTATTAACCATCATTACGATTTACGTGTTTATTTGTTTGTTTTTTATTATAATTATTTAAATAATTAAATAGGTACTGCTATTACTTTTTGTTACTATGCAAATAAGCCGAATCGTATTGTTATAATATGAATAAATAAAATATAACTATTACGATTATAAGAAATTGGTTTTTCATTAAATTGTCTGCCTATGTACCTGCCTAGATATATAATATATTTGTATTTATGTTTTAGATCACCCGCGTGCCTATAATACTTGTATGACTGTTCCGCATGCGATGAAGTCACGTGACTCTTATGAAGTAAGTTTATTACATTTACACATATTTTCTTCTCGATAACTTTTTAGTTTTTAAACTTAAATAGGTTGTTGAACTAATGAAAAATAACATATGTTTTAACTTTTAAGTACTAATATTATTAATCATGTATAGGTACTTTTCAACGTAAATTATTTATATAAAATAGTAGCAACAATAATTATTTATGACGTAGATTTTAAACATCTTGAAGTTTGGACATAGGTTAGCTTAAAATAAAATAAGTTAGATAAGTACCTAAATATGTATTTAATAATAAAGTATCTGGAATATCTAATATTTTAATGTAATAGTAATAGTCTCTCAAAAATTAAGGTATCCTTGATACCGAGTAGCTATTAGAGCATTGTTATGTATTATTTATTAAATACGGATCTCCAATATATTCCAACCTACTGCCCAAGGCCGGAGTCAACCAATCAAGCTTATTGAACCATCCAACCAAACCGAGTTCTAGACAAGCCTCCAGACTAAGTCTTCCACGAGTACCAATAATTAACGAGGATAAAGAAGAGTTGCATTTGAAATGTCATAAAATAAATTACAATACTACAAGTACTTACAGTTTAAGAAATAATTTTAATTAAACCGGACATATAGTTACTTACTACTAAATATATTGAATATTCACAATTCACATATTTATTTATATAGATAAGATCTTTAAATCGAAAAAACTTAATTTGATACCACAACGTAAACATAAAGTCATCAAAGAAAATCGTATTGACTATCGAGTTGATGGGGAAGATGATATTACGGAATTGTACGATAGCGTAACATTATTCCAGAGATTATTACGAGGAAGAGCTTATCAGACTATGGTACAAATTAAAAACTTAATAATAATATAAAGTAGGTATGGTAATATTATGGTTTTAATAGTAAATTATTATAGATGATTATGGCAAAAATCAGATATCAACCAATTTTACACTCGGACGAAAAACCAGTAACACTCGACACTGCAAATGTACCTACCTACCTGTATAATTAGCAACAAATAACAATTTATTTAAGAATGATAGTAAAGGCATAATTAATAATTACTAAAGTAACATAATATATTATCTTCTTACAGAATTTTAAAGAAATTACCGGTGCTGATGTATTAGAAAATGCTAGAAAAAAACATATTAGTAGATTTTTCGATACACTTCACAACGAATCAATCCTTATCAATAATATTGAAAATAAAAACAACATGTTGATTCAACAAGGTAATTTAAGTAGAATAGCGTGTGAAATGGCAGAGAGGAAACAAAGACAGATAGAGATTACAGGACGCATTGAACAAGACGAAATATTGAGACAAGTAATTAATTTACAAAAATTACGTATTTTATATTTTTATAGAAAAAGGTTGACGAATATGAGTTATTTTTTAACTGGTTCGTCTCGAGGAAACAGATTTTTCCAACAACTCTGGCTTGATTATTAATTTAGAATACTTTGAAAACGATGAAAAAAAGTAACATAATGTTTTAACTATAATTATTTAATGAAATATTACAGTTATATTTAAATATGTACCGACAATAATTATAAAAACTATTGGGAATTATGCATTAAAATTTAACAGAAAATAATTTATGAAAAAAAACTCACAAAATAATTATTATGTATAATATATTTACAAAAATTGTTATTGATGATATATTATAATGTATAGGTACTAAACATTCACGAACATGTGAGTGTACTTTTCTGTGAAAAAATAATGGAAGAAGCAATTCAACGGACTGCAAAAGAGGAATCATTAAAAGCGACGATGAAGTCATGCAAAAATAAGTTTTATAATACCGAGTATGTTTTGTATTATACTATTTATTTTATTACAAAAATATTATTATGTTTGATTTTTATATTAATTTCAAGGAGTGACAGAAATATTGCAAATGATCTAATGTCCAATTTCATAATACCATTAGTACACAGAGTTATATCGGGAGAAATACAATATCCAAATAATTAGTATAATAATAAATAGTTTGCCAAAGAATATTCAATAATGGCTCTCAAGACTTTTGAAAATTGTAGGTAAACATTAATATAAATTAATAAAATAATAATAATTTTGAGGGGGACAGAGTGGCCGAACGGACCTAAGGTGTCGGCTGCGGGCGGCATTTTCTTCGGGTAAGTCACGGTTTCCGGAGAGAAGTGCCGCCATCCCCCACCCGGGCATGGCAGATACCTACAACGGGTGCCCACTAAAAAATCTGCCAAAACTAACAAACACATATGCTTAACCTACAGTACCGTCCCCCACAGTGAAGAACCACCTAATGGCCCAAGTTGCCGCAGGTTACTTAATAAAAATAAAAATAATAATTATGCCAGGTCTCTAAGCTTAGTGACACTTGTTTCTAAAAATAAATAAGTGTTTACAATTAAATAATAGTTGGTTAAAAATAATTAGTTTTAATTTCAATTATTTCTAAAAGTGTATAAGTACTGCACTATAGTTACTCGTAATAATTGAGGTATTTATTCTATAGATTTTAATACTATACGATGATGGGTTTACCGATGAATTGGACAAAAGTTTAACATTATTCCAGAATATTACCAGCTTATATTTTGCTGACTATAGTTCAAATAAATAATAAACAAATAATAAATAACTTAATAATAAATAATAATATAGTATAACTAGTACATTTTACCATTATTTATGGACTAAAATAGATGGATTGTGTCTGTTCTGCGTCATTGTGTTTTTAAATAACTCCAAATATTTTGTCTTAAAATTTAAAAACCACATATTTTCACAATTTTTAACATACAGCATTTTTTTTTGTATACAATCCCATACAATTGTATATAACAACAGTGTTTTTTTAGTCTAATAAATTTTAAAAGTGGCTTTGTGTGGCACGGTCTGTACACTCTACTGCGGAAACGCTCTGAGTGTACGTCTCGGCCGGTGTTCCTAGTTCCCAGATGGGTGACCATCCAAGATTTTTAGCAATAAATCCTTGCCACACATACAAGACGTGTTCCAACCACAACCTTCCCCCCCCCTTACAAACAAAAACAGCTAATGGTCATAGTTGCCGGGCTTAAATCAATACAAAAAAAAAAAAATCCAAGAATATCAGTAGTTATACAAAGCGGACATGGGTAGATTATATTTTTTTAAATTTTTAACATAATATACAGTGGTTTAATAATATTTATCTATAAATGGTAATATCAAACGATTGTATCTCCTGCAGTAGATCGCGGACCCCGCGTGGTGCGTACGTAAGTGCATAATTATACTCTGAAGTATCGAACAATGCAAAATATTGGTCCACCAAAAACCATGGTTCGAACTCAATACATTCTGTACTAAAATACACATGTTTATAGCATTAATAATAATTATTATTATTATTAAAACCAATAGCAATCATTTTGAACAAAAAATAATAATAATAATAACAATCTCAAAATCCCTGTTTGAGGAATTCCCCGGGTTGGACCTCTTATTTATCTTTTTTCACGAGGTCTAATCTATCTCTGCACCAAATTTCATCGCCATCGGATGAACGGTTTAGGAGTGCATATAAAGGACACAGTCGTAAGTCAGTCGCAAACATTGTTTGTCTTTTATATACCTATTATTATTGTATAGATTTTGAGTGGAGCGATGAATGTATTGATTTTATAATGATGTGTGTTTAAAAAAAAAAAATTTTGTGACTGTCATCACTTTTTGAGACAGTTAAAATGCTTTGATTTTCTATTCTACCATCTTTTCTGGTAGGAAAGTGAATCTAGTTGATAATTTGGGTAGTCATTAAAAATGTTACATACCTACTCACATTTTAAATGTACCTACATTATATTAAACTATAAATAAGAGAATTCCTAAGAAAAAAATTATCATTAATTATTATAATATAATATACTATATTGGGAGGGCCTGCCACCCTGTGATTTCCCGGGCTGAAATGTTTAGCCAATCCACCGATACAAAGTACCAGTATTATGTTATTATAATATACAGAAAATCTACATATTATGATGATAATATTTTACGAGATAGCTATTATTTTATTATTATTTGTATTATCGTTATTATTATTATATAGCTTTAACAGCTGGTCGCCCGCGGTAAGGCGACAAAGTCTAACGAGTGGCGAGATTTGTCGAGGGGTCGGTTGTATAATGGTATAAAGACTTTTGGGCACAGATGATACATGTATTTATATACGAATTTTATAAAACTACACAAAAAATAATAATAAAAATAAAACTAAAACCACCGTTGTGGTTTACGCGTGCAGTCAGATTTTGAGGGGGTCGTCGCGTCGGTCCCAGGGGAAATATGTGAGGCCGCGATGCTACACAATATACCCCCCTCTCCGTCATCCGGGGGGTAAAACCTCAACGGGGGTAAGCGATTTTCTGGAAAACTTATTTTCTCGGCACGACAATAATATATATATACATACCTACACGTATATAATATGCGACGATGTCTCCGCACTATCGTCGGCCAGCCGAGACGAGAGCGTTGTCTAAGCTTATATAACGACTTGCCGAGAAAAGAAACATATTATTATATCTAGAGGCGGTATAATAGGTATATAATACGTATAATATGTAGTGAATGTGAAAAGAAAATTATACGGAAATCCGATACCTAATATAGATATCAACCGCGGTGTATCTACTTATAGTATCTACCACAGTGGTTTATAATGGAAAATTAAAAAAAAAAAACTTCTCCTATATATAATAACAGAAAGCATAATAATATATTATACTAAATGGGTGACACTTTTTTTTTGCCCTTCTCCGCCTGCGGTGTTATGAAAAAATAAATAAATAATATTCGCTACCCTCCAGGTCTTCGGAACTGTATAATGCCGACCAAAAAAAAGTTCGGATGGTTCTATATATAGGTACCTATAATCATCATCTCATCGCACTTACGAGTTTAGTCCTTGCGTTCGCACGAATCAACACATATTGCGATTGTATAGTTTATATAATAATTAATATTATATTATTCCCGATGGACGGTTAATTATTTTTCATGTGAATTAATTCTTCGGTTAATTAAATGGGACACGGTTGCCGATTGGTTTTATTGTTTGTAATGGTTTAAAACACTATATCGTATCTAACTGCAGTTATATAGAGTGGCTGTAACCAAAATACACTTCACGTGCATTTCACCAGCCCTCCCTAAGTTGGAAAATCGTAATACATTCGTAATTAATAAGATCGCAATCGTTTATTTTTCGACTCACTTACTCTGTTTCAAAAACGCTTAAGTATAGATATTGGTACAATATTGTATTTATTATATTACTATAGGTAGGTAGTACAGTATGTAGGTACCTATATATTAATTTTTTACCTTTTAACCGATCGTGACCGTTAATTTTGTTATTGTAATAATTGTTAAATAATTATCATCATTGATATACTTTTACAGATAGTAGAGTATTACTAAGTGAAAAGTGCAAATACTAAAGGTACTTCATATTTGTCATACAGTTGACATAAAGTCAAAGCGATAACCTGTATAAAAATCTGTTGGTTATTCACGGTATTTATACTATTAAGAGAGTTATTAATATAGTATACCTATGTAAGACATGACAACTTAAAAATTCTCATTACTGGTATAAAAATTAAATCATAGTAAAAAACTAACCCGTAAGTTAAATAAATTATCAAAAATTGTAAATTCTAAAAAATTGTAAATAATGTATTATAACCGCAAAGATATCCTTGAAAATAACCAAAAAATGTGTTGACAATTCTTGCGCAAACTAAAATATGAACTTGATGAAATACACACGATCAGCAAATTATCAATTAGTCATTACTGCAGGTATGAGTCCCGGTAATATAATATAGATAGATAAAGACCATCGCCTTATCAAAATCATAAATAGTTGGTAAACCTACGATCAACAAATGATAAATGGCCCGAAACAACATTTTGAAAAACAAAATTATTTGAGCTAATATTAGGTACCAATTAAATTTAATCTAAAAATGTATATTATAATGTATAAATATGCAATAAAAATTAACAAAATGGCTAAAATTATAAAAATATTTGAACTTTAATATTTATCCTGCTACATTGAGCACCTTTTGTTTTGTTAAAATTATTATTTCTATTTTTTTGCCACATATAGCAATTTTCATTTGTGTTATATTTATTTTTCGGCATATTATATAAAATTTGTAAAGAACTGGTTAATATTCCATATAACAAAGAATTTATTTTTATATTATTAAATTTCGTCATTTTTTTTTTGATAATTTTTGTATCCTCTTGTGTTTTTTGTTTTTTTTTTCAACATTTTTTTTTTATTATTATTAATTATCCCACTGCAATTTAGGCCATTGGGTGGTTTTTTAACTGTGAGGGTGGGTACTGTAAGTGAAACACGTATGTTTGGCAGATTTTTTAGTGGGCACCCGTAGGCCGTAGGTATCTGCCTTGCCCGGGTGGAGGATGGCGGTACTTCTTTCCGGACACCGTGACTTGCCCGAAGAAAAATGACGCCCACAGCCGAGGTTTTGAACCGGCGTCGGTGCGCGTTGCAACCGACGTCTTTGTCCGCTCTTTTATTCCGTTCCCAAATTTTTCAAAATTATAAACATCGATCCACAAGAGATCCGACAATCGAATCCGCACACGCTGTCAAGTATGTTGATGATGCATGGTGTGTACACAATAATAAATTAAAACATTCAGAACTATATAAACTAATATATTAATAATATATTTAACAAATAAACAAATAAAAATTGTAATTAAAAAAAACACACTTCTATACTCTAGTAACATTTGTTGAAAAGGCGGATTTATTGATCGATAAGAAAAAAAAAACACAATATTTTAGGTAGCACTGAATATTTATATCGCCGAAGATATTTAAGACGTCGTAGACCTGCAGTGGTTCTTAAACTGTGGTCCGCAGTGGTTCTATCAAAAATTAAAATACTACACTTTTATGAAAAATTAAGTATAAGAAAAATAATTATAAATACATGTAGGTATGTAAGTATGTTTATATGTAGGTAGCTACTAGTACACATTGTAGGTCAAACGGGGTGGAGATGAGGGCGATATGATGACCCCCATGAATTTTTTTCAATAGTAGTATAATTATATTTATTTAATGATCAAAAAGTGCATGTTAAAATAACAGCCACACCCCTCACCCATGACAAAATAATTTTACCGGCGACTGGTAGTAGGTACTTACAGATAAAGATTTGTGAAACGTATATAATATACGCCATTTTCGTATTTATACATATTTTAAACATTATACTCTACATTTTCATTTCATCTGCATTGAAAGTCTATAATACGATATTTATATCTTGCAGGAGACGAGTTCGTAGTTACGTACGAACATTTTCATTCGACGCTTACGGTTTTTCTTTTATCTCATTTCAATATTACAATTGTTGTATTTTTTTTGGCATATACAATAATAAAGTAGTTTATAATATTATTATGAACCTATTTTGAACGTAAAGATAAGCAGTTTAACGTTTAACTAATACCAGTTTATACGTTCACATATTATATATTTATATTAAGTAGATAATCGCAGTTAAAGTATGGACGAACATTTCACCAGCACTCCGTGCAATTTGGAAAATCTTAGTATTTTTCCGTCATAAATGAGTATGGGTTTGTGCCATAACGGTTTTAGTACAAATTAAAAAAAAGTTGGGTTTACATTTTCAAGTATCTACAGTCATACGTTTTTTAATTACAACAAGTTACATGAGAAATCGAGTGAATATCAAATGTTGTAAAAATATGAATTTCAAACGCTCATAAAAATGTAATTTAACTTTCTTGTAGACTTTTTTTTTTGATAAAGGTAGACAAACTTATGGATAATCTTGTATTATATTTTCAAATCTTAGATTTAAAAAGAAAAATATTTATGAATTCTCAACTCAAAATAATTTGCTAATTTTCGTTATTTTTCCGTATTTTGTCAAGATTTGAACTTTAAATGCTTATAAATAAAAACTGTGACGAAAGATTTTTAATTTTTTTTATCTGCCTTTGAAACAATAACCTAGGAGCCTTCTATTAAATTTTCAAGCTTTTTTAACCAAAAAATAAAATTGTATTGATATTTATAGAAAAAAAAACTAAAAATAATGGAAATTGAAAATGTCCGTAAACAGCTCAAAATAAGTCAAAATAATTGGAAAATATTATGGTGTATGAAAAATGCTAATATAAACATTCAGTCAAAATTTCATGTACCTACGGTCATTTGTTTTAGAGTTGCGCCAAAAACCAAAATTGATTTTCCCGAAAACAGATTTTGCGTAAAAATTCCCGTTTTTTCTTAATTTTTCTTTTGTTTTTCATGGCGTTTATGAAAATTACTGGGAAATGTTTATTTTTGACCCACCAAAGTACCAACTAGATTCACTTTCCTATCAGAAAACTTATCACTGAAGAAAATCCAAGCATTTTTACTGTCCTAAAGAGTGACGACAGACACAAAAAAAAAAAATAAAAAAAAAACACACATCATTAAAATCAAGATATTCATCGCTTCGCTGCGCTCAGAATCTAAAAAACTTTGAGAAGGACTGATAAAATGTACTTTGGAATATTTATGGTTAATGGGTGGCGCACAAATTTCTATTACAGCCGCAAAAATTTACACTAATCTTGCACTTAGTTTTGGTAAAAGAAAAATGCCGAAAGTTAAATTATTTACACTTAAGAGGAGGGGTGGGGTAATATTTTTCTAGTCCTTCCATGTTTTTTTTTTTAATTTGCTCTAAACTATCATCACACAAATTCACACTAATTTTACACTAATTATTAATTAGGTAATGACGAATAAAACTACCATTATCCAACTTGTTAACTTATGATAGGAGTCAACAAATAAACGATTAATAGCCGAGTGTCCAAGGCTAACAATGCTTTTTAAGCAATACGTGCTTGGCAGAGAATCAAATATCAAATATAGGGTCGAAAAAAAATTGACTTATTAAACGTCTAATAACATTAAAAACAATTAAATTATAACGGTTTCATAGAAACTGATTTCAAACAGACTTATAATTACAAACAAACGTTTCTTATTCCAAAATATAAAATCATACTATATATAATATAGAATTTGGATTAAAAACAATTCTAAGAAGAAATATCAAATGTTTTTATCGAGTCATCAATCATAACCAATAAATGTAGATTAATTTTAGTATCTGTAATCACTTGAATTTTGTTATACTGACTCGTTGTCCCTGCCAATCTACAAAACAGAATATATGGTACCTAACTAATATAACTGATCATTAATAGTTTATATAATTTAATTTGTGAATTTGTTAACAGTGTATGTTAACCCCGTCGACTACAACGCTGATTATATCTCGAAATGTGGAAAAACCTTTTTTTGGCAAATACATAAACTGACCGGAAAATGTGAGTGTTTTTGCGCTAGAAGTATCAGCCTCCACTTTGTATATTATACTGTACTTTACAGTACCTATATGTGTATTCACCATTCAGTATATTATGTTATATGTATATACCTAGGCGGTAGGTACAACACGGTGATGGTGGGTATACGGTTGACGGTCGTATTGTTATGCGTTTACTTAGTGCGAATAACATACCTATGTAAGTATATTATGTACCTACCTGTATATAATAATGAAGCTGGTGTATTATATTATGAACCAGAGTATAACCCTTTTAACTGGTCGAGTATAATGCGCATAGAATAATAATAATAATAATAATTACAATGGATACACTACGGGATATTATATAATATGTTATATAGCTGCTGGTATATATATATATATATATATATCGAAGAAAAGAAACGGTAGTTAGTGGAAACCGGACACTGCATAAAACGCGTCGTAGGCCTTTACCGGCCTTTGCGGGGGGTGGTGAGTCTGCAACGGCTAGGCTCTCCCCCGCCGCCGTTGACATCGCGAAAGCTTATATCGATCTATTAAAAGCCATAATCAAACTCCCCCCGGTGCAGCGTGTCTCTTTTATCTCTTATAATATTATCTGTAGTCACCGACGGACGGAGAGCGTCGCTCTTCGGTCTCTTAAAACCGTGTCCATTATTGGTCGCAGCCGCCGCCGACCGACCGACGGTGATGACGACGACCGACTCTGCGCGCGTTGTATTCGGTTACACGCACACGCACACACGCACACCACCCCGTCCATGGGGTCGACGTCAAATTAATGCCTCTGCCTTTGTGACCGCATCAAAGTCTCCCGTTTAATATTATATTTCTCTACGCATGTATATATAACAACTGTATAATATGTCCTGTGCCGGTTATCCCTTTTTTTTCCCGACACACCCTCACACTCCGCATGTCTCGTACAAAGTATACATAAGCTTTAAAATCATGTCCTTGATTAATTTTCTCTCTTTTTTTTTTTCATTATTACTACGCCGTCGCCGGGCACGCGCAAACGTGTATTATTATTATTGTGCCGCGTAAAAATAATAATAATTAACGTTTGCGGATCGCGATAACGCGCGTAGGACAACCGCCTAAACACAGTACTTAATAAATTAATGTTTTTTTTTTCGACTCGCATATCATGCGTAATTGTCGCGACTATGCGGCGATAATATTATTATAATAGGTAAATTCAATTATGATATTATGATAATATACTGATTAGATATTGTATACCGTGTAGACATTTAATTGTCCGCAGGTAATAGAACCGAAACATTAGGTGAACAAATGTGACGTTAGACTATATCATATAGTAATATGCATGACTGCCTAAATCGATGTGATTTCCGTTGTCGTCGACATTACCAATAATAATAATCATTAATGAATAATATGATGGTCAACTGCAGAAGTCACGAGACGGTCATAATATTATTATAGGTTATAGACTGTTAAGGATTATATTTTAGTGGACGATATTTTCGAAAATATTTTATACATTTTTACGAAGACATACTATTATTAATACCTATACAATAATATAATACTGTGTATCTTTAATAAAATAATTACTTTTTTTCAAAAACGTGTTGTGTACAGACTAAATTCTCATTTTATCTACCGTAAATCTGCTATACAGTAGTTGAATACACACCCACATTTCATTGAATTTCGAGAACGAAAAACGTGCTGTTGTTATATTTTATACCTACACGTATTTTGATCGACAAAGACGTCCGGAATATTTTGTATTGTTGATTTAAAATTCGAAACTGATATACATCTTAAGTGTTTATAGAAATCATCACAAAATATTTATGGCCGACAACCCAAATTATGACTATATACTTGTTTATTTTTATATCAAGATTTAATCAAATATTTGTACGACTATGGTTTTTATTTTATGTATGATTTAATTCTGTCCATAACAATCAATATTAATACATAAACTATATGGTTAATATATATTAACTTTCTTACTAATATATATAAGCCTTAACTAATCCTAATATAGACTATATAGGTGGTAGTCCCCCCCCCAGTATACTTTGATCACGAACTTTAAAAAAAAAAAAACTGAAATTATTATTTTTATTAATTTAATCTACGTTAAATATAATTTGATTATATTTAAAATTGGTATTTATCAAAAACTATATAAGGCAACAGATTTACCACAAAATAAGTAAGATATTTCTCCAGATACTGTATACTTTTGATCGTGTTTTAACTTTCAATTTCCAAGGATATCAATATCGACCAAGTAGAAAACAACGAAAGAAATTTAAGAAATATTATTAATTGAACATTATTCTCTTATGCAACTTCACACGATACACTGATGTATATACCTACGCACTGGTTTTATTTTATAATTCACTTACATTACCGATCATTCTAAAAACTGAAAATTATGAAAAATAATTTCGAAGTACCTATAGTTACTTACTGGACGTAAAATATCCGTCTGTTTCTTATAATAACAATAATTTTATCAACGTTGCATAAATGCATCATAACTATACTTACCTAAGTTCCTACATAATATTATTATTTTGAAATATATTTCAGTTTATAATGGTTATAAGTTAAAATATTGTAATAAATCATATTAAATGTAATGTGAAGAACAACATTCATTTGAAGTCCTCTGGATGATTTCAAGTGATTGTTAAAAAAAAATTATGTCCCGTTTATTTAAAATAAGTATATAATTAAAAAAATCTGTCTCTGTTTTTTAACATCTAATCTTTGCTATACCCGAAAAACTTAAAATAAAACATTACATATAACTGGTAATCGGAATAAAAATCACCAGGAAAAAAAATCCCTGACCCTAGGCAAAAAATCCCTAGACCACAATATTACTCACAACCCCATACAAATGGTTGAACAAATATTTTTTAAACGTTAATTAGTATCTATAATTACCACATTATTAAAATTTAATTACAAATACGTATATTATTATATATTACTATATTATATCTTCCAACAAAAATTATGTATAGTGATAATCGAATATTATTTATTAATGATAATATAAATTATATTTTGTTTTAAATTATGATAATATATTATGTGTGATTCAACTTAACGACAAAAATTTGCAAATTATAATATTGTAGTTTAAAATTTTAGAAAATTATTTATATATTATATATATATATTAATTTTTTGAATAATATAATATAATAATATAAAATATTATTGTTAATTTTTCGAAAATTATTTATAGTATTATATATATTAATTTTTTGAATGATATACGTATTTGTTATTAAATATGAATGATGTGCAGGTAATTATAGATACTAATAATTAACGTTTAAAAAAATGTTTGTTCAACTATTTGAAATAGTTGTAAGTAATATTGTTGTCTGGGGATTTTTTTCCCGAGGATTTTTATTCCGCGATTCAATAATATGCGTGCACCGTTGGCTCTCGTTCTCGAGCTTCCGTCAAGATTATATTCAGCTGTATGTAGTACATAATATTATATTATTATATTGAACCATACGCATCTGTAGGGTTCACGGACACTGGCCACTGGGATAATATTGTTATTGGCGTGACTGTAGAGTTAGGGGTGCTAACCTGATAAAGTTATATGGAATCGCGGAATAAAATCACGTGTCTGTGAACCTTGCAGATGCGTATGGCTCAATATAATAATATATGTGCTACATACAGCAGAATATAATCTTGACAGAAGCTCGAGAGCGAGAGCCAACGGTGCACACATATTTTTATACACATCGTGTACCTACCTAAAATACGTGATGTCATTTTTTTAAACTATAATATCATGTAAGCGGATCACTCGTACTGCGCGCGAGTACCTCCTAACCTGTAAAAAAATATCATAAAATAAAACAAAATTATAATCCAAGGATAAAAATATTTGTCCTGTTGGACTAAACTAGTGGGTTTATTCCTGAAACATCGATGAGTAATATAATGTCTTGTCGGTCGCCAGCTATACAACCACCGAAGCAGTGTACAACGTTTTCATATAATGATAATAGTATTTTCATGCTTCAAGTTGTATATAATACGTCTGCTGCAGTGAGCGGCGCGCCGTTTGATTGACACGGGGCGGCGAGCAGGTAGTGTACATAATTGTGGCACATACAATCCGTTCTACGAAAGCGGGTTGGGACCGTACCCTGTGTACGAGTGTTTGTATTTGAAAAAAAAAAATGATAATAAAGATAATATAATACAATAATAATAATAATAATATGTAGGATTTGTACGGCGTGTATACCTTAAGTACATAATGCGTGCTGGTACAATAAAATATAATATCCTAAAATATATAGATAGGTACCTACTTATATATTATATACTTTATATAGTTGTTTTGTTCGGCCGTGTGCTCGCCGGACCGTGTGCCGAGTGTCGTTTTCGCTTGACAGTTTTATCGGCCAAGGCGCCATATCAATAGGCGTACGAAAGCCCGGTAGTCCTCTTCTAAAACGCTATTCATGTGTGCGCAGACGGACACTGCGGGTCCGACGATATTATTATTATAATAACTCACCCTACCGTATCATCGCGCGCGCGTTCGCAGATAAAATTTATATCGACCGTCCGGGTCGTCTGTCGTTGGAAATATTTTTGGAAAATTCGTAGAACACCAGAAATGATATTGTTCAGTGCTGATGAATGCGCGATGTTGGAGAGGAGCGGTTGGAGGGTGGGAAGGGTGAGAAATCCATTAGGCCGAACGCACAGGAGATCTACTACAGTAAGGTACCTATTATATTCTGCATTTGAAGCGCATTTTATCTCTCTTAAAAACCACCGACACTGAAGTGTTCAGCGAACGAGGTGTTTTCGAGTGCAGTACAACATTATGTTATATTATATCGTTTACAATAAATTTAGTTTACCTACTCCGAGTCTCTCGTTACGAAAAATATGTATAGTATATTATAAAAAAAATACGTTGTAATCGAATCGCATTGAACAGCAGCCCTCAAAAACTTAATAATTTCAATTTCAAAACGCGGTGTGAGTGTTTGACCGATATTTTATGTTGAAATGTAAAATGTGTGACACTTGTAAAAAAACTCTGGACCAAATTATTCCACTATACTTATTTGATTAATAAATTCAATACCAGGTCCGTTTCTGAAGTACCAAATGTGCGTTTTAATTATGTAGAAATTTTTGCTCGTCCAATAATTAAGTATTATTGAAAATATATGAGTGAAAAAAATATTTATTTTTCTACGAATAAATTTTCTTAGTCCCCCGGAAAAAAAGGCAAAGTCGGAATTAAGCCCTGCTAGTTCTTATACATATGCCTCAGCTGTACGAATAATTTAGCACGTATATTACAGTTTCGTATGAAAGTAAGTGTCCGCTAATCGCGGTAAAAAGGCGTTGCGGTGAATAATGATAAAAAAGGCCTGCCGTGAGTACGGGGCAGAAGTAACGGGACGAAAGGCACTAAAGGTTTTGAGAGAGAGAATATAATTTGATGACGATTTACGCCATACGCAGCAGTGCGGCGAACGAGTATAAGGAGAAAAAGTGTCTCCGTATATAATATACCTATTATGTTATACTATCGTATCGCGGCGATATTAAACGCAACGAGGGAAAAGCGCAGGCTGTTTCGAAGGTGTAAAAATTTTATACTCGCCAAACGGTTATAAAATCGTTTTATGACGTCACGATCTAACACGCACACATGCATATATATATAAACACAAACACACTATATACGTGTAGAGTCTGATCCCAAAGCGCCCACTCATGCAGTCTTGCCAAGGTATATACCCCTCTCGCCTCACTAGGGTTCCTCTCAGTCCATTCCTAATGGAATGTGTGTACGGCCAGTTGTGCAGGCAGTCCCGAGTCCCGGAGCCGTAATGAGTCCCATGTGACCCGACCGCCGTCACCACCAGCACCGATGGTCGCGGGGCGCGAGGAAACTTTATTATATAATATACGTATTATCATTATCATTGTTATTATTATTATTATTATTATTGCTATTATCGTATAACACGCGGCATATGCGGGGATGGAGGCGGCGGCGTAGCGCGACCGACCCCGCAAACCGATCGCAAAATCGGTTTACAAAACGCGGTCGGCAGTGGTGGCTCTGCGGTTTAAAATTTACCCTGCGTCTCCGCCGCCGTGGGGGTTAAATGGAGCGCGAAACTACGGTTACTGCGTCGGAGACCGACGACGACAACAAACGGTCATCCATCAGCAGAGCATCGTACAAAGGTACCTACGCAGTGTATACGCTGTACATGTGTTTATAATATACATATATATATATACATTATATTATATTTATATGGATAATAATATACTACTTTCTATGTATGTATAAGAGTAAATTTAGAACGGTTGAGGGGAAGATAATATTTATATTATTCTTATATCATTATTATTGTTATTATTTTGCGCGCGAGCCAACGACGAAAACGTTCTCTATTGTGAACGTTAAGTGCTGTGTATTCTGTATACCACGAGTGTTATCGTACATGATATTATTATGTATGTCATGTGTGTGTGTGTGTGTGTGTGTGTGTGTGTGTGTGTGTGTGTGTGTGTGTCATATGTGGTGTGCGTGCAAATACGCTAGGGACCTGAGCCGCTACGTCAGGAACAAATTTAAACACACTTTGTGTAGGTACATAATGTTGTGTAATTCCTGCTATTTCAGTGTCACATCATTTTTATGCAGGTAAACATCTGCACGACGCACACCTAGTGATACTATCACATATTTTTGCGTTTCATTGGATTTTTCATCCAAATTTTCCCCCGTTTGACTATGTGTTTCGATTTATCCGTTATAACGTTTATCTATGCGCATATCTTTTGGACAATACTTTTGATTTTATGTTATTCGTGTTAGTTGGGTAGTGCATTTGTTGTCGTAGTGATCTATCACTATAGTCACTACTACTTTATAAAAATAAATTTTTGAAAGGAACCGTAGGACTGCACGGCTCCATGATGCGAGTGATAAGGGAGGAAGAAGGAAAAGTTGTTTGTTCGTATACATAAGCTATATATAAGGAAGGTACCCTTATGTATTTATTTAAATTTAGTAAATGTGTAGACAGAGGGAAATAAGTCCACCCAAGATATGTTAGTTTAAGTTAAATTGGTAATGGACTTTGTATGCATGGCGATGTTAGTGCATAGAGCAACGACCCATATGCAAGTCCTACAGTTTGGGATGTCACACTAAAGCTAATTTGTTAATGTACCTATCGGGACAAATATTATTTATTTATTTATTTATACGGAGTCTTGTCTATAGTTACACGGTAGGAGAAGGAGCGTTTACTATTAAAAAAGCCGACTCGCATCCCACGATATTCTTCGGTTTCTTTGATTTATTTTTTTTTATGAATACATTTAACTCAAAAATAAATAACCGTATAGATAATAGAATTATTCACCAAATGTTTATAATGTTTATATTTCTATATTATAGTTTCATTGTATATTTTTTTTAATATTTTATATCTTTTTGACTAATTTTGAAGTATTCATACTTATTAGATATTTGAAATGTTCTACATTTTTTAAATGTTCTCCCTCAAAGTGTACGTAATACGTGGTATCACATTAGTTGTTATTACTGAAATTGAAGAAAAAAAGTTGAGCATAAATCTACAATAATTTTTTACAAGCGTCTGAAGATACATTTTGATAAAATTGGGTATTATTACAGTAGAGCACTATGGCTTCGGTACCCCCTCCAAATCCCAAACGCTATTTGCGCATATGGTTATTACTGAATACTGAGTGAACTCATTACTTATTAGGTCTATGTATAGGCGCAATTCCCGGGGATTTAGTAGCTAAGCCTCCAAAGATTTCCTAAATATTTTTAAGCGTATTCAGTATTATTATAGTAGGGCTTTAGCACCCACCCCCAAATCTCAAACAATATTTGTGCCTATGCATATTGTTCAGTTTGAAGTTTAAATTCGAAAATTTTCAATTTGTATAGCTAAAGCTTAAAAATTTAATGTAACAAAGTTCCTCATAATTAGTTCTAGTTCTTACTGAAACCCAAATATTTAAAATATATATGAGCAAAATTTATTTTATAGACTTTGAAGTTTAAATTTTGACGAAATTTGATATTTAAACAAAGATTAATTTTAGTTATAATCCAAAAATACTATTCGTGTGGACTTGTAACTTTTTCGTAAATTATATTTAATTGTACACAGTTAAATGTTCAAAACATTTAGATTCATTTTAAAGGCACGAACCTATTTACCACACTATTTTACGGTCAACTTAAAAATAACATCAATATTGTATGATAAAAATAAAATATACTATCAAAATAATTAATAATATAATAAATGCGATGTTTTCACTAAAAATTATTTCAGTCTACCGTGTTACTCGCATAGTATACATATACCATACATTTCTATACATTTCTACACCTAGTAGAATATGCATTTATTATAAAATATACATAGAAATATTTATAGGCTGACAGACAGTCTCTGCCAGAATCATTTTTTATACGCAGTGATTTATTATTGAATTGAAATTTAACATATCCATTACAGTGATAAACTTTATAACGATTATATTTTACGCCTCACAGCGTAAAACAGAAAGGTCGTCGGTTACCTACCTAGTTGTTTTTATTTTATATTTTTCCTTGAAAATATTCTTAACTTGAGTTTATTATATGTAAGTAGTATGTCAGCAAAGTTTGACATAAGACAAAAACTGACGTAAAAAATAAACAAAAAAAGACTATCTTAATACCGAATTCTAAAATGATTATAAACAGTGACAAAATCGCAAAAAAAAAAAATCAAAACAGAATTTAAATTTGAATTTAAAATATTAAACAGTGGCTTTGATAAATAATGAAATAATTTGTGTTTCGACTTCACTTAGACCATATATAACACCCTAAGACTTAGGGTATCTATTGTATACCATGTTTGAAGGTAGGCGGTATATCTTACAAACGAAAAACTTATATCTTATATTAAATAATAGCAATTACTAACTATTTATCGGTAATTGGCAGGTTTGTTAAAAATTGAAATTGAATCACATTTGTTTTGTTGGTTTCTTATTGTTCGTATTAAATACGTTAAATAAAATAATTTCTGTATGCTTAAGCTTGAATTGTATCTACATTTTAATTGTATTTGTACTATGTAAGCAGTGCACATAAGATTATTTTGAAAACTGATTTTTTTTTGTTATAACGCACACGTATTTTATATAATTTTATACAAAAGTTTGTTCAAAAACACTGTATAAAAGTTTCATTTAAAATTACCTTTTTCTTTACCACTTATCACTCACCCCTTACTCTTTGTTGAATTCCCTTTTTTTCGTGCTTTGAGCCTCTGAAAAAGTATTATCTTACATTTCACGTCTTTACGTACAAATGGCTAATATTGCAACGATGTTCCCATGAGAATACACAAACGTGGAATCTATTAATACAACGCTGTCAACAAAATATTTACACTTTTACCTTTTGTATTCATTTTTTGGAAAATACGAGAATGTCAATTTTGCACAAAATCTGAGAACATTTTGATATAGTATATACCAGGTAACCAGTTTGGATAGTCAAAAACTGCTTTCGCACATATATTTTTTTTTTTAATTTCAAACAGGTATACAGACTCTCCAGAGGTTGAATCAAACTACGCAAGATACCGTTAACTTTTAAAGTCATAAACACATAATATTACGCATCGCGTCTGTAAAAGGACCAAAAGGGGCGGTAATATATAATAGCATTATATCATTTAGATCTTATATATATATTATATAATATATAGCATAGGCGCAACTCCTTTCACCCAAATGACTTTCCACTTTTTGCACAAATATGATAAAGTAGTTTACCCTTTTTTCCTAATAATAATTGCATTTTTTTCGACCATGGTTTTACGGTAAACATTTTGGAAGCATGTTGTCTCAAAACTAGTTTAATAAAAACCATTTAGTTTTATCTAGAGACCACCATCTCCTGCAGAGACAGCTTCGCTATTACTATCCTGCAAAAAGTTATTGTGTACATTAAAATAGTTATTATATATTATATTTAATATGATTATTGAGAATAATTTTAACAAATTATTAAGATTAAAGACTCCAATATTTTTAAATTATATATTACTATATTATAATATATTATAATTTATAATAGGTATCATAGTCGCAAATCCATTAATTTTTTTTTTTTAGGGGAGGAAGATAAGATTGTCACAATCCCCTACACACTATTACTCAAATACCTATTAGTATCGTTATAACTTATTAGTAATACCTTAAAAGTTAAAAGTTAAACCTAATATGAAATATGAATAATGTTGAGGCAGTTTTTCTCAAAAGCGTTGGAAATGAAACCATGGGTGAAAAGAATGCAATTATTATTATTGTAATTTTATGTTGTAAGAAGTACGCAATATCATAATATTAATATAAGCGAATTTCGTGAATTTGACAACAATTATTTCCAATTGTTAATAATTTTCATAGAATACAGATAAAAATAGCAGCTGAGTATACTATTGGTTATTTTGTTTTATTTGCAGGATTTCAAATATAAATACAAGTTTTATATTTTCGCAAATTTTTAAACTTTTAGTGCTTATTTTGCTAATTTGCATATAAAGACAAATTTATTTAATGTTTTCACGAAACGTAATTAAATTATGTAAGTTATGTATAAAAAAAAAGTAAACAGATAATTAATTTTTTTTCAGATAATTTTGATTAGAACCGACTATATTACTTTAGACAATAATTCAATTCAAAATCATTATTTTATTAATTGTAACAATACAACATTTTTTTAATTTAATTAAATAATAGTTTCAACATACAAAATGTTTTTACAAAACTTTAAATTTACACTAAACACAAATAAACATGAATAAACAGAAAAATATCTTCTTTGTTAGTTGTATCATTGTGTGGTAGGTCGTTTAGGAAAACGACTTGTGGAATAGGACATAGGCGTGGTTTTAGCATAGGCCTAGAAATTTAAGCTCTAAAGTACTATATTTTCTAGTTAAAAGTTACAGCGATTGTTGATATTAATTTGTATATGGGCAAAATACTGTATATTTTTTCATAATTTCTCTTTCCCTATATCTCTCTCAATATTTTGAATATATCTCTAAAATTTCAAAAGTGAAGTATGTACAAAAATATTAATGATTATGTGTGAATACTCCATGAGGTTCCAGTAAGGTCTATACAGATAGTTATTTTCAAAAAAAAATTGGGATATTATGTTTTTATAATTTGAAAAAGTGAAGCTTAAAATAACCCATAATTTTGAAATGACCCACTAAATATTTTTACAAAGCTTTAAATTTACACTAAATACAAATAAACATGAATAAACTGAGAAATATCTTTGTTGGTTGTATCATTTTCTGGTTGGTCTTCTAGGAAAGCGACTTGTGGTATAGGAAGTACGCGTGGTTTTAGCCTAGGCCTAGAAATGTAAATCTAAATTGTAATATACCTACACATATAACACTATAATAAGTAATAAATAATTATTAAAAACTTTTTGTTGTTGCTATTTTCTAGTTTTAAGGCATATCGCATATTATAACACCTTTTTTTAATATTTATTAGGTTATAGTTCTTATATTAGTGCTATTATACAATTTGATCCCTATTTATAAGCTAATGGATTATTATAGACACTGAACAATTAAAAAAAATGATACTCTATAAATGTTAGACAAAAGTAAAAAGTAAATATAAAAATTAACAAACTAATATATTATTTATTTATTATCCTATAATACCTATATCTGTAGATTTTTATGCAAAAGAAAAACCCAGAGTGGTTGATAATTGATAATAATGATATTTAGGTATTAAGTCATATATTATTTTAAATAATTTAATGAACTATTTTAAATTACTATTTAGTTTTATAAAATTATATAAACAATCAATACTCTGTGTTTCATTCCGAATACATGTATTGAAACATTCTAAACATTCTGTGTTATATGTGAGCCCCTGCCTTCCACTTTCACGAGCTTTTTCAATGTTCAAGTATGGGGCCATATCATCTTCTCGAATAAAAAAATATAAAAAATGTAATACTTCAATCATAATAATATAATATATTGGTACCATTATAATATACGTGTATATTATTATCGTTTGACGACGAATGAGACTCGACACGACCTGGGAAAGTTGCAACAGAGGCCACAATTTTATTTTCTAGGATATTTTTCGATTCACCGGATCGCAATTCTATAGTATATATAATATTATATCATCCCTCTCACGCCCTCGTATTGCTGGAAGGTACGTCGAAAATATATATATATTGTGCGGAAACCAATATTGTACCTGTTTTCGCACAACCGCGTTCTGACTGGTATATAGTGTGTATATATATATATAAATAATTATAATACGAGTAAACGAAAACGACGATGACTTCGACGACTACGACAACGACTATAATAATATACGCATCGCACGACCATTACTCCGAAAGTCGTTGACGGCGCGAGGGAAGAGAGGTGTGAAAACATTTCCAATTATATACTTTCCGATTGTGTTACCGAAAAGTTCTCGTATTATACGCACACGCACACACACACACACACACACACACACATACATATAATAATACGTCCAGTGGCAGCAGTGGCGGCAGCAGCAGCAGCAGCAGGTGATGATGGCATCAGAAGCAATTTTTCGGGTCGCTGAACCGCAAAACGGCATTGTGTGTGCGCGTGCGCGCGTGTGTGTGTGTATATTTTAGCAAGTGCGTCGGCGGCGGCGGCAGCGGGGAAAACAAACGAGGCGACACGAACCGTAATCAGCGCGCGCCGTACCCCGCGTGCGAGAGGACCGTTCTCCAGGGACAATTAGCAATTCGCCGTTCGTACATGCTCACTGCGGCTGCCGGGAGTTTCTCCCTTTTCGTATGCACCGCGGCGACGTTTCTGCTCCTCCGCATCATGTACAATAATAATATGATAATAATATATAAATGTTATATCCGTCCCGGAAAACGGTCATTGTTATTCAAACGCCACCGCCAACACATTCGCAATAAGCATATATAATATATATCATTACTGTACAGTATATACAATATATATATATATATACCTATATAATATATGTATATAAATGCGGGTGGCCGGGGGTGGGTGAGTGTGTATATATATTATGTATGCGGAGAAAAGCCACCGCAGAAGAGCCCATTCGATTCGAAAAATAATGGCATTTTTTCCCACTGTTCTCCTATTCTCTTTATTCTCGCGTGCATGTCTCCGATGTATTCTCACGTATATTCAATTCCGCGACGGCGAAAATAGACATCACAATAATAATCATAAACTTTTGCCGTTTTGCAGCCCGCCCGCTTTTGCTCGCCGGATGAGCCGAATACATATTGTGCGTATCATCTGTATTATTTTATATTGTGTCACCGACTTTTGATGGTTCTTATCCTTTGATTTATTTCGAGAGTTTTCGCGTTCCCAAATAAGGGCGTGGTGACTGCGGTGGTGCACGAGTGTATTCATTCAAACATATCTCGCGTTTATATATAGGGGATGACCTTTGTCAATGTTCTATGAAATAAATAAAATCAACAATTTTAATAAAAAAAAAGTTTTTGTGGACGTCGAGTGCGTGACAACGCGACTCTTATATAATATTACACTTGATTTCGTGACAAACGATATTGAAACGTCGAATAACAAAAAAAAAAAAACAAATGATATATTGTGACAACTCCAATAATAATTTGACACAAATATATTATATCATTTGAAACCATATTATATACAATCAAACAGATTATTTTTATAGTGTTCACTGGTTTGGGAATGGCAGTGTTGATAAATAGACAAAATGCAATTAAGTTTAACAACTTCTGGTATAATTTAGGTATATGCGTAGAAAATAATGGTTAACTATAATATTATATATAGTTATAACTTCAATTACAGAGTAGATTAACCTGTTAAGACTTAAGAGGTCCAGTGCAACTTATATTATAATATATTTATTATTTTAGTTTCCACCTTATAGTTATAATACTTTTCCACTAATCTACTGCTCGCCACGTATTTAAGGGAGTTGGTAAACGGCAGGCGTGGCCAATCTCTTTTTGATTAAGGTCTACTGAGAGTGTATTTTTTCTTTTAGGATCGACTTATGTAAAAAAAAATACTTTATATTAATAATAAGCACGTTTATATAAATAATAAAATTAAAGTGCTAAGTTATCTAAAATGAGTGAAACATATTAAATTTCTAAATAATTTTAAAATGTATTAACATTACCAATAGAATTGATGTAGAAGCGTGTAGTTACATATCATGGCCAGTTAATTATAATTTTGATAATAGTGGCTAACTGCTAAACGAAGACGGGGTTGGAATGATCATCAGAAAGTATAGCTCGGTACATATTCAGCTTTTATAACTTCCATGTGATAAAATGCTATTTCACATTAACATGTTAATCCAAAATATATATTTAATAACTGAATGACAAATGTATAACATAAATTAATAAATTCTAACAAGGATCGACTTAAAAATTGTCGAAGATCGACCGTTTGGCCACCCCTGGTATACGGTATATTAAATAGTAAAAAGCTTGAAATTGTCTATTTTTTAAAGATATAATATAAAGCCTGAAATAAAAATATTGAAAACGAAGTTTAATGCTCGCTGTAAAGTACTTATCTATAATTTCCATTATTAAAAAAAAAAAATTTGTTTTGATTTATCCTACAGGACAGGATCATTCTTCTCGTATAATGTATTATTTGAATAGATTATCACGTGTTATTATATTTTTTTCTTTTAAAAATACTTCGTGATGCAGAAGTGGAAAATTATAAAATTTTAAAACATTATCGTTTTTACTATTAATAGCTGTTGCCACCGCGCCGCCCAGCAGGTATAATATTATATTATAATGATCATGACGATTGAATCGTCCCCTAATATTTACCCATATTTTACTTATAAAAATATAATAGCCTTCAAGAAAAGATACTTTTGTTGTGTTCTTATTTAGTATTTGAACGGCAAAAGGGAGAAATGAAAAAAGGTAATTTCAACTATGAATAGAGGAGCGCCGATATATATAATGCACTCGACAAAGCAGCGGTGGGACCAACTGCGGCGAGGTCGAGATATTGGTGAACCCGCAAGTCCGCTTAACAGCCATCTGTTGCATTTAAAACCTATTATTATGCATAGATTAATATAGATTGGGATGTAAAAAATAAATCTCTACGGATACATTGAATAGCACCATTATTAAGCTTATTGAATTCGGTAACATTGTTCAATTTTAAACATTTTTATTTTTATTATTTGTTTAGTGAATATCATTATTATAGTTAATAGTTCATATTATATTATATACTAACCATATTGCAAGACCCATTTTAGATTTTAAGTTTTAAGCATTCGCTAAATCTGTCTCCAGTTGTTTTTGTTTGTATCCAGAACTAAAAAGTGGAAAATCATAAAATGAATTATTGTAATAGTTGTGTTTGTGTTATATATTTCAACTGGAGCGAAACGTAAAACTATAGAAATATAGATTAATTTTAACATGGACTTAATCGGGTAATACAGCTAGGTAGTTTATATAATAATTAATAACATATATATTGTAAACTTAAAACTATGTACGGAATGTGAATTATTATAATACTAGAAGGGCTCGAAACTTATAGCATTTATCTTTTTTTTTCTAAAACTTACAATTATAACAGAGTAAGTTATAATTTACATAGTAATATCGGCTATAGGCTCTACACACGCGAAATACGAAAATTATCCATGTTATACGTGTGAGGCACATGGTCTTCAAAAGGTGGCAAAATTGATAACGAGTGTTAAAAAAAGCATATTATATCGCATATTTAGTCGTCAATAGTGCTATAATAAGTCTCGATAATTATATAGGTGTAGACTGTAGCAGTGTAGCCGGTAGGTAATTTAATAAAATTCAAATATTTTTTTTTATCGGTTAATGATAAATCGTTTTATTTGACGCCAGGCGCATTAAGGCCAAACGAAGATCTTCAGGCCGTGTTCCAGTCTGACATATACTATATAGCACAATAACCATAATATACCCAAACATATTCCCTTGATATAATATTGTTCGTTAGAATACCAACAACTTTCGGTCGCGTCGCTAACAGCGAACCAGTTACATTAACATCGGGGTAATCAGACTTTCGTATTACAATTTTATGTAAATGTACGTCATAAACGTGATGTCAGCTGATAAACGAACCGATGATATCCAAGTTGTATACTTGATATTTACGCATTTAAAAAGTGTTAGGTATACTAAAAAGTAAAAGATATCATTATGGCGGCTATCATGACCATGATATTTGGTATTTGGTATCTTTGGTTTTTTCCAAATCTGCCCAGTGCCTATAGCATGGGAAAACAAAATACATTTTCTAATAATTTTATTTTGATTCTAATTTCAACACAACGGTCGTCAAGGCGCGTGGATTAATCTGTTTATTCTTATAAGCAACCTATAAATAGCAATATGTATTCGTGGCTTATTGCATCTTACCTTGAAGGCCGACGGACCACCGGGCACGTACTCTGCAATCCTCGGAAAACCATCATCGGGATGTCGTGTCGTATATAGACCCTGAGGCGATCAATACTTTTCTCGCAACTGCATAGTATTATAACAGTAGGTATAATATGATAATACGTTCTCGAGAACAGCGATGAAAAAACGGTTGGTTTATAGATCGACATTAGCGAACAGATTTCTTACAGCTGTCGGAGCGCGTGTAGTTTAGAACCTCCCTGGTTTTCGTCAGTTAATGTTTCGGCGGCAATTTTAATCAAACGTGCGTCCGTTTACGAATTCCGCAGTGAGGTTCCATAACACGACTGCGGTACTTAGTACGCCCGCAACCGCAGTAAGCTCGGTAATCGAGGTTACCGCTGCGTTTATACCTATCATTGCAGTGCACTATGCAATATTTTTGTTTGTCGGTCTTTTTCTGCGCTCGTCTTCATGCCGTGACTTTAGAAAATGCGTATTTTAAAGTGTTGTGCGGTGTGACGACATATTGGATAAATGAACCACCATATTACCTCCAGCCCAACGAAAACGCCTGTTTCTCAAAATTTGTTCTGCCAAACAGCTTATAAAAGTAGAATTCACCATAGAACAATAGGTGTTACTTTTTCGAAGAATAGATTAGGTAAGTAAAATACTAAAATATCTAGTTATGATAGTTGATTATTATGGATAAGTTTCAAGTTTGGAAAATCCATGTAAAACCTTGGTAAAGTAGCCGTGTGACTTAATAAATATTATTGTGTATAGTCGTTTTAAGTATATTATTGTGCATTATATTATTCGCTTCTAATTATTTATATAATATAGACATAATTAAGTGTGGGTTGCATAAAGATAAGTGTGTAAATTTGCTACTAGGCACTTTGTACCTTATTCGTCCTGTTAATTTGTTGAGAGGCTATATGAAATAAAAAAGATATTGCACAAAGACATTTTATTTATTTGATTAGCGTATCTATATACTATATAGGTAATTACGATATAAATCATACCAGTTACCTGAACAAAAATATAGATATAAAAATCGTATTTTTCTTATCGTTATATTATTATTATTATAACCGATTTTTAAAAGTTACTGAACGAAATTTGGACCTGTAAGATACAGGTTCAATCTTCAATATCCGATCATTTACAGAACCTAAAACACTTTATTATTAGTTCAATAGCAACTACACCCCTCAATTTTATTTACAGCAAACCGTTAGTACGTAAGTAAGTTAGACTTTCTGTAAGTCACTATAGGACATTTATGCATCTAGAACTAAGTCATAAACATCCTTTATATATACCATGTTACTAGATGTATCATCTATAGCGTTATTTTATTATTGTGATCAACAATGGTGTTTTATTAGGTATTATATATTGAATAGGATGCGATTTCGGCGGAGTGAAAGACAAAAGCTCCGTGAATTAAGGACGTTTTAGGCATATCGGTTTGCCCCTACACTTTGACAAAGTAATAGACTGATCGAAATATCAACATGGCTTTTTATTTTATATATAAATAATATAATTCAGCGTTTATATTCGAACGCTGCGTGATAATTTTATTTTATAACAAGGATAATACTTATAAAAAAATATTTACAATGTGATGGTTATTTCTATTTTCTTATTCTATAATAGTATAATATAATATTATGTATAATAAAATTATTTCAAATATTAGATAGTCAAGTATTTAAATAATATAGAATATTGTGAGTTATAACATATTTGTAAGTAAAATCATAGCTAGGTAGAAGATACAATGTAGCAGTGACTGATTTAGGGGAGGAGGGTGCTTAGCTGAAGCACTCACCGTTCCGTATATTATTGAACTTATATAAATTCCTTTGATTTCCGGTATCACATAGAAGTGTAGAACTAAACGTGTCTAAACGCATTAATTGTAAACTAGTACCAAAAAATAGGTTAAATTTGTTTTTACCCCGAAGTTGTGTTGTACATGAAAGTAGGTACATAAGGAGTTTTATTTTTAATATGGCCCCCACCATAAAAAAATCCTAGATCCGTTAATACATAGTGGTAAAGACGTAATGTACAAGCTAATATAGGTAGTAATAATAGTAGTTTAAAATCTATTATAATATAGCTTAACAGTCGAGTTTAATTGTTTAAAACAACAAATCTGAATAAATAGTCATCGTAAGAAAGATCTATAATATTGTTAAAATAGAATTAAAATAATAATTGAATGACCTTTAATATTTTTATCTAGTTATAGAATAAATTATAAGGTAGGTTTACCAAGCTTTTATGTATTTTAATGTAATTAATTATTTAACTATGATAACATTTTAGAACTTTCAAAGAGTACAGTGTTTAATATATTAAAATCATTTAAGAATGTTATGTATTATTTTTAATTTAAACTTTGAAACTCGAATAAAATAGATTATTCATGAATGTTAAATATACTATAAATAATATATACTATAAGTACCTACTATTTCGTCTTGTATTGGAATGTGCAGTATATACTATACTGCAAGTAATCTTCATATTATAATATAAGCTTAATATAATATGGTTTATTATAATCCAGGACAATTAGACAAAAAACCTATAAAGATTGGAACTAATTCCTCGAAAGCTGCATTTTGATACACAATCAGTCCATCAATTACTGATTGATATACTAAAAAACTCCAGACATACCCCTTGTCTATAGTTCTCTAAACCTTAAAAAGGGTTTGCATACCCTTATTAACTATTGATATTAATAAGAATATAAGATTCTGTTTAGGCACTGCGGTTGCAATATTTAATATTTCTCGACAATGATATATTTTATTAATAATAATTAAATTCATCAAAAATAATTAATTTAAATATATTTTTATATATTACCACATACTGAGGTACCAACACGAAATTGTCTTTGTTATTCGTATTTTCGATATTTCAAATATGTTTGTATTTATATGGTTATGTGGTAGGTAATTACATGGTAATTATGTGTTACTATGGTAATCGTATTACAATCGCACAACATAGCAAATTTTACATTCAGAATAATCCATTTAACTCTGTTATTAGAGTGAATTGATCTATTATCAAATTTAAAGCTATTATTTACATTAAGTCGTCCCACGTAGGTTTGTTTTTAATTTTAATTCAAGAACCAAACTACGAGTATTTTAAAATGTACACCATATTTAAAGTTTTAAATAAAAAATATCACTTTTGAAATTTATAATAGATCAATTCACTTTAATATTAAAAATAACACAGTTAAATGGATTATTCTTAACGTAAAATTTACTGCAAGAGTTTTATATAAACCCCTGCCCGTTCAGTGTCCACCACCTCTCTAGTTTAACGACTATACTCTAGTTGATATTAAATATATTTAACTATCCAATTATTTTAACCCTCATCGGGTTGAAAATGACCGCGAAAATCGTGTAATAAAATAGTAGCACGTCATTATTGGGTGGTGCGTATACTGTGTAGCGCGTTTTATATACTTATGGTGTAGGTGTACTAATGGACTACGCTTATATATAGTGTTATAAATACGCACGTAAGGTTTTTTATTTCTTTATTTTCCATGTGTTCATAGAAAACACCAACAGTCAATAACATCTATCTATGTAGGAAATACAGGCTATTAAATAATTGTACAGTTTGTTAATGTTAGTGTTTTATTCTATATTATGTTTAAATTAAAATATAAAATTGGTTAGAAAAAAAATAGAATTAAAATCACTACATACAGTGTACAGATACACCATTAAATATTTATATTGATAAGTAGGTATAATACGTAACTCTATCTCTATATATATATATATGCTAAAACTCTTGTTTTATTTAATTCAATAAATAATAAATTAGATTCCGTTTTAAGGTTTCCTTGTAGTGTATAGCATGTTAATTGGGGCTTCTTTTATCTCATGAACACAAATCATTGTTAATAACAAATTAACAATACATTTTAGAGTTTTAAGCTGGGATAAAATATTAACGTAACTTATAAAATTTAGCTTACACAGAAGAAGCTTTATACAGATTATAGCCTTTCCTATAACCGATCGGTAATGCGATTTAATCGTTTTATGACGATTGTTGTACTATTTCGACCGATTTAAAACAATATTAAATTAAGAGTTCATTATTTTTTTTTTTATCTCAACTCTAATGAAATTGTTTATTCAGTGTTTGAACTTTAAAACAAAATAAGTATTTATAGTTAGTAGAATAACTTCGGATTGCGTGTAAATCTTTTAACGTTACCTGTATAATATTCAATACCTAATACACATATATTTTTATAGGTATAATATATCAGTATAATATTATTTATTTAGATAACAATCCTTTAAAGTTATAGCATAGACATATAAAACAACTAGATAGCCGAATATAATTTGTTATTGAAGCCGCGTCCGCCATATGCCTAAACGGTAATGTTTACATTTTAAAATGATAATGCTATTATTTTGATAAAACAAAAATTAATCATTTTAAATTTGAATAACTCAATTACTAAAATTTAAAGTGCAATTATAATACAAATACCTAATATTAACTACTGTTTTTACTTTTTATTTAAATTTGTAAAATTAATGATCAACTTTTTTATCAGTCTATAAATTGCCATAATTTATATTATTCAGCATTCAATTCAATGTACATTTATTTTTTTTTGTAAGAAATTTCTTTTATGGGTAATTGGTTCTTTTTGAGGTTTTTGTTTTTTTGGAGGAGAAAAAAATAATACTTTACCTTTGGAGGGCGTTAAAAGTAGTGATGAACCTACATTCTGTGGTGTAACTGGACTAATGTTGGTTGTACAAGACATACTTTGTACTGATATTGTATCATTGACGACAACAGAATCTGATTTACTTAAATTTAATAAATTTGCACGTTTTGTCAAAAGTTCTTTGGTGCAAGTAAATACTGAAGGTACAGCATTCTGTTTAAAGTCTAGACGATAACTTCCACCAATATTTATTTTAAAATCATCTGGTAAAAATGATCACTCATATTTCGCTGGACATAGTTGCAGTGAATTGCTTACGACCATTTGCAGAAATCAATTTTTCTAATCGCTCTTGCTGTTTAAGAGGAAATCTTAATAAAAAAATGTTTGTTAGGTTTAAGTGTTATTTTATAATATATTTACTATTCTACCATAGTTAACTGCTGGTACAATAAAAGTATTTTAAATTATAAACCTAAGAAAAAAATGCTTTTTTGGTGATTGAACTTCGCCAGCTTTGCTCTGACGGTCAAAACAGCCATGAACCACACAGACATAAACCATTATAATAGTATAATTAATAATATATTATACTATATTATATGGCATGTAATGCTATATGGCAGCGAAACGTGGACAATAACCATTTACTAATATGGACAGAGAAGACAGAAGACTATAAGAATATAGACAGAAGTACAGAAGTATAAAAGCCTGACGATGGTTCAAACTTAAAAATTCTTAATTCAATTTATTAATTATTATTCAAGGATGTTTTCGTCTTTAATTCTTTATCAATCAGTATTATCATATAAAAACGTAAACATTGCCGTTTAGGCAAATGGCGGCAGCAACCTCGAAACATTACATGGCAGTATGATAGTAGTCGGCTATCTAGTTGTTCTATATGTCTATGATTGTATGTCGTTATAAAATATACATACACAATAGCAGCAGTTGGTAATAAAATTATATTTAAAATTTAAATATTCTGATTTGTTATTTAGCATAACAACATACATATAAAAATGTTTAAGACAAAAAATATTATTTCTATCTATTTAAAATTATTGTAAGTTGAATTAATTAATTTAATTGTTATAAATACTACAACTTTTTTTTTATTTTGAGCTGACGAGCAAGGCAAAGGGTGTTTCTGTCAAAAACTATTACTATTTACCTTCTTCACGACAAAAATTATATAGAGTCCTATATTATTATAATTTGTTATTGTTACTATGTTCAATTACCTATTTTGAATGTAATATGTAAACTTACTTACATTTCTTGTGTAAAAATTCTTTAAATTTCAAAAGCCAATAATCGTTGTGGCTTAATTATATTTTTATTTTTTTAATAATTAAATTCATTAAGGTTTAATAGGTATGCAGGTATAACGTGAGTGTCGTCGTCGTGATGGCATTTGGGCGACTGAAAGTGTGTGAAATGTTATTCACGTAGGTATATTATATACCCGAGCATAACAATATATACCCTAACCATATAAACATATAACCCAGCGTTTCCGCACCTTTTTGCAATGGCATCCCATAAATTCAATCTTTATTTGGTACGCGACCCCCCGCTAAAAAAAAAAAAGTATGCCGTAAATAAATAATATTACTGATAAGATAAAAAATATTCCATAATCGTAATAACTTTACGTCATTTATTCTACAATACTAGTTAGACTTTACATTATTATTATACAATTTAGAATATAGATTATAGAAATATAGAGAATGAAATAAAATATAACATAAGCATTTATCAATTTACGGATAAAATAACTGTAATCGTAACCGCGAGCGCGACCCATCAAAAAAATTTCGCGACCCATGGTTTGGGAAACGCTGATATAACCGGTAGTATGCACCTTCCCCGTCAAACATATAATTATCTATTATTGTGGCGGAAAAATCGGGCCAGCTTGTCGCATAAATATATCATGACGTACTATATGTACATCTTATAAGTCGATAAGCGTGTGTGTGAAAGTGTATATATGTATAGTTTACGTATGTATAAGCGAATGTGTGTACACTCTTAAAAACGATCCTCGTGCGTCGGCCATGTTTGTTCGGTAACCAATCACGATAGGGTCCTCCGCGGGCTCTCGAAGTAGCGCGCGCGTGGCACGGCGTTTTATATCGTTCCTCTTGACAGCTGACCGCCGCCACAGCATCAGTGTATTGCCGTCGACAACGATGGTACGATATTATACGAATCACCAAACGCGGAAATAGACACTAGTACATTTTTTTTTTAAAATTAATTTTATTATTTTCATTACCTAACCTATTGTTATCATAGAACACCTATAGGTACCCAACAGGTATAAGCGTCCGGGGTAAGGGGCGTTTGGTGATTTTAAAACCAGACATAGGATAATAAATTGTTAATTGAAAAACATCATTCTTAGAATTATTTGTATTCATGTTTTCCCCTTTAATCATAATTATTACACACAAATAATTGCATGCGTTCAGAATACACGTCCCGTGGTAGATAATAAGTGCATTATGTAAGTACCTATAGTCCATACAGTGGTGAGTGGAAGGGAGATAAATCAAGTGTCATGAATATGATAAGAAAGATCTATTTTAAAATGCAAAGCCCAATAATTTCAATATAGTATATTGGCATATATTGCATATTATATATATTTGTTAATTATTGTAGGTTTATAGGTACAGTAAAAATGTGGAGCGATGTACAATAATTATAGGTAGATACAGTGTACTAAACGTAAACTTTAAAGATGTCCCTTATTACGCTCAGAAAGCTGTGCGGCCCCGCATCGTTTACTATTATACCTAGGTCACGATCGTTCAAACTGCGTGCATATAAATGAACCGGTTTCTGCATTTCATGCCACGTCGTGAGTACTCGTGACACATATCGACATGGTTATAGGTACATGGGCAATACATGACGTTTCAAGTGAAATTTTAATTTACTTTTTTATATTTTGTTCGCGAAGTATTTTTAAATGTTTGGAATATGTTTTAATACTATAGGTATAAATAATATATTTCAAAAGTGATATGATTCCCGTAAAATGCATACATATATATATATATATATATACACACATCATATTATTTTACATAATTTTATATACTTATAACATGGCACGTGTTCTTATTCCTCAATTAATTTAACAATGATTCCATACATCTTGTAGTTCACTGGTAGTCACACTGTTCTGAAAGATGATAATATTTTAACTTAGAACAAATGAGAATTAATTGAAAACTCATATCGTTAACAACATTTATGGTATAAATATATTAACGCCCATTGGAAATTAAAGTTAATTATATTATGTATATATAAGTGTAACGCGTGAATAAGCTTCACGTAATATAATATTATAGATATATACACCACTGCATTAGGTTTTAAAACTATTAGTTACTACCTATATTATATTACCTTTTTATAGTCTTGTCAGTATAATAAATTATTATGTAATTGCTATTTACAGGTATCTACCAAATACCTATATAATATAGTATATTAGTGGGTACCTGGTATATATTATGTATAAGTTATAATATTTTTTTTTAAGTTGTTCCTACTTACACTGAATGAAAAAAAAGTGCAAGTATATACCTAGTTACTATGATGGGCGTATCACTATATAGGGGCACAGGAATTGATAGATACGTCTTAACTAATTACATAGTTAAAAATTAAATCCTTTTCGAAAAATATTTATGAGCAAAAGTCAGCTTACACTAAAGTGTAAAAATCTTTTTTTGTTAAACCGATCACTATATTATATAATATAATATTATAATATATAGTATAGATGACTTTCAGTCGATATTATACTCGGTATATTTTATGATATTTTTCCTATAAAGTAATTAATTTTATTATTAGTAAAATAGTAGGTTGAATACATTTTTTCCGAAATCATTTTATTTTATATACTTTAAATGTTTCAACTTCCAAGTACCCACTAATACAATTTTTTAATTACAAAAAAAAATAATAACTAAAATCGTTATTCCCCATTTAAATATTTATAATTTATTCCAAATATTAAAAAACATTTAATAATAATTTTAGTAACTTAAACAAAAAAATAAAGTGTACCGGAAACCGTAAAGTGATATTAATTGTTTATGCAAGCGTTTGAATTTAAAATGGTTTTTGACATTGATTATTCGCCTGTAAATTAACGAATTCTTATTGAATGATTTTTTTTATTTTGTTTTAATTCAAAAACAAAGAACTGTATTTACTTGCATTTTACAAAAAAATTTTATATTGGCATTTTTTATAAATACTTGGTATAATTTCAGAATATTTCGACTTTTTTGAGCTATTTATAGACGTTTGACGCTTGAAATTTTCAATTTTTTTTCTAAAATTAATACTGTTTGGAAACCTTGACTGTCAGAAAATGTAATCAAAGTTCATATTAAGTTGTTATTTGTGAAATTAATAAAAAACATTAAGTGTAGGAAATACACAACAATGTTTATGTGCATTTTTAATTATCTAAGACTTTTTACGAATTTTTTTAAACTAGCGAAGACTTGCAAATAATTTTATAGTTATAGTCACCTAAAATGATTAATTTTTTAATAATACCAATAATAAACCATTTTTTTTTTACAATAATATTTTTTTTTATTATATTAATGATATTAAAAAAAAAAGTATAGCTTCTGTGATACAAAAAACATAATTCGTAACAATAAGTAATAATTATTTACAAGCACAAGTGCAGGTGAGTGATAAATACTTAAACTTTGGTTGTCAACGATTATACATGTTGAACGTAGGCGTGTGTGCCGCTTTTCCATCGTCCGAAATTCGGCGGATTCTCCACGCGTGGATATCCAAAAATCGCAACGGTATACGTACGTACGTACGTACGACCAGAATTCGACCGGAAGTGGTGATTATTTTTTACGAAATTATTTTCACTTGCTGACCACAACTCTTGAGAATGAAGCCACCTGTAGTGGTCGCAAACACTATATCTATAACGTATCGTATCTTCCTCTGAGCGTTAATGTCTTTATCGTCATTCTCATTAAATTTACGTGCAAACGATAATACACACTATCCATGTATAAGCTCCGAAACAGCTACCTAGCTAAAAGTAATACAGGTTCGACCATTTTTAATGCTATCTTAAAAAAAATTAATACGATGCAATAAAATTAGGAACTGAAAAATAAAACATATATAATATACATAGTAGATTTCAAAAGATATTTCTAAAGTGAACTTGTAAAGTATACAGCCATACTGGTACCTATACTACCTAATAAAAATAATCATTATTTCTTATAGTTCATAATTCTATACGTATTTCAATAATATGCTGAAAAAGGTACTCTATGTATATATAGGTATCCAATCAATATTTATTGCAGTCGTTGTTTCGTGAACATCTGTGGGTCTATGTATGTACATTGTACATTTTTATCAACCGTGTTTTAATAACCTTTACATAGTTTCCGTGAAAAAAATTATAGGTAGTATTCGCAAGTAAAATATACGTCATTATATTCCTTGAATTATTGTACAGCCAAACCTAGTACCGACCGCGACGTATATAATAATAGCTATTAAAAACTGTGTACTTATTTCTCTGCAGTATAATATTAATATTATATATTATGGTACGCAGGTGAAACATTACGGTCGAGTAAATCGTCCTCCTAATTTGTTGACATTAAAAACGAAAACGACAACATAACAACAACTGCGGAGAACCTATATGGATATAATAATATGTGTACCTATATATATTACAGTATCCGCGGGGGCCTTTGGTTCTCGTTAGCCGTTCGACTATTCGAACATTATTCGTGGTATTTACTCGGGGGCATAGGGTGAAATGAGCACGCTGGTGCCTAAACTGAAGAGCCTCTTAAACACAATTATTATTATTATTACTATTACTATATACGCGTAACGCGTGCCACTCGTTTTGTAACATTCAATAATAGTAATAATAATAATAAAAAAATAAAACATATTTTCCACTTATCAGACCTCGGTACTCTTAAAGCCATTTATCCCCGAGTAGGGGGTGTCGGCATATCGTTAGCCGCAAATTGGATTAAACCCTTGAGTTTTCTATATTGTGTACGCTGCTGCTGTAATGCACTGTATATACAATATGTTATTTTCACCCGTTATTATGTTATTAGTCAAAAGGTACTTATTGTTACGGATCGAAAGGCTTCATACCCCGTAGCTAAATGATTCTCACGCTTGTTTGTTGTTATTTTTTTCTTGATGGAGGGAGGTTTTTCTGAGTTTTTTTCGAGTATAACCTAGCGCACCAAAACGGTTCTGTTCGCGAAGCTGAAAAACAAAATCCCAACCGTGTACTATTATTACTGTGTCGTTCGCTTTTGCGACAACGAAAAAAACATATATATATATATAGGTACTTTCAACGCCGAGTATGTTACGTCGTGTTATGGTTGTGGGTATAGCATAATATAATATATTATTTCGGGAGTACCTACACATAATAATATATTTTAATAAAACACGAATTCCGGTAAATGGAAATGTTGACAAAATGACTGTCGGGATTCATGGCAAAGTTATTTCAGCGTTATACATACACACATATTTTATGCAATGTATACTTGTAGGTATATATAGTCGCATGTGTGTGTAAAAGTATATACGTACATACGCATATGAATATATTATGTGTGAATGTATGTAGAAGTATATGCGTGCATATACATGTATACTGTATAGGTATAAATATATGTGTATAAATATAAATATAATAATATATATAAATCGTACGGCGGCGAATAGCTTGGATGGTATATAAGCTATCGAAATGAACAATTCACGCGTGATCTGTGTATGAGATGGTTTCAGGAGTGCGAGGGATGGAAATACGGCCCAGCTGTAATAGTGTAGGTAATCATAATAATATACGAATGATAATAATATTACGCCGTACACTCACGTCTCACACGGCGCCACCATATAATAATATACGAGTGTAACTATATACATGGATAATATTATATTATGATGGTGCTGTATTTTATACGGAAATGTGACGCGCTATAGTATTCATTGTGCAGCGGTTGCATATTTTATCGGTGGGTCTCATATCATCTATATTAATAAAAGGCAATGTGTGTGTGTGTGTGTGTGTATGTAAGCGATCCACAGCCAGACATCTTGGTTCTGAAATTTGGTACATAGGTATACCCGAGGATGTGCAACTCGAAGCCAATATTTTAATTACGCATTTTAAAGAGAGGCTCACACAGGGATTTGTTGGCTCACGAAAAACGAATATTTGTTTGTTACTAATGAGTTGCCATTGGTATATAACATATTATAAATATGCGTATTATTCCACTCCCTCTAATCTGAAAAAATTAAGATATCTTTATGAATTTATACCGTGTTATGCGAAGTATGCTAATTCGTGAGTAAATATTGATTTATAATAATTTCTGGTTTATGAAATTAAAATTGAACTTCTCAAATAAAGACAATATGTTTTATTGTTTGAAAAAAAGGTTATGGCCTTATTATTTCCAACTAAATTATAATCATCGATTGGTGTGACTATACTTTCGGACACGACATGGTTGATACATCACTATAGAAAAATGAAGTATAGGTACCCACGCGTAAATCGGTTTTATGCGCGTACGATAGTAACTATCGGGACGTGTCGGTTACAATATAATTTAATATAATTGATGATGTTTCGATTACACGGGCAGCAGCAGCAGCGGTATCCATACCGAATCGTTTAAATGTGTGCGTTATTATGCTATATTTTATTGTAATATTTATAATTATATCATGGCTAGTATACGCCGACCACTCGAGAACGAAATTTCGCGACTACAATACAAAACGGTTGCGTGGTAAAAATTAAAAAATAAAAATACTTAATTTCGGTCCTATTAAACGGAACACGCGTCCAGAAGAGGAAATCCTCTCGGGCCCGGCGCACCGCGTACTGCACCAACAATATACAGCACACAATGAGTGCCTCACATACAACAGCGTAACCCAAGGGTCACTTCAGCGTTTTTTTCCGCCCCTCCGTCCCTATTGTTTTGCTCGTCGTCGTCGATCATTACAAAGGCCACCCCGGGAGCCTCTCGCAACTACACACTTTGTATCCTATACATTATAATATATACACGTATATATCCATAACAACAACAATTATTATTATTATTACGATACATTAAAGTCCAGCCAAGCATGTTTTTTTTTCCAAGAGAGAAAGAGAAGAGAGCGAGAGAGAGAGAGAAAGCGAGAGAGGGTGGCTTGCCTTGTATTTTTATTCTTTTTTTTTTTTGCTGCCCGTTAGCGAATAATATCTTGTGTATATGTATAATATTTTATTTATTTTTTATTATTATTTTATATTTTTTTTTCGTATGTGCTCCGTCCCGTTTTCCGCCCCGCCGTGATCCGATTATGGATGTACGAGTTTTTCCGACGCGCGGTGCTGCAGGTATAATATTTTATATTATGCTACCTATAACGTTATAATATTGTATACACCTACCTATATAATATGTAATACGCATCCGCGAGGACCCGCCGTGCGTTTTCTGTACACACCATATTATTATATTAATATTACACGGTATAATATATGTACGCGCACTGCCGGTCGGCGATTTATTTGGGTATTGTAACGTAGTATATGCCGCCCGGAACAATGCGGCGCGGCTTCCCGCTGCGAATCGGTTGCATTCGGCCGGATTTATGACGGATTATCTTCATTTTATTTTGATGTTTCAATGGGTTTCGCGTGTATATAATAATAACAACAATACGCGTACAATACATGTGCGTACAGTTGTAGTGCTCTGGTGCGTGTGAAGATCACGGACGTGCGTAGACAACGACGACTGGCGCATAGTACCTAAATAATAAATAGCTAATTACCGACTAAGGAAGGAAGAGCATAGGCCTGCATATAGGTGATATTATTATCAAAAGTGGTTGGTGGGGATTTGAAGGGGGGGGGGGTGCATTATCTATTCAAAAAGTTAGTTACACTTCTCAACTTGACAAGTTAGTTAGTTTTGTAATTGAATTATAGTGACTTAACTAGTTTATAATTGACAGTCTAAATAACTTTGCTTTTTTCTGTTCATTTAAAAAATAATCCATCAAGTTGATATTATTAAAAATGTTTTTGAAATTGTTGGTTTTTATGGTTATAATATACTAGGTACCGTATACACTAAAATAATAAAATAAAACCTACTTAAATAATTACACAGTTTTAAATAAACACAATCTATGTTACAAATCTTGCCTCATAAAGTAATATAATGATATTATATAAATGGACACAAAAACTATTTAGGTGATCCACGTACTAATTAAAAAAGTAGATTACCTTTATTTAAATTGAGTTAAATTAATAAATTTTCCATATCTATTAACTTAAAAACTTTGCGAGTTTAATGTTTTATATCGCATTTATCGATTATGTATTCAGTTTTCATTTAAGATAATATTAAAGATAATATTTTCATTAACTTGCCCACCTTTGAGTATTATGATTATGAAAATACTATATATTATTTTTATGTTTAGGTACTATAATAGTTGTATAATTATTGTCTTGTATGATACAAAGTAGAACATTTTAGGCATCGGCGTGCGATTGAGAAACATTACAGACCTAGACCTATGGTTGGGAAATGGGAGACGAATAATTCCCCCTCCCATGATTTTTACCGTATTTCTATGATATAATATGCCTAGGTCTGTAACTATATTATTGTATACATATCTATTTACTTAGTAAATATGTTGTACACGTTGAATGAGGTGATTGACGACGGCCGACGTTCGCATCCTTACTTAAACATTATCATCATAATATTATAGCCATGCTCATGCAATATCTATAATACACTGTAATAGGTACTTGAAAAAATATTTATCATTATTCGTTATTACTCAGTTGCACATTTTTTGATTTATAACATTTATTAGATTTATTATAAAATACTTACGTTGTATGTATTCATTTCAAAACGCTTGTAAGGTACATAATATTGTAAATATTACAACATAGGTATAGGTACTAAAAAAAATAACATTTTCCCGACTTTTATCGGATATTTTGTAATATCAATAAAGAAGTAAAGCACGACTGAAAAAATTATATTATTTTTCTTCATACTAACATAAGATAATATGTTATAAACATTGCCAAATTCTTTATGGTCACAGTACAAAATATATATACTTTAGTTTGCCGTTTGGTTCACACATATATTCCAGTTACTACGCAGTACCTATAGGTACCTGCTGGAATCGTATCAGATCAAAAACATTTTAAATGCATTAATCATATGTTCGTATGTATATACTACTTATAATTTGTTATATTATATTAATTCAGAATAATTAAATTTCGAAAAAAAAATTGGAGCCGAGTTTACCTACCTGGCTACCTAAGTATATAGCTGATGACAGCTTATTTGTTTTGGTGTTTTATTTATTTTGGATCACTTTTATTGGTGGAAAGTCATACTGCATATAGGTACACGACTCGTATGTGTGTATTGTGTTCAGCGTTCAGTCTGTGAACTGTCGTCGACGCGATTTTAGCCGATCGGTGTGTTGGTTATAATGTAATATGTATATAGGTACCGCTGGCTTTTGATGTGCGCCGCCGATGTAAATTTCCAGTAAACCGTGGGGATTATGTGCGCAAATTTTTATGCGTTTCGGGTGAATTTATTGAATAAAAAGTGTACACAATATATACGCGATGCTCACACGCTGTGCGGGATTTTGAAGAGGGATTTCCCTTTGCCGCAAACGCACCCGCCGCAACAGCCGCTGCCCCGTCGTATATTTATATTATTTCCAAAACAATCGCATTACAGGAGCGGCTTTTGACCGGCTTAAGGTGTTTGCGGACATTTGTCGCATGGCACACTCGATATTAAAATATTCATGCTCAAAAAGGTAAACCGATTACTTTTGTGTAAGTGCATTTCTATATAATAATGGTCTTATAATATATACTTGGTCGATGAGTACCTATAATGTTTAGCTGGGATCAGTAGTCACCGTTGCGGCTGCAGTTGTTCCCATACGTTTACCATATTATATTATTATTATTATTATTATGGATGTTTATGCATGTTGAGGTTTATTTATTTTCTTGTTTATATTGTTATCGTCATTCGAGACGACTTCAGTGGTATATCTTATGATATACAGTGAAACCTCTGAATTTATAGACACTGTCGGTCATTGAAATGTTGCCAAATCTTCAGATACACAAATTTAACATGCAAATTGCTAAACCGTGTCAATAGTGTATTGTCAACCATTAATCATAATGCTTTCACTGCGCATCACTGTTTCACGTTTTTTTTATTTCATAATTTTTTTTTACTGGTCGTTTCCATTTTTAGCTAATGCTTTGTAAATTTCATCTTTATTTAACACGTTATCTGAGATTCGAGTTTTCTCACTTAAAACTCTTCTGCTAGTCCACTAAAATCTATAGGTACGTCGGCTAGAGGTCTCCAATCTGCGACCAGCTAAGCTAATTGTGTTATTTAATAATTCTTTAATTGCATTACCTCTGTAGCTCTATAATATCCCAATCTACAAATTTTTGGCGTGTCACGCTGACACGTATCACAGATTTGACTCTCCATAGAAAATGGCCGAAGACCCCTGATCTACGTTATTAAAGTGATGAAGAAAAAAATTCGATTTTTTTCGGAGGACAACCACTTTTAGAGGGGGGAAAAATTGTCACTGAAAAGTGAAAAAATGTTTCGCATTGGTCACTGAACGAAATGTTTTTCAAAAATAACTGCTATGTGGTTTATACCTAATATTAAAGTGTTGTTACATTATAAATTTATCTTATAAGACTTATAAGTTTATAACACTAGGTAATCTAAATTTTAGATTCTAAGTCAGCGCGGAATATGCCTACACTGGTTTGATAAAAAGTGTTGTTGAACATTGAGACCTTATAAATTGTCTTGAACGATTTTAATTTAGAAATTAGAATTTCTAAATTCAGTGAGCAGCTTTTGAAATGAACCTATATAATAGTATACATAATACATTAATATTTAAACACATAATACCATGATAAATCTTCACAAGTATAATACATTCAATATATGAAAATCGTGTCAACTTTCAGCTGTGTATTTACATAAAACGAAAACGATGTTTCAAAACTTTGGTACGACGATAAACATCAGTTAATTACAAAACGTATATAATGCACTGTATCCTATGGTAATTTCAAATTTGGTGTAAAAGGTTTCATCAAGGATTTTGAACACGATGCGTGTATCTCCGTTTGAATAAATTAAACTAGAGAAACATTTCCATTGAGTGGAGCTAAAAATACTCCAAAGTGGATAAAGATGAAAAGCTGTGTTTAAAGATGTCCCTCTACGTGCAACCCTTTTGCCGCGCGCAAAAGGTTCCGGAAAACTTGTATGAGCTTCTCAAACACACTGTTTTCCACCGCGGATTGTTCGGGACGATATGACCGCGCGCTCCTTCTCAGCTATCTCGGTTCAATTTATTTTAATTAGCCTATTCAAAAAGAGAACTAAGAAACTGAGAACGGAGCTTTCTAGTTTTATACGTTAATTAATCCACTGGTACAGCTGCCGCCGCCCACTTCACCCTGGCCACGACGTACGGCCTGACTAACTTTATCTCAAACGAACGAACGAGCTGCCATTCAGAAAAGAGAAGTAATTTGTTTCCGTAACAAATTACATTATGAATAACTGCCACCGCCACTGTGCGGATGAAAAAGATTATATATTATATATTTTAATATATGTATAATACATATTATCATCATATATATTTACCTAACTACCTAAGTATATTATATATACACGTAAATGAACGCGATGATAATCTACCACTGGCATGTTTATATGTAAGCGAGGAAAGTTTCTTGGCAGTATTCAAAAAAAAAAATTCCACTTGGAAAAAGAGCAAAAATAAAAATAAAATGTATAATATAGGTATCTATATTACTATTATTATCATTATTATTATTATTATTATTATTATCATTATTATTATCGTGTACAATCGACCCTCCGCCGAGGAACGATTCATACGCAATCGGCTGAATAGACGGATGATTAGCTTTCTCGTATGTGTATATATATGCGCGCGCTCTGCAGCAGTCCTATTCTGTTGTTGGAGACTATATAACGTCGAATTGGCCAAGGGTCGGAACATACGTATAATCGCCGTACATAGACACGCATACACACACTCATACACCAATACTTACATTATACACATGTATAGATTGTACCCTGCACACACTGCAGTTGTGAGTATAATATATATATATTCACATTCATGTATATAAATACGCTTCATGAGATGTACTCTTTCGAGCTTATACATCTTCGAGTGTATGTGTGTGTGTATAGAAATGTCTGTGCCGATAAAAGATCAATTGTAGTTTTTTGCTAGCAATCATCCGACTCACTCTCTGCCCCCCTCTATTCCTTACCACCAGCACCCACACATCGACCGATATCATCGTGGAAGACTTTAATTCCCCGAGTAAATTTCGAATTGATAAAACGGTAAGTCCAGCCCGGAACCGATAACTCAAAACTTACATCGTCGAAGCAGACATGTATAAAATATAAACATTAATCTCGTATCATTGCAAAAGTTGTGTGCACAGGGGGCTTTTTTAAACCATGCTCAACCCCATTTTTCCCCTTAATATTACATTTATTCAAATTCTGATTTTTAGAATTTTTAAATATAGTTACCTAAAGACTATATTTTCAAATTTCTGATATTTTTTGTTCTACTTAAGAAGTGTACTAAACGATCGAAAATAGTAAAAAATATAATTTATTTCCAAAAACGTTGTTATTTATATCATATGTATTTATTAGGTCCTAAGGCTAAAATTATGTAAAATATGTACATACTTTTAAAAACATCAGTGTTTCCTGAAATAATGAGTGTCTTATATTAAATGGTTCATCTTTTATATATTTAAATAGTTTATAGGTACCTATAGTTTATGCAGGTCGAAGTGCGTTATAGTTTACCGTCTGTGAAAGGTACCTATAACTCTTTTAGTGCGCAAACGATGCGATGATACATTTCCGACGAAGCGGCCGCGTAGACATCACATCATATTAAACATTAATGCTCAATAATTTATTTTTTATATCAAATATACTGTACCTATTGTGATTACATTTTTTACCTCAGTTACGTTACGTCGTTAGAGAATATAGTAATTGGACTATATAGCTCCTTAGTACACGAAATTATTTATAGTTACAAACCTAATAGCAAATAGATACCTACACTTAATACTAGGTACAGTGGCGTGTATCATAAAAAAAAATGGTGTTGCTCAAATAATTTTAGTTGATTTACCACTCATAATACTGTTATACCGACCTATACAATTTCCTATTTTTCTTCTATCAATACCCACCCACCCATATTTAAGGTGTTGCCTGAGCAACACTTGGACCCTATGTTACACGCCACTGATCTGTTGGATATATTTTAGTAAATTCAAATACTCAGTTTAGTTGAGTATAAACAAAACACGGATTTAAGCACGTAACTGCGAAATAAAAGGTTGTTTCTTGAGTTGATAGAATTTGTAAGTAGGTACTTGTATTAATATCCTTAGGTATACAATAACGTTTTTACATTTAACAATTCCCAAATAACATCTAACTTCTAAGTTTTAGATAATATTCATTAAATACCTGTAGTATTGAATTAAAAGAAAATTAATGATTACTGTATACAATTAATTACAGGTATTCAAATGAAAACATATTTTTAATTATTGAGTGATGCAAAGAATACATTTCTAATGCATGTCATATCAACAATAATGTTTAATCAAATGCATATATTATTATATCAGAAGATTAAAAATAGTATAAATAGAATCGTATATTGTCGATTACTTTTTATTATATATTATGTTTTGATTTTTATGGATTTAAATTTTTTTATAATTTTTTTAATGATAAACAATTAAAATAATTAACATTACCTATATGAGAAAGTACATAAAATTTACATGTCAGCTGTCACAAAAATAAATCTACGTAAGTATTTAATTATTTTAATACAGCTTAAGATATTATATTATTATATTATATACCTACGGTAGTTTAAACACATATTTTTTTCAGTTATCTAACACTGAAACTTGTACTTTAAAATATTAATATGTCTAAAAGCCAATATATAGGTACCTTATGTGTAAGTTTCGTATTCGTGTTACCAGACATGTTATATGAACTGCAGGTAATCATTTTTTTCTTTTATAGAGTATTATATTGTATGACTAAGGCTTCAATGAAGGCCAATCGAATGATAAAAAAATGTTTTCTTTTCGTATAAAACTCGGTTTGCATTATTCGCTGAAAACCAAATATCGAAAATGTATTTTAAAAACGAAACAACGGCTTAGAGAAATGCGGCGAGTAGTTAATGTAATAGTTTAAACACGACATTGATGTTATACAAAAGAGTTTGGTTAGTAAACCAATGTTGTTTTTTTTTTAAATTTTATTTCACTCGGCCTAGCTGGGGAATGTAACTAAAAGAGCTTTGCTAGAGATCAAAGGGTATAGCTATATACGGATACGCAACGCGTTTTCCCGCCGTCAAAATGCGCGTAAAACTTTTAATAAAATATACATTCATACAAAGCACTAAGCATAAAAAGAGAGATCTGATAGAAGTATATATTATTATAATGAAGGGTATTGCCATTATGTATGGGGAATAAAAAAAACCTACACGATTGTAATAGTGACTATCCCACCAAAAATCCTCGTGGTCAAAAGTTAAGCACAAAAAAATCCATTTAATAAAAATAAAAAAAAGATACCCCCACAAACGGAAATGTATACATATACGATTTCAAATTGATTACTCGTTTTCATTGTAAATGGATATAAATGGAAGAAAATATTGGTTTGCTTTCATCCTTTCAGACATGTAATGAATGTAATCAAGTATTTTCAACTTGAGTTTAGCAATTAATATTAATTTACGTTGCTCAATACGTACCTATATGCCCCGCAAGTAACTATTATAGCTATATTCTAGCATTTTAAAAGTCAATCCTCGGGTAGGTAATATGTATGTTACGTTCATTTCGTACTTTAATTATTTATTACTCAAATTATTATCATAATGCGATGACAGTTCAGCATATTAAATAAGTAAGTATACGTACTTATACGTATTATAAGTAACCTATAGGTTTAACTATATGTATGTCATAGTTTTGTCATGAACAGAAAGATTACACATCCCCACTCCATACTACTATTAGTTACGTATTTATGTATTCATACAGTAATAACACTAATAACTCTCGTTATGTCGAAACTTAAGGGGAATAGAAAAATGTTCGATATATAAAAAAGTTCAAGGTATATTAAATTTTATTCTAATGGTAATTATTTAAAGGGTATTTAAACCGAGTTTGAGATTACGAAAAAATTTGATATATCGACGTTTGATATAATGTAAGAAATAAGAATCTGCTGTACAACAATATGAGCTGTAACTGAATTATTAATTTAACCCAATTTATATTTTTTATTAAAGATACATGAAGAATATTAATACACCTATAATACAGCTATACTAATAAGGTAATGGTTTATTATTCATTATAATATACACGTCATTCGAATTATTGGCTGGTTTCCTAAATTACATTTGGTATGTGTTCGGATATGTGTGTCGGACATAGTTGGATGGGACTTAAAAGTTTATTTGTAATATTGGTACCGGGAAATTATAAAATGCCATCAGCCAGCTATGGTTTTCCCAAAAAAGTTAAATTAACTACCGTTCACAAAAATACTCAATCCAGATCGGAAAATAATCAATATTGAATATAATATCTTAATAAATTATTATAATGCGATAAAATCCACACCCTCAGCTGCGCAGTTTATAATTTAATACGACCACTATAAAGTTTATAATAATACCTATATTATATTATTATATTTGTATTCACGACTGTCATTCGTTTTCTTACAACAAGTAATTATTGGCGTTTAGGTTATGTATATCGAAAGTGGTTAAATTGAATAGTTTCAGGTTACCATACCGAAAAAAAAATGTTTAAAACGAAACTTACACATACATGTATAATGAATAATAATGAGGGTCGTGTACATTTCATAGTACGGCCCTTCAGGGATATCGAACAAAGCGTTTCGAGTAAATTATTAAACAAAAAATATAACAAAATCGCATTTTAACCGAAACAGCTGCCGCCCCACAACTCGACACTTGGTCGTTCGATTTGATATTATCCCCCAAGATGGGCGGTTTCCAACGCGTAAGGTGTCGTAACCAACAATTACTACGTATATAAGTATACCACATAGTACTAGCCGCGCAGAAGTTTTATTGTTACATCAATCACGTTTTTCACACGTTTCCATCTCCCCCACGGAGTGCAGTGACGTAGGTACATTAAATTATGCGAAAATCAACCCGTTTCCTCCGGCCAACGATATCCAAACACGAATAATACACACGTATGGCACGCCTCCGAAGACTGTGTGAAAACGGTCTGTTTGGTCTGATTTCAATGTAACCCTGCACCCTGTACCTTTATATTGTATAAAATATGAATCTGATATTTTGTATACGTACAGTATATAGATATGTATCATGTTATGGAACCTATACGACGTATACGCGTGTTGTTTTCTAGTCATTAAGTCAAGTGTACAGACGTTTTTTTATTGTAACAATTATTATGTGATATTTGCGAAAGACCTTGGCATAATTATCTCGCATGGTCCAAATTTTCGTCATCGTATCGAATACATAAATGTTTGGTAACTCCTCAAAATGTTTAGGTTTTATAAAACGCTACTCTACTCGATTTAAAGACCTTAGATCTTTTTGCGGCTTTGGTTAGATCTATTTTTGAGTGTGGTTATTTGGAATCTTTATATACTTTACATTAGGATGTAAGTCGATTGAACGAGTTCAACGACGCTTCCTTAAATTCGTACCTAGCTTTTAAACTAAATTTAACTTTAGAATTCCATAACTATGGTTCAAAACGTTCACAGCAACAGGATTTGCCCATCAGTAGCGCCAAAGTAATTAAAAAATACTCCGGTAAACTAAATAAAAAAAATAAAGCCCCACGTAACCCCAACAAATTTCAAGCAGACTTGTGACTTATAATAGTTTAAATAGAATCAAAATATTTTTAAAAATTATACTATGTATAGAAAAAGTTAATTTAAATAGGTGTTTGGTAAAAATGTCAAGTAGATACGGTTGAGTGATTTTGAGTTAATAACTCAAAAAACTGTTTGTGAAATTACGTTCAACTTTTTTTTTTCACTAGACTTTCACTTTGTAAAGTTTTCAAAAACGTCTGTAAAAAAAATAAATATTCATTGGATATTTATATTACTATTCTCTAATTACCATTTAATTTCAACAAAAAATGTCGACTCTTTTTCAGCTATTAATAGGCATAAGACAGTTTTGTATTTATTACTTTTTAAATTATTGTGGATAAACATTTTTCTCTATGTCAAAATACTTGAAATTTTAATACAAGATTCCTCGTTTTTCTCGCATAACTAAAATAATTGAAACGCGTAAACACACTCACACTAAACCGGTCAAAGTGCGTATTCCTTCGTATGACGCACTTTAATCAATTGCAACCAAACTTTTTTAATTTCGGTTTTATAGTCCGAAAAAGAAACGGTGATGTATGATAATGTTGTGTACAAAACAAAACCGATCTGTTATTCAATCTTTATTAATAATTATTATTATGACAAAATGGTTTTATTTTTTTCTTTCTATATATTTTTAAATTTTTATCATAGAGTCCCTCATTATGGGTTGGGACCCTGGGCCCGTGTGTTTAACACACGCAACACACCCGGTTATTGCGGCATTGATACTTACTAGTATAAATGCGTATGGGTGAATTTAAAAAAATTAAATGACACTACCGTATTCGAGTTTTTAGTATGTCATTATTAAGTCTTATAAAATATATATCACATCCATGCAGAATTTAGTTGATGAATTAACTCGTGATTCGTTTTGATTACCTATATTTTGTGTTTAATACTGTTTCAAACAGAAGCAACAAGAATAAATGTAATAAAAATATGGTATTTTTTGATATTTTGAGTCAGCATACTGTAAACTACTTGGTACTTGCGGGTATAACTTAATATATTAAATACCGGTAGGTAATATGCCATACGAGAGACCTCAGTACGTCGTTGCAAATAGAAAACTTTATAATACATAATATGTATTATGTGTTAATTACAAAGGTTTCGATATAACAATAATTGTGTGTACATTGCACATGTAGCGACCACGTATAATAATTATTATTGCCGGACAAAAGCCGTATTATAATTTTCTACTTAAATCGGATTTAAAATGTTTTAATTAATTATATCGTATAATATGGAATGTTCCAAACTTGTTTAACACGCTGTATAACTTTACAAATGTTAAAATCATATTTTGAAAATTTAAAACATATATATTTAAACTCTAATAAAAAATGAGTAATAATAATAATAACTCTTTACTAACGGAATAAATCCAAATTACAAAAATGTAAAGTTGACTTAATATTAATATTAAGTTCTTTTCAATTAAATATAAATTAAAAAGCTCAGAAGTATAGATTTTAACTGCAGTTTTGTCTATTATGATTAAACGACTAACTTAAACAGATTAATTACATATTCTATGACAAATGTTTAGAATGTAATTTTTTAATACTTAAAACCATGAAGTTGTAAAGAAAAGTAATTTAAAATTTATTTGTTGATGCAAAGTTACATATTATAATATTTAAGATTTTATAAAAAAAGTTAAAAACTGCAATTTACCTACAAAAGTACAAATGTATAAAATACTCAGCTTACAAATTATCTAAAATGTAAATGAAAATATTATAATGAATACATTTTAAAAATGGTAGTTTTTTTTTAAAATTATACTTCTCGATGTAAAATAAAATAAAAAATAAATGTATAATATAATATAGATAAAACAGTTTGTTGAAGTAACTAATAATGTTTATTAAAATAAATGAATAAAGAATTTAAAAAAAAAAATGTGATGATAAATGGATCCTAGTACCTCTATATATATTATATAATATGCTTATTATTATTTTTACACATCGTGCAGTATGAATCCCTTTAAACGAAGACTTTTCTCGAAGTGAATCGATGTCACTTACCAGAAAGGGATGGTGGTAATTCAATAAAGGAACGAGAAAAATACAAAAATACGTGAAACCTAAAAGGTCACCACGCCGCGCATCGTGGCACATCAACGTATACATTTTGGAACTCAACCAAATTTAATATCTGAACCACTCGGCCCTTTGCGTTAGTCTTGGCGAGTCAAAACTCTCTTTTGTAAACGGGTCTCCCATTACCATTATATGCGTCCTCTAAAAGCCCGTCTCGGAATCCACTTATGGCATACGCGCGTCGTTGTCCGAATAATTGGATGACGGCGGGTCAGCCTCTGAGCGTAAAAAGGTCTTCCGCTTTAGCACTCAAATCCGGTTCCGTGCGCGTACCGTCGACGACGCGCGGTTGCTGTGGTTTCGGCGGGGTCAGTGGGATCGGTGGGGGGTGGGTAGAGGAATAATAAGAAAAAGAGTAGACGGTGGAAAATCGATGTGTTTAAAACAAGGGACGGAGTCCCCAAAGGACTGAAAAAGTTCGATCCAAAACGCGAAAAGCCGCAGCTAACTTCTCACTTAAGCACTTAAAATTCCTCGCCGCATTATCTCTGTGCCCAGGAAGAGAACACCGGCGCGTATAAAATAATCGAGACTATATATATATATATATATATTATATTACATACACACATAAGTAGGTCGGCGGCGGTGGTGAGGTATATAGCAAGAGTGCTTATGAAGTTAGTCGTTTTGGCAAAGTAGGTGCGGGACGCGGGTATATATACTTTTGTAAAGGCAGGAGGAGGAGAAGAAGAAAAAGAAGAAGCAGAAGAAACGCGAATTATATGCGAGTTTACCTTTTCCGTTGAAACGTTCATTTCGGGTCGTATTGTCGGGTAATTTGCGAAACTAGGGGTTTTGTGATATATATATATATATATATATGAACTGCGTGTGGTCTTTATTATATAATATATTATTATTTACTAATATATATATTTTTTTAATAGAATTAATTTTACGGTTAACGGGACGCGCGGGTGAGAAACAAACGGCAAGTGCACTGGTGCAACAGTGATTCGGCGCCGAGAAAAAAATAAATAAAATAACCGTCTAGGTACCTAACCTACCAATATAACGCACAACAATGCGCGATACGACTGGGAACTTGCGCAACGCCGATGTTTACGGTGTCGTGAACAACAATAACGTTGGCGGAAATAGGCGCAAACGGCGCAAATTTTACGCACCAACACTGCAGCACAGCCGGCTTTTCCCGTGTTCCTGCTACTTATTATTAATATTGAATAATATTGTGTTCATTGTGGTGTCGAAACGCGTAAACGCTCCCCGGGTTTGGCGACGGCGACGAGAGATAAACCGATTTCGACCGTACACTTACCCACCTCTACCCAACAAATAATACCTCCCTCTCACATAATATAGCATATAATATTATATAATATAATATATCCACCCGAGCGCAGTCTCGCGATAATAACCATTATTGTTCGTCATTCGGACCGCACATTATATTATTATATTTACGATATTTTGCCTTTATTTTACAGCGGCCGGCCGTATTTAATATTATATACAATAAACTACATGGGTTACGAACTACTTACCCACAACTACCTTGAGGTCTTTGAGTATCTTTACAAAAAATATAAATACATCAGCCGAATACGCAAGCCAAAACGATTTGAAACGGTTTTAAAAGATTTATCGGGACAGTCTCACATTATCGTGTTTTTAAATCCTATAAGGTAATATAATAAACAATAATAATAATTGATTAATTTTAAAAACTGGCAGAAGTCATTCAAATTTTTTTTTTTTGTTTATTGATCCTTAAGCCCGGCATCTATGGCCATTAGCTGTTTGTAGGGTTGTATTGTGGTGGTGGTAGGGTTAGGAACGGTGAGTTTTTATACGTGAGTGTTTGTGTTTGGCAGAATTTTTAAGTGGGCACTCGTAGGTATTTGTCATGCCCAGGTGCGAAATGGTACCCTTTCTCTCCGAACACCGTGACTGCCCGGAGAAAAATGCCGCCCGTAGCCGGGATGGAACCGGCATCGGTGCGTGTCGCAACCAACGCTTCAGTCCGCTCGGCCACTCAGTCCCTCCTTCTAATTTTAATTACACAGTAAAATCAAGTTAAATCTATAACAGGTTAATAAACAAATTAAAATAAAAAAAAAGAATAAAAGAGAATTGTATACCTAGAGTATAAGTAAAAGAAAATGAAAACAACAGTATAAGTTATTTATATAGGAAGTAACACGTTCTGTATTAAATGGAACCTGAATAATGTAGAAACCTGACTTTATAAAAAAATCTTTATTTTTTTCAGTCTATATTCAAATATTCAATGGAAACCTGTCAAAAATGAAAATAATATTCGAATTATGAAAATAACTTACAAGCTTTCGTGATTTTGACAAATTTTATCAACATTTTGAATGCAGACGCTCATAAAAATTATTGTGATTTTTACGCTCAACTTTTTTTTTTATTTCCAATAAACAACAACTTTTGAAGTAGTTACGGCACTGGTAAGTATAGGTACTAACCTATAGTCTATTAATTTAGTCTATACATTTTAATATTTTTTTTTAACAACAAACGATTACCGTACATTATGTACTCATGCCTTAGTCATATTATGTTACAATATCAATTTCCTAATCTATAACCCAGCAGAGAATAACAAAAACGGTAGATACGTCCTACAACTAACTATATACGAATATACAATAACAAAAAAATACAACATAAAACCTATGTACAAGCGTTAAACGCGTGTTATAATAATATATCTACACCGAAACCGCACGCTTTATCTCGCTGTTTTAATCAAAAGATAAATACATCTCTGCGGATCCGGGATCATAATATATATACCTAACTTGCCACCGGTGCCACCCCGCCGAAATAATCGTTTACTTGCGTTCACAACAACAATTGACGCCGGATCAATTATAGTTTCACGGTCGGCCAGGCAGCGGCGTCCGTCCGTCCGTCCACCGGAGGGGCGGCCAATAATATAATAACATTTAGGAGGTTTACCTATACTTATATACATAATATTATATTATATTTTATAATATTATAATAATGCACAAGGGCCGCCGCCGGTACATCGATAATGAATAGCTGTGAACGGGTACGAGTGCGACGGATGAGAAAGCACACCCCCTCCCCCCAAAATAATAACAATAACAATATAACGAATAATACTAGTAAGGTACCGCAGTAATATACGTGTGTGTAGGCATACCTACGTTGTAGCGTGGCCCGTTTTCGTAGATGATTTAGCACACCGAACAGTGCCGTGAACATGCTCCCGGATAATAATATTGTCTTTTGTTCGCGGTGTTCAGAGTTTTTAACCTGATTGTAAGTACCCATATATACTCGTATATGTACATAATATACAGGGCGATTCACTACAAGCATGCTCTCCTCATTTTTTTTTTTTTTTGGATAACGAATTTATCAAATCTGAGTTTTAGAATTTTTAAATATAAGACATATAAACACTCCAAAACCAACATTTTCGAATTCTTGAAATGTTTTTTTACTACTTAATGAGTGTCTACCGTGTCTACTGCAAATTATTTAATGAATATTTTTTTATACATGTTGTTATATCTAATCCAAAATTCAAACGAGTAGTTTTTCGGTTATTAAAAAATATTTATATAGGTACTAAGGATAAAAGTCCTTAAAAATAGTCTTAAAAAAACATAAAATAGATGTGGGTAGTAGGTATCTAATATTGAATCTAGTATTCCAGTGTTTATTACACATGTACCAATTTTTTTAAATTATTCATATTAGTAGATTAATATTAATTACTAAAATGTTTAAGTTATAATACGTAGAAACCATATCTTCCAAATCCATTAAATCATGGACCTATTTTCCTTATAGTAAACAAAGTTAAATAACTCAAAAATTTTACTCGAACTTTAACTTTGATAAGTCCACATTTTCGAAATTACTACTCCAACAATAATTTACAGTGGAAAAGCAAGGTTCTCTTCGGAAAAACAGAAGTTATATCTTTCTAAAATCACTCTTTACACTAATACACTCCTTATGTATATTGCAAAAACATCAAGAATTTTAAAATACCATAATATTGTCTTTCAGTATCATATTTAAAAATTTCAAAAACCGGATTTTTAAGAACTGTACAATTGCTGAAAAATTCGGGGTTACCATTTTTGGGGAATCGCGTTGTATATATATATATTATGTATCTACCGGTTTTTTTTCTCTTCTTTCCTCGTCACTACTTATATTGTATACCCATTATATATATTTAGGTATAAGTACCTACTAATGTTCGTCTTTATATTAAACAGTGCACGTACGCCTATTATACACACGCGCGTTCGTATTCTTCTCGGCGCAGATCTACTCTGTTTCTTTTTTTGGTGCGATAAACACAATAATAATAATAACAATATAATATAATATACATACACACACTCACGCTCGTTGAATGCTAATCCACCGCGTGCAGCGTGTACGACAACGCTCCAGCCATCTACTTAAGAAATATATATATTATATTATGATCCTATTCAATAAATCGGTTTCGGGCTGTTTGGCCAGTCTATATATACTGCAGTGGCTCTCGCGGGTACACAATGCGAGGTGAAAAAATCGACGCCGCTGCCGAAGGAGTGTCCATTTGACACCGTCGGTTCGGAGAAATAATGACCTTTGTTCGAAACGCATCGGCGGTCTTTTCGCGCGACGAGACGTCCGTCGTTTATATTATTATTTATTACTATTATTACTATTATTATTATCATCGTAGTCTAGATACGTATCTGCGCCGGCGTTTGTTATTATTTTTTTTTTCGGCCATTATTATTTTCATGTTATTGTTATCTGCATCGTGATGGATTTCCACGAAGACGCGCACGATAATTAGTCACATCGTACATAATATTATAAATAGGGGGTGAGAGTGACCGGGATAGGTACATGTTACTTACCACTGCTACCAGGTACGGCGACCAATATAATCCCGAGATTAAGACGAGTATAGTCATTATCGAGTACCGCGCTAATATATTAGGTATAGGCACCTATGTAGGTATTATAGGTAGACAATGTACGGTTTTGTGAGAATAACCGGCGAAAATGTCACCGGGGGTAGACGAAATCCGATAGCCCAATACATAATATACATATTATTATTATTATTGTACGCTTTACGTGTATAACTGGTATGTCATTGCAGCAAATAGGTATATCGAATTTTATATGGAAACCTGTTACACGTCCAGACCACTTTAAGTAGTGCCAGTCTGACACGAAAACTTAGTTGAGATATAAGCCACCCCGACGTTATACACTATATGATATCCTCCATTGTTATTAACTGATATTATTATTATTTGTTATTATACCTATATTCTTTACGTGAGTGACATCGTATTTTTCTGCAATTGTACTGAAACTTAATTTCTCTAGTTAAACTTAATAGTATGATTAATGCGGTTTGCGTTTATAAGGTTCTAAGCACAAAATCTGATAATTTGTTCAAAATACGGCGAAACCTCTCAATAGTATAGGATAATTATAATGTGCCCGCTATTCAGGGGTAGCTGATAACTGCTATAATTCGGAGAATTTAGAAGTGCCCGCTATTAAGGCTGGTATCCTTAAACAGAAGTTTCGCATTACCATTATTTTCTATTGCATCATAAACAACTCAATAGAATAAACGGAAGTTTAAGCTTGTTTTTGTTTTCTATTCGAAGACAATTATTGTAAAAGATACTAAACAAAACCGATGGTTTTATATAACTCGTGTATATTAAGTTAGTCTATTTTAGGCAAAAGAAAAATCAGATAATTAACAATTATAGTTTAAACATTTTTAATAGTATATTACTAGGTAGTCACTACCAGGTTGTGTATAGATACCTATTATGATATTATTGTAAACTTACTTGTTTTGTTTATTTCAATAAATGATGGGAACCAGAGGAGAAGTAATGCTAACGCGGGTCCTCTTTTGGCTTTCGAAACCAAGGAAAAAAAAGGTACCTACCTATTATAATATATTATAAAATATCGCCTTTCTATAAATTGTAAAAATATTGGCTTCTATATCAAATTTATATTTCAAACCAAGCTTACCATAATATAAGCATATATTATAATATTATACATTCAGAACCAAATTATGTAAACAAAATAAGTATACTATAGTTATGGATTTAAAATTTAAAATTAACGGCATTAGTGATTGGGCAACATAAAAAATTAAATTTGTTTTTATTGTTCACGAAATAAAAGAATAAAAAAAGGTCGATCGAAACCACCTACTCAACTGTTATATTGACATTTTGAACGATCGCGCATTCGTGATGTCGCGTATACATACTTGGGCCAGAAAAGCGCCTGTAGCAACGATTGTTTGGTAATTATATATAATATTGTGTAATTGTGTGTGTGAGTGTACGCGCGAAATCGACACGCGCGAGTACAGCACTGCAGTCCTATTATTGTGTACACATATATTATATTCGCGGATGTCGAAGCCCGCGCGCAGTGTCCGCCGCCGAGCCATTATCATCATAACGACCCCTCCACGAGCGCGCGGTAACCATTATAACCACCATAACCATTACCAACCGGGTTACAATCATCATCATCATCAACATCATCGCCGTGCGTAGTCGACGAGAAAAAGCTTTTAATAGCTTTGATTGAGTGCCACCCTGAATGCCCCTCTGCTTGCACGCCACCCCGAGATTGGTTTATTAATACTGTACACAAGCTGTTCGAGTTTCCTGCAAGGGATGTTTTGCACGGCCGCCCTTCACCCCCGGCCAAAGCTTTCGCCCACGCGACATTTGTTCCGCCCCATCGGCTAATATTAATTCTGATGCACGAATTCCGCCGGGGATAACCGCCGCCTAGCATTAAGCCGGTAACATCATAATCGCGCTTTTGCGAGGGCTGTTTTTGTTTTGGTATTATTATTATTTTTTGTTGTTGTTGTTTTTTTAAATCTTTCCAATGAGGGTTATTATATCCACTCAATTGGAAATGGTTGGACTTTTTTTTTTTAAATATTTCTGACCTAGGAAAATGAATTATGTTGTGGTTATACTCAATGCTTATATATTATGATGTTAGTTTGTTCATTATATAGTCTGCAGAAGACAGCGAGTTGTTCGGCAAACGTTATTTTATCTCGTTTTGATTAATAAGTAAGCCAAAAATATTTAATACAATACGATATTATTACAATCCTAGTATTAAGGCCTAGACTAATAACCAAATTTTATAAAAACACCCAATTATTATGAATTTCTAAATTATGAATTATTATGAATAATTTCAAAAAAAATATCCGTACCTACCTAATTTTCTTAATTATCCGGAAAACGAGAATATTTACGCAACACCAACTGTTGAAGTGTTAATATCGGTTTCCCTATATTATTGTTATAATTATTCAAAAACAAACAGATATCCATTGATATTTGAATTTACAACAAATTTACTTTATAGGTGCAAGGGTTTTTTTTAATTTTAAAAATGTTTTGGCCCTTTTACAGCTTTTAATAGACATTTGAATTATTTATTATACATAATAAATTAATGATGATGAAAAATGTTTAGGCTCTGTCAAAATATGTTTAAAAATCGAATACAACGTACTACCTAAATAATATAAAATATAAAATATACAATTTTGATTATTTCCCATTTTAATAGCAATAGGTTGCTCGCAAGTTTTCTAACCAAAGTAAAAATATCAAAAATACATAAGCCTAGTTTTTTTTTGTATAGACATTTAAATTTCAAATTTTAATAAAATTGAATAATATTTAAACAAAAAATAATGATTTAATTACATATATTTTAGTTAAATTTGTACCTCATCACATGCATATTATTATTATATATGTGCTGAAAATTTAGTTTATATAGTAACAGGTTACACGTACATATAAATATAGCCAATACCTTTTTAGGTATTATAGCTTATATATGATTATTGTTTAAAAATGTCAACTATACGCATATCTTTAACTTTATGTCTTTATGAAACTGAAAAAGTTATACAATACACTTACTATACTTAATTAGCATATATACCTATCATAAATAGCAAATACATTATATTATTAGGTGCCTATGATTTAAAAAAAAACGCTTGCCAAGTCAGAGATTGGCTTGTAAACTTTCTTGATTTTTAATTTTTAGAAATATATTAACTGATGTAACATCTAAGCGGTATAAAAATTTGAATCCAGAAAAATGTCGGTGTAAACAGCCCCACAAAAAATCATTTTCATTTTGTGAGATAGATCTCCGAAACCGGAAAGCGGATTTTGTTGTTTGGGGTCTTGTTAGTTTCACATTGACTAGGAGAAGTGCAGTGAAAATGTTCATACCTTTACCTTTAATAGTTAGTCACTACGGAACCTTAAAAAAAATTAAAACACATTTTATTGGGCGTTTTTTGATGTTTTTCAGCTTTTCAGCTTTGAAGTGAATTAACGATTGAAGATAAAGTCTGAAAATCTTCACTGCACTTATTCTAGCCAATGTGAATCTAACAAGACCCCAAACAACAAAATCCAATCTCTAGTTTCGGAAATCTACCTCGCTAAATGAAAATCTAGCAAAAAATAACTCTTTTTTTAATTGTGAAAAATTAAATAATTTTTTTTTTAAATTTTTTATTCCACATTTTGTATCTACTTGATGATCCCTTTTTAATGAGTTACGACCAATTTTCTAGCTATCATAGTTTAGGAGAAAAGTTAAAAGATAGAAATTTTGGGACTGTTCAAACCAACGTTTTTATGGATTCGAATCGTAATTATTAACCCTAACCGCTTGGATGTGATATCGAATCTCTTTCATTAACGTTTTATATTAAAGCTAGCTAAAATACCCAACTACTCATCATTACTGAGTTACAATTTTATTATTTTCCTATTTAAAACAAATTCTTGAAGTTTTCAAAATTCTGACTTTTTCTATTTCAATTACCATACTTACTTGATTAAAAATCAAGAAAGAAAAAATATTAATATTAATTTAATTTATTTTGCATTTATTATAAATTTCCTAATTAACTATGAAAAAAGTTTCATAGTTTTTTTACACTCAGCTGTTATACACAATTATCTGGTAAACAAATCTGTAAATTAATTAATTATAATTTTTTCCCCCTCGATGAAACGCATAACGATAATTATACCTATATTATATTATGCATACCATAGTATATATAGGTAGTATTATAATGTATTAAATTGTTAGGACATTTTTCACGGTCAACATGATTAATTGTTGAAAATGTGGGCTCAGTTTAAAATTTAAAATATTATATAGATACTCGCCAATGCGGGTAATCATGTTAATCTTATTCTTATAGGTAGATACCTGCTGTTAATCTATTATACATGTTAATATGTTATCTACTCGTGTTATAAGACTTTTGGGTCGAGGAGAATAGGTGAACAAAAATGTATACCTATATATGTATATAATATAAGGATTATACAGGAATCTGCCACAGCTGCTGTTCTGACATATTAATATTATATATATATTATAATATATAAATATAATATAATTTATATTATACTCTTATATTATAGTATAAAAGCGCAGTAGATTAACCAACTCGAAGGAGGCGGTGGCTTTGACATTCAAGTGGAACCCGATGATCGTCGTCGCGATGTACCTACGTGGTAGCAGTCGTATAGTACCTATATACCATATTATTATATACCTATATACAGTAGGAGTCGACGCCAAAGACGAGGGTAAACGACGACGACAGACGAGGGTGGACGACGTCGACGACAGCGTCGGTGGCGGTAGCTCCGTGGTATGATATGTATATATATATATATACATTATATACATCCCGCGCATAGGTATATAAACGCACGTGATGGGTGGGGCGGATCGGCTGCGCGCGGTGGGGGATGAAATCCGTTTTTGGACCAATGGAGTGGGTGTGTCTGTTGCGCCGGGGATGGGCGGAGCGTCGTCGGCACGAGCGCGGTGGCCGCGGGGTTAAAATGTCCGCGCGCGCGGCGTAAAAACCGTGACTGGCGTCGATCGGGAGGGTCGGAGAAGTGGGGAAAAAAACCCGAAAAGGGAAGGAATAATAATAACGATAATAATAGTAATAGTAATAATAATAATACGGCGGCGGCCCGCTTAAGTGCTCCGACACCGCAAACCGTAGTCGTCTCATCAGTTAGTACAACCACCCGACCGCTCAGCGACGACAATCGCGCGCGTACCGTCGTCGTACACACACGCACGCACTCAATCGCTCGGTCGATTTACGCACCGCGATCGCCGTATCCGATACCCGTCGTCGATCCGTAGTCACTCGACGATAATATACGCGCCGCAAGTGTTTATATATAGATGACAATTTATTGTAATATAATTTAATAGCCAAAAGATTATAATATTTTATTATCACTGGTTATAATAATTATAATATATTAATATATAAGAAAAACGTCGACGACACGTGTGCCGCGGAGTAGTATAATATTATATTATCATAAATTAACCCGTCGTGCCGGCAACACGTGCGAATTTACGCGGTGGTATAATATACCCACAAGGCGCACAAATACGCGGGTGCAGTCGTAGTCGGAGGAGCGACGATTTTTCCGTCCGTTTCCGACGTCGCGCGAAACGTTTCGGTTACCGTCACATTCCGTCATCATCGGTTCCGCCGCGGATATCCGCGACCGTCGCAGCGACCGCGGCATGTCCGAGTCCCCGCGCATCGACGTGACCGGCAACGACGACGACGACGAGCTGTGCTGCAACAACGACCGGGGACCGGCCACCGGCGCCGGTAACGGACCCATGACGGCGGCCGCCTGCAAGACGATGATGATGGCGACGGCTGCGGCGGCGGCCGCAATGACGGCGGGCAACGGAGGCGGCGGTGGTGGCGGTGGCCGCGAATCGCCGGCCGTCAAGTCGGCCGCACCGCCGTACACGTCGTTTTCCATTTCGAGCATACTCAGCAAGGACAAACCCGGCGGCGGCGCCGGAAAACAGCACAGGAGCGTGGGCGCCGCTGTATCGCCGGCCACCGCGGCGGCCGCGGCAGCTGCAGCGGCCACGTTCGACGTCACCGCACATCTGGCAGCCGCAGCCGACCACGCTATGTTATCCAGGTTAGTCCGCTGCAACGGTGTCCACTTGTTTCTTATACAGTACTAATACGATTGTAGGGGTCGGCGGATAAAGGTGGAAATAACTGGCGATTTTAAAATTTTTCATAAACGCAATTTTGTATAAGTTGTAACTATAAATATTAAAATGCTATGGTATTTTTTTTTACATTCAATTTAATATGAAATTACTTTAGAGATGAAACAATATACATGGGTCTAGGAATGCTCTAAATATGGTGTGAATATCTATAATCACTCGACATGTTTTAGGGAGTTGACGTATTCACTAAATTGCAAATTCTCAAATAACATTCCTTATATAGTCGTATAATAATATATTATAATTTATAATATTTGAATCAAAACCTTTATCGCCATAATGTTTATTACACTATAACACTTTAATTTTAACAAACTTTAAATATGTCAGCTAATCCTTCTATTATCCACTGATCCCTTCAATTATTATATGATATAAATATAAATATATTAATGTACCAAAAATTATCAAATTATCGTTCGTTTTTGTTATACAATGTACTTATTACACTGTAATATATTTTCAAAATGCAATTATCTGGACCAAGGGCAGATACTTGTCCTTGCCCTCCTCCCTATTAATGGAAATGAAAAATATACAGTCCAGAATATTTTTATAATATTTACCACCTATAAAATATTATTATTTTTAATTTAAAAGTAAAAAGTGCATATAGGTATTATCGACATTGAAAAGGTACATTTATTAGTATTAATTAAAGAACTGAATCATCTAATAAAACAATATTGTTTAATTGTAAATGTATACACAAATAATGAATATAATATAATTGAGTATTATATTCGTCCATGTTCAGTATAAAGTTCAGTTTAAATATATATATTAAAAGAATATTAAAACAAATTCTGAAAATTCAGTAACTTTTGGATGATTTAAAACAAATTTGTTCATGTTTCCTTTCTTTTTGCTTTTTTCGGATGAAGTCCTTTTTTGTTTTGGACATAAGAATTGGTGTCTATACCACTATACCGTTCATTTTTTAATACATTTATAAATAATAGAATTTAGCATTAGCTTGTATACGGAATTATATTATGTAACAGGTTTAATTAATTTTAACAAAATTATGTCAACGATAAAAATATTTGACACAATACCAATCATTGTTGTCGTTGTTGTCGTTAACACCCCGATCTTCCAGGAAAAATAGTTAAGTATTCTAAAAACAGGAAATCATGGGAGTTTGTAGATTCTTACTATTTTCATATGAATATAATAAAGTATTTTACATTTGTGCCTACATTCATTTTTAAAAGTATTTTTCTTAACATTTTATATTAGGTATTCATAAAAAAGTTAAAATGATCACTTAATAAAATTTTAAGCTGCTAACACTATAGGACCTTTAAATACCGTGTGCCTCCGGGATGTGCCTCGCTTACAGCCCTAAATCTAGATCTGAATATATTACAGTGGTGCCATTTTGGGTGACGGATGTTTGTGCACTCTTTTATACATCTGGATTTTATCTTAGTTTTCCACGTGTAAGTAGTTGCTTGAAACAAAATTGTATTCTTGTACCAACAAACCTACCGGATATTATAATGTTTACCTATAATACTTACGTTGTTGTATGAAATCTTAAATTATTATAGTTTATATTCGATTAGGCATCGTTCATAAAACGAGTTATCTAAGTGGGCCCAGTAATCTGTAAGCAGATTTTTAATAAAACTAAAAATAGTAAAAAAATAACGAAATTATTGTTAGCTTTTGACACGATTGATTTTCTAACATTATAATATAATATCGTTATTCGTTAATAATAGTTGTATCTAGTCAAACGTTAAAATTTTTTGCATAATATACTTTTTCCATGAAACGTTTATAAATGTGACCCTCTAAAATGATTTGGTATTAAATGAACGAGTTTTTACTATCTTAATTAATTGTTTATTAAGATGAGCCTCGGGCAGTCAGGCCTTGTTAACTTATGTATATATTAATATTATAGAATATATTATAATACAGTATAATAGTCGTACTAAAAGTATGATATTGGTTTTGAATATAATATAATATTATAGCCATAGGTAACACGTGACTAGAATATAAAATATAATCTATAATAATAATAATTACTATAGTAAATAATAACCAACGAGCCATACCACTCGCTGCTTATTGGTCTTCTTGTCTTGTTCACGTAATTATGCCATACCTATAGGTAGTTATTGTTTTGATTCATGGAAGTAGCTGTTTGTCAGCATTCAACGAGGAGGTGCTTGACGGTTAATAATTGTTTATTCCACAGTCTGTGCGTTGGGTTGGGGGGGGGGGGGTCTTCTTTAGATCATCATAAGATTTAGCGGTGCGTGTATGTCCTATACGTATACGCGTTAGAATGACATCTTCTAAACTGTCATGTTTTTTTTCCAACGTTCGGTTGTCCATTTTACTTTTCTAAGTTGGTTTTTGTTTTTCCTCCACTCCCATAACCATTTTGTAGGTACCAATTTTAATACTAATAGTTTTTATGAAGTCTTTGTATATACGCGCGATGTTTTAAACGCATTTCTCTTTGGTTGTTGTATGTGCCTGCTGTTCATCTAATTATTCATTTCATTCAACATTACTGTCCCCAGCTAGTATTCTGGAAAGAATAATTATGTCGTTTTCGCAGTTTTTATCTTTTAATTCCAGGAAGCGTTTGTTTTTTTTAAATGAATTGAAATAGCACATGAGTTCATAAGACGTATATAATGAAGAGTTAGGAATGGTTATTACTTATTAGTTATTAGCATGTTTAATATTCTCTAGTTCTAGTGAAATCAAAAGTAAATTAAAATTAACCATGTTAAGTAGGTATACCTACGATTGCATTCATAACGACTTACAATCGGAAGTAAGCGTAGGTACTTATAGACCAACAAATATATATCATACTATAGATATAATAATATAGTATAATATTGAGGTGTATTTGTATCTTCTCTCTAACAGAAAATAACTGTTTTACAAAAGTACATAATATTACATTTTCTACAGCAAGAAAATATATAGCTTTACCGCGTGGATTACACAAAATGTTCATAATTTTATTTTTTTATTTAGGTTAATAAAGTAATTTATAATAATTACGTTGCTTGAAATATTTAACGTCGTTACCGTTTTTTTTAATTTTGGCTTTGTATACTAATCAGTAATCTGTGGGTAGGTACTACTATTTTCAACGATGTTTAAAACCGTCAATACCTACATACAATATAATATCATGGTATTGAAGAATGATGATTAGTTATATACATAAATCACCGCTCTTAATTTTGCTAAGCATAATATAAAGTAAATCAAAAATACATAGTATTATTTCATATTCGAATTCTAGAGAATATTTTCAATAAATTTGCAATATTTTATAAACCAATATTTGAGAGATTTGACTCTAAATACCTAAATAGTTTTGACATTAAACGTCTTTGTGTTTAAATTTGTTTTCATAGATTTTACATCATTCACGGTTTATTTAACTTTTTCTGATGTTTACAGAAAGGTGATCAGTGTACATTAAATATATATATTATTTTATGTGTTAAATATTGTATAGACTATAGAGTATGAAGCTATTTTTCACTGCTGGTATTGATGATGCAATAATAATGTAAAAAACAAAAAATAAGATAAAATTATAGCCGGTATAAAGTAGTTTTCTATGTAATTTTATCTCCGTAAATAATAAATTCATATAGGTACAATCAAATGACTGAGAATTGTGTGTTCTGATATTTATTAAATTAATTTTTTTATTTTTACGTTTTGATATTAAATTAGATAGCATTGGAAAAAATCTTAAATTTTTATAAATGATTAACTAACAACAATAGTAATAAATAATAATAATAGGTACCTAGGTTATATACCTTATTATTTTTTGTATGTTTATCGTAAAATAAATTTGATTAACAAATAAAATAAACAATATTTACCTTACGGCTTACTTTAATTATTAGGTAGGTACCTATTTATGGCTATAAGCTCCTTACGTTACAAATGTGTACTGTACTCTTAATCTATGTATAGGACATATTATAATATCAATAAAATATACATATTTTTATTACTAGTGTTTATAACTATCAATGTCAATTGTGTTAACATTTTTTACTGAAGGAGGAGGCAATAATTCATACAACTTTGGATTACAGACAAAAGCGCTTAAATAATGATATCGTCATTAATAATATTATACCTACTAACATCCAAAATTCAAGAAGATGTATCCATGGAAACTTGAACAAATTATTTTTTTAATCAAATTAATATTGTAATGTCGTTTGTTCATTCCACCGAATATAATATTTAGTTAGGTACCTACCATATATATATATCTATATACTTCACCACGATAAGATCGGTTTACGATTTAAAATTAAAATTTTCAATTGGGTTTGGTAAAAAAAAAAATACAATAATAATAATAATAATTAATAAACAAATAAAAAGTCTATTATGTTGAAACGTCCCATTTAAGATCTATTATAATAAACGTTTATAATATTATTGTGCTGTTCGGTATTATATTATTATGTTTGTATGTTTTTGTAAAATAATCGGCGCGAGTCGGCGGATTCTCCTCGCCACACACACTGCGGCGACACGCCACCCCATATGTATATGCGAATAATAATAAATAATAATTGTACTGGCACAACAAAAAGATTAAAAAATCTACTAAAACGTTTTCCTATTTCTTTTGTGTCAAACGTCCCAATTGTTTTAGTCAAGAATTGTTGTTGTTGTTTTTTTTAACATTTATAATATATATATATTATACCTATATTATACCTATATCATATAGATTGGTACCTACCTATATATATGTTATATAATTTTATATATGTACTGGTATATAAATTGCTCTCTTAACTCTTTTTTATTATTCACTTTTTATTATTATTATTATTTTAAAACGACCCTCTTAATTACACGAAAAACGCTGTTCGAGCACTCAATAGAACGCCCGGTCCATCACAAAAGACGATTGAAAACGGACCCCTTTTCTCTTTTCTGCACAAAAAAAAATAATAATAATAAATAATACGAAAGAGCTATTCCGCTGCCTGTCTGCCCGATTGATATCCAGTTTCCTCCTGTATACAATCAAACACACACACACACACACACACACATACATTATATTATACTTGTTTAAAACATTGCCCCGCCGTCACGCCGATTTTGTTAATTACAATCGACCGGCACTGCACCAGCCACCGATTTAGATGTTTTTGTTTATTTAAAACGGAATGCACGGCGAGGGACCGTATTTTCATAATCGTATATAATAGTGATGATTGTGGAACACCCAACGCGCTGTTTTTCAGCGCAATGGCCAACGCAAACGGTGGTGTTTGATGGATGAGATGTTCTTTCGGTATAATATATATGATTTTTATAAATAAAATGATAAAAACATTTACGACGCGTTATTTTTACACGGCAGAATGCTTCGCATATTGAATCCGACGTGTCGTTCATCGTGCTAATTAAGTAATATGTGCTGTGTATATATCTCGTTATAATAATAACCGATCAAAAAGCGTTTTTTTCGTAATAAAATGTCGTATGTTATAATTTTAAATATTATGAGTATTAAATTCTTATGTGGCTCTCGAGTCAGTTACCTACCGACCCATTTTGTTATGTATAGATATTAAAAAAATATAAACAAAAACATGTGTTTCTTTGAAAAATTTAACTAACTAATTCGCTCATCTATATCATCAGTATTATCATGAATCATGATACTCAAAATTTGTGATAGGTACTATACGACTATACGTATATAACAAATATTATTAACTAAATTTAATTGAGTACTTCAGAGTACATATACCTACTTAGGTAATACTATATAACCCCTTAATTAGAAATTCTACCGATAAATAAAAGTTACAGTTTAACAATTAAACCTGTGCTTATAATAAAATGTATTATTTATTTTATGTTAATTAATAATTTATAATACGCCGTACCCTAATAACTTTTGGTTGAAAGCTAATAAAAAAAAATCATAATATGGCAATAATATTATTCTTATATAACAATATTATATTTGCTCGATTGTGTTTGTTGCATACTTATAAAATCGTATTAGTTGCGGCTAGGTACAATAGGAGTAATGAATATTAGAACGTACAACTTACTACCTAGTACCTACCTATTATATATAAATAATATTATTTTCAAATATATTTAATGTCTTTGATTACACTTTATTCAAGTTCTGTAAATTATTATAAAAATTATTATTATTATTAGCTAATTCAAAACCATATATCTATAGGTATTTTTGATTCATTAAGTTCATACAATTACACAGGTACCTATACTTAATCTATACTATTATATAAAATTGTAAGGGTTTTTCTACGACCGCGCTAACCGAGAAAACTACTGAACCGATTTGGCTGAAATTTTTTATTGTTATACCCGACACTCTGCTGAAGGTTTTAGTACTACCTTTGTCAGTAAAAAAAAAAGTATTAAGTTCATAAAAAATTAAAAACATTTGTACCTATATTATATACATATATTGTTTTTAATTTTTTATGAACTTAATACTTTTTTTTTATTGACAAAAGTAGTTTTCTCGGTTAGCGCGGTCGTAGAAAAATCCTTGCAATTTTATATAATAGTATAGATTATAGATAAAAATGAATGTTTGTTTGTAGATTAGACCTCTGGGAAGAAAATAGGCTAATTTAAAAAGTGTTGAATTTGTTTTTTTTATTCATCGGATTTTAGTACGGTTGCGTCAGGCTTTTGTATTAATTGATTATATTAATCCTCCCTAGCTGGAATTAAGTAAAAATGACAAACTTTGTACAATTTTGATACTTTAGAGTTAAATCATACACTTACGTACTAACAGCACGGGGTCCGCGATCTACCGCAGGTAGATTGCCTACCTGATAATATACTGCTGCGAATCAAAATTTTTATCCCAGGCAACAGAAAATTTAAGATAAATTTTGAACACTATACACCATACATCGAATATTAAATAACGAATTAAACAAAGTTTGAGTCATATAGAATTAGTACATTTAACGGGCAACGAAGTGCCAGCGGGATCAGCTAGTAATTAATATAACGAAAACATTTTGGTATCATAATATATTTCTATAGCTGGCAATGATGATAAGACAAGTAAAATATCCAATAGGTAATGTGATTTCTAAAGTGAACTAATAGAAAGATAATGGGATATATTATATATTATTATTATTGTGTCATAAATAATATTAAGAAACAAAAAAATATTATGACGTTTATGAACTTTTTATAATTTAGCTAATTTGTTTTTTTCCGTTTGGAAATGAAAAATGTATAAAACAGTATAACGTCGAATGATACTATATTATTTATAATCTTCATTCCTTTGTCAACGAAAAAAAAACACCTTGGAAACATTCTTCCCTATTGTGATTGTGGTTTAAAGTTTATGTATAATAATATAGTTTTATCATTTAAAAATTTAAAATACTCGTAAAAAAATATAATACCTTCAGTAATCTTGTGTTTTTAAAACATTTTTATAATTAAATAGACTTGAAAAGCCTTTAGGTACGCGGCCACGTAGGTACCTATATATAATAATACTATTTTGATATTCAATAAAATATACCGCACGCGATAATACATTTTTCCTGACACGCTGGCGCTTTATCCGCGGAAAACATAATATTATAACAGCGTAATGATAATAGTGTCATGTGATAATCGCCGAATACCTATACACGACGAGGCCGAGCGTGGTACATAATATTTTATCATTCCGATAATATTATTATAACTACGACACAACAATATCGGTACTATAATCCGTGTGCGCTGCGAATTAATTTTTCGTGACCGCTAGACGGGCCGCCGCGAGCAGGATACTATATTATAGTAACAATCGTTTTCCAAGTATCTATACATTATTTACGCGGGAGGGATGCGGGACGAGCAAAAACTATGCAATACCGTTATATTATAGTTATAATAATCACAATTCCGGCGAATTCTATTATCATCGTAATAATATTATACCTTCGGCGGGAAAAATTCGCACTAATGTGTGGGAGGGACATGGCCAGAGAGTGCGGTAGACATACCAGGACGAATACGATATAATAATAATGAAATATAAAATATTATTATGACGGGCTATGCGCGCGCGGTTCGGCGGGCTGGCGGTCGACCGCGGTCGGGCGGGCGGCGCGCAATCATAACTATCAATTACGGCTAATGCATTTGTCAGTAAAGCCGGACGCGCCCGATATAATTGGCAAACGGCGGCGGCGGCGGCGGCGGCAGCCATTTGTGACAGCGATAAATTCCACCGTGCTTTGGGCGGCGGCGGCGGCACGGGATAGTGGATGCAACGGGAGGGGAGTTAACGGGAACGAGGGGGGTGCACGCTGCAGGCGTGTTCGCCAGGAATTCGTCGATAACCCTCCGGGACACCCCTACCGTTCGTCGACGTGTGTTTGTCTGTATATATATATATATGCCGACCGACGGACCGACGGACAAACCCATTCGATTCGTCCCCGTTTCAACCCCCATCCCCTGCAGTCCCCCCCCCCGATGAGCTATTCCCCGTGTTATAAATATATATTATGTACGAAAGCAAACACACACTGCACCGCTCTATAGGTGGGTATATATTAGGTATATGTTATAATATGCCCGAGGATCGCCTATAATAGGCATTTTATCTGCATATTGTTATAATACTATTTTATATTATGTATATGTGTAATACTACGATGTACTATTATACATTATATATCATACATATGTATATGTTATTATATTATTATTATTCCTTTGAAGTCCAATCAAATTATTTCAAGCGACTTATGTATTGTATAATGTAGTATATACAGCTGTATACAGGATATCGAAATAAACCTATGATAATCATTATATCTATGCCCGTTAAATCACATTGTATAATAATAGAGGCATTTAATTATTACTCGCTTGATAACACTGTCTAGTGTTCGGCGTACTATTGCGTCGATGATGTCACATACGATACACTCTAATGACGTTCCGTTTTCTACGTCCGTTCTGAGTAAGGATCGATTGAGCGTGTATACTACCGTACAGGTACCTAACGCAGGATAATGCGTGTATATATTGTATATATAGACGATAAAGGCTTACATATACGTAGATAGTATAGGTGTAAGGATGAGTGTAAAAAATGAAAGCAGAGCTGAGTGATTGAAACGGCGGCCAATCGAGGTGAATTATCAATCTATAACCTGCAGTCTGCACTGCAATATTATAATCGTTATCATATATGCCACGATGGCTTACCAAAATATCATCATATTATTATAATCCAAAAAATATATATTTTGATGTCCTACATCCGTCATTCCTCTATTATCCATGATTATTCGAACCCATTGCGGAGACGAAAGTCTAGAACTCTAGACTAAAATTTGATATAATTATAGGCTAGAAAAAAAGGAATAATTAATATCTCATAACTAATTAGGTATTAATCATTATTATTACAGATCAACAATATTGTCCTATATATAGATATTTAATATTAATGGCAATATAGTTGGTTAAACGGCTTATAGTTTTTAAATATGATTTTTTCTTACTAGTCCGAGTAATCCAAAACGTATACCTTGCCACAGTTTTGACTGTGTTGTGATTGGTGGTAGTGCTTGAGAGTGAGTAGAGTTTCATATGTTCATATTATGTTGATAGCTATTACTTATATTATTAATTATTACATCGTAGGTGTTTTACGTAAAATATATATTATATAAGATAATATTGTATACGGCGGATTGAAAGATTGTATTTGTTATTGTTTTATAATACTTTATTTTTAGTAAATCGATACTCATAATTCAGAATATACTGCAGTAGTAAAAGGGATAAAAATATTATTTTACGCACATTTAAAAAATATGTATATCTATATACATTAGGTATACATATTATATTAAAAGTTAAAACGTGTGTAACCGTAATATAACTTTAAATTTTAACACACACGCGTAAATACGTACTTCAGAATTTAAATGTATATAATACACACACGCATGCACTTAACGTTTATAGTATATCAGTAGTAATAAATACATTTTACATCCCGGCCAGTACTCATCCATTAATAATAAAAACCATCGTATATGCCGGTAAGCCTGCAACCTAAATAATTACGCGTTTTATTATTTAAAAGTAAATACCTAGGTATAATTTTTGTTACTGTTTTAAAAATGTTTCGAATTTTCAACGAAACATTCATTTTTTTCATATTGTTTAAAAAAATTAATTTATTGCTTTAACTGCTGCAGATATACGTAATTATTTGTTATTTAAAATAATTATATCTGAATTTCTGAAAATATTATCATAATACATTGTACAAGTTTCAAAATTATAATATTATTACAATATAGTTTTGACAAAAATTTCATTTTTACATAGGTAGCTAGTATTATTGCCACTTCAAATGCTGCAGGATAAGTAATCCCGATTTACCCAACGATTGAACAATTAAACTTTAGCTATATCGTTACGATTATTTTTTTTATGTAATATTATTAATTTGCCCAATAGATTTAAAATGAAAAATAAAACGTATAGTGAGCGAGTTAATTATATAAAGTTTGGATAACCTATAACTCTATATGTGCACAAATAACGTTATGCTCGTTAATTTAATCAAGCGAAACGTACATGTGTTTAATACAACTGATCTATGTATAGTAATATAATATACAAAACAATACCCGAGATTATATTATACAACCTAAACATATATAATAGTCGAATACTATAATATACCTCGTACAGTTGTACAACAATTTATTATTAATTCATCGGATTTTAGCCATGAAAAAATTTTACAGAGCTTCGAAAATCATCTTAAACAATATCATACCTATAGGTTTTCCCAGAGAACCCGATTTCTGGATCTCTAACAGTTCAACAATACAACAATATTGAGGTTTTCCGAGCCGGTGGCAGTGCAATAAATTATCGTCGTGACTCGGGAAACTCGTCGCTCCAAGATTTTCCCGGGAAAAATAAAACGGCTTCGAACGAAACCTGCGGCGATCGCACGATATTATCATAAATGGTTATATTTTTTTTGTTTTTCGTTTCGCCCGGCGAATTTCCCGGCATTTCGATTTCCCCCCGACGAATCCACGCCGCTGCTGCGGCAGAGTCATAATAATAAAGTAGTGGGTAATAAAAATATAACGAGCGACGCCGCCGCCCGCCGTTGCAGGGATATCGTCGTCATCTCTGGTGGTGAAAATGGCGAGGCGAAAACGGTCGGAGGAGGGTGTGTCCCGGAGAAGGGTTTGGCGGGGCCAAAGCGCGTTATACGCGTTCTCACACACACACACAGATAAAATGATTATACACGTATATATATATTTACACGAGCGAAGATGGTTTAAATGCTTTTAACGGTGCGCTGTTTACGGCACACACCGCCGCCGCCGCCGCCCCCTCGGGCGCGACGAGGAAAGTTTGTTACGCCCGCGCCAGCGCCATTATCGGACGATTAAATATTAATTTTAAACTAAACTTTACCCAAGTCAAAACTGTTTAGCTTAAAGTTTCAACAAACACGCGCGCACACACGGCCAAGTGTATATATAATATTATTATGGCGCAGCGGTGGTGGTTCGCGTATAATGTTCTTCCGGGTACGCGCGCGATGATGATGATAATAATAACATTATTATTATTATTATTATTATTATTATTATACTCCTATACTGCACTCGCGGTGTGCAGGATGACGAGCAGCGCCAGGAGTGGCTCTTGCAGGATTCGGGACCGAGCAGGAGAGGACGCAGTCGTTTATATGTAATAGGTATACGTAATGTTATGTATATAACCTACACGTATAGACGACGACAGTCATAATATAATAACATAATATTATTATTTACCTCGTGTATAATAATATATTACGACGTACGTATATGCCACATGATGCCAATATATAATTGAATAATAGCTGGTATAATGCGGGTATGGTTCGCGTCGTAATAATGCCCAGAAACTTCAACGAAATACAATATTATGTTTATTATAGAAACAACATAATAATATGCACATGTCACTCCGTCACTGATACCTCTAATCAGATTTTTTAGTTTTTTTTTAAATAACGATTCAACGTACGATCAATATAAATTGTTATTAACTGAATATATTACTTTCATAATATTATTCTTATTGACTATTGTTAGATTTCCTATGTTAGATTTGTTTTATCTTAGCTGCACTGTTAATTAATCGATTGCGTTAAATTCACTCGCGCGCTGTCTATAAAATATCCACGTAAAATAAAACGCGTATGCCTGCAATCTATTTTTTGTAAAAATTATGGTTAATTTTTTTTTCTATATAAATACTAACAATTGTGTGGTATCGTATCGTATAATACTATAATATATTATACGTCTTACCACGTATACCGAATGATAAAATATACAGAGGTTTATATATAATACGTTGTGTTCGTCTCTCTTTGCTTACTGTATAGTAAGTATACCTACTTTCTACAATCTATTATACATGTATGCGTACGACTCATTGAAACTTAAATATGTTTCTAAGTACGTGAAACGCACTATTGGATGTATACCTTTTGTTCAAAAGCACATAAATAGTAAATTCGCATACACAGTCTGAAAAACAAGATAAACCTCTCCTCCGTCATGGTATTATTATTATTGACTGCAAAACGTCCAACAAAGAATATCGCATGTCTGTTCGTCGAAAAGCCGTAGTAGTCTGTATAAATTAAACAATTGTGACGATGAGTTAAGTGTTTAATATAAATATTAAATGCATCCCCGCGAGCCTAAAAGCGAATAATCATTCGGAACTCATTATTGTATGTATTCTTACCGAGAATAGCATTTTAAAACGGAAGCATTGTAAAAAGCCGTACAAACAAACCACATATATTTTTTAAACGCGCTTATATAAGTACGAGTTGTTTTTTTTCTCGATTTCACGTTTCGTATTTTTTAAGGAGAATAATAATATTGCTAAATTACACATCGGTGTTGTGTAAGTTTTTACATTTATAGGTTCTTTCCTCAATTCCGTATCTACGTCGTTTTTATAAATCATAAATGCAGAAGATGGCTATTGTAATATTAATTATACCATAGAGCATTCAGTATATAGAACCATTTTATCGCACTACAAATTATATTTATATATTATATTTAAAATTGATAATTTTATTTGAAAAAAAAATACCAATCATTAAATTATAGGTATAGGTTTTTATCATCATTCGTTTTAGTTTTTGGGAATAAGTAAATAGGAGAAATCTGTTTCCTTATGTCAGAATTTAAAATTTAGATTTTCGTTGTGCATAATTTTGCACAATTTGAAGGTTTTATTCCATTTGTGCATTTTTCAATATTTTAAATAACTTATAAACAATAAACTAAAATGTATTTAAAAGTTAAAACAATAATATACAATAGAGATTATTAGGTACATATACTTAACAAACCAATAAATATCTGATAACCTAAGTTCTGATAATATTATTATTAATTACCGTAATAATATATTATATATTTATAATAACATGTTTTAAAGTATTTTAGCTCCGATCCCTAATTATATAATATTGTTATAGCATCACTTAATCGCAAATCGCTATTATAGTACCTTATAATAAATTATAATATTTGCGGTTTGCATAATATAATATATTATTATTACATTTTGTTTCTATGATGTCGTTGTACTCTCGTGTAATAGCCAATCGTTTTTCTATTACAGACTGGGCTTGATGAGCCACTTCGGAGCACTGGCCGCAGCGGCTTCGGGCCGGAGTCCGTTCATGCTGTACCCGGGCGTGGGGATCGCTGGCACCACGGCCAGCGCGTTGGACAAACACTGGTACTCCGCGTGGTCGCAACCCTTGTCGGCCGCCATCAGTCCTACCGGTAAGTCAAGTGGCCTTTAAGAAAAACCTAATAATATCCACTTTACCTGTATTCACATCGTTAATGCGTTCATTGATACCGACCGTCCTTAAATTGCAGCCAAAATGTTTATTTAAATTCATAATTCTGTCGATTTCACATCAGCTCTTTTCACACTATAATAATGATCACTCTATTACTGTACCTACACGCTCACTGTACGCGTGCACTTAGATATTTGCCTACAATGAACTCCGTATTCATAAATACATGTGCCCATAATTTCGATTTTTATAAATTTGATCAATATTTTTTTTTCCATTAAATTATAATGGTTTTTTCATAAGACCATTATATGTGTTACTTTTTACTTATTGGGGTATGTATATATCAAATGTAAATAGCATCAATGCAATTTAGTTAGGTTATTAGCTATATATTTTGACCAAACCTGCAGAGCTGCGCATAATACATTTTACTGCACCTTAACCTAGTAAAAACGTCGTAAGATAGCCCATCAAACGAATAAAAAATTTCACTATTGAAAAATTTACTTTGGCAGGGCATAGTGATTCTACCGTGGCGCGAACACTGACGTCATTGTAGGGTAGTTGCACTCGCTTTTCACTTCGTACAATCACTGTTTAAAGATTCTTGAATTTCTACATTTTAAAGATAAAAGTAGGCATTTTAAAAAGTGATGCGATAGGTATCATGTAAGCTGCATAAGTGTATAACGAATTCAAATTTGCTTAAACTTTCTTATCGCATTACCATCAGCATGAAAGACGGGAGGACAGAATATAGTCAAAATAGTTTTCATCAAAAAAAAAAACTACATCAATTTCTATACTATATATAGACTGTCCTGCACAAAGCTGCATAGATCTGTCGTCGATTGTTGGGCAATAAATCTCTACATGATTTATCGGTGGTTAAAGTTTATAAGGATTCTAATTGGGTATACCTGTATACAATTATAATATTATAAATAATTTAAAATCCATACATTTCAATAAATATTTAATATTATATAAACAGTAATATGGGTAATATAATATTAATTCAAAATATATTTATTATTGATAATAACAAATAGTTCTACACAAAGTATTAATGATTGACAACGATTTAATTTTTTAATCGTGAAGTAATAGACTATTATTTCATTAACAAACATTTTTTTCGTAGTCAAATTGTATTTCCTCGTCTGATATTATTGACAGGCATAATTATTGAAATGTACCAATATTTTAATCGTGTACAGATGACCTAATCCATTCATAATCATGTATCATGCATAGGTAAATCATGGTCAATAGTAGTTTTTCGGGTTTAACATTGTATGACTATATTGTTAGGGTTCTAAAGCACTTGATCAGAAGTATTCAAATACTTTTTTAAGTTCTAAAATAAGTGTCCCGTATCTGTACTCGTACATTATAATATTATAAATTAATATGCCGATATTATTAATTAATTATGCCATGTCGTCGTTGTACTAGCCGTGCGTAACACGACATTGTAAAAACGTGGTTGAAATCCGATAGGTATTACGATGGGTGTGTAGAAAGGTATTACCTATATTTGTATCGCGGCGATTCCGTCGGAGCGTCATTTATACGGATACGCGATCTACGAGCGCGTTCGGAGTAATAGCAGGACGCAATTATTTGGGTCGATTCGGGCATGCGATGTATTATAGAGGTGCTATGTATACGGCGGCAACACATTTAAGTGCTCTCTCTCGTACATGGCACACGAACACACAGGCACGCACGATACATAATAATATTATATAATATAATATACCTCCATAACCCAACCCGAGCAGCGTTTTGTTCAAACTGTATATATAGGTACTACATATGGGCATTATTGTACGCGCACGCGGTGGACATTTTTTTCGATCGTCTCCCGCGACGAGGGGTGGGCGGGTTGTCCTCATTGTACAAATATTGTGGTGAGAGTTGCTGCTATATAATATAATAATAATATTATATTGTAATACGCTCGTCCGTCCGGCAGAATTTTTTCGTTTCGCCCCGCATATTATCATATACCGAGGCGATTCTATATACCGATTACCCGGTTAATTCCGTGTTCGTATACACACACATACACACACACTCTACTACCCGAATGCCCACGGTTTAATCGGCACGCACCGCCACCGCATGCAATCGCGGTATCCTACCTTCCATATCCATCCCGTCGTGATATATATATTAGTATCTATATGTATTATGTTATACGTCGTATATATGTATGACGGCGCATAAATCGCACAGTGTCGAAAGGCTTCGCGTTGCACGTGAATACCTTCAAAGGCTTCGTTTTAAACTGCCGCCGCCGCCTCGACGGGTGTACGGCTTCACGTTTTAGATCGGTCCCGGCGCGCCGACGGCAACTTACTCTGCTCGCACACGCAAGCGACCAAACTATATAATATAATATATTGCGAAATACTCGTCGTCTACTTAATAATATCTGAATATCATCGCATACAGGGTGACCCGCCCAGGGACGTATTAACGAACACGATTGCAAGTGCACGATATTTTATGATAATTTATAGCAGTGGATAGCGAGGACCCGACGCCGTGGTAGCCACGGCCGCCTCGGAGGTCTACGACTGTAATTTTAACTTTTTATTGTCGCCGACCCATGACAGTCAATAGACGTAAATTGTAATACCTATAGATTATATTGTTATTCACATGTAGACACGAAAAATATTATTACGATTCGAAAAAAAATAGCGAATTTATAATCGTGGTTGCAGCTTTGATAAAGTTAACACGAATCGCTCCGCTATAATTTATATAATATACAGCTATAGGATACATCACATTGTTATTATCGGGTGAAAACCACTGCTGAATATCCGCCTTTTGACATCGCGAATAATCCAATCGGCCTAAGTATACCTATTATATTATGATATAGTAATATACATACCACGGGGCCGTGTGTACATCTACCCGACCTACGTATGATGTATAAAATAAATAATCGACTAGGTACTAAACTGTTATGATATGGCCAACGGGTTTAAATTATTATATTATCGAGCACACCCTGTATATACAAATACGTACATAATAATATAATAATATACACGTCATACTGTACATATTATTATATTATATTGTTGTGCGTATTATATTCTATTGTTTCGACATGACGTGACACAATACTGGGCTGTAATATTTTAACCCCTCGTCGTACCCACACACACACACACACACACATCGTATTAATATAACCGTTTCATTAGCCTAATCGACTTGTATCTGTGACACTCGATATTTAAACGTCCGTAATCGGCCGTATGCGTTCGTCCCGTTCGCATTACGCAATTATAACATACGCGCCGCGTTTATCATTACAATACATACAAAATAATAATATATATGTCGCATATCATTATAATATGATGTACATAAATCGCGCAATTATTGACGCGGAAGTGCGTATCCGGTTCGAGGAAAACGGTCATCGTAGAGATGACCTACTACAACCGATGATATTATGTCATATGAAACGGACATGGATATTATATTGTTTTACGAACTGGTCAGGTTATGTTATACGTGTATTATATTATTACATGCATTTTATATAAACAAGGTATAACCTATATAATATATAAAATAATGTTACATTTTTGGCACTATCGTTGTGTAATACATTTTATTATTAAAAAATATATTTCGGTGCTCGAGTTGGATATCAGTTTTAACTGTCATATTGTATGTAATTAATTCTAGTGGTAAATATTAGCCAATTACATCGAATGGTATATATTATATTCAGAAAGATCAATAAATATTAGGACAAAATGTGGCATATACTTTTGGTTATATTATATGCTATTTACAACAATTTTTGACGAATACAATCCGACCTGTACCTATATTATTAGGTAAAGTTTTTTTTTTTGAATGTCTGTATACATTGTTTAAAATAATTACTATGATTGTACAGCAAAAACCGAAAGATGTTCAGCACCTATATGGATATGTCAATAAGAACTAAGGAGAAAAATTTTCACTTATCACAAGTCCGTGAAAATAAAAAAGTAACTTTTTGTTGCAAATATTTTAAATATATTATTCATATTATATCTACCTACTAAAGCCTAAAGGTATTAATTAATAATCAAATTAACTTATTGATACTATGTTTTTTAACCAAATAATTTCAGACAACAAACAAGAAAAACTAAATTCAAGTTATAAATTATGTTTTAAAAGATTGTACAATTTAAAACAGCTTTGTTGGAGCCGAGACAATTAATTTATATTGTCACTGGTAGACTGGTATTAAATAAAGTAATTTAGATAAGACGTCGCTCGAGCGATTCCGTCGTACTATAATATAAACTCTTGTCTCTTAGACTTTTAGTAGCGTCATAGCTAAAAGCTAAAAGACAGTGCACATACCGTTCGGTGCATTACACTTTTGCTATTAATTATACTGCAGAGAAACTCATTCTACGTAACTATAATTAACGTTCGACAATAAATAAAATTGTATACCGAAGTACGGATTATTTTATATTATCTACTTTAGCCCCAAGAAGCTCTCTTTAAAAGTTGTTTTTTGTCAATATATTGTTGATAGTCAGCCGTCGGTGTATACAATTTTCATTTGTCAACATTCATTTTCGAATCTTTTTTCCAACGCTCTTTTAGATAGCCTTTTTAAAAAGTATATGTCAGGGGTAAAATTAAAATCGTTGGAAATTGCACGATATCAATTATACGCACAATAATATGACATTGTTAACTTACTAATTAGCAGTGTTGGAGTAAATTACTTTTGAAAAGTAATAATATTACATTACTCGTTACATTAAATATTTTTATTTAAATTAAATTCGCGTTTCCGATATTATTTTTATCACGTTACGTTACTTTTGTGTTCAAAAAGTAGGCTGTTACAAAGAAAGTTACTTTTTAAAAATTAGGAAATCCGTTCATAACGACAAATGAGTAATAGGTATACTTTTAATTACAATATAAATTGAATTAGTATTCATTCTTGAGGTCTTTAATATGTAATATTATTGATTATTAAATAAAACTTTTGAAATTGTAAATAAATTGTATTGTTTTTTAATTTTTCTCGAATACCCTAGCCCCTAGTTGTTGTCATAGTTATTATGCTCTACATTCATAACTTATTTTAATAACGTGAAAAATAACACGTTAACAGGTGTAGAAATTAATTTTAAAAAGTAATTTTGTTACAATTGCGTTAGTTTAAATAAAATATAATGAAACTACTACAGCGTTACTGCAAAAGTAATTTAGTTACAGTAATTTGTAATTTGCGTTACGTTACTCCCCACCACTGCTAATTAGAAGTTACCTATACTCAAATCTTCGCCAAATTTTAATATTATACTTCATGTGATCCCTATAAGTGGCTATATTAATACGGTTAGGTATCGCTTTATTCTGTTATTTTTCACGTCTTCAATTCACTCACTAATCATTATGAAAATGTTGGAAACTCTCCATGTTGCATGTCACAAGTTGATTTGGATTGGTTCACTTTTTTTCTTATTTACAGAAAATAATAATTAATTTTATTCTATCCAATGTTTGAACGTTACCTACCTAGTCCTTATACTTATACTTATTAGTTATTACTTGTCACAACTTATAATTGTATTAGCCATCAAGTATATGCTTGTTTGTTACTATATCGAAACGTCGTAATGTCGTATCTCGTATGGCGCTGGTATAGTGGTATATAATTGTTGTCATATTTAATGTTAAGTGGTTTCCCCGTTTTTTTTAAATTTGTTTTATATTGCTGTTGTTCGTATTGTTGTTGATTACTGTTGAGGATTACACATATTTTATACTTTAGTTTTAACGCGATATTCGACCTGCTTATACTTAGTAATAATACGATGTACGTAGTAAGTACAATATACATATGTTGTACTAAAGTAATTTTAAGTTGCCTTAACTCGAAGTTCTTGAATTGCGCGCGTTAACAACGCCAGTATATAGGACCTAGCTACCCATACGCAATATACGTGTCTACGAAACCTTTCTTTATAAACCATTAAATGGAGAAACCGTCCAAGTGATTTTGAAATCATGATTTAAAGTCGATGCAAACATGTACAATATTCTTTCACGCGTACACATACCTAGGTAAGTATAGGTACATGATGCATGAAACATGCACGACACCGGATACATCATCCATACATTATACATAGTATAATATGTGATTTTGATTGAATTGTTACGATATTGCAATATATATATATATACTTTTTTGTAGCTTAAAGTGCAACTATGCAACTCAATAATAATATCAATATCGTAAATATATTTCACATATTATATTCATGGCGCGTTGTGGGTTAAATGTTTGACAGAAATTGTTTTCGCGCAAGGAAATAATAATAATATATAGTTGTACGGCTGCTCTTTATGATAATACGTATAGAAAACCGGTGGAGAAACTATAACAATAGCTATTATTCATGACAAAAATATTTTATTTACTAAATATTTTTATTTGGCAACAAACGTGCGAGTTGGTTATTATATATAATGCAATTATTAAACGTTTAAAACCGGGCCCAAATGATTATAATAATCATATAAGCGTGTCATGGCAATAGTAACAATTAAATTATCGCGAAAGCGACTCTCATACGCTTTTATGCATGCGATACTATTATAGAGAGCCCATTACGAGGTCCAGCTAGGATATCATTCATTACACTCTAAGTCGAATCGAAGCAATCAGTTTTTCTATAAACACCGTGACATTTTATAATATTTTTATATTATTTTTTACAATTTGTTTCTCGCAGAACCGTAATATTCTATTTACTTCAGCTGTACAATAATATATAATGGATGAATTTAAAATTCTTACGGGTCAATCGCCGTGATAAAATTCATTTCGAGAAAAAACGGTCGGTATAGCAGACAAAGCAACAACATAATCTTGTACATTATATTTGGCCGTAGGTGGATATTATGGGAGAGAATGCGGGGGCTTAAGCCCCCTTAAAATAATATTTCTAAGATTTCTTAATAATTATTTGTATGAGTATTTTAATTTAAGACAAAATATATTCAAACAAAATCAATTTCGATTACCTATACTTACTGATTATTAGAATCATATTTGGATTTTATTAATAAAACCATATAGACTGGTAGACTGCCAGAGCCAATCGGACTGGCATGAAACTATAATTCATTCTCTACACAGATAACATGTTTATAATTTCACAAAAAAAAAAGAATATTATTTTTAATCAATAGCCACATTAATAAATAACGATGACTTGAAAGTAAATAATTATAGGTCGGTACATTAAATATTATTCAATAAAATATGTTTTTTTATATTAATTGAAATAATTTATAAATAATTATAACCATACAGTGTTTCTGATAAAAATGTTAGTGTTCGGAAATAAGTTGGAGATGGATTGGGGGCGGCATAAAGGTACGCTGTAAGATATTTAAACCCCCCTAGTATTTTCTATATAGGATCTCCGTCTATGCAGTTAGCTCCGGCTTAGCTTTCAGAGAGCTTATATATTTTATTCCGACGAAGACAGCTCTTTATATATTGTATAAAAACACCGACCGTATCTTATAAAGTACGCGGACACGCAAACTGCTACATACTGCGAATCTAGAAGCCTGCGGGGAATCTCAAAGCTGATTTTAAGTACAAGCGGTCTGACGAACGAGAGAAAATAAAACGATTTGCGCACGACGTGATATATAATATTATTATCATCGTATTAGACACCCGCAGTACCTGTACATGAATATAACAATATTACGTTGCCAGATCTGATAGTGAGTGGGATAAACGGGTTGATGTGTTGGGTGGGTGGGTACAACATTGGGATTTATAGACATTTGAATTTTCCATGAATTCAAATAAAAGTTCAAAGTGTACAATATTTATAGGATAAGCGAACATTTTAAATTGTATTACTCCACTGATGCCTATGCACATGGTATATTATATAAGTACTTCGTATTAATTACTATATCTACCAGCTATACATATAAACTATACATTACAATAAGCGCAGATCAAGGGTGTAAAGTTTAAGGAAGTCCAAAAATAATTTATGTCCCACACTCGCGCATCGTCCCGTTGTGGAATTTTCCCTTCACTCGCACCATGATCCAGATCACCCACTTAAGCACACTCGATTATCCATCTCTTTATAATATTATGATGTATGTTGCTTAATATTTCTCGTGCTAATAACGAACAAAACTCTTTTTCTGTGTTCACAGGCGGTTCGAGCTCGGCAAACGAAGAGAACAGCCGACCCAGCACGCCGCACAGCGTGGGCGTCAACACGGGCGGCACGTCGTCGCTGGCCGGCCACAGTCCGGACGGATGGTCGACCGGCGAGGACGGCGGCGGTGGCCGCGGCCCCGGGTCGCCGAACCACCAGCGACGGTTCGTGGGCAACTGCGGAGGCGGCGGCCGTTACATGGATCAGTCGGTGAACGCGGCCGTGTCCATGGACGACGACGACGACATGGCAGACGACGGACCCGACGACGATGACGCCGGTAAAAAGGACCACGGAGGGTGCGGGGGTGGTGGCGGTAACGGCGGCGGAAGCGGCGGGGCGGGCGGAAAGCGCAAGAAAAAGACCCGTACGGTGTTCTCCCGGAGCCAAGTGTTCCAGCTCGAGTCCACGTTCGACATCAAGCGGTACCTGTCTAGCTCGGAAGGGCCGGGCTCGCCGCGTCCCTGCACCTGACCGAGACCCAGGTGAAGATATGGTTCCAGAACAGGAGGAACAAGTGGAAGCGTCAGGTGGCGGCCGAGATCGAGGCGGCCAACATGGCCCACGCGGCCCAGCGGCTGGTGCGCGTGCCCATCCTGTACCACGAGTCCAGCCAGCAGTCCGCGGCCGGCCACCACCACCATCACCACCATCACGGCGGCATAGCCACCTCGGTGGCCACCGTGGGCGGTGGTGGCGGTGGAGGAGGTGGTGGCGGGGGAGGCGGTAGCGGCGGTGGCAGCGGTGCACCGACGCCGCCGCACACGTCCGCGTCCACGCAGGCGTCCGCGTACCAGCCTCAGCAGCAGCCGCCGCCGCCGCCGCCGCCGTCGCTGTTCTATCACCACCAGCCGCCGCCGCAACACCACCACGCCGTCAGCACGTCCACCATCACGCACACCATGTCGACTAGCCCCAACGCCGTGTCCAGGGCGCCACTCACCGGACTCGTCTAATAATATAATCCATCTATTGCGTTATCGCTGCAGTGCGCGGGACTCGCCGCTGTCCACATATTTTATTATTACCTATATTATTATGCATCTCGCTCTCGCTCTCAGCCGTGCCCCGCGTGTTCACCACCCACATTATACGTTGCGGGTTCGGTCCGGGGTGCTGAGGGGGTGCCTCGGAAGTCGCCCCACCAACCATTTGTATTTTTTTTTTACCGACACGCGATGACAAAACTGTTTAAAATCATACCTATTATTGGGTAGAATAACCTCGAACGCGTCGCCCAAATATCAGCTGATTTGGGCGAATCGTCGACGTTCTAATGAGAAAAAAAAATTTTTGAGAATCACCGCCCTCGGTGTATACCTTTATTTATTATGTAATATTATTATGATGCCTCGTCCCCACGTTTTTCGTACATTTCTAATCATTTCTATACGTGTGAATCATCGCTAATACTGTAGACAGTGCCGGTCAAGTATACCTACATAATACTATAATTATTATTGTGTTTATCGATTTTGATTTAATCGAGATCTTAACAATTCAATAATTTAAATACCCACATCGTGTTTCTCTGCACAGAAAGGAGATAACCAAAAATAGAGTTCGGAAATGACGGATTACAACGGAATCCGGACGCGTCCGCAACGAGTTTTTTGTCTCTCCTAAAAAAAACTACGAAAATTCGACTTATCTCCCCCGGTCTTTCTGCACAGTTTCGAGCGATTCACTTTGCGTTCGGATCAATTACTATATTAGTACGATTTTCGTTCATATTAATAATTCATGATATTATCGTATTGAGTTGTATAGAAGAGTCGACTGCTGTCGTACTCGTAGGACCGCCTCGATATGATATTATGTTATAATGTAATCACTCGTCGAGACGCAATAATAATTTTTAATCGTTAATATTATCGTTATCGTCACGATATTAATTTTAGTCGTTTGGGAAAAAGTTGGTTTTTATTTTTTATTTAATAATAATTAACTATTGTAAATATATAACGGGTGTGTACAATTATTATTATTATTATTATTATTATTATTATTATTATACTAATTAATATTATATTATTGTAATATTTTACGTGAAGCCGCCGAAATCCGAAACGGGATACCCGCAATGCAGTTATCCGTGCGGACGCCGTCGTGTACATAAAAAAATTATAACGGTTTTTAGGATAGTGACACTCATCTAATTTATTTTATATAGACTAAGATACAGCGTGTAGATATTATTATTATTATTATTATATAAGAAGAAAACACAATTATTGTTGTATTGTGCAACACACTGTATAATATATTATGCGATCCGGAATTCGGGCCTCGTGTTTTGCTATATATATATAATCATGTGTATAATGTATATTATGAATTTTATTATTGTACCATAATAATTAGCGTTTTATTTTTCCAGTTACCAAATATTATAAGAATAATATTATGTACCTAACTAATATATTATAATTATTATTGCATAGTTCGTCTGTTATTGTTTTTATTTTATCGGATTTTTTACTGTTAATTTTTTTCAACTATATCTATTATTTTGAATTAAAACACGGCCGAATTCCGATTGAAAATGTGTCATTTTGCTCTATATATTGTAATAATATATTATATTCTATAATACGATGTTCGGTGAATAAAATATTTTACTCGTACTATACGCTAGATAAAATAAAAATCGTCGTTTTTCAATTAGTACTTACTCGACGGTTGCATCCTATTATACCTCTAATACGAACCTATAAAGATAAAATATTGTATACCATTATATTATGTAATATTATGCATAATATAGAGTATACTTTTTTACATGTGCCTGATAAAACACGAAAATACAATAAACATTACATTGCCTAATCGGTGAAATTAAAATAAGTGGAATATCAAAAAAATGTTGAGCACGAAAAAAAAATGATTATAATTCATAGGCATACCCCACCGGGTGGTCTGTGAGCTGACCCTTTTTTTTAGAGGGCATTATTTGAACAAAACCCCAAAATAACATTTTTTGGAAAGAAAAAAAAACATAATTGGTAGGTACGATCTATGTTTGCTGCTTAATTATGTGACAAGAATTATTATAAATTATTATAATATAATATAATCCTTTTCAATAAACACGTCTTTATGAAAAACTATATGTTTTAAAACCAACGTGAAAAAATAAATGCCATGTAACTATTATTTTCTAGGTATAATGAAAATCTGCAGTAATGTAAAAAAGATTAACATAAATAATTTGAAGACGTGTGAACACATTTTATTTAGGTAAGCACATGCGGTGTTACCAGCCCTCCGACCAAAGTCTGCGCACTCCTATGGATAATATATCATATATAGTTGTCGTGCCGATAATATTGTGATTTCAGCTCGTACAATCGTCAAATTGTTGTCGAGTTCTATACGATTAACCGGAGGTTTCAGTTTTAAAGGGTTCGTACCGCTATATTTATAAATTAAAATTCATAAATAATTTAAATAAATCCATTATATTCGGGTCAACGTATCCTACGGGTCAATATGAAAATATTTTAAATTATATTTTATAGTAAAATAATGAAAATCAATCCATCAATACGCAACGAATCATGGACGACGATTGAGTTTTTAACCCACCTATTTATTATATAAACCACTACTATATAGAGTAATGTTTACGTAGAAAAAATTATTTTACTAGATTAAATTTTGTTGGTGAACTCGACGAATGCTCATACTTGTATGTGTTTTTTATCGTACCTAATCGGTTTAAAACACGTCACAATCAAATACGTTGGTGATCTTTTAATCGTCGCGGTTAATCACGGAGTTTTTTCTCGACCCAACACCGCGGATATCTGGCAGCGGTAACCTTTAACCGTCAGTTTTTCGTGTGCTCGGATACACGAACAGAGTCGTTTCAGCGGGTTATCCACGTCGAGTACTGCAGAGCGGGCAATGAATGGCCTGCCATCAATCCGATTTAATATAATAATAATATTAAATCACGGAACGTTAAGCATACGAACGAGCGAGAGCGGCGGTTTTATTCCCTTCCATTTTATATAGGTTCTTCCGCGGACAGAGAGAGAGAGAGAGACGTCGGACAAACTGCGTTTATATATCAAGCAGAGCGTGCAATTATGTACCTCTTTGCCTACATAAAAAAAAAAAAAATTGAATATAGGTATGTGCGGTACCTATACGCAGTGTATTGTTACGAACGATCGTCATTCTTGTTATATTATTGTTATTTTGTTTTCCTCGCATTGTACACGGCAATTCGTGCGCGGAAAACCACTGTGCAGCGGAAGGATTGTCCGCGCGAGAACTACGGCGGCGGTAGGGTGTCACGTTACCCGCCGCGTGGTTGCAACTAGGCGAATACCTACCGCTATTATGGTTACCGTGATTCGTTCACGGTACACCGGACAAACCTCGTGATGAGGACCGCGAAATTGTGTGCGGTCCGAAACGCTTTGAGCGATACGAAATAAATTTTATGGTAGGAACCACGGATGGTCGGTGAGTATAAAATGTTCAGCGCGAACCGTATTGTGAGAATTTGTCGTTTTTTTTAACCGTGTGTGTTACCCTATAATGTGTCTAACCTATTGGCGATTATTTATGTTTTCATACGCACATATTTCAATTTAATTATAATATAATATATAGTACAAAAACTATAAAATCCAAAATATTTACGATTTCGAGTCGCATGGTAGATACACCATTGACAGTATAATCCGGAATATCGGACCTTTATTTATACAACGATCCAAATTTAAGTTTTTCCTCTTTATGTGTGATAACGTCGTGTTAATTACAACGAAATAAAAATGTTGAGATATTTTCTAAAAAATTTAATTTGTTTTCAATGTCTAAAGCTACTTCAATTTACCCTTAACAGTCGATGTTTCGTGCCAAATAAAAATTGACCAATACTATAGCGGTACCTACCATAATAATATTATGTTGAGTGCTGATACAGCTCTAAACAGTTAGACCTATGGTATCGGTTGGTAGTTACATGATGGTATTGTAAACGGTTTGTTAACTACAGTGGGGGGGTAAACCCCCACTGTAATTACAGCCTGAAATATAGCGATTCTCAGAGATAAAATATTAACGTAACAATATAACGATATATTTTATAGTCGAATGCACAATAATTATCCAAAAATAAGTACATACGAGTGAATTTATTCCAAGACGACCTTCTGCCGAGGACTCGCACAGTTTGAGACCGTTCGTCTATAATAATATGTGTGCTGTACAAAAAATAAAAATAAACATAAATATATTTATAAATTCAATATTTTTAGCCTTTGCGTTTGGGGGACGTGTTTGCTGCAACGAAAGAGTTTCGCATGAACATGTTAATATTTTTTTATACTAGAAAATATATTACATAATACAGTGATACTTCCATAATATTATTATATAATATAGGAACTTCTCGTTTAACAAAACAATATTCTGACTAACGAAAAATGTTCGAGAACTAAATCACGAAATTAAAACCAAATTGGTTTAGTTATATTTAACGAATTGCTCTATGAAGGTATAAAAATGTATAATACGCATTTTTTTGTTGACCGTGAGATTTGGGTATGACATGGAAGTTTTTCCGCCGTATTACAGGTATTATATTATTTTAATCTACCTGCAGCCCTTTTGGCGTTGTCTGTTGATTACAGGTTAAATAGTATATGTTAATGATAATATAATATAATTATTTATTATATTCGCACATTCTTCGCCGTGGATTCTTTTCAATTCGAAGCTTCGCATTTGTACATTCGTTTCATCGCTCCAAAAGAATACGTTTTTACTTTTTCGACAATTAATTAAAAAAAATAAACATAGCGTGCCTGTCGAATCAAAACTAAAACGAATCGCCGCAAGTTTTTCTTTTTTTGTATATAGAATATATTGTATACTTAATTTATATCTTTTTCGATAAACACCCTTCTCGACAAAAATAAGCGCTCTAAAAGTTTCGAGTGGCCTTATCAGCTATCGATCGAAAATTCAGTCTGTATATATATATATATGTAGTCAGAATATATGCATTTTGAAAAAGTATATTATATAATACATGGTCGATTCTCTCGACGGTATTTCCTTAGAGGCCAACCTAAGAAGTGATAAATGTCTACGATTGCGATCCCTGCAGGTTCCAATTAGGACTAATGACTATCGTGCTTCGAGGTGAACACTGCGATGCAATACAATTATAGTGACCAACTATTAATACAACAACAAAGTAAAAACTAATGAAAAAATGTGTTAGTTTATTTCGTATATTTTTAATTGTGTAAATATAATTATTTTACTCCTACCACTGGGCAATTAAATTTAATTTACCATCCGAAAAATACGAACCGAAGGTGCTTGGGTTGGTGTATCAATTGATGACGACCAGAATTTAATATAATATATGTATAATTTCATTATTATTCTCTTATATAATTGGCTTACACAATTTTTACGAATTCGGTATAATTAGCGTAAACGATATTTTTGGAGAAAATTACGTAGAAGGTACACTTGATTTGGAAAAGCCGTTTGTACTGCTCCGCGACACTCTTACAAGGTTTCAGCTAAAAAGGATCACGAAGGGTAGTATATATAACAGTTGGTTACCTGCAGTAGGCGGTAATAGTCTCTTTCATCCTTTTACCGGGGATTAGTCGTGATAATTTTTTCGCGTGAATGTTTTACCAATCATTTAAAGACTTTAACAATTTTGTAACTCTTTCTAAAATTTTTTTCATTATTATTATATTATGTAAGTCCGCGTGTATAAGGTCTGATTTGCGACATAAACTAAAGAGGCGGCGTTTATGATTAGTCGAAAAATGTATCAAGCTTGGTATGCGGTAACATTGAATTTAATTTCTGTGAAGTGTTTATCGGCAGAATAGGTAGATATTATATTATCATATTTAATAACGCACATTATAATAATTATTTTGTTGCCGTTTATTTTTTTTAAGGGTCCATCTGACTCCCGGCTGCAGACGACGTGGCAAGTCTCCGAAGAAATTCGCACACCTTAAAAAACGTAATATTATAATATATTTTATAAGTCATAAAAGTTATATAATACTGCGCCGTTGGTCAGCTTCGTCGTCGGCGGAAGTGCGTCGGGTGTCGCGTGACAATGGAAAACGTTATTATATTATTGTCACCCCGTTATCGTTGTCGTACGTCCATATAATATACATATAGGTATATAATATAGTGAGAGAGAGTATAATATAATATTTTGTGCAGGTCGTCGTCGTCATTATTTAATAGCGAAACGAGCAATAGCGCCGCTGTGCCGCCGCCGCGGAGCTGTGTTTGGAGGCGAACAAAATAGGCGTCGGATAATATATTATATTATACTATTATATAGCAAGCCGAGGCGAAAGCGCACAATGGGGGCGCGGTAGTTTTTCGTATTATTATTTTTTTATTCGCCGTTTGTTGTTTCGCGTATCGTTATAACTTTTTTTTAGTGTTAATAGTCCTTGCCGTACCACGTCGTGCCAACCGAGATAATAATACGACCCGCCGCCAGAGTGAATAATATTTAATTATTTCCTGTTTTTTGAGGAGCCGGTGCGACTGCAGCAGCAGCAGCAGCAGCTAGTGTGTGGTGTGGAAATAAACAACGAGCCGATCAAACGAACTCTTTTTTTTTGCACACACACACACAAGTATATACAATAATAATAATATTATTATTATACTCCCTTAAATTTTTTTTCCCTCAGCTTTCTATATCCGACGAAGTCCGCGGGGTGAACCGCTGCGAACACCGGCTACACGCTGTAAGTGTATATAATACAATGGTAACAACACATAGTGGGCGGACAAGAAAATCGCCGGGTTTGTTGTGCAGTTCGGTATATATTCAAAGTATATATATATATATATATATAAAAAATGAATAAAAACGCAGTGCGAAAACGAAACAAACAAAATATAATATACAAACGTATATATACAATAAATTATTATTTATATTATATAATGTATATTATGTGCTGCAGCAAGTTCCGCTCAATGGCGATTGTCACGTGGTGGTTGTTATAATATATAACCGACCGTTTTTTGGAATCAAAAGCGAAAAACCTAAACCAAATCATACGTTTGCAATATTGACTACAATAAATAAATTAACGTAATATTATTATGGTGTGTGTCACGTCAAATGTCACGTCGAATTTTCGGTTTTTATAAACATAAATTGATAAATTACAGGTGGGTATCGAACTTAAGCACTCGCGGAGAAATGTAAAGCCCCCTATCTTTTATCGTGTCTCGTTATTTATTTAAACAGACGATGATAAACATTTGAGGTGAATAATGCTCACGCGGTTATCCCTATAGTGTAGCGGTTTAAAATAAATTACTTGAAGTTTAGATGCAGTATGGCATCATAAGTTAGACGCTCAAATATTGACAACTTTTTATTTCAATGTAATATGTACAACTAACTGATCCCGTGCACGTTGTTGCCCGTTAAAAAGGCGACTCTTAAAAAAATTATGATTGTTCAAATTCTTTTGGGTGTAACTTGCTGCAAATAAGTGCAACTTAGCCACCCTGCAGGTAGGCAATCCAACTACGTCGGATCGCGGACAAAGGCAACTCATCGACCTTGGTACCTAAGCAATGTTCAAAAATTTGATTTTGATGCAAAGTTGAACCTGATCCACCCGAATAACCAACGGTAACTAATAATTGATAAATACTGATTTCTATACCTTAATCTACCCTCACAATTTTAAATCGATAGCTCTAATTCGATTTCGGCTCTGCATTGACTTTAAGTCACTCAGGACAGTCTCGTAGGTATACAATTTACAAGTAAAATTTTATTTTTTGCCGATTTTGTCTCCTTAGAATCGACATTTTGCAAAATCCAACCAAATATACCACAATGGGGTAGCCCGCAAAAATCAATTACACGTAGATATTCAGTGAAACCATCCATAACTAACACCTCTAAACGTTTTTTTTGGGGTGAATGGGGGATATTTTCACTATTATACTTATTTACCAAATTAGCGGTTATGCCGAGAGTGTCCGTTATTCTAGGGATTTCACTGTTTACAATATAATATGATGGGTACTCGCAGCAGTAAAAAGTGTGGCGCAGCCTCGACGCTATATTTGTCCGCGTGCATTATCGTTACAACGAGAGGACATTAGTGTACGTCATACACAACGTGTACGATAATAATAGACCGTTTTGACAACAACAAAAAAAGGCTTCAAATTTCGACTAATTTTTAACGCCAGTCGTAGCGGTGCGTTTAGTACACACACACACACATACACACATACACACACACACATACACACATACACACACACACACACTACGACGGCGAAGGAGACCCGGTAATGAACAAACGGCCGGAAGGGTCGATCTTCGCGCGTGTGTGAGTGTGTATTTTTTTTTAATTTTGCCGTATGCCCCGAGGGCTCGGCGTGCCAAGTACGTATAATACGTACAGCGACGGGAAGGGGTGGTTCGAGCCAAGTCTCTTTTTGTATTCGCTCCCTCTCGACGATATACACGCGCTGTATATGTATATAAATGTATGATAAACGCCGCGTTCGCTCTCTTCGTCGCGTTTTACCCGATGTACACAACCATCATCGTCATCAACATCATCATCATCATCATCATCCCCTCGCGGTGCGTCCTACATAAAATGTTAATACTGCAGCAGTTTACGAGTGTGTGTGTGTGTGTGTAAGCGCAGTATTGTGCAGACCTGCACCTCCGTTTACCGACCGATTTTATCATTGAACATTTCCTAATTGACCAAATGCGCTCCCCCTCGCCACGCGCAGCATCATGATAATAATATAATATATATATTACGATGATAATATTATATACATCGTATAAAATGCCACCATCACAATACATTACACGGCGTTTCGATAATATTATTATTATTATTATTATACTACCACCAAGCGGATATAATTTTATTTCGTTCATATCATAATATTATACGAGTGACAGAGTGTGTGACACGCATTGATTGGTGCGCGCGCCTTGTCGTCGCGCGGTCTGCTGAAGTGAGCATACTATTTATAATAATAATAATAATAAAGATTGCGGTTCGCTATGTACGTGTTGGCCAATATTTATAATAATAAACAAACTGCCATTAAGTTATTTAGTTAAGTATGATAATTTTAAAAATGTACAGTTTCAAAAAAGTAATAACTTACAGTTACTCAAAAATAATAATATCAATAAAATCCTACGTCGTGCCCCAGATAATTTATGTTGCCTTTAAATTGTACAATTGGTCAATTCACCGTAAATTGCACACTGTTGAAGCTGGTGGATGAAAATTTGCCACGTCGTACGTGTATAAGACGGAGACAACACGTGCGGGTAAGACCAGTCCCATCTGTTGTTGTTTAATATATTATTATTTTATTATTATACGCCCGGCCGTGATAATATTTTGCATTTTTCGTACGGCACTTTGTATACGATTTATCTCGTCTGCGGGCAAGCCGCGGGTTGTCGCGTATATATCGTAGCGGGCCCGCGCCGCGAACAATGAAGAGCGAAATTAAAAGAGCTGAAAAAGCCGGTGGGGAAGGGCGTGAGCGGAAAGAGTTGTGCTCTTTACAATATGTTTTGAATACTTATTATTCCGTCCACATTGTAATAATATATTATTATTGTGTTATTGCGTATACACATCGAATCGACTCCACGTAAGCGTATTATGTTAATATTATTATTATTATTATTAAACCAAATCGGTACGAATGAAAAGTGATTGGATTGGATTCGTCTCGATCGGATACGAATGTATTACCTACTTCCTATCGCTTAAAATACGGACGATCTTAATAATATGTTATTTAACGCGAGTGGTCATGTCCTAGCAAAAAGTCTATTACCCAACTCTTTGCCATATAACCTAAACAAAAATAAAGCCGACCATACGCGTATTTATTTTCGCGGTGCTTCACGACGATTGTTGTGCGAAACGCATATACCTATTGTTTTCAGATGACGAGAATATCCATATAACTACAATATAAGTAGGTAGTAAATAATATAATATAATATGAATCAGATGATGATGATGATATTGATCAAATACCTAGGTATATAAATGACGCACTTCACAATAATATAAAACGTTGTGTACATTATAATTGTAATATTATAATGCAGTTCTTGTACTCGTAGAAAGTTAGTTTGGAGGTATATAGACTTATGCATATTTAACCTATAACTATAGTGAAATAACATTATAGAAACGTAAATAAATAATGAAACAAATCTAAATTTATGGTTACACAGCTGGTCTCCCGTAAGCATGATACGATTATTTATAATTTTTCCCAGAGATAATTATACAGTTATCCTACGTTAAAGGCAGTTTATTTTATTTTCAAAAATTATATTTTACAATTTGTTTTAAAAATACATAATACATTTGATTTGCTGATAATACGACTATATAATAATGTGTATTGTACCTACTTAATGCCATTTATACAATAGCATAAAATACGTAAGTGGTAATATAGAAAGAATTATATATTATTATGAGTTATGACATTTTGTTATTTCTATTGCCGAAATTTTGTGCAATATGCTTAACCTTAATATTATAAATATTATGTATTCTAAGTGCTAACAGCTGCATATAATTATTTTATAAATTGAGCGAAAAACAATTTAAATATAAAACTCGGGTAGGTACCTACCGTAGATACCGATTTATTCACTCCGCAAAACTGTTTAGTTGAATTGTATTATTTTTATGTGATATACTTATATCATATTAACGGCGTGCGATTTTAGGTAAAAATGTGTAAATATTTTTCCGGACATAATATCGTGAATAATGTTTATCGAACATGCATTTGGAACTTGATATTATTACAATATTATTACACCTCTATCGACTATTACGACAAAATAAAATAATTGTACGATTTACGAAATGCAATATTATTACTGTCGTCTATACGAGATAGTACAATATATATTATATTTTGAATTGGCTCGACCTAACCCGTTCGCACATATCAATATAATATCGTCTGCAGTAGTAGTACTGAAACGGCGCTATAAAAACACAACCACCGAAATCCATCACGACGGATCGCGAACGTCCTTTGAGAATTTCATCCGGCACGCGTTGTCTTACACGGAAATAACACGTTTCCGGTCACGGTACATAACGAAACATTATGGCACAGGATTCGGAAAATCGGTCTGAACTCTATTGCGGCGGCGCGACACCGGATATTGCCTTGTATATAGGCGTAGGTTTAGGTGCCCTATATATATATCTCGCAGTAGATATATTATTATATCATATAATATAGGTAGGTAGGACGCGTGTGGATGTAAAAAAAAAAAATAGTAATAATAACAATAATTACGATGGAGATGACGATAATAATAATAGTAATAATAGGAGCCACCGCGCCGGTGCGCGTCTTCTCTCTAATATGTTTCGAGTTTATTAATTACCGGGTAATGTATGCGCAACGGAGTGGTGCAGGTTCGTAAATAATTGATGAGGCGCACGCCATGTCGTGAGCGTTTCGGGGGTAGATCCGATAAGACGCATTTTGTCGGTAATTGATTTAAATTAGGGGTTTCTGGCCAGTAATTCCGTTAATGGCCCTCTGCATAATATCGCGCTGCGACGGCTCGTACACGGCTGAGGCGGCGGCGGCTACCTGACGTCAGTGCACCGGGGCTGTGTGTATTAATAAGGTAATAACTAATAATAAGTAGGTAATAACCGCAGATAACCGATCGTATACCGGTATACGTGTGGTTATGATGGTACGCACGCGCGCGCCGGCGAGCGTATGCCGTTATTTTTTCGACGAGTTTTCCTCGATTTCGTATGGATCGCTTTGAAAAGACTTGGAAATTCGAATTTTGAACTACTATAGGTAGGCACCTATATAATACGCCCTTGTGAACTTGGCAGCGCAACATTAGCAGACATCGATCCAATCAATCCAACAAATTTGTTGGTGGATTGTTAGACATTTTTGAACAGCTTCCAAAATTTGTTAGTCATTTTTTTCACCGGGGGGCCAATTTCCGATTTTGCGATGCCAAGTTCACGCCAGCAGCGCAACTGTTTGTTGAGACATGTTTTTGTGCCAGACATTTTCATCTCCATTTGTTGGATACGGTTAATTAGTTATGAGCATTTATAGTTATTGTAGACGAGCGGCCAATACAGTGTGACGGCTGCATTTTGCGGGGTATCCCCGTGCCAATCCACTCCATTAATTTCAACATTAAATAGGTATACTTATTACTATTATCATAGGTTAGTCACACTGCACCTACTATATATAGTTAGAAATTCGATTTTATACTTATATTTGACTCATCAGAAAAATATTCTACTTAAGTGCACGGAATTAAAATAATATATATTATGCCACCTCTAAAAAATCAAAAAACAATAACGATACAAATTGTAAAGATTTAATTTTCTCTTGGAGATGTTGTTTGGAATGACTTACAATTATGTAAGTAATAAAATATATATTTACAGAAACTTAAACATTATGTTGCTTGAGTAAATTAGTGTTTGTCTTTAAGAACTACCTCATTAGATATTAGGTAGAACGTCCACAACACATGCACACAATACAATAACTAGAGGCCCCAACCCGTCACATAAAAAAATTCAAAATTTTTTTTTATTAACATTTTCTGCATGCAATTAGCATTTAATTACGGCTGGGGACACGTACGTATACCTAACTATACGCGGTTCCGGATGAACACATAATATATCATTCGGTCGTATTTAAGTATTAACATAAAATAATATCACACTGACTATATATATTTTGTAATCGTGAGCAAATACAGTGCAGGTCTCGGACGACCGTTCAACCGCGTAACAGTTAATTAAATAGGTCACTTAAATCCAATGCGAATAATTATTTCCCTTCGCATATTATTACTATCAAACGCATAATATAATATGATAATAATATTATGATCGTAATTAAAAAATAAACTTTTAACAACTCGTCATTTGACCCTTTTTAGGTCACTATAAAAGCGTAATTTATAATATTATTATCATGTACAAGGGAAAAATGATGTGATTAAGGTTTTCTTTCATTTATTTTTTTTTTTCGTGCATTAAACCATCAAATATTTTATCTGTCCGACTTTTTAGTCTCGTGTACCTAATTAAAACACACTAAAAAGTAAAAGTATTGTTTTCGGCCGTCCGAGATCTTTATTGTTATAATTAAAATAATCTACCCACGCTGGATTTAGAGTATCACTCAGTACCAGAGCTGAACAAAATAAAAATAATAATAATAAAACGCATAAGTTGTACGAGACCAACCGACGTAGATTAGATAATTCCATTGATATTATATTATATTGTGTCATTTATTAAATCGTCATAATAATAATTTAATATAATAATACATTTTTCATCCGACGATTTTCTTTAACGCGTAATAAATATTATATATTTCGTTTGTCGATTTGAAATTGTTGGATAGGTACACGGCCGGACTTCTGCAGGAGAAGTTGTCTTTGTGATAACGACTTAGGTACAGTATTATTATTTTCGTATTATGCACAGGTTGACATAGTAGTGCCCAAATGAGATGAGAATAGGAAATAATGAATATTATCGTATACAAATAAAAGCACCTAAAAGATAAGATATACCTAAGGTACATGAAAGTTTCATTCCAGGCAGGTATTTACAGGATCTTGGGCAATCTGAACAACAAATGTATCCTAAGTTTACAATAAATTCATATTATTTCTGATTTTATTTAATATTATAATATTGAATGGTTAATGGTACTATAGTAGGTAATGCATTTAAAAAAAAACAACAATATTAAAATACAATACATTACAATATTACATATTATATAGTTGCAAAGGTGGTCGAGTTAATGAAACAAATTTAAGTGAGTTAGTTCAAGTTGAATCAATAATAAAAACGCAAAGTTGTAAATTAATTACTATCAAACAATATAAGTTTAAAAGTTTTAAAGTTAATATGAAGAAATGTATTAGCTTTTAGTTATTTAACACAATTAAACAGACGGAAATATCATTATTTTTAATTACCACCCGAGTCACACCGATAGTGAAACTTACAATTAGGTAATTTTAACGACTAAACGTTTTGTAAAACAATGCATCTTACTATTCTATCTTATTGCACATTGGCTGTAGTGGGTTTTATCAATTATGCGTTCGTATATATCAATTAAATTTTAAAATCAAGGAATCTATCTTATTTGTTTTATAATTTATAATTGGTCTAATTACTTTAAATCATTGTAATTATTACTTAAATATAGGACTTGGTAATAAATTATTTAAAAAACGATTGTACATTGCTGACGTGTGGTAATATGAGTATATTATATGTATTTCTTTTATATAGTTCTTCTATAGCTCTTCTTTAATTTTATACTTGTATGTACTTACTATCTATAATCTATATATACTATGAAATATGTAGAATATAATCTCAAATCGTTTATAATTTAATATTTATTTCTCATATCATCTTCGTCGCTTCAATCATATACCTACAATTATCCATCTACGCTGGATAATATTATATAGTATTGGCATTAATGAAATATTATACTGTACGTATAGTAATATTTATTCGATGGCATTAGAGTCCCCAGAGTTGAATGAAAAAATAAACACGACGCAATATAAGACCGGCCTATGCGAATCATCTCGCGTTTCATCTGCACGAGACGAAATTAATATGTTACACGAGGTAAAAAATAAATTATAATATTTAAAATGTGTCAACCGAAGAAGCCGTTTTTAGGATGACGGCTGTAGATGCCTATCGTGGGTATAATATTTTTATTATTATTTTATGTTTAAAAAAACAAAACAAACACGCTGTATAGAGATATATTCTGACATGCGGCCGATTCAGTAAATTCGATCGCACACTTTACATTGGGTATATACGTTGTGACAATAATAATATAATAATAATTGTTGGTTGCGGAGAGATCGAAAAAAAAAAACAAAACCAGTTTTATGCGTTTTATTTCGATCGATGGAAATAAATTACTTAATTCGTAAATTCGTTCCTGTAATATACATTTTGATACGCCGTCGTTTCTAATTGACTTATTGTGTTCAGGGGCCAGGTTTGTGGCGAATGTGTCGCACGATAAATTATTAGTGAATACGGCGCACACAGCATGCGTATTTACAGTCATCGGTGTCCATTACTGCAGATTATTGCTGTGTAATAAATATTAGGCATGTATATTATATACCGAGTCAAACTTATATAATAAAATATAATTTAAAAAAAAAATAATAACGATAATTTATATTTTATTTATTTATTATTGACGCAGGGATGGGCAACTGGCGACCCGCGTACCATTTTTACCTGACCCGTTTATAAATTACTTTATAAAAATATAAAATTTTAGGATTATTTTTATTTATTATATTTATAAAATTATAATAATCGATAAGATGTTTATCGTAAAACGTAAATATGAATTCTTATCTAATATTGAATTATTAAATGTCTTAATATTATATTATTTATCATAGTTAACATTGCTTTTTTTTGTTTGCCTTTTATGTTCTCTGGGCAGCTAGATTTTTGAACTCAAAAATTTGGTCCCCTAGTAACATTAAGTTTCCCATCCCTGTCTATAATAGGTTGTCGTATACCTATTATCTATTATCTATAACCTATATCTCTCGATGGTACACAAAATAATATATGGTAATTCACACCATAGAACAACTTTATTATACATAAACTAACACACAAAATACGAGTCTTCTGTCTTTATGAAACGCTTACAAACATATGGACCTCGCTAGAGGATCCACCTTTACCCTTCTACTGCGGGGCTTACGTCCTTAAAATATTATTTTACAAAGTGCGACCTCGGATGCTATTTGCTTCATTGGCCTATTATTACGAATATTATACTGTCAATTGTTTTATTATTTAATTAGTTAGAGCATACGACAAGGTATAAATACTCTATAATATAGTAATATACAGCGTGTTTGAAAAGACCTGCAGTATCGCCACAGGTATCAGAGTTCGAGTTCGAAATCGATACAGTAATAATATTATGTATGCATTATAATTTTTGTAAATTCTTTTATTTTTCGAAATTAATCTACTATTGTAATATTATGATGAAAAGTCCGATTTCTTAAAATTCAAAATTTAAAAAAAAAATAATGTTTTTGTATAGTTTGATTTAATTTAACTAATCAAAAAAAAATTGTTACAACGAGTAGGTGAAAAAAAGTCGGTCAAAGTATTTTGTATTTTTTCGAGAGGAATATAGGCACAGCGTGATGTTAACAAAAACTAAAACGGATCGCGTTCGTCTTAATCAATCTTTATCAACTGTATAATTGTTTTGGAAATCTATTGAAAGTCAAATCGTACAGAACATGTATGATAACATTATGTTTGACGATACCACTGTAGTACGCCAGTACATTACACATAATATTATAATATATAATACAGACAAGTCATTGACAATAGATAGGTATAGGTACTGAACACGTCATATTAACCAGTCCGGCATCATAATATTTCTATATTGGAGATGCGTGTGCGCAAAACCGGTATCCATATAAAATATTTGTGTAAAAACAATATCGTGTAGGTATTATTATTATATTTTGTCGGCCAAATGTCGCGGTCAAATAAATTACACGGTTAGGGGTCTCGTGCGTTTACGAATTTTTTTTTATCTTAATTTCCCGACACGGGCTTAAATGGACTGCTAATAATTCAACGAGCCTACAAAAAAAAAAAAAACAAAAAAATGTTAATTAATTAACGTAGGAAATGACTAATGACCGGTGTAAAGTATAAGGGTGAGGTTTTTATTTTTATTATTATTATTTTCGTTTTTTTTTTTTTGTTTAGAAAAAAAAATAACATCGGCATCGCAGACGATATAATTAAACAGGAAGTGAACTCCTCCTCCCGTGTATGTGACTACCGAATGTAAACAATGAATTATGTAATTGCTTGTAAATCTATAAACCAAATACGCACACACACGCGAATAGGGCACATGGCTTCACAGCCCCTTCACAGCGATGGTATATACACGAGCGCCCTTCGATGGGTTATCGGGTTTTAGCATCTGACAAACTATAGTCCTCTCTATATAATACATTATATAATATATATACATACAGACACACATATATACGACGTGTGTAAGTGCCTCTTTGCCTCTTTTCGGTCAGCGTACGATGTATATACGCGGGTAAGTGTATTTAATGTACAATGTACATATTATATATATATATATATTTGTATTTAAAGACCATCCATCTGTTTGCACGTCGCTGCAGAGGGTCGTACATATATATATATATTATATAGGCGCACAACAAAGTAACTGGAAACACTCGTTTTAGGGTCAACCGTCGGTAATTGAACCGGTTGAAATTAATATATAATGTATAAATATTAATAACAATAAAAACCGTAAATCGATTTGTATCTATTTCAGAAAAAAAAATCGGAAGGTACTTAATATGTTATAATTATATTACGTGTCTATATATACTGTATACGCGTCGCGTATACAGAGCGATTCTTTAAGAAAAAAATACATTTTCTAGTTTAACCATCACCATTTTAAAAGGTGTGAGTCCGTTTTGAACTGATTTTTTTAAAATGTTTTCAAAGTATTCATTTTTTTTTTTTAACATAGTTTGAAGTTACATAGTTTACAATGAAAAACAAGTTCAGCGTGCTACTAGATATTTTTCCTCTGCAAAGACTGCAATCATTGAGCAATCATAGAATATAATAACTTATATGTTTTTGGGTATAGTGCAGTGGGAAAATATCTATTAGCATTGTGCTACGTTTAGTTAGGAATTTAATTTAATTTGGTTTTTTTCGTTTTTATTTGACGATTTGCGTTTCTAGGATGAAACTTTCTCTGGCGTTACGGAAATGGACCTCGGAAAAATCGGTTCGGGAAGAAAAAACAGCCCAAAAACATATCCATGGTAACATTTTTTGCAAGAAACTTTCTCGGATGCTAATTTTGTATTTTATTCAATCTCACTATATTACCTATAATATAATAATATTAAATTACCTACCTATTATATACGACATAAAATCTCGCACACGTGTCAAAGTAATACCACAAGATACAATATGGTGTATCTTCTTGGCAAATCCGAACCGAATGAAATTAAGTATCTCGTCTTCACTAATCCGTTGGAGCTGAGGCCGGTATTCACTAAAAAATTTAAACTTTAATCAACAAACTTATCCGACAGTTGGACCCACGGAAATCACTCAACAATAGTGACTTTTCCCTGCTTTTGAAAAAGGAAGAACCCCCAATCTAAAAAAATATTATTAAAATTTAAATACTTTTTAGGTTTTTATCTTTTTAGAACGAAAGCAGCCATATTTCATTCCATATAATATGTATACAATATATATCTATTCAGAAGCAAAATATTTTTCTTAGAATTTCATTGTATAAAAATCGAATATCGAACGAGTAAGTCAATTTGTAATTTATATATTATAGCTGATCCCGTGCACTTCGTTGCCCTTTGCAAATGCCAACTCTAAATCAATAATATTATGTTTTATTTTATTATGTAACGGTTAAAACTTAAAATAAACTAAGTAATATCGTTATTTCAAATAAATTATTATTATTAAAACCAATAGCAATAATTTACAAACAAACATTTCCATCGTAAACTCAAACTCCCTGTTATTTGAGCACCTCCCAGGGTCGGACCTCTAATTTACCCTTTTTAAAATAGCCTATCTCCTTTCCAGAGGTCTAATCTATCTCTGTACGAAATGTCATCGCAATCGGATGAACGGTTTAGGAATGCATAAAGGACACACATACACAGACCCACACATAAACGTTCAATTTTATATATACATTATATATATGTTCCGCTTTCCATACACTCATTGCTTGTCTAGTAGTATAAGTTCTATGATAAATACTAATAATATTAATATCCAAGGTGGATTGAATCCGCCTCGTTAATAAAATTAGTATTTACAATCGATGATAGCGCGTACAATCTACATTTATAATATTATGGATAGCTTATAATATGAGTAAAGTAGCGCGGACCAACATTTTGCGTGGTATTTTTATAGGTACTCAAAATTATCTGAAAACAAAACAAAAATACTTCAGAAGTTATAAGACTTATTGGGAAAACGAAACAGTTTACCTTTAAAAGAATCACTCTGTATGCTACAAGCTACCCAGTATTATAACACTATAGTACGACTGTATATATAAGCATAGGTACAGATGTCATACAAATGGTTTGCGATATACGAACCTACAAAGTGCCTACGCATTGACGGAAAAACGATATTGATTTCAGAATATTATAATATTATTATTATTTTTATCGAACGGCGTGGGCGCATCAATTACAGATTGAAAGAATTCGTTTTGTACCTGACAGTTTGTCGTTTTAATCGACACATTAATCGGTTAATAGCAAAAACAAAAATCGAAAACAGTTTTCAAAGGAGAGAAAGGACATGCGATATCACCTCGACGTTGTATTTTATGATAAGTAGAATCGCTGCCAACGACGACTGCCAACATTTTCCAGTATAATACGAGCAATAGCTAATCATATTGGTATTGTATAAAATATCGAAACATTTTGTAACCACGTCGAGTTATTGATTCGATGTGCATGATATTATTACCTTAGGTTCTGTGGTGTGTACTGTATACATAATAAACTTAAATATTGTGTATTTATAAAAAAAATTAGACGGATAACACTATATGTCTGTATAGAACGTAATCCTGTTTGCCGCGTTTTGGCTCTTAAACTGTCAATCCGACGACGGTGGCAAGTGATTATTATTATTATTACCGTACCTAATATTATTATAATAGTATAATAATATAATATTTAACGACCCAACTCTATTAAACGCACTACGCGCAGGGCCTATTATCGTTTAATGATGTCGGGTGTGCGGGCTATTCAAACATTTCAAACACACGCATTGAGGAGACGGGGCGGGGATTAGCCGTAACTGGAAACAAGGATTAAACGAGCCGGATAGTACGAGGGAGGCGATCGAACATGATTCAATTTTAAACATACGTCGCAACTATAATATAATACAGTCCCCCTCCCCCCACCCCGCCGCCGGATAAACACAAACAAATCAATGACAATGAGAGAGCGAACCGACGCAAAATGATGAAAAATAATAATAATAATAATATAATAACAACAATAATAATAATAAAAAAAAAATAAATACGAAACATAAGTCTCATACCAGTTTTAAACACGGCCAGAAGCGAGTGTTAAGTTTTCCGAAAAAAAAAAAACTCGTCTAGAATTACGGCGAACGCGTTTCCAAGAACAATACGGGCGGGGGATAAAAGATTGAACAAAAAGTGCCAAAGGGGATGCGTTTGTTATCGGAGACGTATTTAACACCTACCCGGTTAGAATATTGTCAACTAAAAAACCAATTACGATAATTCCAGGAAAATGTATTTTAAAACGTCTCCGTTTTTATTAGGTATTATTATTATTATTTATTTTTTTTCTTACCCTGTCCCTCCTTTTCTTTTGTCGTGAAAACTTTTATAAACACTTCAGACGATTGGAGGTTTCGTTTTTTTTCTCATTCTCTCCCACTCAACTCCCATCTCTTTTTATTTATTTATTTTTTAAGTAATTCCGTCAAAGTTTTCTCGACTTTGTCTAAAATAAAAAAAAAAAACAAAAATGCTTCTTCACTTATGAAAACAATAAAACATTATTGCAATATAAATAATTCGTCTTGAAACCACTACAATCTCATACACTTATGTTTTATCGTGTCTATTATGTTGCGATTTTAATCCTTGTATAGGTACCCATACCTACAGGCTATACAGTTAAATGCTGGTCATAAACAAATTGGTAACGTCTTACGTGTCTTACTGTACGACGAGAAAATAATATTTTAACCAGTGCCTATAGAAAACTAGGCGACACAAATGCCCAATGAAAATATTGTGTCGTCTAGTTAGTAGTTTGCTGTATTGTTAAAGACTGAGTGACAGCACACAATTTGTAAAAGAAGAATATTTTCATACCTATGGTAAAACAAATTATTAAGTAACGACTAAATATTATGTTATCTTCCCTGAAATTACCTCTTATCTTAAACAAATTATAACTAATTTTTACTAACCTTTACCATTTACTTTTACTCTCTGGAATATTAATATTTATTTTTAATAATTATAAGGGCCGAGCATGAAATAATTCTATCATATTATTATAATTTAAAAATATTTATTTTGAGAATATATTTTTTTTCGCCCAGTGAAAATTCCTTAAAAACTGTACCGAATATACCAACGAGTAACGACACCTATATATGTATACTTATGGCATAGCGCACAGAATAAAAACTTATGTAACACAATTATTATAATATTATTGACTATTGTGAGAGAGTAAAACTGTGCGACTTACGAGTGTGAGCACTGACCACTCACAATTTCACATTCGGTCGAAATCAAATAAGCCGTTGTGGCGTAGTCGTTGTAATACTCGTGTAATGGGACAATACATCGTGTCGGTTCTGGGACAAAATGTCATTTTGATGAATGTAAAATTACAGCTCATTTACACCCCACTCATGCATTAAAAAAATTTCGTTTTATATTCGTTTACACTTGTATATTATGCATTCCAACACGAATATTTAAAAACTAGTTGTGTAAGTCCACAAATAATATTCGTATTGGGAATAAAAACGGCATAACTGCGTAAATTCCTACTTTGGTACTAAATGTAATAAATGTAAATGTTTAATAATAATATCTCGTGCTAAAGTATATTGACGCCTTGACGACAAAAAATAATACGCCTACATACATAACTTACGCGATTCAAGAAGACCGTATTCGTGTGCAAAGTTATTAGACGCATCTAATATGTATATCTATATAAATATAAATGTGAGAATGAGAACCTTTGATACCGAAAATCTCGGGAACCGCTCATCGGATATAGTCATGCGGTTTTATTCTAAAATGATAGCCATTGATAGAATATATCGCGGAGAAGGTTTTAAGCCTATTTCAACCCATGCATGGGTAGTATAACCCACCTACTATTTCACACACGTATTTTTTTCAGCTTACGGAATTTATAATAATATAGTGTTGCCTGTGGTTACAGTCTACTGCAGTTCAACGCAAGGCGAGACGGCTAGTATATATTATATAATATTATTTATTTTTCTCGATTTTCAAACGAACTCACTGAGCATATTTTGTTTTAAACGGATGAAAAATAACTTAATCTCATACTGAAAATTGGGAATGTTCAAATTGGTAGGTACTATAGGTATTTCTTATTCTACGAATCAAGCGTGTTCTTAAAAAACAAAACAAAAAGTAATTATAACAAAGTTAAATAAAAATCGATACATACCTCCTAAGCCCCATCAGGCATCATTAAATGGTTAATACAAAATTATTTGCCGTCAGATAAGACCTTTTTAGAATATTATAAGCAAATGTTATAAGTAGGTTAGGTTAGGTTAGGTTACTCATCGGCGGTCTACCGTTTTTTTTTACTTTTTTTTTCGCGCTAAGCAAAAGTGCGTATCTATAATCATGAGACAGGAAATATCAGTGGCCCATCCTGTAATTCACCATACATGAGTATTATTATTGTGGTAGTAAAACGCCCTAAAAACTGTCTAATAAAATAGCAAAATGGGGATTTTAACTGTATTGTTGTAAATGTTCTTAAAAATAACCCATGTCCTTTAACACTTCTTGAGCGAAAATATCAAATTTTCCAAAATAAATACGATTATGGTGTAACCCAACTGACCAATTGGTTGTTACTTCATGGTTATTGAGTCCCCGATGCACAATAGCTGTAAATCGCACATTCGCACTGTAAATAGACAAAGACGTATACGAATCATAAACAGAACAATCGACTAATGGGCTATTAATAGTCCGAACAAAATGAGGTTCTTGAGCTAATATTTTGAATTGCTAATTTACTTTAATCTAAAAATACACGTATCTAATGTATAAATATGCACCACAAAATATCAAAATTACCTAAACATGTTAAAAGATTTGCTCAACCGTTAAAAATGGAAATTGAAACTAGGTATCAGTTTTCGATTCTCCGATGTACGAAACGGATCTTGTACTTGGAGAGCATTGGACGGGACTTCCCGAAAATAATTGCGTTAAAAAAACGTGCCCCAAGTATGAAAAGGTGTAGGCAAACCTATGCGTCGTTATATTTTAAGTAGATACGCCGGTCGGCGTCGTACGTACCGATGGCGGTGGATACAGGGGGGAGGGGGGGGGGGTGCAAAGCGAGCATCCCCCCCCCCAATCGACGTAGTCACCCTTTGTTTTACACCGTGTTTAGCCGATTGATGTACTTTTTGTACTTTTGCCCCCTCTACGCGCCACCCCCGAAATTAAGCCCCGGATCTGCCCACTCCGCTTCGGTCGTCGGCGTAGCGCGCCTAATTATTATTTTCACGTCGGTGTTTCCGAAGCATTTCGGCGTAATCTAAAGAACACGCGACGAATGACGACGATGACGATGTACCTAACACGAAACAACCGTCCCCGTCCGAAACGCCAAAACACATTGCGATCGCGATGGCCGCCGTCGGACCGTTTGTCATCACGACGACGTGTAATAATAATATATACACGGCAGTCGTAGTCGTACGACTGCCATGAGCAGCAGCAGCCCGAAATAAGCTTTCATTCCGATTGAAACGTTCGTCGACCCGCGGGATTCTGCTATTGTATATTATATACACGACGTGCGCGCGCACGCGCTCGTGTGTGCGTGTACCGCTCGTCCGATGTAATTTGATAAATTGCACTGGAATAAAAGCCACACACACACACACGCACACACACACACATATACGCACACACACACGCACCGCGCCAAAGTACCTACACACACACACATGTACGCATACGAATTGCACCGCGTCGGGCGCGCGCGCATACGCGTGCGTGCGTGTGCGCCTCCACCTCGCGCGCCCATCATCGTTATTTTATTATTATTATTTTTTTTTTTTTGACGATGCGCAGGGGCGAGGGCAACAAAAATCCCGCGCCGTTCGAGCCAATAATATTATATACATCGCGTATAATATATATATTATTTTTATCCGACGGTCCCCGAGGCTACAACCGCGACGGGTTTTCCCGGGTATAGGTATAATATTATGACGTATCGACGTGTAGCTACTGTTTATATATATATATGTCATAAGAATTAATAACAACCCTGCTGTGCACCAGAAGCGGTATGATAATAATATTTTGTCATAAACGATGCCATTAAAATAAAAAAAAAAATAAAAAAACATAACATATTATAATATTATATATTATTATGCGCGGCGCGTTTTCGGGAAAAAACCGTACTTATACGCGGAAGGTCTTTCATTTTCCGGGGCTAAAGAAAAAAAAGGAAAATATTATGAATTTGGATGCGTATTATCATATTATCATATTATACCCTTTGGGGAGAATAAAAATACGCACACCGACGGGCAAGAACTATAATGCGCTGCGCGCGCGGACGACGCTGTTCGCCGAGTCGAATGTCCTCCCCCCCCCCCCCCTAAATACCTACCCCTATTCGACTGGATGGTTTTTAATCAGCCGCGTTTATTCGTGTGATATACTCGCGATTTTTTAGCGATCAGCCCCTATTATGGACATAATATACAGGTACTTAAAACCATGACAAAATAGACGGGTAGAGTGTCGTAATAGTTTTTTCAGTGTACGCATCTCCTTCACCTCCGGCCCGTGTCGTAGTTCTCCGCTTCTGATTGGTCGGATTTGTCTATGTAAAATCACTATAATATAGGCAAAATTATGAATTATAAATTAGAGATATAATATAATAATATAATTGTGTTATATTCCATTTACGCTTTAATCGTAGAGATTTTCGCCTAACTCTGCTGCCAAGTCAAAATCAATATTTTACATTATTGTAGTGGTGGTTTTACAACAGTGATGTTTATTTAATTATTTGCCTGCAGAAGTTTTAATATTATAATAGCTTCGTTGTTTGTACTTATTTATCGTACGGTTTTTAAAAATTTAATGGTTCCCGCAGGTATAACCGAAAAACATGACATTCGGTGAACCGACATACATTTCAAATGGATTTAATTTCGATAACTACCTATCTGTTATATTATATTGAAAATATCGATGGTTACTGTGATATTATAAGTAGATAGAAAATGATATCTAAAAAATCAACGATAATTATAACGATCAACAATGATAATTATTATTTTATATTAATGGTGTTAAATTTCAAAAAAAAAATGTTATCATTTGAAATAGGTATGAATTATATTTTTCAAACTATAACTATTATTATAAACTGTATGGATAATGAACTTTTAAAAACGTTCGGAATTTGAAAGCAGGCAACCGTCATCATTTAACATCAATCATTTGATATTTATTATTTTAATCGCGTATCGTACGCAAATGCTGACGGTTCTGTGTATGACGTACGAAGTGAACAAATAAATAAGTAAATCGATTTGTACACCTCAGAATAACATCATATACGTATTTTATTTGCCCACTTGTATTTTTTAACATTCGCTCCCCCCGCAGTCTGCGGTTTATATTATTATAATAATAATAATATCCTATGCTGGCCGTATATTTTAGCGACTGTTATTGTAGTAACACCCTGCGCACGTCGGCCCGGATACGAAAACACATATTTTTAATCACGGACGTAATAATTATAATATGTATTTTTATAATAACCCACCGGCGTATTATCATAATACGCAATAATAATAGCTGGTGGGCGGTGCTCGACCCGGGTGCGTATATTATTATAAAATCGGCCTGAAAAATAATAAACAAAGTATTGTGTGACACTGCTCGGTGTCTGCGTGTATATGTTATATTGCGCACGGCAGTCTACACATTTATATATATTTATATTATATTTTATATGTGTAAATGTAGCGCGCTTGCAGTCGCGAGAGAAGAAGCGTCGTCGTCGTCGTCGTCTTTGTGCGCTGTGCGGCAGTTGTCGCCTACAGTACAATAATAATAATAATAATAATAATAATATGACGTGTATGCGCGCGTTTTTGCTCTTTTTTTTTAGAAAACGCGGAAAAGAAATAATAGTAATAATAATCCTGATAATGGCAAAAGTGGTATAACGTTGAACCTTTGCGGTATTGTTTCGCCGCACGAATAAAGACCCAGCCGGAGACAATGGTTGCGAATTGTAAATTTACGCGCGGACGACGCGCACACAATGCGCCAACGGCGCGCCGTCGGGGTGGGTCGGGGCGGGGGTGCGTGCGCTCGGGCGGCGAGGGGAGGGGCGGGGGGGGGGGTGAGGTATAGAGACGCCCAAGACCTTTGCAATTTCGAAAATGCAATCGTCTGTGTAACGTGCACGAACATGAGCAACGCCTGTTCATCCCTCTTCCCTCCGGTCAAACGCATTGTTCTCCACGGTTATCATTGTCCGTACACGCGGTTGTCTGTTATTATTACAATTTTTTTTTTTCTCTTTTCCATGCTCACACATTATATTATAATATACGTTTTGCGTGCGGCCAAAGAACTTTTCCCGCCGTAGGTATAAACTCGTACGTTATAATGTCTGCGAGTGTGCGTAATACACACTCGACCGCCGTTCGGGGATCGCCATCCGCGAAGGCGTATCGTATTATGATGTTATGCCGACAACGATATTATTGTTATTAATTTTGGCATCAGCTAATTCGCATCAGAAATTCAGAACCATACTTGCGATATTATTAGTACAATCTGTAATATATTATATACCTTATAAAAGCCGAATGCTACTCACTCACTCACTCGCCGATCACAAATCATACCTACTGACTTGAAATTTGGAAAAGTGGTTCCTCGAATGATCTGGATGCGCAATAAGAACTACTAATGTACAGATACTGTAGATATTTAATAATGAGTAATCACATACAAGTTTAATAGGTTAGGCAACATGACTATTCTCTAGGTAAACTGCAGAAGTCTATTAGCACTATTAAAATTATTTATTCATCATTTTATATTTTACATAATTATTATACTAAATAAAAATACCATGCTAATATGAATCCAGATATATTATTTTATAATTTTTAAATCAACGTCATATTTAGCATAAATGAATACATTATAAATTTGAATACAACAAATTACAAACGACGCTTGTCTGTGCAAAGTTGACTGTGATCAAATAATATTTTAAATCATTTAAACTTTATTCTTGGAATTGTTATTTTACAATATGTTTACATAGAAAGTGCGCAATATAGAAGCTGAATATTCCGAAACTCTGCGGAAACATGAATATCTTCGACACCTGTTTGCATCCCCTATGGCACTAAATACACTAACAGTGGAAAATACAGGCTACGCAACCGCGGTGTTCTTGGACGCTTGAAAATGTCTCCCTTTGCCCCCTCCTCCTTAGATCCACCACTGATTCGTGTATACCGAATACTATTTCCGGTTCCTTTACGCTATTTTATTTTTTTTTCTATTTTAGCTTTGCGCGAAATCGCTACCGTTCAGAGTTTTAATAATGTGTCTCTCGAATACACGTAGACGACATTTTGAAGTGTCGGAGTAACGTTTTTGCAAGTTGTACCTATTTTTTAAAGTGTAACGACATTTGACTGTAGAACGTCGGACCGCTGAAAAACTAGATTATGAATGCGCGGTGGAGCTAACGTATTGGTGTTTCCGTGCTGGTCATTTTGATTGAATTAACCGGTTGGTTTCACGAGACATATTTTCATTTATGATGCCTACGCGTCTCTATTATCACAAACTAACAAATTTAATACAAACAGTATCGCCCTAATATTCTATATAACAAGACGTGCATTTAACATCACAACCATGTTATACGATTAGGTTTAGGTTTTTATATTTCGTAAACCAATGATTTCATTAACAATATTGTGATCCACACCGAGGGGAACTCCCCGTGTCGTATTAATAATGTTGTGTATTACCTACTTATCATGGCGGTGTATCGCGCGGTTTTCCGCATCCGATTCGAGCGCGTGCTGCAGACAAAACGTTTCGCGGGCGGTGCGCATCGGCCGCATGCCATCGCGCGGGGGGTCGGTTTCGACCGTGACGACCGGATAGTGGGGGCGTCGCTCGGAGAGCCGTGTAATCATTAGCGCACACGAGTGGTATCTGGGGGAGTGGAACGCAATTGGCGCGGGGTCGGAGCAAGAGACGCTCGTATAGGTGGGCGCACGGAGTGGTCGTAGGGGTGGTGGTGGCGACCGAACGTAGGGGTGGCTCGGGCACTAGGCGAGGGGGCGCATAAATTATCAGCGCTATCTAGGCGACCGGATCTGTCGGAGGTCACACAGATGGCATGTGCCAGATAACGACGGTGTCCCTCTTCACCCCTCCGGCCAGAATGACGGCGGCCGCACACGCATTAACACGTCGTCTTATTCCCGCTCGCCGGGGTCGTTTATTTTTATATACCTAACACAATATATTAGATATAATATATATTTTATTTGAAACACATGGTCGATGTAATATGCGACGACACGCGACCGCAATAAGAGTATTATTATTATTATTGTTATTGCCGCCGCGTCAATCGGGCACGCGCGGCGTATATGCCAGTTATGGAGAACAAATTAATTTATATTGAATTATAATATATTATCTATAGGTCTATCGGAGTACTTATATGCGTATTGATCCGTTACAAAAAATATCAGTGGCGTATTATATTCGTATGGTAGAGTGGGGGAGGGGGAGAGGATGAGCGTATATCTCCAGGTTAGGTTAGTTCAGTTTGTTTTGTACACACCGCCACTGATGGAGACATTATTATACACTTCAAACTTGTAACGCACACATGAGATCTTAACGAATGCATTAGACAACCGAATCGACCGCATCCGCGAGAATGTGAAAAATGCAAAACATTTCGCTTGGCAGTTTGGCGTGTATTATTATGACAAACTATTGCTATATAATATGGGACACTGCGAGTACCTCCTACGTAAAGTGCCAAAAAATATATCATCGTAAAATGTTAAAAATATTATAAAGCGATTTGTTATAATCTAACGTCGTCACGATGACAACGGGCGTAAGTATATTGCATTAAAGCGAGTATAATATCACGGCGATATACCCCAGCACAGTTATATAAAATAAAATGCGCCTTGAGTTTGAGGGATCTTCTCGTTTCGGTCGCAGCACAGTTGTCGGTATAAACCTGTATTATAATAATATATAGGCACCTAATATCGAGATGGCCAAGCAAAAGACGACCGAGGCGAAGGTTTGAACGCACGACGAAACAATAGAAATTATATTCACGAGTATGAGTATAACGATATGACGTTTGGAGATCGCGGTATCTACCAATCAAAATACTATTTATACTCACAATTGTCTTACATATTGTAAATTACAATTATATAGCTGAATAACTCGGCTGAATAATTTCCATTGTTGTGATGATTGTAATCTGCAACCAATCGCTACCATTTATGAACAACAAAAATTACCACTGTGAATCTCAAAATCTTCGTTTGAAGAAATCCTTAAAATGCGAATTTTCAAAAAGCGGGTCCCTACATTATAAAATTAAATTACCGACCAAATTTCATACTCGTATAGCATCCATTTTGGCCGCCAAAATTCAAAGTTTTTAATTCAAGATTTCTCAATAATTAGTAAGTAATTCATTTGTAAGCGTTAATTGGTGTTTTGTAAGTTCAGCCGTTTTCACTTTCCCAAAAAATATTAAACTGTGGCTATTTTTTTTGAAACCTGGCCGTTTTGCCAAAACCTAACCTAACCTAACCTTTTTTTGGCCGTGCGAATGGCTCCGCGTAATTTTTAAGTAATTATTATGAGCACATATTCCAACTTTGTAAGTCACTCCTCTGAACTCACCTAACCTAATTTTAATTATCTCTATCAATGAAGTTTGCAATGCTTCATTAAGTTGCACGAATTCGATCGGAATAGAGTTATAATCATTAAATGGTGCAAATGGAGGATTTATAAATTTGGAAACAGTAAAAGATAAGTAGTGAAATCAATGAAACACGTCTAACTTAATTTTTAGGTGTAAGGGATGAGATCATTGGCAAATTTGGAATTTTTTTCTTACAAATACTTTGAATCGGACAAAACGTTTTGACATAGTTGAAAACTGGAAAATGACAAAATGACCAGGTTTAAAAGATATATAATATGGTCAAGAATTTTTTTTGTGCATAAGTGGAAACGGCTTAGCCTAAAAATTACAATTTACTGCTTACAAATATTAAATACTTACTAACTATTGATAAAACTTGAATTAAAAATGTTGACTTTGCGTGGCTAACTTACGGACATGTGTCAATAACAAGTCTAGACGTTATGCGATGGTCAGTGATACATTTTAAACATCAGTGACGTATTTAGGCTTTTTTCATGGGCGGGAGGGGGGTATGATTTTATCCCGTAGCCCTGCCTTTAAAATAATCAGAGGCCTTATGTTAAAAGTCCGAAAACTTTTGCATATTATATATATTCTATGTGGGGGATTGATCTGCTTATACACTCCCCCTACCTGTAAATACACCACTATTGAGCATATTTCATATTACTAATATGATATTACCTATATGAAGTCAAAACAATGTTGAGGTCAACATAGTAGTGCTTTAAAATTTGAAATTATTCTGTTATTGCTCATAGTAGATATTTTATTTATTTATGGAGCAACTGCTCTAAACTATCATGCAAAAATAAATATACCGATTTATGTGGTTATGTTAATAATAATAATATAGTATATGGTCTGAAAAAGTTTAGGAAACACTAAAATATATACAATAAAAATAATTAATAAATCAGTGTCTATCGATATTTAGGTGCGTATACGAATAGCTTTCAAACCATTACGGTTACGCAGTGAAAGAAGAAACCCAAAAGACCATAAAATAATTACCAACATACGATATTAAGTTTGCGGGGAAAAGCATCAGATCATTTCTAACGGACGATCGTTGAACAGAGCTTGTTATGAACGCACTTAGGTGTTCAGTCACAAATAAATATAGTCACAACACAAATTGAAAAGAACTAAATTAACTTTATTGAGTGTCATTAATAACGGCAGATGCTTCTAAATTAATATAATTAATATAAAATGTTCCGAATGTTATGTGAGGTTCTGACATCATAAGGCTCTGCTCTTAAACCAAGACTGGCTCGCTTGTGTTATACACAGCGGTCGTTGCTCCGTCCGGGCCGAAAAGGGTTTGCTCAGCACATTCCGTTTTGGCCGGAGGTGGTGTACAATATCACTAATACTAATAACATATATTCTACATATAAAGTAACCAGTGGTTCTTAGCATTCACAACACCCCTACCCCTAAATGGAACATAGGGGCTCATTAGTCCCCATGTTTCACAAAAATAGAAAACTATAATATACTATAAAATAACATACTATATAATAATAATATTTTTTTTTTAAAAAAAAAATTAATACAAAAAAAAAAATATTTAATATATATATACTAAGTATTAATAATAGAATAAAGTAAAATACTATAATAGTTATTCTATTGTTAATTACTTTGTTGATGCTCAGTCTCAGGGAGATCTGGCTCATACATTTTTACATTTTCCTTTTTGATTTTAAACAGAATAAAAATGCTTATCATAATGCAAAATATTATAAATATATAGATTAAAATTATGTGTACATCTAAAACCTTAATAAATGGAGGTTCTGTTGGTTTTTTGTTAAGATTTCCTAAATCTTGGAGGTTCTGAGAAAACTTGATTAAATCTTTTACTATTTGTACATTACTAAAGTTTTGGGGTACAATCAAATTCAACAAATCATCGAATGACTGTTTCATATTAAGTTTAGGATTTTCTGGGATTATATCTAAATATATTGATTTCACATGATTTGAAGGTAAATAAAGATCTTTCCGTGTGAAGTTTACATGTCATTGAAATAGTCATCCTGCCTATCCCATAGATTTTAAAAGAAAAATGCTCTGTTTGGATCTACACAATCAATCGTTATCATTTCCAGTGGAGTGTAAAATAACCACGTATTTGAATATGATAGTTGATTCCAAATCACTAAATTTGAGGTAACAAATTTAATTTTACAATTATTTGGAAGGTTCTGTGGGTTAAATAGCAGTGATATTTCACATAAATTAGTACCAACTCTATGGTAATTGGTTGGTTATTTTTGCATAATGTGTAAGTTTTTAATTGTTTACACGTTTCCCACTGTCTGTTTGTCATACCGAAAAAATTCTCTTTATCCTGACTAATCGCTAATACTTCAATTTCAGGTTCGATTAAGACTAGACTTTTACTATCGTATTCTATTGGTAAAGGTATTATATTGTAAACGGTAAAGTCATTACTATGTACTAGAGGGATTTTTGTGACAAATATCAAATATTTGTCTCTGTGGAAAATTGCCACTTCAGATAATTTAAGAAATTCTGAAATAGTTTCTTGTGTTATTTCTAATGGTAGGGCGGTTCCTAATGGTAGGTTTATTTTTATTTCTCGTAGCTCTGTTAACCATTTCCGAGCTGATAAGATGGTAGTATGTAGCTTCCCATTTAAAGCTGTGTTTACAATTTCGATTAGGTTCTGTGTTTCATATGCGTATTGGTTTAACATAACTTCGAATAGCACTGTTTGTTCCAATAGCGTAGTTCTTACCACGATTTCGTCAATCTTTTGTGTGTTTCTTTTGACTTGTTCGCTCAAAACTTGATTGTTCTCTTCTAACTTTTGCTGGTTTGTTAATACTCTTGACAATGTACTGTTGTTTTCCGTAAGCTTCGTTTGAATCATCCGTATTTGTTCTGGTACCAAGTTCAAATTGTTTTTATTGGTTTGTGTTAATTTGTTTATCTTACTAAATATAAATTCCATGTCGATGTTCTCAATATTTCCATAAAGTACACTGGCCAGTCGACTTATAGCATTCCTGAGTCCACGACGGAATCTATCGTTAGTATTCACGCTCTGTCCTATTGTGGATAAAATATTTTGATGATTTATCTCAATCTCGTATAAATACGGTAGAGTAGCTTGTGAAAACAATTGACAAATATATATACTATCGTTGCTTTCAAGTTTTTGTCGTATTTCCCCACAAAGTTGAGATGTACTGTGATAAAGTTTTGACAACGTTAAATACTTTGTCGAATAATTATCTAGGTCAAGGTAGTTAATCAATTTCCACTCTGAATTTGATGTCTTCATAGTCCCTAATATTGGTAATATAGACCTTCATGGCTGTTGAAATTAGTATATTAACTGCCTTTCCAATGGAAATTCTGTGGTTCTCCTACCATGACCTGCAGAATGGTCATCATTACTATCACTTGTGCACTGACCATCATAAGTTTCTGAAAAGATGAAAGGTAATTAATGTTACTCATGAAATATTTTCAAAAGATTCTGGTGAATTGTGTGCCTCCGACCTTTCTTGTTAATTACAACGTTTTTCCGTTGTTCTCGTAATTGTGTAACTTGTCCAAATTTTCGTCGAAATTGTAATGCAAGGCCTCTCGACATGTTTAAGTCACCTGAGACACAATGAACTAAAGAAATATCTGATGAAGTATCAAAAATATCACCATTTACTTCTGTAACATTAGCCGTTGGTGAATGTTCTGCTGCTAAAAATTGTTGATATGGTTCCAAAATACCCGAAGCTGTTGAAGCTGTAGTACTGGAATTTGCAAATTTTGATTATCTGGATTTTCTGTGATATTTGTTGTATCCAAATTTTCTGTGATGCCAGGAGTTTCTGATTTTTTCGAAGCGCTTTTAGATCTAGTTACTACAGGATGAATTCTACTTAAAGCGTCTGCATTGTATTACTGGTGCCTTGCTTGTATTGGATTTCATATTCGTATTCCTCAAGTTTTAATCTCCACCTTGTTAGTCTGGATCCTGGGTCTTTTATGTTAAATAGCCATGTCAATGCTCGATGGTCTGTGATTATCGTAAATTTCTGTCCTAATAAGTATGGTCTGAATTGCTTTACACCCCAAACTATTGCACATAGCTCTTTTTCTGTAGTGTTATAATTTTGTTCAGCCTTATTTAGATTCCGTGATGCATAAGCTATGGGAGCATCTTGCCCGATTGGACCTTGTGACAGGACACAACCTATAGCGAAATTGCTGGCATCGCACGTTAAATTGAAAGCTTTAGTGAAATCAGGGTACTGTAGTAAGGGTTCCTGAGTCAGCGTAGATTTTAACTTTTCGAAAGCTTCTTGGCACAAATCAGACCAGCTAAATTGCACATCTTTCTTAAGTAAAACTGTAAGAGGCTTCGAAGTTTGTCCATAATTAGGTATAAAACGTCGATAGTATCCGGATAACCCAAGAAAGGACTTGAGTTCCTTAGTATTGGTTGGTATCGGAAAATCCAAAACACATTTGATTTTCTGCGGATCGGGCCTGACGCCCTTATCCGTTATTACGTGTCCTAGGTAATTAACCTCTTTTCGCATAAATGAGCACTTCGTAGGGTTCAATTTTAAATTAAATTCCCTTAGTCTCTTGAAAACTTCTTCTAATTTTTAGAATGGTCTGTAATGTTCAGTGCGTATATTATTATATCGTCTAAATAAACGAATGCTTTCAGTCCATTGAGTCCTGTTAGTACAGTGTTCATTAACCGTTGAAAGGTGGCCGGTGCCCCCTTTAAACCAAATGGTACCCGCAAGAATTCAAAATGGCCCTTATCTGTTGAAAAAGCCGTTTTACTTGATGGTCAGGGTGCATTGGGACCTGGTGATACCCTTGGGATAAATCTAGGGTTGAATAATATTTGGACTTCCCTAATTGATCTAGGATCTCGGTTATGTTTGGTAAGGGAAAGGCATCCCCTACTGAAACTTGGTTCAATTTTCGAAAGTCCACGCACACGCGGTATTGCGCGGTGCCGTCTGCAGTGGGTTTCTTTGGAACCACCAATAAGGGTGCGTTCCAAGGACTACGACTTGGTGCGATTATATCATCTTCTTGAAGTTTCTGTATCTGTTTATCGATTTCTTGCTTATGTTTATAAGGAAGGCGATAAGGCCTTTCATTAATTGGTTGCGTCGCAGGGTTTACGTTAATTCATGATAAACAGCGTTGGTACAAGATAATTTGTCCCCTTCTAGGTGAAAAATATCAGAAAATTGTTTACATATTGTCATTAAGGAATCATACTCTTCCTTATTTAAATGTTCCGTGTGAATTTCTTCGTTCAATTTATTGAGTCTACTTCCATTTGTTGAAGTTTCTTGTTTAGACCAAATAGCGTTAATTTTACTTTCCATAAACTCTTCAGACTTGATCGAAATCAACTCCTGATCTGGCACTGTCACAACATGTTCAGTCGGGTTAATCATAGAAATAAAGACTTTTCGGTTGTTCACTTTATTTATAGTATTGCTACACATTATTGTCTTAGCAATTGTCTGCGCAGGAACTAAAACAATTTCTCCATCTTTCCGATCGGTTATAGGAATACTCACTAGAGTTTCAGTCCGTGGTCGTAATACGATGTTTCCATTTATCGGATTATCTGTTATGTCTTGTAGCTCTAATGATCCATCGTTTTTGCGGTTTTTGGAGATTCTGTCTGTTCTGAATTATTTAAACTTTCTGTAGTTCCAGCATTTGCTGTAATGTCTGTTAGCATCAATTCTTTACGTTGGTAGTCTATTACTTTTCATCCCGATGATAAAAGGTTTTCCCAGGATACCCTCATGAGGAACTGGGAATGAAGAATGGACCACCTGGAATAATGCCTTTCGTTTTTCTTGTCTAATCATTAGTGTTAACTCCACTGTCCCTAGTGATTGTAGTACATGTCCTGTTATTCCCGTTAAAATGTGTTCTGTAGGTTCATGAACCATAACATCGTTTTTTAAAGAGGATAATTTGATGAAGTTTAAATCGGATCCGGAGTCCACTAATAACTGAATGTTCTGGTTCATTGTCTCTGAACATTGACAGGACAAATGATCGTATTTAAGGTTTTGGTAGTTAGATTGTAGCACGTTCAGGACGATTGGGAAAACGTGATCGCGGCTGTTTTTAGACTCCCAGCCGGGCGGCTGCCGCTGGAGCCCGGCTGTGGTTGGTTTCCCGACTTATTTTCTTCATTACGTTTGCCAGTTACATATTTTAATTTCCGACATTCTTCTTTGGTATGCCCTGGCTTTTTACAGTATTGGCAATTAACTAAGTTAATAGAATTCTGTTTATTTTTTGATACTGTAGTTTCCGATTGGTAACTTGAATTCCCTGCGTTTTTGTATCTGCAATCTCGTGCCCAATGTCCTAGTTTTTTGCATACATGACACGGCCCGTTCGGTTTTTTTGCTGAAGTATAAGATTCTGCTCCCCGTTTCGTTGGTTGATATAGTTTTTTGGTTTCTACTGAAGAGGTTTTAATTTTTTCTTCCTCCCTGGCTGCTTGGATAGCCATTTCTAGTGTATGCGGATTTCTTGCTTTAATAAAATCCTTCAAAATTCCCAAGCCTTCCATAAAGACTTGCTTTGTTTGACGTTTGATGGACGCTTCCATGGCCCGTGCAGCCTCAGCTGTTAGTTCCGCTGTCTCCTGCTCAATTAGGAGCGTTTGAAGTTCCTCTATTCTCATCGAATAGGATAATATGTCCTCATCCTTCTTCTGTTTGGACGAATATAATTCAAGGTATAAATGCTGTGTAGTACGTTGAGGTTCTAGGTTAGCCTTCAGAAATTCTCGTAATGCTTCCCACGTATAAAATGTGCGGTTCCTAGATACTTGACGAGCTTTACCAGTTAGTCTTGTCATTATCGCCTGTAATAGACGATTCTTGGAAGGCTCTTGCACGCATGATACTGCAAATTCACAATTTTCTAGGAAAATATCTAATTGTTCGATGTCCCTTCCATCGCATGATTTTGGCAATAAATTAAGAGCTTCCTTTAATCCAATGTAATTAGACATTGACGGTTCTGGCTGTGGCGTTCCGGTGTATCCCTTCTTCCCTAAGGCTGCTATTATCTTAGCATCGATTATTTCACGTATTGATTCCACACTTGTTTTTTCTTGATCCGTGTTTTCCGCCTTCAACGAGTAGTTTTTGCACAATTCTTTCATTCGTTGGTTAATCAACGCATCCAAATCGAATTCCTTCAAATGTTCTGTATGAATTTGCTTATTCATCCCTTCGGTTCCAGGCAAAATGTGATGCGAATTATTGTCTGCTGACCAGTCGACTTGCTGGACTGGTTCCTTAGTCTTTGGTTGTTGTGTGCTGCTGGACTGGTTGGTGCTGCCTGAAGGTTCTGAGTTTCCATCCATGTTTGTGAGGGTCTTGTTATTAAATTCAATTATACTTTTATCCACTTTTTCCAGTTCTTTCGTTACGTTTAACAATAAATCTTCTGTATTTAAGTTTAAATCTGATTCTCGGATTAATAAATGGTCAACTGAAATTTCTGCTACCTCTCTACCTGAAAAAGGGTCTCCTGGGTTAGCTCCCCTAATCGGTAGGCTAGCCCGGGTGGTTGGTACAGGTGTAAAAGATAAAAGGGTTTGTGTGTCTGGGGAAAAATTATTATCTGTGGGAATTGTCTGGTCTAAATCTTTAGATGACCTATCTTCGCTCCCCCTTCGACTCATTAACTTAATGCCCCTTAGGTAATAGTTATTATGTCACAATGTAATTTAATTATACAGTAATATTATTCTTATTCTTATTGAGAAGAATAAAAAAAAAAATATTCGTTGATAAATAAAGCGGAGGTTGGGCAGTTACAATTCAGCAGAGCACTAACTTTTTGTTGCTAACAAAAAAAAAATACAATCGCGTACGAAAATTATTACTCACGGCGCGCGGCGGTCAAATGAATCTCCGTGGCTGTAGTTGTGACCGTGACAGTTGCTGTCCAGGCGTAATGTAACTCGTACCCGTGTGACCTTCGCTGCGGCTCGTGGCTCGGGCGGCACAGCTCGGGCGGCTCGTGACGTCAGCGGCGGCTCTCGGGCGGCTCGTGACGGCTCGTGACGTCAGCGGCGGCTCTCGGCGGCAGTCCCAGTGGCAACGCTGGTGGTGGTACTGGTAACAATTCCGGCGGCGGCCTGCGTAGCGACGTCAGCGATAATTCTCTGGATTCTATCGGTGACACCGACGACTGTTGTGGCACTGCTATATATATGCCCCTTCTATGAATTTTGTCGATGTCGACCCGATTGTCGTCGTATACGTCGTACTACAAACGAGTATAATATTATAATAACAATAATAAAATATTACTATACCTCCTAAAACAAAATAGATCGGCGAGTTTCTGTAAATGCTCCGAATGATTTGCGTCCGGTTGATAAATGCACTTGCTCTTTGACACTGAAGTTTTGATTTTCTTTCTTCCGATTTATGAAATGACGTAGTAGCGAGATACTGGAAGACGTATCCCACCGCTGCCACCAAAAATGTTATGAACGCACTTAGGTGTTCAGTCACAAATAAATATAGTCACAACACAAATTGAAAAGAACTAAATTAACTTTATTGAGTGTCATTAATAACGGCAGATGCTTCTAAATTAATATAATTAATATAAAATGTTCCGAATGTTATGTGAGGTTCTGACAATCATAAGGCTCTGCTCTTAAACCAAGACTGGCTCGCTTGTGTTATACACAGCGAGTCGTTGCTCCGTCCGGGCCGAAAAGGGTTTGCTCAGCACATTCCGTTTTGGCCGGAGGTGGTGTACAATATCACTAATACTAATAACATATATTCTACATATAAAGTAACCAGTGGTTCTTAGCATTCACAACAAGCTACATAAACTGATATAATTCAATAAAGTGTTATTTTTCTTATTTGTATAATATATCACAGAAGAAAGCATTGATTCATTATTTTATTAAGCTTTGTACGCCATTCATTGACTTTTAGTGCACTACAGAATAATTATCTAAATCCACTATTTATTCAAGCACACTATTGTAAATGCATAAAGAGCGTGCCGAGAAAGTTAAATAAAACAATAATAATTTCATATCAACGGGGCAACTACAAATTACAGTATGCGTACAGAGAAAATTTATATTATTTTATGTAAATTTCAATAACGCTACAATTCACTAAGGCGTCAGAAGCATAAATATAGCAATCATGTAACAAAAATTGTCCGTTTGGAATTATTAAATTAGAATATAAAATAATAGTTTTACAGTGCACGGTGTGATGATGATTTTTTTTAAACACCCAAAAAACAATAAATTATTCAATATTCTCATTCAATTCTATTCCCTAAAGATCAAAAGAGGTTGTTACAAATAGTTTTTAACACACACAAATATATTATATATATAAAAATAAATATAAAACACGTATGGAAAAGTTTTGTAACTTTTTAATGAAAAATAATACGGATACAGTTATTTTTTTTAACCCAAAAATTTGCTTCAATTTCAATTATTGAAATCAATAGTTATGTTTAAAACTTTGTCTAAATACTAAATAGGTATCGGTTTAAAATCAATAAATCTATAAAAAAAAAACTTTTATTTTCAAACAATACTCATAAATACCTACAACGCACCTCGTAAATTTATCATTATTTTAAACGTCATACCTGAAATTTAACAATATAATATATAATTAGATTTCATGACCTCTTAAATGGTATTCGAAACTTCAAAACAATATTATGATAAATAATTTTATGTGTTGATTTCAAATAAAATAATATAAATTTAAAATATGAAGGACGGTGCATGGCGTCATGAAATGTATGTTATAAAAAAAAAAACTTTTATTTTCAAACAATACTCATAAATACCTACAACGCACCTCGTAAATTTATCATTATTTTAAACGTCATACCTGAAATTTAACAATATAATATATAATTAGATTTCATGACCTCTTAAATGGTATTCGAAACTTCAAAACAATATTATGATAAATAATTTTATGTGTTGATTTCAAATAAAATAATATAAATTTAAAATATGAAGGACGGTGCATGGCGTCATGAAATGTATGTTATAAAAAAAAAACTTTGTTTCAAAAATGTTGTCATACATAATGATATAACTTTCGTTCGTATAAATGCATAATTTATTAATGGGTAAACAAAGAGTGGATTGATTTTATTTTATCGTTTAAAGTATAAACTATAAATTACTGTATTTTACAGATAAAAATCAGACCGTTACTCAAAGTCATTGGCACAAATAAAGATAGGGGAGAGAGGTATTAGACCACCAAAACACTGCCAAGTCATTCCAAATCGCGTCATTGTTGAGTACCTACAAAGAAAATATAATTTTGAAATCGAATCCAATAGATATTATTGAGAGAAAAAGTTATTTTAGTGGTACAGTACGTTTATTTTTCAAATAGCTGATCCCGCTGGCACTTCGTTGCCCGTGTACCAATTCTAAATGACTCAAATTTTGTCAATTAGTTATTTAAAATTTGGTGTACGGTGTATGGTGTTCAAAATTTATCTTAACTTTTCTGTTGCCCGGTATAAAAATTCTGATTTGCAGCAGTATATTATCAGGTAGGATAGGTAGATCGCGGTCACCGTGCCGTTTGTACGTAAGTGTATGATTTAACTCTAAAGTATCAAAATTATACCAAGTTTGTTATTTTTATTTAACTCCAGCTAAGGAGGATTGATATAATCAATTGATATAAAAGCCTAAAGCACCCGTACTAAAATCCGATGAATAAAAAAAAAAACAAATTTAACACTTTTTAAATTAGCCTATCTTCTTCCCAGAGGTCTAATCCACACACAAACATTAATTTTTATGTATACTTATATATAAAATGATAACGTTTGTTTATGTGTTCGGGATAAACTCCGAAACCACTAAACCGATTTCGATAATTCTTCCACCAACGCAAAGCCACATTCTTTGTGAGTGTCGTAGGCTAATTTAAAAAGGGAAGTGATCACCCCCGGTAGGTGCTCAAACAGGAATTTTGATATTTACGATGGAAATTTTTGTTTTTTAATGGTTGCTATGGGTTATATATATATAGATAAAAATAAGTGTATATACGTTGTTGTTGTTTTTTGCCATGTCATCAGGTGTGCACTTAAGAGGCCATAACTCCGGAACCACTTATTGCTTCACAGAAACCATATACACATATCAATCTTAATATGCCCTGAAATTTTTATCGAAATCGGTTTTGGTGGATATTGAGTTAAAAAATGTATTCAAAATGTACACTTATATATATATATAGATTAGCGGTACAAGCACCGAACGATAAAAATTGTTGTGTTCTCCGTGGAAAATGTGGCGAGAGTGTTACGTGGTATAATTATTACGGTTACCATTAAAATGTCGTCCATTACCAGTACGTGGTATACCTGCACTCTGCAGCGGTAAAATACAGATAAATACCAAACGAGGGAATATGAGAGGGTTTAGACGTCAGACAAGACCCTTATAGTTATACCGAGTACAATTTATTTGACGTTTATCGAAATAAAATATTATTAATAAAAATTATTTTTCTTTACCGACGACCTGGTAGCAATATATGCTAAGCAATGAAACTAGACTATACAATATATACTATGGCAGACGTACCATATTATGTAATACGACCGTAGTCCGAAGGACTGTTATTATAAACATTGTTAATTAATCAAAATATAGTTTTATCTATATAGCACACCATTACAGCTTACGAGAGAATAATAATATTATGACCACACCGTTTAACCCCTTGTCACGCATATGTGCAGTGTACCTACTGTTGTGTAAAAAGTGTATAATATATTATATGTACTGTATATATTATGTTGTGTATTTTACTCAGGTTGCCTATTATAATAGATACGTATGGATGGTGCAAATTATTTCGATAGTTATTTATATTTGGATGTAGGGAATATAGTCATATAGTTAGGGGGATGCAACAGACGTTTTTTAATCATCACAACGGGGGTCCTTAAGCCACTCCAGCAAAAAAAAAAAAATAATGGGCTATTTGTGCCCACGGGCTATGGTCAAAATTGTTGGAATTTCTATTGGTCTTGCACATATTGTATACCTATTATACAACAGCTTTATTTGCTTTATTATTATCATTTACCTATCAGCCATTACAATTTTATGTTTATCGTAACGTAGGTATTGCTTTTTTGGTTTTTATGAATATTAATAATTTTATGATCGCACTCTAAACTCCACAAACTCAATGGGTAGTAAATAAAATATGGGCGCGTACAAAAACTTCTTTACTTTGGAAGTTTTCTAAAAATGTATTTATTTTTAAAATATTTTATTTATGTATTACCGTCACGGTATGTATAGACTATTATTTTAATATATCGTGATAACCATATGTATGAGCAAAGTAAATTTTATAGTATTATTTGATTTATATTGAAAAATATATTTAGATTCGAACGAAAAAAACATCAATTGACCGACTATTCTTAGGCTAGTATATACATAGGTATACAGTAAAAAATTAAAAATAAACTCGTACAATTATGTAATGTTAATAATTATTCGGTATATTATAATGTCTTCGTGAACGTGTATAATGTATATATATATATATATATATAATACTTAACTCATACCATTTCAGTCGAGAAGAAGAGTTTGGATGAGACTGGATTCGTACGAAACTTAAAACTTGCACTAAAATGACGTTTTGTTCCATAATAACTGCAGGCTTATAATATACTAATTAATGCAGTTACTGTACTATGTTCTTACTCATAACTCGCGTTTAATTAGAAAAGTAATTTTCTACAAACGAGACAATTATAATAAGTACGCCAAACGCATTTGATTAATTTCGATTGGGTACCTAATAATACTTATATATATATACCTCCATCATAATCTATAGTGAGTTAATATCGTTGGGCGTTGATTAGTGAAATCGCGGCGACGACGGTTCTATTTAGAATATATCAAATTGTTCATTTATCCGTACCGCACACATGTGAGACATTTGTATGGGTTTTTTTTAATACATACCTACATATATGTGTGTGTGTGTGTGTGTGTGTGTGTGTGTGTGTGTGTGTGTGTGGGTGTACGCCCCGGTGAATAGAAAATTCGAGACGCTTTCCCTTTGATCAGCCCTCCCGCAGTATTAAATCCTAAAATGGAACGGCATCTGGGATTGCGCATCCCATTTAATCTTCTTGTACGTCAATTTCCACTCTTGGTGAATTACTTTTCGCTTTATGAACAACTTAACAGGATTGTTCTGTAAGTTGCTCCTTACTCTAGCCACGCCGTTTTAGGATTTAACGCCCCTCCCTCCGCCGGAACCCATAACCTTAGCGACCGCAAAAATCAATAGACCAGTACCATTTTCGATCAATAAGTGGCAGCCTCGTTACCGGCTAATCTAAGTGTAAGAATCTCGCGATAACCACCGAGTCTGCGTTGGTGTACGAGTTCGTACGCAATAGAACGCCAAACAGATTTTTTTTCATTTCACCAACTTGAATGCGTATGTAGGTATACGGTATGTGGGTATACGAACAAGTTAATGTATCGAATAAAAAAATATTCAGTATAGTTTTACGAATTACGCTTTTAGATAATATATTACTATGGATGTTATTTAATTTAGTATGACGGATTTAAACGAAAAGCGCACCCAACACCTAAATACGATAAAAATTATATTATTAAGTATATTTGTTGTTATAATCGTCGCAAGCATAATGATTTTAGATAATTTTAAACAATGATGGTTCTAGATTTTTCATTTTCGGTTCTGACCTGCTTTTACCGGTAGCCCACTTTTAAAGTTGTTTTGAACACAATTTTCACCAAAGCGACCTATAGCGCATAATATAATAATGATCCTTATAATAGTATAAAAAACGCACTAAAGCAATGACATTAATCGTCAAAGTCTAAGCATAAAAATAAAAAAATATATAATAATATGGAGCTGCAATTATTGCGACTACGCTCGAACACTGATAAAAAAGTGAAAACTAAAAAAAAAAGGTGGATTTTCATTTGAAAAACAGTGGTTTGTATGTGTGTACAGAACACTCTTTAAGCGGTACAAAGCAATAATTCAAGAATCGAAAAACATTGTCTTTTACTAGGTATATTCAATGATTCAAAAATCTTATTTCGATTAACTGCATCGTTAAAGAAAAAATGGGGTTTGTATGATTGGTGAACCACCGTTTAATGATACTGTATACACGTGTATACGCAGATTTAAAATGCAGTTGACTTGCCACCTATTTTTTAATTTCCAATATTAAACAATAACATGTTTAACAAAGACAACGCATATGATATTATATTATAGTCAAGCCTTAAAACAATTTTTTGAAAGACGTCATCACTTGTTATTCTGCAGCCCAACTGTCGCTTAGTCGTTTCATATATTTTGTCTGAACAATATTATTTTTTTTTTTTTTTTTTTTATTTCAAACAAATTGACAAATACATATAACAGATTAACCTCTCTCCTTTAAGCTAGGCTTGTGATGAAGAGAGGGAGTTATTGTAGTTATACAATTTAATAATATAAAATATAATATCATTTTGCGAATTTTTAAAGCGTATACTAATATGATATGTTAAAATAATAGACTATGAAATAAAGTAATATAAAGAGAATAAATATAATATATAATAATATGATCTACAAAAGAAAAGAAAAATACATACATAAACATTTAACAACTATAAAAGCATAATACATAGACATAACACATAATATATATTTTATTTTTATTATAACGATGTATACTGTGTGATCGGTTATATTTCACTATCCGGTGATTGTTAATTATGGTTTTGCTGAGCTTGCGAAATACATTTGACGGACATTGTGCGCAAACTGTATGAAAAAACGACGGAACCGGAAAACGATGATGACCCCCCCGATTTGATCTGGCTTACAGCTGTCACCTATTGGAGGACAAGGTTGGTCAAGCGAATCGCACACCGACTTCGCAGTGACAATTTAACAATATCGATAACATTGTACTGAATGTCAACGATTTGTTTAAAAAATGGCAATCACGTATGTTATATACCTACTCTTATTTTCTTCAGCAAATTGCATATTTTTGCACATTTTCCAAATTTTTACTGCCTGTTATAGCTCGTACAATGATGTTTTTGAACGCATATTTGAGTACTTTTAATCGCATAAAGTTACGATCCTTGATGATAACACGCAGTGGAACCTCAAACGTCTGTAAGTACAATTTTCGATATCTTAAAGGGATTGCTTGGCCCCTGCATTTCAATATGTACTTAACACGATTTTTTCAATTTTTTTTTTTTGTTTTTGAGTTAACTATAGGTTTTACGATATTAATATTGTAGGTACTCGTGTGGATCGGCAACTGCAGTCGCAGTGCAGTATTTCATTTGATGTTCCATTAGAATTTAGAGATATATAAATATAAAAAAAATGTTAAAGGTGCAATTGACCCGTTAAGAATTGTTTGATTGAAATATGGCTTATATTTTTAGTATTTTAAAACACTACCTATGACGCATACAAAGAAGAATTACAGTTAGACAGCGGTAGTTACAAGAATAAAAAGCGGATAAGTTGATGTCGCTCAGCTGTACAGTAAGTACCAAGTGAGTCACTGTAATGGATGGTGCTAAATTGGAATTCATAAAGATATATAATATCATTGTATAAGAAAAACGATTCTGAGCGAAGACGGTCAGACAGCCTATGATATTAGGCTGAGTATATTTCATGATATTATTGTGAATAAAGTAATTTATATATAACCTTTTTACGTGGAACCTTTTTTTAAAATTTCAATCCTTAAATATAAAAATTGAATATTTTATACATTTTTAATTACAAAATAATCATAAAATGTTGTCAAAATTCAAACTTTAAATACTTATAAAAAGCAAATTGAGGCTATGGATTTTTAGTAATTTTTCATCTGTCTTTGAAACATTATATTAGGAGTCTTCTATTAAATTTTCAAGCTTTTTTACCCAACAAATAACATTTTATTGATATTTATAGAATAAAAAACTTAAAAAAATTAGAAACTGAAAATGTCCCCAATCAGCACAAAACAAGACAAAATATTTTGAAAATGGCATGGTGTATAGAAAGTGCCTACATAAACATTCGGTCAACATTTCATGTACCCACGGTCATTTGTCTTAGAGTTGCACCAAAAACCAAAAACGATTTTCTCGAAAATAGATTTTGCGTAATAATTTCCGTTTTTCTTTAAATTTCATGTCGTTTTTCACCACGCTTTTGAAAACTACCGCGAAACTCATTCCTGCGGGGTGCGCGTTGTGTTTTGTACCAGCAGAAACCATTATTGGTACACAATATTGATAATACATAATATTTGTACGACGTATATTCATCGTGATTAAAAATTATTAACCCCTCCCCGTCTACACTCAGCCAGCACTGCCGTAGGTATTTAACGAATAATTAAAATATACATTCGTTATAACGTACTATATATTTTCATTTCCATTAACGTTAACAAATTGCGATGGAGGTAGTAGGTAGGTACCTACCCGAAGTTGGGATTAATAACTGAATAGGTTCACGAGCGATAAAGTTTTGTTTTCGTTATATTATTATTATGTATTTAAAAACAAAAACGCTTGATATTTTCACAGAGTTTTAATGCCCACTTAATCCTTGTTATTCCTGTAACAATATAACGCAAAGTTGATAAATTGTTTAGACGAGGCTTTTCAGTCGATTATTCGATTTTCGCCGAGCCGTTTCTCCTTCGCCGTTACCCACTCGCGTTGTACAATGAAAACTGTTAAATATTTAAATTTATGTTCGAACGTGTTTTTCGTTACTAATTATTATTACTTGACTAACAACTCAAAAATTACCCAAACGCTAAACTGGTTTTCCTTTCCGTGTTCTGTTAGGTTTTTTTTTTTTACCATTTCGTACAAGCCGCGCGTGTCGGTACTTACAAAAAACAAAAAAAAAACCAACTACACGACAACTCGTTTTTAATTTTTTATATGTCTTAATTTAAATACGCGCGTCGCGCACATGTTAAATACACATATAAATAACATATAAAAATGAGCAGTACGATATAGTTCCGTAGTACGAATGAAACATGTCCGCACTAATGACACGTCGTGTTTCTACACGAACTGCTGCTATTGGTTTAGATTGTCTGTACGTGCGCAATAACCGTATACCGCGTAATAGAATATAATTGAAATAAATTAAGATCTGCCGCATAGACAATTCGAGCGTGTCACTATATTATGTTGGGTATAAATAATAAACCGGACAATCGACGGATAAGGACAGTGTAATCACTCAAATGTTTAGTTAATTATATTATTATAATGATATAAGGTACCTACCACCTAGGTAGAGGTGTAAACTTTGCGTTAATTCTCATTCCAGGAATAGACATAAAATGTTTCAAAAATCGCGTCTATTTATTTTGATAGGACCTATTCGCCTATTTATCTGGCACCTATACTAAAGGAAAATAAATTTCCCGAATGTCTTGAAATATTATGTCACACGATCGAGCGTTAAAATATTAAAACCCTTTCGGCTGTTTCGATATCTTGCAGACCTCAATCGACCGACCCGCTTTAGTTTTTAATTCATTACGACGTAATATTATAATATTTTAATATTTTGGTGCTCTTGCCAATAACGATCTCAAGGTGTGTCTACGCCCTAGCTCGTTATAAGCAAGCACAATTATTTTCTGTGCTTATTATTAGTGCTAGGATTTTAATGAATTTGCATCTTTTTTTTTTTGGAATGTCTTATACGATCCTTTTCATGCTACATATTTGTTTTAAGTACTCCATTCAACTTTTTTGGGACATTTTTGACGTTTTTAATGCATTATTTTAAGAAATTTTTTACCTATTTTTTGTATTATAACTAAAAAAATAATTTACTTCATTGAAATATAAATATATTTAGTATTACATAATATAAAACATTTTCATTTAGAACTATATAACAACGGGTAATATTCCGGGCAAATTTAATTATCATTGATACATATGTAATTTGTCAAATTTAATTTTTAATTTTTTTAAACGTACTAACACAATTTTATATGATAAATGTATTTTTAAAAAAGTCATGTTTATATATTTTTTGGACATTTTTAGAGTCTTTAGGTCATAAATGCATTTTTTGAAAGGGCGTTTTTTTATATTTTTAATGTATTTAAATCTGATCCCTATTTATTATTTATTAAATAAGAAGAAAACGCGGTGTTTGATGTCTTATGTAGGTACTTACCTACTTGTTTTGTTAATGAGCTCCGTCTCACAAACATTAAAATTAAAAATGTATTTTTATAGAGGTTAAGTATTCTAAGTTATAACCTAACGTCCCAACCTATACCTAGGTATACCTAGGTATTTGTCGAAAACTGAACGCGCAGATAAACATTATTTGTGAATCGATTGGATTTGTAAAATATATTTTTGAGCTACGTCGATAGCTGAAACCAAACTCTGGGTTTTTGCAATAAAAACACTGTGCATTGATGCGTTTTCTCATACCTAAGATATAGTAAGCCTTTATTGTTTTATTGATAATTAAGTCACAACACGATACGTATAAGTACCTACTTAATGAAAATCAAATATTATTCGTTTAAATTGTTCTATAATAATATAATACCACCCTGTTACAGACTCATATTTCCGAATCATGGGGTTTCACATACCAAAATAACGCGTAGACCGCTAAAAGGATCGTATTACTAATATTGTAAAAAATAATCAATAATTTTGTAAATGCGAAGTGCGTATACGTAACATTAGGCGGTTTATTGTTATTCAGAAAACGACATTTGTATAAAGTATAAACACACCACCGTGATTGAATTATGTAATATTGTTATTATTTTATTTTATATTTTGTCAATAGACGCTTATGGTTTACATTTTTAAAAAGCGGCTAAGTGGATGTCTCTCTTCTGTACAGTAGGTTACAAGTGAGTCGATGTATAATGAATTGTATCAAACTTGAATTCAACGATATAATATCATTGTATAAGAAAAACAGTGGAGACGGTTTATCAGTCTGGATTTTTTAAATTTTTATTATTTATTATAGCCTTTAAATTAATGATATAATTTTCTATTCGTTGCTACGGTGATAGACAAAGCGTTAGAAATTAAAAATCCCATTTTAAGCGGTTTTTCGTAATTTATCAGTAGTTTTTCCCGTGGCATTAAATAACTATTGAGAAAATCAAAAAATTACCTCTCTGAAGTACCATCTTGATCCAATTTGCTAAAAGATAAGATATTATATGGTGAAATCGAAGCACTCCTTCTGGTAGAAATGTTGTATATAGGATATAAAAAAAAAATAATAAACGCCATTGTAAAACCACTAGCTTTTGGACCCATCACTCAAAATTTTTTAATTATATAATATATATTTTTAAATATTTAAACACAACAAACTAAACACAATATATTTAAATTGTGTACGGAACACAATATGAGAAATAGTTCAAAGTTGTGTAAAAATGTATCTGCTTTGAATGCAGATTTTTACGCTGGAACCAATGGATTAAAAGGTTTTTTTTTTATAAAAAATAAAAGGTTACCTATACAATGTGTAACGAAACACTCTCAAAAACTTTTTCCTAGGTGAACAGTTCTTTATATCATGATGTTTATAATTTATATAGTTGCTTTCAAAACATATAAAGTTATATTGTGTTTTATGGAACTATGGATAGTGCATTTTTTATTATTTATGTAGATAATAATATACTTAAAGTATACACAATACTTAATGGTTTGGAGTGGTTTTCTGAATCAAATTATTTTGTTTTACAAATATCACTGTATCAGCGCATCGCCACCGAGGCACTGACCACTGTATCATTGATTATCAAATACTTTTTCGGCAACATTATATTATTATGGGGACACGGCTTGAATAGACCAGTATGGCAAAGTTGAACTACACGTATAATATTATCTAATATACCTACGTGCGTTAAATAAAGAATAAAAATGTATAAATGTCGGTCGAATTAGTTGCACCAATATATTACGATTCAGACAAGTCAAAGAAGATTTAGAATTTAAAGGAACTAGTATACCTAGTATCAAAACAATTATTATATAAATTGGCAATATTAGTAATGTTTATCAGGTAGATAGTACCTATACTATACGGTCAATCACTGTGAATACTGTCAATATGCATTGCAATTTCTAATCAAATACCTACACTTGTGTCTATAATTTCACTTGTATTTATGAAATTAAATTGTTTAATGTCGTCCCTCGACAAAATTATTCGGGACAAATGTTCATTTACAATAAATTGATTGTTCCTATTAAGGAAATAGATTTCAAAACGTTTGATTGCTACGTCAACCCCCCCACGCCGCGCATTCAACAGTGGGTCACGTTTCATTGTTTCCGCCGTAGCCATTGTCTTATACTTACTGTAAGTCATCGTGTATATATATATATATTTCATACAATCGTATATTATTATATATCGTTGACGTTCACAATCACAATGGTCGTTGTGCGATAAATCGACGTTCAAGCGTTCGCTTCAACGTCATTTATATATAAATATGTACGCATAAAGGAAAATCGCGAAATATTTATCAAAAAGACCGACTGCGAATTTATTACTTCCACGCTCCTCCGTCAGCTCCGCAGCGTCCAGTCCGTTTGTTCGAAATCATAGCGCCGTCGACGCAATCCGCGAGTTCTTTGTAAGTACACAATATATATATATGTGTGCACAAAAAGAGGCGCTTATTGTGTGTGTACGTATATATTATATATACGTACGTTATTATGTCTGCCGGGCGCGGAGGGGGAGGGCGATGACGCCGATCGTCGGTGGGTAGGAGGGGGGGAGGGGTGATTCAGGGGCGGCGCAGTACGACTACTGCCGCGTTGTATAGTTGTATGGTATCGCGGCGACGAGCGGGTCGGGCCGGAGCGAAACGTTTTGCCGCCGAGAGATTTTGACACTCGGCTGATCATCAAGCGCGCGCACCAGCTGCTCATCTATACACACACACACCCACCGGTGGATCGTCTATACATTATAATATATATATATATGAACACTGGGAAATACTTACCCAGTCCGTCGTCCTCCCCACCAACGCCGCAGACGACTGCACCCCTCAGCCCTACACATACGCACGCAAGCGCGCGCCCACTATATATATATATATATATACCGTTATATAATAATATGTATGTACGTATAAATATTATGTGCACTACGCGTATTATTATATACATACACACACATATATATATACTATATACTTACACATATATATTATATATATACGTTCCTTTGGCCACCGCCTCCGCGCGTCACATCGTTTGCAGCCAGTAAAGTTTGTTTCGCCCAAACGCACGCACTTCTGCCACCCCCCCGCCTTGCATATCCACCACCGCCCCTACCCCCCCCTCCCCCGGTAGACACGCGAGCCCGTTCCAAAATATATCTTTTGTGTCGGTTGGCACGGAGGCGTTTGATCTCTTCTCCCGGGCCGCGTTCTCCCGTCGACCCCCCCCCCCCTCCCCACCGTACTTATATATATATATATGCTCTCTCGTCGTGCCCCTCCCCCCACCACCGCCACCGCCCCGCAGCCCTACGGAGACAGACACCGTCGGCGGCGCCCCGTCACAAAAGTATAATGAAAAACTTCACGCGCGCTGACTTGTGACTTTCGGTTCCCAGAAACGAACTACAGTCGTACATTATACATATATACACACGCACACAATATAATAATATATATAGTCGCTCGCAGCGCGAATTATAACCCGACCGTGATGAAAAGGAGATTTGACAAAACGGTACTCTTTAACGACACCGCCGCCAGAGGGGCGTTTTATAACGTATATTATAGTGTTTTTCGACCGAGTTTCATTACTCACTGGAAAAAAAGGAACGAAAAAAAAAATGAAAAAAAACCAAAAAGGTTACGGACGGTGTTTACATAGCTGCACCCGATGATTGCACTCGCTAAATTACATTCGTAATCCTTTGCCGTGCGCAGCAGTGGGATTCGCGACGACTCCTCTCTAAAACCTTTGGAAGATTATTGTTTTTATGATATATTAGTATGTATATATGTGTCGAGAGAAAAAAATCACGTCTGCAGCGAGTATAAAAATAGCACTGATGCAAAACCGTATACCTATAATACTATACATTGTTCACTACTGATTTTGATTTTAACGCGTTTATGATATCATTATGTTACGGTCAAAAGCCGAAATCGGGCAAACCTCAGAAATGCCCGGGCAAAACGCGAACTGCCCACAATCCTTGGGCAAATTGTCATATTTCGGCTTTTGACCAGGCATACCTAGTTATGACCAACCTCATTTGGGCAAAAACCGTAGCGTCTTAAATAACTTAACTAATATTAAATACAAATAAATAATAATCATAACATATTGTACAGATATAATTGAATACACTTAAATAATAATAAAAATATAATGATATTAAGTACTCGTATAAAAATAAACATGTTTACATTTGCATCGTCTCGTAGTAGGTACACTTAGTTTTGCAAGAACAATAAATAAACCCTTGTCCTCCAGTTAATGAATTTTGAGTACTAGCAGTCCTCAGTGGTATTTCGATATTCGGTAAATCACTGATACATATAATTGTACTATTGACACTACGGTTTTGCCATTACGATAAAAGTCAGTATACGTTTTGCCCAAATGAGGTTTTATAAGAGTACCTAATATTATTATATGTTTATTTTTATACGAGTACTTAATATCATTATATTTTTATTATTATTTAAGTGTATTCAATTATATCTGTACAATATTTTATGATTATTATTTATTTGTATTTAATATTAGTTAAGTTATTTAAGACGCTACGGTTTTTGCCCAAATGAGGTTGGTCATAACTAGGTATGCCCGATTTCGGCTTTTGACCGTAACAATTATACATAGGCAGGTATTTCGTTTCGAGGGATGACGTCCACATTACATCATAAAGATAATAAGTACTCGATAGGTATTGTGATGATATAATTAATTCCTTTTTCGTCATTCCGTCTCGATACGGTATTGTGTGTATACGTATAATTTGATATTGATAATATAGTATTTTGTTCGAAACATTTTTAGAGACAAAATTTAATATGTTTCGCGATTAACATAAACTCAGAAACGGTAGTTTATGAGCAAACAAATTTAACATACGTATACATGGGCATTTAAATTGTCATAATAATATAATACTCATTAAATCTGTTTTAGCAAACGATTCTAACAATGATTGTTTTAACGTATTTTTGTATGAAATAAGCGCAACTATTTGTTAATTATTATTAATTATTATTACTCTTGATAAATATTGTCGTTGAAAACGAACTTCACTGCCTTCGTAATAATTCAATAAAATATTATATCATATTATGTATTCCGTATGTATTCGCATTTCGCATATATGACGTGTAAAATGATTTGTATACATTATGTACATGTACAAAGAGAATAACGGAAAATCATTTATTTCGAAAGAATTGATGTCTAGTGCTTTAAAGGAGTCGGTTAAGGATTTCGGATAGTGTTCATTATTGAATTTTGTGGACAACTCAATAGACGATTCAAAAAAAGTAAGTATGTTTACTCTCGAAAAGCAGTACAAATCCCGTCAAAACTGGCTATAGGCTAGAAATCTCGTTTTCAGAGGGTTCAGATGGTCTCGCGGGACAAAGTTGTGGACAATATATAATGTGTTCATCCATCTGCCCCGTGTCTTATTTTACTTAAAAGGACTTCAAATCGCCAACCCCGAGGAATTTAAATTTCATAACTTTAATATATACTTCAAACAACATACTCGATTAAAATTATACTTGACAAGCGAGTTCAAAGTTTATTTAAAACTTTTTTGTGCAAATGCCTTAAGAGAGAAACAACCATCTATCTGGAGGTTACACCTTTACTTTTCTATTGCTGACATATTATTGATCATATATTTTAGCGAGTAAAACATTTTAATATTATCTGTGTGAAATAAAATATAATAGACCGATGAGTTTGAAATCTCATAATATTATATTACTATACGGTATGGGCACTATAAAAGAACTAAACATTAAATAATAATATAAAAGATAATCATAGAGAATAATGATTGCGAAAGTCCTAATGAAAGAAAAATAATTTAATAAGTATACGTATACCAGTATATCATAGGTATACTTTTACCGTTCTTGTATAAAATAGTTTTATTGAATTTGTTTAAGTTGAGAAACATAAATTATCGTTATATATTATTATTATTATTATTATATAGTTGAATGATGTTATGTATTTCGTGTTTGTTGATAAATATTAAATCACACATAACACGCGATGCACTTAACTTAATGAACATATTATTTTTACAAGCCCTTAATATATTTTATAAAAAATACCAAACACATTTTTATTTATAAGAAATTATTTTAAAATCTGCTTTCAATAAAAAAATTATTTTAAGTGTTGTTGGATTTATGATTGACGAAGTAAATACAAATATCGTTATGTTTGAAAAAAAGTACTTTATAAGGTATTATTTGTGTTTAGTTTGAAATTGTACTACGAAAAGTTTGGATCATTCTTACTCGTGATCGTAGAAAAAAAATGAAAACTCAAATAAATAATAGATAATAATAAAAAAAACAACAACTAAAATCCTGTAAAGGTTTCTATCGGTCCGTCATGATTCATACCTTTTAATACTTTACAAGTATAAAGCAATTGTACGACGACAGGAAGAAGCAATTTCACAATATTCCTTTTCGACAAATGGTATTTGAAAAACATAATAAAATATTATCATAAACCTGTGTTTTTAATTGGCACGTTGGTTAAAATTTTTTAAAAAACGTTTACTATTATATTGTAAATTAGTAGAATTATATTGAAATTATACTTATTGAGTATTATTTAGATATCAGCAATTATTATAAGTATACTGTTTTATTAATTATTTTAATACCTAACCAATTTTAGTACCCTAATGTATGGTAAAAAAAAATATTTTGAATAAAAATTGAGAAATGAAATACGTAATTAATAGTTATCAGGGCAAAAAACATTCATCGACTATAATGTTATTGTATAATGATATAGAGATAATTATTATATTTGCTGAAAAATCTAAATAAGGACTTTTAATCTCAAGAAATTATGTATCGGCTCGGGGAGAAAAATTGTGAATTAAAAATATTGTTTTTGTGCAATCGTACTGTAATTATTTTTTCAGATAAAAGTGTATAATATTATCGCGTTACCCGTTAGGCATCCTTCAATTACCCACAATTCATTTGATTTTTTTCGGACAACGTCGTGATCACGACAATATTCGTAAAAATAAAATCCAAAAAATCGTTCACGTCATAATACGATGATTATATAATAACATACGACCATAGTGTTTTTCAGAATAAATCTATAACATTTGTATTTTAAAACTGTCCAGTAATTTCATCGCATATTATCAGACCGATTTTATCTTTGCACACCTTTGAAACCGGTAAAATCGTTGTTGAAAAAATTCGATCGTACGTATGGGCACGACAGGGGTTCCGACTATAGCCCGTAAGTGTATATATATATATTCCGTATTTAGGTACACATAAACGACGAGCGGGCATACCGTTTCGTAACTTACATGCAGTTTCTTCTTACAAAACGAGCCAATTACGTGAGCTGAAAAGCAGGAGATAACCTTTGTTAATACAGCCCGTCGAGACGGGACTACTGTAATCCTGCTTTGAAATACGAACAGGCGTTTTGGATTTAATAGTGATCGGCAACGGGGACGGTGTAACGCCGGACAACACGGTTACTGGTTAGGTATTTATCGGTAATCACTACATCGCCCCGGTGTGTCAATAGTTAAAGACTATACATGTACAGTTTCGATTTTCATACAAACTGTACTGCCTGTAATAGTCCGTACCCACGCAATCGCGATAAAAAAAAAAAAAAGATGTAGGTACGACTTATGACTTATCCAAAAGTTGGTCAGCGCATTTAATACTTATATATAAGTTGAAGTGAGTTAGTACGTAGTGGTTCTAAAATAAAAGTTGTGATTAAATTCAAAAGCATTGAACGGTATTGGATGTAAAACAATTACGATTAAAAACTATACCATACATTTATCTAAGAAAAAATGTGTTTTTGTTTCTAAAAAAAATTACCGTTTTCCATACATAAGTATAGTATAATATTATGTTCGTATGCGATGTTAATAATCAAAAAATAAATTACCTAATTATATTATATAGCACACTCACTCCCTCTCTTTGTATTTGAATAATTCATTTTTCGGCATTTTTAATTATAAATAAGTATACTTAAAGTTTAAAGATCATAATTTCAAATGTGAACCATCTTTTTTTACTGACAATTTTTGTCAGATCATCTCTATACAACTGTTGTCACGTCTAAAACGAAATTTAGATAATAATTTCTGAGTTATAAAGATGTATGTATTGATAGAATAATAGTCTTTAAAATAAGTAAAATATGAATTAAATGTAATATTTAGTCTAGTGCTTGTTACTTATAATATTATACTCGAACAATTTTTACAAATTATAAAATTGTAAACATTTACATCGTAATTAGTATAACATTAAAATCATCATAAGCCCCATATTGAATTTCAAACTTATATTAATATCACAAGACACGTGGCCTGCTTGGGCTATTATCCTAACTACTCAGAGTTAATAACTTAGAAACTAGTCGTTTGAATTCTGATTTACCTATGTATATTATATAATAATATATCGGGAGTGCGACTATGTCATTTGAAAACAACGACATTTGTATCGTTATAGACACTCTTTAATTTGCGTGAAAGTGCATCCAAAGCGGTCCTTAATTAATATATTTAAAAATTACAAAAAACAGTATTTTTATACATTAATCATTAGTATATGAAAAAGTCGAGGTTATAGCACGATTGGTGTACCACCCAGTACATAAATCGATTTTAAGTATAGGTATAAAAAACACACAAATAATATATAACTCATCGAGACCTTACGTGAATTTCGATAATTTTTTATCAGATAAACTGTACTTTTAGAGCCCGACAACAAGGCATAAGACTTATCGAATACGATTTACATCTCCGGTAATCGCGGTATAGTCTATGAAAAAAAAAAATAATTTATCTGCTTCAAAAATACAAACAGTTATTACGAACGTCTACTGCTGCGTTGTTCAATGGCAAAAGATTGATCATCACAGTAGTGCGAAATACTTCGCGACTTTCCGTTTCGCATTAATTCGAAGAGGTTAGATAAACGGTGCTGACGACTAACGAGGACCTGAAAAGTGTGTTCAACAGATTGCTCTAAAAGTTGTCAGAAGAACAATGGGTTTTGTAAGAATTGTTCGTGACATTTTGAAACGTATTCAACCATATTTGACAAATAGACGTGAAACGTTAAGCGTAAGGTTTTTCGAAATATCCAACGTGAATTTATACGGATAAAAATGAATCCGTCTGTGCTTGATTACGTCTTAAGTTTGTCGAATGAGTTACTATGCGATCGGGGTTTTTTTTTAATTAGTTTTCGTCTCAGAAAATAAAAACACTTTCTATGCGATCGCATCGTTGTGAGGTATTTCAGTATTTGTACATGTCAATAATGCGCGTCACTCGTTATGTGCTATTATTTACAGCATGATTTTTTAATAGTGATAGTCGGGATATTTAAATTAGTGAATTTACAAAGAAAACATTTGGGGTGTGTCAAAGACTTTGCGTGAAAAATGTTCAATTTATATTTATTCGTTCTTGTCAGATGTAGCTAGTAAATACGAATTACATTAAAAGAGGTTTGATTTATGGTTTTTTTTTTATTATTCGAATGTCTATATATATATTGGTATCTCGTGCCTTTACAGTTTATACTTTCATTGTACGGGTACATAAAATTAAATGAGTTGTAACTTGTTGTGCAGTTTAAATGTATAATACCTATGACATGATATACAGTGGTACCTATATTTTATACGGGGACACCTGCCATATAGATGTAAATATTTTTCAATTTCGAAAACTAACAACGGCAATAAAAATGAAAACCAATTATAAATATTATTTGTTTTAAATCGTTAAATAATCATAAAGGATAGTTAATTATCTGTAACAAAGCTTAGTATTAGTTAAAAATATCGTATTGCTTAAAACTTCCTAATCACGTTGTAATCGTATACAGACAATGTTAAGACATTGGCCTGATATTACATTTTTAACAATATAATTTTGTAAACGACAAAAAACAGTTTTTCTGATACTATTTGTGTTAGCATAGGTACGTATTTGTTTTTATATTTGTAAGAGAGCGATAAATATAATGATTTTACAATAATGTGCGTTTTGTTATTTTTCAACTTATTATTTTCTGTGCCTGTCCCTTCTTTCGGAACAGGAAAAATGCTACAATCCCTAACTTTGAGTGTGCTTCCTAGTAGCAAATCAGATCTGCTTAGTATGAAGTCAAAATTAAAATTTCCCAGTACTTTTCAAAAGAAACGGGGAAAAAAGGTATTTAAAATTCAGATTTTTTACGTTAAACCTGCAGAAAAAATAAATTTTGTTTTTTTCTGTAAATCAAAAATGAATAATTATTGTAGACTTGATTTTTTTCATAAAATATTTATATTGGCGTTGTGTAGAGATGATATTCATATTTAAAAATATGTTGCCTCTTCTTGTGCTATTTATAAATATTTTAAATTTTAGTATTTTTTCGATTTAGTTCTTATACCTATAAACAATTTTTGTAAGTAAAAAAAACTTGAACATTTAATAAATGATCCAACATACGTTTTTCTTATGAGAATTTACAAGCATAAAAAAAATGTATGGTTACAATTTATTTTAGTAAGAGTTTGAAGTCCAAATATTTAAAAAAAAATCGTACCTATAATAATCACGGAAATATGTAAATCGTATAATAGTTAAAACTCATATCATTTTTAATTATAACACTTATAGGATTTAAAATTGTAGTACAACATTTCCCATTATAGTCTATGTTTATTTTACTAGAATTTAAAAAAGTTTAGCGTAAAACCGCAAATACGTATATACTATTAGTGGGTTATACGATTTGATTTTGGCAAAAAATAGTTCATTTAGCCGCTTATACTATTTTAATCGCAAAATAATTTTATTTAAAAATATTCTTATTACAAGTATGTGCTGACTGGCAGTTTCTGCTCACAATCGTTTTTTCGTATTTGTAAAATGATTTATCAATAACCATTGAATTAGAATTTAACACATTCATTACAGCGACCTACTCAACGAAGACCCACTACTCAACATACTCTCCAAATAGCTATACTATACAGCAGAGCGACTTCCTCGGGTTTTTTATTTTATTGCTGTAAGTAGATCCCCCATGCCCTGCTTATTTTTAATTTAAATTTATTTCTTGTGATATGTGTCATTAGGATTCCATTATTATTTTCATCTGTAATCGGTTATAATAACATCATGTACAACAATTCGGCGTTTGATTATCTTTACCGAATATAACCGTTAAAATTTAAATTTAATTAATATAAATTAATCGATTGCCGACCATAAAAACAAGCACGCAAAATGGTTTTCACAGGGTAAATTCCATGATGTTTAAGTATACAATAATTATTAAATATGACACGCAGCATACGCACGCAATTTGCTATTCTATAAAAGCCCCGAAATCGTCACGCATAAAAAATTTACCTAATAATTTGTTAACCCAATCGTTCGCGCCGTAAATTGCGTATTTTATGAAATCAGCAGCGTTGTAACATATTAATATTATTTAAACATTATTGGCGTCGCGTACGATCCAATAAGATTCCTTCACGATAGGCGATAATATTATCGTGTTCGACGGGCTCACCCGTTTCGAACGGTTCCCGATATGAATCGTGATAAACGGTTACAATAATATTACGATCGTACGCCATTAGTCGAATTAAACGGTTCGTCGCAATACTATTATTGTACGGACGGCAAAACAAACGCGTACGAAAAAACTTTGGCGCGGGGTCCTTTAAAAATAGATTAATACGATATTGCGAACACGACGCGGCAATCGCGTTTAATGATTCCGACGATCGGATAAAGACTTCATCGGAGGCCAATTGCGCACACTTCATCCCCATTAGAAAAAAAAAATAATAATAATAATAAAAAACTATATTCCCCCGTGTGCATACGAACAACGCCACGGGGGGCGGACTGTTAAAAAGTAGCCGACGGCCCATCTGTCGCCCGTTTAATGTATAACGTTGCCTCACACACACGCACACACACACACACACACACACACACACACACACACACACACACACACACACGCGCGCGCACTTGACCACTGTACGGCTTCGGCGGCAAAAATTCAGACGAAAAACCCATTAGACGATCGTCTGTTAACGAGCCCTTAACCTGCAGCGGTGTGTGTGTACCTTTAATGCGGTCGTCGTCGTTGATGCTTTTGTGTGTTTATATTTATTTTTTTAATTAAAATCGTGTCGCAGAGCAGTTAATTCCGTTCGTCGATGCGCCGCGGCGGCGGCGGTGTACGGGTATTTTAACGAAATTAAATGATATTACGTCGTGTGACGTGTGGGTCGGGTGGGTTACCTATCTACGCGTCTACGGCTGGAAATGCTTACGAATTGGCGACCGTTTTACGCGCGGCCGAAAAGCGCGTCTTCGGCCCGGTGTACGATGGGGTGTGTTGGCTTTGGAAAACCAAAAAAATATAACCTTCGAGGACGAGCCACGAAAACAAAGACGCACGTGGTCGGACGTGGAGAAGAGACGTATTGTTCCGATATGATAATATTATGTTACGATGCCGTCGCATATTATCATGGCGGTGGTGTAAGCTAATAAATGGCATTCGCTCGCGTGCGACTCGGTCCGACGTAATCAGAATATTGTGTAGGTTCATATACCCAGGTACATGTGCGGCGGTCTTAATTACGTCTGCGCTAATTGATCGCGGTCGCAGTCCGTCATTTAGCGGGGGAATAACAAAAAAAAGCGAAAAACCTAATTTCGTTTTGACCCTAATTGATAACAGTCACGATGTGTTTATTATTATTGTTTTTTACGAGCAATTTGTTTTTTAATATTGTTTATATGATCTGTACGATAAACGACGACAGAGTTGGCCGTTCAAATACTCACGAGGGAAAAAATAGTTTCGGTCGTAATCATTATAAAATGCACACTTTATGATGTATTCATATTATTATTGTGTGTTTTTTTTTTTTTTTGTTTACACACCAATTCGAAAACTTAATTATTTTTAATTTAATGGTTTATATTATGTTTGCCATCACGCTATAGACTTGTCGATAGCATAAATATTTCCACAACGAATAATATTCGAAATGTATTGATTTTATATTTTATGACCAATAATATTATGAAGTATTAAGTTTATTAAAAATTATACTATTTTTAAATTAGATTTTATTTTTGATAGAGCATTAAAGCCGTTAGAAAATAGAATGAATAGCTTAAGAATTTAAATGGCATAATAATTACAGATTTATTTTTTCGGAACTATTTATAAATTTATAATATCCTTTTATATAATAAAATGTATAATTAAAATAAATGTTACGAAATGTTTAACATTTATAAATAATTGTTGTTGTTAACTACATTAATATTAACTACATTTCAATAATTATTATGAAATATGTAGGTTCTTAATTTTCAATTTTCAGGGAAATTAGAATTTTTGATTAAAAATTCCACAAATTGCGAATTAATTTCAAGAATTATACCATGGAATATTTCCAATTAATCAATAGAAATCCGCAAATAGATAATTCCACGTTGCAAAACCAAACTTTGTAGATAAGTGAGGTACCTATTTCGGGAAAAAATTTTTTTTGTAAGCAGTATTGATGATATTGTCGTATTTGTTAGACATTTCCACGGACAAAAAAAAAAAAATATTTTAAAGAAATAACGTACCTATAGCAGCGTAAAGTTTGTGACCATGAAATAAAAATCGATTATCAATTAGGAGACGGCGTATAGGTACTGACTCACAATAATTTGTATTATAATATTATCTACCGCCCTGATGCAGCTGTTCAAAAGATGTTAATCTACAGGTTTTCATTAAAAAGTATAACGTTTGAACTCAATGTAAATAAAACAGGTTTCATTATTAACATATCCATTCAATAAACTCGTATGGGAATAACTTAAAAATAATCTATTTACGCTACACGTCTACCCTGTGAAACATTAAAAGTAGACAGTATAATATTATTAACCATAGGCAATCGGCGATACTATTTGTACTCATTAGTAGCACATAATATCATACCGACATATTTGGTCGTTTAATCGATCGAAACGTTTAATGGAAAATTACAAACTAGTGATGTAATATTTATGTTTGATGTACAGTAATGTACATCTTAGATGGGGTATAAGAATGCCTAACATATGCGTGGGCGTTGGTTTTCTTGAAAAACGATGAAATTCGTAACGAGTCCGCATAGTTATTTTTCTAATCGGTCTGGTGATTGATATCCACTAAAATGGAGTAGGACGCACAAATGAAGGACTAAAGACACCTTGTGTTTGGGTAGTCTAAGTGTTCTTATTCTCCGATTGAACAAATCGAGAAAGTGTTTCCCGAAGAAGTTCCCTCGCGAAATAAAGACTATCCGAATAATGGAAAACAAAATTAACGGACACGACCTGCAGAGGTTGGAACTATCAGAGCATTTTAGACTTACCGACATGGATGCCACTGGACTAATTGCGTGGGGTGGTCGGTAATTGGGACACAAATGTTTATTACACAAATATTATATACGAATATAATATAACGTTTATAAACTATTTTTTTTTCTAATACATAAAATCAAAATTATTGATAAATGTAATATACAATAAGGTCTATACAATTAGTCAAATAATTATTAATTTTTTTTTTCAAATGCATAAAAATACATTTGTTATTTTAAATAACACGATACACATTTTATAAATTCAAGTCGGTTTTTTATCTTCTTCGAATTTTTTTATTTCGATTATAGACTATATTATTTTATTTTATTTAATTAAGATCGTTTCCTGGCTTTTAATGTTCCTGCGCTTCAAACTTCTGATTCAATTCCTAATAAAACATAAAAAAGTTATGAATATTAGTATGTGACATAGAAATAATTTTTGAAATGCACATGAAAAGACTCAACGGCATTTTTAGTGTTATTTTATATTCTTTGTGAATTACGCTTTTGACTATTTTTATCCGTTTAATTTGATAGCAAAACATCAATCATTTAAAAAGAGATCTCAACCGATTTATGAGAATAATTACAATTTCCCACAAAAATAATAATCTCTAGGTAACTGATTCATGTGGAATTAAACTCAATGAACATTGAATACGGCTATATTGCATTCAAAAATATTTTACAATATTTTACTAAACAAATTCAGTGTATTCGTGGTCTTATATCTCATAATTTAACAGTTATAACTGCGTTATATCATCTAAAAATATTCAAACTGGTTTACAAGTTTTAAAAAATTCCAAACTTCATAGACATGATATCTGTATAAAACAAAAAAAAAAACGAATCGTTTGAATTAGATAAGTGCTAGGAAAAAAGTGCGGGTAAAAAAGCCAGGTGAATATTTTACAATATTTAAAATAATTTATTTAAAAAAAAAGTTCAATGATTATAATTACTTAGTATCATTACCGAAATCAAAATTATTATTCCTACAAATAAATATACATAATAATATATTATAGTGATTTCTCAGTATTAACTATCATCAGCTATTGTTATATAAAATATATTTTAAAAAAAATTTTAATAATTATAATTTTTATATAGGTCTTGTTCTAGTATTATGATTTCTCAGTTTAATTAACTATCGTCATATAAAAATAATATATTTAAAAAAAAAATACAATTAGTTACAACTTATATTAGTACTAATTGGATCGTTTGATTGTGCATCACATTGTATTAAATTTTTCCTTTTACCTAATTATAAATTATGTACCGGACTTTTTCACCACGAAATTTTTATGCTCTGGTCTTTTTGTGCCTCGGACTCTTAATACACCGACTTTTTTACCTCGCGACTTTTTGTTAGTCTACCCAATAATTCACATAAGCGCGACATATTATTATTTTCAATTATTTTTTAGAAGAATAAATAATCTATAACAATGTAAGACCTATCAACCACGCCGTTTATTGTATGAATTACAGTCATCAGTATGTATAGTATAGTGAGAAGGAAAATCACGGACACAACTCGGACCCGTCGTCGAGAACCCGCGGACACGACTAGTATGTGTCGTTAAAAAACCCATCGCTAGGTACTACGGATGCACCTAGGACAAAATATAATTTATGGATGCATATTTTCGTATCCTCTTATTTCGTCATCTAGTCTGCACTGTCACAAAAGTGTCTTGACCGACACTATAATAGTGTACTCTAAGGAAAAATTCGGCATTCGTTTTGACAAAATATACGGTTCGAGCTCGCTAAATACCATCGTTTATATACATAATTGTGTATCAAACACGCCCTTTGCACTGAAATTTCTTCACGGGCGTAGTTTTTGAAAATATAGATCAATAATATAATATAATTTATTGATTTTCGTTTGTATAAAACAATCGTTTAAATACGAAAATTCAACCTGCTATATTGGTATGTGATATAAATATAAACTTCTTTTCAAGATTTGTTTTAATTATGATCTATCCGAACATCGAACATATTTTACGTCGTACGTCTATCACGACTATTATAATATCAACGATTGATAACGGCGTTGTAAAATATGATGTAGTTGTGAACATAAAATATTCTATCGAAACACCGACTGCAGTCAACATATTCATACCCGTTGCGCGACGATAACGCAAAAAAAAATAGTTCAATCTTTAGTACCGATATAGAATATCATAGTACCTATAATACGTTCAATTGCAATCGGATTATATATATATATGTTATGGATTTACCGTATATCATATTATAATATTATTATGTCGCTTTTTAACGATTTCGTGCGAGGACGCGTCCGTAGGAAGACTCTCAGCACGCGTATCGCAAACCTATATATAGATGGCCTATAGGAAGTATAATATTATAGTAAGTTTTGCAGTGAACGCGCGCGGGAAGTGAAATAAAAGCCAAACCTGCAGGAGCAGCAGCCCGCAAACCTCCGCCGCCGCCGCCGCCGTTCGATCGCTGTGTTCGGATAAATAAAATATCGGGACGACGAGAGCCTTGGGAGCCATTTATATCAAGTTCGGCCCACAAATAATCAAATCAACCGTTTGACATTATATATGGAAGATTTACCGGTGCTCTGATAATATAGATACACCGTGTCTCAATGGTAATGCAGTCCAAAACGCGATCCGTCTCAATTTGGCCGATATACCTTCGTCGAATATTTACGTTCGCGCGCCGAATAATACATGGGTACAGCGGGGGCCGTGCGGTATATATATGCCAAGCCTATGCGGTATAATATAGGGGTGGATGAATGCGCAGGGAGACGAGACCCCTCGACGAGGAGGGCGGCGGTTACGCGGCGCCGGTGGGGAGGGACGAAGAAAAGGACTTCCGCGTTTACCTGCCGATTAATTTATTGGTCACCAGAGGATTATCCTAACGGGCAACTGCCGCTCGGCGAACCGCGCATTGATCCGACCAAATCGCGTACAACACAGTCATCCATTAGGTATTTGCAGTTATATAATATAATGTACCGGTGTTGTTTAGGTACGTTTTAAAAGCCATCGAATTCCGCCCAAAGTACGTATGTTTCGAATAATAATAATAACAATAGTGGTAATAATACGTGGGTATCTGGTTAGAGGTTATGATAATACATGATCGAACACGTGATCTAAAACTTTTATTTTCCCGAACGAAAGCCAGCGGGAGGTCCTTTGCACAAATTCTATAGGAAATAAGGTCGGATAATTTACATTCATTATCGTCGCGATTTATCATTGTCACAATTCACAAATCATTTAAACTTCGCTGCTGTAGAATATGATAATATAACATTGTTTATGTAGTGTTCAGCAAAATATCACTATTTCGTATAGACAACGGTACGATTGTCGTTTAAACATTTTACAATAGTTAAATGATGCTAAATAATTATATTAACGGGTTTCACTATAATTCTATTTGACGATGGCGCTCACGGAAATCCGAGGTTTTTTTTTCATTGTTTCAACGCCAAACTCGTAAAGTTAGATGTTTAGGATACGAGCCAGCATGTGTATATTATAATCCATCCGGAGTACGACCCTGAAATAAAAATTAAACATTAAGTCGTTAAAATTGTAACATATAAGCTCCGAGTTGATGAGCTCGTTAAAGACGAAAACCGAAAAGTTTGTGAACAATTTAAATGAGTTAAGTGCGGATCTGGATTAAACACGGGAGACAATTAATACTTATTTGTCCGACAAAAACACACTAAATGCAAATGTAATGCATTAATTTTGATTCTTGCGTTGAAACATATTATATTATGAAATAATTAACGTACTGCAAAACAAATGTAAAGTTTCGTATCATAATGTTCTGTCACGGTGTCACTATGGTTCACGAGAACCACATTTCAGGCTTTGAGGAAACGTCGACATGATATAATTATTGTTTTAAACAAAATTTATGTTTTTCGAAATAATAATAATAATAATAATGTAATAATGTGTACAACGCATACAAAAATATAATAATATAATATAATATTATTATTATTGTCGTGTACAATACATCACTGCGGGTAGACTCGGAATGGTAAAAAAAAATTGATAAAACATTCGAAATGAGCTAAAAAAATAAATAACATTTAACCTTTTTTATTTTATGAACTATGCTTACACAATTAAAAAAAACATTATTTGTTTAGTGTAATAATTGTATGCTTACTATTATACCTCTCATAATATAATCGTTCTATGGTGTGATAATTGATGTGTTTTCAAATGAATAAAACTATTGTACGCCAAGTTGAGAAAAGCGGAGTAGGACATATTCCGCACACATGCATTTAGATTCGCGATGTGTTCTGCTTTATTCTAAAATAATATTATTATTTTAATAAACAATAATATTGTGTAACACGGCGTATCGTATAGGCAATATTGGTACATGGTAAGTCGAAGTAGGTTCCCTTCGTCCAACGTGACGAAGTTAATCGTTTGGATAATATTTTAATGTTTAATAGTCATTGCACAATATGAAGAATTTTTGTGTCTAGTCGAAAGCTGTTCAAATATCCATTATTTGAATTTATTCGTCAATAATCATCGCGACTTGAAATTTAAAAAATTGAAGTAAGTAACAATACAATTATTGTGAAAAACTATTTTCATTGAAGTATGATAAGAACTTGCAGTAGAATACATTTTCCTTGAAATAATGTATTGTGGTGAGGGAGGAAGGCAAAGTCCAAGTTGAGGGTAGTTTCTTATATTCAAAAATATTATTTGTGGGGACTTGAAACTTGTTCGTAGGTACCTATAGGAAATTTATTATTATATTTTTTTATACACAATAACATATTTTAAACACTTTTAAGTTAACTTTAATCTATTACTTATTTATACAACTAACCTATTACGGTAAGTCGGTATTGACTCAAAAATGTAAGCTAATAATATATAGTTATATAGGTAGGTATAATGATATAAATATATAATTTTAAAATAATTAATTATAAATTAAATAATAAATGCCATGTTTTGTCAACATTAATTCAACGTACCACGTATTACTAATAGGTAGTAAAATATTTAAATATTACTAAAATATCAATATAAATATACCTCAAAATGTACTTGTATATGACTTCCTTCAAAATTAAAGTATATAAAGGTTTTTCATGTCGATAAATTCCCTAAAAAAGGTTAAATTACTTTTATTTTGTTATTATTTAGGTACTAATAACCGTCAAAATAATTACCAACATAAATACATAATATTTCCATAGGTATTATTTTAGTCTGCACTAAATTTAATATTATTTTTCTTTTTTATTGAGAACACTTAATCTAATATTCTATGGCCCAAGCACTTTTATTAGCCCTGTGCAAAAAAAGACGGCTCTGGCTATAGTGCATTGCGCAGGCTGTACACCCTTACAGTATTAATTAAAACTATCGTGTATCGGTCTACAAATTGTAATAAAAAACGTATACAACCAGTGTGTTCATATTTTAAAGTATAATCAGACTTCACTCAGATAAAAATGAATAAATATACAGTAGCATGCAGTTCATGCTGCAGGCAAATCGACGTCGGTGTACTTAACTTTGTGAACTAATTTGACCGAAATGGCAACCCACCCATGGCAAATTGGATATAGAACACTTGGTATATTTTCAAACGAAGTTAAACTTACTATCTACGTTTTCCTGATATCTCTTAGAACAATAGTGTTTCTTAATTTTCGTCAAAATCTGTCACGTAGTTTTTAAATATATATGCTACAACATAATAATATATTGGTTTATATTATACATGGTGATCACACCAAGCACGCGCTCAGTCCTTTTTTCTTCGATAATGCAATTATTCAAAATCTAATTTTTGGAATTTTTAAGTATACATAAAGACCGTATTTTCGGTTTTTTGAGATTTTCTGTTCTACTATAGGGGAGTGTCCTTGTGGAGATACAAACTTCTGTTTTTCAAATGAAAACCACCTTTTTCTACTGAAACATTCGACGGATCAGTGAAATGGTGATTTGAAATTGTCAGAGATTAATATATTTTATCTAATTCGTGAAAATGTCCCAAGTATAATATACACTAGATCCAATTTTTCATCTATTTTATATTTTTGTAAAACCATTTTTAAAGGATAATTTTAATTAGTTCATACATTTTAATAAATGAGTAACAACACGTTCAAATTTAAAATTAGATAAGTACATCAACATTTTCAAAAAATTATCCACTAAATAGTATGGTCAGTCAAACAATGAATGCAATCGAGGGTAAATTTATGAATGGTTCACAGGAAGAAGGACATTTAGAAATGAGAGTTTTTTTTGCTTATCGGTTATTAATATTTGTATGTCTCATAAAGCATTTAGAAAATGTAAAATATTGTTTGAATCATTTCAAACCTGTAAATCCTTCCGTTATTTTTAGATAAATGCGTAGAATTATAAAAAAAAAATGTTATATTAAACGTGAACTACACAAACATTTTAAAATATCTCGAGAAAAAAGTTATTTTACTAATCAACAACACTAACATAGTAACATATATAAAAAATAAAATAAAAATAAATCGAATCATTGATGATGATATAGTGACTATACATAAAGAATACTGTGTATTAAATTACCATCTGCTTTTTGGATTTGTTTTTAGGTGTCTAAAGTAGGGAATTGTGAAACTGACTCATTATTGTTGAGCAACTGTAATAAATCGTTTAGATCATTCGATTTAAATTGTTATTTAAAACAACTGCATAGCCACGTCTCAACAGTTCTAAGTAGACAGTTTCAAGATAAACTATCGACTTAATTGGCTATATAATAGTACATCATACTTTCAATCAACATGGACCATGTAATACTATGTCGTTTAACAAGCCAAGCTGACGAGGAGACTTGCACAACATCTTCATTCTACATCGTGAGCTTAAAGTTATACTTCTATAATAAACTATAATATACTATACAAACAGAGCGATTATTTGAAAAATCAAAACCAATTATAAACAATCATCAAATATCAAATAAATAATAATTTATAACGGGAATTTCGAAATTGTTGAAGGAATTACAGAACAATTATGGAAAAAAAATAATATTTTGTACTACATTTTAACGTTGTCGTGGCTTAGGATATTATTACTTTATTTATATACTAAGTTCAGTTTGTTATTCGTATCGAATAAAAATGTTCGCCAAATATTCGTAATAGCTATATTAGCATTTCCTACTTACTAGACGTCAAGACATCGTTTTCAAAATAATTCGCGGGCACTTTTTGTGCGTTTTATAGATATTTGAAAGTTATTTTTTGTCGATTTGAGTTCGATCAAATTTTTGTAAAAACTCGAGTATTTATTATATTATGGTTCGCTATAGTACCGAGAAGTTATACAGTGCACCGATACTCCATATAATATAGCCATAAACGTACCTAAACGCGTATTTGACGAAACCGCGTTTCGATGTCAGATAAAAACAACACCCGAGGTCGTTTACCGCCACAGTTCTATCAGCGCTCGACGGCATAGTATTATCATCATGATAATAAATTATCAGGCCGAGAGAACAAAGAATGCGGAAAAACAGACTGAAAAAAAAAAAAAAACCATATCCCATTTACGGCCGCGTATAATAACGTGTTTTATCGAACAGCGACCGCCGTCACATCAGTCACTATTAATTCGGTGAGGTTTGTGCATTAAACGCGCGATAGTCGTCACGGCTATAGAGCGGGCGGGGGGGAGACGATTCGCGCGAGTCGTAAGCAATGGGACGAGAGAGAGAGAGAGAGAGAGGAAATGAGAGATAGGGTGATAGGGGGAGATGGTGAGAGGGAGAGAGGGTGATAGGGGGCGATGGAGAGAGGGGGAGAGGGGAAGAGGGAGGGCGAGAGAGAGAGAAGAGAGTGTGAGAGGAGAAGAGCGAGAAGGTGAGAGACGGAGCCACGAGAGAGGTGGCCGCGACGACAGTTTCCATTACTGTCGGTACCTATATAATATATTATAATACGTGCGAGTGTATATAATATATTTACCTGCGGGGTAAGTGCTCGCGCGCGCGATAATAACGACGATATATATATAATATATATATAATTTATCATATCATATACATATATATATATATATTATTAAAGTCCCCCTCTCGTTCTAAGTGATCGTCGCGGGGAGCGGGTGACGGGTGTTTTAAATTTATTTAGCCGACGACGCGGAGACGTCAACCGCGGTCGCGCGCGGTATTTAAATGATGAAATAATACGCGCGCGGTGGCGGTGTCAGCCCCCGACTGACTGTGAACCGCTCGGTAAAGTAAAAAGCCGTGTTTTCGCAACCGCGGTTACCCCCGCCCCCCCACTCCGTAAAACCGCCGCTCGCGACCTCTTCACCCCCGCGGCCCCGCAAACAAGTCACTCCGTCATCGCGCCATTCGGTACTCCGGGCGGTCGCCCCTGCAGCCGAACAAGTGGCGACGCCTCCGCAAAAGTTTGTTGACGCACACGCGACGACGATAATGACGATATCCATCCGCCACCCGCGTACCACCCATATTCCAAAACCAGAGTCGGTGCCCTCGGAACAGCCACCCACCTCACGGTGCCTGACGCGGCCCGCGTGGAACCGAAGGAAGTTATAATATCATTGAGGACGCGCCGACGACAATGAAATGGGCTACCGATGCAGGTGTGATAAAGATAAATGTATACGTATAATATGCTGAAAATTTGAAACGATGACTCGGGTGAATTTAATATTCGTTAGTAGTGCTAAGAATATCTAATAGGTGTTCGTCCTGCAGTCTTAACAAAAAACTCAAATCTACACCAAAAAAAATCTACTTCACTTATCTTATGAAAATTATAATATTTAAATGGTACGATTTGCCCGTGAACTGAGCTCTACAATATACATATTATTATGTCATATATTGCACGGTATTTTATGTTTATTCACTTTTTCAGGGGGATGTCAGGTGGTTATAATAATAAAGTATATTATATAAAACCGAAAACAATGAAAAGTGGAAATTTTTGTTACCGATTGGTTCCGAGCCTACTTATTAAATCGTCACGTAGTTTTTTAAATTAAAGAGAATAATATCCCCGAGCGTGTTTTAGGCATACATTTATTCCAATAAAGTTAATAATTAATTAGTAAGTTATTAATTATTAGTTTTGTGTTTAGGTGGAGTATTTTTTAATATATTATAATATAATAATAATTGTTGAATAATGAAGCTCGAGCGAACGTATATGATTTAGGTATTGAAGTAAATAAGTAATATAACTATAATATTTATGTGCCGCCATCCCCCACCCAGGGCGTGTCAGAAACCTACTGGTGCCCCATTAGAAATTCTGCCAAACACAACACACCCTTGTAAAAACCCTACCGTGACAAACCCCACTACCTACAATCATAAAAGAAAACCCACCACAATCAGCTGATGGCCACAGTCGCCGGGCTTAAAGATCAATTAAAAAAATATTTATAATATTTATGTAACGTACAACTTACTCTATTTACAGTATAATTGTTTATGAGCTTTTTACATACATTGAAAGGCTCTATATATATATATATGCACTATCGAGGTCACTCTATATCCGTATAACAATGAAAGCGATGTCATAATCACTAATGTTATAATAATAGTAGGTTAATTTTCAAACAAGTGGCTTGGCGTGGCGCGTTGGCTGCTACCAGTCGCGGAATGCGACTGGGAGTAAGTAACAACGGCCACAGCTACTAGCTCCCGGATGGGTGACCACCCGGGTTCATAGTAGTTAAAAACCTTGCCACACATACACGAGTTTGCTACCTACCGTAACAATCGTAAAATCAACCTACCGTACCGAACTTACCCCTATCACAGTTCATAATCCCTACAACAGCTAATGGCCATAGTCGTCGGGCTTAAGTTCAATAAAAAAAAAAAAAAAAAAAAATTCAAATACACTATTGATACGCTTGCAACGATCGAATACTAATATTAATTGTATAATTCAAAAATAATTAATAATAATAATAATAGTCGTATGAAAATAGAAATACGACGAAAACTAATTTTCAGACTTAGACAAGGTCCATACTGTGGCGCGAGAGGATGACTCTACTGTAACATATATATATATATATATATATATATACTAGCAGACCCGTCGAACTCCGTTTCGCCACCAGATTCGTTTTAAGTAACGTTGTAATTTTTTTTGTTATATATTTGAAAAGGAAAATATTTATTTCATTTCACAACAGTAATAAATTCATTACAATTACCTACTAAAATGAAGTGTTATTTAATTGTTTCATTGTAGTGCTCTTTGGTAAACCACATTTTTTGTTTTTTTGTCTGTCGTTAACACAAACAAAGCGGATGGTTTCCCAACTCGTGAACACGCAACGTATAACTGTCCATGTGAAAAACATGATTTTCCAAATTTATCCCGCAAACACTAAGCGATTGGCCTTGCGACTTATTAATTGTCATTGCGAACGCAAGGCGAACTGGGAATTGCAATCGTTTGAAGTCAAACGGAAGATCAGTCGGAATCATTGGTATTCGAGGAATACATACATTTTCACCTGCGTACTTTCCGTTAATAATGGTTTGCCTCAATTAAATTCGGCATAAGTCTCTTTACCGAAAGTCGAGTACCGTTGCAAAGTCGCGGTGGATTCAAATTACGCAGTATCAAAATAACTGTACCAACTTTCAGTTGCAAGTTATGTGGTGGAAATCCTGGTATCTCCAGAGAGTTCAAAAACTCCGTTGGATAATTTACTACATCATCGGGATTTGTTATTGAATCAACGGATTTGTATGTCACCAAATCGCCAGCAATTTTTGATTGAATGGTGAAATTCAGTGCGTGGACATCATTATTCGTTGCTGCAAGAATTGCTCGTTGACTTAACCAAGCATAATTCTTATAATTCTCACTAATGTTTGGGAAACATTTTCAATAAGAACTAATTGAGTGTCTACAAATCGGCAAAAGTCGTTGGTAAGAGTAATTAATTCAGATGTCGCATCAACTGGGACTTTTCCATTTCCAAGATCTAACAATTCTTTTGAAAATTGTGCAGCACTTTGATCATTTTGAAGTTGAACTCTCATATTAGTGGTTAGCGATAATGTTTTTACGTTATTCCATAAAGGTGATGCCTTTAGGGCATTCAATTCATCTGCAGGCGTTCCACGGGGAACTACTGGCAACGTCTGCCTGAAATCGCCTGCCAACAATATCATCAAGCCGCCAAAGATGTTGTTATTTCTCCGAAGATCCTTCAGTGTGAAGTTAAGTGCTTCATGATTTCTTATGTGCCATTGTGCACTCATCCCAAACAATGAGCTTGCATTGCATTAACAATTTTCCCATTGCACTGGATCGGGAAATATTGCACGTTGGAGTATCAATTGTGTTTAAATTGAGTGGCAACTTAAGCGCAGAATGTGCAGTACGACCGCCATCTAGAAGAGTCGCCGCAATTCCAGATGATGCTAACGCCAAAGCTATGTCACATCTTGATCGAATAGTGGCCAAAATCAATGAAATGACAAATGTTTTCCCTGTTCCTCCAGGTGCATCCAGGAAGAATAGACCACCAGTATATTGTCCACCGCTTGCATTAATGTTTTGTATACTTGTTTTTGCTGTTCATTCAGCAACGGAACATTATTTCTAACTAATTCCTGCAATGTATCAACATTGTATTGCAGCTCTCGATTTAATTCTTGGTTGAATGCATCGTGCATCGATCGATTTGGCGCAATCATTCCTACTTCAATCAGTAGCTTGTTTGCAATAGTCAAGCATTGATCCTCAATCAGAATCAATCCTTCATTGTAGCTCCAAAGGAAGTCATGCGAAAGCAGTTATTGTATTCAAGGATGTGTTTAAGAAAAAGGCTTGAATCGGGATCACTTCCATCAAACAATGTTTTCAGTGGCTGTGGTGGTGTAAGTAAAGGATCCAGTTTGACTTTTCCATTTGCGCAGCACAATCCAACCGTTTCTCTTTTGAACTTTAACGCATTGCAATATCTGCATATAGTCGTCATTCGTCCAACATCAAAATTTTCATCATCACTGTAGTTCGCAGTGGGATCATATTGGAATGCCAAGCGATTGTATGATGCCAATGATCTTCGTGTGCTCACGCGATGTCTCAATCGGTCATTTTCTCTTATTATATTTTGTCTTTCTTCTCTTAAGTTCCTTGAATAGACTTGTTGCTGGCTTGCATGTCTTGTGCGGCGGCCGATGTTCGAACGTCGTTCTCTAGGCATTTTGGACTATGGACAGAGTGTTGAATTTAACTTCAAATGCACGATCCATATAATTTACACTGAGCTTAAATGAAATTAACTGAGCAGAGAATGTCTCAATCGGTCATTTTCTCTTATTATATTTTGTCTTTCTTCTCTAAGTTCCTTGAATAGACTTGTTGCTGGCTTGCATGTCTTGTGCGGCGGCCGATGTTCGAACGTCGTTCTCTAGGCATTTTGGACTATGGACAGAGTGTTGAATTTAACTTCAAATGCACGATCCACATAATTTACACTGAGCTTAAATGAAATTAACTGAGCAGAGAATAATGACTATCTGTCAAACACTTTATCACGCACCGTTGCTATTGGTTTGAAGTACATAAAAATAATATATAAAAGATATAATAGATGTATAATAGATGGCGCTGTATGTGAAAAACGATTTCAACACTTTTCTGTTGAATTTTTCCTGAATTTTCAAGAATTTTCTTTGCTATAAACCTCACGTAGCCCAAGACCTTTCAAACGAATGCAAAACCATGGAAATCGGTTGGTGCGTTCTGGAGTTATAGCGTCAGGGAGGAAAACCGGACTTATTTTTATATATTAGATATATACAGACATACGTAAAATAGAAGTAGCCGTTCGTTAGTCTGGCTAAAATCAAAAAACGGCTTGACCGAGTTGGGTGATTTTTTTCTGTTGTGTTCGCAATTGTCGGCACAAGGTTTGTTTGAAATGTAATTTTATGAAAATTCACAGGAAATTAAGAAATTTGGATGGCTAAAATACAACGCAAAGGTGCCATAATATGTCCAGCAAAAAAATAAACTAAATAATAATATATTTTTGTTTATTGTAAGGCCGCTGTCGGTTACGATTGAATATGATTTTAGACCTGTATATTATCATATTTGATCAAAACGATATAACTTAGTAAAAAAATTATTCCTAACTCTAACCGTTTTCCCGTGTAGGTTACACGCTCATCATAATCCACGTGTTAGTAAAACGTTCGTAATTACGGACGCACCTCGCGTGGGTCTGCAATCCACTTGAAAAAATACTGCTCCCATAATCACAAAGCTATAATAAATTATAATCGGGCGTGTCCCTGACCGACTAACCGACTGATCAACGTAGAACCTAAATAATGATAGCTTGAGGTTTGCAATTTTCCCAGTACTTTTGCACAACCGCGTAAGCGTCCACTAAGAAAGCATCTTCAGAAATTCGCATTTTAAAGTGGTCTTCGGACCGACTATTTTGAGATCCAATATGATCGATGAAAATGTTCAACTTTTGAACACCATACACATAATATTAAAAAAGTATTTTCGTTTTTCGCACTCAAACTATTACCACTGATTAAGACATATTTAATTCGTTTCAATACGACGACTTATAGGACCGGTTGAATAAATGTTTTATAACTCGCACCTATAACTAGGTCAACGTTTTCGGAAAAAATCGAAACAATTAGGTTTTTGCAAAACAATCATCAACTTATTGATAATACTTAAACAATTTACAATTTATTTTTATTTAACTAGGTAGGTATGTAGGTTTTTTTTCAAGTGTATCTATACATAGTGTTCTGTATTTGACAGTAATAATTACTCATTAAAATCAAATGTATTTTATTTTTAAGACAATTTTTGAAAATGTTCCTGATTTACACTCTATTTTTATTGTTTATGTTGTACCTACAATGCATCATGGTCAAACTATCGAGTAGAAACGCTGGTTTCGTACATCGGGGAATGTCCGGCTCATGGACATACTGCACTAAGGACGACGAGAGGAAATTTTTCGGCGGGCTGTCCTGGTCCTGGCTACCGAGCCACCCCCGCAGGGGTTCTCGCCGGGCCGCGTCGACGGCGCGAGGTGCACTACAACAAGCGGCCGACCCAAGCCGGCAGTTCTCTGGACGGAGCGAAAGGAGGATGCTCTGGTGCTCGACGGCGATGGATATGGCGTGCAGCGGCGGCAGCAGCAGCCCGCACGGGATCAGGATCCGTCGAGCAGAGGACGAGTCTGGAAATCAGCCTTTGCCGGGGACCACCACCACGGAAATGCCGCCCGCCTCTGCGAAACCGGCCCGAGTGTTCGTTCTGGAGTCCGGCAGGCGGTCGGCCGGGCGGTTAGGACTAGAAAGCTTCGGGCCACAGATCGAGGTGCGGCCCGTGCGTGCCGGACCCGGTGATGGTGACATAAAGAGGAGGAGGAGGAGGAACTTTTTGACGTGACGATGAAACTGAGTGGAGGTAAGAAGTTGACGGAGACGGCAGTTCCAAGAAGTACGACATGGCTTGTTCAATAATTCCGGCGAGCATATCATTTGGAAGCTCGCCGGTCAACCGTTGGTAGGTATGCTGAAATTGTAATTTTACAACAATTATTAACAATTTTCACGATTTTTCAACATATATTATATGGTATATGTCAGTGGTTCTCGATCTCTCTTGTACTACGGCCCAAATTTCCCGCGAAAAATCGATCACGACCCACGCGGTTTAACTTTTCAAAAAGTAGTTATAAAAACAAAATTTGTTTATTACTTTTATTGGGTATTTATTATATTATAGGTTTTCAATCAATATATTTTTACAAAATAATATATTTTGAATAATGAGGCGTATTAATACCCGTCGTAATAAATAAATATACGACGAATTTATTATTATTTATTACCCACGTAATTTTTGTTACTATACTACTATAACAATATAAGTATATTTAATATTAATTTAACATAAACTTCTTGAAATCTATATAATTCAAAAAATATTTCACGACCCACCATCGCGACCCACAGTTTGAGAAACGCTGGTATATATTATATAATAAGTCGTAATACTCTTAGTTCATAAATATGCTTATGACTTACGTTATAATATATTTTGTTGTCTGTTTGGTAATTGGCAGTATAGGTAATATTTGATTTGGAGTTTGGACATGGATTAGGCTGATCTATAAATGCTTTTGTCGGATTTTGCTGTGACGTATACATGTTGTGTGTTGTTTATTTCCGCACTTCTTTTGGAACTGCCACGTCTCTTCTTACCCCGTTCAGTTTCACCGTCACTCCGTTTGTTCCTCCTCAACTTCGACTCCGTTGTCACCATCTCCCGGTCCCGGCATCTGCAACTCTGGCACGCGCACCTCGACATCTGCAGCAGGGTTTCTAGTCCCGTTCGCCCGGCCGCTTGCCCGCCCCGACCACAGCAGACGAACACCCTCCTCGCTCACGGGCGGGCCGGTTTCTCGGACGCGGGCAGCATTTCCGTGGCATTATGCCTTCGGCGGCGGCTGATCTCCAAACTCGTCCTCGCTGATCCCGATCCTCTTCTGCGGCTGCTGCAAGTGCCACCGCTGCACGCCATATTTTTTTTCATCCATCTCCGCCGCCGAGCTCGCATCCTCCTCCTCCGCCGCCGCCGCCGGCCGGTCGGCCGCATATCACGTTGTAGCGCACCAGCCCTACGCCGTCGCCGTGGCCCGACGAGAACGTGGCCAGGTCACCGCAGAGGAGGCCGACCGCGTTCCCTCGGGATCGGCCTCGTGGCGTCCAGGTCCGACAGTCCGCCGCTATAGTCCTCTCTTTGTCCTCGGTGCAGTATGTCTCGTCATTGAATGGGCGCCACTCCAGTTCATGGACATTCCCCGATGATTCTATCTAACTCAACCAGCGTTTCTCTCTGAGTTCGTCCAATGTTGCTTTGTGAATAATTAATTTTAAAAACTTAAACATAAATAAACAATTCTTGTTACTATGGTCCAAGATATTATTATTATTTATAACATTATGGCATTATTTTATATAGTATTTCGTTTTTAGAATTTAAAACGGAAAAGTTGTTTATTTAATTATAGCCAGATGACTATATGCAGTTGTGTATACGATATTAGTGTTATATTTATGTTATTAATGTTTATAAGTTATACGTTTTAACTAATATCTGCAGATAATTAATATGATAATGAACAACGGATATAGATTATTATGGACATAAGTTCAACTAAGGAGGCTGGAGTGGTGAAGTGGACATGCACTCTCAACAGTTACCCATAGCCTCCCTCTCTCCTAAATAAATTATTCTCTGACTCACATGATATTAAAACAATATATGAATAAATACAAATTTAATTTACTTGAATTTTTTTGTCGATACCTATGATAATAATACAGTTACTAAAACATAAAAAAATACAGAATTCGATCGATGTAATATAATATAAATAGTAATATAACTCAATATTATACTTCAAAACTAACTTGTACAAAAATAATATACAGACAGATTAGGAACACCCAAGTGCAAAATTAGATTGTAATTTTATAATTTTGTAATTGTATTGTTCATCGTGGCACTAACGATATTCGGAATATTAAAAATCACCTCTATTCATAACAACCGAGTAAACTCGTTAACCAATCGTAATCCGTTTTCAAAATTAAAATTCCTCCAGTCTTGTCCGGCTTTTTGGTGTAAAAGCTACTTTTTCTCATCAACTGCAGGCTGCAGCCCCCTTAGCTCTTTTAAAACTACGTGTGCGCGCCGACCTCTACGATATTTATCCGTCGTGCTATATGTTCGGTGTCCGTTGTAGTTACAAAGCGCGCCCGAGGGACGCGTGCGACCTTTGCCAAGCTAAAAGGGTTTGAACCTCGATTACGTTTTGTGGTCTATGAATCGAGATTTAAGGGTTTCGTATTTTTACAAGCGTGCGTGTGACATTATTAATATCGTTTTCAGCGACCGTTCGATTATATACACGCTGAAAACATTGATTGCGCGCAGTCGACCGATGGCGAAATCACTGACGAGCGGCGACCGTTCACAATCGATACGCACCCACAGCCGCCTTTTAACTCGGGCACGCAGAATTTAGTGTCCATTGTAGAAGCGAAACGAATAATAATTTCTTACGAAAACATCAAAATATGGAGGGGGCTCCGGGCTCGTACCAAACGCGCCTCCAGGGTAGATATGTGCTATGTGAGCACCGTCATCATAATAATATTATCATCAAACGATTCGCGTGGTACCACCTATTTAATATACGGTTACAGACAATTTAATATTATAATACAAGTGATGGCGATAGAGTAAAACATCTTTGATTTAAGGAAACACTATTGCATGTAACGATCGTCGAACAGAAGATCGTCAGTGGCCGAGTGGTGGTTCAGATTTGTATCGCGGGGAGGATAGGGTCTGCAGCGGTGGCTTGTATTTATATGATATAAGCGGAAATGAGAGGGACCACGGCATTAGTGGGTCGCCCCGGGGGAGCTATTATCGCATGCTCTCCCCCATCCCCTTCTCGCCCTGTCGCTCTAAATTTCACCCACTCCCGTTCTCTCGATCACCCCCCTCCTCTTCCTCACACACCCCCTCGCAGTCTTTATGGGGCGGGAGACTGCTGCTGTATGGTGTATCCGTTGCGTATTCGCCAGGGGAGGGATTCGGGCTTTATCGCTACAATAAACATATTTTTCCCGTTGCCCCCGGGCCGGCGGCGCACACAATAAAAGTCGTCCGCATATAGCGCCACCCCCCCGCGGCAACCCGCTCCGTTTTCCGACGCCGCGTGCCCCTCTCGCTTTCGCCCTAATCAACATTTACGGCGTCCATTAACCGAGTTTTTCATTACTTTTACACGAGCTTTTGCGAGGCCGCAACACAGCCCCACCACCCACCCGCCCTGTCCCGATGCTTCGCCCTCCGTCGTTCCCTCGCCCAGTCATCGACCGCCGCATTCGCGTGTATTATGTATTTTAATGGTTTGGCGATTTTTAGACGGTGTTTTAAGCGTTAAGCGCGTTTTGTTATTATGATTATCATTATATTACTACACGCGTTAGGTATATAACCTGTTCGTGTAGCTGTATAATAGTACCTGAAAAAAAAAATAAATCATGACGTACCAACCGCATCACCACGTTTATAATATTACATTATATTAAGTATATTTTACAGTGGTGGCTTTGACTCTACTGTTCGGCGGGGGGAGGAGCAATTTATTTGTTCGCATAATATATTATATATCCGTGTATATATTATTATTTTTCATATTAAAATAAAACCATAGGTAGTATTTTATTTTATGTAACTCTAGTACCTACAACCTACATATTTTAAAAACTATTACAATTAAAATAAAATGTGGGTATAATTTTCATAATTGTGCATGGTATTATTGTAGTGCAGTGACTTCTATCACAAGACCATATTTTGTTATCTTTCTTTTACAACAATTAATATAAATTATTATAGATCGAATATACCGTATATTATTAATTTTTACAAATAAAGGTTAGTTATTTATAGAGATAAAAGTTTAATACGAAGTACACGCATAGGTACACTAAATTAATCAAAATATATAAATAATTTCCCCTTTTTATATTATATTCCAAAGTAAAGTAGTTACAATTATTCAATAACACCAATATCGAAAAATATCCCAAATAGAACAATATTATTATAGCGAATGTTTTAAAATCCGTATTTTTTTAAATCCTGAGTGGAGCAATGTTGTGGTTTTACAATGATGTGTGCTATATTTTCGTGGTTTTTTTTTCATTCGTCGTCACTTGTGTGAATTCACTTTGAGATTGGTATCACGTCAGTGGACAGTGAGTGAAATCGAAATCCTTTGACACTTTTGGCGAATGCGCGATGTTTAAGGTTACTATAAATAACCACTTACCAGTGGGCAGTGACGTACTGCGTAGATACGATTTTCACGTTGGAGAAATTCTTGTTTTATAATTTATTTATATTTTGTAACTCAAAAATACTTTTAAATGCTTATTTTTATATTGCAAATTAATTGCCTGTACCGATTATTACTCGTAAAACTTGCTATTACAGATGATTCAACTGAAAAGTCTGTCGACAGTTGACTGTCTTTTGATAGTTGTTTTCTATGTAAACTCGATTTTTTTTAGCTCGAATCGTCGATACCTCGAATTTTTCCCGATCCCTAGAATTTCTAACTATTGTTGTACAGTTGTCGGATAACTTGAATTCTTGGACAACTTAAATTTTTGGCCAAACCCTTCAACTGTGAATTAACCTTCCAAGTCCGATTGTACTAAGTTAAAAGAAAATTAATAAAAAATACCGACTGTAAAATATTTCTATTGTAATTTTTTATATTTTACTTGATAATTCATAAATACTTCTCCTAGGTTAATATTATGTTACACTAATCGTACGATGAATCGACAGCATAGCAAAATTTTTAATTATCAATTGATATTGTATATTATAATTTAACAATAATTGCATGTAAAAGCCCAAACTACAATATTATAAATAAGAAGTCAATATATTTAGAACTAATTTTTATCGATATTCAAACAGTTTGGAAATTAGTTATAACTTGGCTTCCAGAAATTTTCTAATCCTTTGCTCACCAGCATTAATACATATTATATTAATATAAATAATTGAGATCTTTTATTTTGATTTCACTCGCATTAGCAAAATCATACGGACCAGACTCTGGTTTTATTTTTGCTCATTACTTTCCTGTAAAATATTTAAATAAAAAAATCGTTACGACGACATTATATCGGTTTACACACATTATATAGGTAACTTGCCATCTGCATCTTTAATGTGATGAAAATAATTTTCCAAAGTAGTAATAAATAATAACAATTTTATTTGATAATAAGACATTAATAAATAATATATATACAATACAACAAGGAAGTATTAAAATTCTATGACTACATAGTTGAAACTAATTAATATCACATTATTAAACTTATTATTTGTATTATTATTAATATATTATAATATACTTAATTTAGAGCCTAACATAATAACAATAATAATATATTACTAGATTATTGCAATTAAGTAAAATTTAGACATATTGTGATTATTATTATGATTTTGGAATACTACGCCTTGAGATTAATGGAAATATCGTTGACACCAACAATGATTGACAATGAATATCTTCCGAACGATAAAATATTACCATTGTGATGTACAATATATATTTTGTTATAACATATATTAAATAGATAATGCCCGATTTATGTAAAATAATTTGTATACTTATCTAATTTTTTTTTATACTATAAATATCCATTTCGATGGAAAACATTTGATTCAATATAATAATATAATAATTTACCCTAACCGTTATGCATAAAACTGGGTCATGATTCGACGAATGATATTGCGAAGATTTACGAACGATTAAAATAACAGTATGGTACTCGTGTGTTTCTCTTTACAATAAATTATTTTTGTTGATCGGAAATATTATATAACGTATGTATGTTCTTATATTATTATTTATTAAAAATTCAAAAATAATAAACAATTAAAAGAAAATTATTTACAAAATAGATTTGAGGTAATTATTATTAATGAATAGAATATTATAATAGAATAGAATCAAGAACTGAAATATTGTTTTCGTAAACATTTTTTATACCACTGAACATAATATTTTGATTTTGAAATTTTCTAAGTAATATTATTATTTAATTAATTTGTAAACGTTTGCATGAAAATCGTTGATTGATTTCCAGAGTCGACTTATTATTAATATATATTTTATTTTCAAATTCTGTGACTAAAAATATTATAATATATTATCTTGTTTTAAATCAAATTTAAACGATTAAAAGATAAAAACACAAATTTAATACAACAATTATTATGACTATTTTTCGCCGTTCTAAGCTCTACTATACATAAATTGTGACAGGGCTTAACATATAAAATTATTAAACATCACATAATGTTACCATCGTTACTATTTTGATTCAGTATAGCCCATTCAAACAAAATGTTATTCTAAATGCAATTGTTTCGTTCGAGCAATTAATTTCATTCGTTCAGTCGGAATAACAAAAATCGATTGGGATTTTGAACAATAAATTATTATATCGATGATTGACCGGATAAAAACACAATTTCTTCAAATTAAGTATCATATTATTTTATAATAGTTTGACCTAAACATTTCCGACATATTTTTAATAATAAATTATCATAATAATTTAGAATACTTTTAAACTATATCACTGTATACTCTTATATAAAACAGTCCATATTTTGTAGACGACAACGAAAACGAAGGTCTGTGTAACAATAATAATAATTAATTTTATAGGAGGGAAATATACTTAAACATTGGCGGGGATGGCGTTGCGTGTGGTGTGAGGAATGGGGAATGGATACGATGGGGCTCGCAAAAACGACAAATTCTATACAAACATTTCTGTTCAAATCATAGTTTGTAATATTGTGTCATTTGACAAAATATCGGTTTAAAATAATATTATAATTATGTGTACACAAGTCGATCACGTGTTATTATTTTTAAGTACGCATAATACAGGTATTACTAACTGCATAATATTATAATATATCTTGTGGTATATAGTCGTAGACTTTGTTCTAAGTAAATTTAGTAGCAGTATAATATAATAGTATTATTATTATTATACTATATTATAATATTATATTGTTCATACCACCCGAACACCCTCTATGATCAACAACCCCCGCTTCAAAATGTAGACAGTTAAATTTAACCAAATTGTACTGCCTGTACTATAGTATTTGAAACTTTTGATGACTGATTAATATGATTCCCAATCGGTCATCATTAATTATTATCAGTCGTTGGCCGAACAGAATATCGTCACAACTTATTCATTTAAAGCATTTTATAATCAACTAGTATTGAAAATGGAATGTAAAATCGTAAAAACAAAATTTAGTTCCAAACATGAAATTGGTAAATTGGTAGAGATAGAATTTGAGCTCCAAGCTGATCGACGATACATAAACCAAAATGTATGAAAAACAAATATGTAATATTTTTTATTTATTTCTTTTTATCATCCCGGAGGTTGGTTTACAACTCCAATTCTCCATTCTGACCGATTGCTCGCTTTTTCTTTAAGTTCCTTAAAGGTTTTGACTCTTGCATCACATTTAATTTATCCTATATAAAAGTTACGTGGACGTCCTGCCGTTCTCTTTCCATCTATCATACCCTTTAATATTGGGTTATGCAACTCTTCTAAATGCCTCAGGGCAAGTCCAAACATTTTCCAACGCCTTGCTCTAATCGCATCTATGAGTGTACGTTTTTCTCCCACAGTGCTGAGTACTTGTTCATTTGTTTTCCGCTCCATCCAACTTATCCTTTCCACACGCCTCCAACACCACATCTCAAAAGCTTCTAGTTTTTTCTTTTCAGCATCATTTATTAACCATGTTTCATATCCATATGTAAGTTTTGACAAGTCGCTTCTTGATATTGAGATGTAACTTTTTTGAAGTGAGTAATTTACGTTTTTTACTAAAGGCAGTTTTTGCTAATGATATGCATTGTTTTATCTCTTGGACGCTTTTACCATCAGATGTAATTTTGCTCACTAGGTATACCAGTTCATCTACTTGCTCTAGTTTTTTGCTATCTATGTATACATCAACTTTTATTTTCGGGTCTCTTGCGAAAACCAAGATCTTCGTTTTTGCACTATTAATTTTCATGTCTGATGTCTTAAGCGCTTCATACATTTCTTCAACTGCACGCTGTATGTTCTCTTCGCTCTCTGCTATTACCACAATGTCATCTACAAATCGTATCATTGGAACGATTTCTCCGCCAATTTTGATTCCAATATTTAGTCATGTTAACTTTGCTTTCACTATATTTATAACTTTTTGTATGTAGCAGTTAAAAAGTGGAGTTGATAGCGTACATTCTTGTCGGACTCCTTTTTTTATTTGAGCGTTAGCAGTGATTTCTCTTTTTTCAATGCAAGCTGTTTGATTTTTGTAGAGACTGTGAATGATTCTTAGGTCATGTTGTTCAATACCTATTTCTCGTAATATGAGCAGCATTTTATTCCAATTTACATTGTCAAAAGCCTTTTCCAGGTCTATGTAGGCCAAATATGTAATTTTATTTCTATCGATCTGTTTTTCAAATAATACTTTCAAATAAGTCCTAGAGTTGCTTCTCGTGTACCTTTTTGTCTTCTGAATCCATATTGATCATTTTTTAAGTACCGTTTCACTTTTCTTTCTATTCTTCGATTTATTATTTTTGTTAGGATTTTTAAGACATGTGTTAGTAGACCTAGTGTTCTAAACTGTTCACAGGAATTAGCTCTATTTTCTTCGGTATAGCTATAATTATGCTTTTACAGTAATCATCTGGTACCGTTCCTTTTTCATATATATCCCGAGTTAGGCAATATAAAGCGTCTTTTATCTTCATACTAGCACATCGCAATAATTCTGCTTCTATATTATCTGTCCCGGGCGCTTTATTTTGTTTCAAGTCATAAAGTGCTAGCTCAAATTCTGATCTTAGAATGGGTAGCTTCGTTTCTTCTTCATTTGTTATCAATTCCTCCAAATGTTCTCCGTCATGAAGTTCTTCAATATACTCTCTCCATCGTTTTATTATGTTCTCGTCATCAACTAATAACTACCATTTGTATCTTTGAGATTAATGCAATTTCGTTTTTTTTTCCGAAAAATTGTTGGATCTTATGATACGCATAATCTATTTTGTTAACTTTGAATAGCTCATTGATTTTGCCACACTGTTGTTCCAACAACTCTTCTTTGGCTTTTCTCGCTTTCCAATTAACCTGTTTCCTTAGTTGACGATACTTTTGTTGTCCTTCTCTCGTTTTATTATTTTTATATTTTTGTCTTTCATCTATAAGTTTTACTATTTCCCTGTCAATCCATGCTTTCCTTGGTTCTTTCTTTTCATTTTTTGTCAGTACAGTATCAGCCGCATTTTTGATTACTGATTTTTTGTTTTCCCATTTTTTATTCAGAGGATCATCTACGTTTCCTTTTTTATATTCACGATCCATAGGGTGTCTATATTGTTCTACAACCTCTGCTCTCTTGAGTAATCTGACACTATATTTATTTTGCTGTAATTTTGGTCTTAGTGTTTTTTTATATCGGAGTTCGCATTTCATCATTACGAAGTTGTGATCGCTGTCACAATAAGCACTCGGGTATGCTTTATAGAATTTAACTTGGTTCTTAAATCGATTTTTAACCAATATATAGTCTACTTGGTAGCGAGCAATATCGCCTGGCATTTTCCGTGTATATATTCTTCTCATGGGGTTTTAAAATCTGGTGTTCGTTATAATCAGTCCATTTTATTGCAGAACGCTACTACTTGTTTTCCTCTTTCATTTCTTTAACCTAACCCGAAGTCTCCAACTTCTTTACCTTCCCTGCCTTCACCAACTATTGCATTAAAATCTCCCATAATGATTACATTGTCGTGTGGTTTATTATGTTTCAATAGGTCCGCAATGTCTGCATATACTTCTTCCACTTCTTCATCGTCTGCTTTTGTCGTTGGCATATAAACTTATATAATTACAAGGCTTCTTGGCGTAGCTTTCATTTTGACAAAACATAGTCTGCTACTATAGGTCACTACGTTCGTAACTCTCGTACCCCACTTCTTATTGAGAGCAATTCCAGTACCAGCTTGTACTATTTGTATGAATAACTCTGATATCGTCAGACCAAAAGTCACCATTGTCTGGCCAGGGTATTTCGCATAAACCTAATATGTCTATATCTAGTCTCTTCATTTCTATTGTCATATTTTCCAGTTTTCCAGGTTGCATCATTGTTTGTACGTTCCACATTTCAATTCTCTGTATTTTGTTCCTATCACATGTATTCTGCAGGGTAGCTCCCACCCATACATCCGAATGGAGAGCTATTTTACATCTGGACAACATTTTTACACTGTAAGAATCCACTTCAGAAGACAAAATAGTAGTTGCCTACTAAGGATGTTAATGTGGTGGTTCCCCTTGCCTTCCACATCGCAGCTCAACGTCGTTCATCTACACTTAGTACTAGAAGCGCTGCTGCCCACCCCTAGGTACATTTAGTCGATAATTACGACAGGCATGTACTACCGTGGATGTATTCTAACCCCCATTCACAGGGAAAAACAAATATGTTAATCACTTAACAACAACTATAATACAAATCTACAGCGGAACCTTGATATCTCAAAGTCTGAAGGGACAAAAAAAAATTTCCATACATCGAAACTTTGAGATACCGCGAGGTTTCACTGTAATAATTTAATTAATGCTAATAGGTATGATGTAATATTATCGGTTTTATCAAATATCGATCTTACGTTTTGATCAGCTGGGGTTTTTACCAACCATTTTTGGTTTTTCAATATATTGAGTGAGATTTTTTCAGAATATCGAATTAATGTACTGAATTATTAGGTGAAACCTTTACGGCTTACTAGGAGAACATAAATGTTAGTTATTATGAATCATAAATTTCAGTTTCAGTTTCAGTTTCACCTAATACCGATTTCGACCAGTTACAATTATAATATTATAATACTATACACGAGTCAAAGAAAACAACAAAAACGAACAAAGCCATTAACGTGGGATAAACGCCTCAAGTAGGTATCTACTATGTATATTATAAAAATATCGGTTCCGGTTACCAAAATAATTAAACAACAAGGGTTCCAGGTTTTCATATAGGTTTCGGAACCACGGTTTCTTTTCGGTGGCAACGGGGTACTCACACCCACGACCCACCCCACTAACCACTCTTTCGGATATCGCTAGGCTATAGGTTAAACGGCCTCGCATCCCTACACAACGCGAGTCCCCACACACACTACGGACATACAACATAACATAGATTATAGTATATTATAGGACGGGAGATGTAAAATCAAACAAAAAACTCTGAAATGTATGAATAACAACAAAAAACGGTACGTTTATCACAGAATTCGGCAATATTTGCTCTTGTTTTTCACGGGCGTGGCCGACATCGACGGCGTGTGCGCGGGCTGCTTGCCGCCGCCGCCGCTGCTACTATAGCCCGGCGTGGACGCCGGCGACGTGAACACCGGAAGCGACGCAGAACTGATCATGTTGTGCTGGTCGGCGGTGGCTGCGGCGTCGGACTGCTTCACCGAGTCAGAAGTCAAGGAGGCAGACCCGCCGCCGCTGGCCGTGCTGTTGTACAGCGACCGGCTGACGCGATTCCGGAACGACCGGCTGGACGTGGGTTTTTTCCGGAAGCTGGAGAACTTGGCGCCGTTCCGGTGGAGCACCGTGGAAGTGTCCAGATTCAGGTCGAGGCTCTGCGTGGTAACAACAAAAACAACAAAAAAAAAACGTTTCCGATGAGTTTGGCTGTAATAACGACCACGCGCGGTGCCACAATACGATAATATAGTTAAAATATTATCACATAAGGCATTATACACGTATGGGGTGATTCACCCCAAGCGTGCTCACCGCCGGTTTTTTTTTTAATTTGACCACGAATTTATTCGATTTCTTCTTTTTTTGGAAAGTTTAAATATATGTTCTTGAAGACCACGATCTATTCGGTGTCTTGAGATTTGTCGTACTAACACTCAATAAGGAGTGTATGTCCCTGTGACGACATAAACTTCTGTTTTTCAAACCAGAACCCTCTTTTTTACTGTAAATTAATCGGTGGATAATTTTTTTTAAACATTTTGATGTACCTCATTCACAACGAGTAGTTTATAAGTTATTCAAATGTTTATAGTAATATAAAGATGAAAGTCCTTAAAAATAGATTTAGAATTGGATTTAGAGCCTATTTATTTGGACAGTTTTTAAAAATTATAAATGCTGGTAGATTAATGTTAATAACTGAAATTTTTGAAACATCATTGAACCCATAAATCCCAAAAATATTATCATTAGTAAACAAAATTAATAACTCAAAAACTACTTGTTCGAATTTTGGTTTTGATACGTTTAAATAATTTAAATAATATATAAAAGGAGAGAGGATTGAAGATTTTCATTTAAAAAACAGAAGTTAGTATCTCCACAGGACATTCATTAAGTAACATAAAAAATCCAGATATTTGAAAATATGGTCTTTAAGTATATATAAAAATTCAAAAATCAGATTTATCATTATTGAAGAAAAAATAGATGAGCATGCTTGGTGTATCATCCCATATAGCGGTAGCGGAGATGGTGCGGTAAATAGGTAGCTGAATATTGGTATATTATGTAGGTACGAATGATAATATAGGTATTAGGTACTTATAATATAAAGATGGTACATATTTAAAATATATTAAAAAAGGAACAACATTCAATACGATTTGAGTAGTATTCTGGGGCTTAGTGATCTTTTGAGACCTATATTTAGTATATGAATTTCATAAACCGATAATTATTCTTTAGTTATATCAACGTTCCCGTATACAATTCAAACGGTTCAATGTAATAATTCAAACGAAATTAATTTTTTTTTTTTAAATCGAATTAGATATTAAAATAAAATAAAATTTTCATTAAAATATATTACTTATTATACAAGACGTGGTTCCCCACGTAACTATCATTATAAGTTATTCCATAATATTATGAAATAATAATATAGACACAAACGGTTTCGCCTGCTGAAAAGAACCAGTTGTACGTATAAGAAACAAATGTTCACCATAACAAGAGGGAAGCGGTGACTGGGGGATATTGTTATTTGTTTTATTTGTTATTATTGATATTTTGCTTATTTCAGTATAAATAAAGTTATTAAATATTGGAAAACATAAAAATGACAGACATTGTAGTACGTAGTAATAGAGTATATCGTTTCGTATTAGTGACTTCGAAAAAACAAAAATGATGCAGCCTAGGCTTAGGATTCAGATATTTGCGGCCCGGGGCAGGTATTTTTAGGTCGTCTTTAAAATACAATGTTAATTATTTTCATGCAAAATTCGTACATTACACGTAAAATAACAATGTACTTAAAAAAAACACTAAAATAATTAAACGTCGTTTCAAAATAGTTATAAATGGAATAATCTTTAATTTATCATTTAATAATATTATTGCTGAATGTATATACCTATTATAATATTATAAACGATCAGTGACAGTCATACGCAGTACTAATGCTGTTAATAAAATAATATATTGGGTCCATTATCGGGATTTATAATAGTACACAACTTTATTACTGTCGATTTTGTCAAATTGTACGCACTTTTAAAAACCTCACCATTTGTCAAACAGGTGTTTTCTTTGCCACCCCCACCCCCTTATCCAACCTTGGATATTTAAAGTTCTCCTCTTTTTACGGTGAATATTTTAATTCTCATATAATATAGGGCTATAATAGGTATGCCGAGTGGCCAGCGTGAGATGAATAATTTTGTAACAATCAATAAAATATTATCTACGAATGGACTTATGACCCTTCCCACACATCCATTTATTTTTCCGTCTTACAAACGCGTAAAGTGGTAAATTTACGTTCAGCCAAATATTCGTTCCGATTACTGCGATCGCAGCCGATAGTGTAGGTAGTTAGGTTAGGTTAGGTTTCTCAGCAGCGTTGTAGGCATAATATATAGGCCAAAAATGGTGATTACCAAAACTAAATTTCTCTGTTGAACGTAAATTTACGACTGTAAGGCAGGTACTACAAAATATAATATACAATAAGTGTACTTTAGATTGGGGTACGTTTGCGTCCGGTAAGCAAAAGCGGTTCTATAATGCATCGTTAAATGTAACTCGCAATAAGACACAATGCGTTTGAAAGGCACGAACAACAGGTGTGCATTATCGATAATATTTGGTATAGGTAAAAAGTAATGTATTACGTGAGGTGGCCGGTCTTGTTTAAATTTATAATAATATTTCAATAAAACTTTATAAATAATGTATAGTTCAAAAAATGTGACAACTATTCGTAAAATTCAGAAATAAGAGTTTAAATAATATTATTGTTATCATGAGATAATATCATATTCTAAAGAAGTATAGTGAGTAGTGACTAAAGGAAAGTTTCGATTCTAAATGAATATATTGGGAATTATATTTTATTTACTTATGTGTATATAAAACTATATAGGTATGTTATGTGTAGATTATACAATGTGAGCCTACATTATAATAATATAGGTAATACAATATTACGACAGTCGTACTTTATAGAAACTCGTTTATACAACAACAAACAAAACAAATTATTATAGTACTCAATATAATATTATCATTTAGTAATTTTTTGCTGTCGGTATAAGCTTATATAAATGCATACAATAATCAAATAAAAAATGAATAAAAACTTCAATATCAACGAAAATGAAAATGTGTGTGTGTGTAAAAATGTCAAGGTGTATAATATGTTGCCTATGTCCTAGCATTCAAGGCTTATTTAAAAAATAAAATGAAGTAATAATTCAAATATGAAAAAGGTTCAAAGTATTTTAAATACAGTCATATTTCGGACGTTTGGAGTATATAATAATATTTAATAAGATCATATGAGTAATAATTACATGACAATTAATAGAATATTTAAAAAAATAATCAAATTTTAAGTGTTATAAAATTAATTGAAATTCAAATAAAAATATATTTTCTTGCTGTAGGATACACTTTTTAAAATACTTTACTACATACAGGAAACTTGAAATAGATACTTATTAAATGGTGCCGAAACTAATAAAATAATAGTGTGTATTTTGCTGCTTAACCAAAGTTAAAATTAAATATTCAGACAAACCAATGCTGATCATCACGGTTGGTTTCATATATTCCATTTGAATAGTCATAGTTCCGATTTTTATTTCATTCAAATTTGAACAGTTCTTCAATTCTTGAAATGAAATTCTTCGATGGAGTGAGACGTAAATTATTAAATAAACATTATTCTAATCCAACAATACTACTTAAATATTCATAGAATTTAAATTTTTAACGAATAAGTAAAATATATAATTAATTTAATTTGTTGTTAAATTAGTAGATATTAATGACATTACAAAACATCATGTAACATTAATTTTGAATATTATTTTCTAATTTATGAATATACAATAACAATAATTTTTATATAATATTTTATACATTTAAAATCAATTTAAAAATAATACTCAAATATATATAACAATAATTAATAATTTGAAGCAAAATTTACATTATTTTGTATTAACTATAATATATTTCACTAAATTAATTATAATCTTTAACAATATATTTTGAATATATGTAATATATCTTCTTTAAAGTGATTTCATTTTTATATTTAAATGTAACAAATTTAATAGAAACTGTAACAAAAGTTCAATATTATATTTGTAATTTGTAAATAATTATGTATGGTAAGTTATATATTATGTTAACAATTATTCAATATTTATTTGATGTTTTACATTATAAAATATGTATCGGGTCAATACCTAATCAATACTTCTGATAGAGTTTCGAAACTTCCCTTATTAATATTATGAACAGAAATTCAAGGAAAAAAAATATAGGTACCTTAATTAGGTATGTTTACCATGTTTCTTACTAACTTTTGTATTGCTTTTCTTCGTGGAATTTTGGGTAGTGTTCAATGTGGTTACTGTGAACTCTATGTCTTTCGTGCTTTTGTGAGCTACAAATATATAAGCCAGTTAAACACAGTGTTCCAAAAGCATTTGAATGACTTACTAAAAAATTCTTCGACAGGAATTTCAATTTTGTCGTGGTCAATCCACGTCAAGCCCATTTCGACTTTTTCTGCTAAATCTTTCCAGTGCTTTCGATTTTCTAATGTACCCTCGTACAGTGGTGTGATCCACGGGAAAGTGTCACATAGCACCTACAGAAAAATTCGACAATTTATCATGTAAGCAAATAATATCAAACTCGTTAAATTCAATTGCATTACTTTGTACAGCGGCAAACAAATGACATCGATGAATTCAACTTGCATCTGTGGTAGTTCATCTTTTTTTTCTCTATCCATCATAGCCTGTCCAAGATGATTGCATTTAAAATTAATATCTTAATATATTTTATTCTATACAACTGTCAAGTTTACCATCGGTTGTTGGTTGAGTTGCAACTTTTCCAAATCGCCTTGGTCGAAAAATTCGTCGGCCACGAGCTTAGCCATTTTATGTTGAACTTCCCAAGGCTTTGCTATAGCACTAACGTCACAAGCAGTCATCAAAATACCACACAATACTGAAAAACGATAATAATATTACAGGCATTTCAGTTCTGTATCGTAATTTGCGTATGTATAATAGATACGAATCGAGTAAATAACAATAAAAAACTGTAAAATGTATGCATAATAATATAGAAAATTCATAGTTTGACTAAGTATATTACTTGATAGAGAAATTTATATTTCAGTAAAGAAAAATTAAATAATTATAGAATTAAGAACAATACTTAAGATAACCACTCACGAGCTTTTTTCTCTTCGCTTTGCCAATCAAATTCGCCATTTTCAACGACCTCCATGAATCTGTTTTTCTTTTTGAAATACATGGCCAGGTCTGTCGACAGAATCGAGTTCTCCACCAGCTTCATAACACAACGATAATCTTCCGGCGACAGCGCTTGGAATATGTTGTTGCCGTCGCTGTTTAAGATCATTACGCATTGATCGAAGTGATGGTGTTCCATTGTACTGGTCGTATAAAGGATTGCTAACGGTGATTCGGTCTTCGTTTGGAAAGCATTGTTCGTGCCCCGGTGATCCAGATCGTGACACAAACATGCCACCAGCAATCCCAAGATCTAATAATTTAATTCAACCACGGGCATAATTATTTTAATATATTATATGGTTGGTCCATGAAAACGAAATGTGCATTTTCTATGTTATTATCCCTTTTCCGAACAAAACACGGTTATCACGACTGACTAATTCAATGCTTTGCACCTGTACATACTACATCCCTTTGGTCACTGGATCTCACGCCATGTGATTTTTTATTTTTGGGGATTCGTTAAAACTACAGTGCACTTACAGTATGTATAACAACTTGCACTATGTATAAAAATTACCATGAATCACGTAGATAAAACAGCTAAACAATCGGCCTCAAATATGATATCGGAGTAAGCATGGGATGAATTTGGTTATCAATTCATTTGGGATGTTGTTCATGTGACTAAGAGATATCATGTGTGCACATCAAACACGCACATTAAATACCAGAAGGCAATAACTAAATTTTTATTTGTTAAATTATTTTAATTAATATACCAAAGTCCACACCTAAGAACTGAAGATGTTTAATTACTTGAAACCATATGAATATGAATCATGATCAACGAAAAATAAGCACTGAGACTGTAATTATTTGTATTTACTTCTATTAATCTTACATAAAAATACGGTGGACAAGTCGTACCAGAACAATAACTACATTATTATAATTAACGGTGAGATTTGTGTTAACGTCACAGAATCGGTTACCGGGGATAATACAATAAATTATATTTCACATTTTTACCGTAACCGGTAAACGCTTACTTCTAAGTCGCTCATGAACCTTTCCATCTTTCCGGTTTTCAACATGGCAAACATAGTCTGGGCCACGTTCAACGCGTGTCTCCAGTTATGATATTTTACTGGTCGATAATTCTTCCTCACACTCAACACCCATTTGCAAAGGACCTGGTAATAAAATATAGGAATTAATACAAAATAATAGGCAAGTCATCAAACATTGGGTAGTACGTTTGGTCGACATAAATTATCAGTCAAATAGGGTTTTGGTACACTATATTTTTCGTTTCATCGACACAGACAGAATATCATTACATTTAATAATATTATTTTATTATATTATTATAGTGTAGTACTAATAATAATATTATGAGCGTAATACTAATAATATTATGTTATTATATTATTAACGTAATAATACAAGTGTTCTGACTGGCGGAGTAATATCATACTATAATGTGCTGTACGAACGTGATATGGAATTTGGAATTGTTGCACTAGATTGCACTGCAGGAACATACGGATGGTCGCTTTACACGTATCGTCGTCTGACAAATCAAAGTCTATGAATTTAAAACTGAAATGAAAAATAATTAAATATTAATAACAATAACAATATCTGAACCGGAGTGAACATTTAAAATTACATTATACAAATAACATGTACATCTATATTTAAGTATTTATTTAACAACTACCTATTAACTATACAGGTCAAATAATAATTATTATAATATATACCTATTCAATGTTATTACAGACAGTATTATTAATAGAACGTTTTTATTTAACTTATGGTATAATGTTTACTACCTACCTAGTTGATTTAACTTATATATTCGTTTTGTATTTTTAACATTTAAAAAATGCATTAATATAAAACAGTTTTAAAATTGACCCATTTATGTACTTTCATAATATCATAATGTATACACTGCAGGTACCTATTATTTTTACTATATAAAATAATGTTGATTTAAAGCAGTTCATGGAAGTATAAATTATAATAGACATAGTTAAGAGAAATTGAATTGGTGCACAAGAATTTCCATTAAAAATAATAAAATATTTTGCTTGACATTAACAATAATACTTAATTGAAATGAATTCATTATTATTGAATTGGAATTTTAATTATGTTATGTTAGTGTATTGTTGAATGTCGATTATAAAGAAAATTACATTATATGTATTATTGACATCCACATTAAGTATATTTTAAAACAATAGGGGTTATTTATTTTAGCGAGTTACCGGTTACCTATAGGTAATTATGAACAGATTGTATAATTATCTAATAATTTTTTTTTTTTGAAAGTGAGTAACTTATTTGTGAAAATCTTCATCTACCTAATCAAAGTACTTAGCTCAAATTTGAAATATGTTTACCGAAATAACTTATTTACGTATAATATGCACTATTTTAAAGCAGTTCTAAATACAATGGGCAATTAAACATTGTTCAGTTTTAATTATGTACTGTCAAAGTGTCAGCTGTTTGTGTCGATATGCAATTGAACAAAACTCATATCATAATATATTAATACATCATCTACGCATGTTTACAAATTATTGGTCATGACTAAAATAAAAAAATCATAGGTGCAGCACTGCAGTAGATCGAGTAATTTGAATTCAATGATAAATCATTTTATACGATGAAAAACGATTATTAGCGTCTGTCAGCCTATATTATTTGAAATTCAAACCATTATAAAAAATTAAAGTGGCTTAACGCCGAACTTTTTTTTTTAAATTCTTATGAGGAAAATTTATCAGAAACCTTGTATATTAAATTTTCAAACATTGGGTATACAAATTAAAAGTTTAATGAACATTGACTAAAAAATAGTTCGTGAATTTTCTCGATTTTTATTTTTTATGTATACATATGTAAAGACAATTGTAACCTATATATTTTTTGATTTCTTTTATAGGAAAAGTTTGTAAAGGAATGTTTTAATACATTTTCAAATAATATTTTATTTACAAACAAATAAGAAATATTGTATCGTACAAAAGTCAAATATTAAGAAAGTAGGTCCAACCCGCGGGGAAGTGCTCAAACAGGGATTTTGAGATTTACGATGGAAATTGTTGTTTATAAATGGTTACCATTGGTTATATGAGAAATAATTAGTAGACATTAGTAGGTATTTAATATTTTATTGGTTGCCATTGGTTAATTGGGCAGATCAAATCAAATTTTCGCATATTGCTTACTGCAATAAGTTACACCCAAAAGGAGTTGAACAATTATAATTTTTTTTATGAGTTGTCGTTTTTTACCGGTAATGAAATCTAAGTCTCAGCTAGTCTAAAAGAAATGTTAAAATTAATATTAAAAAGGAATATTATAGACACCTTTATTCTTGCGTTCATCTTATTGGTAAACTTATAATAACGATATTAACTATGGTATAGGTAACAGATGTTTTTGTCTGCGTGCTTTGTCCAATAAATTGATTAAACGATAGTTGTTAAAAAAATAGAAATAAACAAACTAGATAGGTGCCTTCTACCTGTATAAGTTGTACGTCTCGGCTGAAGGAATTTTGTCTTGCGCTAATTTGATAGTATCGTCCACAGACGCGGTCGCGTGATAAGACAGACATTCGAGCGCCACTTTTTGTTTGGCCATTAGTTTGCCTGAAACACGAACACAATCATACAGTTAAACTGTCAAGGCACGTCGTGGTCCACGGCTGCAGTGGCGTATTTTGGATTTTTTTTAAGGAGGGTGTTCCCAAAATACTAGTCATTTAATATACTATTATTATATTATATTACTATATACTGGATGATTAATTTTACGTAAAACGCTCATATTATTTCAAAAAGTAATAATATTTTTGACAATATTTTTTTTAGGTACCTATCCATATCTGTATATGGTTTCAAATCGTTACAAAACACCTTTTTAAAAAAAATATTTTCATCCTTATAATTGTTTAAGTTTTTATTTTTTGAAAGACAACTTACAGTTTTAATTGAATTTTCAAAATCAGAATATTTTTTACGTATTTTGATACATAAAAAACGAATTTTGGTCGATTATGTTATGAGTTAGAAGTATTAAAAGTGATGAGCAGAGTGGAGTGGTATGCGGTTATCCCGCAAAATGTTGGACCACTATAATGCTCATCTTAACCATGAATACTTATAACTCATAAATTACTGGTCCTAAATTCGATTTCTATGTATCGAAATACTTTTAAAAAAATAGTCTTCTTTGAAATATAAAATTTAAATTGTATTTTGTTATTCAAAAGTGTGTAAAATTTAAAAAAAAACGACAAAGATAAGAAATATAGTATAATATAATATGTATATACCTATTTTTAAAATATTTGTTATGAACGACTAGAAACCATGTAAGAAATTGGTTTTCCATCAACATTTATACTTTTTGAAACAATGAGTGGTTCTGGTAACAGAATCACTGTCTTTATTGTATATAAATTAAAATATAGTCGAGGATATATATAAGCAATTTAACTAACATACACCATCGGCCAAACAGGACATTCGTATAATTATATATATTGTATATACGGAAAAAACCGACATTAATGATGTTAATATTTTTGTATATACTTGGTTACAAAATAATTTTGGTATATCACGTGCTAAAGCTAAGGGGGGGACGGTGTCATATCCCCCAAAACACCCAACCCCTATCGGTAGACGCCACTGGCCACCGTAATAAGCCGACGATATACTCACATGCGCTCTCGTACATCTGAGTGTTGTGGATCCCAAGACCGCAGAATATGGCAAAAGCCTCGAACGTCGCTACGTCACAGTCGGTAAACGGAAAACCGGTTTCCTATATACACACGAAATCAAACCACACGATATCATTAGATGGTACACTATTGGCGATTGAAAGCTTATCAATTATCAGGCCGGCGAGGGGTGGAACTGTAACGGGGAAATAGTAAAATAACATATAACAGCGTCCTCGTTACATCTTATCACTTTCAATCACCAATAATATTATATGAACACACGGTTTCACACTAGGCGCTATTGTTAAAAAAAAACAGCAAGACAATGAATGAACGTAGAGATTTTCGTACGTCATTAATCTCCGTCCACGTGTGATTTACACCCTATCGTGTTTCAAAATAATATAATACTATAAAAATAATAATATACCCCGCACCCATGATATAGGTATAGGTATATAAATATAATACAGACTACACACGCAGACGCAGTGTATACGCTATGCGCTATCATCAAAGATAATAATCATTTACAACAAAGCTTTGGAAAGATTTATCAACTGATCAAATAGTTTTCGATTCAGTCGTAATTTGAATTATAATATCTAATGAAAGTTCATGCTTGAACGGACTGTGAACACCTATCTTATTTGATCATCTCTATTATAACAATATAATAGTCTAAGGTAGGTATATGACATCGTAGGTTAGGGAGGAAAACCACAGAGACAGTATACATTGTATTACCCAGTCGATAGATTGAAAAAGATAAGTTATTGAATATTATAACATTTCGGGACAAATGACACGCGCGCACGCACCTTATTTATCAATTGTGCCACTCCGATCACGTCTTTTTTGCCGTTCAATATCGGCATGCATAGTATGGACTTGATGGGCACATGATCTGTACATCCCTCGTCGTTCTCCATGCTCGGTTGTCGGCTTAACGAGGCGGCCCATACTTGCACGTCTGCTATGTTCAATAACTGTGTGTGCCAAAGCGGTATTAGGTATACGTAATTATCATACCTAGGTATATATATTATAGCATAGGTACGTCATACGACGGGTCGATTTACCCGAACAACGCGCGTTACCTGAGTAGAGCTGGCCACTTCTTGCGCTATCTGAAGCAGTTTGGACGGCTTAACGTTTTTATTGATTTTCTTCACCCCAAGCTCCGAACCCAATTCAAAAGCCGTGGTGAAATTGACATCCTGAAAAAGGATCAATCGTCAAAACAATAATATTATACAGGTGGGTAGAGGTGGCTGGCGATCGACAATATTTTAATCGTAAGATAACACCAACAGCAGCTATGTAGATGTTAGAATATAATAGGTATTATATTATTATTCCGGTGTAACGATAAATATACTAACCTTTTGCTGTTCTTGAGTAACGACGACCTCTTCGGCCAACGTGTCGGTGCTCTATATAAAATACAATAAAAACATATTAAATCGTATTCAGAGAGTGAATTATGTGTACGGTTTCCCTTATTGTTTATCTATTTATTTATTATTATTATTTTTTTTTTCGTGGTCTTATTACGTTTTTGGTGGACGCTTTTTTTTCCAGCGAATAATTCCCTGGCTTGGCTCCAAAGTGTTCCAAATGGCTCTATAAAGGAATGAAATAAACTGTACACACACAACTGCGCACATACACATACACACACATATATGAATTGAAAAATAACGTTGCCAAAAAAAAAATCGTACAGCTTCTTCGCATTCCAAGTCCAGCAGGAAGACGACGCAACGTTCGCATTTGATCAGATCTCTGGCCTGGGTCATGATTTTCGATACTAGACAATCAAGATTGTTCTGTTCTTCGAATATGCTTCTAGCCAAACTGAGTAACATCTAAAAAAATCGTTTTACAAATCATTAAAATAGCGTCGAACAACAATTACATACCTATCAATAACGACCAAAATAATGAAGTACAATATATATATTTTTTTTTAAATATACTAGAAGAAATTTATTTCTCTCCTTCCCTCCCCCCACATTCAATAATCGACCTTAATTTTTTAAGTACCTTAATGATGATGATAATTTATTATTATTACATATTAAAATGCAATTTAAAATAGGAAAACTTATATAACGCAATGAACAAGTTTTTATTAAAAAATAACTAATTAAATTATTTTCATGAAATAATGGCATTGAACGCTAAACCTAAAAGTATATAGCACCAAACTATTGAAATGACTTCAATGTCGGGAGATTTATTAGAAAATTTGTTCGTGGTAGTTATTAAAATACTTTACGAAACTTTACATATCTTATGAAGTGACGTTCAGAAATTAAACGGTTAGTTTATGCAATATCAATATACAAATACTAATTAATAATTATAAGTTACGCATAACAATTTATTTATTTTGAAACACGTATTTCACATAGTTTATAAATTAAAGACATGGAATGGATTTCTTATACATTTTTTCTAATTCAAATCTTATAATATTCCAAACTCATTAATTTTATATACCTGCTTTAATTTATTGGTATTTTAAAACTCATTAATCAATTGTATTGATTGTTATTTATAACTAATCTGAATCATATGATAATAATATATTTTAGATTATTGATTGCTATGTAAAAATGTGTACATTTTTATTCATATTTTGTCTTAACTCCAAGTATATTAAACTAATAAAAACTATTAATCATTTGTTGACATTATTAAAATATGTAGGTTTCAAAAATAATAAAAATTCAATTATTATAAATTATGTTTTTAATTTATGGAAATTAAAAAATAAATAAGAAAATGGGGTTTTGAGTACTTAGAAGAATAAGAAAAAATGAATTTAAATTAAATATTAAAATATTACAAATATTCATTCGAGCGGAGTACCTACCTATATAAAGAAACGAAATTAATGTACACTTCGTATTATATAGAAAAATATTTGAATTTGATTTTAAGGTTCGTGATTTTTCTCGTGAATAAAAAAAGCAATAATCTAAAAATATGTAGCACAGTTTATTTTACTATAATGCATCCTTTAACAATGCGGCGACCCAGGTACTAAATTGTCTAAATTTATATTTAACAAAAAACGTAGTAAATTATAATATCATTATACCTACGAAACTTTCAGTAAAAACCCAATCATTCATTCCGGTTTAAATTGAAGTAGAAAATATTATGTAAAATACAAAATGCGACGAGAAAATGTTTCGTTTTCAAAGGACAAACGCCGCGGGTTACAAGACCCAAAGCGGTGACTATTATAATATGCATAAATAGTGATGCGAAAGAAATAATCTTTTCGTAGAATATTCATTATTAAGGTACTAAAAACAGAGAATATCAAGTAACTTAATTTTTTACCCACATAACATCGATTAGTCTAAATATTGAATTACATTTTTTTTTTTGTTATTAAGAAAAGTTGTTTTGTATTCATGCTAAAATACTTTTATGAAATAAACAAACAACTTTTTAAGGACAAATTGACAAAGAATATGCGAGTGTGTAATGCGTTTTACATTGTCTCATTGTCTTTCGACTATTTTTGTATAATAAAATATTGATGTGAATTGTGATCATGTGAAGCATTGTAAACAGAGAAAATGGTAAATGAAAATAATATATTTTCTTCTCTCACATCAGTTACATTATCGTATGCAAAGTGATTACATGCTTTTTCTCGAAAAGTATTTTCGATTTGGAAATATTTTTTTGCATAATTATAAGTCATCGCAAAACAACATAAATATGTTGTTACAAAATTAAATGTTTAGCTATTTTACTCTTTATAATTTTTTAAGTTTTCTGAACGACATCATTCATTTTTAATTCCATAGATCCAAGAACAATATTTTTCTAAGAATTTCATTAATGAATACATTACCTATTATTTTACTTTCTTGATTTTTAATCAGGTAAGTATGGTAATTGAATTGAAAAAAGTCTGGATTTTGAAAACTTGTGTTAAATAGGAAAATAATAAAAATGTAACTCAGTAATGATGAGTAAGTGAGTAATTTAGCTAACTGTAATATAAAATATTAATGAGAGCGATTTGATATCACACCTAAGTGGTATAACCACTTGAATCCATAAAAACGTCGGCGTGAACAGTCCCAAAATTTATATTTTTTAACTTTCCTCCTAAACTATGATAGCTAGAAAGTTGGTTGATAACTCATTAAAAAGAGATTATCAAGTGGACACTTAATGTGGAATTAAAATTTAAAAAACAAATTATTTAATTTTTCACAGATAAAAAAAAAAGCGATATTTTTCTCTATGGCAAGATGGTCTCAAAGGCCTTGAAAAAAAAAAAAAAAAGAAGATTTCTGAAACTGGAAAACGAATTTTGTTGTTTGGGGTCTTGTTAGATTTACATTGGCTAGGAAAAGTGCAGTGAATATTTTCAAAACTTGATCTCCAATCGTCAATTCACTACAAAGTTGTAAAGCTGAAAAAACATTAAAAAATGCCCAATAAAAATTGTTTTGATTTTTTTTTAATGTTCTGTAGTAATAAATTAACTATTAAAGATAAAGTTCTGAAAATCTTCACTGCACTTCTCCTAACCAATGTGAATCTATCAAGACCCCAAACAACGAAATCCACTCTCCGGTTTCGGAGATCTATCTCACAAAATGAAAATGACTTTTTGTGAGGCTGTTCACACCGAAATTTTTCTGGATTCAAATTGTTGTACCGCTTGGGTGTAATATCAGTTAATAAATTTCTAAAAATTAAAAATTTAGAAAGTTCACATGCTGATTCCTGACTTGGCAAGCGTTTTTTTTTTCTGTATTTGTTCATTGAAACGACTTAAAGGTCTTTGTCTATGCTTATCACGAATGAGTAGTAGGGGATATGATCTATTTATCTATGTATATATCACTATATGAATGATACAACCCCCTTCTCCAAGAGAAGACATGTGCAATCTTCTAGTGGAGTGGGGACCTAGTTGGAAACCGGATAACGCGATCGAACGAAAGCACGGGAAATTGGTGAACGCGTAGAGCCCCACACAAATTGTTTGCACTTTGCTATGAATCGAACTGATGATTGTGCCATCCAACCACAAAAATACATTACACAAATTTCATTTTGAACGAATAAATAATTAGTTACAAGTATTAGTTGACAAGTTGACAACATTTTGTGGGGTACCTCTGTCTCTGTGTGACATTCCACTCCATTCATTAAATTCTTATAATAAACTAACCAGGTAGGTACTAGTTTGAAATCAAATTTTTATAAATTTAAATTCTTCTTGAGAATATCAAATTATAAATGTATGCTCTAAGTACCAACAGTGAAAATTTTAAAAAAGAACGACAAAAATAGTAAAAAATTAAAATATTATGCACGAAAAATGATACAAAAAAAAACCTAATACTCATCAGTAATCGAGTTAACGAGTGTTCTTACTCCTATAGGTAACAGGTTAAATAATTTGCCACCGTTAATTTAATTTTTTTCTTCCAAGATTTAACTAAGTACCTTGTCAATTATTGAAATTTGAAAATTGAATATTATTACATTAATCATTATACTGTATGAGAAGTAGTGAGAACCATGAATTTCTATATAGTTATGTCACTACACGGGTTGAAGCGGTAAATATATCTACCAACTACCACTGCCCGTTTATGGAGGTTTTTCTTTATCACGTGATAAAAGACAAAGTAATAATTTTAGAAAATGTCCATATGGACATTTAGAATCGGTGATGTGATATGTGCCGTTTAAAAACATAAAAATTTTATGTGGTAATCAATTCTACCACTTCCCACTTACGAAAACAGTAAAAACATGTTTTACCTGGTTTTGAGATAACACCATTTCAGGTTTTGGTTATTTTAAGTACAATGTATGTAAAAAAAGAAAGAACATTTTTTTTCTATGGATCCACGTGAGCTTGCATACCAATTTTTAGATTAATCGGGTTAAACTAGCGCCTCGTGCTCTATAAACGGCAACCTGTTGAGAGAAATATCTGTTGTATATTTTTATGTTGCACCTAATATGTTTAATATTTAATGCAAATAGGTAAAATTAATTAATTAGTCATAAGTGGATTGATTTAAATATTTTCCAGTAATCTCAAACGTTTGGAAGCAAAAGTGAGACATTCATTCACATGACATTCGCACAAGGTCCTACCAAGTGAAAATGATCACATTGTTATTTTTTAATAGATATAATAATATTTAATGTTAAATTATTAATATTCACCGACAAACATGCGAAAGTGTCCAACAACCGGTTTCCATTACGCCAATCGGCAAAAGTATATTATATTATTAGATACAATTTTATAAAATGTTTATCATAAAATTATATTTATATATTTTATAATACCAAGTAGGTTCGTATAATATAATAATTGTATAATATAATTCATAATTGTGTGTGAAGGTTGATCGGGCGATCACGCACAACACTAATTAATTTCAGTCAATTTATATTGCATACTTATATATATTTTTTTAATTTTTATCTCTTAAGGGGATTCGATACCGTGATTTTCTGTTTTTGTCTTATACACGTGTGACATAGAATTTTAGACGTGTTCTTTGCCAAACGTACCAATTGACATAGTGAAGCGATAAGAGTTCTGAAAATCGACTTGATTCTGTCGTCAAGTCTATTTATTATCGACTTTCTCACATTTTTGATTTTAATTTCTCCAAAAATTAAAATATTATGACAATTTTCTAATTACTCTCTTTTAATATAATGTTTCCATGCATTTGAGGGATACTATCAAAAACGTGGGAAAGTGATCTCAAGTAGTCTTGACGACAAATTCAAGTCAATTTTCAGAATCGGTACGTTCGGTAAAGAACACGACTAAAGTCATATGTCACACTGTTATACTGGACGTATAAATATTAAATTAAAATAATATAATAATATTGATAAAATATAAAACCCGAAATGTTTAGTTATTATATTTCTTCATAATACATAATATTCCATATAGACTGCACGCAAACGAGTGTAGCGTACGATATGCATCACCCGGTATTTTATTTAGTAAAGAACATATTGATCGCTTACTTGATTTCTCTGGAATTCCTGTATAGACTTTTCGAACAGTTGAGCATTTTGTATTCCGATTGCACAGAACGTCAGGTACCTCTGGAATATCTACGCACGCAAACGAGAGAGTCAGTACAAGTTAAGACGTTAGTATTGTTATTACTTTTTTTTTTATAGTTTTTGAATAAAAGAGAAAGACCAGTCGTAACGGTTACAGCTAGTATTAAATAAGCATGTGAAACAATAGTATAATAATAATAATAATAATAATAATGATAATATAATATGAAATAACAGCATACGATATTGCCAATCAAATACCGACCGGACTCAAATAAACAGAATGTGTAGGTGTCTGCCATAGACAGAAATTACAAGAGGGGATAAGAGGGCTTCCGCGATATACCCTTACTTCGCTCGTATAAACTTAGGTAGGTACTTATAAGTTTATAAGTTATTGACTATTCGTTCGAAATTGCATTTTTATACATTGAGATACTCGGGAAAATAATTAGGTAAGGTAGGTAAAAGGTATAAAATGAAATTAAAAATGAACGCTGTCATTAAAAAAACTAAAACTTATAAAATTAAAACAAAAAAAAAAATAGAAATAATGTCGTTTTGTTATGACTTCAAAAAATCTAAAAAAAAATATTTCAAAAGCGTTAGTAAAATGTTTCGAGAAAATTAGTTATAATCTCTAAAACAATCACACTGGATAGGCATAAATAGTATAACATAATGAGGACTTGAATAAAATTGACAATTGTTTTGAAGTAAGTATATATTGTTTATTATTATTATTATTATTATTATTATTGTTATGTATTACTATTAATCGAACCGCACAACACAATGATAACAACAACAACAACGACTACAACATCGAAAACAATAATAATACCTAATTTAATATTATAATGTACCATTGTATTGGCTACCCGTCGTCGTTTGTATTCAATTATAATAATATTAAATACGTATTATTAATGTATTATTATTATACTTGCCTCAACGTCGTGCTCGGTAAACGAGTGGCTGCCGTCGGTCTTGTTGATTATCTGAGCCACTCCGATCACTTCGTTGTCGTAGTTGCAGATCGGCACGCACAATATCAAATTGGTCGTGTAGCCAGTCATGTGATCGATTTCCCGGTTGAACCGCGGGTCCTGGACAAACACGAATAATTGTTATTATTGTTGCGTAGGTATTGTACAGTATAATACATGCGGACAATGGACATAAAAATACGCAGAACGCGCACGTACATCGGACGCGTACAAAGCGATTTGCCGAATGCGCAGCACAACCTCATCGGTGTCTTTTTTAATATTTTTGGTGCATCAAATACAATTTTGAATTTTCGATTGGTTTTTCAGAGTATAGATGTACAGCGAGACACCATAATACAAGTTTAAACGGTAAAAAAAAAAACAAGACTGTATCGTCATAACTCTGCATACCCCTCACGAGCGGCGTAAAAAAATCTGAGTGTCAACTTGAAATAGTTAAATGACATGCGGCAAACTTAAAAATTCCAGAACTACTCAGAATTTTAAACAATAAACGAACAATACTGTAGGATGAGACAATGGGAAAGAGCACTAACGGCGAATCGTCCCGTACGATATCGATGTATGATAATATCTGCGGTGATGTATTTGCGCGTTTTCGGGCCACCTCACAATTTCACGACTTAATATTATTACCATGTAGGTATATAACGTTATAATATGGGAAATAGGCACACAAAATATGCAGAACGTACGCGTACTAAAGGTACCTAAAGTGTATAGTATACAGAGTGATTCGCTGAACGCACTCAACTCCATCGGTGTGACGGTGTTATTTAATAATAGTGAGCATCTATTTAAATTTTAAATTTTCGATTGGTTTTTCGGAGTATAGGTAGGTATACAGCGAGACACCATAGTTAAATTTTAAACGCTTCAAAATGAAAAAAAAACAAGTTTTTACCGTCATAACTCTTCATATCCCTCACGAGCAGCGCAAAAAAATCTGAGTGTCTACTTGAAATAGTTATGATATGCGGCAAACTTTTTTTTTTTTTCAAAACTACTCAGAGCTTTAAACAATAAATGCACAATACTGTAGGATGAGACTGTGGGGAAGAGCACTAACAGTGATTCATCCTGTTCAATATCGATCTATGATTCGCTGGAATCGCGGTAAAAAAGTCCGAGGCATAAAAAGTCCGCCGTAGATAAGTCCTAAGCCTAAAAAGTCCAGAGTGAAAAACTCCGAGATAAAAAAGTCCGGAATATTATATTATATACATAACAATATTTAAATTAATTAGTTAAAAAAAAATGCAATGATTATTATTATGTACGAGTACTTATAGTATAATAATCTTAAAAAAAAAAAAAATCGACATAATTATTACACACAAATAAAATATACATAATATATTATAATGATCATGATTTATTAATTAATTTGAGTATTAACTATCGCCATACAAGATATTATACAAAAAAAATTCAATGATTATAATTATGTACTTAGTATAATAACCTAAAAAAAATCAAAATAATATAGTATAAAAATATTTAAAATAATATAATATTTAAAAAAAAATTTCAATAATTACTATTTTTATCTAGGCCTTGTTCTAATATTATGACCAACTTTTTCTAAAAATTCTTCAATGGTAATTGAATGATTAGCTATTCTTTGGCATAAAGTAACTAGTCGGATATGTGTTGAATTTTTTTTTCCCCGGCGCTCCCATGCTGTCGATAGCTAATTTTGCTTTATCTGCCGCTACTTCCAATCTTATTTTTTGGATAAGTGTCCAAATAGTCGGATGACTGTGACCAACTAAATAACTAATCCTCGATTCGCATGTATTATTTGTTCGGTGGCCACCATTCATCGTTGTTTTATGTACATTCCAAGTATTCGGTGGAAAAAGTGGACTTATTTTTTAAATTTGAATTTGGTACCAGCCCCTACTTTTCTAAGTGGTCCGTTTACGTAGGTTGCATCAAAATAATTTAAAAGATCTTCTCCTTCAGGAGAAAAAATTGTTTTAAGGTAAGCAATTCCTTCGAAAACATTAGTTATTGGTACATACGAGATTAAATATAAATTTTGTCAGGTAAATAATTTAGTTAAAATTTATATTTATACTAATTGGTAGTTTGACTGTGCATCACATGGTATTTTACTCAATATGTACTGGACATTTTCACCACGGACTTTTTAACCGCGAACTTTTTTACTCGGACTTTTTTTCCTAAGACTTATTTACCTCGGACTTTTTGGTATTATACCGATTCGCTGAACTCGCACAACTCAATCGGTGTTATTTAATAAGCGTCTATTCAAATTTTGATTTTTCGATTGGTTTTTCTTATTGCCAATATAAAGAGACCATAATATTATTTTAAACGTTTAAAAATGCAAGTTTTATAACATCACAGGATAGTTACAACTTCTCTGCACAATCGGCGTAAAAACATCCGAGTGCACTTGGACATAATAATATTATATGCAACAAACCTAAAAATGCCAAAAGCCATCAGTGTTATTTAATGATAGTACATCTGTTGAAAATTGGATTATTCAAATAGATTTTCCTAGTATGCAGAGACCATAATATCATAATATTGTTTTGAACGTTTAAAAAAACGGTTTGCACCGTCACGGGATAGGTATTCCTCGTAACTCCTCTGCCCATCACACGTGGCGTAAAAAAATCCGAGTGCCTACTTGAAAATATTAAAATGTGCGGCAAACTTAAAAATTCCAGAACTACTCAGAATTTTAAACAATAAACGAACAATACTGTAGGATGAGACAATGGGGAAGAGCACTAACGGCGAATCGTCCAGTACGATATCGATGTATGATAATATCTGCGGTGATGTATTTGCGCGTTTTCGGGCCACCTCACAATTTCACGACCTTAATATTATTACCATGTAGGTATATAACATTATAATATGGGAAATAGGCACACAAAATATGCAAAACGTACGCGTACTAAAGGTACCTAAAGTGTATAGTATACAGGGTGATTCGCTGAACGCACCCAACTCCATCGGTGTGACGGTGTTATTTAATAAGCGTCTATTCAAATTTTGATTTTTCGATTGGTTTTTCGGAGTATAGGTAGGTATACAGCGAGACACCATAGTTAAATTTTAAACGCTTCAAAATGAAAAAAAAACAAGTTTTTACCGTCATAACTCTTCATATCCCTCACGAGCAGCGCAAAAAAATCTGAGTGTCAACTTGAAATAGTTAAATGACATGCGGCAAACTTAAAAATTCCAAGAGTCACAATTTTAAATATAAACGCACAATACTGTAGGATGAGACAATGGGAAAGAGCACTAACGGCGAATCGTCCCGTACGATATCGATGTATGATAATATCTGCGGTGATGTATTTGCGCGTTTTCGGGCCACCTCACAATTTCACGACTTAATATTATTACCATGTAGGTATATAACATTATAATATGGGAAATAGGCACACAAAATATGCAAAACGTACGCGTACTAAAGGTACCTAAAGTGTATAGTATACAGGGTGATTCGCTGAACGCACTCAACTCCATCGGTGTGACGGTGTTATTTAATAAGCGTCTATTCAAATTTTGATTTTTCGATTGGTTTTTCAGAGTATAGATGTACAGCGAGACACCATAATACAAGTTTAAACGGTAAAAAAAAAAACAAGACTGTATCGTCATAACTCTGCATACCCCTCACGAGCGGCGTAAAAAAATCTGAGTGTCAACTTGAAATAGTTAAATGACATGCGGCAAACTTAAAAATTCCAAGAGTCACAATTTTAAATATAAACGCACAATACTGTAGGACGATACAATTAAGGGGGGAGGGGATAGGGGGGAGGAGATAAGCACGAACGGCGAATCGTCCGGTGCATATGATATAATAATTGTACTCGTGATGCGTATATTTGTTTTCGGGCCATCTCACAATATTTCACGAGCTTAGAATATTATTATCATTATTAGATAAACCGAACACGACCGCATAAAATACGCGCATACACTATATAATATTATAATATCAGACATGTATATTATACATATTACATACGTATTATAATATATCGAACTCGACGTGTGTCTGATACACCTAACCAAAAAAAAAAAAATACGATCAATTCGTACTTTACAGCATAATGCATTATGTAATGTTATGCACATAATAATATATCACAGTGGACAAAAATATATTATATAATATGCAGCACGGAATAATATTACTACTGCATGACGGCATATACTATATAATACAGCTGAAACGTGTAAAACGTGAGTTTAAAACATTTTTTCTTAAAATGGTATACCTACCTTAGTATGGTATATAGGTACCACGGGTACATAATGCTATTATCGTTAACTACCGCTGTAAAATCATTATTATTATTGTTATTATTATTATTATTATTATTATTATTGTTATTATTGTATTTTGTGACGTATACTGCAGCGCTGAATAAAGGAGAACAGTATAGGTACCTACCTAAGTATTGTAGTTGTTTCGAAATCGGTTCATTATCGCACATCAAAAACAAAACAAGAACACGACCATGTCACACGTGCTCGTGTGTTTTGTAGCTGATACGTTTATTATATTATTGTTTGGCCGATAACTTAAACGATACCTATTCGATATTATATGTTATATTATGGACGTGAACGCCGTACGTGTTTTAGGAGCCTATACATTATTATGATTTAACAAGAAAATAATATAGAATCGGTTTTGATTTCGTTCTTTGGTATAGGTGAAGCGAATAACATCCATTTTCTCTAAAATTAAATACATTCATTAGGTATGCAAAATTGCAAAGAAATCCGAACGGGATAAATGTTCAATTAAAATGTTTTAAGTACCCACTCTTTTTAAATTTATATGAAATTCTAGCTCGTTGAATATTAAACAAAATAACAACGTTTTGAATAGCATCCTTTAATTAAAAATATTTCCCTTTTGAAAAACAGAGAAACATGGAAGAATGGTAGTATAATAAATTAAGTATAAATTCGTCGAAATTTGAATTGTAAAGCTCGAATTTCTGAAACTTTGCCAGCAACTTTTTACTCATTTGGAAAAATTATAATGGCACCCTCAGTTTTTGAGGAAAAAAATATTCGAGTATACTTTTTTTAAATAATAATAGTTACAATAATCGTAAACGTAATAGAAATTAATTAATATTTACAATAGTTGTAATTTAAGTTTAAGATTCAAGTATAATAATACTATTTCTAATCATCAAACTAAACAGTATAAATAATTACATAATAATATAATATAGATTTAACACATTTATAAATGCTGTGTAATAGATTTATATTTTAATGAATATTTGAAATTACATTATAAGTATAAAATATGCAGTTATTCGCTTATGAAGGACAACAAATTAAGAAAATCGATTTTGTCCAATATTAGTTTTACGTACAAATTCCCGTTTTCTCTTATGTTTTTTTTACTTTCAGTTTTCCCGATTATTTTTAAAATCAATGTTCATTTTACATTTTTAACCGATTTTCTACCAGAAACCGCATCTTTAAAGTTGAAGATCGAAATATTTTTCTGCTCCAAATGGTGGGGACAGACACAAAAAGATAAATAAATAAAATAGCTGTCAAGATGGTAACCACTTTGTTGCCAGTGTACGGTAAGTGTTGAGTTACTGATCTGAAATGGATATGTTACATTCGAGTTCAATGATAAATCGTTGTATAATATGTACAATATGTACAATATGGTAATATAAATACGACGATAATGTTTCTGAGTGAAGAGAGTCTAACTTTTTGATAACCTTAGTTACCAGACAATTATTTTAATAATAATATTATAATTTTAACAAATGTTCGTATTTATTTATTTATTTTTTTAATTTCTGATTGTTTTGAAAAGTACTGGACATTTTTTGGCTTTGACCTTTCAAAATACTAACAAGATACAATTTTCAACCAGAAACCATTGTCAAAGTTGAAAATTAAAGTATTCTTTATACTACCTATAAAAAGAGATTACCTAATCATAGATACAAAAAAAAACTTTTATACCCACATTGATCACATTTGCAAATGATTTGCTATTTTATATAAAACCTATCCGGGTACTCATAGTAAACCAATGTTACAAGTGCGTAATACTCGATAGTTTTCCCATACAAGGAAAATCTATGAATCATAAATATGTTTTTGTTAATAAGTAACCACCATATAAGAACGAAAACCTCACAAAAATAGGTCAGAAACACAAAAAGTGTAGTGTACTCAGCCCAGAAACATATTATTATGTTAATAAAATAGGTACACATCACTGTAAAGTCAATACACTAATCACTCTGCTGAGAATCCAAAATAACTGTTTTTTTTTTTTTTTTACACTGTTTACTTGGCTGTAATATTTCATTGCAATTTCATCAAAAATATATTTGAAAATACTAAACATCAATATGAGTACAAAACGTCCACCCTGCAAAATGTTCTACCTTCAAACATCTAAAAAATTCATTAAACACGATTAATATCTGATAATGTACACATGTATCGAAGCCTGTGCCTACTAAAATTTAACGGGATAACATGATTCATCAAATTTGCAATAAATAATTAATGTAGTTCTATACAATAATAATAATAAACATACGCGTGTAGAAATTTACTTAGACATAACCCAGTATGGTACCGAAAACCGTCTTCAAAGTTTGTATACCTACTGTGTATAACACTGTTTACTTTGCTGCAATATTGCATTACGATTTCATTACAAATATTATATATGTATAAAATATGAAAGCTATACTAAACACCAATACGAGTACGAAACGTACTACCTTCGAACATCTGAAAATTCATTAAACACGTTTTGCAATAATTTAAGTACACAAGCGTCGAAATGTGTACTAAAATTTATCGGGACAATATGATAAATCAAACTCGCAATAAATAAATACGCAGTTACTATGTAAAACATATATTTTCCGGACACACGCGAGGAGAAATTTACCAGAAGTAACCCCCGTTCACGTCGTCGTATATAATATTATGTTCGAACAATTTTCTTGAGGATTTTTGTATCGCTAAATATTTCATGTGCACACGCCACCGCACTCAGTCCTATCCAGAAAGTTTGTTTACTCTGGAGACGTGAACTCCCACGTAAGTGTGTCAGTGGCATTTGGAGGCGTTCCGTCCTATTGATTAAACTATAATATATAGTGCCGTCCGTAAAATTATTTACTTAGAAGCGACGTTTCAAGCTCACACGAATTATATAGAGGCGTAGTAATTAAAAAATTATCAATTTAATAATTTGAACGCTACACCGCGTTTACAATATATTATTGTGCATGATAACAATCGTCGACCTCACTGTAAAACTTTTCGGCGTTTTATACCTTATGAGTATTTCTTCGAGTTAAAAATGTGCATTATAGTAAAACTACGGTTTTAGACCTTCTGACAAATTCTGATTAATCATACAACTAGTAATAATTATTTTTCGATCAGCCGATTTCGTTTAACGAAACGTTATACTCGCGGCAGCGCATGTGTTGACTCCATCTTATAAATATACCGCTCGCAACATTGCAAATTTGTGTTTAGCAAAATCCATTTTGTGTCGTAATTTTCAACTTAAGGGTGGATTGACTTTTTACCATATTTAAAGTTAGGAATAACTTATAAAAACCCATTTAATGTACGAGCATCTATATTAGCAATCATTTTTTTTTACCGATATAATATTATACTTTATCATGTTTTTGCATATTTAAACAAAATTAACTGCACAATTTATTATTTTATATTGCATGTAAATTATATACCTATATTGGTAGTTATAATAACTCACTTTAAAATTAAAATATCAATAAAAACCTACGAAATTACCGGGATAGTAATTTTACCTCTAAATTAATTGTAATAGGTTAATTCCTCCAAATTTAAAAATTAAACAATGCATTCTTCTTCTGAACGCACATATTTCGCAATGTTCCACGTTTTTATTATTAAGACGAAAACAACACATGTGGGTGTAATGAAAAGATTATACAATTTATTGCTAGCAGAAAACACGAAGGAAATATCGCGTTCGTTCATATTGGCGTTGTATAAATTAATATGACACGACATATTATTATAGATTTCCATGCATAATATATTATTATAAAATCCGAACTCATAATATTACGAAAAATAAAACAAATATGAATGCTGCAATAATTATAGTCAAATTGTGATAAATAATATTATAATATTAACATGATAGCTTTCAGATGCAAGAAATACACATGCATATGTTGGAAACGAATTGAATACACACCAAAATTTTAAATTTTCTTAGTCTTAAAATGAAACAGGATAATAACATTACTTTTAGTATATTTTATTTTTTTATATTTTATCCCATGACACACTAAACATTTCAACACTTACAACAATTATGTTGTACTATCGCTCGACTTTTCTTTTGAATAGTCCAAAAATATAATCCTCACTCTCCTGCATGTATCTATAATAATATAATGTTGCATTTTGGATTTTTCATTTGATGTTATATTATGGTATGTTTTAAAACGCATCAAAAAGTTTCGTAAGTGATAACTACCGTTTAAAATTTAAAATTCCAATTGAAAATTGTATTAATAGTTATTTTTTACAGATTCGGCAACATTAACAACTTTTTGGTTTAAGTATTATTGTGGTAAATATTACCATTGATTATAAATAGTATAGACAGCTCACTGCAGTACAAAATACACTGTCCTTAGTTTTGGCGGGTACCGTAATAATCGCTTCAGTAGATAATAGGACTGAGGACTGAGATTTGTGATGAGCTGTGACATCGAAGCCGAAAATGCGAGGACAGGCTATAAGACGTTTTGCCATTTTGGTCACCGATTACCTATGTAATATGTTTAAATACTTAGAAATAATAAAGATGGTCTATAATATACCTACTATTAGGTTTAAATTGACAAAATGTTATGATCATGTTCCATTTTAAAATACAAATATGTACGCGATGTCCACAATGTAATTTATTGTATGATAAACATTGTATCTACCTATATATTATTATATAAACGATCTATGTTTTTATTTTTTTATTGACTTCAAGCCCGGCTACTATGGCCATTAGCTATTGTAGAGATTACGGTTGGTACGGTTGATACGGTTGGTTCGCAGCACGTGTATGTGTGGCGAGGATTTGTTACTAGGAGCCCGAGTGGTCACCCATCCGAGAATAAATGGCACAGGCCGATGCTGGCACTTAGAGCGCATTAGTGACTGAAGTCAGACAGTACGCCACAAATTAGCCATATTGTAATATAATCACATTAAAATATTAAATATTTATTAATACAATATAAATAGGTACTAACTATATTATGGTGAACAATAAAAGGAGTATGAATGTACCTATTTATTTTACTGCTAAATTGTATGTAGTTCCCTCCAAGGCAGTAGCTGGAACAAATTACCGAGAAGGGCTTAAACCCAAATCACATATTTTCATAATATCAAAATCATTCTAATTAGAATCTACTTAGACTGAACCATGATTGAATATAATAACTGGTTGTGTATTGTATTCAACATTTTTGTTTTTAGCTTTATTAATCAACGATTGTTTTGTTTTTGTAAACGAGTTAACGTTTAAAAATCCATGTGTCTTAAATCTTGGGTCAAGTTCGCTTCTTCAAAATTTGTGTTTTTTCAGCGTCTAGATTCTTGAATCCATTTGTTGTTTCATTTATAAATAATTTTTGTAAAATCTGGTGAATCGTAATATTGTGAATCTAATTTATACAATGTTTAATAAATAGGTACTCTACTGATTATAACAGAGTTACTGATTATAACAGAGTTAGAAATTGAAACGAGTTTTTCACAACTTATTTTAATTGTTATTTCTTTAAAATATTCCAGAACCTCACACGATTTAGATATTATTATGATATACATAATTGGGTTATTTAATAAGTATATCTATACATTTTGTTAGTTGCAAAATCAGGATTTTTCAAAACAGAGTAAATCAGAATTTGATATCTTCGTTACTTTATACTAAGTCGTTATTACTATATACTGCGTAACCGTAATAACTTCTACAAATAATTGATAATACGCAAAATGTTTCTTTAAAACCGTTTTCAGAAATACTATGTCTTGTTTGTACTTTGCTTTTTATTATAATATAAGATTTATACCATAACATGGTCAATGGCGGGGGGGCTGAAGCCACCTTAGCCCCCCCCCCACATGGATACGCCACTATATAAGTTTTAACATTGATACGTTTTGCCGTTGTGGACGACAATGTTCAACAATTTTAATATCCATATAATATGGTACATTGGTTATTATTTAATAAACAGTCGGCAGAATCAACATAAACAAATCAATATTAAAACGGTGGTATCGATAAATCCTCGTGGCTTCGTGTAAGTGTAACGTTCTATATAGTTTGATTAATAATTTAAACCGGTATAATTACAGAGGGGTAAAATTCACCTAACGAAAACTAGCAAATTTTACCTCTTGCTGAAAAAAACATCAAATTATTTATAAAATTGATTTATTTATTTCTTTTCAAAGATTAAAACTAGTTAAAGTACCTAATATTTTATTTATTCCATATAATTAGTTTAAAAAGTTTCAGATACCAAAAAATATAAATTGCATTTGATTGAACAACTTGTTTAATCATACTATAAATATTATAAAAAATAATAAGTAGCCATCAAACAAATACACAGTATTCCCACATTTTTAGTTAATCAGCCGTTTCGGTCATAGAATTTTCTTTCAAAATGATATACTTACACTACATAGAATTTCAAGTATATTAAGATCATTTTAACAAGGGTTTGATGGCATGTAGAATAAATAAATATACATATATAAAATAAAATAAATATATACCATTTACCTTATACTACTATAGACAAGAACTGTGTATAAAACAGCAATGGTGTAAAAACATCTCTCACTGATGTAACTTGTCTTGACGACGAAATATAATAATCTTTATATCTATAAATATAACCCTACTACCCTGCACTACCATCATATTGAGTAATGGACTAATCAAAAAGCAACCTCTATGCTGTTACGCTTTCCATACACTCATTTCTTGTCTAGTAGTATAAGTTCTATGATAAATACTAATAATATTAATATCCAAGGTGGATTGAATCCGCCTCGTTAATAAAATTTGTATTTACAATCAATGATAGCGCGTACAATCTACATTTATAATATTATGGATAACTTCGGTTTATGTATACCGTGTGTTCCAAAAATCAGGGGCCACTTTACCACTCATTACCATGTAAATATTTTTCAATTCTGTTTGTGGGACGTTAAACTAGACTAATGGATCATACATTTCTATGACTTACAATGTTTTTAACTCATGTATCTTGCGCATGCGCGATAAAACTTACATTTATTTAAATGGCAACCCGTAATTTTAATATCATATTCGGGTTCATCGATTTTTTTCAAGCCATTTTGATACATCAACTTGTGTCCTAAGCCCAAAATTGACTAAACTAGAGCTAAGTAGAATTTAAAAATTTAAAAATTAAATTTAATTAATTTTTTTTTTCTAACTGTACGTACTTATTTTTTTCTTCTAAGCGCCGTGAAACAAACAATCAAAATTATTATTACTAAACTAATTAACTATTTACTATTTATGAATTATTATCTTAATTTATTATTACACATTATGAAATTGCATATGGTCTCAATTGGCCGAAACCAAAAAGAAGAAGTGTATTTTTGTTTCCATCAAAATTATAATTAAGTATCTATTAAAATAATAATGAGAACTGGTGTTTCTAGTTTTGTTATCTACCTATAGGTACCTATTAAAATGTCATTAGCTATTTTTATATTAGGTATTATGGAACTCATTATCAGAGTCATGTGTCATTGCGGTCTTAGTAGTTCGACGTTTATGTTCGCTATTGTCAATACCTTTAGGTATTATAAAGTTTTAGTTTGAATTTTGTTAGAATAAAATATTAATTATGAATAATAGTGAAAGAGTACAGTTACTATTGATCTATGGAAAATGTAACAGAAACGCACGAGAAGCAACAAGAATGTACGCTCAACAATATCCAGATCGGTATCACCTCAATCGTACTTACGTTCAAAAACTTGAAAAGTCATTGATTGAAACTGGTTCATTTAATAGAACAAATGCTGTTCAACAACAACCACGGGTAAATCAACATGTTAATGAAGTTATTGAAAATCAAGTTTTAGCGTATGTACATCTTAACCCACGTTTGTCTGTTAGACACGTCGGACATGAAGTTGGCATACCTAAAACTTTAGTTCATAAGATTTAAAAAAAAATAAACTACATCCTTACAAACCAGACTTAGTCCAACATTTACGCATAACAGACCCAGAAAAAAGATTAAATTTTATTTCTTGGGTTATGGTGACGTCTGAGGATGATCCATTATTAATTAATCATATTTTGTGGACTGATGAAAGTAAATTTACTCTTAATGGAATATTAAATAAGCAAAATAATCGTTATTGGTCGAATGAAAATCCTCACTGGACTGTTCCTACAAACTTCCAAACATGTCGGGTTACATATGTATGGGTTGGTTTGATTGGTGGTAAGTTACTTGGGCCCCATTTCTATAACGGAACTTAAACGGGAAGAAGATACTTAGATTTTTTGCATGATGACTTGCAATTACTCCTTGATGATTTACCATTAGATATACGTAGAAACATTTATTATCAGCAAGACGGGTCACCTGCTCATAATGCCCGAATTGTCCAAGAATTTTTGAGAGTAAGATTTGGCGAAAAATTTATTGCAACACATGGACCAGTAGAGTGGCCCCCAAGGTGACCAGATCTAACAACGTTAGATTTTTTTTTGTGTGGACACTTGAAAAATGTTGTGTATGCTGATCCTCCAATCAACATCCAAGATTTAAAGAATAAAAATACACACGCATGTTACCTCCTAAACGAAAACCAAATACTGGTAGCAACTAATCGTGAATGTTTACGACGATTTGAGGCATGCACTTTACATGACGGAGGGCCTTTCGAACAGTTTATTGAATAGTTTATGTTTGTAATTTCTGTAAATTAAATTGTAAATAAAAATGCATAGTAATGTTAAAAAAAATAAAATAGAAATTTTGTTTCTTGAAAATACATGTTTAAACTATGTTATTTCATAATGCGTAATAATAAAATAAGATAATAATTCATAAATAGTAAATAGTTAGGTAATTAGTTTAATAATAATAATTTTGATTATTTGTTTCACTGTGTTTAGAAGAAAAAAATAAGTACGTACAGTTAGAAAAAAAAATTAATTAAATTGAATTTTTAAATTTTTTAAATTCTACTTAGCTCTAGTTTAGTCAATTTTGGATTTAGGACACAAGTTGATGCATCAAAATGACTTGAAAAAAATCGATGAACCCGATTATGATATTAAAATTACGGGTTGCCATTTAAATAAATGTAAGTTTTATTGTGCATGCGCAAGATACATGAGTTAAAAACATTGTAAGTCATAGAAATTTACGATCCATTAGTCTAGTTTAATGTCCCGCAAACAGAATTGAAAAATATTTACATGGTAATGAATGGTAAAGTGGCCCCTGATTTTTGGAACACATGGTATATTGTAGACTGTAGTACCTACCTATATACATACTTAGTAGCTTTTGATTAAATATTAATAAATATATTTAATAAACTTACATAGTTATTATTCGTATGATAATACTAATAAATATTATACCATTCATAATCAATGAAATACTAAACATCTATACATTGTTGGTTTTACCGTATAGCTGGGTACGATTTTACACGAACTTAAACGTATAAATCAAGCGAAATCAATGAAACCGTTTAATAAAAACAGTCCAGTTTTATCGGCCTTAATATTATGCTGTATACATTGTATTCAAAAACCAGTTACTATTTTACAATATTTTTCTGTTCATATCATAATATATTATGATAGTGATACGGTATCTGACTATACATATTTGATATAATAATGTTGTCTGAAAATCTAATTTAATTTAATGCTTAAAGACTTTTTAGATTCTGAGTGGAACGATGAATGTATTGATTTTACAATGATGTGTGTTTTTATATTTTTTTTTAAATTTTTTTTTGTGTCTGTGTACGCGATAAGTAGTCGAAATAATGCTTCGATTGTCAACTTCAGTATTTTTTTCCATTGGAAAGTGAATATCGTTGGTGCAATGGGGAGGTCAAAATTTAAAATTCCCAGTAATTTTCAAAAGCGCCAAGAAAAACAAAAGAAAAATTAAGGAAAAACGGGATTTTTTACGCAAAATCGATTTTTCACAAAATTGAATTTGGTTTTTGTTGTAACTTTAAAACAAATGACCGTAGATACATGAAATTTTCACTGGTTGTTTATATTTTCATTTTCTATACACCATAATATTTTCCAAATATTTTGACTTATTTTGAACTGTTTACGGACATTGTCAGTTTCCATTTTTTTTAGTTTTTTTTTTCTATAAATATCAATAAAATTTTATCTGTTGAGTAAAAAAGCTTGAAAATTTAATAGAAGGCTCCTACTATATTGTAACAATGGCATTTGAAAAATATTAAAAATCCTTAGTCACAGTTTTTATTTATAAGCATTTAAAGTTCAAATCTTGACAAAATACGGAAAAATAACGAAAATTAGCAAATTATTTTGAGTTGAGAATTCATAAATATTTTTCTTTTTAAATCTAAGATTTGAAAATGTAATACAAGATTACCCATAAGTTTGTCTACTTTTATCAAAAAAAAAAATGTCTACAAGCAAATCAAATTAAATTTTTATGAACGTTTAAAATTCATATTTCTACAACATTTGATATTCACTCGATTTCTCATGTAACGATTTTCTTATTTTATTGTAATTAAAAAACGAATGACTGTAGATACTTGAAAATTTTACTGAGTATTTACATTAGCATTTTCTATACGCGATAAAATTTTGAAAATAATTTGACTCTTTTTGAGCTGTTACGGACATTGTCAGCTTTCAATTTTTTTAGTTTTTTTTTCTATAAATATCAATTAAATTTTATTTGTTGGGAAAAAAAGCGTGAAAATTTAATACAAGGCTCCTGATATATTTTTACAATAGCAGTTGAAAAATATTAAAAATACATGGGCACAATTTTTTTTTATAAGCATTTAAAGTTCATATTTCGACAAAATTTATAATTTAATAATTATTTTGTAGTGAAAAATGTATAAAATGTTCAACTTTTATAACTAAGGATTGAAAATTTAAAACAAGGCTCCACGTAAATAGGCTATATATAAATTACTTTATGCACAATAATATCATTGTTACAGTTTTCGCTCAGAATCGTTTTTCTTATACAATGATATTATATATTTATTATATCATTGAATTCAAATTTAACACCATTCATTACAGTGACCCACTTGTAACCTACTGTACAGCAGAGCGACATCCACTTACCCACCTTTTTAACAATTAAAACTGAGTAACTGACTTTCTTTGAAATTAATATTTATCATATCTTAGTGTAAAATTATAATATCTAAACACTAACGACTTTGAACCGTCATAAGTCTAATCGATTATTATAACAACCAGCTAATATTAAAGATAAGTTGTTTAGGATATTTCTTAAGAAAAACTTTTGCCATTTGGATGTCATTACATGGGTACTTTATTGTACACATTCTGAATACTAGCCAATATATTTGTTTAGATTATATTACTTTTATTATGGTTACTTGGCCCAACATACGAATCCCCAACACTAAGAAAACAAATTTGTTATTTGTATTTAATTTATCGAAAAAAAATTCCTAGAACTAATTTCATGAACAAAAAATAATAATAATAACACTATACGGGTGATGCATACTATTATATCTAATTATAAAACGTTTGCAACTATACAGTGTGATTCACCAAGTATGCTCTGACCCACCTTTTATACTTTAATTACCATATTTTCAAACATTTTATTTGTCACGCAATTAGCAGCAATACAAACTTATTTTTTTTCAAAAAAAACCCTTTTTATATTAGTACACTGTTGGGGAGATGATTTCTTCGAAAACGTTGATATACATAAACATAAGTTCAAACATTTAATTCCTGTAAATTAAACTTTAAGTATTAAGGATAATTATAGTTCATGATAATAAGTTTCGAAAATATGGGGCCTATGAATTATGATGATTTGAAAATTATAGTGATTAATATAATTTTTACTATCTACTTCATGATTTTTTTATATTATCCAAAAGATAGAATCATTTTTTTACTGTAAAACTTGTAAACATACACATTAAATTACACGTAAGTAATTGTAAAATCAATACATTCATTGTTTATTGTTCCATTCAGAATCTAAAAGACTTGATTCTCCCCCTTTTCGCTTATAGCGGCAATCTCACCGGTAATAGGTATTTTTGGTCAGGTGCATATTGTATGTATTGATAGATAACCATAGAAAACACAGACACTAAGACTTTTGTGTAGGTATATTATACATTCCACTATACGGAATGACATTTTAAAAATAGAAATAATTATTAATTTTTAATCTTGACCCATCTTATACATATTGTTATTAATACTAATAAGAAGTACTTAGGAAAGGGGGTTTTTTTTATAGACATTCTACAAACATTGTTTTTTCCGTTAACCACCAATCTATATTTCAGATTATATTGATGAGGCATACACGCGGTGAAAGTTTTTATAGTTGGATAGTGATCTTAAACGGTATACGTGATAAATATTTCTACAAGTCTATGAAAACTAGAAGGTCCTAATAGTATGATCTTACATTTTAGGTTTCAATTAGAAATAAGGAAATCAGTATAGTTTTTTGATTAAGGTGCCTAATATTTTAATATGTCGTTAATGTATGATGAAACCATTTTGCTACATATCCAAAAATACGCGTTTATCATAGTATCATTCATTCATTAATTTAGCTACGAATAACTTAGGATAGTTAAACTAGTTCCATTTCTATATCGAACATTTTTAAATTATATCTCTTTTCAAAAAGTAATGTTTTTATTTTTAATTGGTAATTATAAACAGAGTATCCACTTGGCTACACCACCATCAGTATGGTGTTCAGTATTTCTTAATACCATATAGGTACTTAACTTCTATAGCAACAGTTCTGCAGTACATCCCTAATAATATGTAGGAAGGTAGTTAATTTTAATATATAGGTTTTACGGGTTTGAAGTCGTTCATGAATGTTTATTCGATTTTAAAATGATAAAAATTGCATTATTCATTCTCTGAGATTTTTGTTATCGTGTTGATTTTTAAGTGTAATATTACTGTCGATATTATCGAAATTGCATTACTGTAATCTATCATCATTATAATAATGATTAATGAAATTACTGATCCATTAGATTCAAAATATGCTATAGTAAATATACACTGGTAATTATCTATGTATTGCATTGATATACATACAAATTAAGTGTTACACTTTTTTCTAATCACACCGCGTGTGCTTGTGATTTTTACTTATTTTATCAAATGGTTGTGCCCAAACTACTATAGTTTGACAATACTACAATAATAATCTTGATTTACCAACTATAAAAATAAAACTTATTGGTACACGTTCAGTATTATAATTTAAATAATTTAATTGATTCTCTATTTTCATTCACTATAAATTATTAGTCTTGTATATTCAAATATCAGCTTGAAACCAAATCAAATTTATAAATAAATAATATAATGAGAGATGTTGGTTAAGTTTTTGAAATGAAATATTAATACCATTTTAAATAACCCGATAAATGTATACAAAGGTGTAAGCTGCAAACACATTTCTTAGATTGAAAAATTACTTAAACTCATTTTTTTTTTTTGTACAAAAAGTTTGACCAAAACATTATTGAAATATAATACGCTTTAAAAATTTATGGACTCGATAACTTTATGTCATTATAAAAAAAAACTTTGCTCGTATAGTTTTCCTTAAAATTATGTTAAAAAGTTTTTTCCCGAGTACTTGAAAAGTTTTTCCACTTTATTCTCTATTCCTCTAAATCATTCAACTTGTCGTCCTTGAAGATGAATGTGAGAATAAATACAAAACTAAAATAATCGAAATTATCACAACTCCGTTTCGTCAGCACTGCCATTTTCGAATTTTAATACCAAAAGTTGACAGTATTATGTACTTTTTTATGTACAATTTTATACAAGCAAAATAAAATTTTGAACACCCCCCCCCTCCCCCCCAAACACGAGAAAACCAGTTATTGCCATGCGCGTGCTGGAGAAACGTTTCCCCAGCACTCCTTTTGCAAAAAGTTGAACAAATTAAATTTTGAATGGTACAGTATTATGTACTTTTTTATGTACAATTTTGTACACCCCTCCCCTCCCATTCACGAGAAAACGTGAATTGCTATTTCTGTTAGTACTCATATTCAATATATTATATATATATATATATTTATACAACAAATTTACAATTTATTCTTGACTAGAAAAATAAGCAAATGTGAAAAAGTACCTAGTTATTACATTTAAATCTTTTGAGGGGAAAAGCCACCTATTTTGAGATTTTATTTTAAGTATGCAACTTGGTAAATAAAAATAAAAATAAAACAATTCTAATTAATTTTAAAGTATACCTACCTATAGACAGTAAAAAAATGTTTATCTTTGGTAATATTAACAAGAAAAAGTATATTGTACAGTAAAGTTATATTTTAAAATGTGATTTTGCTTGTACAAAATTGTACATAAAAAAGTACATAATACTGTCAACTTTTGGTATTAAAATTCGAAAGTGGCAGTGCTGGCGAAACGGAGCTAATTATCACTAGTGTTTTTCAAACCTTTGAGCTAAAGCGTGGAAAATATAACAAATTATTTTGATGTAGTGCTTTTGTTGCTCCAGAGCTTATGAATATTATTTTAGAAATCGAACGTAAGCATTCACAAAAACATGAAATCATTGCTAAATATTTCACATAGTCTTACATGAAATTTAAATCTTAGAACTTCATTGACAAACGTATAATAAATTATAGCATGGTTAATAACACGTCAGTACATTATAATTGAATGTAATAGATTTTATTATACCCTCAAAATATGTATCATAATATATTTATTTAACGGGGTGCCGCCAATGGGCGTCTTCGCCTAGCTTGTCCTTCTATTTATATTTTGGTTTCATTTTATCTAACTTCCTTAATGTAATTAAAAAAAAAATTATATATTTTTATTTTAGAAAGTTCAATTTTAGGATTGCGTAAACTTTTTAAAACATGTTTATGGCAATAGAAATGTGTATTGTAAATATTATAACTCCCAGTACCTATATACCCATAAAAAAAATAAAAATAATGATCAGATCCAAATTTTAAAAATTATTAAAATGTAAATGCGCGTTTTTAACGAAAAGCATCATAAAATAAAATAGAAAAATATAAGTATGTTTCGCATGATAATATTTACTGTTACGAATGGAACGTGAAGAAATATTAAAAGTTAATTTATGAAACCAATAAAAATGTAAAAAAAAAAAACATAAAAAGTAGCAGTGATTGAAAATAATGGTAATTTGATACCGACCGAAAAGATAAAATTCGAACTAATAAAACTTGTATCGTTTATCGTATAACTTTTAAACTTTTGGAAACGTATAATTTGGTCAAGCAGCTACACCTACTATATATAAAACCTTTTGTAACCTTTTTGTTTTTTTGCATTGTTCATTCAGTGAATTTTTGAAACCGGGCCAATTTGCGTTTTAAGCTTTTATGAAAAAAAAACTGCACGCACGTCCGTGTGGGTACCTAAACGACGGACGACCGCGATATCTGTACAAGTGGCGATTAACGAAAATCGTACGTTGTACAGTAATTTATTATCCGATTCGAAATACGCGTTCGCCATTGATAATGACGGATAATAATAAATTAATATAACGTACCGGACACCGACACGAATTTATTGTGATGTGATCATTCGTTCAAATGGCGATCCCCGCGGGCCGGTATACATTATGATAATGCAATTTAATGGCTCATTATAGGTTTTTGTTCGTCACCTGCTCTCATTATAATATATACTATAATGTATTATAGGTATTCCTGTTGTATCTCTTATTTTTTTTTTCTGTTTTTATTAAAACTCTTTGTACTCGCGTAAAACGGTACCGACGCTGGCGGTCTAATGACGTACGATAATAAATAGAGCTGGGATTTTGACACATTTTCATTTTGTGTGTGTGTGTGTGTGTGTGTGTGTGTGTGATTAATAATGTAGCTCCGAAAGTGGAAAATGTGCTTCACATGTTGTACTCTGTTCATATACTGGTTATTTTGATACAACTTTACGGTGTATTTTTTTTTCATTTTTAGGGTATTTTTTTATTTTTGTGTTTTTCATTATGTTTCAACTTTTGGCCAAAATAATAAAATAAGTAGGTAGATACCTAAACAAAAATAATCATAATAAACAAATCGGATTGCTGCTTATACGAATTACGATTAGAAAGAATTGCAGCTAATAGAAACACATCGAATCGTATATTAATTGTTTAAGGTAACTATCTTGAATTTTTTATTACAATAAAACTCCGATTATTATTGCTCCTGATTTTTTTTTTTTTTATTCATTGAATATAAAAATATTATATTTGAACGTTTTTTATGATGTCGTTTGCTATTTCCAAAGTGTTTTTACATTTTGTATACCTACAACGTTTTAGTGGGCATCGAAATCCCAGCCCTAATATTAATTTACCGTATTGCGTATTACGAGTATATATTATATTTTTTTATCATTTGGTCAGACGATACGCGCCGAACACATTTGCCGTACCCAGACGGAAAACAGTGCTCTAAATGGTTCTCGATAAGTTTATTTTCAATTTGCCATCAAAAACAGCATCGTGTTGTCACCCCTACCTGATATGCGTTCCTGATGTTGACGACTTGCTTTGTTTCCGCCACCGTTCCAGCCACCCCAACTCCGAATGGTATTTGGATTTCTTCCTCTTTCGCCTTGTCGACAGCTTCGCTCAATTCTGCAGACATAATATTACGACGATTACAATACCATAATAACAACTACGCTCGGTACTAAGTAGTAAGTACTAATATTTTATTCGACGACGATGACGTTCGTCGAGCTCACATAGGAAAAAATGATCGTTTTATATAAAGTGGTGATCGTGTAACATCAACGTAGCACGCTATTCAATATCTTCCACTTCAAAGAAAATTTAATAATAAGCAACCATTAATTGTATATAATATTATATTATATACCTAGTGAGAATTAAGTAATTTTACATTTTATTCATTTCTATATGGCGATAAACAAAGAGTTAGAAAAATGAAAGATCTGTATCCAGCCAAAAAACATATTTATGTGATATAAAAAAATAGTAAATAATTTGAATTGCATTAAAAAAATGCTGTGTTGTAATTTACAACTTCAAATCTTGTGAAAAAAGAATAACACATCGGTTTAACGATAAAATTATTGTACAATGATAAAAGGATCACCATAACGTTTAAAGAGCTGTTTTTCACATTAAATTAACGTCCGAAAAATAAGCGATGATTTCGAAAATTGTTTACAAATTTTCAATAGACGTGCGAATTGCATTTCCGGAATGTATGCCAAACGCAGGCTATAACGCACTTGACTAGTACCAACTAATAGTTTGTTATTTTTCAAAATTCGAATGCATTTAAAAGTTAAAACTATATTTTCTGATGTTTTTATAGTATCTGATACAAATTTCAGAATTTCACATAATTACCGCAAAGCATTCGATTTTAACTGTATCGAGTCGGGAATTGGACAGTTAATATTTCAATATAATTAGGTATTGTATATTTTTATTTATAATGTTAATTTCAAAGTCAAATGGAGTTCTAAATAATTGAGTGACTTTCTTAATTTTCTAATCGGTAACATTTAACGGCACTACAACAGCGTATAGTAATCTACCTAAAAGTCCTTAAATTATACATTTTGTGTTTGTTTTTTAATTCTAATTTCTTTTCCATGTTTAATGAATGTTTCTAAATTGTCCACAGAACCTCTCTGTGGATTGAAAATTTGTCACAGTTGGTATTATTACTGATGCAAAGTATGCAATTTTATAAATATTCAATTAGTCAACTTGGAATTTTTGAAAAACTAACGTAAAACGACGTGAAGTATTGCGGTTGACCGAGATCGGATTCTCTATAACAAGGAGGAAAACTATTTGTATTGTTTTACTTCGTATAAATTATCCACGAGACTTGACATTTCCATGGATTATTTATTTCAGCATTTTAATGAGATGATAAATATGTCAAAACATATTCTTACTTAAGTAATTATAAAATACCTAAATAAAAAACAGTTACAATTTTTGCCAATTAAGTTCAAATGAAAATTATATTTCAAATAAATAAATTGTACACGCAAAAAGTAACGCCCTATAGAAAATAGCCACGTCTAATATTACAAGCTTGTTATCAAATCGAATATCAACAACGCTGTTGTCAAATTTCAAGTAAATATTTTTTATAGATGTATAGGTCCAACCAAATTAAACGAATAAACAGTTAACACTATGATTAAGTTATTGGTATATAGTTAGAGAGAAAAATGAATACTTGAACAGTAATCATAGAAATTAAAACAATAAATAACAAAATAATTTCCTACCTATCTAAAGAAAACCTGAAGTAAAATATCTAGGCAGGTAGGTCGAATACATCATAATATATTATTATGAATTTAAACATTACCCCATGATAGGCTATGACCGGGCCATGGGTAGGCTTATTAAAAAAATAATATGGTTGTGAATACATTTTTTACATCAAAAATAATGTCCATCCCAATATGATTCCAACTGTAGCAATTTATATTAAATGCGCGAAGACATGTTTAAATTATCAACGTTTATTAGGATAGCAATGAGTTGCGATTAAATTCGTAATTAAAAACGAAATAAAACGGTATTGTTTCGAGAAAACTAATGTACGAGAATAAAATGTAGTGCAAACGAAAAGCATATGAATAGAGGTATACCCCCTAAGTATAAAGTTCTTGGACATTGGATAGCAAAAGCGCGTTTATCGTATATTATATAGTCGTTAAAACCTTTCGTTATTGCCAGCCGTTTTGATTCAATTATCCACGACTGCTTGTTTAGTGGGTCATAGAAATAAACTTAAAAATATGTCATATATTATAGTATAGTCACAATCGTAATTTAACAATAATTCCTTATTTCGATTACGAATTAAATTTCGTTTAGTTTCACATTTTAAGATTAACTATCCGTCGACGTTTTAAGCATTGACCCATTTAATAATAAATAAAAAAATAAACAAAACTAAATGTAAATTTTAATTTTCAACGATTAGACATGTTTTTTTATAAGGGTTTCATTAGAAGAACAAACATCTAAACACTAAACGTAAACGGTAATGCTTCTAAGCTGATTGTGTGATATCCTTTATTAGACTATTTCACATTGAAAATCGTAACCATAATTAGAGCTGATGCCCTATATTAATTTGTGTCCGTTAATTTAAATCGAACAATAAATTTGTATGTGATCATAATATAAACAAATTTTATTTGTATTGTTTTTAATTATTAAAACCGTCATTATTTTATTTCTAAAGATACATTTTTTAAAATAATTATGGCACATTGTGTTATGACTATATTTTTTTAAATCATAAAAAAATAATAATTATCTAAATTAATTGGTTCTTTTAAATTAAAACTTCATAAAATAATTGTTTTAAATAATATCGTACATTTCAATTAATATCTAATATTCTATTAACTATTTCCAGTTTTAAATTGTGAAAATGTTTAGGCGAAAATTGTAATAATTTAACGTACAATCGATAATTTATACTTACCAAAATGTAATCAAAATAAATAAATATACTCTATTTAAATGGCCTTTTCGAAGTACCAGCCGCAGCTGCTATGGCTACGCGATAATCTCTAGAGGAATTATAATATTAATATGTTTGAACGTATTTTGTAACGCTGCGTGAAAAGCGGTTGTTTTTCCGAAGAAAATAAAAACATCCATCCAAACGTAAAACCAATATCCATCTCATTATGCTCCGCGGAATATGGAATCAAATTTTAACATATTTATTCGCATTCCGTCTACAGTCTACACGAATTCCTATACATATCTTTACTTACGTGTAGTATCTACTAAGAGTAATAATACGAATGCGGACTATTATTATGTATGATGGTAAATTGATAGTATATATTATACGTGTCACAATAAATCACACGACGCCAATAATTGTTCGCATTATAGACAATAGTCGATCTTATCGGTAACTACCTAAAATATATCGATTGTGGATAACTACATTCGACAAAATAAAAATGATAATAATAATAATAATCGTGTTTTAAAGTCACACGTATATAGGTAGTATGCGTACCTATACCGTATCGAATAGACTTTTCAAGAGTAAATAGATACTATATAAAGCAGTAAGATTTTATTCCATTATTGGCATCGACTATTCCGAAGACGCAGGTGGGTGGGGTTGCATTTCCCCTCTAGAACTTACCTATCTACAAAACACGAATATACTGAATAGTATAGAGCCAGATAACGTTTTCTGTATAATATCATAATAATATATTATATTATACCCAACATCTAATATATAAAGTATGAGGGTATAAGGTTTAGCCGGCAAGAACAAATAAGTGTAGGTACCTCCTATACACTCAGGTAAAAGCCGTTTCCGCCATTCAGAGTTTAACTCTGGCAAAATACATTCGCGAATGCACTTTGCATTAGGTTCGTTACACTAGCACTACAACCTAAACTATTTTCTTCGAATTTGATTTCATACTTTAGTAACCGATTAGTAACCATTCGTAACCGAAAATGTACATAATAATAATTTACAAATAACAATATATTTTAAATAGCATTTATCTTTATGTACCGTCGTAACTCATAAAGATAGGTATCATACATATTAGGTGTATCTCCTCAAAATAGTCAATGCTTATACAATTTTCGAGGGAATATTAAATGGACAGTATTTTGATATTCTATACCTACACCAGCAGATTCGAAGGTATAATAATAATATAATATACTACATATTTTTTTAAAGTGCCTAAAAAATGGCTTAGATATAGTAAAAATGATAAAGCACTATCGGTTGCTGATCGTTATCCACACCTAATTTGCGTTTGACAAAAAAATAATAATAATAAAATTGGAACATCGTGATGGAAACCCTGTCGTAGTGCCATACAGAATCGAATATACTTTTCAAGAGTAGATATACCGATGCAGTATAGCATAACCTCGACGCCGTGTCGAATCGAATATAGTATTTTATTCCATTATTATTGTCGACTTCCGACGACTTGGATGAGCAGGGCGACATTTCCCCTCTAGAACTTTTCGTCTGCAAAACGCGTATATACCGACAGAGCCTGAAAACGATTTCTGTACATCATAATATTATATATTATAATATAGAACATTAGAACGTATACCTATACGAGGGTATAATGTCTAGCCGGTTTAGGAAAATAAGACGTGTAGTTAGAGCTCAACTCTGGCAAAAGACACTCGCAAATGTACTTTGCATTGGCTGTAGTTAGGTGACTACGTATATAGTATTGTTATTAATGATTTTAATATTATTGACCAATAACTATAGGTATCTTGCGAAGACGATAATATAATTTACAATACAACAAAGAATATTGATTTGTTGTATAAAATATGTATTTTTAAATAACACTGATTATATTATACCACCGTAACTCATAAGTATTATAAGTATAGGTATTGGTATCATATTATGTGTAATTAAAATAGTTACTGATTATACAATTGTTGAGGAAATATTATGGATGGTAGTTCGATGTTGGATATTCTATACTTACAGCAGAGTCAGAGGTATAATAATATGCTAACAATCTCTTTTGAGTAGCTAAAAAAGGATCAGTAAAAACGTTATAAGTTTTCCCTGGTGAGACACTGGGAACAAATCTTATTTAGCACCCTAACCATTATTTAATTTTTTTGTTTGCAAAAAAATATTATTTATTTATTGAGGTTGCCAAAAAAATAATCATGGAAATTATTAGTTTTTGAGTTATCTTAAGAAATATTGGTGAACTTACCATATTTTTGTAAAGAAACACTAAACAAATATTTGATGAAAATCATTTTAATATTTGAACTTTTTAAAAAGGTTGGTTTCGGAAAAATACTTGCGATGCGATAACCATTGGGTTTTGAGTTATGCGCGAAATGTGTGCAAATTGCATTTACTGTATTTTCATATTTTTCCGTAAGTCACTAAAAATCAATTTTTTTTTTGCGTTTGCTTGGATAGCTTACATTGAAAACATCTTACGACTTGGTATACATAACCATCTCTGGTAGGTCACAGGGTAAAAACAAAATGCTTTTATAGACTTATAGGGACAAGGATATCTATGACATTAAAGTTGACATACACTCTGAATAATTATATTTAAAGAAAATTAATATTTTAGAAATTACAATAAATTTAATAGACTATAATATTATGAATATTAAAAAAAATAACTACTTTTAATAGTAACATTGATATGTTTTTACCAAGTACAGTTCTGTAATATAAATTAAAATAAATAAATAAATAATAATTTAACGTTATTTAAAAAAAATATTTCTGTTGTGTAGTTTGGGTGAATAAATTATTCTTAACCAGTTATTATGTCAAAATAGTAAATACACTACACACTATTTCTGAAATTAGAATTGCGTATATTGTCTTTGATATGTCAAACATTTTAATTTAAAATATAATTAAGTTTAAAATAATAAACTTTTAATTTACATATTTTTATAACGTGGAGAATATTCCATTAGTTTTAATGTATAATGATAATATGTATATACAACAATTATTATTATTTTGTACTATGTATAATATCGTACTCGTTATATTTGTTTTAACTGTGTAAATACGAGAACGTGAAGGGAAATAAAAATAATAATTATGTTAGTCGTGTACGTAGAACGAACGCATTCGCGGAGATTAAAGATGCAAAAAATAAAATATATAATATCATTTCAATAATAAATTGTTGACTCTCGATAAAAAAAAAGACGTCTATCTGCAATAAACTAATATAGAAACCATCAATCTCATTTCGTGTGCCATTCGTGTTTCGTGGCTTGTGGTTAACAAAGGAAGCATTGCATTTTCCGAAGAATAAAATTGAAAACCAACTCTTGTATACCTGAAGGTTTGATTGACGCCTGTTGCACGATATATATATATATGACATAAGTACATGACGATGGTTCGGTGATCGAATGAAAAATATCGTATTTGGTCGACGTCCACCTTTGATGCATGATTTTCAGGCTTAAAACGAACGTTTTAGATTGATGGGTTTCTCATTCACACGTTATACATTAGTTGTGCCAACAATGAGCTTGACATATTGTGTAAAACAACCCCTATTTTAGTCTTTCTCAATTTAATATAATATATATACAATATACATATATATATATAAATAAAAAAAGCCTCGAAAGACGTTCGACGATTATCGCTTTGTCCGCCGTCGGAAGGACGGATTCTCTCAGACAAAAGCCACATTTAATTGATCGTTCTGTTCCACGGTTTCATCCCCTGGGATTACGTTGTACACGAGCAAATTAAATAAAAGATAATAAGCAAACAGTTCACAATACATAGAATATAAAACGATAGTGGTTCTGTGTTGATTAAAATTCCTTGTATTCTACGGAAATCCAATTTTGTTGAAAACATTACATCTTGAGTTTTAGTTATTAAACTAAATCACAATTATTTATGAAATAAATTAACTTCATAATATTATATTGACAAATCGAAAGTTTAAATAATATTTTATAGCTATCACAAACAACAATAAAATGTTGGTCTATCGATTTAAACGTAGGTTATTCCTAGTACTTACTAAGGAAATTATTATTAATTTGCCGATCGGAAACGGTTTGATTTATTATTGTACTTATAGTTTGCAAAAAACTCAATACATTCCGTCCAGGTATTTTTCCTGCCATTGTTTAAAGGGGTATTTTATTTTCCTATATTTTCCCAACGATTTGTACGTTTTAATTTATTTAACGATTATCAGTGAATAAAATATATCACAAATAATAAAATTATAATGTTTAAGCAATCTACATTGTTTAATACCTAGTCAACTCAGAAATAACTATCCCATAATAACAAATACAACTAAAATAAATTGGCCAAGTATGTAGTACGAATACTGAGATAAAGAATCATACATTTTATATTATACTTAAAGTAGGTAATTTAATAAAGGTGTTCAATTTGATATTTGAGTATTTCAACTTTTTTTTTTATTATTTTTATTGTTGTTGTAGTATACACATAGGCTGTGGCGTTATATTGTGTTCCACAATACATAAAGTCTGCCAGGGATCTTATTAAAGTTTCTAATATTATAATAATAGTCTATTGTCTAAAGCTCAGTTTATTCTCTGTCCATTTATGAACATATTTTCCACGGCGATAGACGATAGTAGTTATGTTAGGTTAGTTTAAGCCCACCGATTTCTATAGCTATTATTTACTATTATACTAGATTAGGAACTCCGTGTATAAAATGAATTCAACATGATTTAAGCTCGTTCGCCATATTTCGGTATATGTGGAAAAACGTCCATATGGATGTAAAAATCACAAGCTATTCAGGTGTACCGTAATGCTGAAGATAAGATGGGTACTTGTATTATATTGTTTACATATCCAGGTCAATTTGTCGACCAATAAAAATGATTAAACAACGTTGATTTGATGACACGAGTTCCTTATCCATAGTCTAGCATATAAGTATGTCTCTGTGTATAAGACTATACGTCACATATTATTATATTAAGAAGTTCATAATGGATCACAGCAGTAGTGGCCAGACAGAAACGTCACCCACCTAAAAAAAGATTACTATACATTATAATTCTTCTCTGCACTTTGAGACATAGAATAAAGAGAATTTGTTTTGGGTATATTTTATTACATAGGTACTATTGGCAGGTATATTGTTACATCCAAAAATTTTATAATTTTATTTGCACGGATAGAATATACGTAGGTAATATCATAATTTATTCACGTTTTATTTCATTTATTTTCATTTTGAATACGGATAAATTCTGACGTCGTAAAATTGAAAGTGTATTATTTTATACGAATTGGAATAGCTGTTTTAAAAGTTAACTTATTTATGGATGTATAATATTATAAAAATATAGTACAAAGGTACATAAAGATAGTATTTCATTATGTTCTGCCGACACACGACGATCGTCGTTTCGTCGTAAAATTTCCAAAGGGATATCGTACGATAAAACGAAAAACAGAAGAAAAAAAACCGAAAACCCCCGAGCTATTATTTAGTCAGAGACGTAAAATGACGATCGTTTGAAAATCGCGATTCTTATTCATATTTTTACGCGATAAAGTGATATTCCAAAAGTGAGTGTAGCGTGCATTTAGTTAGGTTTATTATGTATAATGGACGTGGTAGTGGCCACTAAGCGTCTAAGCCTATACCATCATTGTTTTGACTATTAACTCTCTAACGTATCAGTTATCCGATAATTTCGGGTTGACATCTGTCAACTGTGCAGCGTACCCAAATTGAAACTCGCCAGTTATATTTAAATTAACACTATTAATAATAATTTAATCTTAAAAGCATGCGCGGTCAAAGAGCATTATCTAAAATCAGCAAAGCTGATAGGATTATTACCGTTCAGTTTTGACGAAATAACAATACAGACAAATACTAAATACACCTGCCGGCTACCAGATTGGCGTTGTTGTTGAATTTCATCCGAGGACCGATAAATAAATATTTAGGGTTGATTTTGAAAATTGAGCATAATATAATATACAAAATTAGGTAAAAACCATTTGACTAAATCCACAATTATTAAATGAAAATAATGAAAAACTATTTTGGACATTTTGTGGTAGGCGGGTTATTGACGTTAAAGTATTTAGTTCTATAAAACCCAACTGAAACCCATTTGAACAACCAAATTTGAGATTTCGGAGAAAATAATCGAACCTAAACAAAATTCAAAAAAAACGAAACAAAATTGTTCGTTTAATAATCTAAATTTATTCATTACTTTAACGGATTAAACAGCAAACGTGTATAGCACCAGAAAAAGCCAACGTTTTTAACAACATCTTCAATGTTTCAGCTAATTATTAATGTTTGGGAACTTACTTTTTTTGATAATTAAATTACCTACAATACGAATTATCTTTCAAAATTGTAATTAAATTATTTTTTCTATTTGGCCTGCAAGTACATTACTTTTGCACTAAAAAGTTACTTTATTGCCATAAAAGTTACTTTTTATTTTCAAAACTATCGCTGGAGCTTAATAATTATGTTACCAATACATTAAATAAATAAATTAATTAAACTAAGTAATTGTGTCAATCAAAAATATGAAATCATATAAAATGTTCATTTAAGAACCAAAGAAGACAATACTTGTTTAACACATTTTATTCTTTATATTTAATTTAAATAACAACACTTTTTCTAAATTACCAATTTAAAATTACTAGTTACTACCTATCTATCTATCTAGTAGGACACCTATTAATTTAGCCATTACAAACATTTTACTGTCGAAAAAAAATGTTTAAATTTTTTATATTTACACATACGTACTATCAATTATTTCTCAAAATGTATTTGAAAAAAAAGTAACAATAATAGTAGCTTGGTAATTTCACTACAAAAATGTAACTTTGTATAAATGACTTACAATAAAATGCAATCAAATTACCGTCAAATTACTTAAAAAGTAGTTTTGTTACACTAATTTGTAACTAAGTTCATAGTTACTCTTCGACATTGCTAATTACTACCCCTAAGCGGTTCGGTAATAATTCATCGTTTCATTAAACGTTGAATGATTTTTGCGTTCGCAAATCAATATTGTTCTGTCACTTTAATAATAATCCGCACGTGAATCGAATTAGAGTTATTTAAAAAGAATTGAAATCATTAATGGATCCCCGCAGCAGGTATACCTATATGCTACGGTGCAGTGACGTAGGAGATGCGAAATATAGTTTCGGTTTTGCACTAATCAATAACTACGGTTTTATTTTAATACAATTGAGTGTTCTTTTCTTTTCTTTTTTTTTTTTACACACAATCTCCCGAATACTATTTGTACTTAGTGCGGTTTTTATTATTATTGTTTGTTGTTTCAACTAGCGCCGTCCGAATGTATTTGTGGGGTAGTGGGGTATAACTATTGATTTTGTACTGTCTGTTGAGTCTATATTATATTGTGGCTATATTTTTGGTAACCGACGTATGAAAAAAAGAAAATTCGTGTAAAGAGAATCAGATTTAAGAAGTGGTGCTTTACGTTTTTATCTTACTAAATATTATAATATATTCTGTACGAGATAAGGCGCACGCGAAATCGCTTTACAATTATTAGGTACGACGCGTTCGAATAATATATTATAAAGAATAACCGAAAAAACAAAAACAAAAAAATTTCCTCGGTGAAACTCGCTGACTCCACGATAAATATTATGCAATAATAATAATTATAAGCTACTCGACGAGAACTGTAGCGCGCTATAGGTATTAAATCTGCGATCGGTCTCCATACTATATTTTATTCGTGCAAATATTTCGCCCTCGCGTACGAATTTTAATATTTGACTTTAAGTGTATCCATTGTATATATAATTTACATTTAAGCCGAAACCGGTGTATCGTGCGTACTGCAGTTATTTCATGCTGAATGCTTATTATTTTGAGTACGTTTCATTAATAATTCACGAACACTTTAGGCACCGATCTCGTATACAGAAGGTGGCTAATCTACCTGCATTATTAAAAATACAGTTTACTCAAATGCCGCGTATTTAACAAATTACCATTTTCATAAATTCGTTTGTTCTTTAATTTTTCGTTGATATGAAACAATAACATTCTTCTCAAATTCCCCGCTTAAAGAACCTTTGTGTACCACATAATATTCAACGACAAAAGCGAACGAGAAGAAGTTAAGTATACCGTTTCACGTGGAAAAACAATTGCGCACCACTCGTAATGTGTTTACACTGGAAAGTGTACACTCGGTGTACTTAGTTTATATAAATAATATGTGACACGATCATACAAGGACAATACATTGTTTTATTTCGTCTATTCTATTTTAATGAAAAATATTATACAAATGGACATTTTTAGAAGCAAATTTTAAGTTATTACGTTTATTTGAAAAATATAAAATAAAACAAAATGTATTCTTTTAATATTAAACGTAGTACGGTATTGTTACATTCCAGTTCTGCGTTTTCTTAAACAAGTTAAAATACTTGAATTCAGAAATTTTGAATATTAATTTTTAAATTAGGTTTATTTTGCTTGGATTAAAAATGTTCTACTATGAAAAGGTAATTTTTGAAAATAAATAGACTGTCAGGCTTTTGAACAAAAATGTTCAAATATTGCATTATTTAATAGGTAGGTACTTACCGTAATTTAATTTAAAAACGTAATAATCATGTAATTAAATTTTCAAAAAAAGCATACGATATTTAAAAATATAACTTAATTTTGGCGCTTTATCATTTACGCGCAAGACACTAACTCGTTTTAGTTCTAAGAAATCAATACAGAGCATAATATTATGTTCTCTATTGTGGTTTAAAAAAAAACAATCAGAACATATTAAAATTATTTGGGTTGCCACCATACAATATAAATTATTAACGCAAATAATAATAAGAATAATAGTAATAATAATAATAATATTTTGAAAGTGTAAACAATTGTTGTTTACATAAAATTGACATTATTCGGACCAATACAATATAATATATAGTTATAATATTATACGAAACTCACTCATCAAAAGTACGTTTGTCGTTTTGATTTTGTATTGTAATATTATATCAATAATATTAGTAATGACGAACACAACCATAGAACACAACCATTTTTATATTTTATAAATTTTAAAACGTAGCGTTAATAATTATTATTCCAAGCGATTAGAGAATTTTACCCTAGACGAGTTTCAACGAGTCTCGTTATTAAATCATTATTGTACCACGTGCAACGACACAATTACACCTGTCAGCGAACCATAACTGCGTTTATATTACACAGGTGAAAAAATCACACTAACTTGACAGACATTCAAGACTGTAAACGCATTTTTAATTTTTCATTTAGGCCTGTTGCGGTTATTTAATGTCATTCACAACAGTAGAATAATATAATTTTGTGTACGAGTATAATACTTATAGGTATGTATCGTATAGTTAAATTATTTATGTTACATGGAATTCATCTAAAACCACTTTGTTTTAAAACTAATTCGAATACAAGATTTTGTCTACGTTGTTTTCATTAAATGAAAATATGATTACATTTTGATTGTAAACGTACATTTAATGAATACCTATTGTAAAAATCGTTTAACCACTCTTCAACGTACGTTTTGATACCTACCCAGTACCCACTAATAATATAGCATTATTGTTTTTATTTTTATAATCATTAAATGCTAATATTTTATGTAAATGCATTACAATTTTTTTAAACGTATTACTTATAATATTATATTATAAAATTATGATTTAATTTTGAAATATTCAAGATTTTGAAATTATTATTTTAAATAGGTATATTTTTTTGAATTATTCTCACAAGATTTTTTTTTTTAATTGTTTTTTTTTAATAAATTCCAAAAAAAAATTAAATTCATTGTAGCTTTTTGTAATAACACACACTATATTACTACTATTACTACTACTACTACTACTACTACTACTACACACACACGCACAGTATATTACATATTTATAAATCGACGACGGCGACGAGGAAATAAATTAATACGTGTTATTGAAATGTTCAGTTATTAAAAATCAACTATGTACGATAAATTATTATAAATTGATAAAAAACTAACATTTCCAATAATATTTTACTTATTCGACAGAAAATATAAAATATTTGTGTGCGTACGTGTATATTTTTTTAATAAATAAACTTTTTTTTATCACGGCCATTATTATAAATGTTTTTTTATTTCATACACGTTGGCATATAAACCAAATCAATTATAATTTTTATCATCCGATTTGATACGATTATTTATGCGTAGATAACTTGCATTGGATATATTTTCACATTTTAATTGTTTCGTATAATTGTCCAGAAAACAAAAATAATTTATCCAAAGATAAAAACCGATGGTCAATAAATTATTTACTTGGATATTAATAATTCGTAATTTACACGAAATATGCGTCTTTTTCTATTTCCCCGTTACTTTGGAAAATATAATGCGCTTTATTTCAAAACCATAGAGACATGTCGAGGGAACGTTTATCTTCTACAATATATAAATCATTAATTTGCTTTTTCGGTATAACTATAGCTATTGGTGGTAAACACAAAACCATCATCAGTCTGCAATGCGTATTACAGTGGTTATAATCCTTATGAGATTCATGCAACGTAATATCCATTTAAAACAATTTTGATAGGAATAATATTCTAAAACTATATTTGGCTTAAGTATACTTTAACGAATATACCTACATCGCTTTCTCTCGTTTCAGTGCGTTCCACACAATTTATGCTCGTATAGTCGTAGTACACAATATATTATAATATATAACTACATCAAATTTAACTAAATAATAATTTCATATTCATTCATTAATATTTTTAATTTAATTCGTCTTTTATACAATATGTTATGTTTAATGTGTGTGTATAAATATATCTGTATATTGCACGAAATACTTATTTACATTACTATATACGTATGATAAATTAATTAGTAATTAGAATGAATGAAAATAATGTTTTATTTTATCTTAATTTTATTCCACGACATTAACGTATGGAAAATAAATGAAATTAAAAAATTCGTAAATTATGCCATTAGATACTACGAAACGAATAACCAAAAAAAAACATTTAAAGTTTTCAAAAAAGCATAACAAAAGCATGTTTTTTAGATTATTTTTCCCAGCTGTATGCGTTATATTTTTTTACTCCATAATTTTGATTTGTATTATATTTGTTTCTCGCATGGTATATTTTTAACTTCACTTTGTTTAAAAAATAAGACTGATCTATCAGTTGAAAAAAACATATCCCCGAACTAAAACTAAAATATAAACGGTTTTTAACGTTTAAAAATTTTTAAATTTAGAATTTTTTATTGGTGTTCAACACGTCACTCACTCACATAATGTCATATTTTCATCTTGTGAAATTCGACAGAATTGGCGTACTCTCGTACCTACGCAACATGATTCAATCTCGCGTATAAAAGACAATTTTAAGATTATTGAAATCGGAAGATGGAGTAGGAAAATAAAAAAATAAGATCAATATAATATACATAATATGTATACGAAAATACGATATAAATTTACCAAGTTTTGCGTAGTTTTCAACACAGTAAAATGTATTTATTTTTAAATTCAAAGAACTGCAATAATAAGAGCAATAAGAATACGTTTGCTCGTGTATAAAAATAAAAATAAACTCTGTTTATTTGAAATCAAAATAAAACGAAACGAATTCTTTTACAGAAATGACCTTTCCGACGCAATACGGTCATAAAAAAAATCTTTGTTACTAAATCCTAGTCAAAAGCCATGCGATATTTGAAATAGGTACTAAAAGTTTTATCATCAGAAAAATCATATTTAACTGTATACAGACCAACTACTACGCGTAATATACGAACAAATTCTTACCCGTGTCTACAGTTACATCGAACAGCTTGGCCACCAGATGTCTGCCTCTCACCAGGAATAGACTGCCTCGATCGGCTCTGGTTAATATACCGACGTTGACAAGTATCTTGTGACATAGGACGTCGATATCCAATTCGTTCGACACGTCCCGAATGAGCTCCATAAAAAGCTCCCCTTCGTCTAACAAACCCAAATGATGTCTCCATTCGCCACTGCTCCGCGTCACTCTATTGAAATCATAAAGGGTTTTTGTTCGGATAAATAACGTGGTACTTATATTACATCCAACCGCTAAACATGCAATTCTATTACATAATATATATGATACAACATCATAAAATATAAAGGTAGGTACATATACTTTGATAGTATAAGCACAATGTGTATGCATTTACTTAATTTTACCTTCATCAACTCACGACTATAATACACATTGGTTTAATATAGGTAGGTAATGTAATAACATTATTGAAATATTATAATATAGCCGTCAAATACTTCGGAATATGAATAGGTAATGTTATACCTGCTTTCCGTTGGTTACAATACAATAATAATATAGTGTTAGATTTAAATACTATTCTTGTATGATTTTAACATTGAACTTGGTGCAAAAAATATCCAACAACAAATTACTTTTTTCATAAACAAATAGTCTTTTTATTTTATTTGCATTAACTGCTTAGTGTAACATCGTTACCAAATAAAAGAAACATATTTTAGATAGTTATTACTTCTTATTTATAAGTTATAAGCAATGTCTATCTAGTAACCAATAAAATATAAATCAGTATGTAAATATTTCTATTATTATTTATTAAAAATTAGTTGAATAATGAACTCAAATTGTATTGATATTATAATGAAGACTTTTAAACGTAAATGCTTATTTATTAGCTGCCTGTTATAATTTATATAACATATTATAAAAAAATATAAATATATATATTTTAAATGTGCATTTTTCAAATTAAAAAAAAACTATATCAAGAAAAGAAAAACACATAACATTCCAGGCGGTGGCGTATTTAGTACTTTGTCAATAGGGAATTATTAAACAACGATAATGGACCAACATATATTATGAAAAATTAGTTTAAAAAAAAATGTGATTGAATAAAGTGATATATGTAACCACTTGATTGTACAGTACGTACTTATAGTATATGTAACTCGTCATTGATCGGGTTTACTGTAACGTATATGTTAAATTTGCATTCAATGATATATACCTAGGTATAACATTTTTCAAGTCACGTGCCAACATTTTATAATCAATATTTAAAAAAAAATCCATGTGCCAGTAATATATTATGTCCATAGATACATAATATATGATATAATAAACAATATTATATTAAATTAATATTAATATTTTATCAAATTATCATTTTTTTTTCAGCCAGATTTTTGTGAACATTTTGGGCATTATTTAGTTAGTACTTTCCCGAAGTACAAACTAGATTAAATTTTTATCAGAGACCAGCCCCGAAACTGATGATCGGAGGATTTGTTGACTATAAAAAGTGTCTCCAGGAAATGCCACAGAAATAAAAAGATTTTTAAAAATAAAACGCGAATCGTTATAAAATCAATTAGTTCATCGCTTTGCTCAGAAACCAAAAATTGTGAAATATATTGAATGTACTTACATAGTACTTAACTGCAGTATATTATTGTTTTTTTAATTCTTTTTATTATAATTTATTATTGTTTAATTAATGTATTTTTTAATTCACTTTATTATTTATTTATTTTTTAAATTTATATTAAAGGTGCATATTGTTAAAATAAATGTATTTAGTTTATGTGAAAACATCATATATCTATAAAATATTAGTTTAAAAGATTTGATCTAATAAAAAAAAGGTCCTATAAGCTGGGGACTGTATGTATAAATGTTTCTAAGTAAAAAGATTACTGCTATCTGAAATTCCTTGAGTGCTTTAAACAAAACCAATATGGCAAATTGGGTTTTATAAGTTTTAAATCATATGTTTTATAAAATATTTAAGCAATAATAATAGTGTGTACAAAGTGAGTACTTTTTAAAGTTTAAAAAATTGAGATATTTATAAAGAAAAATATATTTCTTTGAAAATCAAACGGTAATTTATTATTCGTATTCAATCACTGTAAGATATTAAAATACTCAAATTACGTAGAATGGACTACAATTTAATGTTACAGACATTATAATATTAATATAATTTTTTTTTTTATCTGATAGGTAATCATTGAGGAGATTAAACTTTAGGACAATAAGTAACATTTTTTTCTTTAAAATCAAATTTTTAATTCAATTAACTATTTAAAAATAGAATTATTCTCTTTTTTGAATTAATGTTTTATAGATATATATCAGTTGATTTCAGATAGAATTTTGTGATATTTTGAGAAGACACTACACTCGCATGTATCTTGTCTCTATCTTACAGTAGTACAACATTGTAAAAACTGTTTTGCACGGATAAAAACCACTAAGGGTATAAACCAAACTATAAGCAACAACATTTTCACACTATAAAGAGGAGAACATATTTTACTGTGCAACGTAGTTTTTATTTGTTCGATATCAGAACTAAAAAAAAAGTTATTCATTATTTTTGAGTTTTTCAAAGTTAAATAATTTTTTTTTAGTTCTCATATCGAAAAAATAAAAACGACGTCGTACAGTAAATGTTCTTCTCTTTATAGTGTGTACTTTAGTTGCTCAGTTTGGATTACAGCCTGAGTGGTTCTTACCAAAAACAGTTTTTGCAATGTTTTACATTTGTAAGACGGAGACAACACGTGCGGGTGTAGCGTCCTCTTTATAGGTAGTTTGACTAAAGAAAATAATTAAATCGACCCTACATTAGCGTATATACCGAGCATACTGCACCTAAATATCAGGAAGCAAACTTGATTTTGTAAAATTCACTTGTTTTATTATTTCTACATTTTTTACTTTATAGATTTACGAGGTATGATAACAATTCAGAAATCAAATTCTACGAAATCACTTTGTTTCCTGTTTTTTAACTGTTTCTGTGAAATGATCGAGGTAGCATATTACATAATATTATGTACACAACACCAGGGAATTTTATTCAAAATATTATATTTGTCGAACTCGTTTAGAGGCCCATTACCTTTTCGAAGAAATATGCAACAATAAACAATAACAATATAATACTATCTAACAGTTAAACATTTTAACGAAATATGGTTGATACACGTTGTCTTGATAACAAAGAAAGTCGATATATTAGAATATATTATACCACTGATTTGTGGAAAATTGATAATGTTTATTTGGCTTTTACAAGATGTTTAATTCTGTCTATAATATAATATTATAATATTATTATTCTTTCGAGTGGAAATATTATTATTAAAATATACAAAAATACAAAAATACAAAAAAAAATCCATAGACTTTTTAAATCGTTTGTGAATGAGGATGCGTACGCGTATGCGTGGGACGGATTAGTCAAAATATAAAGAAGCGAAATATGTTTCGTATTGGAAAACCATCAATAACCAACATCGAATATTGTATAAAATCGTACATCTGTCATGACTCTTTCGGATTTCATTTGACGTCAAACCATGGCGGAATCAATGAAGATTTGTCTTCCTGCCTCTCGTACGACTTTACAAAATAATTCGTTCGCTGACAAGTCCACAAAAATCTATAAACGGAATTTGACTTTTCGGTCTCATAATATAAGTTTGGTCTGCTAGCTATGACATACCGTGCGCAGTTGCTATTACGTTTTCCATCGTCGTCGTCGTGTGTTTGCATATTGTTACAAATTTATTATGCAGTCCTCGTCAGAATATTATGTTCAACATAATAATATACCGTTGAAATTAAGAAAAAAACAATATGTTATCAGGGGGCAGGGGCACATACTGTTCATAATATATAGTCATTCAGGGTATTTGAACTAGAAACGAACATGGTTAAGGCTGTCCAGTGAAAACGTCCCTACTTTTAGCAATAATTTTTACAGCGCAATGTTCCTAATCCTCGTCGGAAGTAATTGTTGTTGACGACAGATTTACCAATAACAAAAACACTAAAGACTTAAACTTTTATGCGTATATAACTATTAGTCAACGCCCTACACTCAATAGTACTATAAAAATGTACTATTTACGTACCTAGGTATACATTATGCACGCGTTTATGTTTATACACTCGTCAGGTCACTCATACTCATATATATTTTATGTACGAGTTCATAATTCTCACACAAAATTGAAATTAAAAGCGTGGTGAAACTTAAGAAATTCGATGTAAATTATGAATACAATTTTTTCCCTTGGCAATAATTAACTACCCCTTGCTACAGAGTTACGCAATTGTTGGTATATAGTATTATAAATTATTATTATACAATATCGCGTGCACTTGTTAACAGTATGTTTAAAAATTATTTAAAATACAATATTAAATAATTATTAATTTCCGACAAAAGCTCTGCGCAGGACTGAAAATTGAAACTTATCTAGTTCGGTTTTTCGTTTCTTTGGTAGCTGAATATTATTTTTTTTAATCGAATGGACACAGTATCAAAAAACAATTTCCCATATAGCGTATAAACCGTAAAAGTAAACTTTGTATTTTTTTAAGCGTAAAATAATATGAAAACATAATATTATATTCAAAATGATCGAGGGTCGAGGGCCCCGACATCAAAATTTGGGACCCTGTATTACAATAAAATAAAATAAGTATTCCTATCAACATTTCAAAAATTACAAATTAATTTAAACGGGCCCCTGAACTCCAGGTCCAACAGCCCCCCTCCCCTGCGTGGAGTACAAAACTCAACAACACGGTCCATAACAACGAGTCTTACGAACAAAATGACAATAATACAACAGCGTATAGGTATAGGCGCAACTAGGGGGGCGCTTGGGGGTGCTTCAGCACCCACAGACTTTGATTTAGTACCCCGCGTTCAAAATCATCAACAATTGAAAAATCTTATGAAAAAAAGCGGGTAAGTGTATGTCACTCTGCTGTACAGTAGTTATAAGTGGGTAACCGTAACGGATCTTATTAAATTTGTATTAACTGATATAATATTATTATTTTATGCGATCTGTGTCCTCTGCATGATTTTAGCACCCCCAGTTTTTGGCCTCTAGTTGCGCCTATATGCGTATAGGCATTAGTTTGTACCAACTATTACCATTATATACTTATGTTATACGACTATAAGGCGACTGTAGCGGTTTCGTTACCTGTTCGGCGACCTCGACCGTTTGATCGGAGACGACGCGAGCCAAGTGTTGAACATCTCGGACGTCATGGAGCCGCGTTTCGCCCGACTTATTGTCAACGACCCGGTGCGGTGCTGGAGCCGTGCCCGTATCACGCGGTCCACCAGGTCTTGCGGCGCTTTCTCGCACAGCCATCTCTCTACCTCGTCAGCGTCCAGGTCCATCGTGGTTAATCACTGAACCGCAGCTGGTGCACGACTTCGGCCCGTCCGCCCCGTCCAAACCCTGGAAACAAAAAATAAAACCGACCGATCGTTAATCATCGTATTATATATAGATAGGTACGTAATAATATTATTGTGCAACGCCAGTTGTAGGTAGGGTTTTAATAATCGCACCGAAAATAATATTAATAATATATCATCGTTTTGATCGCGACGACAATAGCATTGATAATGTATCGAATATTCGAATATAATATTATTATTATTATTACGATATAGTCCATGCGGTATTGTGCATTTTTTTTTAGGTTTTACACACAATATTATAACAATATATTATAATGTTATACCGCAAAATCCACGCCGTCTGTGTAACGTTGTGATTTTTCGACACCGTCTATATGTATATTATATTATTTATATAGCGACACGTGCGGGCAATTTATCTTCGTCTCCAACACAGCACACAACAATCTGCGTTCGCGCGCTGCTACAACTCCCCTACACGGTTTCCGAACAAGTCGAAATCACCATTGATAATACAATATTAATGGACCCGGAAACTCCTTTTTTCAATTTTCTTCTTCTTATTTTATTTTTTTTATCATTTACAACGTGTAATTCCCATTATATAAAAAGTTTTGATAAACGTGCGCGTAGTGTAACAATAAAGATTATCTTCGTAACGTTTTTTTATTTTTTTATTTACATTGAGAAAGTATGCTTTGGCGTTGGTCATAAAACGTCATCGTACACACTACCTCCACCACTATTAAAAGCTGGTTTAATCAATTATGATTCATCAAAGCTTCATTTGAGTCTAGATAGAATTCCCCTCCACGTTTTGTATTATATATGTTTATCGTAATTCGTAACTCATATAAAATTTTTGACACCGTAATTATTATCGTTAAAGAGCGTTTGACAACACTTGGCTGACCATTTAAATAAAAACTTAAAATATCCTATATTTGGAAGTTTTTTCTCGGCACGCTACGGCTTATCCACTTCTTTATTAAAACCAATTAATGCAGATACAGTCGCCGCTATTATTTTGTTTAATCATATCCAACCAATCCACATTATGTAATTACTACTCTTATTATGGTGACTTTGTCAATAGTCATAAGCCCACCACTGCTTTTTCACTTATTCAAGAACGTCTCATCCTCCTTGAAAAACGATACAAGGAATTGGACATGAAAATATACGATTCTAAATGCATACACTCCACCATTACGCTTCATCAGCAAAAATATCCAAAACTTATTCTCAATGAACTACGTATAAGTCTTACCATTTTTTTTTTACCAACAGTGCATTATTGTATCCGATTTAGATACTTAGTTATTGCTAAATGCTATACAGCAACGATATTTCCAGTCTTCGCATGGTTGCAACATTGTCTGAGACAACAAACAATAATTATTCTTAAATAAAAGCTTTCCCCGCCTTCGATCTCATAACTTCCAATCACACAAAACTAGCAACTAAACTACTAATCAATACATTTTTCATCAAAGCAATTTGGAAATACTGTATCCAACTATGGGGCTCTGCTAAAACGTTAAACATCAATCGTACCTACCTACCTATTCAACGTTTTAAATTTAAACCTCTTCGAGCTGTAATATAAAATACTCTTTGAACGTATAAAGTTACTCCGTGCTCAGTGATCTATAATGTAGCAATAAAGCGTTAAAATAAAAAAACTTTAAATTCAAAAAATACATATTTATTTTTTGAGATGTTGCGTTCACGCGTTTACAATTATAAACCACTAATTACATATTTCCGGTTGGTTTTAGACAAATAAGCTTATGCTCAAAATCTAAATGCTAACCTATATTTACTTTTCAATAATTAATACCAAAACGCGATTCTGGGCGTATTATACGCATCAGGATTTCCAGAAGTTAATGACTACATTATAGTAATCAAATAACCGTTCCGAACAAACAATAAACCCAATTAATGTAGCACGGAGGTTAATTATTTTCAGAAATAGCTCTATTTTTGTTGAAACAGGTACAAAACTATAACCTTAAATTGGATTGATCGTGGTTACTGGTTATTACTACACCTAAAACGTTGGCATTAATATCTGGTCCCTATCTATCACAACAAATTTAAAATATAATATTATGCTATACTGTAATATTCCCAACAGTAGATCTCGTAGGTATGAGAGTGTGAGTCGCATACTGAATACTTAACAATAGTTCACAAAAAATCCGAAGCCTATGATGGTTATTTTTTCCAACTAATAGTAAGGAGATTACTGCGAACTAAAATATCTAATTTTAAATAAATCATTTCTAACTTCATGCAAATATAAAATATTAATACATTTATGGTCTTCTCGTTTCAAAATTGTTTCAAAGTGATGATGATAAATTACTATTAGAACTCATGACTTGTATAATATAAATATTCATACATGATACGAAAACAAAATACTGTCTAAAACTATAAAACGAATGATAATGTTATTACCGTGGTAAACAAAAAAAGTGCATACTTTTCCCCGTAAAAAGAAATATTAATATTTCAATATTAAATTATATAGTTGTTTTAAAAAATTAAACATGAAGAGATTTGAATATAACACAAAGAAACTAAAATAATCTTCAACGCATTGTTTCATTTCAATGGCAACTCATGAAAAATAAATAAAACGGATTCTTTAAATCGGAGAACTTGTCAACCTATCATATCGAGAACTAAAGCACAGTGTATTTTATTGACAATTCGGTATATTAACGTCACACCATTCAGAATGTGTCTCGTGTCGGTTATTACATCAACCTGTTAAGCGTCTTCATTGAAGTCAGTGTTCGCTATTTTCCTTTTACAAATCCAATCTGCAGCAGAGGGTCCTTCTTTGATGTTTCTTCATTTATTCCCGTAGATATTTTCAATTAAATTTGAAGTGAAGGTTGATAATTAAATCAAGTCGAACGCACACATTTATATTGAATCGAAATTAAAATGTTGAATATAATATATAAGGAGACTCCTTTTTTCACTTTTTATTAGGTACCTGTGAAGTTCCGACACACCAAAGATAAATACTACTTTTAAATTTATAAGTCTCATTGATGATCCCTTTGTAATGTTTACTTACAATTAGTACCTACCAAGCTATAATTATTAGACTAGTTTCACTTTTTAACGGATCTAAATTAACTCAAATATCAACGTTTATTATAATATTCAGCAATAAAAATATAAAAAAATCTATTAAATAAATAGAAATTTACTGTAAAAACTCAGCAAGTATAGTATAGTATATGTGTCGATTTTACCTCCTCATCATTGAGTACGTGTGACGGTAATAGGTGACAATAATATGCAAAATTTAAATTCAATGATACATTTTGTATAGGTACGATAATCTTCCGAGTGGAGTTTATATTTCTAAGGACATGATTAAATACATTTTATAACTATTAATAATTTGTTTCTCTATTAGAAGTATCTATACCGTACCAACGTTGAACTAGTTTTTGTCAAAAATAAATCATTCATTAATATTTTATAATAATATTGCAAATCAATCCCGACATACCATACTCGATCTGAGTAGGGTTGAGGTATAAATAGAATGATATTATCAAAATAATTTGAAAATTGTATATAATAATATATAATATACTGTATAGTAAATAATGATAAACATAACGTCGAAAATGTTCGATTACCTACGTATAATGTATAATATATTTGGATTACATAAAAAAACTTATTTTTCGTTTATTAAATATTCAATGCCGTAAAACTTTGAATTAAAAACGCTTACATATAAGGAATGCGGAGATATATGCTTAACTTTTTATTTAATTTCCAGTAAAAAGAAATCTTGTGTTACATTTTCAATTTTTTACTTACAAACAAAAATTGTGTCACAATAATTTAGGTATGAGTCAAAAAATACCAAAAATAAGTTGAAAATGTTAACTAGGTATCTATAAATAGCCTAAAAAAGCCAAAATATTATAAAAATGTTATAAGTACTGTTTAGAAAATACAAATATAAATATTTGGTGAACATTTCAAATTTAGGTACTTATATTAATTCCTTAAATATTCCTGGTTAATTTCAACACAATAATATTCCGAATCTTTACAGCCTAATCGGTAACAAAACTGTTTTTCCAAGGTGGTTACATTGATTAGATATTCATTAGATATTCAGAAAATTACCATAGTTTCCGCGGCTTTTCTTATTAAACAATAATTAAGATAATATTATTGGGTATGGCAATTAAAAATATATTAATATATTACGTACAAATAAGTGAATAATCATCATCCTTAGCTATATATTTAAAAGATATAATCTGTCTAAAAATTATTATTAAATATTTGCGTCAATGTAATAAATTCAAATTTGTATGCGCCGATATATTATTATAGTTTCCAATCAGAAATACATTATAATAAATATTAATTCAAACTATTTCGACGAAATCGGAAAAATACAGCCATATTAAACTTTCCTGAAGTAAATATACAAAATACCTGATGCCAAATTAATATCTTGCGGCACTGTTTATGGTTTAGATCAAACAGTACTTGTATAAACAACATTCTAATTGAAAAACTACCTATAATGGTTATATGATCCTAATCCTATCAAAACTTAACCATTATTTTTCCATGAAAAATTTGGGCAAATTTTTATCACACTATTTCCACTTATGCGACTATATTATTTTCCGATTAAATCGTGAGTTTTATAGTAAAATATATATTTTTATTTTCCAGTTAAATCGTAAAATGTGTTTGTAGGTACTTATTAAAATATTTATAATATTAATATCACACTTAATATTGTCGTCTATTATGCATTTTTTTTTTTTTATTTAAAATTTTTCCTACAGGTTTATAATTAGTGTTGACGCTTATTTAGAACGGTTCGTAGATCAAAGGCGTTAAACAAACCACACTAAATTAGTACTAAAAACTAAATAATAATATGTTGACCCAAACAAAATACAAATATTTTTTTATTTATGTAGTAATCTGTATTTTGTTATATCATACAAAACTATACAGAAAAAACGTTCTATTGCTATATGACACCAGTCAAACTCCATTAGTCTACTACATAATAATATACAAACACGTATATGACATAAAACTCAATTTAAATTCATAATAAAACCATATTTCAAAACAATGACAACAAAAATGTATATTTCATATTTCCTGCCCATAAACCATAATATATAACATTATACAATATGTACAATAAAAATATCGTAGTTCATCTTTATACGTCAAAATCTGAAACCCTGTACAGGTTTTTTTTTTAAATAGACATCATACTCGGCGCATTTACTCCATAGATTCGCATTCACATTAATATATATAATATGTATAGAAAGTGAATATCAATGTCGTTGTTATATTATTGATAGAAAACTCCTCGCTATACATAATATGTAAACCGTCCGTCATATTGTGCAGCTGTAGATATGTTAGGTTTTGACCTTAGTATTATGACAATTTATTCAAAAAAATAATTTCGAATTCGTGTAAATTCCATATTATAGTTTCATTTTAATATTCGACAACAGAGGCAATAATGCATTATTGTATTGTAAGAAATGTCTATGATAAATAGATCAAAAATGAAAACGATGTATTGCGCGCATGACATAAGCCCGATTAGGCTAATATTATATTAAAATTGTTGTCATTTTTTTTGATTTCTAGAAAGGTTATAAATCCCATTTGTTTATTAACAAAATTACAACTTTTTAAACGGTTACGAAAACCGAGGATTTGCGCAATTGTACGCGTGACCATTTTCACAGATGAATCGTTTTTTTCAGTTGAAAACAATTCCTTCGTTAAGCCGGTTTAGACGTTATTTAATTACATTTTATATCGTAAGGCGTGAGCAATTAACTGTATTTTAAATTTTATATAGGTTTTGAAATTTGTTTACTTCACAGTATGACGTCGACAAATAACACGAATAACCCAGTAAAGTGCAGGCGATGCGTCTAAGACAAAAACTGACGATCCATTCATGTCATGAGTGAGATGTTTATCAGTACACGCCACTGATTCAGCCAGGCAACATTACCACCAGGTGCCAGATTACTGGGGCTGACTGTGAAAAAATTCCAGTTTTAATTACATTTTAAGCGAAGGACAGTGTTACAGAATATTACTTTGAAAATGTATAGGTACTGGTACCTACTCAAAAACGTGATGAATGCCAAATCATCTAACCTGCAGATAGGCTTACCAAACAGTGATAGAGAAGTCTATGATTAGAATTTATTTTTTTAATAATTTAAAATAAATGATAAAGATAAGTTAGGCATGTAAAAACAATGCATAATATCATAAAATCAGTAACATCATTGATTCTCTTAAGCTCTTTAACTGTTACATTAATAAGGAAATCAAAACATTTATAATATTTTATATTAAAATAATAAAATTGTGAGTACATTTTTAAACGTCAATGTGTTATACAATACATAGATAACTCTATAAATAACGCATTTTGTTCATAATCATTTTGAAGGTACATTATTTAAATTTCAAATGTACACAACTAAATATTTTAAAACATCGGGTTTTTTTAAAAAAAGAAAAGAATTTAAACTACTGTAAAGTATTTAAATTAATTAACAAAGTTCAATAAATAAAAGTTCTGTAATTCATTATTCACTTTGTAGAATATTATTGAAAGTTTCTTATTCGAGTTTGATTACATTTAGTCGGTGCTAATCTGATTTGTAATTTAAAGTATTGCCTCTATGGCCCTATGGGTAACTGAAAACATTTGGAATCTTAACGTATGATCAAAATATAGAGTGAATGAATACTTTTACTCCATCCTGGGTGGAACTAGTCGTATAAAGAATGAATTTTGGTTCATAATATTATAAAAGAGTGACAAACAACAATTGATCAAAATATATTCTATCAAACGTAAACGTCAAATGAATACCACTTTATCTTAAAAAAAACAAATACTTAAATTAAAGAATATGATGATAGAATATTACTTCACGGTTGAAACTTGGCCCGCTAAGTACTGTGTCGGCAGCTATTTGAAGTCGAAGAAAAATAGTTGAATTAATTGAAAACATTACTTAATTTTACTTCAAACACTATATAAAAACTAAACTTAAATATTTAGAAATATATTTTAGACATAGAATTTACACATTATAATGTTATAATAATAACAATAATAATAATATACGACGTCATTGAAGTAGGTAAGTGAGCTTTTTCAGCCGCATTTCGCCCAAGACTGAAATTGCCTTCCCGCACGAGCCACACATATTATTTTTCGTCACGCCTCTGCGTTCACACGATGCAGGCAAATGTAATGCACTAATGGGTCTATGCAACAACCAGACTGAAAACAATTCCACGAAAGAAAAATGTTTACGCGTCATGCAGGGAGGTTATAATATGAACATATTATAAGATGTAACCATAATGTAACCTAAAGTTTATATTTTGTAAGGACCGTGGTATAGATTTCAGTGTTGCCCCATTCGGGAGAGTTTAAAATTTTTTTTATCCCCGACGATGGTCCCGTGACCAATAATGTACCTAATTACCAAGAATTAAGGTATATCTTAATGTTATACAAAGTTGGTATCATATATACCTAATAGGCAATAGCTCGGCCAACATATTATTTTAAGCAGAATAATTTTGTATAATAATAATATAATTAATTTGGATCGCATCGACACGGAACCTGATTGAAGCCAGCTGGTTTTAAATAGACATCATAATTGCGAGGGACGATGGTAAGTTGTTTTCATGTTTTTGCGATTACTAGGTATATAGCTGTTTCGGGCAGCGTCGTTTAAATATCCAGAATAATTATCCTACGCCGATTCTATTGCAATTAGGTTCATCCCGTATTATAAACCCATGGCCGATCGTTCAAAATCGAATCACGATTAGATTATAAAACAATATTATCGTTGTATATATTTTGTGTAATAATAATATCGTGTATATTGTATAATATATGATGAGTAACTAACGCTGTTGTTTATAAATTTATAATAATAATAATATTATGTGGCAAGGACGATTAAGTGCCATGACCTGAATGCGTTGCGCAAATATTATTGTCATTACGCGTGATAATATAAACTTTATGAATCATTGTATATGTTTATTACAAATCATTAAAAACGCGAGTCCACGTATCCTCTGAAACCATATAGGCGTCGTTTATTTTCCAGAATTTATTTGACAAATAACCGTCCGACATATTTCTACTAGTATTTTACCCGTCAAAGCAAACGCGCTGGAATGATACGATTTAATAATATGACATACAATCTTAACAACACAGTACCTATCTTAACTTGAATAATCTTTTTTCTCATGGCGTGCAGTAAATTTATTCAGGTACCTAGCACTAGCTATCAAAATAATTCAATCGAGATTTCAGCAATTTCAGTATGATAATATTAAACTATAAGTGAATTATTTCACGTCACTTTTCGCTACATTAAGTAATTTATTGTTAAGTACCTAGATGTGTATGTTGTTTCTTTTAACAAATCGTTTCCTTTCTTCGTCCACTAAAAGCATTTCCACTATACTCAAAGCAACAAGTAGAACAAAGTGCTGAGATAACAATAAAAAGTCCTTTTTCTTTAATATTGCCACATTTCTAGCTGAATTATGTAAAACGAAGAGCACATTAGAACGCGAAAACAGATAATGGGCCCATATAGTGCAGTGTATTTGTACGGTTCTTTGTTTTTTAATGTCTATTGTGAATATTTAGGGAGTAGTTTTTGTTAAAAGCAGTAAATTATGACTTGCAAGACGGCGAGAAAAACGCATATAAGGAATGCGTGTTTGAGAAGTGTATAGATATATAATATAGATATATACCTTGGTAGGGTGGGCAGGGTGGGAAATCGATGATTCTCCATTTAACTTGAGTGCTTTTCGAGAAACTAACTCTCAAAGACTTCCCCTCGTGGTCTATACGTCTATACTTAAAACACAAGACAACGTGGCTAAAATAGTAACACACCTAAATAGATTCCTCAGTCCCTTACATAGTTTCAATCAAATAAGAATAACAACCGTATCAAATATTGACGTTAACCTCCTTGAAAAACGGTCCCTCGCAAATGTAACATTTGTTGATATCGGCAGGAATCCGTTTATGTCTACTAATTTTCTATAATATACATCAATATTGTTATAACCATACGCCTCAAAAAATATACATTTCGAGGATTTTGTCAGTTCCAAATAGTATAGTAAATAGTAAATAGTATAGTATAGTATATTTTTATTGATGCAATAATGCGATCTTATAGGGGACTCAAATCAGCTAAAGATCTACTACAGTTTGTCAATAGTAAAATATTGGCATAAATACCTTCTATTCTTTCATCTAACTTTAAATCTGATGATGACAATAATAATCTTTTTTTTTTAAATAAATCATTATGATAGATTGATAGTATATGGGTATAGGATAGTATATAGGTGTAGGTTATAGGTACCTACATTAATATTATGAAAATGATTAAATTTTGTTTTTTTTAAATTTTTAATCGTATAAATAAATATGACAGTAATAAGCAAACATTCGTGGCTTAAATTATTGATAACGTTTTGCGTATTAATATTTTCGTTAATAAAAACGAGTGGTTTATTTTAACGGGTTTTTAATCTCAGTTAAAAAAACATCCATAAACATTGAACTAAACCATCCAATACTGAAACGATTGTTTGTTTCTACAAGGCTATAATTTATAACATCTTTGAAGTTACTTTATTGCTAAACTATACCTACGTATAATATTGTAAATAATTCAAAAATATTTTGAATGTCAAACAGTCATTTTGATCTTTTTATTTATGGTAAATAAAATAATAAAATTTAATGCACATTACCACAAAAATAATTTAAACATACTATACATTGGTTTTACTGTAAATTGCACGATGAACAATTATAATTATTTACTTTATGTTTAAGTTAGTTAATTGTTTTTGACGACAGATGCAATGAAATTCAAATTACTTATTATTTTTTATTTTTTAAAGAAATAGTATAATTATTATGAAATTTACCTACCTGGCAATAATTAATTTACAAGAACACTTAAGTACTTTACGCTATTCGATAAACATAATATATTACCTACAACAAATTAAAATTATATAATATAATATGTATAATATGTATATGCTTATATTAATCATATGTGATATCGTAATGATTGTGAATACACAAGGATTATACTTCTTGTTTAATTTTTAAAAAATAATAGATAATTTATTAAATAAAAAAATATTATTAATATTAATTATACTTTTATTTATTTATATTATTTAAATATTTGGTGTAAATAATTAAACAAATACATTAACAAACACCCCTACATGACATATAATAATTGCAATATTAAATATATTTAATCTGACATGTGCTAAAATATTCAATAAATCAGTTCAAACTTCAAATTTTAAACTCTGTAAAGTTTAAATGTTCTTTTAAAAACAAATCGTCTCTATAATATGTCTCCACTAGAGTATTCAAATATATCGTTTGACATAATAATATCTAGGTAGCAAATAAATAAATACCAAACAATCTCGAATCCATTAACAGTTCTTGTTGATAGTTTAAAGCTTTTTATCCATTCATCATAGTATGTTTATTATAATATTAAATTGGAAATGATTACCTATGCGTATTAAACGTAATATTTACATTACGTGGTTTATATCAAAGTGTCCATAAGACGTTCGACTGGTATTTTCCACTTAAACAATACAATTTCTATTGTAAAGACCGTTATATTCTATATTAAAATAGTTGATTCCGATATCCCGAGTTTACCGCGTGGTGTATAAATATTATTATTAAAAGAGAAATCGGTTTACTTGGGTTATATACCTGTTTACTATCCATGATCCGTGTAAACCACTGAATCAGCACATCCCCGCAGTGTTATTTTGCCGAAAACAGTATTATATCATAGTCTTAGGTTTTCACATTTTGGTAAACTGGCACGATCCCATTGATTGGTAAAGCAAACTTACTTTAGAGATGTACGTGTGTATATGACAAGTACGAATTAGGTCAAACTTCGATTTTCATCAAATAGCTATATCGTTCGGAGTGCCGGTATATATGCAGTAAATGCATAAGTACATTAAAAGGACAGACGGACAACGGCGCGGCGTATTTGTTAGGATTTAACCATGGAAATTACCGATCGATCATGTCAACCGTACAATTAATATTAAATTTACCTATTTTCCTAGGTGTATATAATGTTTGAATGTTCACTAATAATTAAATACATATTGTAAGACCGATGTTTTAATAGTCCCGCATGTTTAGTCATATTATGCAAATTGCGTTTTAGTTAGGTTGTATTGCAAACATAATACATACAATACAATATTATTGTAGATATATAATTAAACCTACAGATGAATAACGTCATCAAACGTTTCGAGGTCCAAGCAAAGTAAATATCATACAATTAATACATTTATTATCTTATATTATTATATATGTTAAAGTGTAATTAACTGTTCAAACAATATACTAATGTAAATTATAAAAAGTTAAATTAAAAAATTAAAACAATAGAAGTTAAGTAGGTACCTAATCAATAGTCAATACACTCCATTCAATAAATCTCCTCTGTCTAATGGAAATAAATATTATAAACATCACCAACATACCTAAATACAATAATAATACATATATTCTTCGTCAATTCTGATCAATAACTCTGATAAGAATACATTTATCATTATTATGATAACTTTATACATAAAACGATATTTACGGGTTAGTTGGTTAAACAATTAAATATTTTGAAATTCCGTAAAAGTATGAGACACATATAATACCTCAAAAAAATTTTATGTAAATTTTATATTAATTTCAGATAATATAATCTCAATGCTGTTAAATGAATACTAAAATAATTCGTATATTAATATTATAATAGCGATGAAATAACGGACGTTCTGTATTAAGGCTTAGGAAAGTAAACATACTTATACAAAATATTTTCATTTTCGGCAAGAGTAATATGAGAAACGACTTCTTAAATATTTAGCGATGGTGCGCTAGAAAATACGAGTAAGGTGTTATCAAATGACACATTAAAACAAATAGTATTATAATTATTTATAGCACCTAAATTTGAGAAAAAGTAAAATATATTTAAGTTCAAATGCCTGTAAACAGTACGTATATATAACGATACTAAAATGCTTCAAATTGAATTGACTAATATTTAAATAATTGTATATCATTGCTATACGTCATGATGTTGTATTTAGATATTAATTTTTGTCGTAATATAGATACATGATCTAACACAGAATGTATGTGATTACATTAAATAAGTATCAAAATTAAAACAATTAGACTTCGTTCAATGATCAGTACAAATTTCCTGAATGTTACTTTGAAAACAAAAGTCCATACTTTTAACCATAGAAATTGCACTAGAAAAGTAAAAAAAATTATTACAATACATGAATCACATTGATTGAATCATTGAAAAATAGTAATTTAGAAATAATTATTGTATAAACCATCATATTATAGATGTTATATTTTCACGAAACTATAAAAGTGCATAACGGGGATGATTGGACATCAGATTTGATCATTTTTCATTATTTATATTATTATTTAGCGATTTGACGTGAAGCGTATAATTTATTGTTATGTGTTATAATTTAAATTTAAAATTATATTGATTTATTATATTATTATTTTCATTTTGCTTGGTATTTGATTTTATTCAATAGTTAAAGTTTTTAATTATTCAATATACCTATATAAGAAAATTTTGATTTTCTTTATAACATAAAATAAATATTAAATTATTAAAGTTCAATTGTATTCCATTAAGATTGAACCATTAAAAAAAATAATTATTATAATATTTTTATTTTTCTAATACATTTCTAATCGATCGAAAATACTTTTGCATTACTCGAAATGGAATACTTATGAACAAATGAACAAATGACACTAAAATAAAATACTGAAACCCCTTTGTTTAAGAGCTTAAAAACAACAATTTATTGCAAAACTCATTTAATTTAAACCTTAATTAAAATAAAAATTAATACTATTATAATAATAATATATGAATGGAAATTACAAAATCGCTTGCGAAACTAATTGAATATCGATGTCAATAAATATTATATGATATTATAAGCAATTAAAACCCCATTAATAAGCAAAAAAACCACCCACTATTTTACAATAGTTATTGAAAGTGAATATTGTTATTTTGTAAAACACACAAAGTCAAAATAATATTTAGTTAAGTGTACTATACTCGCAGAGTACTTAAACATATTACTGATACAAGCACTAAATACATTTTTAACTTTAAAAATGAAACTTGAATTTTAAGAGTGGCTATACAAATCAAAATATCATTACGACACGACGCATTGTCTGTGCTTTTGTTATTCTTAAAGTCCTAATATAACTCGGCGAAAATATTTCATTTAAAATTTAATATGACGACAGCGCATGCATCGTTTCAGGAATAAAATAACCAAGAGCAGTCGGACCAAAAGGGTAAAATAAATAGTTACGTTAGAAAAATAAATTTGTTAATATATTTACATATTGCCAATATACCTATATGAGATTCTCGACCTGAGCCCGTCAATATCACAAACATATAAAAACTATTTATCAAAACGAATCTCCAAAAAAATAATTAACCACGTTTAAATGCGCAAAAATATAATTCAATATAAAAATCATTTTTTTATGAATACTATGGCGATAATAATCATTACTATACAGTGTATACTTTATTGTAATATATTTTTAGTAGGTAGTTCACAGGAAAAATAAAAATATAAACCTATATGTAAACAATTTTTATTAATTGACATTGACGTTGTATAGTATACATTATTTTAATGTTAGGTATTATAATTTATGTACTAAACATTGGGACATATTAAAAGCTTTTCGTATTTTCCAACCACTCCCATTGTCGGAAAAATATGATTTCGAACACTGCAAACAAAACAAACTGTAATTTATCGACGTCCACTTCGATTGGTTTTATTTCGACTGCGGTAGTAAATTTTCAAAAACATAAATAAACAAGAGAAGAAAAACACACATTTGAAAAAAAATAAATATATATACCTAATAAATATGTAGTAACCTACTGTTTATCGTTTAATCGTATGTGGTACGATGGTGTTTCGTACTACGTATAATATATTATAGAAAAAGAGCTGGAGAGCTTACACACAAATAATTGTCCCGATCGACCTCGGAGTTCAAACCCGTTTACCATTAATCCACCGTGTTTGGCAATTAGGATTTCGTCCGAAGACCTATATGCGGTATACGGTTACAAGGGTATAATAATATAAAAGGTGTGTATGCGCGCCCACGCACTTTGTAACGAGAGGTCCACGGCTGGTCCAGAGGGTGCATGGTGGCGGTGTTAAATTAAATCCTGAAGAAAGGGACGCATATTAGTGGAAGTTTTCCCTTATTCTGTCACATTACCAGTGTACACACATCAAATGCAAAACAATCCTTTTCAAAGGCCACACTCGGTCGTAAAATGTCTCTCTTATTTAGGGAAATACCTACGCAGAACATTAATCGTTACAACGCCTCGTTCCACCCTGACCGTATCCCGCGTGATGATGATGATGGTGGTTGTAATAATAATAATACTTGGGAGACGATGTCATCTGGAGTTGAATGAAATTCTATTTTACAAATCCTCTGTCAATACGTGGTTTGGAAACGATTGAGGGCAATTTTGCGTAAAGTAGGCCATTTCCCGGATATGCCGTCAAGGTCAGAGCCTATTCCATTAATTTGCTAGCAACACATTTTAAGAGACCAATAAGCTCCTTAGGTGGAAAATTGACGGGGAAACAGTGTGAACTGCGCTCGTCAGAAACACGCGAACTTCAGCTATTTTTCACTCTACACATATTTGGTCTTGTACATATGATATCGAGAACCTTTGTCATTTAATGTAGGTATCTATTTCTTTATGAAACAACTAATTTTAGTTTATGTAAATTCATACGCGATGATTATTTTGCTTAAAAATGTATAGACTTTATGTATTATTTTTCAAAGAATACATTTTTTATATGAAATAAATAGGTAGTAGATATTTAATACATAATATTATCATAATATCCACAAGTTGTTTTAATGTTAAATTATAACTCATTTTAGACTGGTTGGTTTGATGAATTAACCTAATCTATAAAATATGACATTTAAAATTTGACATTTGATGTCAACCCATCCCTCATCCAAAATATTTAAGTTTTTAAGGCTTGATAAATAATGACATTTTTTTAAACATTATTATTCTCAATATAATTTAAATTACTTTTGAAAAAATATTTTATTAATATATTTTCATCTTAAAAGTTCTTGATAATCTGTCAAAGTTAGAATCTGACACATTTAAGTGCGAATCAAAAATATATTTTTAATTTATAAGATATTGTTGAATATTATTTTTTTATAAGTTAAAATTAAAGCATTTTTGTAACTATAATCAAGCAAAGCATTTTTAGAAATTTCAAAATGTTAAAAGGTGAACAAAACCGTGGCCTTATCTTGTAATAGCTTTTTTCACATAAATGACAAGTAACTGTAATGCAATTTTATTAAATATCTAATAAGTACCTACCTAATATATTATAATGTGACTCTAAATATAATTTAAATAAATTGAGAACTGTCTATCGATTATTTTTTAAATTAAGATTACCTACCTAATATGAATAACTTTTTTGATGTAAAATGTATTTTTTGGTTTTTAAAATTGATACTTGTATAGATAACTTATATGTATAATAATATTTATTATTGTTATACACAATTCAGATAGGAATTCTTTAGTTTAATACTCATATAAATTAATTTCATGAGCAATTGAAAATTTAAAAAAAAACACCCTTTATAATATTAACACTATTATATAGGAAACCGAATGCCTCTCAGTATCCTTTTTGAATACAATGATTTATTATTGCTTTCAAGTTTATAATAATAATAAACAACATTATTCTGCAATCAAAATGAACGAAGCGAAACAAATTCCCAACACCCGATTCCAGTATCCTGTCTGTTCTTTTATCTTATTATAGTTATTGCTCACATAAAAAAAAATAGGATCAATTTAAGAGTCATAATTATTATAACTTATAATACGATATTGCATTGGAAGTAGGCTCGTATGCTTTTTTTATTGTAAATTAAAATATACCTACTTATTTGTATCGTATTATAACTACTAACATATATTATAGTTACACGTTGGACACAATTCTAGTCATTAATTAGTATTCGCCAAAGTGTGTCCCCTTAAAATATATGATGAACAAAATGCAAGCATACTAAAATACGATATAAATACCTGGGTACCCAAATATTTTGTATACAATTTAATTTGTTTGGTAACTTGTTAAAAATGTGTTTTTGTTATCTTAGACAGTATAAAACAAAATATATAAATTAATATTGCTGCTTAGTTCTATAAGATAAAAATTAATTGAAACAAAAGTAAACGAAAAACCAAAAGTTTGAAATTCTATTTATTTTAGTTTTCATTCTATCTGCAACCATCATAAAATGTTTCCTGTTAGAAAACTATACAACTGCGATATTCCTATTTTCATTCAAATAATTTATAACATAAGATCTTTTGATATCTTGTAAACTAAATACACATATTTTCCTTTCTCATAATATTACTAAACAAACAACGAGTTTTCTTATTAATCTTATGCCCATATATAATATGATAATATATAAAATATATATATTTATATGTGCTCAATACTCATATACATAAGGCGCTTAGATGACTATGGCAACGTAGTTTTATAGTGATGACGACCAACTGGAGATTGTTTGTATAAGCCAATGACAACTTAGTGATATTCTATATTCTATATATATATAGGTACCTACTGTGTTAACAGTTTCCTTCTCATAGTTTGATATAATAAAATAAAACCGTTAAGTCCAACACATTTTCAAATAATTATTTGTGAAAACATTGTGATATTTAATAAATAAATTAATCTTTAGTTTCATATTAACTTAGATACTATAAATTGATAAAAAATACAGACGCTAATTGGTACTGATCAGTGTTGAAATAAAAAAAAAAATGTTTTCAGAACTTGAATTGGATAAAAAGTAAACTTAAATAGAAAACTTGAATTTTGTTAACATTTGATCATCTAAGGTGTTATCAATATTTTCAAATTTTTATAAGAATTACCTTGTATTATATTATTAATATTTTTTAGTTACAAACAAAAATGTTTTTAACAAGAGGTCGGTTAAATCTAAAAAAAAAAATGGAATATTTTAAATGTCTATAAATAGCACAAAAAGAGCTAAAATATTTTGAAAATTATATCATTTAAAGAAAACACAAATATAAACTATATTACCTAGTGAACATTTCTGGTATCTGCGAGTATTTAAATTTGAATTACGCCAAAAATGTTTGTCAATAACTGATAATGCTTGTACCCAATAAGTATTCTAGTTTTTCGTTATTTGTTTTTATATTTTTCTGATGGTTTCAATTGTATCTACTAAGGATTTTTACCAAGTATCATTATTTAGATATAACTTTTTACCAGTAACCACTTTCAAAGTTAAAGATTGAAGCTTTTGTATAACTCCTGACGTCAGAGACAATAGAAACACCCACACATACGCGCATCTGACATTCGTAAAACCAATACGTTCTTCACCCCGCGCTCAGAATCTAAAATTAAGCCATATTGGATACGTTACTGTGTACAATACTAGGGCATTCTTCTCGTTTCACTCACATCTTCATAAGATAATAATTATGAGCTGTAATATTAGATTTGAATGCAAAACATATATCATATTCGTAAAATTTTTCTTAGAGGAATGAAAATCATATTTGCTGACTTTCTTTGAACTATTTTTACGGTTACTACCGGTAGATTTTCCTGCTACTTAAGGAGCTATGAGGAAAATCGTAAAATCCCCACTTTTAAGTATTACAGAGACTACGTTATTGAGCTATAAAGATGTTAGAAAAAGTCATTGGATAATTCTTTCCATACAATGTTCACGCAGAATGTTTTAAAAAATATACATCAATGTGAAACTAATAAATGCATTTCACTTCATTCATATTGAAAACGTTGATGTAAAATCAATACATTCCTCACTGCACCCAGAGTATAAAACAAGATTGTTAAACTAATACATTATTTGTTTCACTCAGTACCTAAAACCTTTATAACTCAACGAGTTTTGTTTACTCAAAAAAAAATATGCAAATGCACTTAAAATAATATTTCAATTTGAAATACAAATGCTTTTTAAAAATGTTTTTCTTAAATTAATATAATCATAGTATGAAGAATACTAGATTATAAAAATACAATTATAGTTAATACCTCTTACAAAATATATTATATATATATATATATATATATATATAAGTCATAACGAGGAAGGTTAAATTTAAATTAGGAGAATACAACTATTGTTTCAACTATTTGTAGAGTAATAACTCGTAATAATAATCACTCTAAATAAATTATAGTATTATATTTTAATAAAATATTAATTGGCAATGACAAACGCATAATATGCCTTAAAATAAATTTTCATTATGTTTTAATGAATAATGTACAGTACTCGAATTTTAGAAATAAAATAATGATGATTTGGACTTGATTGAACTACTGAAGATGTACCATCTCTCCATTCTAATGAAAATAATTAGAAGGGGTGCTACTAAAATAGTAAAAAAGTAATAGAAGAGCTTGAACTCCTCCAGAATTCAATGACTGAATATTATTGGTTTATTTATATAATATATATAATTAATTATTAATTATTAAATTCGGTATTTAAAATATCATTAATCATTATTTAAAATAAAACTACTACATCGTCTACCTATAGACTTATTATTATAATACATAGGTACCTTTACATTTTTGTTCATAACTCCGTGAATTTCAACAATATTTATCAAATTAAGTGTAGCAATAAAACAACAATAATTAATTTAAAAATATTATTTAATGAGATAGGTATAAAATATTGAAAAAAAGATTTATTTTCATGTCAGAAATTATTAAAATTTTAGAGTTGAGTTAGATTTAAGACTCTAATCTCGGATATCCTCTACAAGATAATATATAATTCTGTAAGATTCTACGATACCGTTAAATTATTACTTAGACAAATAAATAAACCTAAATCCATTTAAAAATACATACCAATGAATACATTTATAGTAGATAGGTACTTACAGTCCTACACATTATTCATGACGGAAACATGCTATTTACTTCGTTAGTTCTTTTAGGCATGTTTAGAGGCATTTAAATAATTTAAGACTTAATATAAACCTATGGCGTTGTCGTGTTTTTATGAAAACAATAATAACGACGAAATAATCCGTACACAAAATTACAAATTCCAAGTGCTGGTAGTAAAGTAAATACAATTTCCTGAATTGTCAATTAATTCCTTAAGGCCATTAGGTTATTCAGATATACAATATACATATTTTGTCAAATACTCCAGAAAAAGCAATAATAAATGTAAGCATACTCTATTATGAACGTACTTTATTCTGAGTGAATTCTTTATATAGGTACATACTAGAACATGTGAATGAAGAGATTTAATAATACAAATTGCTATCAATTTTAGTCAAATCGTGTGGAATTACAGCCAAAAATACAGTTTAATTCCTGTAGGTTTAGAATTGTCAACATTTTTAAATTTCAACGTAATAATAATATCAAATACTTAATTCTCAGATACAGAAGTATCAGAGAACTAAAAATCCTTTCTCATATTTACAATAAAACAAATAATATCTAAAATACTTCCGATTTATTTTTTTAAATTCATAATAATATAATATTGTAACGATAAACAAATACATTTAGTTTAGATACTTAGTGATTTAATCAAAAATATTTACAGTATATTATTAAATCGGTTAGTGTTATAGTTTTTACTTTTTAATTATAACCCACGTGATTAAAAATATATTAATTATTTTTATTGATTTAACAATATGTTTCTTTTGCTTGCTAGAGTTATGTTGTCAAAGCTTAAGTTTCTTAAACGTGCTTTGATTTTTACCTTAGAAAATTCACGAATTCATTAATTTCGTGTCGAATATATTAGATACCTACCTACTAATGGACGATATTCGGCTAGAATTATGTATACTACGTAGAATGTATATCTAACAATAAAACGTGCCACAAATAAAATTGTTTCATTTTTCACAATGTGATAATTGCATTGGTCATTAAGACCAAGGCTCAAAGTCTAAAGAAAAAAATCCTACGGTGGCAAATTAGAGAAATTACCATCAGCTCTGCTAAACTAAATACATAATACAGGCAAACCTAAAAACGTTTCTGTACGGCACGAAGACATATAGGTACTGGATTGTGCACTGTTCTCGCAATGATCAATAATTTCATTCCAAAAATTATTCTGATCAGTATTTTTCTTGCCGACAATCATAATACTGAATATTTGAACAGAATAATAGTTCAAGCATTAAGCAACCATCAATTTAAATTTTAAATATAAATAGTGAAAAAAAAAACAAAATATTGAAAATAATATTTATCAAGATTATTGGGATATTTTGAATTTAATTAACATAATATGATGATAATATTCATTTTTATATTAAATATTCAAATCTTCAAATCTAAAACTACACATTTTATCAAATAACTTGGTACTGAACCATAGCTTTGTTCATGCTCAATATTCAAAACATATGTATTCTCCAATCAGTGTTAAATTTCCAATTAATGCAGAAATGCACAATATAGTATAAAATAAGTCAATAGTATTAGTCAATGTGTACATGTATTATTATGATGATAATTACAATGAACTAAAACATATTATTTAATAGCATGCGCAGTATAAAGTTATAATTTTCAAGATATTGTAATGAACGCATTTTATGTTTATAAATTGTATAATATATCATATTTTAAAGTAAACCAAATACAGAAAATTCCAATAATAATTAAAGATGCAAACTGAATTTCAATTATTTTTATTTTTATTTTAGAAACGCCATTTAAATTTTGAACAACGTCAATTTATTACGTCGGCGAATTATTAAATTGTATGACGATGCGCAAAAAAACATCTCTACATTTATCAATATATAGGTAGATAGGTACTGGCAAACAATGCGTATCTTCAAAACTATTTTTTTTTTCTTACAATATTTAAATATTACAATAAGTGGATTTGGATTTTAGAAATTATACTTCTTACAAAAATATATTTCATATCAACGACACACATATTTTACAGTACTCAGTACAAAAGGACTTTACAGTAAGTTAACCAAATGGTCGTTAATATATAGGGTGATCCGCCAAACATGCCCACTCCCGTTTTTCCTGTATTCAAATTCTGAATTTTTAAGTATACTTAAGGGACATATTTTTAAACATTTAAATTTTTGTACCATTTAAGGAGTATCCTATGGCAATATCGACCTATTTTTCCAAATGAATATCGTACTTTATTTCTTTAAAATGTAAATTGATAACCAGATGATTTACATTTCAATAACTCAAAAACTACTTGTTAAAATTTTGATTTAGATACACCAATATTTTTAAAAAATCATCTGCTTAACAATTTACAGTAAAAAATGTCGATTCTCATTTGAATAAAAGGAGTTTTATTGCCACATGACATTTCTCAAATGATATGAAAAATCTAAAATAGGCAATTTTCTTGAAAACATAGTGTTCAAGCATAGGTACTTAAAATTCCAATGATCTGTATTTTAATACATTTATAATATTAAAAGAAAAATGGAGGCGAGCATGTATAATGAATCACATTGTATATAATTTATGTAAAATCAATAATTTGCTTCTAATGTATGTCCACATAATATTTTTGCTTCACGAGTTGAATTAATTCAAATAATTGAATAAGTCAGTTTTACCAAAAGCGATTCATTACTTTGGGTATAAAGACTTTGAGTTTTCCCTAATTCTAAATGATCACCTCCAGAAAATGTGTTAAATTTATATGCAAATTCATCGTTTCGACTGCCATTTTTCCATGTCTAAACTTAAGTACCCACTTACTCAGAAGTATAGTTGACGCACTGATAATAGCTTAAAATATATCGATGACACTATTTACGTACGTACCTATGTGATGTATTTGTAAGTGTTTACCATATATTATACAAAATATATCTGAAAACTTTTGTTTCGAATTGTTAATTTTGTTTTTGTAATAAATATAATAAAAATGTATTCGTTTATATATTTCCCAGTCACCAAGATCAGAATCAATCAAGATCTAATAAAAAAAAAAATGAATTGTTGGCAATTCCGATGTTTACTCGTAATAATTTTTTTTTAGTAAGTACCTACCTACTTAGTTAATTTAATTTGAAAACTAGGATTTATATAAAATTCAATATTTTCAACTTAATAGTATACCTCTATTAATAGTGCATTTTACCATATCATATTTGAAATTGATATCTTAATCAAACATTGATTGTAAAGATATACTATAGTTATATTATTATCATAGATGAGGTATTCTATACTTTATGAAACATGTTTGGTAAAACAAATTCAATGTTCATCATTTCTAAAAATATTTTATTTTCTACGTAAAAATAATACAAATTGACTTTTTTAAACACTCGATTATGGAATAACTATTTTAAGTTAACAACATTAATAGGTATCATGTATTATTTTTCCAGGGTCCGATAAAATACAATTTTGTATAAGTAAATACGTATTATGCGTCTGTATAGCCTTATAATAACATAGTACAGAAGATATGACAAGGTTTCAAAATGAGCTTTTCATAATACCTTGTCCCACTTACATGCGCCATATATAACCAGGTTTAAACCAGTTTTTTCATAACCATTATGGTATAGAGTATTATTAGTTTTTATTGTTATTACAACATTTGAATATTTATGTTACAAAATGCAGCGAGGCCCGTTATTTTTATATGTAAAAGTTTTTAATAATTCTGCTTCCAGGTTTTTATTTCAGTTTTTTAATATAGATACTTGCAAAATATTGATAACTTAAATTTTAAGTTTTGTTCAAAATGATTTTTATTTAAAATACCGACTCAAATACTTAGGTAGGTAGGCACCAATCGAATTACTAATTATACATTGATTTATTAGGTACCTTTGTAATTTGTATAATATATCTACAACAATAGAATGTACAACTTGTTCCATGGTTAATAGATATTATAATATTAAAATATTGGCTTTTAGGTATCTTATTTATTTATAACGTATCAAATGCTAGTGCACACAATGCCAAACATTCAGGGTTTCTATATTTTTATATTCATTATATTCTTTCAAATTGAATGTAAATTATAATATATTGAAATTCTTATTTAAATTACAATTATTAAGATACTAATTTAAATACCTGTAGCTTTTTTCAGACATTTTGATATCAGAGTTAGATACGGAGAGGTATCTCTTCACTAATTTATTCAGCCAACTAATGAAATCATTTCTTTGTGTTCTTTCCTACAAATAAATGTATTGATTAAGATAACATTTATCGTAAATTATATTTATTATAAACATTTAATAGATACATATATGACAAATGTTGTCTTTACTATTTACTCCATTCTACTTAAATCTGAATATTATTTTTATTTCAACTATTATAAATCATTATTATCTTTTATATTAAGGTTCCTACAAGTACCAATAAGTATAGAAATTTGGGGTATTATAGAAAATTATTTTCCAAATTAAAATGTATTTTACTCGTTCAAACAATACTTTATTGAAGTATAATATATTTGTTGTATAATTGATATAACTTTAAGCAAAAAACTTTTAATAAACTTCTTAATAAGAATATTATTATCTCTCATTTCATAATTTATTTTTCTATTCATGTGGTATAAGTATTAATATTTAAAAAAAAAAAAAATCAAATAAAACAAATAAATAGAAAAAGTTACTAAATAATGAAAGTTTCAATAAAGTTGTTGATTAAATGATGTAAAAGAAATATCAAGATGGAAATCGGATGTGACCATATAATATTAAAACTCACATATTTCACAAAACAAATCAACATTTCGCAGAAATCCAACAAATGTCGTTACTAGTTGTTGTAAAATATTTCGTCCTCTATTGAATAATACAAGAAAGTAACCCACGAAGCGTCGTAAATTCGCAATTTATATTATGATCGTTTTTAATATACACGCGCCTGTAAAATATACGCAAAGGAGACAACAATATCGCCAGTACGATTTATTCGGAAACGAAAGATAAAAATAAAAATAAATAAATAAATAAAAACCTAATAATATAAATATAAAAACGTCGCGACGAGGTCCGACCGAATGAAATATCGTTTGGCGCACGAATCGATTTAATTATTTCTCCTCGTCCGTACTATATTTTACCAATTCCTTTCCGCCGTCGCACTATATTATGTAATATGTATACGCAGACGATGCTGCATCATTGACACAATATTTCCTTGCAGTCTCCGCCTCGCTCGCACGTGGGGACTATTTGCTCAGAAAAACACAATAATGTATCATATTATTATTATGTATACAGGGTGATTCAGCACGCTCACTTTCCTCGAGTAATGAATTCGTTTGAATTCTGCGTTTTAGAATTTTTAAATACACTTAAATATCATGTTTCTAATCCTTGAAATTTTTCGTACTACTTGATGAGTGTCCGAACAAACTTCGGTGTGACAAATAAGTACCTCCCAATAAAAATCCCAATGATGATGGTTTTACAGAAATAAAAGATGGATGTAATAGTGTTTAATACTTTTTATTATAGTTGAACCATTTTTACATATTTATTAAAAATGCTGATGGATTGATTGCAATGGATCAAATCGCTATCCAAAGCCTCCATAGTATCTTCTAAACACATTGTCTATTATTCTTAGTATACAAAATGAAATAACTCAAAAACGACTCGTTCGAATTTTGATATCGATACGTCAAAATGTTTCGAAAAACTATCCGCTTAATCTTTTACGTTATGAAATAAGAGGGGGGGGGGGTCATATTTGAAAAACAGTTGTTTGGGTAATCTTAAAGAACTGCATTGTCGAAGGAAATGGGAGGTGAGCATGGTCGGTGAATCACCCTGTATATAAACACACACACACACACAACACACGGTAGACGCGTGATCATTCATACACGATAACGGACTGGACCGGAGCCAACCGCAGAGCGAGCGTGCACTCCCCCGGGTGTCGTTTTGTGGCCGCCGAAACAATGAGAACTGTCGATGACGGTAGGTTTTCCGCAATAAACGGCAGAGGGGGCTTGGAGAGTGGTCGCGATTATCTTTATCTCCGTCGAACACGACCGCACGCGCGCACGAACGGTTAAATTAAACCGAGTTAAAGACGTCGGATTAACAGCGATACCGAGTATACTGCCGTGGCATGGCTACCAGCTATACCACAGGTATACCGGCAGCTACTTATACACATCTTATTATAATAGTAAGAAACTCCTCGGCCAAACGACGACGATACACTGTAGATAGGTAGGCACCTACCCTTTGCAAGTCACTACGGAACTTTATCATTTCGTTATTCACGCAATGATCGAGCTAAATCGTACGATGCATATAATTATTGTCATGACGTAGGTATATCTTACCTATACACTTATTTAGTGTGATATTATTGTGATATCAATGTTAACTGACGACAATATTATTATTGACGTTTGGACATTTTTACTTACGTCATATATTATTTTACATTCAAATATATCCTAAATTCCTAATTTATTATAATTTATAATACACAATATAATATATAAGTACCTACTATAAATATAGAGTAGGTATAAAATAAAATAGGAAATATAGAGTAAAAAAAAACTGGTTTGTTTCGACGTGTTAAATAATACATATTATATATATATATATTGTTTCATACATACAAAATGTGCTTTTATAAAAAAAAAAAAAACAACATTATGACAATGTGATTATACCAATTGTGGTAGCGTCTAATAAAACATACAATACCCAAATATTAACAATGATATTGTTGCAAATTGATTAATATTTAAGACGTTGTTCGGGTACCGTTTCTCGCAGTGAGAACTATGACGCGGATACTCGAAACCTATTCGAAATAATATATTCATAATATTTTTGTGTCTGTCCGTTGTGTTTCGATTAATAATATTTTGATACAGCGGGTGATAATGTTAACCATCACGCGTGTGGATTTTATTAAAACAAATTCGTATTCGATTAGAATTTAAAATAAACAAAAAATATGTGATTCGTTTTTAAATGTATAAAATAAAATATCTACTGCACTCGTTTCGTTAAACGTAGGCAATTAATACACAACCGTATAGTATTACTGGAGTGTAATAAGTGATACAAAATATTTTATATTTAGTTTTATACAAATATAATCGTTACATATGTAACGTATAGGTACTAACGTGTATTATGAAAAATACAATCGTTAAAGAGACACTAAAACATGAAGGGACATAAATACATAATAATATGCAAGGACGATAATATAAAAATCAATGTTTCACTGCAATCCTACAAATCATCAAGAATAACTTACCTGCCTATTCCTTTTTTCCTAAAAAATGTCCCTTATCTTTATTCTTTTCAATAAATGATCAAATCTAGTTATGCATCGCTAATAATGTACAATAAAAAATAAATATGTTAAACTCTTTGTATTTATACTAGCGAACGCCTTTATTATTTTTCTCCAATATACCTGTTATATACATTATTGCCGTTGATTAATACTAGTCGAGTACGTATTAAACTTGACTATAATGATGTATAACAATCGCGTATCAAATTCAAGTCCTTTTCACGGGAATTACACCGGAAGAGGCATTTTGAAATTGAAAAACTTAAGATTAAATAAATAATAAATTATGACGCACATCATTTATACGGTATCCGAGTATTGAGTACTTTTAATGCGGATAATTATTATGGAATCAGTAATTGGAACGTATTAGTCCATGTCATTCGATGCCAATTATCCTTATAACTTGAACCAAGAGTCGTCTCCAATGGCCTGTTATAAAAACTAATCAACTTTTATCGGTGCTTTGGGAGCTGACAAAACGAGAACGGCGAGTGACAAAACGGGTGAATATATATTTATTTTTTTTCGCCAACTCAACTCCGTCGGGTTATCACTGTTATTCCATCGGTAATTTATAAAAATCTGGTTTTTTTGTGCCCGTGAAAAAAAAACTTACGAAAAAGTAATCACTGAGCCATTGTCAGCTGACGGGAGACTTTGAATATAATACATAAATATTTACTCGAAATTGGGTTCTTCCGCCGCGGGGTAGACGTCGCGATGGTTTTAAGTCAGTTGCGAGAACGAAGTTTCCACGGCAGGTAGGGTGGATGATTGCAATTACTTTAACAGTTGTCGTATAACGGAAAATGGAACTATAAAAGATTAATCGATCTTGGCGATGGGACCGTGCAATTACTTTTTGTTTGCAAACTTTATATTGTCACTTGTCCTATTGGGAGTGTAAATAGTTATTTCTACGGAGTTCGTTCGAGAACGTGTTGTGTACGATTGCCAATCGAGGCCTGCGAGATCGATGCCTACAAAATGCAGTATACGTCATTAGTTAATAGACATGGGTAAACCGAAACTTCACCGGGGAATTTCAGGCATTTAAGCTTAAATTATTCTAAAAGTGCCAACTATATATTTTGGTTGTACTATAGCATAGTTATTCTCGTATAGGTTTAAAAATAATTGTACAGTTGACGCGTCAATTATAGTTAATTAGCGAACAATGCGTTTCAGACATATATTAATTTGTTGTAGCCTTTTTTTTTACCTCAACTTAAGTTTATCATTACCACACTAGTATGGTAAAACATAACGGTTTTCAATTATTAGATTGCCTCTCGTCATCATGACCAGCTATTATACTACAAAATATTATATCGATCGAAACACTATACGCTGTGTGTAGCGGCTGCAATGTCCATCCCATACGTTATAACTACGTTATTACTTTGCTGGTTATTTTTCCACGTCGATGCGGTAAATATTAAGAATTTTTTTTTTATTCCAATATAAAATATTAAATTACAAAATAATATTACATTATACACCCCGCCTCGAGAGGGTTCACTAATACTAATTTAAATGTCGGCAGTAATACTACGGAACCACCCGTATAATTCTCCATCGTGATAATATAATAATAATAATAATAATATAATAATAATAATATTAATATGCAATTATTATAGGTAGTACGATCTCGTAGTGGAACACTCCGTATAATATTATTATTATTATTATTATACTCGTGCATATTAAAAACCCATGGTCAATTAAACCGCATCATAAAAGTAGAATTATCGAATAGGTCATGTACACAATAATACGTGTATGCAATAAGTGTACCGCACGTCATATTATAATATTGTTCGATATCGAATGGAAAACTAACTGGAAACCGATTGAATAGGGGAAAAATCCAAACACGGTGGATAATACGCATACATATTATAATAGTAATATTATTGTACGATTGTGCAGGACGGTTTTGTCGCGAAAACACTAGTGGAAAGTCCTCGAACCTATCAATTAATATTTAATTGAACGTTTTGTGTGTACCTTGATTGCCGGGTTTCCATAACGCGAACGCCCTCAGCATTAAACGAGATAGGGACGTCCGGGATAATTTGCCCTCTGGGCTCGCATTAATACATTTAGATACCTGTAAAGCATTTTGCTGTGTGGAGGCGCATTTCAAAATTTTCCGACCGCCGTGATTTATCATGTCCACTGTCCAGTATACGTCCTCGGACGAAACTATACACCTAAATACTATATCATATTATTATAGCGTTGATAAATTAAATCGTTCCGTTTGGAAGAGAGAAAATCCAAATAATAGATGTTCTGTAAAACACTTTTTCAGACAAGTATCGCTCCCGTAAATAGAATTAAATTGCAATTTAAATTTAGTCTGATAAAGAGACAACATTAATAACAATATTATTATTTTATTACAACCCGTACAAATACGACGATATTATCTTGCGAAAAATAAGCCAAATAAAATTCCTAATTTATTATACTTTATAGTGCACAATATAATATATAAGTACCTACCATAAATATAGAGTAGGTATAAAATGAGATAGGAAATATAGAGTCAACAAAAAACTGGTTTGTCTCGACGTGTCATACGTTTTAAATAATACATATTATTTTGTTTCATACAAAATGTGCTTCTATTAAAAAAAAAACAACATTATGACAATGTGATTATACTAATTGTGGTAGCGTCTAATAAAACATACAATACCCATCTTAATGATCATAGTATATTAATAATATTCCAACAGATCCTAAACATAAAATGTTATTTAATATAATATATTATTGTGTTCGGTACATTACGTTTCGAAGATATTAAACCCGTAATATTATTTTTTTCTTCTTAAAGATCCAAAGAAAAATTTTAATATATTAACAATAGCTTTTGCAATCGTAAATGTATACTATTATGGAAGTATGCTTGTAAATAAACTTCTAGCCCTCACTACTGTATTCAATCATGTTAATAAAAAACATAAAATGTGTGCTTATTAAAATACAATTATTATTATTGACGTTATACTATTGGCGATCATTTTTTATTGATTGGCAAATTATAGTTAATGTTAGTTTTAATTAAAACTTCCCAGTATATAATTTAAATTTAAATTCATTTATATGCTTAACTTGATTAAGTATGTACTGAAAATATTATATTTTATAATCGTCTATTCATATTAATTATTACCTGTTCCGAAATCATAAAGTCATTGAATTTATTTATTGTTCTGTTACCTGACATAAAATAATTATCGTGTTTGATTTGAAATGGAACTCATTTCATTAAAAAAACGATCAAGATTTCGTTAAAATTGTACTTTCTCAGATTTCTTTCATATTTATTGGAAATGTTGGTACATACTTACTGATAAATTAAAAAATATTATACAATCTAAAAAATGATTTAAAATTAAATAAACCAATTTTCTTCCATTATTTTTAAATTTACCTATATGAACTAGGTAACTGCAGAAAATACCACAAATGTCAGCAAACACTATAAAATTCAAACATTAAATTTTGTACTTGACCTGTTTAGAGGTACAATTTCAAACAAATAATATTATTTATTTATTAGGTACACTTAAATCAAATTAACTTAATTGTTTGTAAGTAGTAGTAGATGCACAACATGAAACACTACTTAAATAACTCATAATGAAGGTAAAATGGACAACTTTTCTTGTTTTCAAAAGTTTAACTCAAAACACGTTTATTAATCTTGAAAATATCAAAACTAAAATAGTTTATTACATAGAATACACAAAACAACAAAATAATTTAGACAGGAGTATGGGATAAAATAAAATATTACTGTCCACTTAACATCGATCGCCTACACGCGACTTATCTTTAATATTAATTTATGACAATATATTTTAAAGTCTCAATAATAATCGATAATATTGTTTTCAAAAAACAATTCTAAATTGATAAAACCACAAATGCTTATATTTTATTTTATCTTTTCAATAATAGCCGGTAAATGTTACTTACGGTACTCGCTAAAGAAAGTAGTGAGAAAAAACTACCCCTCTGTTAGTACTCGAAAATAGATGCACTGACCTGTCTAAACTACCAACTAGACTCGATTTCCAATCAATAGATAGGTTTCATGAAACTTTTTTTACAATCCAAACAAGTATTTACAGAAAAATTTAATACATAAAATATCGTTGTAAAATCAATATTTATTATTTTGTTTTATTCGATCTAATAAAATGCGAATTTTATCAATCTTATAGCTTTATGATATACATTTTCTTAGAAAAAATGTATTATAAAAATAATTACTCAAAAATTAATTTAAAACTAAATTTCAACTTATTAATTCTGGTTTTATCAGACGAAACTACGAAAGTAAAAAATAGTTATTAATTAGAATTTTATTACAATTACAGAATACTATGACGTTAGAATTATTACTATTATTATTAAACGTTATAATATACTTATCGTTTAAAATAATTAATATTTATAGACTATATGAATATGATATATTTCTGATGGAAAAGACCAAACCTAACCTAACCTAACCTAACCTACACTACGTCCGACATTCAATACTACAATAACTACAGTTAAACACATTGTCATCCACTGTGCACATTCCAGACAATTTGTGTGAACCAAATGAACCATTTTCAGATGTCAAAATAAATCTCCTACTTTAAAATATGTAACTATCTAAAATGTATTATTTAATATAATATTAATTTAATGATTATAACCCAGGTAATTTTAAATTGTTAACTAGTAACTCTATTAATTAATATTTATTTACTCATAATTAATAATAACAAACTAAAATCATATTAAATATGAACTAATTGTTTGACATAAATTTGTTTGGTCTTAGTATAATAGTATTAAAAAAAACGTAACTGTTCTTTGTTTTTATTCATTCGTTGTTGGTATGATTATTAAAAGCTCGCCGCCATGAAATAATTTACATTTAAACGTAAGCTAAATAATTTATATTTTTGTCGTGATGATGTTACATTTTTAATACTGAATCATTAATTTATTGTTCAGGCTTTGTTCAGTGTCCACACCAAAACCTTTTTCCTAAATTAAATAACGTTCCTTATAATTGTATTTTTAAATTTAAAATATTTTCTGGTTGAGCGATAAAAAATATGAAATAATTACCAAATTACGGTAAAATTTAATTTACAGCAATTTATTTGAATGAACAATAAATTAATTGAAATCAAAATTTTACAAATAATTCTGCCTAATTTAAACAAGATGATAAAAAATAACAAAAAAATTAAATTATGTTTTGTATTCACTAATGACTGTTAGGTACCTACCTATTTAAAAAGTATCTATCCGCAATGAGCTCAAACAATTTTATTGTATCACTTATATTCGTATGGTAAATAGAGTATAAGAGTATAATATTTGTAAGATACTGGCATTTTAATATTTGAAAACTTCGAATTTAATTTTTAAGTTGAATCGGTGTGCTAATACCGACTTTACTTATAACTGAGAAAACTAATTTGGCAGATAAAAACTAATTTAGTGTCTGAGGTGAAGCACGTATACATACAATATAATATTATGTAGGAAGTGTTTTGAAACCAATGCACAGAAGTTGTAAAAAACTCGTACTTATGTTGAATACTAACGACAGCTCAGTAAACCTGTCCAAACAAAACGGACACACTTTATATCCGGTGTAACCTACAAACTTTCAGAATTATTCCTCCGGACTCACGTAATGTTTATATTTTTTATCATTACTTTTTCTTTGCATACATATTATGCTACGGCGAGGATACACCATAAAAATTCAAAAATATTACAGCTCTCCCTAAATGTGTTTTTCCATGTGCTGTAAGCCAGAAGGATTGACGATTAAAAATGTTACTCACTTGACCCTTTTTTCGTCGCACAAAACTTTTCAAAACGGTTGACAGCTTGTGTAATTTGCGGCCCATCAAACAGAAGCTTCAGAAGCTTTTAATATTTAATAACCAGACGTCATACCTACTTTATATAATACTATTTATGTATATATAAAGACATCCGTTTTGCGTGGAGATATCCTTTTATGTTAAAAAAAAAATGCTTTATTTTTTTCCCCACAAAACCGCTGTAAAAATGATTTCTTCCTTGTCAATATGGTGGCTCCGAGAGCCACTTGAGTAAGGAACACATTTCACTAAAACTAAACGCATTCATTTATCATTCAAAGAGTTTATATAACTACTGTTTGAGGACAGATTTTTTTTTTTTAACACGTGTAGATACACTTGCATAACGTGTAGTTTTTTTTGTTAAAATATAACAATTTGTTACGAAAATTATGTTATTATTTGATTCTAATATTCAAAAACTTTTTAATAAGTTCAAGTTAAGCTAAATTCTAATATAAGTACATATTACATATTTTATTTTTACAAACTAATTAGACATAACACACATTGTACACTTATGTTATTTTTTCCTTAACTCGACGCAGATAATATAGGTAAATATATATACTATTTATCAATACCAAATAAACATTGGTGAGAAATGTGTTAATTTTTATTAAAGTTATTCATCAAAAGTAATTTTAAGTTTTCTACTGTATAAATAGATTAACCTATAATATATTTATTTTTTTATTATTTACTAATTTTTAAATTGTTACAATTAAATATTTATAAATCGTTGTATTTTCAATATCGTGCTTTGATTTTAAGAAAATACCATGTCATATCGAACTTGAAACCTAGATCAACGATTGTAAAATTAATTAGGCGTATATTATATTATAATATAATATCAAGTAAAGTTTTAGTATTATATCTTTATACATTTCATTAAAATGTCCGATCTTTATAGTTTTGGTGGCCATTAAATAATTGAAAACTCTAAAATTATAATATTATGTATTTACGCACCGATAGTAAATTACAATAAAAAAAAAAACGTTATTTTTTTCACCACACCTCTAAACACAACAATAAATGTTACACAATTTGTATCCACTTGATCAGTGCTATTTCTCTCCAAATCTCACTCAATCAATATTATAACGACGAGTAATATAGCCTTGTTTAGCGTGAGCTTTATTCTATTGGGATGTTAACCCTATTCCATTCAACGAGGCGAACAAATCTTCCCGGTCAGAATTTCGATATTAATTCAGTGAATCCTGAGGGACGCGAATTCTCGGTGGGTAGTCTTAAAGTGGACCTGATATCAGTAATATAAAGTGTTGACTGTCGTTATAATAAATCCCCAATGAAAAATGGATGGATATATATATATTTTTTTTTCATTCGGTTGGAGACTCGGTCGCAACTTTAGGGCACGATAAAATGACCGCTGCGTTTATATATATATACAATGCATGCATATTAGCATTCCTGTATCGAAACCAACCAATTTACGACATACACTCACATTTTTGTACAACATTGAATTGACGATTACAGTTTTATAGTCAATAAACACGTCGTGTTATACTGCGAAGCAGAATTTCTCAAGAAATTATCATGACTCGTTTTAAGGTGGGATCTCATCCCCTCCATCGTAATCCTCGGAAGTTTACTCCCGGTATTGTGGAAGATAGATATATTGATGGTTTATACTTTGTATAGGCTCTTAGCCTAATAAGTTACCCTCACGGATGTCGAATTCAATTTATTACAAATTTAGGTAACAATAATGCGTTTATTCTTATTCGCACTACCTATATAGTAATAACTAGGGTTCGGGACTTGTTGCATTTGCATATTGCTCAATAATGACTGCAGAATAGTCTAAGTAAGATTTAAATTTGTTTTAAGTAATAACGGATTGAAATACAAAAATGTTCGCATATTTTTCCATTTTCCGAGCAAATGCATATTTGCCGATTTTGGCAGTTTAATTGTTATTTATAGCATATTTACAGAGTTTTTGTTTTATGTTAAGTACAAATTTTATTTTAAAGATTAACTTTATTTTTTTTTTTTACTTTCATGCGTTGTTCAATATGCCTAATCAGTTTTCATTTAAATTTGATAATATCAGAAAATGTCTTATTGTACAGTCAAACTTTACAGGTAAACAATTCATCATTTTTATATTTAATAATAATTTAATATATTTAAAAAAAAACCCAGCCTTTTTTTCGTTGTAGGAGAAGACGAAGAAAACGAAATCGAACATACATTTCAGTAATATAATGTTGATAGTGTTATTGTTTTCGAAAATAACTAGTTACAAAAATTGTCTACATTTAAATGAATAAATCAAATTTTTTAATCATATTTAAAAAAATTGTTAGTTGCATATTTTTGCACAATTTTGGTTATTTTAAGAGCATATGTGCATGCATATTTCCTACAATTTGTGTGCAATAAGTCCCGAACCCTAGTAATAACAATGTGTTAGTTTACCTAAGAATAATTTAATTACAAAATGTATTGGATTTTCGTTGGATTGTAAATATTTAAATATTGCATACAATATTTGTAAAATGTTTAATATTGCGTGGTTTTTAATGTGTCATTTGTATACCTAATCAGTCCTTGCTAGATACAATTCTATAAAAGTTTTTTAAAACATAGGTATATTATGCTTTTAAACAAATTGTAATCAAAGGTAATTGGCTATATGTGAATATTTTCAATAAATTTTAAAAAATGTAAAGACTGCAGAATTCACATTTATTTCATACCACTGTAATAATATTTCGTTATAATGACCAAGGACAATGAATTTTAGTTTATTATGATATTTCTACCGTAATCGGTTAAGTGACTTATCCAGTTTATGAATTATGTTATATAAGACTTAAAAAAAATATTTTAACGATTTCAGAGCTATGATTAAAAAAAACGTATCTATATTTTATTATTTTTATGTATAGATAGAAATTGTATCTTATTACAATTTGTAAAAGGATATTGAATAATCAACAAACATATTAAAATCTATATAATATTTTAATTTTTTCTTACGTCAAATCATTTTCAAAAATATTTTTATTATAATATTATATATCAATCTAATAAAGTAATAGTCGACGAAGTATTTCTCACTGAAATTTACGACCTAACTATACACGAGTTTCTTTCAAATATTGTATTATAAAATGTTCATGTTGTAATAAAATTTAGAGAGGATATCAAGGATATCACTTTGACAGAGTAACTGTACACTTGGAGAATTTCTGCGTAATATTTATGTTCAGATAAAAATAAAACGTCGAGTTCGACTGGTCCGTTTTTATTATCAATCAGTCAGTATCATGACACATTGAAAACATAAAAATGAAAATGTAATTTATATATTGTGCTTGAGTTTGAGTTTCGATTTCAAAATATATTTTATACGTGACACCAATATTTTGTCACTCGCCAAGAGTCAATAATAATATCATAACAGACAAAATGTCCAATGTCATCAAATATCGGTATAAATACCTATAATCTAAATTATCAAACGAGCTCCTTCTTTAATATTATTTTTTATGCTAAATTTGTAGGCACTCTACGGATATTTTAAATTTTGTACACGATCTAATCCTTAGAACTGCCAACGACCATATTATTTTGAAACTAGGGTAATCTTAGACCCGACAGACAATTCCCTAACAACATAAATATTATATCAACCTTGAGCTGAACTCATTTACCAAAGTAGTGTGTGTTCCAACTATACCTTCCTGCTACTACTCTGTGTCTAAACTTGGGATAGTTTATATGTCTTAGTGCCAACGGGCTACCGGTACAGGATAGGTACTCGTGTACACTACAATAGTGCACGTATTAGTTATTAAACAAACGCGTTACAAGTGAAGCTTCTTGTTTTAAATTCTATACAGTGTACAACAGTTCATGACTAAAAATTATTTAAAACGATCCCATTTATTCAACTGCTAAACGCGTCCATTTATAAAATAATATTGATCCGTGTGTTGACTAATCAGTTTTAAGTTTTTTAACGTTCATTATAGTGTTGGCCATATCTCATACAATAATTACAAAATAATAGCTAGGTAATACTGCTATAAATCTGACATTAATATTATACAACAGTTTACCGTTACAAAACGTTTCATTTTAAGGGATAATCATTAATACTATATAATATACTGCCCCTCCTTCATTTACATTTTATGCAAATCGTTTATTAAAATGGGTCTAAGTTTTTTTTTTTACATAGGTACTTTGGAATTGATTATTTCCGTTTGAATATAATTGTGTTATAATTTTAAACAGTTGGGTAACACGATATTATTTATAACTATTATAACATACCTACGTAATTTACATATAAATTATACACATTATTACACGAATAATAAACTTATATAACCAATAGGTATATGTAAAAACGCATTAGAAAACAATATGTATTCGAGTAAAAACTTTTCAGTAACATACTTATGTAATCTCGGAAGTTATTATTTTTTAACCGATACAAAGAGTATTGACGAACTGAAAATAAACAATATTATATTATTGGTATATAGAGAGCAGAACATTTCGATTTGTCTTTGCACGCCGTCGTCGTATTATTATAGTACTTATAATATTATATTATATTAGTCCAACAAGCACCGGGTTAATGGTATTTCGCGATATGTGGTCAGAGTTGGGACATATCAATATTATATGCCGACCAGTGCGCTACTAATTGGACTACTGTACACAGGATATCGATTTGTGCGCTTGTTTTATAGAAGAACGCCGGTCGGGATAACACGTGACGGGTAAGAATATTGGACTTATTGTTAGTTTTTTCAAGAGCATTAATTAAAGCCATACACGTCCACGTGTACATCCAATTAACCGAAGAAGAAAATTGAAATTGTGTCGTATAATATAATACCTACGCTTTTTGCATTATACACTATATACGCAACCGTATTATGACGTTGCAGCCTTAATAATAATGTATTATCGTATTTAACACTTTTGTTCGCAAAGTTTTCTCTCGCGTATAATATTAATCCAGCTAGATCAAACGTCGAATAGACAGCAGCAGCTAGCACTACAAAAGTATAATGAACGGAAGAAAGTTTCGAGATGATTTCGAGATATAATTTTTAAAAGTCTGTGGTAAAAAAAAAAGTTATGCTACATAGGTATGTACCGCCGACGTATAAAAGAAAAATGCGTATATTTTATTTTTTACGCAGAAAACAAACGGCAGGTATGAACATGTTTATGTACATCAACCATTATAGTAGGTACATATTTTATTTGTTTTCGTGGTTTAAAGTTGAATGGCTACCGTAACTCGGTTTGAACATATAAACAACTGCGGCAAGAATCGATGTGTTTAATTAAAATGCCAGAGTTCATATTATTTACTACGCGAACCGTTATTAAAGATTTTTCGTAATTCATAAGAACGCATTCAACAGAATATACCTACTATCTTTTCGACGCAAATCAACAACACGTTTTAATTAAAAATGTTTTCGTACAGTTTTAAGTACAACAATTAGGTACAGTGAAAACTTCCACTGAAAAAAAAAATCACAATAACAGCTACCTATAGCTAATCTTTATTTATTACTCGTCCCACTCTATATTAGTACACACATAAATAATAGACAATGAAATGCATAGGAACACGGGTTGATTCGCCAAGCATATTATATTATATTCATTCCCTACATATTATACGCGAACAATCTATTCATTCAAATTCTGATTTTAGGAATATTTTCAGTATTCTCGAAGACCATAATATTTTCAAATACTTAAATGTTCTATACCATTTAAGAGTATCTTATTGGATAGACATTTTTTTTAAATGGGTTTTTTTTAAATTACTTAATCGAAATGCGAACGAGTAGTTTCAGAGCTATTCAATTTCACATACTAAGGATGATAATAATCCTTAATAATAGTTTAAATCAAATCAAATATAAATATTTTAGTATTTGAGTCTAGTATTTATTAAAACTCGGCCAATTTTTATAAGTTATAAAATACTAATATATATTAATATAATATAAACTACTATACTTTTCGACGAATCCTGGCTCTCGCATGTTTAAACCAATCAAATTCATGAAATTTAATTCTTAGATACATAAAGTTTATTATCTTCAAAAACTTCGAATTATGATGTAGGTATATACATCAAAATAAAAAATAAAAAATCATCCACTTAAAAATGCACAGTAAGATTGATGGATCTCGTTAGAAAAAAAAGTTTGTATCGGAACTGGACACTCCTTAAATTGCTTAAAAATGTAAATATTTGAAAATACATATAACTATGTAATGCTTAGCATTTCCATAAATCTGAGTATGAATAAACTTTATGTTAAATAAAAAAATATGGTTGAGCGTGCCTGATAAATCGCCTTGTATATTATAGGACTTAACAACAATTAATAATCAATACATAATTATAAAACTTCTTATTTACACATGGCTACAAACATACACATTTTGAAAATAAATAATATTTTTAATTTGGTGGTTTAGCTCAGATTTCAATTGTTATCAATATTTTTATTTTTTCTCTAAGCAAGTTATATTTCACGTTTTAAAATAATTAATATTGAGTTTATAAAAATGATAAATAATTTAGTATTTGATTTTCTTTAAATTTTAACTAGCAAATATTAAAATTTTGGTTCAAAAATCTTAAAATTTTTTGTTTCGTAGTTATTGTTATAGATAACAAACTTCAAACTATTATATATGTATTATTATTCATTATTTACGTATATTAAAAATTGTAATATATAATGATTCCTCATTATTTTTCAAAGCACTATTATTTTTATTTTTTTGTTAAATTATAAAATATTTTCTTATCAGAAATGACACTAGATATATTATTAGGGAGTCATTGCTAAAAAAATATTTATTTGAAAATCTACCTTTAGGTACATAAATACAATTTAATTTATAAATATTTATAATATACTTAATATGCAATATAAAATCACAAATAAAATACCTAAGTATTCAATTATTTTAAGATTTTTTCAAAATACAAATTCATTTAATACTAATTAGAACGCTAATGATATAATGTATGGCCCACGCGCTACTATAACATACAAGTGTATAAATAGTATTCAATTTATTTCAGACACAAATGAAAAATGTTATGATTAAAAGATGGTAGAATTTGAATGGCATCCACCACAATGAGGAATATCATATTTTATATTTATCTGTGACTTTTGTCATCACCTCTGTTCCAAGTTTCACTCCTCCCCTACCCCTTACTTAATCAGCACCCTTTAAGCATACATGACATTATAGCTATACTTAACAACACACCCACTTCAGTAATGTTAAAACCATTCATCTCTTCAAAGATAAATCCGGCATTTTATTATAAATATTGTACACTTTTTATAACTATTTAGTATTTACTGTGACTGTGTTTTTTTTTCACGTTTAATTTTTATGGTTTTATTTTTCTATTATATTTTACAAGCATAATAAACTAATGATTAATGAGTTATGAAAATATTTGGCTACTTAAAAAAAATAAAAATACACGTGATTCATTAGTTCTTATTATTTATTTTAATATTAAAATATAAATTTCCCATCGTAATTAATCATTAAAAAAATAAATAAAAATTAGAAGTAGATAGATCAAAAAAAAATTTCAAACGTTAAATTTAAACTATAATAAATTTAAATTATGTTAATTGTAGGGTTGTGAATGGAATGCACTAAAAAAACCTTAAAAATATATTTAACATTTCAAACAGCTAACTAGAAATGCAAAAAAAAATGTACTAAAAGAATACATTATTTTTACTATGAACATTTTTATTTATCCAATTATTTCAATGAATCTAAATAAATTTTTTCAATCGTAGAAATTTATCGAATTGTAGTTATAATATTGTATATACTTAACTATTAACGTAGATTCAGTGACGTGTTTAAGTCAAACCGTTAAGAAGATCTTTAATGTAAATGTCCGCCGAACTTATGAGAACTATCGGCTGCTGCAGGTGAAATGTTTATTCATATTAGGCAGGTACTCTTACACTGAGGCAGCTTATCAATAAAATTTATTGAGTTTTGAATTTGAATAAAGATGTTATTTTTATAGAATGATATATTATATTATATTATTTCAATTAAAATAAATAACTGATAACAATGAATTGCGATAAAAATATTTAATGAATCAAAGAGCACAATTATTTTTTTTTGTTCTATCTGATTTTTGTTCAATAAAACAATTGTATTAAAATAATTCAGGTACAGAAATTATATTTATTTTTTTATTTTTTAATAAAGTAAACTAATACAATTTTTTTTTATTTTAGATATGAATTCCATATATTATTTTTAAATTCTTGGAACTTTTAGTTAAACGTACCTATAAAAAGAATGGTATAAAAAAGTGTATAAAATAGCATATTCAATAAAAGTAATTAAACTAATATTTCAAAACTTATATCAGCCTCATAGTATAAACTATATAAGTTTGAAAATATAAACTTAATTTCACTGTTCTTAATTTGCATAGTTCATTTTTAAAACTTTAATTGTTAACTGTGTAGTATATTATCATTATTATCAAGGTTGGGATTTTATAGCATTTGCATATTTCTTATGAGTTGCTTAAAAAATAGCAGGGTAAGCCCTAAAATGTGTTTCATGATACAGAGAATTCAAATTAAAAATTTTATTTTGCTTTTTTTGCATACTTTACGATTTTTTTAGTTTTTACTGCTTTTTTTTGGGTTTTTTGAGACTTTTTTGCATTTTTACCTGTATTTGAATCGAAATCTGTCAAAATTTTATGTAATTATATTTTAGTAAACGTGTTTTTAGATTTTTGTCAATTGAATTATCAAATAAATTGTAAATGTGCCTATAACTTGGCATACATTAGATTAAATTTTTCTATTTTATCTGTAGCCATTGATAAATTGCAAGCAAAAAATCTGTCCTTAGCCACATCATTAAATATTATTTAAAATATCGAAGAAACACTGAAAACACTAAATGGTGAACATGGCAAACCTATAAATCTCAAATTAAAAAACGTTTTAGAAAAAAATAGTGGTTTGTCTAAATTAAAACATATTTCAAATACCTTGGATGGTGAAGAAAATACAAATATTGGTGAATTACTTGGTGAACTTACATGTAGCGATATTGTATATTTAAAATACGCACCAATTGTATCAGTGGACGTCGAACGTTCATTTTCGACGTGTAAGACTTTGTTGGTAGACAACCGCCGTAAATTCAAATTCGATAATCTGGCTAAGCATTTAATAATTCAATGTGACACTCAAGGTAAACATTTTAAATCGCTTACTTTTTATTTAAAATTTTTGAAAATAATTAATTGGATAATTTTTTTTTACAGCCCTTCGGGATTCTGACCAGAGTGACTAAACTACGTATACCTAATAATTTCTAATTTGTAAGTGATTATTGATTAATTAATAAATTTCCTTTTTTTTCATATTTTGTTATTTGCATATTTTTGCATATTGTTAGCGCATATTTAGCGATAATTAACTCAAGTAACTACCTATAATAATTTCAAATTTGTAAGTGATTAATTAATAAATTTCCTTTTTTTCACATTTTGTTGTTTTTATTGCATATTTTTAACGCATATTTAGCGATAGTTAAGATCATATTATAGCGCATATTTATGCAATTTTAAGTGCTATAAAATCCCAACCCTAATTATTATCAATAATAAATACGGTTAATTACTTAAAAAAGCATACTTAAATGTAAGAATGAATAATAATAAATGCTGACTGCTGAGCGAAAAAATTTAAATTTATAACACATCCGTAACTCAATTGAACTATTGTATTTTCTAATGTAGTCAAATATTAAGAACCAACGATTGAGATATATCAATATTATTATATACTTAAGCCTAAAGTGAAATGTGGACGCGGAAGAAACTATTTCGTATTATTAAGATTAAACGGAAGAGCAATGCAAAAATCCTTCGAATTTTAGGAGAGAAGAGAGTACCTATATTGATATCTATAATTATTGATTAGATCAAGAAGAGAACAAACTTGTGGGAAATTGAATAAGACGTGAAACCTTCATAACCAACATAACGAGAGGAAGAATCAATGGGCTCAAAGAAAGAGGAATATACCGAGGAAGACACCATAAATTATTTTATACGTAGGAGAAATGATTGGAATGGCAACCATTGCAACGGTTATCCCCATATAAAGACAATAGTGTTGATGAGAGATGGATGGAAGGCTATTTTCGCTATGACAAACAGTTTAATCATTAGTACCTAGTATATCTGCAATGGTATAGAATCTATTTACGAAATTTAAATGAAAACCTTTTACTAAAAAAATTACTTGTAATAAGTGCGGTCTTAGCCGTGGACGTGTGCCATTTGAACATGATTCACACACATGGACGATTATACACCAATAGTGAGTCTAAACGATATTATTATATCCCCACCCATTAATTATGATTACAAAACAATGTAAATTAAGTATATATTTCAAGCACACGAACAGTTTAAATTTATTTGTAATCATAAACTTATTTCATTTTAAATTATGATTGGAACGATGATTCTGGTTAATAATTCATATTAATGATGTTTTTTATTATTATTTTGATACGATTTCTTTAGGGAGCGGTAAAAATGCTCAACAAGTTCCAAGGTAAGAAGTTGTGTCAGTAACAGTAACCCACCCACCCAACTCTTGTAACTTGTTTTTAATCTTTTTCATAACACAATTATAATATTATTGTAAAGTGTAATATTATATTAATCGTTTGTAAAAGTTTTATTGTAGAATCAGACAATTATGTACAAAAGATTACCGTAAAAAATATATAGGTAGGTAACTTAATTATAATTGTATACAATTCAAATTACGTCACAAATTATAATACCATAAGATTAATATATTATTTGATTAAAATTGTTATTAATGAAAAATTTACTACAACTTAATTCATATAAAATGTATTAGTAACAATAATGATATAATATATAGACAGTAGACACACTAATATTGCATACTTCTAATTTGATTATTTTATAAAATTAAAAAAATACACATTGACCTAGGTGATAACCATATATAGATAGTGCGTATAGTACAATATTGTTATTTACACTTGTTTTGTTTAAAATGATTTATGATGCATATTACCTGCACATTTCAATCGTAATAATTTATAACTTTATTTAAACAATAATAATTATTTTATTCAAATGAGTTACAAGTTACAATATTATATTGTATAGGAGAATAGCAATAATGATATTATAACCATAAGCACATTTTTTTTATAAATTACTGTTTTTATTTAACACATTACAAAAGTATTTGGCATACTTTTCTTTGAAAGATAGTTTAAACAAGTACTACCACCTATATGTTACTTATATTCTATATTATCCTGTAATTAATAAATTCCAAATATCGAATCAACTACCTGTATAAAACTATGCAACTTGAGAATCTTTAACGAACGTATACATTACACAACTATAGGAAATAGGTATAATATGGCGATTTAACAACAGCGATAATACGATAATACGTTTATTAAATAATTTAAAATCATAAGTTTCCAAAATCACAGTATTAGCAAAAATACAATAAATCATAAATAATTCGAAAACATCTTTGGACTCAAACTTGTAGTTATAATGTTATTATCAGTAAGACTCACATTGTGATTAATCGGTTTGGTATTTACTTGTTTTGTTTTTTATGGTAAATTGGTAACGCACCTCTACATAATATATCATATTATATAACAATATAACATAGCTTGTATTTTTAATATTGTTGTACGGTAGGTAGTTATTTCTTGTTGCAATAAATTATATTATATTAGGTAGCTACTGCAAAACAATATGACCGATTGAGTAGCCTTGATGGCGATATTTACGTTCAATAAAATTTGTTTGGTTTTTAAACGAGCCGAGGACCGAGAACGACAATATTTTCGTTAAAACAACCACGTTCCTACGGCGTGCAGGACGTAGGTAATTATTTTATAATATTTTTCTCTACGTCTCTAGCGCCCGTGAATTTGTCGTGTTTTCGACGGTATACGATGTGTGTTACGGCTGTAAGAAGTAATATTATAATCACGAGTGCATCAGGGATGTGGCTGATACGAGTTTGACTTATGAGTAAGTTTGGAGTTTGAAAAAAAAAACAAACTTATCACGTAATCTATAATACAGGTAGGTTCTTAGACGCCGTCACGCGACCATACAAGGTATATATAGGTCCTACACCGGTACATGGTACTGATTCCCCGACGAAAACGTATCGGGACGGCTTGTCAGTCGCATTAGACCTTCACCCCCCAAAATAAAAAAATAAAAGGTAGGTATTACATGAAAAATAGGATTCCTACTTGTGCAGTGGACGTCTCTAATGGGCGCGGGACGACTGCAGCATTCGGCGGCCGGCACGTGGCGGTGCGGTGGCTGCAGCGGCGACGCACGGACAGCGACCGTCGTGGTTGTGGCCGGCGCTACGGCGGACGCCGGTATCGCCGGCGGCGGCGGCTACGGCTACGGCACCACAACCGGTGCGTGGACGGCGGTGGACGTGTGTGGACGGCCGCCGCCGCATGACGGCGATGCGTGGACTACGCGTGGTGACTGCGATGATTTTTTTGTCCGCCGACCGCGAATGTTTTAATAATAATTTATCGCTATCGCACGTGCGACGTAATGATATCGCGGTAGGTACTTATTGCGAAACCGATGTCGTGCTGCAGGCACGCGCGGCCGGGAAGAAACACGCGCGCGGTCGGGCGCACGTGTGTACCTACTGCGGTGTCGCGTCACATAATATCGTCGCTCTGGACCGGTTGCGTTGCTTTCGCCCCGCAGCGGCCGGCGGGCGCGAAAGAAGATCTCGCCGGTACGGCGCGATATCGGGTGGTGTGCTGTTATCGTTTGACGGGCGCCGGTTGGTCGGCGTGGTGGTCGGTGGAGGGTGGACGTGGATAACAATTAGATTATAATATAATCATATATCGACGACGACATAAAATATATTGTTATGATCGTGTCGACCGCGCGCGGAACTCGTGCGGCGGTGTCTCGTGTGCGTGTGGCGCGCGCGACCGGTACGTACGTCAAGTGGGCGCCTGGCCGCGACCGTTACGCTATGTGTACTGCACAGCTCGGCGCTGGGATCATTGCGTTTGCCGCGCGCGCCAGTCGTCGTCGTCGTCGTCGGCGGCGGCGGCGAACGGTACGGTGTGCGCGCGCGCGCGCGCGAGTGTGTCAGTGCGTTTGCCGGTGAAGCGGCGGCATGAGAGAGAGTGATCGCCGGACCGGCGACGGATGGGAGGGGAGGGGTTGGACGGCGGCGAGCGCGTGAGAGAGACGCGGCGCGCGCGACACGTCATCCACCGCCGCCCGGCCCGGCGCGAACCGTTTCTCTCTCCCGCTCACATAATATATACGCTAACCACGCGCCCGGCCACTCCGTCGGGCCTCGTCCTCAAGCTGCGGCTGCGGCGGTGATCCTCCCGTTGCCACGGGTGACACGAGCGTTGCGCGCGCATCCTCGTCCAGGGATAATTTTTCCCGTCCCCTAGTCCCCTAGTCGTCGACTCTCAAACACTGCAACTGTCACGTCTCTCTCGCCTCCCGCCCCCCACACTCCCCCGGCGCCGGTCGCTCGCTCCACGCAACCCCCGCAACACCCTCGCCGTCCCGCGGTCGGCCGTCCGCGTGTGACAAGCGGGGGGGGGGGGGGAAGAAGCTTTATTTTTACATTTTTTTAGCGAATTTTTTTTCCGTTTACACTCTTTCGCACGGCATTTTTTAGCCGACGCACCACGCAGACTCGGAAGCAACTCGGACGGGAGACCGCGGACCTGGCAGGCGGCCGAGTGCGTTGGGCGATCGTCCGGAGGGTACGAAATTTATAATTTCGAAATTAATTGCTCGACGCCTCCGCTCGGCCCGCTGACAGCGGGGTTGTTTGTTTTGGGGGGTGCGGTGCGGGTGCTGCAGATACCGCCTGTGCGGGGTATATAAACGTCGTGTGGGTGCATGTAGATCGAGTAAACACGAAAATAATCGTATTATTGCCGGTGCCGAGAAAAAAGGATAAGTAGGTTATTACTTATTACCGGTTTACATTCGTCAAGTTTTCGTTTATTTATTTTCAAAAATAGTTTGCGGAATTAATCCATTTCTGCCTCTTCCGCCACCACCACGACCAACCCCCCCCCCCCATACCACCGCCACCGCTGCCACTCGCTCCGTCACGTGGGATTTTCAATTCCGCTGCATTTGTAGTCTGTTGACCCTTCCGTCACGGGCACAATACCTTTAAAATTACGTCAGTCCCTATACACTCTCTTGACGCTTTTTGATCGATTTTTTTTTTATTTATTATTATCGTTTTGATAAAATACAAGTACAATAAAGTTTAACGAAAATCTAATTATTATAGTACACATAATATATAAAAAAAATAATAGGCGCTTAATCTATTTGCCATAGTGATGTATAGTATGTAATACGTTTCAGACATTTTCCCAAGATTAATAGAACACGAGCGTAGGAGCTTTTATTTGATTTTCTGTTTTTGATAAAATATTATACTTTCGGTGTATAGTATACTATTAAATGTTATTTTACCTGCCCAATAACTTATTACGAGCATCGTTTATATCGTTTTCAGTCGAATAAAAAGAAAAAAACCGTTTCAAAACTTCAATACTCATTTCGTATCACAAAAGTATTAGGTTTTGTAAAATCTATACATTTTGCATGGACAACGAACGGGGGCGGTATTTCAAAATGTACAATTTCCAAAATATCGCATGCACCGAGTTATAGATCTATTGAACTAAAACTATAACAAGAAATATAATGGCGTGGCCAAATTGTATCAAAACGTATTATTTACGTTTATGATTATTTTATGTTTAATAGTGTTTCAAAATGAGTGATATCGTTACCTGCCTACATCATAAAGCACCTAATTTTACCACACGTAACTTAGGGAAAAACGAACTATTGAAAAATAAATTAAAACATTGTACTTCCCGAGGTATATCTATGCTTGATAAAAAAAAAAATTAGACAAAACGCACTAAATCCAATTATTATTACAACGCACTTTGTATTTGCATATTATGTCGAACCCCACGATGTCCTATAGGCATTAGGCACTAGTATTATAAAAATTGCCATTTAAATTAAAGTCATCACTTGTACAATTTCCAATTGTTAATATAAAAACTTTTTATTACCTATTCAATATATTATATTCAGTATATATTATATTATTAAATAAATTTATCAAAATAAATGTAGCGAATTCTTTTGATTCTTCGGATTTCATCTGTCTGTCGTCTGATAACATTATTATCATACATCTAGCATTATGGTCATCAATCATAAAAATATCGGCAAACATGTTGATGATCATTTTTTTAGTTTATCGCGTTGATGTTACCTATATATTTAAATTCCGACTAAAAAAGACCGAGAAAATAAAGAATATGGAAGTACCAGAAGATATTTACGATTGCCTAATTAATACCTAGTTTTTAAAATAATTATATTGTCAATGAAAGTATAATACCTAAAACATTATACAATATACATGCATTAATGACAACTTAGAAATCAATTTACATTAGTCTTAACCATAGGTCTACTGGTACACAGCTAGTTGGTGCATTTCGTATAATATAATACATAGTAAAATTTTATGAATAGTAGTTGTTTGAAACAACAAATAAATTTAAAATCAAATGTTTGGATTTTATTTCTATCGATACAAATAATACTTAAACACTATGAAGTATATTAGTTTCAAAATAATTTTGCCTACCTATAATACCTCCTTCACAGTTGTATTTATAATATTCCAATTATTGAAATATTAATAATATACTTAATTTTCACAATACGAAATATACTTTAACTATATTAATATATTATGTTTATTATACTGTCATACTTTTCAGTCCATTCGAAAATAGTTTATTGTATTTATTCGGGTAGCTAAAACCGTTATTTTTTGTTAAAACAGGAACTTAATGTTTATTTTAAAAAAATTGTGTTTAAATATTTTTTGATTAGATTTTTTGGTTTCAATATGAACTACTTTTGAACAATATTGTGTTATATTTTCAAGTCTTTGTTTTAAAAATTTGACATTTTTAAATTTTTAACTCCAAATTATTTTTACATTTTTTTTTCGTGATTTTAACGAATTTTGTAAATATATAAATTTCAAACATTTATTAACAAACATTGTGCCAATAATATTATATTGACCTATAATATTTTTAAATTGTTTTTGTCTGTCATCGTCTTTTGGATCGGTAAAAATGATTTTAGAGTTAAGGGTGGTTTACTGGTTTCTGGTAGCAATTTGGGTATAGTTTGTGCTTTAATAACAAATATAATTATCTAGTAATTTACATATTAATTCTATCATGGAAAATCGTGATTCCTGAAAAATATGTAAAGTAGAAATAGTACGTTTTAAAATGTAATGCCGATATTAAATTATTTAATAACCATAATGATCAATAAGCTTATGCTTAATACATTAAAAAATATAGTGAATATTATAAATGAACAGAGTAAATTTATGAAATCAAATAAATATATTTAAAAAAAAAAAAGGAAAATCAGACAATTCTTTTGAGTATTTCAATCTACTAATGTAGCTAAATATTACCAAAACCACTACTAAGTTATTTATTTAAAAATAAATTTTAATTGTTCAAGACATTTTAAGAATAATAAATTACATTGTCTTTCTAATTAATGCAATCAAAAAACTTAATTGTTCAAAACATACCAAAAAAGTTTTAATTATATTTTTGTATTACCAAAACACTAAAGTTTAAATCAAATACACTTATGCACCATAAATATACAAAAAAAAAACCAGAGAAGTCTCTATGCTGTAAGTAAAGTGGCAAGTGTTGTTCGTCAATTAGTAGGTCACTGTAATGGATATTATGTTAAATTTGAAATCAATAACAAATCGGGTATACGAAGAACTAATTTGAGCGGATAAGGTCTACAAGAGGGCAAGTCCAAGTATTACCAAACACAACATTTTTGGAAAAATTTTAAAATTACGAAGATTATGAGAAAAACAAGTATTTTAAAGAATGAAGTTTTAAGTAGATACTTACATAGACGAGTATATTATTTTGATGCAAACTATTTATTGATATACAATTAAAAATCAAAACCTATACCACTGCCTATACCTATATACCTGACATTATTAAGAATAAAAACATGTTGCGAGAATTGAATTAAAACAAAACTAAGTTATTATCCGATTATAATTTATTTATGAGTTACGAACAGTTACGAATTGCGTTTGTACAAAAGCAATAATCGCACTTAAAAATAATTTATAAGAACTTTTAAATTATTAAGAACAATGAGTGAAAATATTATAACAACTGTGATACGAGAAAGGTGTTAACAGTTAAATTAATCAGATAAATTTGACATTTATATTACGCTTACTTAACCTTTAAATTAGCATAAAAGTCGTAGCAAAAAATAAAACAAACAGTTTGATAAAATCTATTGAAGAAATAATAAGAAAAACGGATTAAACAGTCTTAAACGAAGGAAAATATACGGCGAAATAACTAAACATTTCATCGGAATTCACAGAGAAGCGTAAACGAAAATGTTCACCAAAGACTTCGAAAACCGACAATTCAGACGTTTAATTTGATAATCGACGTTTTCAATTGATGGTCTCGACTTTGTCATGTTTACACTGGAGATCTTAAAGAGTGTGAGAAATCACAACATCGGGCTTTGATTTTTTTAACCGAGAACTCTTTAAATGCTATGCAATCAGACGACTTAAGACGTTGGGTCAATGATTTGGCTCTCGAGTACGATAGTGCTAAATGGATGTTCCGAAATTCTACTCGGAATTTAAATGACGAGCCTCGTCGTCGTTGATGCGATGATTTAATTTCGGTTAGGTAACACAACAGTTTGTCGTGTTAAAATGTATTCATCTTGACACTCTTCGAGATTATTAACCAAAATATAGCTATAAGCACTTAAAACATTTCTGAACACATCAGGGGCGGACTATGGGGGGGATATTTCGGGACAGGGAATTGTTTAGGCCGGCCAGGATGAGTTGACCGAAAAAAATTCTATTGGTTCTCGCTACGGTCCTGAGTCCTGCAGACGGTCTTCGGCTTATATTTCTAAGGATATTCTATTATATATATAATATTTTATAGTATTTTATTTTTCTATTACGACGGGTTGAACTATTTTTTGGCAAAAACAAATCGCATATAATTATTATGATTATTTCTTAGTTTGCTTAAAACGTGTTTAAAAAATATACTTTACATATATTTATTTTTGATATTTTTAGGTTACTGTATGAATAACTTTATATGCGGAACCTTGTGTTAAATTAGGAATAAAGTATACTTTTATATTTTGTATTGTTTATTGGTATTATGGGATTTTAAAATAGGCAAAAAAAATAAACTCAATAATGAATCCCTTTAAAACCTGCCTGTAGATAACAATAATTAATGGCATTTTAAGTCGTAACCTACTATAAAGTTAGAGTATTATATTATTTTTTAATTTATACTAAATGATTAAAAAAAATAATGAATTTTTACCTTCTTCGTATAGATGCAAATGTTGTACTAATATGATTTATTGTTCGTGCAATTAGAAAATATTGGTACAACTTTTAAATTTTCGTATAAAAAACTTCGAAACCCTCTAGAGACCAGACAAATATTAATCACCTAGATTAAAAATTTATTTTTACCCTTCAAAAACCCTTTCATGAATTTGTGTTGTTGCGAGACAACCAGCTTGTAACTTTTTTAAGTTATGAAACTAATAAGAGAACAATTCCATTAAAAATCATCCCAACCATGTCGTCTGATCTTTTTTTTTTTGTTGCTATTATTATAATGTATTTATTTTGTTGAACGTAAGATTAAAATAATTCAAAAATACACAAACTATTACATTTTGTGAATTTATTGTAAACGATAAAACAAATAGTTATTAGACTTACAATTAGTACATGCTCAGAATTTCTGCCGTTGTTTACGATGTCTACCGGACGAATTTGTTATACGTAATTGTTCAAATTAATACAACACCATACCTATTCTAATAGTTTGCATTCGTTATAGACGTTTTTCAGATTAAATTTAATGAATTAGTGCAATTTATTATTTAAGGGGCAACATTAAAATAGTTACAAATGTCGAATTTTGCTTATACCTTGTGTAAACTTGACATTTCGTCATTTATAAAATATGATAATAATCGACAAGTATATAATATATTGGCACTTGGCACGTCTTAATGCTAAGCCCGTAAATGGCCATAATTATTTGAAACTAAAAAATATTTAACAAAAGATAATGTATATTAACATAAATATAATATGAATAAACTAGTAAACTGAGTTAATAAACTGTGCTACAAACTATCTGACTAGCGACGAACTAATTTTTTGGAAAATGAAATAAAAATAGTAATCTTATCGATTCGTATATTAATTATTAGTATAATATTCTGATCTTCGTCCAACATTTTAAATTAATGATTAATTTCAAAAACGTTGAAAGTATTCAATACAAATATAAATGTTTAAAAAATATCTATGATTTCAATTATATATAAACATTTTTCTACTATTTTAGATTTAGGTTTTGAATAAAACTAATGTTTGTAGAAACCATACCTACCTATGTCCTACGTGTAATGTATTACCTATTTGATTTTAAAATTCTTTTTCATCATTGCTTTGTTTTCATACTAATTGTTACAGCCTGAAAACATTATGCTATACTTCAGTCTTCAACCGACTAACAGTTACATAAAATGTAAATACCTATCGTTGAAATAAAATATTCATGATACAAATGTCTTGTGTTATTATTCAAAATCAGTATAATTCCCTAAATTATGCAAGACGTTGATTTAGTAACAGTGGTTGTATATTGTAGAATAGTTTTTATTTCATTTGAGAACCATTTTATAAATTATTTAAAGTGATTCGAATTGATAAGTAACAGTAGTAACACTATCAGATGTTCAAAATCAGTTTTTACCTCTTTTGTATTATACATCGCGTATATAATGTATATCTTAAATAATATATTTTCAGCATTTAATAGGTTATTAATGTCAATAATAACATTATTAGTATAATATCGTGTTTGGTATATTTACCATTGCCTCTTCTGCTGGTTTGATCTTTATTTATTTATACTGTATCATGTATCTATTTTATGTGCACAAGGCAGTAAAAACAATCGGATGAATTAAAATTACCAACACAATTTAACGATATTATTTAAAATATTCATTTTATTCTCATGGTCTATAAAGTAAGATCCGTATTATAGTGTACGAGCATTGAAATTGTATTAAATTATCCTAGAACATTATTTATGTTAGCTACATTATACATTTAAAACATTCACATTGATGTATATATATGCTAGATGTCATAAGTTTTATTTATTTCACAAGAAAGTAATTTATTCTACACACAGACTATAGTTATACGAAATCTACTAAGCATTATTTAGGTGACCCTATATAGTCACAGTTGATAAATGGAATCGTTTGTAGACTTGTATAGTTAAGAATACTGTTCCTGCTTGGTATACTCAAGTAATTATAGAAAGTGATATACTTACATACTTAATCATTATGTAAATTGTATTTATATTAAGACAATTAGATAACCTGACAAAACACACGATTTATGCAATTTCAACGACTACAACATTATAGAAAAATGCAATTTACGTGTCAATAGTATTTTTGATTATGATCGAAATACGTCCGTCAAGTTATTAAATCATTTTACTATTACTGTCTACTATAGAAGGAGTGATCTAAAGTTTTACCCAACTATATTCATTCTTATTTTCAACTGGGTTTAAAAATCTTTACCGTAATTAATTGTTTTCAAAAAAAAAGTCATATAAATGTATAATCACTAGGTATTATAATGGACTAGTGCACTGAAACCGCTCTTAAACGTATTTAATGAATATTCAGAAACGCTTATTTAATCCAATGATTTATCGATATTAAAGCTGCAGATATGTTCCTATAGTTACCGCTCTCCGTGTCATCAGCAGCCATCTCATATAAAACAATATATTTCTTATTTTCAACTCCCAACATTGTTATTGTTTGTTAATTGTTTATAGTTACATCTATATGCACATGTGTAAACTTACTATTATTATTGATTTAATACCGTGCTAAGAACTCTCACTTCCGCACAGCCAGCGGCTTGGAAGCGACAAACTTCTGTTATTTTAATCATATCATTATCTATTGTTGAACTATTAATTGGAAAATAAATAAACAATCAACAAACACTCGACTATTTTATAACAAGTCAATATCATTAACGTTCTTAGTTCATTAATTCATAAATCATAGTATAAGTTGATACAATTTCCCGATGCCAGATTCTTTGATTGAGGGTTTAAAGTAGGTATTTCGACATTACATGGATTAAGATAAAATAATACTTATTCTTCGTTATTAAACAGATTCCCAAATTAATGTCATTAGCTTACATTAAAATAATATCCACGTGTCATTGATAGGAATATATTTCAAACTTACAAAAATATTGATAATTCAACTAAATTCATAAACTAATAAGTTAATGGGCATCTGGATTTGACGTTATAAATAAATTTTATGAACACAATGTAATTTTAATGCATGACACAATATAATATGGTTCATGTCAACTGTCAGGTATTATATTTTTGAACCAACTAAAACCGGAAAGTGTGTTTTCTTAGAATACTCGCATATCTACTTACTAGTCCACATCAGTCATTCAAGTCTTATTAGATATAACAAGTTAGCATCGCTATATCTACATTTAATCGTGAATCTGACTGCTGATTGGAAATTGGCCAATCTTAATGATTATAATATATGTAACAAGGTTAAAATGTAATTGGGTTACAACGATCAAAATATCAAACCTAATATAGGTACCTACCAATAAAATATGTTCGTGTAAATTGCAGCACATAATTCACATGAACCGAAATCATACTTGCATTCCTATAAGAATGGTCTAATTAAAACATGAAAAGTTTTAATTTTCTTCAAAGGTTAAATAATTCGAGCTCAAATTTGTACGGTCGTATGGAATTCTAATATGCATAAAGTAATAAGGAACGCATTACCTATCTGAAATATCAACTAAGACGGCATTTCCATTTCCGTTTATTAATATTGATGTAAACGTTTGAACATATATGGCCAAGGATTTAATTTGAATTATTTCTTTAAAAATGCAAAAAATAATAATAATAATACAAACACATAACAAACATATAGTTACCTATTAAATATTAAGAATTGTATAAACATTTGGACTTTGTACTACGATACCTAACTTTTTCAATGCAAACAACATTTTAATAGTTTAAGTCCTATGTAATTACAAAAAATTATGGCATAAAATGTTTTCAAAAAAAATACCACTGCATTAGTTTTTCTTTACAAAAATATGAAATGATTACAGTAAAAGCTTAAAAAAAAAAACTGCCTGTAGATTATGATACGACGCTTTTTTTCATAAAAAAATTATAAATAAAGCCCGAGGATAAATTGTTAAACACAGTTTATACAAATTCTGAGTTTTTATAGGCATCGATAATTGTATTACAATAAGCAAAGCACACAAAAAAAAAAAAAAATACAAGAACCAGAATAGTATATTAATACTACAACTATCGTGGGTCATTTATAAATATAACTGAGTAAATTCAAAATATAAGACATTCGTGACATTAAACTGCCTATTTTCAAATGCCTGATTTTCGAAAAGTCTAGATTTTCTCGAAGCCAGTACTAGCATGGGTACATGTACCGCCGCAGTTGTATTTCTACCTTGGACAATCATAAAATTGTAAATTACAATATATACCACATTATAGTATTAATGTAGAAATACGATTTACCGGATAAGTAAATAATCACTCGGTCCAATGATGCTAAAATGTCGGGCTGAGGCGACAATATTATAATATTTGTCCACATAACAACACCGCTATACATGGCACGAGGCAGTCCTGCTGTCGTCGTGGGACTCTGCGGGAGCGTGGGTGCGATGGTTGTACGCGGGTATAAGCGATAACTTACCGTAGCACGAGCTAAGTATTTTATTTTACAATATTGTTTTACACTTGCGCCAGTAAAAATATTTCCGACCGAAATTCGTGCTTAAGTTTTATTTCGGGCTTTTGCGGTGAATTTAACACTTTTGGAAAATGTAACAAGACACTGCAGTCGCAGTGCTTTTACTTTATCTTCCAGTACTCGTTATCGCGATCGGTCGAGAAAGAGTAAGACTTTGTCTAGGTCAAAGAGATCTCACCCTCGAACAACCTGTATACTCGTTTTAGCGCTCAGTTGTTCGAGAGTAAAGCTACCTTTGATTTATAGAGTATAAATCCGTTGGGACCTCGTTAAATTATCCTTTTGTGCAGTGCTCATTACAGTGCTGACTGTAGTCATTATCCCGGTCGCCAAAAGGAGAATTTAAATAAGCTTTTGCCGCAGCTGTCGACATCTACTCGTTTGACGGTTTGGGAATCGGAAATCAAAATATATCTTTTATATAATATGCCAAGCCTTTGCGTGGCGTAAACAACAAAGTCTATTTTTACTCGATATGTAAAAAGCGGTTAATCTCGGGGTCGAGGGTTCGAGCCTCACGGTGGGTGCAACTTTGTCGTGTGACCCACGCAAAGGCTTGGCGTAGGCATTTGACAGATATATTTCGGTTTCCTATTCACAGACCTTCAAACGAGGAAATGTCTAACCCACAAAATTCATCGGGGAAGCAATATGAATACATAATACGGGATTAATGATTGAAGTCGTATAATATAAGAGATACAGAAATGCGCGATAATAATCAACGCGTTAGATCCTTGTTGCGTCCTTGGCATTAAATTAATCGTAATATTTATTATAATGTCATCGAATTATAAAAACATTGTGTCTTAAAACTCTGTTGATTTTCGCCATTATTGTGATATTTCGCTTCGATAAATGTCAAAAGTGTCTGCGTTAAGGTGCGTTTTCTCTACAGTGTTCGGCCACGGAATCCAAACTCGACGTCGGACGCTGTACTATTGAACCTATGTCGGACGTGGCCGTTTTCTCATGTGCGTTCGTCGCTGCGTCTAGAGCATTTGACGGCGGGGCCTGGCACTCGCCTCGGACCAGTGTATCGCGTCGAACGATAATACAAAATTAACCACCTACTTACGTAGAACCTTGTTTTTTCAATCCTTAGCTATAAAAGTTTAAAATTGTATAAATGTTTGATTAGGTACAAAATAATTTTAGATCGCTGAGTGGAGCGATAAATTTATTGATTTTTCGATGATGTGTGTTATTTTTTTTGTGTGTGTGTGTCTGTGTACACGATAAGTATCTAGTCGAAAAAATGCTTCGATTTTGGTTTTTTGTGTAACTATAAAACGAATCACCGTAGATATACATGCGATTTTCATGGGGATCAGCCCCCTCCTTTTTTAATAACGTGTGATCGAAGCCCCGCCCCCCCCCCACTCGAATTGGTGTCAATAATGTTTCCCCCCCCCTCCGAATTTTTAATGGATTTCCGCCTATGTGTCTGGCAGCATTTTCGGAACGTCAGCCCCCGACGCCGAGACGGCCTGACTCTTCGACGGCGTCGTGTTTGGACGACACTCTGGTCCGGGGTCGCCTCCCTTGCGATGATGACTGATGTCGGAATTTTAATATTATATATACCACGATAAAATAACATGGTATGATGACAACGAACTAAATACCGTCGGAGTTTACGCAGTTCATTTGTATCCAATTCAGATTTATCACTACTCGATGATACAAATACGATTTTGATAAGAAGAATAGTTCATTTTATCTGAAATAAATCATATTGTATTATATTCTCAATGTAGACATGTACACTGTTTTAATCTTATTTATCTTCATAATACCTCCCCTTCATTATCCTGCCTTATAATAGATAGATGGTTATTTGTCGGTAAAATCCATATTTTGATGCAACGTCTGTCTCTCCTTTGATGTTTATCTTTTTTATAATTCTTGGTGAACATTCAGTTCAAGTATTCGTTTTAATATTTGGTTTTCTAACTTAAATTTTTATAATTTACAAAATAAAATGGATAGAATTATATTTTGTTGTATTTCTGTTACCATTTATTAAGAATGCCTACTAGTATTTACTACTATTTATTTTACTTAGTATTCATAATCAATGGCTATAGCTATTTGTGAATTTTTTTAGTTGCCATGAGTTATTTTGAAAAAATATTATATTATATTTTATATTGTTACTATCAATACGGTAGCCATTAAGTTGAATTAATATTATTTATTTATTATAATATTTGTATATTATAATAATATACTTTAGAAATTTCAAGTACCCGCTAATAATATTTTTAAATATTACAACACAAAACTAAAACCGTTATTCTTCGTTTAAATATCTAATTTCGTCCAAATTTTAATTTAAAAAATGTGTGCTTTATTTGTTTTCGAACGCCAAGCCTCATGTCTGAATAAAAAGCGTAAGACCCGAGGACTGGACCTTACCCCTTACCTCTTAAACACGGCCCTGTATCTATGTAACATTTAGAAATCAATCGAAATTCCTAGGAGAAAATATGTAATATTTAAATATCATACCAACATGTTTTGTATGATTTTAATTTCCGACCATTAAGCACGGCTATTATACAAAGATTATTATAATTTATATACGAACAACGAAATACTGAAGAAAAATCTTGAATAACCATAGAATTAATATAGTTTGTCATAATGAAAAACGTACATTATTTTCGCAATAACGCCGAGGTCTTGACATTTTTCTATTCAATTCATGCATTGTTTTCCCCTACTAACCTTGCCGCACAAATATCACGCTTTAGTTTAGTTTTTGCTTTTGCAGCTATGTCAGTGTGTAGTTTCTAGACAGAAGTTGCCTTCACAACAAAAAAAAAGCCCTATTGGGCGTCTTTCGTGTGAAAGGCACCATGACAAACGACGAATGGCGGTTGACGATAAGGCAGAATTTTCGCCAAGCAATTCAAAATTGATTCAACCTCACCCGAAGGGGTTGAGAAGTATGGGAGAGCAAGAGCAGCATAAACTAAGTTTTATTCGAAAGTTAATCCAGATCATTGAACCGTGACACACACTCGTGTGATTTATGTTCTAAAGTGAAAATGGCAAAGTAGTAATTTGTGGGCTAAACGACTTTTTGTAAATAAAAGCAGATAATAGTGTATAATATTATTTAACTCAATACATTTAAAATATAAACTGCTATATATACGTCATAACACTATAAATCGTTACCGTTAATGTTCATGGTTAAAATATTGTTGAAACATTTTTTTGTATTTTCAGAATAATAATAATTATAAGTTTAACCTACCTAGTATTTACATAATATGATTTATCGCTGAATTTTCTATTCAATTACTATAATACTAAAAAATATGAATTATTAAATTAAAAGTATAATGCCCCCCTCCCCCCCAGTATAAGCTGATAAATAAATATTATACTATTATGAGCGTCGGATAATATATTAAATTTCGTGTGAAATATTTATTTTATTGTATTATAAAAAAAATCTTTCAAACATGGTTTAAAGTTTGTAACAGATTTAGTAGAAAACAAGAACAATTTTAAACACCCATAACAGTCAATAATTATTTACCACAATATTTCAGAAGGTGAAAAAAATAAGTCTTGTGTGGCCTAATTGTCCATATAGTATCTATAAACTTAATTTTCACTTAAAATAATAATTATTTTCTTTTTATCAAACAAGGTAATGACTCTTAATTAAAACGTATTATTCTGCGATATTAATGCAGTACAACTATAACTTATAAAATGTAATAAAACAATATATTTTACAAAATGTACTAACTGTACTCTTTTTTCTTGTAAACAAGACACCCCATGGTGTTCGGACTATTCCAAGTGATGATAAATATGGAAACTAAATTGCCCAGCCGCCAAAACATTGTCGAAACCCTGTGGGATACTCTTTACATGTTATCTATATAGTGTAATAATTTTAACATAATAAACTAGAAGGTTTACTGTTCTGTCTACGAAAATTAAACGATTACCGCAATGTAAAATGTTCTTTTTCGTTTCTAAGTCTTACGATACAATTTTTTTTGTCAACCATAACCTTTTACAGCAGTAGAAATTCTTAAATTTTCCACTTTGAGGATGCAGGTTTATTGTAATTTGTAACAAATTGGAACAAGTTATTTAACCTACTTTGGGGGGGGGGGGGGAGAGGTCTGCAAAATATGAACATTCTTAGTTCATTTTTGTAGTAGATTTAGTATTTTCACTTTTTAATTTTAGATGCACAAAGAACTTAAATTCGAAAATGTTTAAATGTTAAAATTATTTTATAGTTAAAAATTCCTAAAATTCTAATATTCATACCTAAGATTGGAAAATGAAATAGAAAATTCCTCCTAATCAGTTGTTATTTCTGGATTTAAAAATAAATCAGTGTGTAATTCCACAAATATTTTTTATGAGCGCCTGAAGTTTAAGCTAGAAGAAAACGATTTCTCAACAAATGATTGTATTATTTTGTTGTTATCTAAAAACGAATAACTGTAAATACTTGAAATTTTCACCGAATGTTTATATTAGCATTCTCATCATTTTCCAATGCTTTTTGAGCTATATATATAGAAATTTGAGAAATTCGATTTATTTTAGTTCTTAAATTCTAGTATATACTATAGCGGATCGATGAATGTATTTTGTTTATAAATGTTGGTTCTTTATACAAGTAGTTCATACAGTAACCAAAAAAAAAAAAAACCAATTTCATTTTTTTTTTTATTTTATAAACATTTGAAGAGCAAATTTGGACAAAATATGATAGGTATTTAAACGAAGTATTATGATTTTGGTTATTTTATAGTAATTCGAGAATATTTTTTTTGGCTGTATGAAATGTTGACGTATATAATATTATTACATTTTACATTATACACTATGTATTTTATGAATACTAAAATAAATTGCTACGATAATGAATAGCATTATCATATTTATTTGGTAACAGGCTGACAGATTAGCTCCGCTCAGAATCGTTTTTCGTATGCAACGATTTATCATTGAATTCAAATTTAACACATCCATTACAGTGACCTACTGAATGACGTGGTACACTCGACTCCAGCTGGCGGTTACCTACATTCCCCCTTTTATATAGTTGAAAAATGCTTAGATTTTTATTATTGAAAGGTTTTATTCTTGATAGCAAATTGAATCTAGTTTGTGCTTTATGGGAGCAAGAGTAGAATGCTCTAGTGGTTTTCAAAATAATCGAGAAATAAAAACAAAAAAAAAACAAGAATGCGAGTATTTACGTAAGCCCAGCTATTAACAAAATCGATTTCGTTACTTTTGTTGTAACTCAAAAACGAATAACGCTAGTCACTTGATATTTTCACCGAATACCCACCCACCTATTTATATTAGCATTTTCCAAACATGATTTTATTTTTAGTATAAGCGACTTAAGTACAAAAATAATTATGAAATCACAAAAATGTGTGAATTATTACAGTTAAAATTTATTGATTTTATTAACATCTAATGCTTGAACATTTAAATTCAAGTTTCCTCATAAAGTTTTTTACTGAAACATCACATATTTTAAAGTAAATTAGTTTCCTTAAATATTTCACTTATAAGTACATATTTCGTATAATATTTTGTAATTAACAACCTAATTAATGAATAAAAATATAAAATAAAATAGCTAAACGATTTTCGATTTCTATTATACAGTCTATTACTCTAGTAGTCTAGTGACTATACTGACTATAGTTGCCAGTTGGTCAGTTGGTCTCATTCGTTTTGTTTGTTTTTTTATTCAGTACTTTTGATTTGAATAATATGAATACAATTTTAAAAATGAATATTGAACCAGACAGAGTGAGATTGACTCATACTTCATAGCGTCACAACATTTAAGACAATCAGACATTTGCCGTAAATTTAAAAGAAAAACATATTAACTTCAGTTTGTTGTCATTCGAATTTCAAATACCGTTATTATTTTTATTATTAATTTGATTTCTACAAAATAAGTTTCATTTCACCCGCGCGTACGCTTAAACACGTGTTTTTTCATAGTATAGAACACTAGTACAACGTGTCTTATAACTATATTTTAATCGAATATTGTACAAGTAAGTATGTAGGTAGTTCACTAATTGCGAAACATTACAAGTTTCAACAAGAAGGAAAAGTGATATATGGAGCTTAAGAAACTTTTGTGTATACCTTATATAATATAGTTATATCCCTCGTGTTTAAGTTTAAACATTAATATAGCTGAATTGGTAATTAATATATACACATTGAAATGCGTGTAGTAGATTCATGATTTATGATGATTTATTGAAATTAAATAAAAATTTATCGTTTTTTTTCCATACGTAGCTATTATCTGCAATATTAATTAATACACATATGTTTTATTATTGTTATTTTAGTTTTGCCTATAAATTCTTAAATTTTAATTTGGATTAGAGTTAAAATACATCATGCTTAATATAGGGTAATTTTTATTTATTCAAGTCCTAATATTTTACGGTTCAGATTTTGGAAACCCTTATCTGACATATAGTATATTATGACTAATATTTGGACAATTCATTATACAAAATAGATATTCATCAATCGACCAACAAAATAAATTATAAATGAAGGTTTTATTATATAATACAATATATGAAAATACCTACTCGTTTATTGACGAAGGATGATGAGACTATTGACTTTATATTCTAACTAGGTACCTGCACGTTTAATCAAAATTCGATAGGTCGGTAAGTAATTATTGCAAAAACGCAGTATAATCAAAAATGTTAGTTGTTTGCAATCGAAATAATATTATGTGCGCAACAAAAAACTTTTCCTTTTTTTTTCTTTTACTTAGTAGGTACCTAAAATATTTGTCCGAAATATTTTTACACTGGAGCCCTGAGGTGTATAATTACGGCCACGGGATATAATCATTTGAAACATGTTCTCTTTTTAAAACATTAAAAATGTACCTGTTTGAAAGTTACTCCTAAAATAATATAACTTATATAAACAATACCTAATACCCACCTATAATTTGAAAGCACCTACCAGAACCAAAAATTAACATCGTAACCCTTTTCATGCTCACAATACCTTTCATTCATCCAAGATTAATAACATTTTCCTGTTTTACATTACAACATATTTACACATACGTATATTTATAAATTAGTACCCTTTATTTAATGATGTTTTAATATTCTACTTCTTACTTATATTTTTAAGGGATTTAAATTTTAAACTTAAAACTAATAATATATTGTTTAGCAAAAATAATAGAATATAATTTCTAATAAATCAAATATTTTATTTAAACTACTGAACTATTGATATAATGATGTTAAAATTATGAATTACCTATACTGATTAAAAATATAATTTATCATGGCTACAACAAGGATGCAATTAAGGTGTAAATCTTAACAAAACTATACATAATGACTATATTTACTACCTACTATACCAGTTATATTTTATATAACTTACAACTAGATATTATTGGTAATTGAAAACTGAAAACTGGTACTAAACGATAATAATACGTGGCTGGTTTTAATAAATGTCAGATAACTAAAAGCTCATAACGAACTAGAATAAAATATTTATTTTATTTATAGCAATTGCAGTAGATTGCAATTACTTAGAAGTTAGAATACATAATTTTTTAACGCAAATTTTTTTTCAAGACACTCTAAAATATGATAAATCTTTTAAATATTCATTATTCATTAAAATATGGTTGTTCGTGTTTTTTTATGTACATTTTAAGTTTAAAATAATTTATTGTCGTGGTTCAATCTCTTCTAGATGCACATTAAAAAAAGAATATAAAAACATAAAACACCGGACTTTATAGCAATGAGTATACAATATAATAGAACATATTATTTATGTTTGATCATTGTAAGCATTTTTATACTTCTAATAATGAAGATACAAATATTTTTTATAACCTGTAATTTCATTAACTACACTTACATAAATTGAGGTCGATAACATTCACTTTTCATACCATTTTGAACAAAGCACAAATAAAAACATTATGCCTAGTTTAATATAATCCTTTTAATTCGTTAAACAAAAAAAATTGATTTTAACAGTTTCTCTGTTAATCCATACTAAATTAATGATAGGTAATGAAATTAATTGACATTATCATATGGTTTAGTGTTTAAATTATATAAAATATTTATTTATTTCATTTTCAAGCTTTTAACAGCATTGACTGATGACTTAAAATAAATTTAAGAAACAATTGTATTAACACAAATTAAAAATATATTTCTTCAAAATATACGAATTAAATATTTTAACTTTTATGGGTTCAATCTATTATTACAAATTCAACAATAAATCAAGGTGTGCTTTATTAGATAAATGTTGTTGATTTTAAGTCATATTTCATGGAATAAAATTTATACCATAATATTAAAAAGTAGTTTTTACCAATCATAAATTTCTATATTACAAGAAATATAATACATGTTCAACATATTTAAACATATTATTCATTAAATATTTGATGAACATATAGAAACAAAGTAGTGTAAGTACATATAAATAGTTAATTTTTTTAAATATTAACTTTATATTTGTAATAAAATCACATTTTTAAAATATAAACATATTAATAGTTAATTGAAGTAAATAGGAATAAATATTATGAAAAGAAAATCATTTATCGGAATGAAAAGATTTACTTCTAAGAGACATAATATAAATTGAACTTCTGAGTGAGGTAAACGAAATAAATATATCTCCATTTGTGAAGTAGTTATGAGGTCGAATTATTACCTACAAATTGTCAATGTTTTATTGTTATGATGTCTAATATGTGTGTTTAGAAATAGCTAAGAACGTCTGAAAAAATGTTTAGTTCTAATAACAGAAAATAAAAAAAAAAATAATAAATAACAACGTTGGGTGAAGTAAGTAGGTAGTAATTTAAAATTAAAAATCAAGAATATTATGTAACAAAATGTTAAAATATAATTTGACAATTAATACTACCTATAGTTTTAGTATAGGTAGTACCTATTTTTATTTTATGTAAACGTACAACAATCACTTGCATGGTTTTTCACTATTTCTGATTTGCTGCGTTTGCGGCCAAGTCTAACTCCTGATATCTGAAGTCATAAAAAAAATGTATTTTTCAATTTCATCATCATATATTTATCGAAACGTTCAAATCAGTAAGATTTTTTCACTTTTAATATTTTCTTATCAATAAGTATTATCTGTATATAACTATTATACAGTTATCCAGTTAAAAGTTAGTTAAAACGTGGGTGCAATATAGGTATTGTACCTATAGGTAAATTATTATATTTTGTAATTTGATTTTTCGATAATTATTAACTTGAAATTGGAGATAGGTTTATCCAAAAATAATCAATGATATGTTTATCAAACATACTTTTGTCACTTTATTTGGATTAGTTTTATTTACGAGTTTTCAGCAAAAACCACTAAAAAATTCAATAAATTACACAGTTGAACAATTTGCGTTCAATATCTAATCTCTTTGGGCGTTTATTGGAACATATTAAAATGTATAACCGGCTGACAATTTTGTGTTGATGAAAAATAAAGCACGCGTTGTGAGTAAGTTATAAAACGAATTTACCCCTAGCTACGAAAAAGACATCTCTCTACTCACTCCCACTATGAAATACCGAGTGGTATTACTATTAAATCTTTATATAAATGCAATAAGACCTTGTATGGCAAAGTAGAATACTTAAATCACATTATCTTAAACTATATTGTATGTAAAAATTGTAAGTAGGTAGATAGAAACAACATGTTTTTAGCATTCTTAACTCTCGGAAGTCTTACAAGTTAGAAGGTTATTAATTACTAATACCTAATGAAACCATATAGTTTAATTTTATGAACATTGATTTGTTGTTAGCCATAGATATACACTATGTATATTGTATGTATATTATACGCTAGTAGGCTAATAAATCTTTACCCGATCGTACTGCGGGCCAATAGTTAAAAATGTTAACAAAAAAAAAAGTATACAATTTGTATTTTTTACACACAACAAAAGGCGATGAACGATAATTAAACATTTCTGAAACTAATTTTTTTGTAAATCATACAAGACAATTTAAAATTAATCTCACCGGTCTATTGACATCAATTTCACCGCTCATGACTTTTTTGTATAAATGTTTTGCTAACTCCTCGAAAACGTCTGATACGTTACTTGCTGTTTTGGCAGAAGTTTCAAAAAATAATAAGCCATTTTTGTGAGAAAAGTGTTCACCTTCAACTCGTTCTACTTCTCTGTTATTTTCTAAATCACTGTAATATAAAAACAAATCATATTAAAATCCAATAATAGATTTCAACAAATAGATATTTTATTTGCCGGCACCTATAATATTTTTTAACTTTTCAATTAACGTATTTATTTCATTCTTCGTGAAAATTCAACTTTTTTTTTGTAAATAAAATAATTATGTTTCTACTTATAACTTATAAACCATTATCAAAGCATGGATTTTATTGGTCTTACGTTGTTTTCATATTTTTATTTATTTTTCTATTATTTATTTTTTCTGGTATAATAAGTTTCATGTATAGCGGCTACATTGTACTATTTTAGTCTAATATAAAATATGACTATATCGATTGGATATCAAAGCTAGTTGTTACTTTAAATATTTTTGCAAATACGATTATGGAGAACCAATGAGATCAGTTCTCATTTTTCGGAGTAGTTTGCACAAGTATAAAGAAAAATCATAAAATAAAAGTTGAGAAAGTAACAAAATTTTAACTAATGCGGTTTTCAGTTAAATGTGTGAATTCAGCTCAATACTTTTCTTAAAAGTGAGAGTTATTTATAACTGTCAAAGTGTCAACTTAAATAATGAAACACAAATATGAGTATATAACCCACATGCGGCTTACCAAAAACCTTAAGACGAAACATTTTATTATTGTTATTATTATTACTATTGACACATTAAAAGAAACATAAGTATTTTACAACATTTATAAAATATTAATTATTAACGTATAACATAAAATAACCTATATAGCTAACATAACAGAACTTAAAGCACTGAAAATTGTATCAACTTTATCCCTTCGTGACGTAAGTATATTATTTCTGTTCATTGCTTGTACACACGTGTAGTTTATTGTGTATAGACTATTACACTAATACACTATACAGTATACATAATACATCCTATGTAATATAAACGATATAAAATATTATGTAATAATCTAAGTAAACATAAATTATTAAAAAAAACAATAGGTAGTTGTGGTTGGATTTTACAAATGTCTATTTAGTTGTGAGCTCGCAATATAGAACAGGAAAGAAAAAAGAATCACTTACAAAACATTGCGCATGACAGTCTTTTAACAAATTATTAATTCAAAATAGGTAACTCACTTAAATTAATTAAAGTTGTTTAGTTATTAAATTATTTTTGTTCTTTACGTTTTGTTGCCCACTAACGCGAACATCATTCTGGTACCAGAGTTAAGTCGAGCTTCTCTTAACCATTCACTGACGTGTTGAAACGAATAGTGTTTAGTGATATTGTACACTAATATACAAGCCGCAGCGCCCGAATAATATGATCTGGCTATGGACTTAAACGCTTCTTGGCCAGCAGTATCCCACACAGCTATTTTGATTTTCCTGTTATACAGTGACAACGTCTTATGGCCATAGTCTATTCCTAAAGTAATAATATTTGAACAAAAAGTTTTATAATATTTACAAAATTATTGAAAACACGAAATTATTATTTAATTATATAATAATGCTATTATACACTTATACTATGTTATGATATTTTCATAATATAACTAAAAATGTGCCATAAATAATGTTAACCAGATCATAACAATATAGTAGGTATAATAGGTACTGGTATAAATCAATAATAATTAGAAAGAAAATGTTTGTACTTTAGATTCTAGGAGGGGCGATATTGGGTTTTACGATGATATGACAATTATTATTTTAATGTGTGTATTTTGTTACTATCTGCACGTTTTATTGAAGTATTAACTAGACATGACATAATTACAAAAATATTTTTGCTATTATTATAGATTATTATTATTATTATTTTGGATTTTGGATTTTCAATTTTTGATTATTTTATTTTTTTATTTTAGTTTTATTTTCAATTTATGTATGATAACATTTTTGTTTTAATATAAGGCTTATCAGTTCTACCTTCTACATACCATATTTAACAATCATCAAAAATACATTGTCACAATTTTTAAAATAAACTTCAAAAAATGCGAATATTTGCAAATTATTATGTAGTTGAAAATGTATAAAATGTTCAATGTCAAGGTTAAAGGTAAACATAGGTATAAATTTATAATACCGGTAGTACATTTATATTTGATACCTAATAATTTAAGTTTTTCTTGCAGAAACCTATAAATCTTAAAATCACATAGGCAGCCGCAGTTTGTTTAATAGACATTTCAAGTTTAAATTTCAACAAAATTAGACGTTTAAACGTAAAATAATGGCTTAAGTTATCTTTTCGTACCTAATTCAAAAGACATTATTCATAGGGACTTTTAAACTTTATACCATTACGTATAATATAGTTTACTATACACAATGTAATTTTCAAAGTATTTGGATTAATTTTAAGCTATTTACACTTCGAACCTATTTACACCCTTCCACGGTTCTTTGGTATTGACTTATAAGTTCATTACAGCTAATAATATTATCTTATTATTAATAAACGGCAATGTTTGTGTGTGTATGTGTAAGCGATCCACAGCCAAGTCTATCGCGTTCGTAGTTCTGGAATTTGGTACATAGGTAAAATCTGCGCCTCGAGGCCAATTAATTTAATTTTTAATTTTAAATAGGGGCTCACGAAAATAGAATGTCTTTTCGTTTGTATAGTTATTTTAATTATTGGATATCATTATTTTAGACCTGTATTTTATATTTGATTAAAACTACCCAAATTAATGTGTTAAAAATATGTGTTGTTTACATTTAACCGAGTTTAAGACTGGCTGAAAATCCACTGACATTATTTAATTTGTCACGGATTACATCGTGCAGGATCAACCAGTATAAAATAATATAATTATACATAATATTATATTATGCGATTTGCTTTTGGAAAAAACTAATTTCACCTACTTTATTAAGAACGAATGGAAAAATAAATTACTTAAAGCAATACAAATATATAAAAAAAAAATCCTTAAAAATATCAGCTGACAGATCGTCTCGGCTTATAATATTGTTTTACGTCTACAATAATTTATCATTGAATTCGAATTCAACCCATACCAAATACAGTTGCCTATACTCAGTAACTACTAGTTAAACTCGACAGCAACTTTACAGCAGGATGACGGCTCCAGGTTTTTTCTATAAGTTTGTTTTACATTTTGACAGAGTTATTAAGTATACAAGAGTATACGCATAAGATAAGTTATTTTTTTAGATCATTTTACATTAATTTAATAATGCGGCCAAAACAAAAAAATAAAACTTCTCTCAAAAAAATATAAAACATACCCGCATATTATCATATTATATTTAATTATAAATCACCCGTGCATTGTCGAATGTAAAATGTTTACAATAGAATAATTATTATATAAATTTATACCTATGGTAGTCAGCTCTTTAGAATCAAACTCATGATATAAGAATTGTCTTGTAATGCACGTCTTTCCCACACCTGAAACACACAATAGAATTATTTGAATGAAAATAATTATCACATAAACAGTTTACATTCAAAAATTTATAAATTTAAAATTTCATATTTTATTTTGATATTATTATTATTATTATTATTATTATTAGACAAAAGTCATAAAATATGTATTGGAAAGGTATAGTAATTAAAATGTTAATACCTAGGTAATATAATGTCTTGTTTTTCACGTTTGTTGGAGGTATTTATTCATCACTTAGTAGAAAATTTAAATAAAATATACTAAAAGCTTATATTATAATAGTACCTAAGTGGCTAAGTATTGCCATTTGATATAATTTAGTACCTACTTACCCACGTCTCCCACCACAATATATTTAAACAAATAGTCATAACAATCGCTGCTTCTTGACATTTTGAAATAGGTAGGTACTTTTTATTAAAGTTATAAATTAATTAAACTACAAAAATATCACAATACCAAAAAAATTCAAAATATTAAATTTTTGCACTTTCTGAGACGTAAATTATAAATAGTCTCTCTGTACGACAATACATGTGTAATGACAGACGACAGTGGTTCAATTATTGTAATGGCCTATATCACCGAAAACAAAGACAATAATAGTATTGCGTAAACAAAACTATTGATAATCTAAAATTGTGAACTGTTGTACACTGAGATAATAAAAAAAAATTAAGTTCAGAGATCAGTAACCAGTAAGCATATACTGATATGAGTGTTTCACTTTTTAGGTACTAAATTCAAAACCCATTGGTGTTGACAAAAGATAAAAAAAATGGAACGTTAAATAGCATGTGTGATGATAAAATTGAATGTTACCACGACAACGCAGTGTCCAGTGGACAGGAAATCATTTTTTCCACCAACTCTGAAAACAGGTAACCCCAGTTTAAGCACATTTAACCATACAGTAGTACATTTACATGTTGTTCGATCTAAGCGCAACACTTGGGCTCTAATGTGAGCATATTTTAGTTGTATTTTTTTTTTTAAATTCAGTTTCAACTTGTTCAACATGTTAGTACCTATTTTACCTATTTATGCGTTGACAATAATTTGTCGTGCTAAATTGCAGTGTAACTCACATTGTTGAAGTCATAACCTATCTGTAAAGTGTGTACCTATATTTATAACAACGTTTAAAATCTACAGGTCATTTTTATCACAGTTTATGGAAAGCGATTTGGGTGTGATCTCCGTTGTCTACTTATCAATGTTTTTGGACAATGTACTTTTGACTGTTGTTGGTGAGATAATATTAATAATTTTATTTTCTTCTGTAGTTAGCAATAAACACTATAATATATATATATATATATACTCGTTCCAAAGTATAACATACGCGTGCGTTTTGAATGTCTGCGGCGTTAAAGAAAATATTGTGTTTTTGACCAACACAACTTCATAATATTTATTCAAAGAAAAATATTCATAATAAAAAAAAAAATACACATTAATAGTAAATCATGTAATAATTTATGTTGTATATATATGTAGTTAATTTTAACTTTTAACCAACTTTTGAAATAACTTTTAGAGCTAATACTTTTTTAGCATTAAATTTCAAAACGCATAATAAAATAGACGTCCAAATCAATGAATAAATGTTATGATATTATTTAAATTTTGAATTATTTAATATCAGTTTCGTTGCCACGCAGTTCGAACTCAACTAAATCAGTTATCATAATATAATTTAAAAATATGTTTTGTGTTATATTATATTTTACATTTAATTTAAAACACGGCAACAAACCTATTACATATTATATAACGTATTTAAATATTCAAACAAGTTTTAAGCATATTTTTTATTTTTTTTTTTTTTTGAAAAAACAATTTTTTAAATAATGTATTTGAGAAAAATAACTTTTTATATTATGTTATTTCAGTTTTTACCGAATCAATGATTGTAATAAATTTATAAAAAGAACTCACCGTTTTATAAATTTTTGGAAAATAGTTTACAAACATTCAGAATTGAATTTTTTTACCTATAACTCCACAGTATGAATTCCATTTGTACCCACACAATTGTTTTTCGTATAATATATAAGAAAAAAAATGTCTAAGTTTTAATTACAACTTTAATCCATGTACATATTGAATCCAAGTAAAATCTATTACAGTGCCAATCATTCCTGAACATTTATACATACAATGGATCACCAATACAACGAATTTTGTAACTAATATAACTAGAAGAGATCAACCGCTTCTTCCTAGGTAATATGGTTTATGTTTTATTTGATATTTATTTTACACCATTTGAAATATATTTAGTTCATTGATCGAAATGAAATTGCAAACACTGGAAAATGAAAACGAGACAATAGGCGTCTTGTTATCTTCAAAAGCTATAATCCAGTTGTTTATGAATCCTTTGGTGGGAATTTTAACATCATACGTCGGGTACAACTTGCCAATATTTCTTGGATCAATTCTTCTGATTGTAATATCAGTTTGTAAGTAATATACATTAAATTAATCTAATTTATAATATGTGTATAATATAGACTTCGTAATATACAATCAACATAATATCTGGAAGGTAATTAGTACAAAACAAAATATGCGTTTATAGCTGATCACATCAACAATAAAGGACGTCACAACAATAATACAATAATTGAATAACAATAGTTATACATTTTTATAATAATACCTAAGTCTTATAAAAATATATTTCGTTAATTTATAAATTTAAAAATCTTCAGACCTAATGAAACATTTTTTTATAGTTAAAAATATTGATAAATGATAATAACAATAATACAATTATTGTTTGATCCATAAAAATAAATTAATAGTTTACTTCATAATTAAATTACATTTTAAATATACTCAACAAAATTTAGTAACAAAGTATTGAATTCGAGATTCAATATTATTTTTACAAAATAAGAAACACACCAAAGTACATTATAATAGTATAGTATAGGTATCGTATTATAATATAATATAAATTTAAATATTAATAAAATAATACAAACATAAAAAAAATATAAAATATGTAATGTTTTTTGAAGTAAACTAAAATTTTTAATTTTTAATACCTACCAATATATGATATGTATAAACTACCGAAAAATGTATTACATACATTTTTATAATAATGACTTATAGTTATTTGTTCAAATATATTAACTGCTTAGTTGTATATACCTGTTTATTTTTTTTGAAAATGCAGTGTTTGCGTATGGAGAGACTTTCGTTTCATTACTAGTTGCTAGAAGTCTTCAAGGCACTGCTTCAGCATTGATCAGTGTTTCTGGTATACCTTGCTACTAAGTAAACATAAATATATTGAATACCTATATGTATAACAAATTATATTCCAGGTATGTGTTTAATTGCTGATCAAAATCATATGTCAGATTTAAGACGCAGTAAAGTAATGGGTCTAGTCATGGGAAGTATTGCCTTAGGCGTTTTAGTCGGTTATCCATTTGGTGGCATACTTTATTATTTTGTTGACAAGTCGACACCATTTAATGTAATAATATGTGCCATAACATTAAATTTAGGTGAGTAAGTGAGTTGTATACAAAAGTGTAGAAATATTATTTATTAATAATAAAAACCCGTTAAAATACCTAAGGGTAACTAGTAATAGCTGAAGTTATAAGGTAATTTTAATATTTCGTAAAACGATTTTCAGTAAGGAAAAATGCCTAAGTGTGAGTCGTTCCGTATGTAAAATTCAGTTTATTAAAGTTTTGAAAAATCAAACAATGACAAAAATCCAGAGAAAAATCATTATTTTTGTTGGAATATCCAATTTCGTCATAATTTAAAATTGGTCGTTCATAAAAATGTATGTTACTTCACGGGATAAGCAAACAATTTTTTTTAATGATTTAATTTTTTTAAAACCCAATTTGAATATGAAAAATTATTAAGACTACGCAATACGCATACACTTACAATTTATATAAACCACTGTAATAACATTTTATTTTTCAGGTCTACAACTTTATGTTTTTAATTTTAATCTCATACAAAAAGTAAGTATTTTACATAATATATAATATCTAAAATATAATTTCTAAAATAAAATATTGTGATAAAATAGTAAAATCTATAAATATGTATATAAATGTAATAGTATCTACTACCTCCATATTATCATACTCTATCATAAATATAATATATTATACATTATACATAAATAAGATACGTATTTAATTTCAAAGATATTCAATACCTATGCTTATATAATATGATGAAAACATAAGAACACAATACATTGATACATTAACTGTAAAATGATTTCATAGTTTTAAAAAATATCATGTATATCGTAGTATAGATGACCTATTTAAATTTAAATGTTTTGTTACAAAAATGTTAATTTCAGATTTAAATTTTTATCCATCACATTTTCGTACTTACTATAAACAATAATATTATGTTTCTAATTTACTCGTTAAAAAACACAAATTGGTTATTCTATAATGACATATTTTTCTATCCATCTAACACTTAATTAATATATTTTTGAACCGAAAGGGTTTTTTTTAAACAACCAATTATATATTGTTTTTCTCTCACTTACCTATAGAAACATTCCGCTTTCATTTATTCTCATTATCTCAACTACCTGTTCCCTCATTTATCATCTAGTTTAACCCTTAAACCGTGCCCCGGCTTTGTGTCCTCTGAAAATAACATTTTATATTCTTTGCCAAATTCTTGAGCTTTTTCTACGTCCTCTTCTCTTATTTAATTTCTTATACAGACATAACAAATGATCATTCTTCTTCGCTTCAGAGTTTAGTTAATCGCTATCTTGATAACTACGATTCCAAGGTCTTATTACCTATATTAATTTGTATCTTTATTTTACTTACGTACCTAACTATTTCTCTCAATATATTATTTGACAACTTTGGTTAATCTCTGGATTCAAATTGTAAACTTATGTATAATTTAATATAAAGGTAAGATAATCTAATATAATATATACAGTCAAATATAGACATGATTTTGTTTATAAACAATTTTTTTTTATCAATGTATCTAACTTTTCCTTTGTTTTATACACTAGGTAAATTCATTCAAGGAGATATTGCAATTAAAACAAACAAGTAATGATAAACATCAGGTAATTAATTATTTAGTTACTGTGTATACAAATAGTTTAATTGTCTTATTCATTGATTTTAGTATCAGATAATCACATTATTGTGTTGTATTTTTACTCGTATCTTAAATTAAAATTTGACTATTTTTTGTACACCAACGTTTAGTTATCATAAGTACCTACTAACGTAAATGTGTTTTTTATTTGAACATTTCTGTTGTCAATAGTCTCACTTTAACAATGGCAACTGGAAAGATCTCTTAAAAGATGGGTATATCCTGTTAATCATTTTTTCTATTTGTCTAACATCATCTGCCATGGCCATTTTGGAACCATTTTTACCAATTTGGCTCATACAAATTATAAACCCTGAAGTAAATTAATGAACTTGATGAAAACCTTAGATACCATTATAACGTTGTCATTATTTCAGAAATGGCAGTTGGGTACGGTTTTCATTCCAGATAGTCTTGGCTATTTGATTGGCACGAATTTCTTTGGCACATTGTCGTACACAATGGGACAATGGAGAATGGCTGTATTAGCAACTCTACTAGTCGGCATATCCGCGATTATGGTGAGTTGTCCGTCATAATTAATTTAATGGTTTACAATTATTACACCTGCAAGCAGCGTATTAGTGAAATGGGTACCTAGGTAATAACAACTTATACCGCATTACATTAAATATTTGTACCATGATGTTTTAAAAGATTCCGGCTGCCACGACGATAATAGGGCTTGTCTGCCCACATTTTGGTCTGGGCCTGGGTATAGGGATAGTAGACTCTGCTCTGGTCCCCATGCTGGCAAATCTAGTGGACACCAGACATCCAAACGTACATTACGGATCGGTATACGCACTTCAACAAACGGCCGTCAGTCTAGCATATTCCGTAGGTAAGTGTTATAGCAGGTATAGTTTTCATGATGACATAATTTTTTTTTTTCATAAATATAAGACCTAATTGGTTTAAATAGCGTATTGCGTAATGACTTCCATATATTCCTTTTTAAAATTGTGTTATTATGGTCGTACTACGTACTATAGAAAATATCATAATATTGTATTATGCACCTATATCTATATATTATTTTAAACGTGTACTTGCCTTATACATATTTGCTTGAGCATTACCTTATGATTTAAGGTCCTATTTTCGGTGGTCAAGTCGTGAAAAGTTTTGGATTCCCGTGGTTGATGAGAACTGTAGGAATCATAAACATATCTTATTGCGGTCTTTTAGTGTTTTTAAGTAAAGTTTCGAACGAAAAATCAGAGAAGGTACGAATAAATGGGCATCTTTGATGGACGGCAGTATTCAAACATTATGCACTAATCATTTTTCATATATTTTTTCAGATTAACAATGATACATATATTCCCGATTATAAATCCACAAGTGTTGTATCATTCTTTAACAAACCCATCGCTTATACAAAACTTGATGAAATGGATGAAAATAATTGAAAATGTTAGTTATTAGTAATATACATAAAGCATAACAAGTATTATTTTATAGTTCTGTAATATTTCCACTATTGATTATTTTAGTATTACGTTTACATTACTAAGTCATATAAGTAAGCAAATGTTCTGAGATATAACACATCGATAAAAATAAGGTTAAAACTTTCAACGAAAAAAATCATTTTGGTAAAAACTGTAGAAGATATCTTGTCTCATTTGGTGAGTTTTCTACGAAAAGACTATCTAGAAAAAGCCATTGCATTACAAGTTAAAATTTATTTTTTGGATTAAGTATTGTAATAATTTCATATTACGCGTTAGAAGTTTAGAAGTAAAATCTAACGAACTTAAATGTGAATTACTTAATAGCTTCTTATTAAATAACATGTATATTTTTGTATATTATGTAAAACAACTTTTAAACCGTTAGGTAGTTATACAGATTAACCAAAATATATAAAGTACTGTGTTGTAATTTGTTGCAAAAAGTTTAAACCCCATACAATGGGTATACTATTATTATTTAACTATTACAATATTAAAATTAATTTATAATCTTTAAACTTTCACAATGTGTATTTCATTTATATTTTGTTTTAATACCTACGACCTTAATCGAAAAACATAAAATATTAGTATCAAACATGAGATCGATAGTTATTTTTAACTTTTAAATGTTAGTCATGCATGATCAAATCATTCGAAATGAGTCAAATTATGACGTTTTCATTTCTTTAAATACCTATTTAAAAATATTATATTGATTATGTATTGTAAAGAAAAGTATGATTATTAAAAAAAAGTATAATTATATACTTTAAAAAGTCATTACCTGGACACCTGCAGGTGCAGATTGTGTAGCGAAATTGCATTAATTTTGTTGGAGTATATTTCGAGACATTAATTAAAAACGTTATCTGAAATAAAAAATATGTATTATTTTTATATCGTATTTTTTTAGATTTGAATCTCTCAGAAAACTCAGTAAATGACATTCCGCGCACTCGAGTAAGCTAGGTATTCATTTTTTTAAATCCATTTATACATACTATCTCCCCTCCCTGTCCCCCTAATGACTCTCTTTTCTATACCCTATTCACAAACGACTAACGAGATAATCGGTAACCTTTGGCATACCTCATTTAATTGTCTTTTACTTTCAACACAACACAATGAAACCTGAGTTCCTTATTGTCCTCCCAAAATGCCTTACCAGACAAAATGTCATCAATTTTCTCGTCCAATTTAGTTCCTGTCACCGTGTACCTAAAGGTTAATCCTATATCTCATTTATAAATAAATTAACTTAACTCTCTAAAATGTATTTATTTCATTACTTTCGAGGATTACTTTGATAGATAAAACGTTATATTATCTATAAACGTTATCTAGGAATAGTCAATTGACTATCATCGACGATTTTACATAGGTAAATAAATTGTCCAATTTTAATATTTATATGGGTTCTTTATTATTTATACTTATAATATGGTACTGGCTATAATACGCGGCATCTACCTCACTATAAAAGGATTAAGGAAATGTTCTCCTCATCATATTATATTGTAACAAAATATATAAGTAAAATGTATATGTAGCTGATTTGTCCTAAATAATTATTAGGAGTAGATTTTCATAGCATTCCGATAATTATTTTAGATTTAAACAGTCCGAGAAAATGTATAGCGATCGATTTACCCTGACCGGAGTGGACACTGGGTTGATAAAAATATGTCGTGCAAGAGTTACAAAAATAAAAAATATTTTCTAGATCGATGTATTCTATTTCAATTAAAACGAATCGACAAAAATATATTAATGTATTATATTATGTACAGTTATATTAAAGACCAACACTATTCTATTTATCGGGTCATTTGGTACTCACTACTCAGAATATCAATATTTAGTAATTGTTTTTTTAAAAGTCTCATAACATTGAGAAAAAATGACATTAATAATAACAATTTTTAAATAATTACAAATTGTCTGTATTAACCGCCAATCAACTGCACATATTAGGTATGCATACGAACTATACAACGCACCATTGATTATCTGGCAGGAGTCATATTAAAACGAGGACTAGGGTAGGGAATTATAGTAACTATACAAAGTCAGTGAGACAATTATCTAATTAGTAGGTAGGTACTTATAAACTATAATAATTATATGGTGTACATTTTAAAAGCACAAAACATCTTGACAAATTAATAATGTTACGATATAGTACTTATAGTAACCAGTAGGTCCCGGATTTGTGTATGTAAATGCATAATCTTTTACACTTGACTTAGAATTATATTGTTCTAATTAATTATTTCGACGTTTTGTAATGCGTTTAGTCACGTAGATCTCGTTGGTTCATTGTTCTTCTTCATATTTTTGTATAAGTTACTGAGAATATTTACAATCTATATCCAATTAATACAATAAGTAATAAACATAAACTAAGATACATACAAGTACAAGACGACTTGAGTGAACTAAATGTATTGAGTGCATAATTAATTTAAAATTCCGGGCTCCACCCCTTATATATTGGTAATAGTATAGTTATACTAGTACCTAGGGTATAATAATAATATGGTCGATGCGGTTAGGAAATAAAAAATTAAAAAACAAACAAGGGGATACGACAAAATAATAACGTGGTCGGTGGGTGGCGGTGTAATGTTTTTAGACCTATATCGGGATCAATAATATTTATAGCGGAAATCGGACAGACGTCGTCACCGGACAACCAGCTGACGAGGGGCGCAGCTGCAACTGGATATTAGAATCTGGTTATCCTGTTGTCGATCGATGGGGGTGAGTCGTACTCGTCGACCGGAGTCAGTGGCCGGCTCCTGGGGATCGAATGTATATGCGACCCCGCCGGCGAGTAGTAGTTGGGGTTGGACTGGCCTTTGAAACTGGACGACTGGCACTTGGGAGCGGCCACGTGGACCGAATCGTAAAGGGCCTGCGTGGACCTGTAGTTGACGTCCGTGACGCTGGCGACGCCGCAGCCGCCGCCGCCGTGACCGTAACCGAGCGACGGCAGCGAGCTGGTAATCTGTTCGCGGACGATACCGAACATCATCATGTACGTGCGCGGTATGAACACGGTGACCACGATCACGGTCGCGGTGGCCGTCAGGCCAACCATTACGCACATGTCGGACCACTGCCTGGGCAGGACGACGTACGCCGTGGTCCAACACAGCCAGACGGCGAACACCAGGTAAGTGGCGATGGCGAAGCACGCGCCCTCCCGGTAGTTGCGCTTCGACCGGAACACGAACGGGGACGTGACGCACAGGAGCACCAGCAGCAGCGCGTCGTAGGACATGGTGCCCAGGAACAGGGGACCGTCGACGAACACCCGGCACAGGTCGGACGACGGCACGACGGCGGCGTGTATGGCCACGAACTGAAGCATGAGCGCGAGCTGCACGCCCACGGTGAACGCGAACAGGGACGTCTGCAGGTAGCCGTTAACGTGGCTCATGAAACTCGAGTCGCAGTCGCACGCGGCGATCATCAGGCTCCGGGCCAGCATGGCGGAGAACACGAACGCGCAGCTGCCTGACGCACCGAACAGCTTGGCGTAGCACACGGTTTGCCGTGGCCAACCGGCGGCGCTGTCGTGCACCGCGAACGGCACGGCGCTGGCGTACATGAGCAGCGTGCCGGCCACCAGCACGAACGAGAACGTCGGGTTGCCCTCCATCACGTCCTTCTTGCATACGCGCACCAGCACGAACGCAGCTATGCACGTGGCGCATATGGCGCCCACCGCCGACACGGTCAGCGTGGACGCTATCCACACGTCCTCTTTCCACGTCACCGAAAGCAATCCGTACGACGGAGCGGCGGGCGTGGCGGTCGGCGTGGGCCTCGCCCGGCACGTCGGACACGATCCGTCCGCCTCGCACTTGCCCAAATACCGCGGTTGCTGACCACCGCCGCCGCCGCCGTCGTCCTTCTGCAACCACAACCGGCGCGTGCCGTTCGAGTCCTGTGCGTAACCACCGACCGTTTGGCCGCCACCGCCGTATTCGGTCACGTGCACCAACGTAACGTTATACTCGCCGCCGCTGCCGTCCAGCAACAGCAGCCTGTCCAGCACTCGACCCACCGTCTCGACGCTGTAACTACCCGCGGCCGTTTGGTTTTCCGCTGCAGGGTCGCACTGTCCCGTGGACGAGTTCCGGCCGCACTCGTCATCCACGCCGCCGTCGTCCACGTTCCCGGTGTACGCGTCCACCGCGCGCAGCACGTCCACAGCCGTCTGCACGAACTGCGCGGACACCGCCTGCAGCTGTTCCGGGGCCGCGGTGACGTCACCGATGTTTGTGTTGTTGGTGTTGCTGTTGTTGTTGTTGTTGACGAACGGGCAGCTACCGTACGCTTGAAACACATATGACCCGAACTCGAAGTCTGAAATCGCAAGAATACCGTGGTTTAAACCAGAAATCGCTGTGATAGCGGTTATCTTTCGTTCGAAAAAATACCTGGTTTGGGCGGCAATGGTCCGTCCAGTGGTATTATAATGAAATGAGACACACGGACGGTCGATGACGATTCTATAACCGATTTAATGAGATTCTTGTTCGCCATGACGATGATTACTAGGGAGTCGTTCAAATTCCTAAAACAACCGTTTTGCAAGTAAAACACCAAAAATGATATAAAATAAAATGTCGAATTCGCTGCGTATATGGGTATATTATAATGTACGGTATAATTACCCAAAGTTATGAGCCAAGACCGTCCTGTTCAAACACAATCCGTTGTCTTTGGCCACACTTTCGAACCTCTGAACGACGTCCAGATCCTGCGCAATTAATACGTCTGCGACGCTAATATTGTTGACGGTTAAAAACTTGACGGCCGCTTCGGCATGGATGTCCACGTCAATAATAGGTCCTGCCGTCACGATGGGTATGTCCAGAATAATCGACGGACTGATTTTGGCTCGTATGTCTTCGGTAGTGTATATGGCTAAAATTTAATTTAAAAAATAAAAGTTTTCTTTCGTGGGTATTATTATCACTCGTCGAATCCATAATAATAATACCACATATTGTAATAATTACCAATCGGTATTGTCGAGTTATTGCAGTCTTTGTCGACGACGAACGATATCAACGCTTTTTGGAGATCTGAACTCCGATACGAACACACTTCGTACAAAGTTAATCCTGATGAAATAGACGAAAAAACGAAAATGTATTAAAAAAAACATAATGCTTTAAATAATTGACGACAGCGTATTTATATAATAAATCTCCTAATTAGATGCTTTGCTGCGTAGTCGTACACCTGAGACTTACAATATAAATTAAACCGTACTGGCTCTAGATCAATAATAGTGGCTTAGACAAAACTTCAATGGAGGAATCAAAATCACCTCCTTCGAAACCACCACTGCTGTGGATTTAAACTGTTTATTGTGTGTATTTAAATTCAAACACCGCAGAGCTAATATTATTGCTCTATTTAGAAAATTAAAATGAATACGATTTATTGTTTCCTAATTACATATACGCTGAATGAAAATCATCAATATATATCTCTAGTTAAGAAGTTCTCTCTCGTGAGAAATCATTTTTTAAAAATGTACCTACCACCTTTAACATTTTTCATATACCTACAATTGATAAGTATCGTGTAGTCTAATAAATTATGATATTATATTGTCATAGAGCCATATAAATTATATTTACCTATACAGAATATTTTGTCTGTTATTCTATTAAAAACCATGAGTATGGTTATGATTATTATTATTATTATTATTAAGCAACTCATCGTGTGGTCGTAATTGTATTATTGACATAATATACAATTACATTATTCCAACAACATTTTACTATCATACGCAAAGATACAGGAATAAAATTATATGTTTAATAGAATTTCATAATGTGTTTACACAAACATGCAGAAATTGAATTACATTTATCTAATAAAAATCATTTAATTTTTATTAATCAATTTGCAAAAAACTTATCGTACACAAATCGACACAATAAGTATTCAAATCAAACAAAAACATAGACACTAATGCACTATTAGTTAGATAGTAAAAATACAAAAATCTTTAATTTATTTCACATGTTAAGATGATTATCCACATACCTACCTATTATGTATTATGTATTTGTACGTTTGTAAAATACTAAAATGAATTAATTAAAAGTAAAAAAAAGTATTTTTTTTAACTTCACTGATTAGTACTATAACTAGCATCAATTTTTGGAAAACACGTAACTATACGTAAGTGACAAAAGTTATCGTTGTATATAATTTTACACCAATCCTACGCGTAATCGTTCAGTATGGGTATCTAACGAACACATATTATTTATAACTGTCAATTATTTTACTAGTCATAGGATTCAAGTATTCAACCCATCCGAAAGTGGAATTACGTTCAAAGATTGGGAGATAAGTGTTGGGGACAGTAATTTTGGATTATATCGCATAGCTAATTATTAATAGAGCAACGGAGAGACGAATTCAAATTTCAAACGATTATAAATTAATGGAAAAGGAAGAAATTATGATCTGATCTGAAACATGATAGTAGCGATAATTCAACGACTAAATATATAATCAAGACGCTGAACTACGAGCAAAGGAATATTACTTGATAACATAATATTCTATACATCATATAACGTGTAGGTACGCCATTAGTGTTGTAGAGGCTTAAATGAGACGAGAACCATTTGGATTGCCAAGTCTGCCGGATATATGTATTACGTATATTTGTATGAAGTCGTTGGAAGAAAATCTTTATTATGGGGGTAACGGCTTATCGTTTCAATGGGTGACACAAATATACAATGTTCGGGGTGCTTTAAATGAATTTAACCGAGTGTGTCAATAATCATATTTTGCACGAATACAGAAAATGTAAGTTGAATTGAGTGTTTTTCCGAAGAATTAAAAATACGGATGAGAACACTACAGACATTAACCATATTATAACGAATGACAAAATTATTTATTAAGAAATTACCTACCTACATTAGTAATATCAATGGACCAGTGGCGTAGATAAGATGGCTCCCGAGCGAGCGTGTTTCTTATAGCTATTATATTAAAAAAAATGATTTTACAAAAAGTGTAAATGAAGGAAAGTTTAATGGAGGTTTTTAGTGGGACATAGCCTCGCCACTCCATACAAATTTTCTAACTACGCCAATGCAATTGACTATGATATGTTATGATAATATTAACGCTTAGGTACCATCCACAATTGTATATTGTTATAATTTTTTTTACATACCCAATGTGATGCCTGGGATGTAATGAATCGAATTTAGTATTTGTACAACGGTGGCTACCATTTCCATTGAATGGATACCTGTTGACGTGGGGCCCGAACATTTCTCGTCGTAGACGTCGAAGAAACCTGGAACACGTTAAAATTAGACAAGTGTACATAATTTAAAATATTTTGTACAATTAATTTACCAGTTAACAGAAGATCACCATTCGTCTTAAAGAAGCTCATGGACTGTCCATTTTGATTTTGTTCGCATTCCAAATTATACGTCACACGCACCATGCACGCTATCAACACAGCTGATAGACTTATTGCTAACCGCATGTTATCTATAACAAGTTAATTTGTTTTATCAAGCATGCGTTAATAGCATCAAAAGTGTTAGTAACTTTAATTTGAATTTAATGATTAATTTGGGTGGTCGTTGCGTCTTGTCGTCTACCAGTCATGGCTATCCTATAGCCCATGTGTTAGCTACGGTTTAATTGAGTTTAAGACACAAAATAGTGACACAACTCAAAAAATACGTTTTTCGAGTTATTACCGTCAAAATTTGCAGAATTTCATCTTTTATATTTTATTATGCTTGACATTTTTGATTTATAAATAATAATATTAAAGACACTATGAGCTTAAATGTCTTTATTTCTGCTTTAAATAAAATATAATTTATTAGTTTCCAGCTGGAATACCGACACTTCTTAGATGTGACTTTATTCTGGCATGACTAATGATGTTACACAATATTTATTTAGCCGGAATAAAGTCATAACCCAAAAATAACAGTTTCACATGGGGAAAATTATTTTAATTTTATTAATATAATACTATTGTACCTATTATAAGAAAACCTTTAGTAGTTTTATCAATATTATAATATGTTGTAATAATAAATATTATCTCAAAAGTACTACCTAATATTTTTTTAAGGTAAAATAGGTAGGTACCTAAAATGTATCAAGTAGTTAAAACATGTAGTAATAATAACAAATATTTACATACCTGTTATTTTGTATTTAATTGATCTTAAATTTTATTTAATTTTAATTTTATTTTTATTGATCTTAAAAGTTATAAGACAAGCTATACATTTGAATATTATAAATAATATTATTATAACTAATTTTATTTAATTTTATGTGGTAAATCAAAAAATATTTTTTTTCAAAACAGAAATAATGACACAAGTCAAACTGAAATCAGATTTACAATAAAACAAAGATGAAATGGTTCTTAAATTGTTATTTTAAGCAAATACAAGTATATTATACAATGTTAAGAATAATATAAGATTGAAAAAAGATAAAATAATTAAAAATCCTATTTATAATGATTAAATGACATAATGAAACATTAAATGTGATTTCCCAACATTTTGATATTTTGATTTGTATCACTATTCTTTCAGGGATACGACATATTATAATATTTGGTAAGTAGAGGGTTGATTTGATATTGAGTAACTTATTATTATTTATTATTCAATAACACAAATTGATATCAAAATATATTGCACATTTTAAAATTGTTCAATTTAAAGAAGCATGACTTCAAAAAAAATTACTTCATATATTTTATAAAGTCGGTATCTACTAAAATAAAATAAAAACTAGTGAATTTTGCTGCGACGGGTAATATGCCTAGTAAAAAAAAATCGTAAAAATATTTCTCGGTTAAACAAAATAATTCATAAAGCCTTTTTATAAATAGCGATTTTTGCTGCTCTAAAAATGCGAATTCTGTAAAAAATTGTATTTTTTTACCACGTCTTGTTCGAATAAATATTTCTAAGAGACATAATAATTTAAAATTAATTAACAGGTGACGTTATTAATAGGTTAACAACGCGTCACCGACCAATTATCGCCCATCGTGGGATCTAAAGTCTAAACATAATATGCCTTGCTAATAGCTATTGTATCTAAATATATTATATATATATACTACCTACCTACCTACCTATATAATGAGAACGCTCTACACACGTTATATTTTATCAAATTATGTGACAATATTCAGATGGCTTGTAAAATGTAATCTGACAAATTGTTCCAAGTCGCTGTAGTGTAATGAAACTGCTGTAGTATAAGCGACTCGTTTTCAACGCTTGCAAATTTAATTACGACACCACCAAACCCTTACTATTCTCTAATCCAATAATAATACCTGTATACGTGGTATAAGTACCTATCCATACTGTGTACAGTATCGTACACATACGTATCCTGCAGGCTTATGTTTTTACTTATACACAACGTCATTTGAAATAATTAGTTGGTATTATATATGTTGAACTAAAGTTTAAGGCGACGCGTTTTTGTCTGCGTACATAGATTCTAAAATGTATAAACGTAATTTCCTAATTAATCCACCTACTGTTTGCCGCTGTTGCGGGCATTTGTAGCACAATTGTGAAATTATTTTAGGTATATAGTAAAAATAGTCCCGAATGAGAGACATCATTGCCTAATTTTTTTAAAATGTTCAAAGTTATAAAATAATATATTTTTTTTTTTTTGCACACATATGACATATCTACCTAATTGTACCCTTTTCCTACATACTCAATAATATATCAATTAGTAGAATAAGAATTTTATTTTTGACCATTAACTTACACATATTATTTCAAAATGAGAAAAATATCAAACGACAATTAATTAATGAGTAATTAATTTGCATTATATAATTCAGGTATTAACCATATATACTTACCAAATTTAATATTTATAATAATGGGAATCTCAAAATTTAATCATTATATAGGTAATATATATATCATATAACTTTGAAATTCGCTATGCACGCAACATTGCAATATTATAATATTATATAATATATGTGTGGGTTTGTGTATTTATGTAAATGTGTAATAATATTCAAGATACAAGAACGTAACTTCAGTACTCAGTATTCAGTAATATAGTTTAATTATACAATGCTTAACTCAAACGATAGAGCTTCGCATTAATAATATGATTTTCATATCGTAGATACAATTCGAAATAATTAACACCCATTCATATAAACTTAATAATACACATATTTGATATTACATACTCTATATTATAATATAGATACACATTTATTTATTCGTGCATAATAGAACGTAACAATATTACTACCTATATATTTTTTTAACAAAAACTACTAATAAATGAAATAAAATTTAATAATAAAAAAAAAAACCACTAAAGCAAATAATATGAACAACAGTAGTTACTAGTTAGCATATTATGTAATAATAATACATAGATTTTACCTTTACGTGGCAAAATAATAAATATTTAAAATCTAGAATCACTAACATTATAATAATGTAAATTATAAATTATAATAGAGTTGAACTTGATAAACTCGAACACTGTTAACTCGAAATCGACGATCCCTCAAACTTTTTCCCGGTCTCTAAAACTTCCTATTATTGTATTATACTGAGATAACTCATATAGACACTCATTATTCTATTGCTGCAATCGCACTTCGAGTTTCTTTATAACATTTAGCCAGAGTCTAGCCATTTAATTACCGCTACAGATCTACAGTCGTTCAGCACTGCAGCTACTCCGCCTTTAAGACTAGTAAATTGACACTCCTCGGTCTCCTTAGTCCTCGACGATGTGGCAGATAGTCTGTGTTTGCCCGGACTCGTGGATTGAAGAATGGATCATAATCCATTTATGTAACAAATGGTTAATCCAACTCGCTGTCCGCTGTTTCGAACGCTTGACTCCTTGAGTTTGCCCAACGGTTTGCCCACATCTCCTTTGTAATCAACTAGGTACTATATTATGTCACGAATTCAAGCAGCACAAAACTAACGGTCAGACATACTTCGACCTCACCAAGCACATGCTCGGAAAAAATAGTTCATATTCAGGCTACCTAGGTTAAGCTTAATCCCTGCGCCCCCTGCCCCCCCCAACCAAATATAAAAACTTATAAGCGTGCTTATGAATAATCATTTTTACCCGACTTAAAAATATAATTTGAACCTATATATTTAAGATTTGTTAAACTTTTTTATTGTTTTATTTTATCAAGTAAAAATAATAAATATATATGACATTTTACTATAACAATAAAGGTACAATTGTGTAAGTAAACAACAGTCAACTGTAGATTGAAGAAATCTAAAGAGATTTTTAATCTTGCTAAATTGTTCGAAACAAATATATCCTGCGGTGGTTAATTTATGAACACCTAATATATTATTATTTATTACCTATAGGTAGGTGCCTACAGGCTATATTAACTAAATTATCGTCGAAAAAAGTAACAGGTTCCCTATTATAAGGTACATTATTTAATATTTATAGCCATATTATAATATATGATAGGTATGATATTATTATAGCCTATAGGCCACGCAGGTATAGAGAAACATGTCAATTATACACCTTGCATTAAAATTGTACCTACCTACCTATGCAGTTCTCGTCAATTTGTTAACTCAACGTTTAAAATGATTTATAAATATCCATATGCACAGCCCAATTAAGTCTAGAAGTATTATCAGTAAATTAATACCCAATAAATAAATAACTGTTGGTAGATATTATAATATATTATATTTTCGTAGCAAATTTTTATTTTATAAATCCAATTTAAATAGCGGTCATTAGAAGGTAAATAATCAATAATCATTATTATGTAATATTATAGTCGTGATTGATATGCGGTCATGCGCATATTAAAAGTATAATAGAGATTTGTAAAAAAACGAGAAAAATTGAGGTTTTATAGCTGGAAAATTACTACGCAGGTAGTTGAAAATATATGCCTCTCCCAGCTGTGCTTTGCGTATATAATATGCTCAGGATAACCCGCGAAGATTTACTAATTCAATGGGGAAAGGAAGTGTACCGTATTACAGTTGTTGTGTATATATAGACTGTGGAGTACAGTGGCGCCGATTCCACTGGAGTATAATATATATATGCTCTCAACACTTATTAATAAATCTTCATGGGACACCTATTATATATTATATCGTTATTGTATCGGACTCGGACGGGCATTTTCCCGCGGCGAAATTTTCGCCCCGGCTCTTATATTATACATCATGGTCACTTTTAGAAGCAAATGTAATTACCTACACTGCAGCCCTAACACGCTTTCTCGTCTAACATATATATTTTAGTCCAAACATAGTCATATATAGGTATATGAAATCCACTCCGTATACATAATGATAATGGCACTGGTTAAAGCACAGTGTATGTCATATATATAATAGGCGTTACCCTATCACAGCAATTTCGTACGACATAGTGTGTAGGCATAACTATTAGCTATAACTGCGGCGGCCAAACAACTTAATATTATATTATCTATTACCATAGCTGATCGACCAAATCCGTGGAGAGAAGTAGATTTTTCTCGATGGTATATATAGTTAAATAGGTATAGGTATGAATGCAAATATTCCATCACAACATTATACCAAAGGCCTTTGAGGTGCAAGAATCTGGCTGCAGTTTTATTACGCATCGTAGGTCAGTAGATTGGTGAATAACTTTTTAAGCCAATAATTGAACATCTTCGACGGACCTAATAATAATTATTTGGTGTCAGGGAAAGAGGGCTAAGTTAAATTTTTTTTTTAATCTTTTTTTTTGATATAAGAATCATACTCGTATGTCTTAGATTGTTATTATAAACGTTACATTCATGATAAAATTGGCATATATTACGTTAGTACGTTATTTTTTGGTAATAAAGGCTTAAAATGACTTAAGTCCATATTAATATATTATGTAATGACGTAATGGTACAGAAGACTATGACTTAAGCCCATTATACCAAAAATACCTTTGTTGGACGTTGAAGTTTAATTTGACTAAAATCTTTTGTATCAGTTGTTTGTATAATATATTATTGTAAATAGCTAGTATACAAGACATAAAATGATTTAATATTTTATTTTGTCATGTGATCAATGATCATGGCTTAAGTCCGAGTTAAATTGATCAAAATGGCTTAAGTCGTAATTTTTAGGACTTAAGTCAAAAAAGGCAAACACTCAAGAGCTTATGAGCAATTATCTCATGATCTAAAATAATGAGAACTAATATGTGGACAAAATCATAAAGAGCTTGTTTTTTTAATAATAAAACAATTTTTGGTCAAAATATTTAACCATAAGTCTTGGAAAATTAATTTTTTAAACATTCAATAACTCGCCCTGAAAACTTGATAATTATGACTTATGCCCTTTTTCTCTGACACTAAAGCAGTATAAAAAGCCTTCTGCAGTCGGTCTTGATATTTAGTAATGTTATATTATAAGCATGTACTGAAATGTTATCGATGATGCTTATGGATTCAGGGCTCGTACGTTCATGTATTTGCATATCAATCTTGCTAAGTCGTATTTAATGCTAGATGACATAGAAATCCGTTTCAAGGTATCATGGTTAAGTATGTAGGTAAAGTTTTTTATTTAGCATATTTTTGCATATTTAGAGGTTTTTTGCCTATTTGGCATATTTATGCGTTTTTGTATTTTATCGAACATATTATTTAGCGTATTTTTGGCCAAAATTTGATGAAAAATGCAATAATTTATATTTTTGCACAGTATAAAATATAAACTATTGTAATTGTTTAATTTTAGTAGAATGTATAATGTTAAATATATATTGATTTATAAAAAAAAAAAAAAATAAAAAATGTAAATTGTAAAGTTTCTAAATTGTTTTTAATTGTTAAAAGATATTGTCATATTGTTACAACTTACAAGTAAATTCAATTATTAATAAGAAGGATATTATGGTATCACTGGTGTTATAGTGATAACAGTTGTTATTATAATCAGTAAACATACACCAGTCGGTTCCCATGACATTAGCTTTTCATTATGTAGCTCTCATGTGTTTTTGTAATAATATATAAAAATGATAATTTATTAACGTGTACGTTTAAGTTTATTTAATATATAGATGCCTTAATAATTGTATTAGTGTACAACAATTCAATTATAACAGTGTTGGAAATTTGACCATTGTCCCTTCGGTCTTCGGACAATATAATCATTGATTACAAATACTAGTATTTATAATCAATGGTATAATGTATTTATGTATTATTACCAAGGCTGGGCATTAACGAGTTAAAAAGTTAATTTAATTTTAACTTTTTAACTTAACTAATTATTTTTGGCTTTTCATTAACTTAACTGTTAACTTACTAAATTTCTTTCTTAATTAACGTGAAATTTACGAGTTAATTTTTCATTCTAAGAAGTAAGCTAAGTTAATTTATTTTGTTTTTAATTTTATAATATTTCACTATTTCAGTCTATTTCGTTTTCATGTCAAAAAATATGTATCGTAAATTGTTTGAAGTTCAAAATTTATATCATTCGAATCTAACTTATATGGAAATACTGTATGAAGTATAAACACTGTATCCTATAATTTAGTTTTGGTTTGGAAAAAAATTAAGTACGCTAGCGTTGTATATACAAATTAACTTTTTTTCAACTTAAAAAAAAGTGTGTATTAACTTGTAATTTAACTGAGTTAAATATAAACGCAAACTACAGTATTTATGATTTTGACAAGACTAAACCTCAGTCCCATTCCGGACTCTTACAATGCTTTTATGATATTGCAAAACCCCCCGAAAAAATATTGCGAAAGTGTAAAATATGCATTTTTTGGGTGGTTCCTACTATGTACAGCCGTTGGGGGGAGGGCTTGCAGCCCTCTCCCCGCTATTAGCACCGATGATAATATTATGTTAATACTTAACATCTTTTTTTTCAAATTCATCACCTGAATTTTTATTGGTAGTATATCCTGATATTAAAATAAAGTAATCAAATCACTGTTCAGCGCAACTGAGTTATAAACCTACTGCCTACATAAATCATTTTAGAAAGCGAACAATATTTCCAACGCGAAAAATAATTTTAATGAAGACTAAAATCACCGTAATAATGAACTAAAAAAACCTAACTAAAATTAAGTAGGTATAATCTTCGGTGTAGTAATTATAAAATATGAACGGTAAATGGACAAAATTCCGCTCGCCATTTTTGATGGAAAGAATCCCCTAACGCATAAAAACCGTAAACGAGCATTAGTCCCATTTTTTTTCACAATAAGTATGGCCTATAATTTAATAAATTTTATCTCTATAAAATCGTATTCAAGTAGCTTACGTGGTAATAACTAATACGTTTTTAATCTAAATAAAGCTCTGCTGTGTGTCTACTGTCTAGACTATACCAAATAGGTAGGTAGTAGGTACGACCTATACGTCGTTTAATCATATATTAACAATAGGTGCAGTCTTTTACAGTTATTGCAGTTATTTAATGCAATATCTAATATATTATCAAAGATAAGTAATAATCTTTTTGATTTGAAAAGTATACGTCATGTTTTTAGACGTATATATCAAAATGATTTTTTTTATCGATTCAAATATATTTTAAATATTCAGAACACACTTTAATTTCTGCCAATTTCATAATAATTTATTAAGAGCATAATGATTATTTTCTCTGGGAATTTAGTTAATTTATTATACGACTTGATGTCATATAATACCTCCAATGATTTTGTTCTGTTCTATTTATTCGATGAAACCACAGCATGATGTATACTACCGCGGGGTAGGTATTTAAATTAATTTAAATTTCGATTGTAAATTCTATAATGTAGGTGAATAAAATCGAAACACAATATACATATATGCTATATACCTACATACAATTCTGTAGCGAGGCGACCATAAATAACTGAGTGACAAAAAGAACAATAAAAAAAATGGTACGTTGCCGGTGAAATGTCTTAAATCGAAATGAGCTTTTATATAATTTAGGGTCTGCACGTTCGACGGTGAAACTGTACGCTCACTGCAGTGTGATGGTGTTAAGTCAAAAACATTGGATATCAATTCAAATAGGCATTACCTGCGTATAATTAATATAGCTTCGATGATTAAAACTCAAATATATTTATCGCCGAATAAGTTATAGTCACTCCTACACGTATACAATAAAACCCAAAAAAAAGGGGAGGAGAAGTCTATAGGTAACCGCACCGACTGCTAAACAGTTGACGTTTATGTCGAGCGTGAACCTCGACATTGAGTAAGTCACTGCGCATAATGTGTGTGTTAAATTTGAATTCAATCGTTGCATATAATAATATGAAAAACGATAAGTTCGTCAACCAATATTAAAAAAAGTACCTAATAATTAATTCGACATGATAATAATATATTATACGGTTTTCTTATATTGCTATTAAAGTCATTTATTTTACTATTTATACCTAGGTACTACTGTATAACGGTTGGTTGATTAAATTTTTGACGAAAACATTGCATATTTAGTTATAATAATATAACATTATGTCATTATTCATATTTAATTGGGTACCTTTTTTTTTAAATTGCAATGGTATCTGCTTAAGTTAATGTATGTAATATATTATTGTTATTGACTTTTGAGTCGAAAATTGTTGAATAGGTTCGTGGTATAAATAGGGCGCAGGAAATACCTTAAAATTAATTTAAATGTTATGAAAATATTTTTATGTAAATTTAATTTAATAATATACGTAAAAGCTTCATGTCCCTCACAATAATATTTTTGAATTACAAAAAAATAATTAAAACTGTTTTTTTTTTTGTAATTTGAACTTCAATTATCTATAAAAAAAAAACTGTGCTTATAAACTTTTTAGATTTGCTGGTTTTATGAGAAACCTTGCATTACATCAATTCAAAACCTAAATAATTGAAACTGTTGTCGATTTTTTAACTACAAAATAATTTGCAAATATTCATGATTTTGACGAATTTTAAACTTCAATAACTTTAAATGCTTATTAAAAAAAACTTACATCTGCATCGTTATTATTTTGGATAGCATTAGTAAATACTTATGAAGAACCTTGTATTATGTATCATTATAATAATTGTTTTATTGACATTTATTAAATGAAAATCAAAAATTTAACATGTCTATAAATATCTTAAAAATAGTCAATTTATTTTTAAAATTATACCATGTATAGAAAATTTGAATATAAACATTTGGTGAAAATCACAAGTATCTACAGTTATTTGTTTTTGAATATCAACAAATCAACAAATTAAGAAAATAGATTTTACCTGGTTTTGCGAAAAAAAATTTTAATTTTTCCTCTTTTTTTTTTTCTTAGTTATTTTTAAAAGTAGGTAGGTACTTGGAATTTTCAATCTTGACCTCCCGAAAGCACTAACTAGATCCAATTTGCTACAAGTGTCCATCTTCAAAGTGAATATCAAACCTTTTTATAAATTATAATCGTGTACCTATACATATTATCGCAGTACAGTCATATTATATATATAGATACCCCCGAAATACAAAAAACGCTACAAAGCTAAAACAAAAAATAACAACAATGACTCACTATTCACTATCGCGACGACCGTATTATTATGACATTATATACCTAGGTAATATAGAAATATAAAATGCTACATTTATAGGATCAGGACAGTGACGTACCTAATTATTCGGAAACCGGTCGACACTGGAACTCTGCCGAAGACGACTGCAATTTATTACCGCCGCAGGACCGTGGACATAAGACTCGGCGTGGGTGTTATTTATTTAGGAGGAATACCTCGTGACGGCCACTCACGCGTACAGGTGATAATAATATGACGTAGGTACGGGTTACCTGCCGTAATTATATTATTATACCACAATATAGGTGTACTAGGTAGGTTGACGTACCTATATACAGTTAAAATAACAATTCACGACGACGATGGTCCTGTGCGGTAGCTGCAGATACCTATGCGGTTCGTCGTTGTCATCGCCGCAGCGACGAAATCGCGCGCGGTAGGAGTCGCACGACCGCGGTTGTTGGCCAAAGCAGGTGTATATTTTTGGCGCACAAAATTTTAATCTCGAAGCCGCACGACGTGAGCGTAACGATTGTAAAATATATTTCGGTTTATCACGGATGTATAACGGTATATTATATCTCGCGCCTAGACGACTTGGGTGACCCTTAGAACAATAGGTACGTACGATTTACATACGCGCGACGCACATAATATACGCATTATGGGGTCGTATGGCGGTGGCTGCGGCGACGATGGTGAACTGCACGCGAAGCCCTACCGAAATACAGGTACCTACGCGATTATCTCCTCTACCCCCAACCATTCCTTTTATTTTTCTTCCCCTTAACCGCGCCGGCTACCGTATACTATATAGCTACCTATAATATGCCACGCCGCCAGCAGCAATCCAATAAAAGCGATCGCGACCCTCGCACAGCCACCCCCACTCTACGCCCGCTATAGACCACCGTTTCCCCGCCCGCGACTCTTATGATATTAACTAATATCTACCGGCGATATAATATTATGATATAATGCACCACTGCACCTGCTACGGCCGTCGGTCGACACACTCGGCTGGTATAGAGGTAGGTAACCGCGGCCACGTAATTCCATAATATAATAACAATTACAATGTAGTAGGTACGTCACCCGACGACGGACGCTAATAGCTACGAGGCCCATACGAGAGGGTCGCGACACGTACGACGAACGGAATCGCATATATTATACCTAAACCTATACCTATGGCTATATATTATATTATCGTCATAATGTACGAATAATATGCTCATACCCCCTGTGTATGTGGGTACAACGATTATTATTGGGCTGCAGGGATATATTATATTATGATAATATATTGTACACCGTGTCGTGCACCTATAAATTTAGTAGGCAGGTACCGCTTAGTCATACACCCGTTTAGATATAGATACGTCAGACGATCAATAAGTGCATGGCTACCGCAGTGGTTAAAATATTTCGAAACAACAAAAATTAATTCACCGCGTATGTTTACGTTGACTACGGCCGGTCGGTTTGTTATTATTTTTCGACCCTTTTCCACGTGGTCAGAAGTGGTCTAGCCGTTAGGAGTGAGCGAGATACCTATATATAGGATACCGCCTATAATTATGGCCTGTACGTAGGTAATATAACAATAGCGCTCCGGGTACAATTACTTGATATATCGAACAATATACCTCACAGAAAAACAACAGTAAGTACCTAAGAAAAGCCCATGGGTACTCACCGAACGAATAGGTACTAATTTCCCGGGTTCAAATGCATTTTTTAATATACACAGGTACCTCTGAATTACTTTATTTAATTGTCCTTGTATTCTATTTAAGAGGTTTAATGTTTATCAATAGCTGGCACCATGTCATATTTTTTTTCTTATTAAAGACCTCTTTGTAATTTTTAACAAAAAGTAAATAATTGTAAAATATTTAAAATATATAAAATAAAACAATGCATTTTGAAAAAAATTATGTTTTAATAATAATATTATATTGGTGCCTCGTTTAATAACTCATTAGTAAAAGCTAACAATTTTGAAAACACAATAGAATATCGGTCGGGTACAATGGTACATGGGTCAGACAACACACATTTAAATTGGTCTGCAGAAACTACATAGGCGTAACTAGAGGACTTGGGGCAGGCACGGGTACAGAGCAATGATAAGGGGCAACAATTTTTTTTAACACAAATACAATTATAATAAAATATTATACTTTATTCTTAATTTAAAAATGTTGTCATAATAGTATGTATAGGTGGTCAATGTGATAAATAAACTATTGATTATTTAGTATATAAAGTGACAGTGTGAAAAGAAGTTTAGATTTTTATTATTTGTTATTTAATATATTATATTTATATTTATAAGAAATAAGTCTGGGGGGCGGGACCCCTAGGCCCCCCTGGATCCGTCCCTGACTTGGGGTTCTAAGCTCCCCTAACATTAATTTTAGCCACCCTCCTCTTGTTACAATTCCTATACTCCCGCACAAACGGTACCTAAATATTTTATACATTTTAATTTGAAATATCGTTTTATTTTTTTATAAAAATTATATTATAATATCATTATTGTATGTGATAACCCAGTGTAGACGTATAACGCATCATGTTAAATGTTGTGTTGTTTTTACTGCATAAGTATAGCCTATGTAACATAGGTACCTAATAGGTCAATAGGTCATAGAAATTGTCAATAAAGTAAACACAAAAATAGTCTTCATCCAGAAGAATATACTCACGAGTCACGAATTCACGATTTTATTTTTCTAACATAAATATGTATACATTGTAGGTAATAACGAGTAACGACGATTGAATTTAATTTAATTTGATCATCATCAGGGGAATTTAAAGCGGCTAAATAGTATTGTTCGAATATCTGTTTTTCGAAAATTATATAAAATACCTACTATACCTAATACTTTCTGATCCAACAAATTTCGCATCTAGTGAACGAACATTTTCAGCAAAGCTTCCAATAGACACATAGGTACCTACCTACCTATTTTATAAGGCCAACTTATGTTACCAAATCGATTCTCTAAGTTGTCTCTTATAGCTGTTGAAAGAGATTTATCAAATGCTCTAAATAAAGAAGATATTTAAAAAAAAAATTCCAATACTGAGTACTGTAATGACTTAAGTAGTAAAGTGTATTATTATTATGTTACCTATATCAATTCATTAACTTACAGTTCTTCAGTCGTACCTACTTTGTATTTTATCATTATTATTTTATAATTTATAGAACCAGTTAGGTTAGTATGAAATGTAAAATGATTGTACCTATATGTATATTATTTGAAAAACTCTGTGGATATATTAATCGAATCCAACTATTTAGAAATAAATTTGAAAATTACATTTCGGCAGATGAACCCAAATTAGCTTTAGATGCTGTAGGAGATTAGAGTAGTAGAAAAAAACCGCAGAAAAGCGTTTGGAAAATGTATGTACTTATACAAATTACAAACACAAACAGGTAAAATCGGTGTTGGATTTTTTTATATCCTTAAGTCATAACTCAATACTTATACCATGAAAAAATCAAAAAACAGTGTGATTTTTTCAAATAAATGGAAAATAAAAACTTTAGTACCTACTTAGTTGTATAATTACTCAATACTTATATAATATACATAGGTACCTAGGTAGTACCTATTACCTATATTATATTAAAAAATTTCTAAAAAAAATATATTTTGATTCAAATCAGATTATGAATCATTTTAAACATCTATAACTTTATTTTATAAACTTGCAACTTAACATATGATATACAAAAATAATAACAGTTCAATGACACAATTAGACAAGTTCAATAGACCTAAATAGTTTGGAGGTAAATAATTCGACTGTAGACATTCATTATGGCTTTATTTATTTTTGTAGATTGCATATTACACACAATTGTTTCTTTTAACATCTAGTACCTATTGACTTAATTTTTATTTTTATTTAACAAAATCGTACTAAATATTACTAAGTATAAAATGACAATGCTCACAATTTACATTTTTTACAGAAAATACATTTTTTTTAAGCTATATTTAACTAGTTACTGATAAAACTAAATCTTATAATGTAAAACTTAATATTAAAATTTTCCTAAGGAATATAATATAATATTAGTATTTCTTTTAGTAAGGAAGAAATAAAGATTTATTTCCTTAAGTTTAGTAGAGCTTAAATTCTTTAATGCATTTATATAGGTTCTACCTACTTTTCATACTGATAATATATAATTTTAATTTTAATAGGTACTTATAGTGGCTAGCCTACTGGGTAGTGGTTACTACTATAGTAATTAGTAGGTTGGAATAGCTACTTTACTAGTACAACTATAGTAACTACCAACATTTTGATATACTTACTTACCTAATTAAAGATCTTATATTTATGTAGGTAGTAAAAGTGTAAAAGTGTAAATAAATCAATAGTTCATAATTGAACAGTTTATATTTTTATTTTCATAACATTTTAAACGATTGTTAAAAAAAAATGTATAACAATAATTAATAATTTGATTAATTATTTAGGAAAACCTATAAATTATAATAGAAACATACTTACATTTTAAAGGTAAAATACAACAGAATAAAATTAACAGTAAAAATATAATATTAAATAATAAAAATAACACATTGAAAATAATGTATTAAATAACAAATGTAAGTACATATAAAAAAACATTTTAAACACCATACCTACATCATAACACTAATAATAGAAACAGGCAAAATCATAGCAGCAATCTTCATGCAACTATTTTAGATTTAAACTAATAGAAAAAAATTAGTAAACAACAAAAACAATTGATTGACTACCAAATTTCTAAACAGAGTATCTGATTTACTGATAGCGTTTTTTCTTTCTTTTCACCTGAAACAAATAATTACATGCTTAAAAGTTAAAACTAACACTTACTGATTGTTGTTTAACATTAAAAAAAAAAAAATTAAAAGAATAAACTAAAAATAAAAGAAATAATAATTTTTAGTTAGGTAAATTGTTTACTTTTTATTAGGTAGATTGTAAATCTACCTAGGTACCTTAGGTATTAAATCTATAAATACTCAAGTTGTACAATAAGCGTATGTTCTGGCAGTTATTGCAAAAAAATTGACTTGATATAGAATAGAATAAAAGTAGTCATCCAGCAGTGACCCTTTTTTAAAAAATTAACAACTATTTAAAGTAAATTTAAATGATTCCTGATTTACTGATGGTGTATTAAGTGTCTAGGCGCATAAGTCTTTACTAAGGACATTTGGATGATTGATTAATCGAGATTATAAACACTTATAAAGAATTGATGCTATTTTGAAGATGTCATTTACTGCAGATCTGAGTATTAAGTATGATTAGTGACAGGGCACCTCCTATTGTACTGATTGGAATGATTACATTTTATGTATATTTGAATGTTAAACAGCTTAACTGGCGATATAATTTAATTTATTCCATTAGACTTTGAGCAAAATAAGAAATGTACTAGTTTAAAATAGTTTTACCTTTTTTTCTTAATATATATATTCTGTTCCAAAAGAGAACGGTCACTTTTCGCGCATACAATTGACGGCTGCGGCAGTGCAATGGCCAAACTTCCCCCACCTTGCTAGCCGTCATTTCTCGAAGACGTCGACGATCGTTGGCTAGGAAGGTGAGGATAGGGGAAGTTTGGCTTTTGCACTGCCGTCAGTTGTATGCGCGAAAAGTGACCGTTCTCTTTTGGAACAGAGTATAGCGTTTATAGTAAATATATTGTATATATACATTGCTATATTATTTTACCTAAAATAATAATTTCAATATCTAAAACCTAAAGACAAAAGCAAATACTGAATACCTACCTAATTAGCTTAGTAATGGTATGTTACAAATTGCTTACTAAAGAAATAAAAAAACAGACACAGTGAAACATTTAAGCTAAACAAGAACTGAAAAATAATTAGATTAAGAATTAACATATAAATATGTATTCATATTTACCAGAAATAACATGCAAAAGAAAATGATAGACATGATTAATTTGATTTAAAAGAAACAAAACATCATGCATTTGATTAGTTTTTAAAAATAAAATATTAATTTCTACAATTTCCAATTTTATTCTCAATTTATCTATACTACCTATACAATTACTAGTATTATATTCAAAATTAAAATAGTAATTGCTAACATATTTTATTTCATAGTTTGACTAAATATAATTACAAAGTTAAATCATTCAATAATTTAATTAGTACCAGAGTTTAATTTTTTATTGATGAATACATGAATCATTTCTAAAAATATTCCCTACTTTAGATATAATCTACTTGTTTATAATTAAATAAACACACACCAAATCATTATATTATATAAAAAATAACTAAAACCAACAGTCTTGGCTCAGGGCCATTCTACAAAATTTAAAACTTTCATAATTATCCTCCCTATACATTTCAAAGTATCTTAAAAACATGATAAATAATAACTTTGTAACAATTTTATTTATTTCAATTGATAAAATCCTATCAACATAATAATTAATAAACATTATATTAATACAAATAATGATTTTCTTACAATAAATTATATTACATCATAACCAAGACCAAGGATGTATTTAAAATTATTTCTTAATTACTTCTAAGCAGAGGAAAAAATATTTTTTGCTAGGTGGGAACTTTCATTAAACAAATACATCCTTGACTAAAAACTAATAACCATATAAAGTATAGTATGTTAAAATTCTACTAAATAAAAATACATGACAACATTGTAAAAATTTCACATCTTATTTTACCATTTAATATTATATTTTTATAAGAATTATGAAATAAAATGATTAATATTATCAAGGACCTATAAAAATCTTTAAATACCTATAACTTAAAAAAAATATTTGTCACCTATTAAATTATAAATGTAAATTAAAATAAAATAGAATTTTTAAAATACCTAAATTAATTTTACCCAGTAATTCTTTAGGTGTTGGGTATATGATAAATAATATAAATATACAATTTTGCGGGTAAATTACAAAATAATATATTAATAATATGTTATATACTTTCAGTTATATTCAAAATACCATTTAAAAGGTGATAAACATTATTTTAAAAACAAAAACCTTATTTCAATTTTTTTTCATTGCCGTACTCTTTATAAGTGAAAGCTGTTAAGCCATATTTCTGTGTTTATACGGGTACTTAACAGAAACAACAATTTGGGAATTTTTTTTAACATGTACTAATTTTCTCAGTAAACTTTAATATTTATTAATTTTAAATGACCATTAATCATAATATGGTATTTTTACAAAATAAAATGAGAACCTTTACCACCAATTGACATTTATCCAACAGATTTTTTAGGAAATATATTTGTAAATAAAAATCCTTACATTAAAAGTAATGTCAGTATTTACAGTTATAGATATTCATTTAATATTATTAAAACAATAAACAATTTAAACCATAATAGTGATCAACATTACAGTAATTTTACTTGAATAATTGAATTTAAATGAGTTAGAATGATTAAAATTATATTTTAAAAATTAGATAGGTTATTAAATATTAAATGTTTATGGGATTGAAGATTGAATTACTGGAATTCCATACTGTCTATAAAACAAAGTAATAATTGTTAGTTTAAATTGAAAACAAAAATGAATTTATAATTGACAAGGTTGGATTATAACTATATATAATAAATTATATTTTAAATTGACAATGTATGATGAATATATTTAGTGATAAATAGCCAAATATCAATACATGGCATATTAAATATTATTTTTTTTACGTAGGTACATTAAAAATTTTTAACGTAATCATATTTAATATAATATATCTAACCTGATTTAATTCTGAATCAAGAAATATATAGGTTTGAAATCATATTTTTTTTATTTTTCTATGGATACTTTTTTAGGTAGCTGAAAAGTTCCAACTATCTATTTTAGAAATTAAAAAATTAATAAACTAATGATAAATTGATCTATATTTTTTTGTTATATTTGATGAACTATTGTTTATTATATAGATAAGATCTAGTTTAATACTTAAATTAAACTAGATTTTATCTAATAATATTCTATAATAATTAAATAGGTAATAAAAATATTAAATCACTAATCACACTCCTAACTAAAAAATGTTTACCCAGGTACATCGCTAGGATACAAGCAAGTCATGTGTTACTTTATGGCAGCATACAATTTTAAAGAAATTGAAGGCTGCAAAATTAAATAAATATCGGTAAAGTCTAGCGATATTTAACAACAGGCCTGTATTTACCTATAATTAATTAATGGCACTATTAATTTTTAGAATACCCTAATACATTTGGTAATATATTAACAGGTAATTAAATCTAAAATCACAGTATAAATGGAAGAATAAACAAAAATTAATTATTAACAATAAAATCACAATATTACTACTAAAAATAAAATAAGTAATTTTGGCACATCGTTTCTAAACATGGGAAATTTAATGTCAAACCATAGTTTCCATGTCACTTATAACTTCAATAATACCACTTTCAGATACTTGAATGGCAACCCTAGTGAAGTTTTCTTTACTTTCAGTTACATTTCTTACCTTTGTTTTTTCACAGTTAATAACTCTTTTTTCAGTACAAGGTAGATTATCAGGTTCATCAATATTAAGTTTTTTGTCATCCATTTGATATGTTTTAAGAGTTTTATTGCTAGGAGAGGGCGACAAGAAAATAGTTTGCAAGTTTACATCCAATATATCATTATTTGAGAACTTACTGTTTCCGTTCATCAATTAGCAGCAAATAATAACATAAAAATTAGTGTTAAACAAATAAGTAACATATGTATTATGTAAACTAGCTACACTGGGTGATTTTTTCAACAGTTAACCCACACATTGTCTTAAAATGTATTAGGTATTTTAAAATAATTTTGTTTTTACAAATTTTTTTTGAAAAATCTACCTTTAAAAACAAATTTTAATAATAATAACAAAAATTGTAAAACATAATTTTTTCCAAAATTCTTTTTTTGTTACGGTTTAATAAAATATTTTCAAAAAACTCTTCTTTTTTTTTATGTTAACTATGAAAAAAATCACCCTGTAACATATAGTCTTAATATTACTTACTTATTCAGAGTTTCATAAAGACCGTGTTCTTTGATATACAATTCAACCAACTCGCTGATAAGAAATTTTACACTTTCATTACGGGACAATGCTCTACGTACTTTTGTCGAACTAACTTCATTTGTTATCCATTCAGTTACAATAATTATGTTTGCCTAGAATAATAAAAATATTCATATAAAGAAATGTATACACATTAATATATTAGATTACCATGTATTTAGTTAGAACATTGGATTCATAAATAAATTTATGAGGATTGGATCCCGAACGACTAACAACAACCAAACCAAAATCTCGAACAATAGCTTCTATCTATAAACAACATATTTTATTCATTATTGTTATGTTTTAAAATAAAATATTACTTGTGAAACATAAATTGAATTCTGTACTTCATGGAACATGAAACAAAATGTTCTAGTGTCTACAATAAATAATAATAATATACTTACGTCATCATCATTCCATAACCCTGGAACAGCAAAAGATTCCAATAAATCAGCACCACACAAAAGTCTTACATTCACTGCTCTGTTTTGGCTTGAATCATTGGCATTGAGATTTTCAATAAATTGGACTGGGAATAATGAAGTATCAACTTTTAATGCACCATTTAGTCTAGAAGTTATTATCATATTGAGATGATTCTGTAATATTATTATAAGATATGAATCAAAATTCATAAAAGCAAATAAATGGATAAATGTTTACCTGATGATATTGTAGTACTTGTCTCGTTCTTGTCCAACCGTTTTGTTTTACTTCCCAATCGGACATCTTCACCCAAGGTAATGCAACTAGAGCTTGCTCGATCATTGCACACCTATGCAATGACGGTGCTAGATCTTTCTTTTTATACGAATCATGGGTAGGTGATATCAAACCCCCACAAATTGTATGACCCAAACGATTTAAGTGATCTCGAGCGATTTCTAAGCAACATCAGATAAAAAATAATTTAACAGATTCTACAAAAATAAATAATAACATATTTTACCAAACATTCGCAAATGCATATTTGTAGGTGGGTTAAAAGATCCAGTTGACAGCAATATTATATTTTTGTTATCCAAAAACATAGTTAAGCATTTAAGAGTATTTTATATTTATCAAAAAGTTATAGATTTAAATTGTTGATGACACTAAATAATAAAACTCGTAATTCTAATCTGGTCGGAATAAATGTTTGTTTATTTATAATAAGTTATTCATAATGTTGTAAGTTACTAAATTAAAAAATGCTAGTAGTAGTCAGTGGACCGAGTCCCAAAGAATAGAGATCATTATAATTCAATAATTGTAGTCATTAGTAATTACTGTTTCACTTTCAATTTAACATTTGACATTTGTATAGTTTTGTTATCAGTTATCACCATTCACCATGGCTAATAGGTTATCACTAATCTCCATGAATCACAGAATAATCTGCATGAATCATGAGCGGTGTGAACAATGATACTATAATTATCATATTATATAATCTAATATCAAAAGTTCATCGTAACTCATAAGATGACCATAAAATATTGATCAGTCTTCAAAAATATAAAATGTTCGACAACAAAAATCTAACTAAAAAAATTCGAAAATTTCAAATGCTTATAAATTAGCCAATAGCCTATATTAATTTGAATATTTTGAAAATTCAATCACTCATACAATTATTGTATTGTTAATTGTTACTTACTACTATAAGTTGAACTTCATCTTTAATTTTCAGTGAGGAAACTTATGAAAAATCTTGTATCTTGTACAATTTTTGAAACCTTTGGTACCTAGTGATACAATTATTAATATAATTTAATACATTTTAAACGAAAAAACAATAAATTTTGCAATTTTTATGAATTTTGTTAGAACTTGAACCAGTTCTTTTTAAGTGGTTATAAAAGAGAGTTATGACCATATATCTTATCTTATAGGACTTACAATAACAACATACGAGAAACATTGTAATGCATTTTTCAAGGTATTTTAGTCGTAAGTAAAAAATTACATAAATTGAAACAAAAATTCTAGGAAAGGCGGTGCCAAAATATTTTGAAAATTTTACCATGTCTATTTTATACTTATATGAATATTTGGTGAACTTTTGAAGTCTCTACAGTTATTTTTTTTGAAATGCAAGTTACAATTAAAAAAAAAAACTATTTTGAAAATGGCTAAGATTCTGACTGGACCACCAAAAGTACTAGATTCAATTTTCTACTACTAAACAACCCTAAACCTTTAAAAACTATGAACTTTTACTGATCCTAAATGTGACATGACCCCCCCCCCCCAAAAAAAAAAAAAACATTGTAAAACCAATACATTCATTGCTCCGGTTAGAAAACAAAATTATAAATTGTTATATATTAATTTTTTTTAAATAATTATATATAATATAATTTATTATGAATACTATTAAGTATTAATGATAATACTATAATATACTATTTCTTCTTACATAAATTATTGAATAAAAGTTAAGAAATTCTAGAAATTCTAGTGGGTTAATTTTTTTTTTTTGTAACAGCTACATATTTATCTACTCTCCTTATTGAAAAGTAAAATAATTTCATCACAATTTTATTTAAGTAACGAGTAAAGTAACTTAATCAGTGGCGTTCCCCAAGATTTTGAAATGTAGTTTAAGTATAAACTAAACAAAGTTTTTACAGTTTTCGTACATAAAAAATACATTTATTAGGAGAAAAATGTCAAAGAGGAGATGGGGTTAACACCCAAACCTCCTCTGGCTACGCCACTGAACTTAATTACCCACTTTTTAAAAGTAACTTAACCATCATTAATATTGATTAGATATGGAGATATTAAATTTGTAATCTGTAGATAATATGTTAACAACTGTAAGTTACGATGTTTATGTCTTGAATATAAGAAATATGACACAGAAAGCGTACACAGTCTATATTATTTTATTTTGATTTTTGATTTGTACATTTACTTAACATTATAATTTATAACTAAAATACAGTGTATAATTAATCTTAACTAATGCTACACACACAGTTGTGTACTTTTAAATAGTAAAATAATTAAAATTTATAAAAAAGTATACAATTAGGTAGGTACTGTAAAAAATAAATGTTTATAACTAATTGGATAGTATAATAACAAAAATTATGTATACCCCAAAAATCTAAATAATAATAATAATAAATAATAATCTATTTTTATCATTGACACATTGTAATCCAAATAAATTACAATTTTCTTTTTCTAAACAAGATAAAATATGTAATAATTTAACAATTTCTACAGAGCATTTAGGAAACCTGTAAAAAATAAATAAATATAATATATTTTATATATATTAAATATTTTATTAAAGGTTATTATTTTATTATCAGTTTCTAATCCATGCACAGAGCAAGTATAGATCATAGACCTATAAACTAATGGACAGTGCTTCCCACACAGCCTACCCTTGGTTAATCCAGGCAATATAACTGAGAGAGAAAACATAACATATATGAGCATATGAAAGACAAAAATATGTTTTGGGCTATATGTTTTTGCACACTGTAACATCCCAAAACCTCACTTTTTTCTCTCAACAATCCGGTCTGGTGATTACTCTCTATATGCGCTGTCCATTTAGTTTATAAGTATATGGTACAGAGCTAGTACCTACTCCATGATTCCAAGAAAAATATTTAATCATGTTATTATCTTCATATCCAACAAATGAAACATCCAGTGAATAAAATTCCAGCTATAAAACTACATTATTATTATATTTTATGATTAGTAAGTTGTTATTTTTTCCCTAATTTTATACATTTATTTCATATTTGTTACATTTTACAGTTCCTCATAAAAATAAAGTATACTTAAAGTATTTAAAGTACTTCAGTATACTTGAACTGTAAATACTTACAGTACTAAATAAATTAGACATTAAATTTTCATATGCCTATTATCATCTAATTCAGCGTTTCTTAAACTATTTTATCCGTGGAAACCTTTTTGACGTCCACTTTTATTGTGGAACTCTACTTTGTTTTTTAGGTTTTAAGTTTTTTGTTAGGATTATTTACAAAAAAAAAATATAAATATTTCATATACTAATATTGTGTTAAAGGTATTTAATTAAAAAATATGTTAAAAAAATAATAAAAATTGTATATAATATTACTTTAATGCGTGAAATTGCTTTTTATTATTACAAATATTCTTAATATTTGGCTTTATTGATGAAAGTTGTATTAACATATTAGGTTCGGCATCAAGTCTGTTGTGGTATTTTGTTTTTGTCAATACATAGGTGGAGAACCCCGTTTCACACATATAAGTGGTTGCAAATGGTAAAAGTGCCAACACGGCCTTTTTTGACGGTTGAGGATATTCATCTTTTGAACCTAACCAAAATTCTGTTAATGGCATTGATTTAATAATTAAATTTTTATTTAATAAAACAATTGATTTAAATTCAATATTATTTAGTAAATTATATTATATCAAAATTGTTACAACAAATTTAAAACACAATTTTAATACTTACTGCTACATTACAATATTTTGTTAAGCAAATAAATTTTGCTTCAGCTGCATGACACAAGATTCTTATTGCTAAATTTATTGAACACCCTTATCTCTTTAAAAGTTGTTCTTCATTTAATAGCATAAATGCTACACCATCAAATTCCTAATAAATTGATCAAAATTTAAAATAAATAAAATTCAATGATAACTGTTATTAGGTATTATTAGTGGTGGTCAAATGATTATATTATGGGAAGGGAGGCTTATTTAAATTATTTTTAACATACACTATTATTTTGATCATTAAAAATATAATTTATTGGTACCGTTTTATACCTAAATCTAAGTTATAAATATTGTAAAAAGGTCATGGGGAGATCTATCTCCTTTTCTATTAAATCCATTTGACCGCCACTAGCTAGGTATTATTCAATATTATTTACCTCATCGGATCATTTCTTTGCAATATCTTTACAAAATACATCATTTGTTAAATACTTATAAATGTCTCGAGAAGACCAATATTTTGGATTAGACATGATCTTAATATGTTCTAATTGTCCTATATCAATTTTATGTTTCTTAAATCTTGGATTTCGACGATAATAGTTTTCAAAAGTTGTTTTCCTTGAAACAGTTTATAAATCATTATTATTATGTTAAATATATTAAAGTATGTTAAGCAGATGCCCGCGCTACACACGCTATGTTGTCTCTATCTTACAAGTGCGTAACATAGAAAATGTATGCTCAGCAGATCATATTTAGATATGTTAGTTAAAACATTAAGAGTGAATAGACATATTATAAAACGTGATGGTAAGAACATTATCCGTGTTTGATTGTTGGATTTTTACGATTATTCAGTTTTTAAGTGAGACATGAGCATTTTTAATTTACACTATATTATATATGCATAACATGCTAAAAAATTTAACAATCGTAAAAAACCAACATACAAACACAAATAATTTTCTTACCATTAAGTTTCACAGTAGGTTGTTCACTCTAATTTTTAAACGAACGGAGCTAAACGAAGCGTTTTAAGAACAGCTTAAGAACGATTTAAATAAATATATAATTTTAATTTATAATTAGGAATATAAAAATGAAAAAAAATATAGAAGAAATAAAAAGCTCATAAGCCGCTCAAATGTTTTGAAAATTTTACCATGTTTAGGTAAGGCCAATATAAGTAAACAACCCAAATGTCAAGTTTTTACGAATGTTTTTAACTGAATTACAACAAAAAAACTCCCGAAATTAAAATATCTATAAATAGCTCAAAAATGGCTAAAATGTTACGAACTTTAAACCGTAATGAACAAAATCCAAAATACAAAAAAAATATTTCTTGTCATTTTTCATTTGAAGCAATATTTCTGGTAGAAAACGTCGTCCGTAATTATTTATATTATAAAATTTAACCACTTTTATTTCGAGAAGCATTTCGAAAATCGAAAAATTAACTCTTTAAAGTACCAGCTCAAGAACATTACCTTTCAGAAAAGATGCTATACTTGATACTTTTGAGCAAGTTTAGAGGGAGAAAAAGAAATACACAATAACATCATTGTGAAACACCATTACATTCCTCGCTCCGCTCAGAATCTAAAATAGGACAAATAAGCATCCCAAAAGCTTTTGTTGGGACAGACTTAAAAAATATTGAACTTTCCTATATATAACGGGATGGTTTGCCACTTTACTAAAGTAACACAAATATTTTATGTTATACTTTTTTAAGATGTAGACAACACATAAGGGTATGGTGCCCTAACAAGTAAATAAAATTAAATGCATGATAAATTGATACTTAATAAAGATTATTCCTATTATTAATACAATGCAATTCTTGAAAATATTTTAAAATATGTTTTGAAATAAATCTTAAATGTTTCAAGATACAAACACGCTTAATTCAAAAATCAAAATATTAGGTATTTAATTGTAACTAACAGTTTAGAGCAGGCGTGCCTAACATATTTTACTAGCATAATTTTACATTCTAAATTTAAATTTATACTGAGGGCCGCATTTACCAGTTTATTTTATAAAATATACGCTATTAATATACTTAAAAATGTTAAGATATTTTGTAATTCTTGAAAGCTTATTTAAATAACATTTCAGATTCTGAGCGAAGCGATGAATGTATTGATTTTACAATGATGTGTGTTTTTTTTTTTTATTTTTTTTTTTTTTGTGTCTGTCATCAACTTTTAGGACAGTAAAAGTGCTTGGATTTTTTTCAACAGTAACTTTTCTGATAGGAAAGAGAATCTAGTTAGTGCTTTGGGGGGTCAAAAGTAAAAATAGTAAAAATCCCAGTAGTTTTCAAAAGCGACGTGAAAAACAAAAGAAAAATTAAGGAAAAACGGGAATTTTTACGCAAAATCTGTTTTCGAGAAAATCGATTTTGGTTTATGGTGTAACTCTAAAACAAATAAGTGTAGGTACATGAAATTTTGACTGAATGTTTAGATTAGCATTTTCTATACACCATAACATTTACCAAATATTTTGACTTATTGATATATAAAATTAAGTAACAATGATATTATTCCCTAATAAATTACATTTAGTGTACTTATAAATATTATTCGCATTGTAATATTTTTATATTAAGTTAATCAACGAACATTTACACTTGTCTATGAAGTCTGCTTAGATATTTTTTTTAAAATAGATATAACTTAAATCGAAAGTCTTTAGTTATAACCTTTTATTGAGATTCTTTCTAAATCATGTCACAATAATGCGATATGATTCTGATTACGCTAAAACCGGTATCATTTTTGGAACATTCGATTGGTTTTTATTCATCAAAATTATTATTGTTAAGATATGATATAAGTAATTGTAACTGCTATTTGTATTTAATTGCTACTTACTATAGCTGGCCACAATATAAACTAGGTAAACTACAAGACTATTACTTATATATTTTAGAATTTGAAATCCGTCATTACATGTTTATCACTCGTTCGCGACAGTCGTACACATCTTATTTCGTAAAAAAAACTGTTTGTCATTTCTGTTTGCCGTTTAAACTTCGTAAAAACAAGACAGAGATGGAAGCCAACGTGGGATCTTCAAGATGCACACAGTCCCTTGATTACGCCGACGAGGGTCGTCACTGCTTGATCGAAGCTTTAGACTTGGCCGGTTACCGCAAGAACACAACTGACGGGTTTCGACGGTGCGGTATTGCAGAGAGCTACCGGTCGATGCCAGAACTGAGGACCGATGGCTCTGCACCCGTGACCAACCCGGTAGTAAAGTCCGACTCACCGCCAGTGTCACCTGTTCTCACGACTGCGGACCAAACGGAAACGCTGAAATGCCTGCAGCAACGTTATGATGGCCATTCCTTGATCCACGCTCTGGACTTGGCCGTGGACCGCAGGGTCGTTACAACGGTCGGGCTACTGCAATTACGGCCGCTGCGAGAACACGCAGTCATTTTCCGATCTTCCACGGAGCTAAGAATTCACTCGCCCGTGTACGGACCACGGAAGTCTGTTGTTCCACCGGTGACAGCTGAAATCCAGCCAGATCCCGCACGGCCCGACCGCCGCAGGTCATTATGGAAGAGGTCGAAGAGATTCATGTGGAAATCCATGGTCAACATTACACGCAGAATATGCCTCTGCCAGTGTTCTGTTGACCTGGAATGATTCCGCAAAGTTCGACCTCATCCCCCTGCGCCACCGTGATCCCGCCTATGTTACCTGCAGTTACCACGGTTTATCGCCGCGGTTTGTACCAGGCCCCCGTCGAATTGTCTTGAACCCGCGACGCCCGTTATGATTGTCGGACACTTCGTCCGTTTTTGTTCGAGTTCGTCAATGTTCGTCGGTCTGACGTTTTTCGTCCTCGTTTGTTTGCGGCCGTTAGTGCACGTTCGCCATCGTCGCCGTTATTTTTCCGGCGTCGCGACGTACAGTTTTATGCCAACGTTCACCACTCGCCTCAAGCCATACACTTTATGTCATTATTGTTTTGTAAGTTTTTGATTCCACCAATACCATTTATTTGTCATTAACATATTATTATATTATACCATGTTTATACCTTATTTAAACTGTACTGATTATATCTATATACCGTGGTAACCTACTCCCGTCGATTGACCTCAACAGTTCGCAAGTCGTTGACGCTAACCGCAAATTATTTAAAAGTAGGAGTGGTTTGTCGTCAACAAATACGTGTTGAAATCAAAGTGTACCTATACTTCTATGGTAGCGAAATGTCTGCAGAATGCACACACACGCTGTGTCATAATTAGGGCTGGGATTTATATGCAATAAAAAATTATGAAATACACATTTGTTTTATTAAAAATATGCTAAATTATACCATATAAATATTATTAAATAAATACATTTTCTATAATTATTTTTTTCAAATTACTCTAAATAAATATGTTAAAATACGACAGTAAAATATGATAAAATGAACACTCAATACAAGAACATTAAAAAAAAAACTAAAATCTTTAAACTTATGACATTAAATATTAAATTATATAATTACTTTAAATACAAGTTTATATTATTAAATGCTACTACCTATGATAATATTATATTATGTTGTTTCAAATTTTAAAATGCAAACGACCAGAGATTTGAACATAGAATAGATTTATATTGACTAAAACACCTTTCTACATCAAACGATGTTAGAGTTAAAAAATATTTTTTAACAATTAATAAATTTAGTCAAATATATAATTACTACTACACACTTGTACGACTTTAATCATTAAATAACTATATAAGCCAATATATAATGCAGCACATACTATTATTATTGATATTGGTTTTTCATAAACTGTCTTCGTGTGTTTAAAACCTAATAAACACAGTTAGTAGGTAGTAAGTAGGTTTATAATATTAATTATAGATTTTTTTCTTTTGTTGGGTCTCTTACTAATTTATGCTTTAGTATAATATGTAGAGTGCGGACAATGTTAATTAAATGATATCTATAACATTTTTGGCTATCAATATTTCTATAGAGTAATTCATAAGTCTTTTTCTGTTAAATAGTATGTCATAAAAAGTATACAACAATTTTTTTCAACAAATACTAATATTTTTTTTAAAGTTCTATCATGTATAGAAAATGATGAAATAAACATTTGAAAAAAATGTCAAGCATCTAAAGTGAATATTTTTTGATTACCATCGACGAAATAAGAAAATAGTAGTATGAGAATTTGTTAATTTACGGGTGAACATCCAATGTCTAACTACAAATGCTCGTAAAAAATTAATTTAACATTTTACTCCTTCAAAGTACCAACCAACTATAGATTTCTTCTCCTATACCTAGTAGGAAAAATGCTGTTGAAGAAAATTAAAGCATTTTTAATGTCCCGACAGGTATACACTATACATAATATTTTAAAATCAATACATTCTTGCTTCGCATTTGCCACAGAACCATTTTTTTATTGGTTGTATACCAAACACCTAAAATTGTTTTTTTCACGTCGTATATACCATACTCACCTCTAGTGGAGATAGTACACAGATTCTATTTTTGTTTAAATGAATTACACGTTGCGAGTCGTGGACCATTATGGTGTGATTTTTAACGCATTTTGTTAAAATTGTTTGCTATAATAATAACTATATTAACTACCAATACGCGTGATTTAAAATTGTATCCTGATTTAAAGTTATATATTAATTTATCACTGCGGTGCACCTATAATTATTCAAGTAAGAACTAGGAAGAATATAATATTAAATACATAGGAGATAGGAAGTCACTCAAAAAATGGTCGACCACATTTATGATTTGAGCTAGAAAAAAGGTTCAAACACTGCATTTTCGTGATGAGTGGTGATATTTTATTTAAAGATGACGGTAGTACGGTGTTAAACACGGTATATGTGAGACATTTTAAGGTCTGAAAAAAATAAAATTACTAACAACAATTTTTACTTAACAGACGAATACAATTTGATTTAAAAACAACATTTTAGAATTAAAAATAAAAAAAATGTTTATCTCATCTAATATTTACCTACTAATCATTCATAAAGACAAAATTTGTTTTCATTTTGCAGTTTCTTTAAATTGGCGATTGATTGAAGTTAATAAAACATTAAACAGCGTATATGTCGATTTTAGAACCTGAAATAAATACAAATATATGAGACTATATTGGCTATTATAATTTATAATAATTTATGTTTTCTTAAAAACAGCAACCGAGAAATTTTAAGTAAAATCGAAAAACATTTTGTTACTACATTTATAGCGTTGATAATAGATAAACAATAACACTGCTTACTTTGACAAGTAGATTTAAGTTTATGGTGAAAATTTAATGTAGTCTAAATTCTAATGATATTGTTGCTTTTGTCATCATCATTAATATAAGTCGTTTAAATGATTTATTTCGAAAATAACATGATTTATGTTTGAAAAGTGAGTTCAATATACCATCGTGCTGAGAAGTTAAAATAATTATAAGTATATTATATAGGTAGTTACATGGCAAACAGCCATTATAATATGAAAAAGTATTGACGTATAATGAATCGGTACTAACGTTCATGGAAATATTTGTTTTAAATAATTTTAAGTTATCTTCTATCGTTTTAGGTAATAAAAAACTATAACGATGTAACAATTGTCCGTAAACATTATTTTTTAAAATGTATGATGTATGGTTATTGACTTAAATTTAAAAACAAAATATTTCCAAAAACATAAGAAGATTTTGAAAAATGAGTGTTTACCATGTGAAATACTGAAATACTATAGAATAAATAATACAATAAAATACATAGCCACATTACATGCGTCATATATAATACATATTATAAATACTTACTAAATCATAGTAAATCATACAAATGCAATAAATTGAAATTGTGATGAAACCCGTCACATCACTAGCTATACACAATCCCAATATTATTGGATCAACAAAACCCTAAAAATAATACCGGTATAATTAATAACTTAAGAGGATGTCAGCGCACTATTTGTTTTCTATCTCTAGTCCACAAGCAACATAGTCAAAATGCATTTGCGCAGAATCGTTTTTTCTATGTTTTTAAGTAATCTTAGAGTAAAATCACTCATTACAAAAAAGATAGCGAATAATATTTTTGAAGGAATGACATAACATATCAATTTCTCTAAATATTGTTTCAAAACAATTTAAACATAATTTAAATTTACAACATTTTTTTGTTTATTTTGAAAATCGAATACAAAGTTAAATAACAATAAAATATATAAAACCGATATGTCATTCCCTCTAGAATATTATACTCTATCTTTTTTGTAATGGGTGATTTTAATCTGAGTCTATGTTGCGCGTGAGTCAGAGGGAGAAAATAAATAGTGCGCTGACATCCTATTAATCCCTATTATAATTAATTGTTGTTGTATGGTCGTATATTATTAAAAATAATATAGTATTATATTCTTTCAAAACTAAATTATTTTTTCTTTTTTAACGTAGAATAATATTTTTACCCACAAATAATAATTTTAAATTACAAAAAATAACTAAAATCATTATTCTCGGTTAATATGTAATTTCATCCAAATTTGAACTTAAAATGTCTGTAAAAAAAATAGCTGTGTTTTTATAATTTTTGGTTACATTATAAATTATCTATGAGAAATCTTGCCTTAAATTTTCAATCATTAACTATACAAATTGAACATTGTATCATTTTTTAACTACAGTAAATTTGAAAATGTTCAATATTTTGATAAATGTTGTTAACATTTGAACTTAAAAGACTTATTAAAAAAAAACCATGCCTTCACATCATTAATAATTATTAACTGCTATTATAACAACTTATAAGGAACTGAAATTTTCATAGAAATTGCTAATATTAACAATCAGTAAAAATGTCATCTATATTTGTGTCATCGCTTATACTTTTTAGAGTTACACTAAAAAAACACAATATAATTTGTTTGTTTATTATTTTAATTTAGAACAATATATGTATTAATATTTAAATTTATATTATATGAATTGAGTGTAAAGGTAATATTTTCAAGGTATATTCTATAGGATAATATTTTTTACAAAATTCTATAAAATATAATTTTTTTTAAATAGTTTAGTTGTTATAACCACATAGTTAAAAAATATTTTTCAACTATTAATACAATTAATCAAATACATTATTACTACCACACACCTGTATGACTTGAATCATTGTACAGCCAGATAAACCAATGTATAGTATAAAACTTTCTATTATTATTAATATTGGTTTTTATATATACTGTGTTCATATCTCTAAAAACCTAAAATTAAAGTAAGTAGGTTTATAGTATTAATATTGTACCTAAGTACTAATAAGTTTTTTGATTTGGTCTCTTAGGTACTAATTTATACTTTAGTGTATGTGGTTAATGATATTTATACAATTTTGGTTATAGGTATTATTATAGATAAATTCATAAGTCATTGAGGTTGCGTAGTTTCTATAATTAGTAATTGGTTCTAAGGCTGATATAAGTTTTTATAATCGTAATAGTGGGGGCTATACCCACACATCCCCATTGTCAGTGAAATTGCATAGATCATGATATTATATATAATATATTAATTTATTATTATAAATTAATGAGGTAAATGGTTTAATAAAGTTGTATAAACAATTAATTAAATTTAATATAGGTATTGTTCATAATATAAAGTCCATCTTCCATTTTCTTTTTTTGATAAAATGTCTAGTAGGGATGTGTCTTCGGGATTCAATTTTATTCAAGATTATTAGGCGGCTAAATTTGAGTAAACGGGAAACTTTAATCCATTTTAAATATTTGTTTTGTCCGGCCAGAATGTTTAAGTTAAATGTTACCAAGTGCCACGACCACGTGGGGCATGGTAAAGTGGTATGTGATCACCGTCGCGATTTTCCGTCTATAGTCTTACGGTATTCCCACTTTCCGTGAACGCTGGTACATATCGCGATGTCTGGACTGATGGTAGACCCTGACGGCTATTAAAGAAAAAATGCAGATTTCGATAATGAAGCACAGGAGGCCGTACATGCGAATGGATAGATCTTCCGTCGAGTAGACGAACGACAGGTACGTCGAAATGGCGAAGAACAGAGTTACGGCCAACTCGCAGTAGATAAAAAATACTACACGCATCGTGCCATGACTACTACCTTTGTTAAAATATCTCAACTATGTCCGCCATGTTGTGTAGTCGTTGGCATACTGAGTGTGATTATTTTTCTCTTTCTTATTTATTCGACACTGATGCGGGGTTTATAAATTAATGTCGATATGCAAAAAACATAAAGGTCCAATATTTAATGTTATAAAATTATATAGGCTAGTCCTATATGATAGGTTCGCCTCTTATTAGTAATGCAAAACTGACTTACTATATATTATACTTATGAATTAATTATGTTGGTAGGTACTAAAAACCTATATATTATTTAACTTGGTCATGTGGAACGCTAGGTACAATCTTTAATATTTTATGAAGGGCTATGAATAGTGTTGAAAAATTCTATGAAAATGTATTTTTGTATTTCCAATGATATGGTTTTACTGAGCGGTTTGAGAGTAAATACACCCATTATCAATATTGTAGAAGAGAAGTTAATCTATGTCTGATTAAAAGTCAATTTCGATATTTTATTTACTTAACTCAAAAATTCAAATTGAAAAAGTAAAATATCACATGTTTTAGAGTTAAATATTGGACATTGAAAATAAAATATACTGAAAATCGACTCATATACAAACCTAGATAAACTTCTTCTCTTCAATTTGTATAATAGGTGTTCATACTGTGATATCATCAGTAAGCTATATTATTGGAAAATATATACGAAACCAAGTTTCAGTGTTTCACTAAAATTCACATATTTTGTAATTAGTGTGTTACTGACATGTGCGTGTACGTTCCGCTATTTATTTTATACACAGTCACTCACACTAATGATCACTTACTACGCCCACATTTACACGACCCACATGCAAACAAATAAAAAATTGTCAATATTGAACTCCTTAAAAACGATCGATATGCAACCCCATGAGCTACCTGTAGAGTGTAGATCTATAACTCGCCTCTGATGGTCTGGTTAATAATTTAACTTATGTAACTATAACTACCTACTACCTATAATATATTAATATGCATTAATTAGATGGGTACTAATACGCATTAACCCTGTATATTGAATTACGTGCAGTGACAAAAATGTATAATATCGATTATCAATAACAAAACATAGAACGCTCGTAGACTGTCTTGTTGAAGTCACTTGTATGCGTGATTCCGCCGCGTATTTTATTTATTATTAAAATTATTGTCATATTTTCGACTTACGTATTATTTGTTTATTTGTTTACCATTTTTTCAAAAATATCCCAACCATGTCCGCCATGTTGCGTTACCACTGACACACTGAGTGTGATTATTTTTCGGTATCTTATTTATTCAACACTGACGTGCAGGTGTTGTTTATTATTAATTAATGTTGATGTTATGCAAAAAAACATGAAGGTACAACATTTAATATCTTGTAATTATAGGCTAGTCCAAACGTCAACCCTCTATTTATAAAACAAAACTGACTACTTCCTATAAATTAATTTTATTGATACTAACATCTAAAACGTACTAATCTATACACTATTATTTATTTCGGTTACGTGGAACGCTAAAATACTTATTAAATTTAAAAAAAGGTTGGAAAGTGGATGTCGCTCTGCTGTACATTAGGTTACAATGGGTCACTGTAATGACTAATGGATAGTGTTAAATTTGAATTCAATGACATAATATAAATGTATAAGAAAAACGATTCTGAGCGAAAACGGTCAGTCAGCCTATCATATTACCAAGTATATTTGATGATATTATTGTGAGTAAGGTAATTTATATATTTACCCATTTACGTGGAACCTTGTTTTAAATTTTCAATCCTTAGTTATAAAAGTTGAAAATTTTATAAATTTTTTACTACAAAATAATTTTTAAATTTTAAATTTGATACATTTTGTCAAAATTCCAACTTTAAATGCTTATAAACAAAATATTGTACCTATGTATTTTCAATATTTTTAAACTGCTATTGTAACAGTATATTAGGAGCCTTTGTATTAAATTTTCACGAATTATTTCCCAACAAATAAAATTGTGACGTCAAATAAATAATATTGTAAAATAATATTTTTCAAAAAAATTTACACTTCTTGAAATAATGAGTGTTCAATCATAAAACAATCACCCTGTATACTACACCCAGTGGTGTCATTTCGTTTTCGAGAGGGAGCAACATTTTTGACCAGCCCATAATAATAATGAAAAAAACCACTCACTAACAATTACATTACATTCAGTGCTCGAATTGGGGGGGGGACGCGGGCGGACGGAGTCCGCTTTCATTTTTTTCATAGATTTCAGCGTCCCCCTTCATTTAATTAAGTGGGGAACGCTAAAAACGAGTCCCCCTCTGACCCCTGGGGATGCTTACTTTTGAACGGCGTATTTGGATTTTTTTTGTTTCGGTTATTATTACCGCCGCGGTGGTTTCATTGGTTTGTACACTACCACGATTAAAGATATCATGTCTACCTTATCTCTATTATCTGCAAGTGTAATAATTTTGAAGTGATTTCGGTTGTATTGCCGCCGTATACGTGTTTCTACATTCTACTTTTGAGAACTTTTTGTTTAATTTTCACAACGGGTTACTTTACAATTTATTAGCTATGGAACGGTGTTTTTTGAACTAAAACCAGCGTCCGTCCTCAATTTTTTTTCCAATTCGAGCACTGATTACATTGTACATATAAATCATTTGTATCTCAATACAAATAGCCTTCTTACATAATTTTATACTTACTAGTTATAATCACGGTTATCTGAGATAACTATGGTTTCAATCATATAGGCATAATAATAACTCTATTTTATCGAGACATAACAATGACTAAATAATTAATACATGGTAATATGTAGAGGGATACCTAAATATACTACATATTAGCTACTTTAACAGCATATTTTCTGATAGAAAAGTAAATCTAGTTGGTACTTTTAGGGGGTAAAAAGTAAAAGATTCTCATAGTAGTTTTTAAAAGCGCTGGGAAAAACAACATAAAAATTAAGGAAAAACGGGAATATTATTACGCAAAATCGGTTTTCGATAAAATCGATTTTGGTTTTTGGTGTAACACTAAAACAAATGAACGTATATACATGAAATTTTCACTATTTGTTTATATTCACATTCTCTATACACGATAAAATTTTCAGTTTCCAATTTTATTAGGTTTTTTTCCTATGGATGTCAATAAAACTTTATTTGTTGGGTAAAAAAGTTTGAACATTTAATCATAAGACTCCTACTATATTTTTATAATGACATTTGAAAAATATTAAAAATCCTTAGTAACAGTTTTTTTTATAAGTATTTAAAGTTCAGATATTGACAAAATATGTAAAATTCACGAAAATGTACAAATTGTTTTGACTTAGAAATTCATAAAAAATTCATATTCCAAAGCAAATTATTTGTTCAAGTATTTCGAAACATAAAAATCGAATTTAGGGCGAGTAGTTTATGAGTTATAAGTATTTTAAGTTTAGATGAGCGGAGTAGTGGACAAGCATTTCGCGGGGTAACCCCGTACTACTCCACTCTGCTCATCAAATCTTTAAATACTTATAAGTTATAACTCATAAACTACTCACCCTAAATTCGATTTTTAGTTTCGAAATAATTAGACAAAATTCTGGCATTCTGCTTTGAAATATGAAATTAAAATTCTGCTATCGTTCAAAAAAGTAAAAAAACTTAAAAAATGATAAGGATAAAAAATATTTGAAAATATAATTTTTTAATAAAAACAATGTTATGTAAGCGACTTGAAACAATATTTGAAATAATATTTTCAAAAACATTTACACTTCTTGAAATAATGAGTAATCAATGATAAAAGAATCGCCATGTAGAGCAAAATAAATTTAATAAGTACTATTTAATTAAAACTTATTAATTTCTTATACAGACCTTTTTATTCATTTTCTTTGAGTGTTATTATTTGAGTGAACCAGATTCAGCCTTTCTAATGAAGTTGGTGAAAAGTGAAAAGTACAAGAGTAGAAAAAATTATTTTTCTTAGAAATGTTAGACAAAAAATACAACTATAATTATCTAACTAATATTTTTATTATTATTTATTAATTTTTATTGTGATAAATTATTTATGAATTTAACATTTATAGTATAAAATATGTAAAATTATAATTGTGATTTTAAATAATATATAAATATTATGTAAATTGTTTTTTTTTACCGATTATCGCATAATATTTTTTAAATCGGGAAGTTTATTTTTCCCCCCATAATCATCCGCCCAGAGATGCCAACCGAACGCCGTAACCTGTGCACAATATTTAATCGAATCGATACCTTGTTCGATGTTGAAAATTCGATTTTCGAATTCTGGGATTTTTTTACGGACAATCGACCAAGTCGCATGCGAAAATTGGATCTAGAAACCAGTAATGTACCAATTTACAAATTATTGAGAACACGCGCCGCAGCCACGAGCCAGGTCATTTTAAATTTTAATATTCTCAATTCCCCGCCCCGACGATTGGCTGCAGGCTGCAGCACGGACAGAAAACACTGAATCATAAAAATCGCGTCTGCGGCTAAAAAGTTATTAAAAAAAATCGCGATTTTATCAAGGACACACCGTCCACGTCTGACCGTGGTTCGAGGAGTAAACATCGACTCGTATACAATTTATGGCGTATTTTTATTTTCATCGTACCGTCCGCACTTCGCGTCTCCGCGGTTTGTTTATCGCGTCCCGGGACCGACGACCGTACCGTCACCCGCGGTCGCCACCACCAACGGGCCGCGCGGTTCGGCAGCCTTACTCGTCGGCGGCAGTGGGGCCTGGGCGGCGCCTGGGCACAGGCGCACAGCAGCACACTCACGCACACGTTGCCTCAGTGCTTCACAGTCACACGGCCACCGAGTGTCTGAGTCACACACACACGTCTACACACACCGGACACGCTCACATCCAGACCGCCGCCCGCACACACACACACGTACGGCGTATCATCGACGAACCGCACGGCGCACACGCACGCACACGACACACACAGACGCACGCAGCACGCTCGCGCACCAAGATACAAAGACGTATCGCGCAACTTGCAGCTGATCAGTCGTGATCTCTCACACATTCTCATTTCTCACCGAGTACCTACTGCTTTTCTCTCTCCAACGCTGCGACACACACAGACATGTCAATATGACGGCTGTGACGGTCGAATCTGCGAATAACAATAATTATAACAACAACAACAACAACAACAATGAAAATCCGTGCAATATTTTCCTCGTGCGCCGACGTACGTCGTATTATCGTTTTAGACACAATTGAGTCGTTGAGCGCAATGTAGAAGGCGGACGACTGTACGACACACATATATATGTATATATATATATATATGTATGTACCTATATAGAATTTTTATACATATATATATATATACATATAGCGACGAGCGAAATTTGCACATATTGTGAGTATCAAAAGCGTTATGTAACGGGGGTTGAAAATAATAATATGTATGCATAATATATTTATAATATTGTAATATTATTACCGAATAATAATATAATGATATAGTTAAACGCTTGTTTGACGGTGGTCGTGTAACGCAATGTTTCTTGGACTCACTTTAGATGATAATATTTCATGTTACCATAGTATTTTACGTGTACAATAATATATAGTTAGGTGCCTATAGGCACATATAGTTAATAAACTAATATCATAATATTATTGTTAGAAGACGGCACGTCATATTTTGTTGCATACTTAATGGGCGTGTCTAAGGCGATAAACTATTTGACCATAATAATAATAATAATATGTACCTAGCTGGTAAATAATAATCGATGTCATCAATGGAATAATAATATTATAATAGGTATTTTTTTTTTTTTTTTTAACAATCGATCGAGAAAAATAATGTGATTTGTATTTTTTATTTTTGAAATTTATCTGTATAATTCAGTTCAGATTTTTTATAAAAAAAATATTTTTCTATAAATGTATTTTTTTACTTACCCAATACCTTTATACCTGCGCTCAACAAATTAAATGTCCTAAATTTTATCATTTATCTTGCCCACGTTGAATTCAGCTTAAGGATGTTTTCACTTTATTTATAAGACTTGACAAATTTAATGTTTAGGTAGGTATATTTGTCTGTATTATTGGGTAGAATGTAGTTTTATGTTAACTTTTCAATGCCAAAATATTAGTTAATAATAACTATCCTAGCTTGGGAGGGGGGGGAGTGCCTTTTAAGCGCACCAAAGTACAGCGAGCGGTTTTTGTGTTTAAACATGTATATCGGAATAGGGGTGCCAATGTTAGTTAGCTCGGTAGTGAGCATCAATCTCTTTACTCATTAACTTAATTTAAAGTCACCTAACATGCTAGATTCTCTGATCATAATTTCATAATTTCAACTATCACTTTCAAAACTACTTTTCGTTAGACATTTTTGTGCAATACCAGCTGACCTTATATCTCCCGTTACGTTTACCAATCAGAATCTCCAAAAAGAATTCTCTTCTTAAAATACATTTTTATGATTTTTCTGTACACACTTACTACTGCGTACGTATACTTACAAGAGTGAAGACTGTTGAGTAGTAATATTACATTAAGTTAGGTTATGACATTACTTTTTATTACTTATTTCTAACAATTAATATGTTTATATGATGGCGTTAAAATGGTTTCAGACGCATGGATACTTTTATTTATACTGGTAAATAAAAATAAACTCAAACTATCTAAGTATGCAAGTGAATATTCATGGATTTCAAACCATTTTAAAGCCACCATGTAAAATTACTAAATAGGTATCCAGTAATAATTACTTTTCAACAAATACTAGTTTTCCCTTTGAATATAATGTAATCGTTTTCATAATATTACAATTTTAAAATGTCGATAAAAATTAAATCATTTAGTTAATTGGTAGAACATTGAATTCTGATTTATTCTGACCCTAAATGTAAATAATAACGCTATCATTATTTTATATTCATCCAGACATAAAAATAAATTTATACTGATTTTGAATATAATTTAGTGTAATATTAACAGGTTAACATTCTAAATTGACCATTTTCTTAAAATATTTTCTCTTAATATTAAGAGAACTCTGTACCTGCTAAGTATATGTTATTTCCATTATACAAATATATTTGTTCAACAGAACTAATTTTGTGATGTTAGATTTAATATTAAAGTGAATTAACCTATTATCAATCATAGTTGTTAAAAACATTTCTGTTTGTATGTTGGATTTTATTATATATATTTTTTCAAGCAAGATGAGTTTATTTAAATTGTAATATTTCATACACTCATCATTTCTTAACAATTAAAATATCATATAAACACAGATTTTGTTTTTCCCTTTAAGTCTGATGATATGTCAATATTTATCCATTTTAATATTAAAGCTAACAACACAGAATTGGTCACGCTGAACACTGATTATCTATATTGTCGAAATTCGTTCATTTATTTCGGTACACAAAAATAATTACACCGGTATCTTTTAGTTTATACCGGTATAACAAGATATTTCTAAGTACAAAATAATAAATACCAATAATGTACTATAAATGTTATCATAATATTACATGATAAAAATTGTGATAAGTTGTGATATGCAAAAGGCGAAATTAAGAAATGAGGGGCTTACACATTTATACCGGTACAACAAATATTTTAAACCGGTATCGCAAAAAAATGTATTTACTTTATACCAGTATTCATTTTAAGGGGAAATTCATACTGGTATGGACCAACAAATTTCTAGTGTATATTAGTAAAATGGATACAACACATGCAGGTATAGCATAGGCCATAGAGTAATAAAGTATAACATCTCAAAAGCAAACAGATGTCATAAGTTATGACATTTTTAATCAAATGTCAATAATTGTTTCTTATTGGTTTCTGTATGTTAATTGTTAATCTTACATAGATAAATTTATAGCGTTCACTTTTGTACAAAAGTCAAGCACATAATAATATACATCTTAATTTGAGCCTATGAATTTGTATTCTCAGGAGCTTTTTTAAATAAGATATTTTTAATTAAATTTAAAAATAATATTTTCATTAAGAATCGAATAATTAACAATTACTTAAATCGGAGATTTGCTTATCAGTAGTTTTGTAGCATTTCAAAAAGTAAAATTATATAGTATGTATCTTACAATGTGTATAATTCAAAATTCAAAATTATGTATTTCTATCATTTAAATAATAAAATATATTACTTCCTAATTCTTGGGTATTTTTTTTTTTCAGCTAGACCAAGCGTCTAGAATACAATGTCTTCTCCTAACAAACAACCAGTTGTAGAGGACATCGTTTCTATTTTTGAAACAACTCAAAATCAGTCCTGGTCCATGTTCAGCAATAAACTGAACAATGTTTCCAACAAAAACTCAAAGAAAAAAGATCCGGCCAAATCAGAGAACACAATTACTTTATCTAGTGATGACATTCCTGTATTTGGCCTAGTCCCTCGACTTGATAAAGTAATATTAGTTTCATGTAACGAATGTGAAATGATAGTGAAAAGAGATTGTTTACATAGTCATTTTTATCGCCGTCACAACAGTAGTAATGTTAGTCATTCAGAAGCTGATAAATTTTCACTAGTTAACTTTTTATGCACTGTAAAAACCAATAAAAATAAAAAGCTAAAAATGACTGTTCGAAAGCCTCCTGAAAAGAAAATAAATGAACGTGAAAAAGTTAATACTGTTGTAAAAGAAATAAAAACTGAATTTGATGAAGAAGAATATGAAAGATTATTAAAAACAAATAGAGCAAAAATCAAACAAGAAAATACAACTGAATATGGTGATCACCATGATGTTGATATGGCTAAAACAAGTTGCAACCCTAGTACTGGTTCTGGTGTTTATGATTGGGATGTTAAACCATGTATTAAAAGTTTAGCTTTAGATCAGTTTACTGATCATAAAGTAAATGACAAAATTACAGAGCTTGATCAAGATTCTAATAAATTATCGTCTGTATCACTTGGTAATAAAGAAGATGACCTACCAACTAATAAATATTTAGATATTCAGATCATTGAACACACTGTTAATTATGTAACTAGTACTAGTCAGTTATTGAAACTAGATCGAATTGAAAAAAAGAAACCTAAAGTAAATATAAAACTTATTAATGCTGGTGAAGTAAAATATTATAAAAAAAATCACCAACATAATAAGTACAAAAAATCTCCATATAAAATAAAGAATATTAAAGAAGAAACTAAATTAATAATAAAAAATGAGTATCCAGAAATTATAAACAGTAAAAATTATAAAGATATTTCTACTTTTTATAATAAATCATCAAATACATCTGCAGTTGATGTTAAAACTAAATATTATAAATCATTTTCTGGATTACAAAATGACTGTGAACATACAAAATCTTCTCCGCGCTACAAACATTTAGATGTGACAAGTGAAATGCCTATTGATTCTACCTCTAGTTATTATCAACCTACTGAATCACCAAAAATCAAAGAAGAATTTCAAAATATACCAAACAATATGTATCCAGATGTGAAAATAAAAGAAGAATTTCAAAATATACCAAATAATATGTATCCAGATGTGAAAATAAAAGAAGAATTTCAAATTATACCAAATAATATGTATCCAGACGTGAAAATAAAAGAAGAATTTCAAATTATACCAAATAATATATATCCAGATGTGAAAATAAAAGAAGAATTTCAAACTATACCAAATAATATGTATCCAGATGTGAAAATAAAAGAAGAATATGATGAAAATAATGACAAATGTGAAGTTGAATTCTACCAATCACCAACTGAATCAACCAAATGTTCATCAGACAATAATCATTCTGAAGTTGTAAGTAATACATATTCTGGTAATGTTGATAGTAATCTTTCATCAATTGCCCCATGTAGTGTAGTCGGTATCAAAGAAGAAACAACATTTTTAGAAAGCAGTGAAAATATTATAATGAATAACAAAAGTTCTGACGATACTGTTATTAGTAACAATCAATCATCAATTTCATTACTAAACATCAAAGAAGAATCAAAATATTCATTAATCACTGACCTTCATAATGAAGAATCAAAATCTTCATCAACTACTGACTACATTAATGAAGTATCAAAGCCTTCGTTAATCACCGTCAGTACAAATGAAGAATCAAAACCTTCATTAAACACTAACTTTATTAATGAAAAATCAAAATACCCATTAATCACAAACTATATTACTGATAATTCTATCACTAAATATTATCAATTATATACAGATCCAGTTTCACAACTTTCATCAAGTTATAAGTATTCAGATGATGAACTCAATTTACAGGGTGGAAAAAATTTGAGCAATGAACTCAGTTTATCAGGTGAAGACCATTTAAACGATGAGGTAAATTTGCAGGGTGAAGACAGTTTAAGTGAAGAACTCAATCTACTGGTTAAAAAAGATTTGGACAATGAACTCAATTTACACGTTGATAAAGATTTTAATGAAAAAATCAATTTTCAGAGTGAAGAAGATTTGATTGATGAAATCGATTTGCCGGCTGAAGATGATTCAAGCGATAGTGTCAATTGGCAAAATGAAGAAAATTTGTTCGATGAATTAAATTTTCAGGGCGAAGAAGTTTTGAATGTTGAATTAAATTTGCAGAGTGAAGATGAATCAAGTGTGGAAAGTGATTATCAGGAGGAAGATGATTCGAGTGATGAACTCAATTTGCAAAGTGAAGACGATTTGGCCAATGGATTAAATTTTCAAGATGAAGAAGATTTGAATGTTGAACACAATTTACAGAGTGAAGACAGTTTAAGTGATGTAGAAAATGTAAGTAATGAAGAAGAAGATCTAAGCAATGTAGAAGATACGAGTGATGGAGAATATTTGAATGACGAAGAAGACTTCAGTGGTAAAGAAAATTTGGGTAATGATAATGTAGGAACTAATGACAATTCAAAATATAATTCTCTAATACCATCTCAAATACTAAATAATGAAGAAGAACCAAAACGTATATCAAGTAAAGAGTGTTCTGTTATTGTAAATAATGAAAGTTCTATTGTTGCTTTTACTGGTCATGACCAATCGCCCACAGAAATACCAGGCAATGAAGAAGAATCAAAAGCTAAATCTAAAATAGATGATGCTTATGTTATGATTGGTAATGATGGTATTGTTAACAACTTTGAAAATGAATATTATCAATTCTATTACCACGAAGTTCAAACATCATTTACACCAAGCTATAAATATTCAGATGTTATAAGTAATGATAGTTCTGACAATTCTAATGAGTCTTTATCAAGTTATGATCAATCATCTGTTGAAACATTAGATGTTAGTGACAAAACAGATTATTCATCAACTGATAATTCTTCAGATTATACGAGCAGTGAAAGTTCGTATGACTCTGAATGTACTACTTGTAGTACTTGTAGTAGTAATCAATCAACTATATTATATGATATTACAAAAAAACCGAAGTCTACTCGAACTAATTTATTAGAAAAACATGAACAGTTTATGGATAGTATTGCTACATCATTTGGTCATATATATGACAAAAACAATTGTACTCAAACCGATGTACCATTGGAATGTATGAATTGCTACGTTTCTACCAACGATTTTATTGACCACCATAGCACTCAAATCAATGACAATTCTACTCCTATTAACTCCTCTAATGTTCAAATTGATGAATATGGTGTCAATAACTTTACTCCTATCAGTTCAAGTGCTCAAATTATAAATAGTAAGATCATTTCCATTGATGTTGAAGAAGAGTATGAACTTAAATATGGTAATGACATCGATTTTAATATTTCAAATAAATCACATTTTTCATCTCATTTCCACACACATCCTTGTAACCCAGCAAGTAAAAATAACAATTTAATGCATAATCCTATCAATGAAAATAATTGTAAAATATTCAATGATGAACTTAATGCATATAAACCAAACGAGTATATTACAATTAATGAAGCAATACCATTTATAGACACAAACGAAGAAATGTATAAAGAACTTATGAAGATGGCTGATAAAAAATGTGTTAATGACAGAAAATGTAAAATAATGCCATTTGCCAGAATTGCAAAGAATATAAAGAAAAATTTAAAGAGACAAGTTGCCGATAATAAAGAAAATCGTCTTCATTTTATATCAAGGGGCATCAAAAAATTCAAAGTTGAATTTATAGATAGAGATTTCTCATGCCACGAAGAAGCTAACATTAATGATAATGTCGATGATTAAAAATATTAATTTTAGATATTTTACTAAGACTTCCTTAAGGTCTCATTATATTATATTTATTTGTTCCTTATTTTAAAAATAATTTTTAATCTTCCAAGAGAAAACAAAATATGTTGCCTAGTAACTAGTTTTATTTTTGTCAATAATTATTTTATTAATATAATTTTTTACTTTCTTTTTTTATAAATTCTTGTTATTTATTGTGTGAATTAAAAAATGACAACTAGAAGTGTTAACTCAAACTGTGAAAATCAATCATGCAGTTTTCCTTTGTCATCACATGGTGATTCTTTGAACAATGATAATCCAATGAATTTAAGTAATGTAATTTATTGGATTAACTCTTTTGAATTTACTCGTCCAAAAAAAACCATTGTCAGAGATTTTTCTGATGCAAGTAAAATACTATTATTACTTAAAGTGTGTTCTGTTAAATTAATAACGGATAATTTTAATAGCTATGGTTGCTGAAATAATAAAATTTTACTGGCCAAAATTAATAGACCTTCACAATTATGTACCAGCTAGCTCATTGACAAATAAGATTTCGAATTGGGATACTTTAAATAGAAAAGTAAATTTCAAAAGCTACAAGTGACCAATTTCTTACAAAATAAATCTTATTAAATGTTGTCAAAAGGTATTAAAGAAAGTAAAGTTACCAATTTCTAAGGAAACTATTGAAAAGTTATCAACAGCCGATCCAAATACTATTTTTCAGTTTTTGAAATCTTTAAAACTAGTAGTTGATGAACTCGAACATGAAAAACAATTAAGATTAGAAAAAAATCAAAATTGTCCACTTTATATCATAGTTAACGATGAAATGATTCAAGTTACAGGTATTATTAGTAATAGTATATACATAGTCATGTAGGTATTAAGTGTTCATAGTATTGTTTTATTTTCTTCAGAAACTGATTGTTGCACTAAAGAATATCTCAGCAAAGAAGTTGTAGGATTAATAAACAAACTAAAGCATAAAATCAATGAAATGGAACACAAGGTTAGATAATTTTAGGACTTCATAATGCAGTTAATAAAACAAAATCCTCATGGAATTTGTCATTGTCATGTTAAATTCTCCATTTTTTAATAAATATTTTTAGTTCATTTAGCTATAAATTATAATTGTAATAAAAACTGAATTAAATATTATTTACTTAGATTGACCACATGAGTTCATTGATATGTGTGAAAGATAGGCGGATAAAAGATTTACAATCACAATTAAATCAGCTGAAAAAAGATAACACTTCCTGAACATGTTTCGAACGAATTATAATGCTGATAGTTATCAAAAACTGTGGTAGCTTATTTAAATTATTTTCTACAACCATAATTATAATTAATGAATACTTTACTTGAAAGTTGAAGTATGTAATAAAATTTAATACATGACTAGTAAGTAATAATCTAACATGTTTTTACAATAAAATACATTTTAACTGTGACAAGTGAACTTGATGGACACATGTCAATAAATACAAATTATTTTGTCATGGATGTAATAATATTACCATAGGTATTTTATAGTTTGTTTTAAGAATGTACTGGCTAAAGCCATATTAAGAGGACGCAACACCTGCATGTGTTGTCTCTTTCTTACAAACGCGTAACCTAACCTAACCAAATTTACGCTCAGAAATTCAAGTTTTATGAAGTTAGCTTAAAATTAGAGTGAATCGACCTGTTGTGAAACTTAATGGTAAGAATATTATATGTGTTTTGTTGGAAGTTTTTTTACGATAATTCAGTTTAATAGTAAGTTATAGCATGTATAATGAATGTAAATTAAAAATGCTCATAACTCACTTAAAAACTGAATTATTGTAAAAAAAACTTCCAACAAAACACAGATATTGTTCTTACCATCAAGTTTCATAATAGGTCAATTCACTCTAATGTTTAAACTAACAGCACAAAACTTGAATTTCTGAGCGTAAATTTGGTATGTTTTGCGTTTGTAAGATGGAGACAACACATGCAGGTATGGTGTCCTCTTAAAGGAAATTCTTTTGATGACATACTTTCAATACATAAAACTAATGTGGTCTTATCCCAATAGTAATATAAGCTGTTAATTATATTAGTATACATCATCATAATGGTTAGGTTTATATAACCTAACAAGTACTCTTAGTAACAGGTTTGCTATTAAGGATTAAAAAAAACTATTAATAATAAATTATTAGTATTATTTAATACAATGTATAAAAGTAGATCACGTGTATTGGTGTATATAATCTATAGTAAAACAGTCTAAAATCTAATGACTAAAACAAAGAATAAATGGAATTGAAAATGGAACACAAATACCGTTTATATTATACAAAAAAAATATTTCAATACACGAAAACACGAGTCTACATTAAAAAATGATCTGTTTTGACTGAAATTTGATTGAAACATGTAAAACTTGGTATATAATTATTTGTTTTCATATCTTTAATGGTAAAAACTAATATGATAATAAATGTTTTCTTTTTTTTTGTGATGGCAATGTTAAAATTTAAATAAATACTTTTTCTTTTGTTTGAATTTACAATTTAACTAGTTTTTTAGTAAAATGTTTTATGTGATTGAGTTTGCTGGTACTCCCAATACCACACACCACCAACAATTAAAGCAGCAATTAAAATAATAACAAATAAAACGATAAAAAATATTTTTAAACCACTCCAACTTTGACTTTTTGTATCTTCAATATGTTCTAGAAAAGAAAAATATTTTTCATTTAAAACACAATATTGTCATAATATGTAATACATTTGTATTTATGATAGAATTACCTCTAGGTGGACTGAATACTTTAGCACTTGGAATTATATTTGAACGATCCTTAAGTGCTTCATTCTAAAAAAAAATGTATAGTAGAATTATCAAACAATGTATAAAAAAAAAAACAAAGAAAATACTCTTCTATTAGCTAAATAATGGGTTTATAATTATCAAGCAGTTGTCTGTTAAAATTCAAAATACTATCTTATATGGTTGTAACTTATTTGCACGAGCTATTTTTGTTATTGATATAAATATTTATTTTAGTTTATGGCTAGTAATAAGACAACAAACAGGCATATAAGGAATATTGAATAATGTACAAAACCTAAAACTAAATTATATTTAACACAATACCTATTCTGCTGTGCTAAGTTTGAACAGGGTATCTCCATTTTTTAAAAAAATTTTATTTTGTTCCTATAGGTAAAATAGTAGTTTTACACAGATTTTATAAGTAAAAATAGCGTATTTCCTATTAAAACCTATCTAAAAAATAAATCTTAAATAAGAGAATATGCGGTAAGCCCAATATATTTAATGTTTTGTTAGCAAAAATACAGTAAATCCAAATAAAAAGAAAAAACTCGTTAGATCACATGAAAAATAATGGAGTAACCATGTTTTGGCTTACAGTGATTTTACGCAGTTAACTGTTAAAAATGTTATTTACTGTTTTTCAAAAATCATGAGATATCCTTTTTTGCGTTAGCACGGCAGTATTGTAATAATATACTTACAGGGTCATCAGAATCCACTTCATATAAACGAACAGCTAAAATTTCATGATTATCTGACAGGTCTCCTGTTGCTGCGGAAAATCCAAAATAGTAACCAGTCGGCAGTTCAACGCCACCAACAGAAAAACAAGGTTTCCATACAGCTTTATCTTCCAAGTCTGTCATTACTAAAATATTCAATTAAATTAAAAAAAATATTTATTAAACTAATCAAGAAGAATAAGTTTAAATTGAATTTACCAGTTAGAGTATTGCCAGTATATCTTATTAAAACATGAGTTTCAGTTGGTAAATTTCTGACTTTAACTTCACATCCTGCCAGTTCTGTATGGGTTCCATCGCGGTCATGATCATATTGCAAAGATCCATTATTAACCATTGATGAAATATAAGGATGTTGGTGCTACAGTATATAAAAAAATAAAATAGAAATATCAAATAACATGGACAAATTAAAAACAATTATTAGTTATACATTATGTTCTCCATTATGATTACTATATGTATCAATAATAACAGCGAGCCCTTCAAATAAATCTTTATTGCCAAAAACTGGTCCATGTTTCATTCTTTCTCGGGTGTACCAAATAGCCATGCCATCACCGTGAAGACTGTCTTTTCCCTTTCCGTGGATTTTGAATTGTACTTGTAATTCCCAATTATTGACATAACAAGGCTAAATAAAAATAAAATGAAATAGACACAATTAATCTACAGCCATCAGTAAGTTTTTTAATTGATTTTATGTCCAATCAGAGTAATTAGACCATGTGACTGAATAACTAGATTAATTTAAGTATACATACTATAAAATACAAATACATACTAAAGAGTTCCATATTGAACCTGACATGCTCTGTAAGTCTGGTGTTAATCGCACATATTTGTCTGTCACTAAAGTGGAACCCATAAAGTCCCAGTTTGGTACTGTTATGCCAGACCCTGTCGGAAAAATGATCTATTAGATGATCTATTTGTATACTTTATAATAGGTCATTATTCTTACCTTGGTATGGTTTCAACAGTGAATGTTCGCGTTTCATATAATCTCTGGTGTTCCATTCAGAATAAACTTCTCTACTGAGAAATGAAAGAACAATTATAAATAAATAGAATTTTGTACAGACTTGTTTCGAAGTTATTATATTGAGAATGTTGGAGTTCATCATAATGCAATATTATTGGTGTAATAACTGAAAATGGAATGCTTTTAGCGTAAATTATAAAAATCAATTGATGTTCTTCAGTTAATAATTAGTTAAAATTTAAGGCCGTGTTTTAAAAAACAAAAATTATTTATCAGCCAATTATAAGTCTTTGATTAGGAGTCAAGATTTTTTAATACTCAAGTGCCTATAAATTACAATTACTGTCTACAACTAGAAGGTACGAAGTTAAAGTTGAAAAATGAAAATGCACAATTACATTATACAATGGGCATAGATTATGACAATTATTATTGAAAACTAAAAAGATACTCAACGGTATCAAATAAAACCTTAATGATAAAATAACAACTTTTTGTAACCTCTTTGTACATTACTGATAATGAGTGATTGTCTAATCAGATGAAGCAAATTTGAGATTTTGAGACTTGACTTAGACGAATGAAGATTACAGCTATTCGATTTAAATATTATTTTGAATTTTCTTTAGTTGTTACTTGTTAGCTTCTGTAAGTATTGAGCTGTAGTTAAAAATAAAGAAAATTATGTGTATATATTTAGCTGGTGTCAATGAAGCATCAAAGCTGAAAAACGAGAACGACAACCATGGATATTAAATGGCTGAAAAGATACCGTTTATTTTGCATCGGAGGTACAATCATCTTATGCGTTCAAGTTGCATTAGCTTTTGTGTTCTTTTCCATTCAAGAATATTCTGTGGTCGAAGAACTGTCGCCAAATGTAAGCAGTTTTAGAGTAATTTCGTTTGTACATTTTTAAAATAATTAATAATTATAATAATAACATTTTTATTTTAGTCGTTAAACAGATTAAGGAATGTAGCTGATTATGGTATTGGTGACGATGAAGAGTCAAGTTATAACAATGTTCTGAGTGGTAGTAATCATCGTAATAAATTGCCACCAGACAAAGATAATAGTGCATCATCAAATGAATACTTTAATAAAGCGCTTCAACAACGGCACAACAATTATAAGACTGATAATTATAGAGTATTAGGAATAGATGAATTAGGTTTTGTGCCACCTTGTGATATAAGTGGTCGTGAATGTGTATCTGCATTACATCGGGCAAAAACCGAAACTTGTAAACAAATCATAGCAAACATATCGTGTCTAATTAAGACAAATCCTCCATATCCCAAACGACTGCCGCATCAATGTCCAACTAATGGTATTAAAACTTATATTGTACATTTATATTTTCTTATCTATTTAATATTATTATTTATTTAAAACTGTTGTTTAATTTATCATTAGATGTAAAACAGAATAAAATAGTAGGATGTTTTCGTGATGGCAAAGAAATTAAATTATTGCCTGGTTATAAAACTACACTTATTCAAACTAATTCTCAAGACAATTGTGTAGATCTTTGTCTTCAATCTGGTTTTGCTTATGCTGGAGTTGAATATGGGTAATAATACTAATGCATAATATGTTTTAATAAAAATTGTTAAATATTCTAATATTTTTAGTAAAACAATTGTATAATACATTTTTACAGGACTGAATGTTTTTGTGGTAATGAAACTCCAGAATGGGGCTTAAAACTTCCAGATACATTTTGTGATATGCAATGTCCAGGAAATCAAAGTCAAATGTGTGGTGGACATTATACTATTAATGTTTTTAAAACTGGTGTTTCTAGTGCGTTTATTATTAATATTATGTCAATCCTTCAGTTTTTTAACAAGTTTTTTTTTCTTAGAATTCATTGCTAAAGTGGCTTCGGAACCTTCACCAAATTTTAAACATAATAATACACCTCCTGTGCGAATTGTATTTCTTTTAACGTTAAATGGAAGAGCTGTAAGACAAGTGTATAGATTAATTAAAGCACTGTTTCATCGTGATCATTATTTTTTTATACATGTAGATTCTGTAAGATTATTAATACCTGAAATTTTTCAATGTAAATTTACTCATAATTTTGTTTTATTTTGAACTGCAGAGGCATGATTACATGTTCAGAGAATTATTAAAAATTGAATTAGCATTGAGCAATATTCGATTATCACGTCGAAGGCATTCAACCATCTGGGGTGGAGCGTCATTATTAACTACGTTGATGGATGCCATGTCAGACCTTGTAGAGTCTTCTTGGGATTGGGATTTTGTTATTAATCTGAGTGAATCTGATTTTCCGATAAAGTTAGTATATACCTATTTTAATAAAAATGTAATTGTATTTATGAGTTTTTTGAGATTGTAATTTTTATTAATATATGTATAAATAGGTCAAATGATGCACTGGTAAAGTTTTTAACAATGAATCGTGAACATAATTTTGTCAAATCACATGGCCGTGAAGTTCAACAATTTATACAAAAACAAGGACTAGACAAAACATTTGTAGAGTGTGAAGCAAGAATGTGGCGTGTAGGAGAAAAAGAATTACCGAAAGGCATTATTTGGGACGGTGGTAGTGATTGGCTAGCTTTGTCTCGACCTTTTGTCGATTATCTAGTGGCTGGTGATACTCTTATTTCTGGTCTATCACAATTCTTTAAGTATACTTTATTACCAGCTGAGGTACTTATAACAATATTTCATATAAATTAATTTAAAATAAATATGCAATATTTGATTTTTTCTATTTGATTTTAGTCATTTTTTCATACTGTATTAAGAAATTCTCCATTTTGTGAAACTTATATTGATAATAATTTACACGTAACCAATTGGAAAAGATGGCTTGGCTGCAAATGTCAATATCGCCATGTTGTTGATTGGTGTGGTTGTAGCCCAAATGTTTTTCGATATGATGACTGGAACCGCATTAAGGTAATATAATTTAGAATGATACTATGCAGTAGCAAAGCGTCACAGGAGTCAATGAAACAATGTCTACCCACTTAGAATACAGACAAATAATTTAAACAATACTTTTAATTAAATATTTATCTTACAAATTTGAATATCACAATAATAGATTACTATATATAAATATTTTAATATTTATCAAAACTTTTTCTATTTGTTATGCCATTATAGTATTCTAAAATAGACTAGTTGCGGGTTACGCATGCGAGCTGACAGTACCTGACATGGATCATTCCTTTTAACGTTCAAATATTCCAAATACTCACTATAAAATAAATATGAGTGGTCATCTCATTTTTTTGGCCATGGGGTGTGGAGAATTGCTGAGTGAGGGGAGGGGGGTTGTTGTTGAGGTATGAGACGCATCTCATAGTCCATATTTTCGTTTAATGTTATTTTAATGTAATCGTGTTATTGACCAGTGCAAACTTGTTATTGTAATTGGTTTTTAATTCGGTTTGTTTATTTCTTGTGTGATATTGTCTAAGATATATTGATATTGATATAAGTATCAATAATATTGTCATGCTTGACTTTTTTTCAACATCTTGTTCTAAAAACTCTTGTTTCTCATACTAGAATATAATTACAATTTATTTTGTTGAAATTAATATATATGACATTATTTAAGAAAAATTTTTTATAGAACACTGAAAAAAAACAAGTTTATTTTGCTCGTAAATTTGAACCTATCATCAACTTGTCTATTATAGACACACTAGAAGTTTGGTTATATGGAGAATACCCTGCAGGTAAATTTTTCTTTTTAAAGCGTTTAAACAGTATCCTTATTTATGCAATGTCTAATATTAATTTTTAATCCTTATTAGCAAAATATATTACACTAAAGTTAACATAACTTAAAGACTTTGAATTTGATATTTTAGATTTTAAAAACCGTATGAGCTATTGGCAAAATGTATATCATTATGAGGATGTACACCCAGCACCTGATGAATCTCTACTTATAGTTGGAACTAGTCTTGCTCGAGTTGCAACAAAATATCTGACTACTTCTCACACAACTTGTCAAATCCGTAGTCTTGATAAGTTACGACAAGTTTTCACTTATCACCATAAAGATCAATTTAAAGTAATTTTGATTTAATAATAGACCAAAATAATTTTAAATGAATACTTTATACTTTTACTTTATCATATCATGTCATTAGGGTTTTTTAATTCAATATGAAGTCAGCTTCTCTAATAGTTCTACTAAATTACTACTTGAAAGTTGGTGTTGGCCAAAGCTACAAGGGATAATTATACATAATAGAGATCCAATCAATAGGCTATTGGTAATTTAAAAAAATGTAATATCTATTATGAAAATATATGTATTTCAGTATAATTTATTGCAGAATTTTGTCGTCAGTTCAGATTTTGATAAAAAAGAACAAATGTCTAGGAATTTTATACGTCTCATAAGTTCCTATACAGAGCCAGTATTAATACACCAGTGGACTACTGGTGAACAAAGTTTTACAGTTACATTTTTATGGTTAAATCCTTATGACGAACTGGTTAATATTACATCTACAAATATTGATGAATCTGCTTTGGTTGGTACTTTTTATTAATTGTTCTATAGCTAGTTTATTTAAAACTATAATATTTATAACATTTATTATTTAGGTAACATTTAGTAAACCAATTTTACCAATGCCATTGTCTCAAGGAATATGGACCGTATTGCTAGTCTATGAAAATGTAACTATGGCATATACTCAATTTCTAGTTACTCCATCGCAAACCATTAAAGATACATCTGTTCCTGCTAGTCAAATGAGGTTAATCATAATAGTTAATTTTTAATTATTAAATTTAAAAATAATTATTTTTGTTATAGCTTTATAAATAAAGCCCAAAATTATAAACAATCTTTTCAAGATTGGGAAAATGTGATAGTGGCTTTCAAAAATTCAATAGTATTGGAAACTAAAAATAAATTTATTGATCGTACGAAAACTAAAATGACCAGTTGGATCGATAATCTAATAACAAGGTATATTTTTTGGTAAAAAGTTATAATAAACTAAAAAAATATTACATTATGTCCAAGGTTCATTACATTTTTAACATATAATTTCAATTGTTATACTTACATCCATTATATTATTATGATTGTTGTTTAATTTATCTTTTTGCTTTTTAGTGCTTACAATATAATAGAGACATGTATTGTAGTTCCTTGTAAATCTTTAAATGATTGTGGTCTAAAAGAGTTAGTCACGTGTGCTGAAACATCATGGAGTTCCTATTCACCTGATCCAAAATCTGATATCAAATCAATTAACAAGGAATCTGGAACTCTTAACAGGTAAAATGTAATTATTGAAATCTTTATTTTCAAATGAGAAATTATGAGTAGAATCATTGGTTTTAATTAATGGTTTTAGAAGCTTATGATTTTGATTTAAATTTAGGTTGGACATTTATTGCTTATTTTAGATTCTGAGCAAAACGATGAATGTATTGGTTTTACAACAGTGTGTTTTTTTTTTTAATTTTTTTTTTTGTCTGTATACACGATAAGTAGTCGAAATAATGTTTCATTTTCAACTTCAGTATCTTGTTTGATGGGTAAGTGAATATTGTTGGTGTGTTGGGAGGTCAAATTTCAAATTCCCTATAGTTTTTAAAAGAGCTGGGAAAAACAACATAAAATTTAAGGAAAAACAGGAATTTTTACGCAAAGTCGATTTTGGTTTTTGGTGTAACTTTAAAACAAATGATCGTAGATACGTGAAATTTTGACTGAATGTTTAAATTAAATTAGCATCTTTTATAAACAGTAAAGTTTTCAAATTATTTGAATTTAATTTTTAATACCATCCATTATACAGTGACCCACTTGTAACCTTGTACCTTTTACAGCAGAGCGAAATCCACTTACCCACCTTTTTTGAAGTAAAACTTCTTTCTTGAGGTGTGTGAGGAAAAAAAATCGTAACAAAAAATGAAATGACACTTTGTTTATTTATTTATTTTGCAAGTTATGCACGGCAATGGCGTGCATGTTTATTTTAATTGTATTGATTTTTCTCACTCTCTCCCTAATTCACTTATAATTTCATGGGCCCCAATATTTGTGAAAGAAGTTTTACTTCCTCAGAGTAGGCTCACACACTTGTTTTTTTTTTTAATTAAATTATCCTTACATCTTATGTTTTTATTAAGATGATATTATTTCACTTTAATAATATTGATGCTTGGGGTTATTAATGCAATAGTAATTGTATTATTATTTTTATTTTCAGATATTAATTATTAGACTGACATAGTGCCATATCATTAAAAATTATACTACTTTTTTTTTTACATATTTATACTGTTAACTGGCTATTTCTTTATTTGTATTATATTGTTTTTTTAAAAATATATTATTACTTTATATTTCTATTTCTTAGACATTTTTCAAAATTAGTTCACAAATTTTAAATTTCAGTACACAAAATGTTACGTTTTATAATAAATTTTTGTCCGCGGGATAAAAACTTGTGTATATTATATGTACAAACTTAGCAAGGGATTTTTTTTATATTATTTATTAATAATATAATATTGTTAATTAAGAGATCAATTTAAATTTTTAATTTGTTTACTATACCTAATTATTATGAACATTTTTTATTAAATATAAAATTTATACTTGTTACCATTATTATTTAAGGAGATATAAAATTGATATAAAATTTTTGAAAGTGGGTTGATAGGCCTACCAGGAAATTTTGATGACCAAACCAATTGCATTGCTTAATGTTAAATATCGTAACAAAATATTACATTGTTGTAAACATGAATAGAAATCTTATAGTCTTCTAAATCTAATGTACAGTAAATTACAATATTTGCTTATCTGTCTCTGGTTGTATTTATCTGATCTACGTGAGTTCTATGGCACCCAGCTTATTTCATTATTTCCCACTATCACCAAAAATCACCAAGATTTTACAAGTAATATTTAGTTAATTTTCAATTGCAATATCAAATTTTTATTTTTCATCTCCTAATTCTAATTTTGACTCAACTTTTCTTTAATTCTCCTCCCTTTTTCAGTTCTAACAAAAATTCTACGATTATTTATCTTTAAGTGAACAAACAGAATTTTTCTTAGTAAAATATGAACCAATGACTAATTAAAATTTTTTTTTACAATTCTAATTTTAATGAGTCATAACATATAAAGAAGATATTTTTAGTGTTATTTTTAATAATTTCTTAGTAGCCCATGACATAATAGTAATTTTTTAACATTCTTAAAAAAAAGTTTGTTTTTTTTCTTTTGGTATTTATTTGATACTGTAAATATTAGACACCGTAATGAAATGTGGTGGTAGATGGCCAATTTGTAGGTAGGAATGTATTTAATTATATTATACATTTAATCAAATTTCAGTAAGTCACTAAACAACTCATTGTTCCACCTGTAATCCATTTTATATCTCATAAAAAAATTTTTAAGTCCATGCACTTTATTATTTATAAAATAATGCACATCTGTCCTATTCTGTGTTATTTAGCCAATAAAATAATAATATAATAATATTTTCGATCTCAATTTATATCATTCTGGAACTACACTTATATAGCTATATGTGTATTTTTACATAATAGCTAATGTTGTTATTAAGAAAATTAGTGTTAATTAGGTATAATAAAAATTCTAACTGTTGAAAAAATATGTTATAATCAATTATTTTAAGTTTAGCTAAATAATAGTTTGAATAATAAATTGTATTGTTTTTACTGTGTTACTATAATGTACTAATATCCAATACTAACTTAGTTAATAGATATTTGTATTGTTATTAAATTAAATAAGCCACCATAAGATAATTATTTAAGTCTAATCGTTCTAATTCTGTATTTTATACTATTTACATACATTAACTTAAATTGTAACAATAATTAAATCAGATAAAATATTTGTGAAAATTGGTCTATGACAACTGCGGATGAACATTTTCAAAATCTATTATTAATGTTTAAACTTTAATTACATTATATTTTCAACAATGTCTTAAAAATTGTAATCTTATATATTTTACTAACTTTTCCAAAAACAAATATTTGATATTTTTATGACTCAATAATATTTAAACATTTAAAGTACTAAAATGTGCTTACAACATTAATAAAATTCACTAAATACCATTATATTATAGAAACACATTACACAATTTAACTCAGTGACTATCCCAATGATTTTATTGTATGAATTTTAAAGTGATCTAAAAACATTTATTTTCTCATTAAATTAGCAAATGCATATCAATGATATAAGTAATAATATAAAAATAAAAACAAAAACAAAATTAAGACAGATATGTTGAACCTATTGGGTTTAATATTTTTGTTTATTCATATATCTACACGTTTTAAAATGTTATCATTACATATTAAAGTAAATGCACATTATTCAATTTACCTAAAATAAGTAATAAATCATTTCTACTGCTCACCAAAGTGTTGTGTTCACTTTATTATTCGCAATATTATTCACATTGTTTGATTAATTTTAATTATATTTATCAAAAAATATTGTAAGATTATTATAAATTAAACATATCAATATATCATAATATTATTATTATTACTATTATTACTATTCATTGTTTGAAAACAATAAAATGTACTGTTATTGTACTGTTTAATTTTTTTTTTTTACTAATGGGGTATTCATGCAGTGTTAAACATAATTGTATTGTTAGGCAAGAACATGATATTAATTTTTGTATTTGCATTATATTATATGAAATAGTTAATTTTAATTAGATATTGAAGCAAATAATGTGTACAGAATACAATAAAGAAACAGTAACAATAACCATGTACCAGTACTATCAGTGGCGCATCCAAAAGTTTTTTTTTTTAGGGGGCTCAGTTACATTTTACATTACAAAAAAAAATTATTAAAACTGCAAAATGATCGTTTAAAATACCTATATTTAAAAATTATAGACGGGACTGCAGCTCCCCCGGCCTTCGACCCCTCCTCCCACCTGCAGATACGCCACTGAGTATCACAAATGATTACTTTTTAAGTATACTATAATGTTTGTATTGTGAACTTTTTTTTTACATTTCATTGTGCTCATTTTTATAATGATTAACTATAACAAAAATTGCACATCACGTTTTATCAATAACAGATTTTCAAAAATATTCACAGAGGAATACAGGATCCCGAAATTCAGTTTTATAATAGCAAATAAATAATATGGGCACTTCAAATTAATTAACTATTGATAAAATTGAACAAAAAATCATATAATGTATCATATTTTGTTGTATATTTAATGTTTTACAAATTATTTGTACATTAATTGGTTGAAATATATTTTTATAATATAAATATACAAGTTATTAATTATTTAATATTTTAGACTAAATACAATATTATTTATCGTCTAGAGTACACTAGGTTTTTCCTAAGTTCAGCCTCTGCTCTGAGTTGTCTCCACTCAGCAACTAATGAATGCCTATGAATTTCTAGATGTCTACTACTCATTGTTTGACGATAGTCTGCACGTAAATGAGCCATGGCATTAAATTGAGCATGCCAATTATGCAAACCTAGAATTATATAATAAATACATTTTTAATAATGATCAATTAATAAGAAAAATAAAACAACAATTATTAAAATCTTACTTAAATGCGATTTATATGGACTTAATAGGCTATATGAACGTTCATAAGCCATTTGTCTCTCACGAAGTCTTAAATTCAAATCCTAATTTATACACAAAAATCCATTAAAATATAAAATAAAAAAATTAATCACATAAATCATATATAATTATTATTGTATGATTGTATATAATGCTTAAATACTTGAATAGGCTGAATAGGCAACTTGTATCTGGGCTGTCGAGCACTTCTTGTCTCCATTGCGACAAAATCATCAACGTGTAACGATGGTGGCCTAGATGTGTTGGGAGAACGGTTTCGGAATGTATCAGATCGTTGTATCGTTCCAAGTCTACTAAATACTTTATGGCGTATTATAGGTGTAGTAGTGATAACTGTAAATGATCAATAATAAAATGTATTTATTAATTTAAATTTTAGTTGTAAAATACAAGTAAAACCTTACCAGATGTATTTATAGTGTTTTCTTTTTTTTCAATCACTATAGGCTCTCGTTTATGGACTATTGGTTCTGGTTGGACAACACAATCTTCAATTCTAAATAAATCATTTATTTTATCTTGGATATCAAAATCAGGCAAATCTGAGATAACTTCTTCGATGTTACACTCTCCCAAATTGTCAAAAGCATCAGTACACAAATCAGTGCCCGGGTTTATATAGTTATTGTCACTGTTGTTGACAACATAAAAAAGTCTATCTTTAAATGTGTGTGTCAAAAAGTCAACTGTAACTAGTTGTGGCTTGACAAGTTCTACTGCTGATTCTTGGTCATTATTTAAAAATTCTGACAGATGAACTAAATGTTCATAACAAACTAAGTTATTATCCTTTTGCATAATTTCTTTCAGCAAACTTAAAGGATGATCTTTGCTATAGTTTGACCAATTCAAATACTCCCTCAACATTGATGAGTTCATAAATAGTTTTCTTTTTGTATTTTTGTCATTTTTAATACACAGGTTTAAAAGTTCTATAGTAGACATTAAAGTATTCAAACAATGAATATCTTCTTTATTCCAGTTTTGCAATAGATTGTCAAAAATTTTATAAAAAGGTTTAGGGAATGAATCTAAAACCATTTTGAATTGATAAAAACCAAAATCGTTTTTTACAATCACTATGCATGTTTTAATAGTTACAAATAATGTAGATAACTTAGAATGAGATTCAAATGAGCTCAAAAGTGCTTTTAAGATATTGGTATAGAACCATTTGTTAGGAACACTGTCTTTAGGTAAGTTCTCTTCAGGATGACTACCAGTTCCACATAATATGATATCAGCATCACATAAACATTGAACAAAAAATATAGAATTTCCATGATCATTTACTTGAATATTTTCACATATTTTGTAAATAATATTTTTATAATTTTCATGTAATTTTTCGTCATTTAATATTTGTAGCAATACAGTCTTGATTGTTGCAGATTTTTTATTGTCACATAGTTGTGTTAGTAAATTTAAACATTGGTTGAAACAGTTATTGTTATCAGCACCTACCAGTGCATCTAATAGCGTCTGAGTAACTAACAAACACGTGGATATGCTCAAATCGGCGATATTAATACATAAACGTTTCAAAGGTTGTAATAATAAACTACTTGAACTCAAAACAGTAATAAGTTCAATCAAATTGCTGTTTATTATAGCCAAATGATCTATCCAAATGTTACGAAAAGATATCATAGTTGTAATAACTGATTGTTCTAAAGGTTTCATAGTTTGAATTGGTAACGGCAAAGGTAATAACTGACCTAAAAGTAACAACCCAGGGAAGAAAACAGATGGACAAGATAATGTCCAGACAATTACTTCATTTGCCATCGAAGATCCAATTTTGATTTCTACATAAGCTTCAAGTGTTTTATGGATATCTTTAGAAACTTTGGTGGCATCTTCACGAATTAAAGAACATTCAGGAACATTGTGCATTAAATTATATAGCTTTAATAATGTTTTGATAGGTGATAAGTCTTTGAATGCATCTCTCCGGGTCTGTATTAATAATGTGATCATACATCTTATCAACATCATTGATGGTCGAATGACGGATATTATATTCTTGGCTTTGTTACCAGTTAATTTCCAAATATTCACTGATGGCTGCTTATAATCTCCACATATTTTGTCGACAATGGTCAATAAGGTTCCTAGCATATCATACGAATACATTTGTAAAGTAATATATTTATATTTTAGTTCAATAAAGTCTTCTACTCCTTTAAATGCTGTTTCATCATTAGGCAATCCTAAGTATCTTAAAATTCTTAAAGTAGTTATCAGTGTTTTGTTGAAGTTTAAGCAGTTATCTTTGTTGTTTTTCACAATGGTACACAGTTCACTGACATCGTCATGGAAGAAGGCAGAGTGTCTTGTTGATGGAAATGTCCAATCAATTAAATCATTAAAACAATTGTGTTTGCATGCTAGCTCATATATCAATGTGCCATACTTCTTTAAGTAGCTAACATCTTCTGCATTTTCCAAAACAATCTTCATTAAATCCAATGAATATATGATATGTAAATCATCGTTTTTTGATTTAGATTGTTCTATATATTTTAAAAAGTTTAATATTACATCTAAGTTGTCTCCCATAGTTAAGACATTCACAACAGCACATTTTCCAATTTTAGATTGAGTTAGCAAAAACATATCATGCAGAAAATCAACAGATTCCATTTGATCTAATTTGAAATTGTGCATTAAATTGCATTCCCAAAAATAGCTTAAATAATCTACAACAGTTAAGACTTTTAATTGGTAAATGAGTGTTGATTTGAACTGAGTATTAAATTTATCTAGAACATTGATCAACCCATTTAACTCTTTATGCCTGCAGCCCAAATATCTGAGTCCATGATCACAGTTCATTAAACTTTTCAAAAGTTTAAGTATATTTTCCTCTAGATGATCCTTGTCATTTGATTTGTCTAGTAGTTTTGTTAGACAGTTAATCAGTGATAAATCATCAAATAATCTATAAATAGTTGAATAAACATCAAAATGAGTTAACGCTGGAGTAAGCTCGAACTGTGCGTGAGCTTGTAAAAACCTTTTAGGACAACCCATTAAAATCGGAGCTTTAATATATGTAGTAGTTATTTCTGCCAAACATTCTTGCAATAACAATTCTTGGTTTGAATCCAAAGTTTTGATATCTGTATTCATTTTTTGTAGCAATTCATAAAAATGAATTTTCCTTAAAATACTTGTTATTAAAAAACATACCCGAGGCCTCTGGTGTATTGACAGTATTTTGAGTAACGTTTCATTTCCGTTGAGGTTATCAAAAACTTCATCACATATAAAAAGTCGTATAGGTTCTAAGCCATTGAGACTAGAATCTAACGCACGCAATATGTTTAGCTTCAGAGACAAACTCATATGTTCGACAAAAAATAGATTAATCAATTTATTGTGAATTTGATGGTGTTTAATTAGATGCTCAGATAAATCTTCATTGTAATGGCAGAGTCCTTCGATCAATTGAAGGCCAATTTTCAAACGACGAAGAATTAATGTCGACATCGAAACATGTTCCTTTGAAGCAGACTCGAAATCGAGTGTTACATTCACTAAAGAAAATAACTTATGACAATATTCTGAAAAATAAAATGTATTTTATAGTTATGAATAAATTATCTTTTGAAATTCTTCTTGTAATTAATATAACATAGGTTTCATACCTGGAATATTCAAAATGTGACTTAACGTTTTAGGCAAAATAATAACAGTTCGTTCAGCAGTAATAATCCATTTTTCGTTGATATCCATAATGTTTGATTGTAAATACTCCAAAGAATCCATGAGTTCAGCTACTTCGCTACATTTAGAACCATCGCCTAGTTTTCTATGTATATATTCAAATAATGATAATGATGGATCTTGGATAATCTATGGTAAACAAAAAAATATTGCAAAATTATAGTAAATACTATACCAAATTAAAACAAAAACAAATAGTTTACTTACTCGCAGAGGAGTGGCTTGGAACAGGGATGGGTCAAAATTTTGAACTATATCATCAGCGTATTCATTACAATTTTCTCCATCATCACTAGCCTAAAGTACAATATTAATTGAGTATAGTGACATCATGACAACTAATTATAAATTTATATTTGAGAACAGTACCAAAGCACCATCTTCTTCACTATCCATTGCAATATCGTCATCACTACTTATAGCTTCCAACAACATTTCTCCCTTCTTTTCGATTGGTATGTCCATATTACCAGTTTCTTTTTCATGTGTTTCAGTTGTTTTTGCAGTGTCATTTTGCATACCTAAAATGCAACGTTTCATTAAAAACTACACATACATTTAACTGCATCAAATTCAAGCCCGTGATAGTTCTGTAGGTACTTCAGTGCTAATATTATTTTGTAAAAATAAAACAATATTATCTTACCATCTTTGATGTGTGATTCTGTTTCTCCACTACAGTCTGTCACATACCGTTGTGCGATGACATTGTCACATGGTTCAATAATTTCTTGGATTTGTAATAAACTTTCATCTTTGACTATTGCAGTTGTAGTGTCGTCCATGGTTTTGAGTTTCTTGGACGGTTCGTTTTCACATTCGTCAGACTGGAAATGCAAATCCAACATAGAACCGTCGGGTTCCGGGCTATTATCCTCACCACAGTATGTTCTTTTCATTTTGCCATTTGAAAACGCCGACGGTGTCGACTACTGATGGCTATAATTTAGTAAGATATAGTAAGTTGTGACTTGAGACTGACTTCCAAGTTCTGAACGAATACTATATTCTTGTGGGCCGTAATTTTTGTCATAATCATTAAACACACACATCGAAGTATGAGCAAATAATTAATACTATAAACAACTAACGATGACAACACAGGACACTGTTAAGCTAATTCTAAGACCGTGCTGGCATTTTATACAAACTGGAAAGCGGCGAGCAATTGTCTATTTCTTATCAATATATTATTATCATTACAATAATATTATTATTTATTTCCGTTCGAGATTGCCGCTATAATAGTTGCCTATTTACTCCTTAAGGATTAACACGAACAATAACAATAATATAGTAAAATCATAGAACAATATAATACTTTGTTCGCCACCATTTTACAATTTACAACAATGTCCTATATTGTTGTTTATGGTATTAGAATTAGAATGATAAAGTAGTAGAAAGAAGTAGTTCGATTTTCAACTTTGAGTTATGAAAGCAAATTAGATCTAGTTTGTACTTTATGAAAGTCAAAATTGAAAATTCCCAGTACTTTTCTTAACTACCGAAAAAACTAAAAAAAAAAAATCAATGTATATCTATAATCTATACTACCATTTTTTAGTTTTTACTACCGATATCAACTAAACAATTTTAATTCGATTAAAAAGTTTTAAAATTTAATGCAAGGTTCCGCAAGAGTTGACTTATAAACATTTAAGTTTCAAATTTTCATACATTTTGACATTTATAAAAATCTCGAAAATGTACAAATTATTTGGTGGTAACAAATTCATAAAAAAAAGTTCCATGTAAATAGTTCATACTTTGACCATAAAATCGAAAAAAAATATTTTGAAAAATATTAAAAATACATATGTACAAATTGTTTTTATAAAAATTTAAAGTTCGAATTCAGAATTTCGACAAAATTTATCAAAATTAAAATTTAATAATTATTTTGTAGTTAAAAATTTATAAAATGTTCAACTTTTATAGCTAAGGATTAAAAATTTAAAACAAGGCTCCACGTAAATAGGTAAATATATAAAATACCTTACTCACAATAATATCATCAAATATAATTGGTAATATCATAGGGTGACTGACCGTTTTCGCTCAGAATCGTTTTTCTTATACATTGATATTATGTCATTGAATTCAAATTTAACACTATCCATTACGAGAGATGTGAGACTGAAAAGTTTCAGAAATTTTCAAGTGAAACTTTTCATGAAATTTGAAAAGTTACATGGCTATTGAAATGAAAAGTATTGAAACTTTTCAATTTTGTATTAACTATTCGACTATATTGACTTTCGCACGTTCTACCCAAAACATATTACCTATATTATTATTTACAATTCTTGTATGGTTAATATAACTGTCCATGTCGTATCCGCCGGTGTAATGCGTTATTTTATGATTTATTCGGCAGTTTTTGTCGCCTTTAGTGTTTGATGTCTTAAATATTTCTTGGAACATATTATAATATCCGTGTAGTGTTTATACTGCAGGTCTGCTCTGTACAAATGACTAACGAGTTTTTTTACTTAAAATATATATTTTAACGATTTTTTAGTCGTTAAATCTGTAACAATTGATTATACACACGACAAAACGAAAAAAAAAGAAACAATATTTTTTTGTTCACATCAAAATATTTTTATAAATTATAAATCAAAAATAATACAAAAATGTATAAACAATAATAATTTCAAAAAAATTAGCACATTGGCTATAAATATAATATTTTACATAATAATATAAAAATTATAAATCAAAAATAATACAAAAATGTATAAACAATAATAATTTCAAAAAAATTAGCACATTGGCTATAAATATAATATTTTACATAATAATATAAAAATTATAAATCAAAAATAATACAAAAATGTATAAACAATAATAATTTCAAAAAAACTAGCACATTGGCTATATTTTTACATAATAATAAAAGGAAAAAGAAAACGAAATTTTCAATAATATGTGAACAATTTGAGATGATTTAATATTTTAAAGAAAAAAAAATATACCTACGACGGACAGGAAACACAATAAACAAGGGGGGGGGAGGATGCGAGATGGCGTATTGGTGCGGAAATGCAATGTTGCTGGCCACTGGTCACCTCTGCACGTTCTCCGACCTGTCCCGCGGGTTGACGAGTGTCGCTGGCGCGTTTGCTGGGACGCCTGACGACCTTGCCCAGCCGGCGAGGCCAGACCGAGACGGCCACGGAAGCGACCACGGTTGATGGCGACGGACGGCGGCTAGTGCGCGATGTCGTGCGCTTTGACGGTCGACGGCGCGACGACTCGGCTGACGGACGGCGAAGACCAAGACACGGAGCGAGCGAATTGAGATTTTGTGCTGTGGAACCGGTAGGGACGAGCGAAGAGACCGATGTGGGATTTCCGCTGGGCAAAAAGGCGAGAGTCAGCGGACCACAACGCGATCCTTGACTCTCGGTAATTTTCGCCCTGGCGTTGTCCCTTCGGCCGCCAGACCCTGTGAAACAATTAAGTTTCCGCGAGTCCGGCATCGCTGACGTCCCCGTGTTCCTGCACGCAAATCTCCATACCACTCACCTCGCGCCGAAGTCTCCGCCGCTGCCGTCGTACCGAGTCGCCATCGCCGCCGTACTGGTCGGTGTACCGTACGGGGCGGAATCGTTGCCCGCGCCGGTACCTCTACTATAGCCGCCGTGTCGTCGCCGTCTTCCGTCGCCGCCGCTCCACGTGACCGTAACTGCAGTCGGGCGCTCGCCGAGCCGCCAGAGGGTCTCGCGCGTCAAGGACGACCGAGCGCGCTACGCCAGCGAACCCGTCGCGCCGCGAGTGGTCGGAGAACGTGCGCGGGTGACTTACCGCCGTGCACCGTCCGTGCTCTTTCTCGCATCCTCCCCCCCTCATTACGTCGCCGTCATCCTGTCCGTAGTTCTCATCCAAAACGTCGTCGAGCGGTCCGCCCTCGGGAGTCGGAGTGGGATCGACAGGCCCCGACTCCCGAGGACGGCGCGTCCCCACACGACGACGTACAACTGGTCGTCAGAAAAACGGATGGTCCTCTTCCGCTTCCGAAACGTTCGAACTGTCGTCCTCCTGGCCCGTGTTGTTGTTGCCGAGCGGTGCTGTCTCTGAGATCGGAGTAAGTTCCGATTCTGCTGCAGACGACAGCGCGTCGCCGCTCGGCAATCCATCACTGTGCAAGGAGACGGACTCCTCGGCGTTTTCGTCGAACTCCTGTCTGTCTGCGCCTCCAAGAATCGGATTTTGTCCTTCCGACTCCGGGGTCTGATCGTCGCCTGCACTTGCAGCAGTGGCGACCGAATCAATGGCAGACAAAAGAAGGGCAACTAAACCCGTGTTGTTGTTGCCGAGCGGTGCTGTCTCTGGGATCGGATCGAGCTCCGACTCTGCTGCAGAAGACAGCGCGTCGCCGCTCGGCAATCCATCACTGTGCAAGGAGACGTCCTCGGCGTTTTCGTCGAACTCCTGTCCATCTGCGCCTCCAAGAATCGGATTTTGTCATTCCGACTCCGGGGTCTGATCGTCGCCTGCACTTGCAGCAGTGGCGACCGAATCAATGGCAGACAGAAGAAGGGTAACTAAACCCACGAGGTATTCTTCGGTTTCGTCAGCGTGAGTGTCTTCCATTTTGCCGACTACAATGTCTTCTAAGATTTCGAGCAATATGGCGTTTACCGCGTTGCGGTCGATGTTATAATATACCTAGTTGGTTGCAATCTCTTATTTTTTGAGTGAAGACAATGTGTACGTGTACGTTAGGATTGAATAGAGAATTGGTAATGAGTTAAACACAAATATTCCAACGCAGAGACCGATCTCCGAAGAAATCTCCCGGACGACGACGTGTATTGCCTACTAGCCAGCTAGTATGTTTATCTTTCTCGTCGGCCCGCAGCATTAGATGAATTTCGAGCGCGTTAATTTTACTAAAATATAAGTTACTTTCTAATGTTTGGATACCTGACGAAAAGCTTGCATTTTCTACATCAGGATTCAGAAAATAGAAATTTGAAATTTAAATAAATCGGATAAAACGATTTCTCTGGTTATGATGTTACACTAATATTCAAGGATCAAGTTTCTGGAGTTGTGTGCATCAAATATTGTGCTATATTTTGTCATAATTAAATAATTTTACCGGCAAATGTGCCCATCAAAAACCCGGCGTATTAGTAACAAAAGTACAAAACTATAATATTAGAAATATTGGTTTTCAGTTATTGTCAGTAGTTATATTTATTGGTTCTGGACTGGTGCCAGACACCAGTTCAACACTAACATTTGAATACGACAAGATCATTGAAAGTGTCAAGTTTGGACACCGGTGTCTAAAAAATAAATACGGACTTGTGTCGGAACAGTGCCAGGGAAGCGTATTTATGGGGGAGGGGGGGCTATGTACCTATATATACGTATAATATATTTTATAGCTACTATGGTAACATACATATTATAACATATTGTTTAATCATTATAATTATATAATTTGTACATGATCTAAAAGTATAACTGATAAAGTGACAAGATTTAATGATAGAAAATGTCAAACTCCATGAACATAAAAACTGATGTAGAGGAGATAGTTCATTAGGAATATTATTGAGTGGGCTATGATGTTCTATTACATATAGCTTATAGGTAAATATAATTTCAATAAATGAAAAAAGGCAATAGAAATTTTCAACACGCATAATAACACAAGTCACAAAGTATCATAAGAACAATGTTTTTTCTTTGCTGAGAATTGTATTACCGTGTATTGCAATTTTCAACCAAAAGTTAGATATTTGTTGAAAAATTGATTCAGCACGTGCTAATCAAAACGTCGAAAATGGGAAAAAATTGATACCAGTTATTTAATTTTTTTGTTAAAAGTATTATTATTGTTTTTTTAATTATTTAAAAACATATCATTTGGTTTTAACCCCCCTCCCCTCCTTAGTTCATGGTTATAAGTATTTTTATATTGTTTTCTATAGCATAAAAATGGTATGATAATTTTTTCAGGTATATTTTCTATGTACAGTTCCGGCAACCTCACTTTTCATGATAATAGAGGGTTGAAAAAAAGACGACATTAATTGATAACGACACTTAATTAATAATTATTTATACTATTTGATATGTTATTTCATATTTTTATCAAAATTGTTATTTGTTATTATTATTAATCTCTAGGCTGGGGCGACGGTCACGGGGCGGAATCGAGACTGTGCTTGTAAGTAATTAAGATAAACTTATCGCGTTCCGAATTTCTAATATGCAGATAAAAAATTAAAATATCACAGAAGACAGAACAGACCAAATACCAATAATATTATGTCGACTTCCATAAAATGTCAATGCGCCTTTGAACATGACCGAATATGTTCATATGCATTGCTATGATGTAATACACTGTGAGTACCTAATACCTACTACCTAAATCAATTTAAATCAATCTACTTATCGAACAATGGCAAAAAAAAACGTTAGAAACGTTATTAAAAAATTGGAATCGTCCAGTGTGTTGATCAATCCATCGAATCCAACCGACTACAAAGCGCCAAGTGCTTTCATTCAAACAGAAGCAAACAAGGATCCAGAACTCATACCGCATTGCTTCAGCTCATTTTGCTATTTGGGCCTGTTCGTGTGGCTCTTGTTGGATAGAAACTACAATTTATTAATCGATCGCAACTCAATGATCATTATTGTTACATGTTACACAATTGAATTCGCTAAATTTGCCTGCCATTCTTATCTAGTCAGTAGAATAACAAATCAAATCAAGCCAAAAGTCAATCCTATATTCTGGGCACTACAGTTTATAGTTTCCACTGTGCTAGCAGTGGGCGTATCATATTTATTTTCAATTCTCTTTGGCGCACCATTGACTACTAAACAAGAACAAACTTTTGTATTTTCTGTACTCGCAACAGCACTCATAATTACACCCACTGCCATTCAATTAGGATCAAATATATTGCCATTACTATTAACTGATTGTTTTGAGACAGAATTCGATAGCACTGTTGAAGTATTTGAAAAGAACAATTTTCGAGCAACTATTTTAGGAGGGTTCATTGGTGCAGCAGTAATACCATTCGATTGGGAAACTGAATGGCAACGATGGCCAATTCCATGTTCAGTTGGATTAATAGCTGGACATTTGTTAGCTAATGTTTACGAAATAATATGCTGGCAGTTTAAAACATTGAAAAAATATTCTGTTAAAAAAAATAAATTTTAATTGTTATAGTTCAACAACTTTTTTATTCATATTAGAAATGTATGACCAGCATTTGTACTTTTACATATTAAAAAGAAACTAACTAGATATCCTATCGTATTGCACAGTTGTACAAATAGTTAATATTAAAAACAAAATAGGTACAAAAGTTTTAATTTTAGAAATGTTAAACTACTTTACTTAACACATTCATTGTGTATCATATTTGTATATATTTGTTGTCTTGTTCCTGTGCTGAAAATATTTTTTAACAATTGAATAATTGCATTTTGATGTACAACTTGCTAGTACGTAAGAAATAATACTTGTAGGAGACACTGATCAAAACCAAACCAAATAGTTGTAATGCTGACCAAGTTATGGTGCATTGATTAGCAAGGTACAAGACATTTAGCATATGTGAACTATGATCTGAATGATGCCAATTGACATTGTGCACAATGACCGTGTTAATATGTAAAAAGTATTATTTCTGGTTTTATCCACATTATTATATATGCCATACCGCAAAGTTTTTTTTTTAAATTTTAAATTGTAAGCAATATTTATTTCAAATTTTACAGTTTTTTAATAATTTTTGTACAATTTTAAACTTACTGTGGTTACTTTTTTTATTATGTATAACTTCAGAACAATCAAAGAAAATTTATAATGTTGGATAGAAGTGCCCAGTAAGTATTCATGGTAACTTTTAACATCAATCAACATAAAACATTCAGAATACTATTGAAACGGTTGAACATAATATTTAATATCCTCGCAGCCAATGTTTTAATTATAAAAACTATTATACATTTTCATAAATAATTAACAAGTTTAATAGGTATGATAGTAGTATAATGTTAATTGTGTAGTTTTAACTTGTAGCATTATAATAAGTTTATTTTTTGTTCCTTGGTTTTTACTTAAAAATATAATGATTTGTGAATCATTTGTAAAAATATTTAATTATTTGTTTTGTATTTCTAATATGGTTTTATTGAATACACATTTTATACTATTTTCTTTTACTTTATTTTGTAGTTTAATTCTGAACTAAAACTCAAGAACTGTACGAATACTGAAAAAAAAAAAAAAATGTGATTAATTTTATAGAAAACCCAATTAATATTATTATATGTTTTAAAATAACAACTACCTTTTTCCTGAGTGCAGTAATTCAAATCCTTCATTGATAGATTCAAATGGGAGTTTATGGCTTACAAACTCGTCTAACATTAGATTTTTATCCAAGTATTTTAAAACTAATTCAGGAATACTCTCTTTACTTTTCCATCCTTGAAATAATAATTTTTAATAATATTAGCATTGATTTTATAATACACAGATATCTTAATGTACATCTGGAAGAGTTAAAACAATTAAGATACCTCCAAATGCAGTTCCTTTCCATGTACGTCCAGTGACAAGCTGAAAAGGTCTTGTAGAAATTTCTTGGCCAGCAGCAGCAACTCCAATAATTACAGATACACCCCAACCTTTATGACAAGCTTCTAATGCAGCCCTCTGCGAAAATAAATAAAATTACTTTTCTATGAAAAATATAATATATATTTGTATTTCACTTGCCATTGTTTTAACATTTCCGATACATTCAAATGTATAGTCAAGTCCACCATCAGTCATCTCAATAAGAACATCTTGTATAGGTTTTTCATACTTCAACGGATTTACAAAATCAGTAGCACCAAATAATTTAGCTAAAAAGTTAGACAAATTATAATATTAATGATTTTTTAGGGCTTTTTTATCTAATAAACAGAAATGATATACACCTAATTCAAATTTGCTTTCATTTAAATCTACACCAATGATTTTCTTTGCACCGGCAGCTTTACAACCCATTATCACTGCCAACCCTACAGCCCCTAAGCCAAAAATGGCACATGTTGAATCTGGTTCGACTTTTGCGGTGTTTAGAGCTGCTCCAAATCCAGTTGAAACACCACATCCCAAAAGACAAATTTTGTCAAAAGATGCATTGGAATCTACCTAGATAAAATAATAACAGTAATTGATAATTAAATAACATTATTTTCATTAAAATGAAATAGTTTTTTTTACAGCTAGAAATATAACTTTAGTGAGTTACTTATTTAGTTTTAATTAATTTCATGATTTATATTTTTATTTGTTAATTTATAACTATCATTATTTTATTTTGATAATACCATGGTGTATATTTTGTATAATATAATATACTCAATAATAATACTTAATGTATACTAAGGCCACTGAGAGAACACTACTCCGTCGCGCATCCAAATGATCAAGTTCCGTGGATTTGTACCCAAATTTCTACCTCTCTACTACCTAGTCGCCACCGTTAATTCTCCCACTTGCCAGCGTTTGGGTAGGTTTAGGGGAGGGAATGGACGAGTTTTAGTAGCCGCCCAAAAGTGTTCTCTTGGTGATTTTAGTATATATAATATCAACTATAATAATTTGATAATAATGTATTACCTTGCATAATGAAATATCAGCTACCACTGTGTATTCGCTAAAAGTTGAGCATCCCATGAAATGGTATAGAGATTGTCCTTTGCAAGTAAAACGAGAAGTATTGTCGGGCATTTTACCTTGACCTTGAGTAACTCTAATTTTACTACATACATTAGTTTTTGGAGATAAACAAAATTTACAATCTCCGCACTGTGGAATGTATAAAGGAATGACATGATCCCCTAAAACATTATTTTTAGCATATTAACATCAGTGAAAAAATGTTTAATAGTATATAATATCAACCTGGTTGGAATTCTACGACATTTGGACCAACACTTTCAACAATTCCTGCTCCTTCGTGACCCAAAATACAAGGGAAATTTCCTTCTGGATCATGACCATCCATGGTATATGCATCGGTATGACATATAGCTGTGGCAAGAATTTTTACTCTAACCTCATTTTCCTTTGGTGGCGCTACTTCAACTTCTTCAAGAGTTAATGGTTTCTTTGCCTCCCAAGCAACAGCCGCCTTACATTTAATAACCTGAAAAATGAAATCATAACTTATTAGTATTTTATACATCACTATAAAATTGTATTCTCGATTTTGTACCTTTCCAACAGTATCTGCCATAGTGTTTGAATTATGCCTGGAGTTGCAGTGTGTACTTGGACAATTATAATTGTAGGGTAGTATAAACTTATATAACTAAACAAAAATTGTTATACTGACATAAAGTGACAAGGCCACAAGCTTTTAAGTTATATAAAGTAGAATACTATTAGCTTACATCAGCCATCAATTATTTAACTCTTATCAAAATTAACAATCAACAGTGGTTGTTATAAATGTATATCAGTGCATGGCACCAAAAGAATAATTTGTCAAGAATATTAAATTACCTCTAACAAATACTGAATAAAAACTATTGTTATATTATCTTTGTAAAAACATATATATTTAATGGTACTCAATAAATAATTATTTAAACATTAATATATGTGATCATATTATTGACATTTGCTTTTAAATGTTTAATGTATTTTTAAACGAACTGATAATTTTCTGTAGGTGTAATATTATGCACAATACGATTATAAATTATTATAAAATATAGCATTGATCTACGACGGTTGGTAATAGGTCGGAACATTTCTCTCGGAACCCTATTGCTCACAAAGTTCACTTTCCAAAACCACCTCGGCAATTGGGACTACTTTCGATCGGTTCGTCTTTCCACTGGGCCGGAGCTTTGGCCACTATAGACAAAGCGTGTACGCCGGACTTGAGCTCATCCGTCAGTATCGCGTTTACCAAACGGTGTCTCTGTAACAAGATTAGGTTTTTTGATCAGGTTCTGTCGTTATACACGTACATACCTCCTAGACCTATACCTTAATCAAGGGCATGCCTTCGAATTCATCGGATACAATAACGACTTTGAAATGCGTTTCCGAGTCTTTTGGTACATTGTGCATGTGTGACTCGTTGATGAGTTGCAACACTTTTGGGTTGAATCGGTTTTGCAATTTCGTTCGGATACAATTTTCAACGCACTTGGATGCCGTCGACATCATAATGCTAAACTTGGGTCTAGTGATTAGAATTTAGAAAATTATATTCAGAAGAATTTCTTTTGTCTATAATTATATTGCAACGCTCATATTATTTTAAAGCCACGGGTAAAGTCCTCTATATTACTAAAGTTTAAGAATTTGTCCCGTGAACTTACAATCGCGAAGACGTGAATCGTGATTCGTGATAAACGATAACAAAGTGTAAACATTTACTGGTTAGTGGGTATAAACCATAGATAATAAAGAAATCTTTATTACTCTATGGTATAAACCCAGAAATATAATCATGGGTTTTGTCAACTACAGTCAGAGGTATCAGAACAATATGGTATCACCACTCACCAGCTCTAGATACTATCTTAAAATCGTGGATGTGGCTAACCTGAATGGTTCAATAACATAACCTCGAATAATTAGAGCGTAATAAAGTGGATATATTATTATTATGAAAACTCTTTATCAGAAACAATGAAACCTCAAAGGCTCTAACCATAACATAACACAAGTTGTAATGTGTACTGTGTAGTCTAGTATTCTAGTTGCGGGTATAGTTACGTTTGTTATAAATAAAAATAATAAATATGTATTGTTTTGATTTACCATTTATATAAAACTTAATATTATAATATTTTCAATCGGTAACTCTGCACAATTATTGTTTATGATTCGTTTTCAACCGTAAAATGGATGCAGATTTCGTTCAGTTACACAGAGCGACTTGTTTTTTTTTACTGTTATAGCTTTGTGGTAGTGTAAGATCGCTTTCTCTATTTTTAAGTTAAAAAACAATGGAAAATGGACTTGGATTTATTTGATGAACACAGTGATTGCTCTAGTGAACTATCAGAAACGCGATCGGAACTCGAAGCACGAATCTATGGCATTATCCACCATAACGATTTTTCAGGGACATCGGAGTCACCATTCATTGATCCAAAGTATGGTGTAGAATTCAATTCCAATGGTGAAATTGTTGTGTTTCTCAAAGATCCAGCCGATATAGTTATCGACTCCACCGTTAATCTATCTGAGGTGTGTAAAAATAGTGTTATACCAACAATTACTTTAGATGATGACGACATTGAAACTTCTCAAGGTATCACTAGTTTAATAAATGATACCGAATTTATTGAAACAAGTTTAAAAAAAAAAAAGAAGAAAAAAAAGAAAAAGAAAAATGTAAATGATGAAAGTATTGAGGAGTATATTAATATTATTAAAAGTACTGATGCGTTGAAAGAATATAAAGAAAAAAGTGGGTTAAATAAAATGAATACTAAAACTAGTAGTGCTCATAAAGTTTCTCTAAACGTATCTTTGAATAATGAACGAGCAACACCAATGACCGCTAGTGAAATTTTGAAACAATATCGTATTGGAAAACCAACTGAATGTAGTTTATGGTATAGATGCCCAAAAACATGGACTCCAGATATGGTTAAATTTTATACTAAAATTCAAAAGTCAAAACGAAATTATGACTGTAGAGAAGAACTTAACAAAATTAAAGGTAAATTCTTGTTTTTTTTTTTTTTTTTGAATCTGTTAATAATTTCAATATTTTACAAATTTAGAAAAATATGGTTCTAATCCAGTTGATTGGTCTTTGGATCCCATGGATGTATATAAATATAATTCAAATACACCTAGAATGAGATGTAATATTTGTAGACAATTCGGCCATACTGGGTATAATTGCAAGGATCAATATAAACCTCCAATTTGTATTATGTGTGGAGTGGAAGGACATCATTTTCATAGCTGTAATAAAAAAATATGTCTATCGGTAAGTTTTATTTGATTCTAATAAACAATTTTTAAAATAATATTTATTATAGGTTGTTAGAAAAATTGTATTGAAAGATAAAAAATTGATCTTATTAATATCTGTTTAATAGGACGTCGCACCCGCATATGTTGTCTCTGTCTTACACATGTTTGACATACCAAATTTTACGTTCAGCAGATCACGTTGTGCTCCGTCATACATAATATTCATAGTATTTTAAAATTGTAAATTGTTTGTACTTCTTAAAATACACATAAATCACTTTGAAATTAAAATATAACCAATGCCCTAGATAATAATCTTACCTTTACATTTTATAAGAAGTCAATTCATTCTAATTTTTAAGCGTGATCTGCTAAGTGTGTGCGTCGTCATCATCCAAAAATGTATTATATCTTTGAAAAAGTCTACATGTTATTGTATTGTTATTTGTTACTATACTCTATTTCAATTAATTTTGCTAAGTTTGAAAAAACTGTGCAGCCTCTGAATGGTAGAATCGCTGTGATTAGCTGCAGATAGTCAGTCTCGCCGACTGCAGCCTATGAGACTACAAATGCACAAGCCGCGACACGTTTCTGTTGGGATTTTTTTCCAGACTTATTTAGAACAGAGTATACTTACAAGTAGTTGTTACAGTTATAACATGATATCTTACATTATGTATGGACATTGGACATTTTAATTTTACATTTTTACCATTCAGTGCTCATAACATTATGTCCTTAAGAGGACGTCACACCCGCATGTGTTGTCTTCGTCTTACACACGTACAACAGATAAAACGCGTTTATATAGTCTGAGTAGAACTCGCTCAATTTTGGTTCTAGAGTAAATGTACCTGTCTTAAAATTGAACTGTGACAATATTTCTGAGGGCAAGTCGTTGGGTTTTTTTTAAAAATTTAAATTTTGAAAAGTTAAAGATAATTTAAAAATGTTGACATTTTTTCTATTTCTATATGTTATAAATTTATAATGAACAATGGAGAAACCGCAATGACTTGCCCTCAGAATTATTATCAGAATTCAATTATATAATAAGTATTTTTACTCTAAAACCAAAATTGAGCGAGTTTTCTTCAGACTGCGTAAACGTGTTTTGTCTATGTTGTATGTGTGTAAGACGGAGCAACGCATGCGGGTGTGACATTCACTTAACCTACGTGCCTAGAAGACAAATAGTAAATTGGGCTTTTTTTGCATCTTAATTTAATTGTATTACCTAGTATTTGAAACTAGTTATAATTATGCTCAAGAACCTATACTATTTAAATTTATCTATTAATCAAATTGCTTTATGTTTTAGTGTGGAACTTGGCAAAAAAATTTTACAAATAATTGTAGTATTTGTTTATCAATGATCAGAGTCAAATGTAGTATGTGTAATGATGTAGGTCATGAATCAAGTAATTGCACAGAAACCTGGCGTCAATTTCATAGTACTGTAAGTATTAACAGATTATAATATTAAACACTAAAAATAATTACTATTTATAGTGTTAGACTCTTAGATCATATACTATGGATGGACCCATCTCGGCTGTATAAACAATTTGAAGCACATATAAGTGATGAGTAAGAGTCTCTAACTGAGATTCTTAATGTGCGCATGCATTAGGCGAATCATAGCATATTTAACTGTTGGTTTATATTTATATATATATCAGATAAATATGTGATATATATCTTTGTGCACATGTCATGCGCACATCAAGCATATCAGTCAGAAATTTGTCGCTAATACTATATGCTTCAAGTTATCAGGGCATGGGTCCAACCATACTATACCATATTATAATCTACAAATATAAAATATAAATTATTTTAAAAAATAAATTGATAGTAATTATAAAACTTTTATTTGGTTATGTTTTAGATTTCTACTGCACCAGAACCTGAAAGTAACGAATTTGCTCAATCTACTTCTAGATCAAATACTGAGTCAAGGAAATCTACTACAAGAAAGTCTGAATCTTCATTGACATTAACTCCCAATGTCAAAGAGAAAAGTAAAAATAGTCCAAAATCTGTTGATTCTGGTAAAACTAAAAAAGCAAAACGATTGCAAGCCAAGGCAAAACATTCAAAAAATAAAAAAAAAAGTAATCTCACAATTTCTGATAACGAATCCATAAATATTGATGTTAATATACAAGATGTTACATTGCAACGTACTCTTACAAAAAGAAATTTTTTCAAGAAAAAAAAATTAAGTGTCAACAGTTAAATACAAACATTTGAGAATTGACAATTCAAATGACTATTTACTTAAAAATAATAGATTAGATTTTTAATCTGTTAACCCATATTGATTTTTTTTATTTAGTGATACTCTTAAGTATCCGTTGTTTAGTATAATATTATATTAAGCTTAATATAATCTAGTGTAGATAGATTTATTACATTTAATTGTGTCTTCAGTGGATCTGTATGACGCTATAGTATTAAATATATTAATGTTGTAATATCCGATAGTCCGGTCTCTGATGTCGCAAATTTTAGTATTTTATGATATCATGTAATTATTTGGTAACAATTTATTGTGGCAAAGTTTTTTTAATGAATCCTAGGAAATTTTAATATTTTATCATTTTAAATTATCAATGTATTACCTATATTACATTTCCATAATTGCTCACTTCAAAAAATAGTTTAGATTTCTAATATAAATCTGTATTTATTTAGTTACCCTAAGGTCTGCATAAATATTTAGCATTAAATTTGATATAGAAGATGGATGGAATATGATATTGATAATATTAAATTGCTAAAATATTGCTAAACTTTTTGTCTTACATTAGTGTACTAATTTGTACAACTTCTTTATCTATTTTAATTTTTGTCCCAAACTTTTCTAAATACAACTATATTTGGAGAGTTTTTTTGGGAAATAAATCATAGAAAAATGTAAATTATTAATTTTTTTGACAATCCAAGACAAAATATTTAAATACAGTGTGGTAATATGTATAATGAATTCAATTATAAAAAATAAATGTGATGAAATTATTTTATGTTGTATTCTACTGAGTGCTCCTTTTTTGTCTATTATAGTTATAATACATATTTTCACATTATATAAAAAAAATCATTTTTTTTTTTTGTTGGGGGGGTTATAAAAATTTTGTTATATATTTTTTTTCATATTATGAAGTTAGTTAAGGAAAAAAAAAAGATTTAAAAGATTTAAACACAAACACAATAGTTAACAAAACAAATTATATTTTATTTATTTAATAAATATTAAATAAGAATGTATTTACAGAATATATTATTGAAAATAACATGAATATTTGTACATAACAACATTATTATAGTTCTAATATTCCATCCTGGTCCAATTCCGATAGATTGTCAGCGGACAACGACACATGAATAGAGTCTCCGAGCAAATCGGTTATGTCGTCGTACCTAAACAAATTAAATTATTAGGTATAAACTTATAAATTATAATTAAATATAAGATATTAATGTGAAAATATATATTTATTTTTTAAATAAAAGGATATGGATAATGTATACCTCTTCCAATATTTTACTTCCATGACTAATCTATTAATAGTGTGTTAAAAACTTCATACCAACTCTTGATTTTAGATTTTCGAGCATAATGATACCTCTTTATACTTTGTTCCTTCTTACACCAAAGGCTTTAATCTATTTCCGCACCAAGGATGTTAGGATTATTAAGAGTATACAACTAATTTTGTATTTAACAGTGAGTACCTTAATCTAATCTACGGGCATTGCACATCATATTATATATTATGTTTTGTGTTTAATTTACACCAATTTATATAATATTGTATTATAGTTTTAATTTAATTTTAATTGCAATTCCTTGTTTTTAATTAAGTACCATTGTAACAGTTTAGTAATAATAGCTACAAATAATAATACAAAATTAAGTATCATAATTGTTATTAACATTGTCATGATGTAATGATGTAAAAAATTGAATAAATAAGAAGCATTGGGGGTATAATAATCTTGTTCTTGAAGTCACATATCATATTGTACTAGAATACTTCTAAATACCTATTTTAAATCAGTGATTATTAAAAAGTTACACGTTTCTGAAAAAAAAAAAAAATGGATCTGTGCCATTATACTACAAATTTATTTGGATTTATTTCAACTAAGTTGGTAGGCACTAGGCACTCTCCACTGCTCAAAATTTCAATTTACAAACCCCACAAGGACTTTTTTTTACTATAGATACACTGAAGTATTGTTTATTTAAAATTATCAACCACGGAATATTGTATAAAAATTTTAGATTTGACTTTAGACACCTTTTGCAGTGACTGCAGATATTTAATCTGACATTTCACCAGACAAATTACTCATAAGTGCTCATACATAATACATTTTTGTCGCATACCTTCACTGTCCTATATATATTAGGCTTCTTCAACGATATATTTTTGAATATCTCGTTGAAGAAGCCTAATATATTTACGTAGGTACAATACTACAACCACGAAACGGTTTTAAATTAATAATTAATTAATTAACTCTTACAGGCAGGTGTATTGATAAATTCAATGAAATAGTATATTATAATCACAGTAAATTTAAACCGTCAAAGCAGAGTATGAGTTGTCGCCGACATACTGACTGTATTGATATGCCTGCACACTTCACACAACATTCGATGGCGGGATACGGATTTTTTTTGTCGAGTGACAGAAGACGGAACTACAATTGCCTAGGTACCTATCACCTATATATATTTATAGGTATCTATCAAAACTATTTTTACAACTAAACTCGAGGGAAATTTCTTTTATAATGGATAATATGATGTGATATGTTGACAGCAGTATATAGCCTACCTGGTGCATTATAATATAATAATATATAAACTAGAGTAAAGTTTTTCATATTTTGCAGCGCTCGGTAGCGGAAATCGTCCCAGATAGATAGATGGGGGGGGGGGGAAATCCCCGAAAGAAAAAACCATTATTGTGTACAAGAGTAAACAACAGCACACACACACACACACACATGGCGTGTAGTATACGTTCTATGTAATATTATTATTTTCCATCTCACTTACTGGTCGTACGACGTGGACGCTTGTCCTTTGGGCACAATAACAAAGTCCGAACGTTTCTGCGCGAAGTCTTTGAACGTGATGACTACGTATAAAAATGATAGCCACAACAGCAGGGCACCTGTATGAAAAGCGTTACACAAATTGTGAGTATACGTATACTGTACATTTATTAGAATTTATTTCAAACAAGGAATAGGTACGTGGTTTGCCGGCCGTTTCGTTTGTGTCCCCGTCGATATAACTTTTATAACTTTTTTTTGTTTCCAAGATAGTTTATATATTAAAATATAGAGTTTGTTTTCTTTACTATAGTAGTAGTTCTCTCTACAGCGAGTCAGACAAAGCTAGTTTTTCTTTGACTATTTTTAAAAACAAGTTTTAGTTAAATTAGGCTGTCGTAAAAAAAATATACTACCGCAGCAAACTGAAAAAAAAATGCGTGTTAAAAAGTGGGAAAAAACGAGTCGTCGTCGACCGGGGACACGAGTGGCGAGACACACCTGTGAATAGTAATAGGTAATTCTATATATTATATTATAGATTATTATTCAATATATTATAAGCTGTAGAAAGTTGTACAGACAACTGTAATCCGTGGCGTATTTAGAGGGAGGGGAGGGGGGCTTGAGGCCAGGGCGACACTTTTTTTTTATATATAATATGTAAAACCATAGACGTATAATATAATATTAATATTAATATATTATACTATACGTCTGTGTGTAACACTATACATAATATATTCTTATATATAGGCTTTCAGGCTGCATCGTCTGACTGCTCGGGAAAAAAATGAACCATAATACTATACTACAGATTATTCCTGCGACGCTCGGCGAGACATAATAATTTATCAATTGTCAAGTGGGTTGTGTCGGGTTGGAGACAAATCCTACCGAGATGGGCAATCCGCCTGCGGAGGATTGGCTACAGCGTTTGGCTTGTTTCGCGGCTTAAGTAATGTATAATCAATTCAGTTTAGACTGTAGGTAGGTTTGTCTGGCCGCGAGGTCCGAAAATCAACGACCAAAATATTGTGTAAACATCACGGTCAACACGTCGAGCGAGCGGTTCCGTAGGAGTTTTTTTTAAAAAAATCTGCAAAAACCGGGCAGATGCACTATTCACTGGTGAAATCCTACTTGATCGATCAATTTTTTGGAGTCAAATGTTGGGTGTATAAAACTATGCCTTAAAACCTAATGCACTATAAATAACAAAAAAAAAAAAAACGGCTGGATGGTTGGACAATTAATGATTCTAGAGCCACCCCGTGAAAAAAATTGGGAAGTTCTAATTTATACCCTAGAGTAATGAACAAAAAAACAATGACATTTTTAAAAGGGAACTTCATTGCCCGTGACAGCCAAATTAATTGATAAGTAACTGGTTCTTCTTCCATGTAACCAATGGCTACCAGAAATAAAAGAAAAAAACAAAATCCAATTTTCGTATTTGAAAGACAAAATCCATGTATCAGAACAGTACAGTATAGTGCTAGTACTTACTACATAGTACTTGCTTCGGCGCAAATTTATTGCCTGTCGAAGTCAAGAAGGTCGATAATTTTTATACGAATCGCCTCCCGTACCGATGTTCACTAAAGTCTATCGTAAATGAAAGTAATTGTCTATGACTCCCAAAGTGCAGATAATAAAGTATGTATACCTAAGTGATTCAACATTTTTATTATTTTAAATAATTTTACTTGGTGGTCAGGTAGATATGAAGTTCTTTCTAGACTTATAATAAAACCTCGATGTTTAGTACCTATAATAAAATAGAAATATATGTATAGGTACTATAGGTTAGGTTAAAGTATAAGACAAATTGTAATCATTATTATGTAATATTATAATGTTACTGAAAATTTCATTTTGTATAACATTACAACATAAGGATTATATATTATACTAAGTAAGTATATGCATAAATTGATTTATTTACGTGGTGATGTGGTATAATTTAGTGAAGTTTAAGATCCACTACTTCATTGTACATGGGAATCGGGAGGCAAATAGTGTGAACATTTTTGGGAAGCATTAATATTATTATGAATTACTTGATCATCGGCATCAGACTGAGGCTTGAGCCACTCTATATAGGGATTTAATTTCGAGATAAAACAAACCTAAAACACTCTCCTGAGTCCTGGTCGCAATGAACCTATTGAATATTGATGTACATTTCATTGGTCTAGCATAGGCTAAGACCCCTTACCCCCCCCCCCCCCCCGTGATCTGCGCCTATGTGGTCTATTTAGTTGAGAAAAGTGAACAAAACTCAATTTCATAAATTTATTTAGCTACCTACATTTTATTGGTTGATTACTATGAAATAATATTATTATTATGAACCCTTATTTCTAAACGAGCTATAATTGTATAATCATTATTCATTATAGGAAGACTTACATTTTTACAATCTACATTTAACGTTAATTAATTTATAATTAATCTTTTTAAGTTACATAATAATGATTGCCATATTATTTTGTTGTTGAAATTTAATTAATAATTCATATTTTTTTCATTGTTAAATCGTTTTTTTCTATTATTCAATTGTATTATTATATGGGTACTCTTAGCATGAACAAGATTGTGTTTTATTTTTAAAAATCGAAAACTATTTAATTTTTTTTTTGTGGAGGAGGTGATGGTAGGGAAATTTGTAGCGGTCGAATCTCTTATATTACAATACAGTATCTACAATATACGATAGGTATAAATCGCTGAAACCGGACATATATTATGATAATGTATTATTAACATATATTTATACAGAAAAGCGGTACCTGCTATGTTAGAAAGCCACAGACCGTGTGGCCATAAAAAGAACACCAGCGAGAAAACTGTGTACAGCAGTGATTTCTTCCAAAGCCTCAACCACAGCACTATTTCCCAAACGTTGAATATCGGACTGAATTCGTTTCTATAACATACATAAAAAAAAGTATGGTCATAAAATACTGCATAAAAGTATTGTGATGTTTATTTATTTACACATTATATAGGTAGAACGGTGCATAATATTATACCTCATGTCCTTATATAGCTAGGTAGGCAGTCGCCTAGTTAGGATTTTTTTTTATGGAATTAATTAAATTTTATACTTAAATATAACTTTTTTTTTTTTTTAGGGGGGGAGCTCTTTACATACTGCTCTCCATTGTGTAGTCATCAATCTTCATAATATTTACAATATCAAACATGGTGACATACGAGTATATTTCGTAGAAATCTAAAGCACACATTAAATATATATTTTTTGCATAAAATGGCCCAAGAGGGAGGGGGGAGTATTTCAACACCTAAAACACTCCCTCTCCTGTTTAAGCCACTGTAAGTAGGTATGTTAACGTAAAGTGCTTTGTCGCCACCATAGGGAGTGATTAGCGCCAAGGTTGGATTTGGACATTTTGCGCCCGAGGCATATTATACTATAGTAAGTACCTAGTAATATTCTCGCCTTTAAAATATAAATTATAATTTATTAAAATGTATAGGTATACATTAAAAATACATAATTATAAACATTATATATTTGTATAATAATATACATAATATTATTCTATTATATAATAATATACTTACCTATTGACTGTTAGCCAATATTTCTAAGGATATTTTTCATACATTTATATTACGCCATTAGTGATTAGTAATTTATTTTTCTATTAATAATACGGTATGTTGAACTAATTTTAGCTAAAAATAAATTATATTATTATATTATCTATCTATGGCGTTTTACAAGCCATTTAGGCCCATTTCCGCCACAACCACTTGCCTCCACTGACCTCTTTCCTTAGCCAGTTCAACTCCGTTCTCAATTCCAAGCTTTATAGCTTAATACCTGTTACTGACTTATAAGTTATAATATAAGTCAATACTCAACTGTTAGTACCGACGTTATAGGTACCTATAAATGGTGTAAATAGGTTCGTCGTATAAACACCATACAATTAACCTAAATATTTTGAACATTTAATTCTGTATAAGAGAACGGATAGTTAAACATACCTATAATACCATAGGCGTAAATTTGGTTTACGGGGGGTTAGAAATATGAATTAACACGTATTAACAAAATGTATTGTATACTTATGAGGTTAAGTTAGAAAATACTTGGGGGAGGGGGCTTCAAGAGTTTTTGCCCCCTCTCAGATTACGTAGATAAATGCATAATACACTATACACATTTAGGTAGTGACAAAAAGTTTCAAGTTTCTTCGAATAATATATTTTTTTTTTAGTAACAGCAAAATAACTTACTATAATTGCTGTTTTTCTTTAAATATCCAATTTTGACAACATCCGCACTTGAAATTTCTATTAAAAATATTGCAAACTTAGATAGCGTCAAAATACAAGAGTTTTGGTTTAATTCTACAAATTTCAATAGTAAATTTGTTTCGTATCGCATTGATGTGGCAGGCATCTACGTACAATAAATGCAGTAGAACGACGTTTGACGGAATATTCTATGCATTAACATAATATTATTTAGCTAGGCCCCCTCAAATTATTCCCAAGCCCTCCACATTATGTTTACGTTTGACAAATATAATTATTAATAATTTAGTTATATAAATAATTTACCTATTGGCCATTACAATTACCTAAATAATATATAATTATAATATGGAAACAATTTGGTATTACTATTATTATTTTAAAATCGGTTTTTATTTTGGCCTATTTTCGAACTTTGGTATTAGTTTTTATATTGATCGGGTCGTAGACCGTAAAGACATCTAAGACAATGAAAAAAATGTATTTTATAAAAGCTACTTCCTTTAAACAGAATTTAAAAAGGTCATCACATTTTTGATTTTTGCTGTTTCGGAAATATTATGTTTGATTATTATTAATAACTGTAATTTATATAATATGTTTGTTAACATTATTGTTTTTTGCGCAGATAATATTGATCGAGATGATTATAAAGAAAACAAAAATATTTAATATTCGATTATAATATTATTTACATCGACGTAGCCATTAATCCACTAGGTATAGGTATACCTAAATGTATATTGTAATGTATATTATGGTTCTTGTACGACTTTGTTTGCCCCTTTAAATGTAAGCTTTATTAAAAATAAATTACCCCACCCCCATACAAATTGGACTAAATCACCGTTTATGATAATATTGGTAGCGGGTATTATTTTAAGTTCCGACTGAAATCATACTATAGAATAAATTATTAGTGCCCGTTCGCTGTTACGTATTAATATATTTACTATATTATAGACCAACGGTTGAGAATCTATAAAAATACACCAATTACCATTTACCAATACGGCAATTCCTGTACAGTATATTAGTAAATATATTTTTTTAATAACACGTTATTATAATATTGTCGGTAAAGTCGTATGACCTAGGTGAATTGATATCAATATTGCGCCGGGCTATATTTTCACGGCCCATAATAAAAATAATAAATTTCTGAAATAGCTGATAATATATATAGATAATAATAAATCAATGATATTATGTACCTGTTTTGCCCGCAGCTAAACAGACGACTTTCCTAGCTCCTACTCGATAAAAGTTCTTAACTACCTATTACAATATTATACATTACTCCATATTGTTTAGTTTCCGTTGTTCGATTGTGTAAGTAACAATACAATATTATAATATAGCGTAAAATGGTAAAATCGCAGTTTTCTGTCTATGTAATTTTTATGTCTTCAAAATAAAAATGCCACCATTCACTAATATATATACCAGATTATACGTCATACACTAGTGTGTGGTGTACTGGTGTGTATAATTTATATGACATATCTTTACTCGATCGTAACGGGTTTTATCTTGTGATGTTTAGACTGAAGTTGCCTTAAAATTAATGAAATGTAATATATTTATTTTACTGGATAGACGTAGGTATAGTTTACATAACATATTAGTGTATTTTTTTTTGTCTATCATGCTTTTACTTTAAACCTTCAGAATATTTATAAGGCACCTACCTATATATTTAAAATCTTATCTATTGTATAATAATGTTAAAATTATGTTTCATTTTATTTAAATTTATAATTACGAAAAATCGTATTTTGTTTAAAAATTACTCGATGCTGTTTTTACTTCTTGGTACGTTCGGACACAATAAAAATAACTTATATTCATAAATTGTTTTAGTATTCAGTGCTTTTAAAACTTCTTTTTTTCAAAAAGAAAAAAGGTCAGATATGGGTTTATAAAAATAGTTGTTTTCTAGACATTTTTAACATCAAATAAAGGATAAGCTGCATGTTTTTCTAAAACTATTAAATATTTTATGCATAACATAATAATACTGTCTAATATCCATAGGTATAAGTGTATAACGTACCCAAAACTATGATTTATTTAGGTACTTACCGTTCACCGCATGGAAAAAGTAAACTAAAAACAATGGTACAGTTCAAAATACTTTTTTACCGAAACACCATGTCCATACTCCACAGATATAAACGGTCTTCACTATTTTAGTGATTGAGCGATTTACCGATTAATTGGTAACCAATTTCGTTAATCATTATGCAGGTAGGTACCTACATTTTTATGTTTTTAAATTAATCTTGTAGCCATTTGGAGATTTGGACTACATGATTGAACGATTGACCTTCACGTGGGTAAACGATTCATTTAATAATATATAAACGCATAATATAATATCCTACGCATAGTACTTATCATTACCGTTCATAATAATATTGTGATGGGTTAGGTATATCTATGACATAAGCACCAAACTGCCAAAGTCATTATAAATACGCAAGTCATTTGCGCCAATGATAGGTACAATGTACAAAAATTAAAGGGGTATTAATATTTTATTTTTTAATATAAATATAAACTAGGTATACTGCTGTAAGCATTAGGTACTATATCAACACTCAATAGTAGCTAAAATTAACTTATAAGTTAGATATACAGCATGTCCCAAAGTTCCGTATCACGCCCTTAGCATCTCCGTGGAAAATCAATATAATTAAATTCAGTTTTCTTTGCTGTAAATTCTAGCATAAAGTTCAATTTTTATTTTCGAAAATTCAAAAATTACCAAAATTTTTTTTTTGACAGTTAAATTTTTTTAATTTCCAAGATAGCCATTTTGTTGATTATATTTTTTAAAAACAATTAAAAAAAAATATTTTAATTTAATGAAAATCGACCAAGTTAGAGCTAATTATTATTTTGAATTTCTAAGAATAATAGTTATGTAACCTATGTCGCCGTATGCATAGTCAGTTTTTGTGTCACTTAACACATAGATTAACATAACATTGTCTTAGGTCTGTGTTACATATATTGACTATGCTACGGCATTAGAAAAATACGATTCGCATGCTGGACTCGCAAGAGGTCCAGTACTTTGGCCAGCAAGATCTTCTTACTTAAAGCCAATGGATTTTTTATGGGGTTATTTGAAAAGTCTTGTGTATCCATCGTGTTAATTGCCTGATCTACACCTTAGCATTGAAGAAAATATTCAAAATATCTTACCTGAGACATTAGAAAATGATAAGAATGCATGGGACCAAAAACTGCAACTCTGTGTACAAATAATGGAGGTCACTTCGAACATTTATAAATAAAATGTAATGAATTATTTTCGATTTCATGTAATAAAATATATATTTTTTTAAATTATTATTCAAGATTAAAACTATCACCTGATTATATTTTTGGGTCTTATGCTATTCAATCAGAATTTTCATACTTATTACGGCAAAAAAACTGCATTTAAATATATTGATTTTCCACGGAGATACTAAGGGTGATACGGGACTTTTGGGTCACACTGTATATTATTATATGAACTTAATATATTTAGCTATTGATTAAAATAGTATACGTTTGGAACTTTTGTATGATAGGTGTATGGTATGGAATGAAAACCGCGGTACCTACGTCATACTTGAGAATTTCGCGCTTTTATACTATCTTATATTTTATTTTTATTCTTATCTCGTTTTGGCAATCAAATTCATCTAATGTTGTCCTGTCCATCGATATGTTTTAACATTATAAACTATTATTAGATTATCGTATGAAAAAATCTTAGCTGAAATGTAGTAGGCATTATTATGTAAAATTACCTACTTGATGCGTATGTTTAATAAATATAGTAATGTACTAATGTATATTCAACCAAATAATTTAACAATTTTTTGATTAATATTATATTATATCTAGTCGAAAAAAATGGTTTATTGTTGAATGTTGGTAAAATAAATTATATCGTATTTCATAATAATGTAATAACTTACTTGATGCATATATTTAGGAACAACGTGATAGCCCAAGTTATTTCCAAAAAAAACACCAACAATGACATTAGCCTGAAAAACACAAGAAAAAAATGAGTAATTATTTAAATTTTTTGGTAGCGTTTCATATCAATTAAGTAAACTACTATTAAGTATTATAAAAGTTTTCGACGTTCTACATTTTAAATAGCAACGTGATAACACTTTAGAACTGCAAATTTCTTCGTTTTATTCCAAACATATTAATGACATCAGATTCCTCTATCATATTTTCAATTTCATAATAATCACTAATCAGCTTAATTTTTTCTTTGAAATCATTAATGGTGTACTTTTTAATATTTTTAGGATGCAGTAGCCTTATTGAGAATGCTATTTTATTTGTTCTTGAAAATCGTCGTGAAATAGATGATATTAGTGAATCTAAGTACGGAATAAAAATAGAAAGTCTGTAATAGTGTTCAGCAGAATCGGTTTCGTAATTTGATCTATTTTTTTGTTTGGATGTAATACGTGGAATTTTAATTTCTGCGCCAATTTTTTCTGCCGTAAATACGGAGTTATTAAAAATATCATTAAAAAAGATATCTGATTGTTCTCTATTATTATTAATTATAGTTAATAAATCTTGAATATAATTTTGGACCGAGTATAAATCAATAGATTTTGCCCGCAGTTTATTTGTAATTGGTCCTAATTGAGCCGAATATTTGGATGTAATATTTAAAGATATAATAAATTGTAATGTTGATTTTACACATGATAGTTGGTGTGCTTTTGTGCGAGTAGTGGTGTTAACTTTAAAATCTGAGTCATTATTATGAGATAGTTTTTCTAAAACTGACTTAATATTAATAAAGTTTTCAACAAAAATTCGAATAGATTTATATTTCACAGACCAACAAGTATCACACAATATTGGTATATTTGTAACCAATTTTCGACGAAGTACACTTTCACAAAAAAAATTAATAGCCTCTTTAATTATTCCTACAGTATTTTGTATTTCTATCACTGCATTCAAATCATTTACAACCAGATTAAGTATATGCGAAGCACAGTGAAAAAATGTTGCTTTAGAATATTTATCACAAATTATTTTCTGAACTCCATTTTCCTTTCCAGCCATTACTGAACACCCGTCAAAACCCAAGCCAACAAGTTTATTCATGTCCAAACCGTATTTTTCAACAGAAGTGAAAATAGAAGTAGCTATACCAACTGCATCTAATGTTTGTAGTGCACTAAATCCTATGAATTCTTCTCTTATAGTTTTTGAACTATCAACATAACGAACACCAATCGAAAGTTGTTCAATGCCAGCAATATCGGAAGTTTCGTCGGCTAACAGTGAAAAACTTAAGCTACTATTTACTTCTCGAACAATTTGATCATGTAATACATTTCGACATAATAAAATTAATTCATTTTGAATGCGATGAGAGGTATACTATGACATGTTGATAAATGCTAGATTTATTGCTAGATCCTGTTGATCTATGATGTTAATATACGATAACAATGAGTATATTTTTATACTTATTTCATACCTTAAAAGTGATTTCAACAAATAATTTGCCTCGGTAGTAAGGTAATATTGTGGTAATATTTATTGAGCTACAAGTTCATAATATTTTTTTCCAGGGGGGGGGGAAGTGCCCTTTTCCTAGTCTCAATTCTTGTAATAATAATTCAAATAATTGGTATTCTACATTTCTATTTCCTACCTACTTATAACATAAAATATCGTTGGTTGGTAATGAGTAATGACGGTACTCGATAGTCGATAGTCCTGGTCTCCCTCATCGTATATTGTACTAGGAAATCTAAAAATAGCTTGATTCCTATAACAACACGAATATCGTATTAAGTATACGGGTACAAAGAAATTGTAGTACAATTTTTTTTTAAAAACCGGTATCCATCGGTTACCGGTAACCGACATTTTTTGGATGCGGTTATCACTTAACGGTAACCTGTAATTTTGAATCTAGTACCGGTAATTGGTTACCGCTAACAACAAGACCGGTTTAAAACCGGTAACCGGTATCCAAAAAATGTTCGGTTAGGTTAGTATTAAATTAATAACGGTTTCAAGCCCTGGAATATATATTATATTATATAACTATGAAAACCGCTAAAAGTAGTTTCCTTTCGATATTTCAATCTATTGAAATATGCAAGTTTCCATGAACTGTATTGAGTAATTAACTTTTAGGAATAAAAAATGCTCTAAATGTTGAAAACTTACATTGTATATTATTTTGAAAGACTATGCTGTATGTTGTGTTATTATTAATAATATAAGTACAGTAAAATATGATTTAAACATTTTAAAGTGTTGAATTGTAAATAGGTAAATATAGAAACTTTGTATACAATAGGAACCTACAGCATGGCTACACATAAAAATTTACTTTTGGCATAGGTTTGATAAATATCGGGTTAAAAATAATCTTTAAAATATTGTCCATTGATGACAATAAAATGCTTGAAAATGGTGTTATATGCATTAAATTAATTTTATATTTTATATAATAATGTATTACCAATTTATTAAAGACTATACGAATATAAATATCACATTTAATATTTTTATTTTGTATGATATTATGTAGGTATACATTTAACATTTATTATGCATGTAACCTCGGATTTAATAAATATATAAATTGACGTGGGTATATTTACTTAAAATTTATTTATTTTTTCAGAATATTATACGTACCTACATTTAAATTTTAAAACTAAAATAACCAAAGTTTGTATAAATGCACAAAATTATGTTTCTTGTAATCTTATTTGAATTCATAAATAAATTTGTAACGAAATTATTGTTCTAATCATTGAAAACATATTTTGCTTAGGATTATTGGCGGAAATCGGGGGGGGGGGGGGCTAGAGGCATAGCCCCCCAAAAGTCCGTCAAGCCTCCTCCTTTTTTAGTTTTGTAGGATCGAAGCCCCGAAATTAATGTTAATTATATGTTAACCTCCTTGAATTTTTAATGGATTTCCGCCTATGCTCAGGCTCTTTAAACACATCAGGTATAAAAAAAAAGGTAGCATTATATTGGTATAATATACTATATAGACTATAGGTATAAAATAAGTGATAAATATATTTTCTACAAGTCACAATTTGTCTTTGAATATAGCCTAAACAGATTGGTTGCTATAGGTACTTAGTAATTTAATTATAATAAATTTAAATGTAAAAAATAAAAATATATTTTAATTATTCATCTTTACTTTTTTTATAATTTTTGGGGATGACAAATATTTCACTACAGCACCCTTTTTTGTTTTAAAACGCATTAACTTTTTTCCCATTTCCATCGTGCTGACCGATTTTTTCGTTTATACCTACCTTCGTAAATTCCGTTCTGTTTCTGTCGTTAGAGGATTAATGACCCTACATCAATATACGTGTATAATATCTAAATATAATGAAATGTGACGATATCATATTGATGGGAGAGACCGGCTGATGACTCAAACTATCTTAAAATGTATTTTAATATCTGCAATTCTAATATAAATGATATTTATATCCTATATAATATTATAATTGCATGCACAAGACGACATCAAATAGAATGGTTTATGTTCTAAATGTGAAATATGATATTTTTTATGATGTGTTCAAAAGTAATTATTCAAACCAAAACTGACATTTTATAAATAAAAATAAAACTATTTTGTTTTTCATAAATCACTTGAATTAATAGGTATTATATTTACTATGTATTTATTTACTAAAATATTCAGGAAACAGGACATATCACATATATGTATGTATTTAAAATTAATAATTATTTTATATAATTGAAATATAGAGTTACAGATTCTGATAATCTGATTGATGTTTTCAAGTAATTACAGCTATATTAAATGTATACCGACCGATATTATACAATTTAATATGTTTGGATACTTGGGTTAGATATAAAAAATATTCACATAGCAATATGCAATATTCAAATAGGTACATTAATAATATATCTAATGTGACTTGAGTATATTATATTTGATTTTATTAAAAAAGTTATATAACTATACTAAAATAATTTAGAATAATGTGTGTATATACCTTAAACAATATTAGCTATATTAATAATATTTACCTAGAACCTAGGTAGATAATTAGGTAAGGGGTTCTCGATTCTTATTACTTACAAGAATATTGTATAATCAATACATATAATTAATGTTATGTATTTTACAATATTAGGCTGTTTTATGAAATAAATCAAACTATATTATATTATAATTATTATTAGTTTAGTAATTAATGTTGTTGTTTTTTAAAGGTCATATTCAAGAAATGATTCCTTTCCAATAATTTACTATTTAAAATAAAAATAACGTCATCTGAGATTATTAACTCGTTTATACACTACCTAGTGTAGGGAGTAGATAATACAGTTTCCGTATCTCATAAATCTAGTGTATGATAATATGATACGTAAACGTGTAACTTTTTAAAATTCACCTAGTCTTATTTTAGCTCAATGCACACACGGCAAATGATGAAGTAAAATGCATTAACGGAGAAGCCGTTCGACAGAACTATAGAAGTTACCCATCGGTGATTGAAAAATGTTCTATAGACAGCAGATAGACGCAGTTTCAATGAGTAGTAGGTACCTACTATATATTATTATTATTTTATTAGTAATACCAATATTTGTGCCTATGCCCTGTTATTTACTGTAGTAATATTGCTACAACAGCGTTTGTTGTATAATAGTTGTACCTAGGTATAACACATTTTAAATGTCAATATAAAAAAAACAATAAACCGTTAATATATTTATCGCAAAATGACCTTCAGTGAACAGCATTGATGGTTTTTTTAATATATTATGAAAGTCCTATTAGTCAACATACTTGTTCAACAAATTGTCTAAATATAAACGAAGACCATTAAACAACAACAATAATATTGATGTTGTTTGAACGAAAAATGTGAGTAAGGATTAACATTTTGATTAGGTATTATGTGTGTGTGTGGGGGGGGGGGGGGAGAGAGAGCAGTCGTAATTGGCTCGGTTAATTAAAAACATTCAACTGTAAACAAATTATTCCTTTTTAACATATTTTTTTTAAATATAGAATAATAATTAGTTTTTATTTTAAGTATAACATAACGAGTCCAAATTTTTTTAAATTTAATAATTATTTGGCCCAGTGTAATAGACGAAGACGTCTAGGAGCTTTTCCTCAAAAACTCAAATAATTTCTGATTCTGAGATTTATTCATATTTGTTTTATTTTGAATAAGGCCATTTATTGTAATTTGTATATATTATGTAACATTATTTTTCCATTGGTTTCACCCAGTGGCGTATTTAGGATTTTGTCATAGGGGTGGGGGTGGGGGAGGCTATGATTTTATAAATATGTTTTGAAAAACTTAATATAATTTATATTTTATAATAATATCGATAAAAGCAACAATGTATTTTATTATGTATTCAATATTTTTTTTTTTTTTATTTTATAAAAAAAAATCTAGTTTCCTAGATTTTTCCTGGACAATTCATCCAAAACTTCTTCCACGGATAGATCAATATCCCTATGTACTGACAATAACGACAATCCATTCAGTCGTGTCTGGAAATTTTTAATTACTTATAAGTCCAAACAAAATTTTTCTAAAAACTAAACGTCTAACGTTCTTACCTCATTCATTGTATTCCGTAGATGAGTATTAAGTCTCTTTAAACTAGAAAAACTCCTCTCGGGAGTTGCAGTTGATACAGGCAATGTAACAAATATTTTTAACAGAAGTTTGATATTTGGATAAATTTCTTTATCACAGTTAAGAAACGCTCCTATCCAAATTTTAGTAATTTCGTCTAATTTAGATTTAAAAAAAAAAAAAAAAATACTCAACTCAAGTCTTGGGGGGGGGATCAAACCCAATGATCCCCCCCGTAAATACGCCACTGGTTTTACCATATAATAATATGTTCAGTTTTAAGATTTATTAAGACATTTATAGGAAGGTCAGTTTAATTTATTTTGTTTCATATAACATTGTTTCGTTGCAATACGCACTAAAGTATACAGGAGTTAATCCTCCAGGCTTCAAGGGTTATTATATTTTTAATCTCTTATCAAAATATGTAATTTGCAACTTTGAAATAATACTATCAAGAAAAATTATAAGCAATACATATATAAATACTATATAACGATTTTTTATAGTAAATCAAAAATATTCTTCAAGGCCACTTGTATTAATTGTATATGAACGACTGGTTTGTCTTCCGCATGTTCGGTTTTTTTTATTTTGATATTAACTTTTGAAACAATCACAGTTAGTTCTTTAAATATTTCTTAAACTATTGATTATTGGAATTTTTATAAAGAGCTTCTAAACTTCTTGCTGTAGTCCGGCCAAACATTGTGAAATGTTACTTAAATTGAATGTCAAAAAAAAAAGCGATAGCTACAACTTCCAAAGCAATAAGCAAAATTACTTGAGCAGTTTTACCATATTATAATAACAAATTATTTTTACGAATCACTTTTTCATTTCCATTAGGCATTAGTCATTTATAAGATACCATACGATTAAATAAAAATAAATTTATCAGATAATGTGTTATCAATCCTCAAAACAATTAGGAATTTAAGTTTTCACGTGAACTTATAAATTTGAATATAATTTAGGTATAATACAGTCGATGAAGAGAAGCATATCCTCTTTAACTCCCACCTTTAGCTACGCCACTGGTTGTGAGTGTTAGTGTATTGTGTATAAACTATATATAAGTACAGTTATAAACTTACATGATGTAAAGTCCAAATTCGTGATGGTGTATCGCGATGTCGACACCTACCCCAAACATCACTGAAAAATTATAAAATATAATATAATAATGTGTGTATTATAACTGTATCGTATTTTAAGATCAAATATCTATACAGTTTACGTCTATATAAAAATTATAATATGACCATTTTCTTATCGTTTTCATTATTTAAGTGTTTTTCAAAAATTCAAAAACTTCGCGTTGTACTTGTAACGACCCCGAATCGTATAAAAAAAAATAAAAAATGTTCAAAAACATCTATAAATTTACCGATATAACGGCTGTCAAGTGAAATAGTGACCTAACCACGCAGATATACGACAGTTGTACGTGCACTTTACCGCAGGGCTGTGGTGCCTGCCTATTATAGGCAGAGGTACAACGGAACAAATCAATGCGGTGCCTTACCGATAGCTGTGAACACGCCGAAAATCCTTATTACGTGGACGAGCTTGCCGAGCATCGACGCGGTTTTCGAATATTTGAACTCGTTCATCTCGTACGGCCTCGCAGAATACATCCCTTCGTCGAGGCGTTCATGTATGCTAACACACACACACGCACGCGCGCACACACGACACACTCACTGTATTTTAAGGTATATTATAATAATGCGACGCGATGTGCTTGATGGGCCACCGACGACGTCGCAGCTTCTTCTCGCGGTGCTGCCGTATATTGGCGACTACTTGACGACAGCTGCTGAGCTCCCGTGGGACATGACGTTCATGTCGGTTGGCGTCAGAAACGAGCGACGACGACGCCGACGACACGAGTGACTCTGTATAATATTATCGTGCGCTACGCGAACAGTGTACGATATAGGCGGTATTGCGTACGACGGCCGTCGGATCTCGGCCAAGAATAATCGGGGAAAAAAAAAAAAAATCGCCGACGAAAACTTTGCCGATGAGACGTCTCGTCGTGCCGAATGCGACCGAATAGCGACAGCTGCAGTGTAGTACGCGGGGCCGTACAGGACTACACTACTACTGGTGCGGCCGCGGGAGGCTAACGCGCGTAACGATGCGTTCTATCGACATTATCGCTCGTAAATTGGTAATATTCTTGTAACGATACCACATAACGTCACAACAACACTCGTAGGTATATAATATCATGGTATTATATTATACGCGCGTACAATCAAACAATAATTATTTGTCTGCCAAACCGACTCACCTTCGGCCGCGCTTGACCTTATGGCGGGCGTGCGCGCGTACGCGAGTCGGTGTGTACGAAAATAAAAACGAAAGAAAAAAATAATAATATAAATATATATATAATCGTCGCGCACAACGCATACACACAAGTTCGCCATGGAAGCGGAAGCGGTGTGGTGGCGGTGGCGGTGGTGGTGTTGGCGAATCGCGGCGGGGAAGAGTAAATATAAATCGTAAATAGGATCGTTGTCGTCGGCGGGCCGCGGCCGTACGCGTACGGACGTTACGCACTCGTTTCACAGTGGAAAAAACCTAAAAAAAATAATTGAAAAAAAACAGTGGTCGACGACGATATTATTATTATACGATACATATATCTATAATATTATGCGGGCAACGGCGCGTTCTGCGCTGCTCGATATATAATAATATTTATTACGCCATCGGAATATTATTATGTTAAAATAATAATATCAATATGCTGTGTATAGATAAAAATATGTTTCCTTTATTATTTTTTTAAACAAATTTTTTTTTTTTATAAACGTATATAGTAGTTTTTCGAAGGTAAACGCGATCGCGGCACATTTTCACGTCCGCTGCATAATCACGACGGGGAACAGTAACCTTTTTTCTTCAAACTTTTGATGCTCTTGCCGTCGATAGATATGTCAAAACAGACGTTTATCTAGAAAACAAAACAAAAAATAAACGTGTAGGTAATATTGTACATTATATTTTCGATTCCCTGTGTACACACATAATATTATAATATATTGTTCTACGAACCAGCCGTATAGTGTATGACAAGGAGTTTATTTGGCGTATAAAAGGGATTTCTATCAGATAAGTACTTATACTTATACTTATACTCATCGCATCACTGTGTTACACACATAATATTATTGTTATCACCGAATCGGATGTTTAGAGTTCAATAAATGTTTTTATGCGCTGTAGGTACATCACGCTATTTATAAGCACCTACACAGTTTATTTAATTATTTAATTTATCAATTCATTTTTGAAAGAAAATAAATTACAAATAGGTAATTAAAAATTAAAAATCATAATAAACGGGCTCATCCTAGAATATCCTTGAGTACGCGACAGGAATTGCACGACCAGTTTCTTTGAAAATAATGTAAATATTTGCAAATAGTTTGTAGAATTTTAGAATTATCTGATTTTCAATGATATTTATTTTATACCGGGGATTTGAAAATGGTTTGAAAATTCTGAAAACCTATTTTCAAATATTTGGAGATGTCGGTACTATTTTGAAGTCACTATATATATAGCTGATAACTACATATGAAGCTGCGTAAAATTGCCCCCCTGCACAAATCTTATTATTTTTTTATATCAGACTAGAAAACGATTTGCTCGTGGCGGGTAGAGCCAATTCAACGCACGTGACTTCTGCAGGTACGTATACTATTATAATATTATTAGATATTAATTATTTACCGAAGTCACTGGTCTCGGTAATGCGTGGTTCCTACCAGGTGTGCTGACGGCCGAAAACCAGCGTTTCTTTTTGTCCACTATCTTCTGAAAGTATAATAATTAATAGTATCTATTGGCTATTACATATAAATAATTAATATTATGACACAGTCAGACACATTACACAATTTGTACGAATATCGACAGTCGTTCAATGATTCATTGTACGCATTATGCTTGAGCTTTTTTATTTCCTTAATAATTTGTTTACGCCTCATGGGGTTGTACCTACTGTTAATATTTTATATGTTATGTGTTTTTGATGTTTCAATTGTGTATAAAGAAAGTTAGGTAGTAGCGTACTGTAGTGTGTATAGGTAGTGTGACATGTTATCGATAAATAACATAAAATGTGTTCAAGTCATTGAAATGGATTACAATCTATTAAAAATGTAAAATATTATATTTTCACAATCTATTATACACACATCATTGATGAGTAGGTAAGTGTGTTCGTAGTACTTGAAATAAATATATGAAACCTATGATTTGATTGATATTAATGATGTTAAGTGCGATTTGATTAAATTATTTTTATGGCGTTCATTTAGGCTTGAAGGATATTTATACAATATAGTCACGCGAGGTTAAAGGAAAATGTAAGTGTTATCAGGTACTATAAGGTACCTATCTATCTTTACTATATTGTTTTTGTAGGCAGTATACCTACAACTATATAACACACGTTTTATTAATATGTATAATGAATAGTAAATTCGTTGTGGCTTATAACATATTATCATATAATATATAAGTATATCACAATCACAAGTTCACAAAATGTATTTTCATATTGTAAGGATGAGTAATGACTTGTCTAAAAAAAACAAGACAATATTTTACATGATTACAATAGTTATGTCTCGTGCGGTAACAGCTGATATAAATTATTCACGACCTTCAACTCATAATTGTGCTCTCCCAAAGTTTTAAGTGAGTACCTATGGGTTTTTGAAAAACAATACGTATATGTTTAAAATATTATACATTTATTGCCGTTTTTCTGTTTGTATCAGCAAACACAATAGTAAGTACCTAGGTACTTAAATAGTGTCTGAGCTCTGAGTCTATAGAAATATAGAATATAAAATAGGTATATAGAATAAATTATAATATCCATGCTAGGCACCGTGTGTATGTTTTAGATAATTTATAGTTCATACTTACTATTGTAGTATTGTAGGTAGCTTTAAATATTTTTATCGCCTTAATAAATTAATCGACACTGTTTTTAATCAACCGAATAATTGTAAACGATTTGGTCTTAAAAGGTATCTCATGTAAAACAGTCAATATCTAAATTACTATAGGAACTTCATAGTTTAATGATGTTCATTATTCAGTTTGAATGGATTCAATAGCCTAACCCAAGAGCAAGGGGTACGTGTATTATGTGATTTAGTTATAATTTCTATGTAAACTTAAATTGTTATGGGAATATTAATGAACTTCATAACTTAATATAATACACGTGATACATAAACGTAACTTTCATAATATTAATATCATTATAGCATAAATGGGTGTTTTTTTAAGGCGTAAGTCAGATTTATTTAAATTATTGAATATCGGTACGAATAATTAGTACCTAGGTACGTCATAAAAGACCAATTACATTCTACTATTATAATTGATTAATGTATTATATACATTGTTATCGATACCTATACATTATATTCCAATTATTTTATTAATTATATAGGTACTGGTTACGAAAAAAATGAAAAGTGGTAGGTACATAATATTATTATTTGTCTCTAGTGCGTCATACTTTGAAGCATAGATGACGCATTAAGGATTAAATAACTTACCATTTGATGTGTTTCGATAGGTGGTAAAACACTGACGTTGTTTTTTGGCCATGGATTTTTTCTATATTCTTTGTTACTGTAAATTATAAAACAAACGCGTTTTTAAAATAAAATATTGCTATCAGTTATTTTGAATTTAAATAGTTATTATGTGCACATATCGGCGACCATTTTAAAACTTATTCATAAAAGATTTAGCTACTATTTCCAACAATATATTTTTCTGGTATGAAATTCTGGTATATAATACAATTTAGAAAGTGGACACGAATGCCTCAGCCCTCAGGTAAGTAAGAAAAAATAACTTCTAGAAAATAATGAAACTGAATATATTAGGCAATTTAAACAAAAAAAAATCTAATTGTATCTATTATTCTAACAATAACAACATACCTACTGGTATACTTATATTATAATTGGTACAACCCATTTTCGGAATTTTTTAATTTTTGGAAATGATCCACCATGCAAAATAAAATTTATATAGGTAATAGCAATATTTTATTTCATATATTCATATTAAATATACATCCTTAATATTCCATAGGTAGTCATATCATACATAACTATATAATGTAACTATCGATTTCTAGACTGGATTTTGCACAATAACGTATATCTAGGTGTATATTTTATGTTACGCGACGCTTTGAGAAAATAAATTTAAGTTATTCAAATGGTGGTTATAGGTGAAAAGCATTAGAAATAATTCTTTCAACAATGACTTGAATAAACTATTGATAAATATATTAATTAGTTATTTACTTTTTTTGTTGGCATACAGGTTTACTGCAGGTTTGGTTAACTGTTTCTAAATTCGATCGGCATTTAAACATTATTGACGGTCTGTTAGCTGGCAGTATCGACGAAACAATTAATGCAGATTCTATTCGACCGGAAGAATTTCGTCGTGATTCTAACACAGATTTCCTTTGACATATACTTTTGATGCTGGTTTTGTCTAATATTCGTTGCCATAAAGTTTCCGTCATGATCTTTATAACTTGACTGCGCAGTAAATCTAAATCCCCGTTGGTAGTGGTTGATGGTCTACTGTCAACCTGGTAACTTTGTTTATCATCCTCCAGAGTCTTTTCACATGAATATTCAATTCGTTTTCCAATTATTCTGTAATGTTCAATATTTTTTACGATAAAAATCTGAATTTCTAAAAAATATTGAATGCATTCAAATACAAATGTTATAGTAAGATAGACACACTAATACTATGCAGTCATATTGTCATAATATATTATATGCAATGTCTTATAGATTCTAAAATTACCTATATAGTATATTATAGTATATTATACGCTTAATAGATGTATTTTGGTTTTAGTGTATCTCAGTTTTAGTAACACGGGGTTAGAAAACCTTAGTAAGATTGCACCAATGATCATATTTGTTTTTAAATTATCTAACAATACATTTGTGATTGTATTAATACTTGTTTCGATTGCGCTTCTTGTTAATCATGGATATTTTATCAACTGTGATGCTTTTTTGGGGTAACTTTGCACTGGTTTAAACAACCATTTCTGCTATGTAAAAAAGTGGGACATTGTGGAAATGGCCAAATTCTACTGATATTCTAGATTACCTATGGCAAGATGTCAATGGTCATAATGATAATCCAAAACAGATTGAAAAGAGGCGCCTTTTTTCAATTCCAGAATCAGATGGCTGCTTGGGGAAAAATATAAGACTAACCTACCTATATGACTGAATAGTAATATTTATGTTTTTTATTTTTACTAATGTTGCAAATCAAACCCAACCCCTGGGTAACTTTGCACCAGAACAAAAAATATATATAATTTTTTAATAATGAAAATAAAGTCATTTCACTTTTATAATACATGTTTCTTAGGTACCCTAGAGTAACCAATAAAAGTTTCAAAATTATACCTCAAATAATTTTTTTATATATACAAATAAACATATAATATTCGAAATTTGGTGCATATATTAACAACATGTCACAGGGTGTACCTCAGTTCATGGACAAGCCGGCGTCAGTGTATCTAGTGGGTTTATGAATAATTTGACAAGTTTTAATTTCCACCATGAATCTCGAGATCCTTTCACTACCTCTTTAAAACGCGAATTTCGGAAAATCCTTTCTTATTGCCACCATAACCACTATTTCAAATATTCCAAGTTCGTACGTTTTGTAGTTTTTGAGATGTAGCGATGAGTGAGTGAGTAAGTGGTATTTGGTTTTTATATAATATATAGATTAAACGTTTTAACACATATATATGGGTAATAGGTACCTATATGGGTAATGGCCTAACCTATATGGTAAATATTATAATTGATAAATGCATGAGTTGTAACTTACTATTAAAGATATAATATATAATAAATAATAATAATATACTAAATAGTAAATAGTATATATGTTGAGTTACTTAACAGTAATTTAGGGTCACAGTAACGTTTGTTACATATATTTAACACAGCAATACCATACCATTACTATAGCATATTTGTGAACATTAAATTATCTATAAAATAATTCACAATAGTAAAAACTGAAAAATATTGTAAAAAATTGCAACCTACCTAATGGCTAATGTTACCTAATGATAACCTAGTTTACTAATGAGTAATGATTAATAAAGCTCATAAATTCTTAACGAAATTGATAACACACTTAAATTATCTTTACCTACTCTAAACTTTAAATAAAACATTCTATACAATACATTTATTTATTTTTAGTTACAAGTTTAGATTCAAATCTAATATTGAGACTGGAGGTTAAATTTATTTCAATAATATTATAATATATACCTCAAAATATATTATTTAGTTCATATAATGTTGATTGTCATATGGATAAAACTAATACAATAAATGTAAGTAAGCACGTAACAATGATAATATATTTTACTGAAATATGTTTTGAATTTTTATCATAATGAATCAAAAAAGAAGATTCCGTATTTTAGAAAATTCTATCAAAAATATTTGTTTAAAGTTTCAGGAACTCAATTATTTAAACCATCATTTTTAAATATTACTGTTCTTTTAAAAAAATACTTATTAAAATATAATAGTAGGTATTGTTATATATATTTAAAGGTTTATACAATTGCACATTAATTATCAAAATGTATTTAACAGATTTACGAATTTAGGAATACCCTGCATAAACATTTCATTGTACCTACCTATTGTAATTTAACATTTAATTTTTAATCTTTTCATAAACTTAATTCTTTATATTAGCATCTTTGAAATCAAAGTCATTATTTAAAACACAGTGAAATAATTAAACCGAGATTATTTCTCATGATCAAATATTCAAACAAAATACTTTACATTGAGATACTCTGATACCTACTGTGTTGTTTTATGGAACAAATATATTGTTTGCCAGTAAAAGTTTTTGTATTCAAACGTTTGCTTATATCGTTAAAGTTAAACTACTTTGAGTGAAGAATACAAAGATAAAAAATCACATAAAAATGAAAATTGATTCTTGTCGTCTAATATCTAACATGAATTTATGATGACTTGTGAAGTGAAAACATTGACATAGTAGGATAAACTTTTAAAATGTTAAGCACAGTTTTTAAAGATTTAAAATAAATCGAATAACAAAATATAGAACTGATATTGTGTCAATTATATATTTAACAATCAAAACCATATAAAAATGGCAATACACTTCCCTGAGTTCTGATTGTTCTGAGACATTGATACAAAATATACGGTGTGTTTCCGGAATGATAAGTGAATCCAAGACCAATACAAATGTGTAAGATTAATTTAATCCAAAATGTATTCGAATTATTAATTATAATTAGCTAGTGTAAACAATTCGTAAGGATATTATTAAGATTTTGCATAAAAGTATAGTTAATGTACAGTTCTTTATTTATTTAAAAATACAAATATAAGATAGAAGATAGGTATCACTTTATAAACTATAACAATTAGGTAAATTCGAACATTTGACTATTCAAGTAATGATAAATTATTTCTATATTATTTACGTTAAATCTAATTTTTTAACTAAAAAATATGATTTTAAGGGAACAATAGGATACCCAGTTTATTATAGTTCATAGAAATTTGATTAATTACACGAACATAAACATTTTAAAATCTAATACATTTTAATGAAAATAACTTTTAACGTTTAAGTACCCAAGTATTTTTATATTTTGAGTGAAATACTAACTTTGACGTTGAACCTTTTGTAAATAGCTACCCTAACCTTTTTATGCACGTATAGCTTGATGTGCTATCTATATATTCTGTATAATTTGCGATGTTGACATCAGTTAGGTATACGTATACATTAAGTATAAGCAAGGGTCTGTAAGTCGGGTTCGGGACTGTCATTTAACCCAAAATGTATTCGTCGGCTATCAGAAAATCAATAGAAAAAACTTGCCTTAAAATATATATACGCAGCGAGAGCTTGGAGTTAAAACATAGGTAGTTGAAAATATGTAAAAAAAACCAATTGATTCGTGAAAACATCAGATTAATATAATCTCGATTGTGAAAAGATATTCAAGTTTTAAAAGATATTATTAATACATTTATTTGAATAAGAACAAAACATAATATTATTATATCAACAATTTTCTGTTATTTGATGAACTTTTGAAGACTATAATATAATAATTGATACACATTAAATTGCGATTGAGGGGAAATTAATCGTTGATATTGTTCACGTTTTTCAGATCAAATATAATATAATAGCCAATAAGTAGGTATGTTATAAATGTAAAGGATTACAATTTTTGCTGTATTAGAACATAAAATAATTTATACTTAAATTAAAACTAATGATAGTAGTTCGATATTCTATTACAGTAGATTTTGAGGTGAATATTATGTTACATATGTATCTGCGTATATGGTAAAATAAATTAATATTAAATTGTTTTTAATTTGTAACAGAGTAAGAAAGGTAAAAAAGTTACATATTTCTTTTAAATTATAACTTTTAGATCACTTATCAGATAAAACTAAAGTACTTGTTATGTGAAACGTATAATGTTTTAATTAGAAATGGGACATATTATATAATATATTCCATAATACCTAATTATTAATCTGCAGGTATAAATATCACTGTGATTTTTTATATATTTTTTTAATTTAAAAATGTATTTTAGTATTTTATAATAATTTCAAAGTTCAAATTTCTTATTGAATTTAATAGTTCTCAAAAACAACGAACGACGTCATATATAAATATGTATAAAAAATTGTTTCAATTCAAGTTTAATATAATCCATTAAACATCGACCCACTTGTAACCTACTGTACAGCAGAGGGACATCCACTTAATCGCTTTTTTTAAGTTCGGTATTTATATAGTGTTTAAAGTAAAGTAAAGTAAGTAAAGTAAAGTAAAGTAAAGTAATGTTTTCAATTAATTTAATTATTTTTCCTTGACTTAAAATAGCTGCCAACACAGTACTTAGCACGCTAAGTTACACGCGTGAAGTGATATTACCTCAACCAATTAATATGTGGCTGCAGGTCGTAGTTATGCTAATGTTATAGTTGTAGTTAGTTTCTGTTTTACTTTCATTAATATTACTTTTATATAGGTATTTAACATATTGTAATTATATTATATAGGTACCTATATGCAGGCTCTAAAATATTTTAAACATTATAATATTAGGTCTATAAAATGTATGTACCTACATTAAGTATTTGTTTAAGATTATAACTCATTAGGGTTACCCAATTATTTTTTAATTACAACAAAAACATCGAAATAAATTTAATTCAAAACTGGTGTCACCTAAATATTTCAGTGTTACTTCTGTTTTTTTATTGCCAAGTTGTAACCTATTATTTGCAATAGTAAAATAGTTATAATTTATATTTATAAATATTTTAACCTTGTTTTAAACTTTTAGTTCTTAGCTATAAATATAAACTTTATGTAGCTCGTTACGAGAAACCAATTAATACCAATGGTTTATAGACAAAAATGAATATAAGTGTAATATACTTTCCATGCCGTAGACAATTTATACAAATATAACTACAATCTTATACTTGAACAATTTATCGCCATTATATAGTGTGTTTACTGATTGTGATGGTCAATGTGGTACAAGTCAAAGGAACGGTCTATATACTTAAATATAATTGAATAGCTGTATTAATGTTGAATGTTCCCACCACTTGTTTGGCTTCTTCTGGAAATGAGTTGCATAATAAATGCAATCCAACGTAGCACTACATTTTTGTGGAACTAAAACCATTTAGGGAAACTGAAGAAATAACTTCGGATGGGAAAATAATATAATATACAAATATGGGGTCTAGGTAAAAATATCGGTAGAACCTAATGAAAACGAAGTAATATTAATCGCAAAGTAAAAACTAAAAAAGCAAAAGTGAAAAGAGCAAAATAAAGAGCAAATAAAAAAAGTCAAATTTTCATCTAAAAATATACATAATTATTCACATATAATAGCGATAGAGGTGATGTTTTATAACTAGAGTTATAGTTATTTAGTTATTAATTTTAATATTTTAGTTATGATTCAAAATTAAATAACACTATTTTTTAACTAAAATGGAGTGATTTCTTCAAAAATTGATTCACTGTAGGCATAATTATTTGTTAACTATTGCCATGGGTTTATACATTAACTGGTATATGCCATGCGAGTTGGACAGATTCATGGAGGTCTTCTTTGATAGATTATTCAAATCATATAATTCCTCACATGGTTTATGTTTATATTTTTATAAAGGTTGTATACTTATAAAGGGAAAAAAAATCAAAGGACCCAATGACAGATCTTAAATTCTTTTGAAGAGCTCCGTACTCCTCCCCCTCTTTCCCCCAACTCCGAAGTCTCGTTACCCTCTCATGCAGACAAACGCACCCGAACTTGTCCTTTTTGGCTTTATTTTAGTTATTGTTAGTATCGAATATCGATCGTATTTTGCCGTACGCAGATTATGATGAAGATTTATCACACATTACTTTTGTTATTATTTTTACTTGTCTACACTTCAATATTTTCAATGAACCAATTCCTAATAAATTGTGTACATGTACACATATTATCTCCGATAGTTGTAGTTCGCCTTTGTCATTTATTCGCTGCAAGTTATATTTGCTTTGAATTTTGCTACCACTACTTCACTATTTTGGACGGATTCTATTATAAAATATATGATGAGCACTTGAAAAATAGTATTACATTATTAATCACAGGTATTTATGATAAATAATATATTTACCAATGGATTAACTTACATCGTCCTAATACATATTTTAGAAACATTAAATATTGTATGTCGATAATGAAATTAATATTTGCATAGTGGTATACATTTTTTAACAGTAAAATATACTTTGTACACTCCCCGAATTTATTCAGATTTAAAAATAAAATTATAATCACACGGCGTTATAGATAGTCTATTTAGGTACACTGATGTATTGGGTCTGTTTCATAGTTTTCTTATAACTGTACATGTATAATGCATTGTCATAACAATAAATTATTGACAACAGTGTACATAATTAATAATATACAATACATCCAAGTAAGAAACAAGTGTAAGTTTGAGCCATAAGTATAAGCAAATCGGTGAAATGATTTCATAGTGCATATTATATTGTTATGTCTGTGGCGATTGGAAACCGAATACAATTTTTAATAGATAATATAATTTTAATTATGACAAAATTTTATATATTCATTTAAAACATATCAATAAACAATTTAGACTAAATGCAGTACAATGAATTATAAGCTATAACATACACTATAGTTTGTAATTCACACGTACCTACCGTTAATATTTAGAAACTTTTTCTGGTTTGGGTAAGATTGGCTGTGAGCCATAATATAACATAATATTATATATAATCAATATTACAATAATTTATACACTAAAAATATTTCCTCCCCGCTAACATTGAATGTTTATCAGCTGTGTGAACAGTTAATTTTGATATGTATTTGCGTAAATATTCTAGGTGCTGGTACACATGATTTATAAACTAATCACATATTTGCTGAATATATTATACCATTATTTGCATATAATATGTCAAATACACCAGTTGTGAAAACTCACTTCGGCATTAGTAATAATTTACGACCACGCAATTATTATTTTACAGTAAGAATTAATTTTCATTTTTATACGTCATAAATTATAAATAAATAAAACGGTGTTTATTTTTTCGATATTCCATCGACACGGTGTAAAACATATTTAATTTATTTACTATAGTATTTATGAACAGAAATCTTAGCTTCATCTTAATTTTTTAGCTGGGTAATAATATAACTGTTACATGTAGTGTTATGTTATTTTTCAGTAGGTACGCTAATTTTCAAATTTGTTGCAAATCATAGTAATTCTTTTATATGATAAACTGTGAATTTAATAAATAATTTAACGACCTTAAGTGAGGAATTCTTTTCCATTGTTCATATTCAGATCGTAGCCGATCGTGACATGCGTCGGAAAAGTCCTCTTCGTCGTGAAGTATACGCGACGCTTCGTCCAGGAAATCGGTGACTTGATAACTGTCCTCGGCCTACGAACAATTTTCCGCTAAACGATCATGTATCGTAACGTTTTAAGTGTATTTATTTACGTATATACATACGTCTAACCACGAAGCAGTCGAATCCTCTGGTGTTGGTAACGTCATGGGACTATAATCTCCACCGACATTTTTGGCGCTAGACGAGAAATACAAAACACAATTTTACGAATAAATAAAATAAATTGATCGTGATAAAAAAACGTGTCGCGGTGCGTTCGCATTTTTCATCGTTCATTTTATTTTTCAGCGCATTAATGTCATATAAGTTCGTTCCAACTTGGCAGGCGCCGACGATACGACGTAAATAAGAATGTACAGACTGTAGAGAAGTCGACCATTGAGTGGGACCTACCGGCGCGAATCCGGCGATGTGGACAATTTGGGCTCTACGGCGTTTCGCTTGTTAGTCAAATTGCATGCGACCGACAAAATATGTGAAGTACGGACATCGCATCGTTTCTGCCGGTTCGTCACCGTCATAATTCTCGCGGTCGTTAACTTGCCGGATTGTTCCCTCGGGAAGCAAACGCGTACGGTATAGTTTTGTGCTACATTCGTGGGTCATGAAAATTAAAGTTGAATCGATACATCCACTGCCTAGGCGACTAATGTACAAACTCACAACGACCAGCGGAGTAGCGTGTGCAATGCACAGGGCGCACCAGGCGGCTAGAGAAAAATACTCGATGAAACATAAAAAAAAATTTTAATCGATTTCCTACTGAAATCGGCTTCATAATCGCGTTACGAGTTTTACTATTTAAATAAAATATATGCAATAACGCCGTCCGAAATTTTCGTGGAAAACTGCAAAAGTAGAATATTATATCTTTTCATACTTCCAGAATTCGGCATTGGATTTATTAATTTAACATATTAAGCTATATTGTACGTTTATAATTTTTAAATTATAATTCATGTGTAGTATAATCTACAATGTACATCGTATTCAACTTAAAAAAAGAATGTCATCTATGCACTAAAAATGTAAAAAAAAAATATTACAATAGGTGTAGAATTTCCGAAAGGCAATAAAGGCAAAAGGTCTTCGAATAACTACTAAACCACGATTATGCGGACCGGAAAACCAAATAATAGAAGTATAAATGTATATAGTTTTAAACTAAATTTATTTTAATTATTTTTTTGGCAAGGACTTAAATGCTTTTTTATTGGTTATAGATTAAAATATAATATTATAAAACGAATTTTTTTTATCGTAACTTAAGTTTGAATATAAAAACTAATTTAATTAACACTGTTTCAAAATAAATTAAAAACTTTAATATTACTACATAATTCAATTGAAATGTGTAATTAAAAAATGACTTAATTACTAAACATTAACAAAATTCTAAAAAATCCGAGTAAAACTTCAGCGATTAAACAATAATAAAATTGCCCCCAAACCTTGATAAAAGTGTGGGGGAATTCTTCTCAAACTAAACAAAAATTTACATAAAATCAATAACCTGAAATTACATAGGAGGTCGGAACAATTTTTCCAATACGTTAATTGAATAAGTTAAAATAAAAATGCATATATTTTACATTGGAGAAAACCAAGTGAGTCCAGTGTCCGTATAAGATTTTCTAAAAAATATATTTATTTATTTAAGGTACCCCTATGTATATATATTATATGTTAAGGTGTTAGGTAATTGTATAATATGTAGTTAAATTATTATTATATATGTATGTGTATTATCCATACATTTATATAATTATCGTACAATATGGATAATATGCAAATTTGAATAAACATAAGCCAAATGTAAACTTATTAGAATATTTTTATTTACTTTTTGATATCTTTAACTTATATTATGGTTACACCTACCTACTTATTTTATAGATGGTTAAATATTCATTTTTTTTACATATTACGATACCACTAATTATATTTTTAATTTTTCACTGTGACGAGTCAGACTTTTTTATTTCCTTATTTTTTTTCGCTCTCAATAAAAACAGTATAATAATATTCGAAAACTTGGTATACAGCTGTATTATAGTTCGTATACATATTTGACGTGTACACAGATTTTTTAAATAGCAGAAAAAATAATTATTATTTATTGCTTTAATAAAACTAGCTATAAAGGATAAATTTCGTTTAGAAGTATATTGAAATACATCTAATTTTGTTCATTCTACTTGGCTGAGTGGAGCGTAGCAAATAGTAATATTAATAGTATATAATGTACATTGACGGTAACACCAATACATAATAATATTATAATAAAAAATTTGTTTCGTCAAAATGTTAATATTAAATGGTGGCTGAAGTCAGGTTAATGAAAAACATAAACTCAGGTTAGTTAAGCTTTATGGAAAACTTTAGTTAAACTTTTCTAATATAAATATTTCGCTAGCCGCATTGAAAATACAAGATTTACATTTAGGGATCAGTCATAACACAAATAATAACGCTAAACTATAATATTCCAATCAATTTCATTTGTATTGCGAACCGCATATTTTGCTCTTTGAAACATAAGTAATGAATCATTATGCGAGATCTTTAGAAGCATTTAGTTACGCGTTAAGGAACTTACAAATTACAAATATTTACCACTGAATAATAATTTCCTACGCAAATAATCATCACTTGATTCATTGTTGATGCATATTATAATGTTACCAATAAAAAATTATTATAAAAAAACCTTTGTTTCTTATATAATATTATATTGTGTCGATTAGCTCATATATATATATATAAGGTACATGATTATTGATACAAAATATTTAAATTAAGTATTTATATTATCGACGTTGGTTTCTCTATTATCGTTACCAGATTGCACAATTAAAATAATGCATTAACCATTTTAATGGAACACTATAGGAATTTTTTTTAAAGTAATTAAAAAACACTCATAATTAGAAATAAAATCCTAAAACACATAATAAAACAATACGAATTGTAAAATTAAAAACATTCTTGAGATGTAACTTTTGCTTTTATTTTTAATGCGTACGCAATTTTTCCATATGAAAGTATAGTATATATTTTAATGTTAATAAACAATGAAAATTTAATTTCCCAGCATGAAATGTAATTCCAGTACGAGTATGTACATAAAAAATCTAATCCTGTTTAAACAGTTAATTAAAAATGTACTTTGTTTTATAATACTTTAAATTTAAATAATATACAAAAAATAATTATAAAATATTAATATTATGAGTTAAAATCATAATGAATAATTTGCATGAGGTTTACAAAGGCAATTTAATTACTTTTAATAAAGTATGAATCATCTATTTGTTGTATACATGTTAATAACTGATGGACTAATAGGTAACTTATAGAAAACGAGAGGATAATGATAAAAATAGATAATAATGTAAGGGGACAAATTATCACTCATAAAATATATTATTATATAAAACAAAGTCAAAGGAATAATTTAATTATAAAAGACTATTGACCGCATATGCATCCAAACTCTGATAGAAATTAAACTTTAACTTAGCAACATTCAAAACTAGTTTAGTTCAAAGTCAAAGTAATAATAATTTATAAATTTGCTTACTACTTGGATGGTTCCACAAAATGTTATGATTATGGTAAATAGAGATTTATGCGATAGAATCCATTAAGATTATGGTCCAGAAATATATTATAAATTGAATTTCAAATGCAAAACTTTTAAATGCACAAGTTACTATTGTTAGTAAGTTGTTATAACTTATAATTCAAAATTAAAATATTACACAATAGTATTTTTATTTTAAATATAACATTTGAGTCCCGGTTAATTTTTCGTGGCCGTAGAACATATTTTTATTTATTTTACATACCTAATTGTGTTATTTTTTAAATTTAAATTTATTTGTGTAGGCATTTATAATAATTGTTTGATTGTTGTTTTACGCTAAACCAAATCGTTATCGGATAATTTTGAAAGATGCAATACATATTGGCATATTGCAGCCAATTTAATCACAGACAATGCTGTCTGAATAGTTTTACACTTTCATTATTTCAATGTTCAATTAATCGATTTTCGGTCATATCATGGTTGCGATATTTAAAAATATATTCGTTTAATATAATTTCAAGACCTCTTTATGTCGTTCACATAAGTAGATAATGCTATATTATTTTTTTAATTCTAAGTTACCTGCACTATGATCAGCTGTAATATCGTTTTTAACGATTGGGTATCAATCTGGGATTAGTAATTTTATTTTCTGCAACCGATAGAACTAGTGTGGTTCACAATGTTATAATATTATTACTGTTATATTTCGTGTTTATATACTTAGAATTTTGTAGTATACATTAATACCACTATGCACTATTACTTTTTCGGTAACAAATTTTTGACCATTGTCCAAATACACCTATTTATATAAAATATAATATTTGATATATCTTAAGGCGATTCCAAACGGACAGTTTTTAAGGAGTTCAAAATAGTCGATTTTTAAATTGTGTGCATGCGGGTCTTGTAAATTTGTGCATAGTAAGACGTGATCGTTAGTGTGTGCGACCAGGACCAACGAGAAGGGGGGGGGGGTAGCCGGGGCTGTAGCCTTGGGGCTCGGGATTCAGAAAGGGCCTGCAGCCCGGCCAAGTCCATCAGGTTTTATTTTTAATACGACCAGGATTAGTTTGTCCCTGGGGCCCTTGATTTCTCTTCACGGCCCTGTGTGTGACTTTCCGTAAGTAAAATTTTGGAGCGCTCTCGCCAGTGCACGTACAACAGGTCGCCGCCACGGCGTTGCGCGCGTGAACGGTAAACGATTTATGCTCATTTTTATGCCCTTTTTGTCAATACCTATACTGAAGGACCTGATAACGCGATAGGACTTCTGAAAACTGATTTGAATTCGTTAAATTTGCGTAGTGTACTTGAGATCGATCAAGCCGCATTTTGAGATATTTAATTTAATTTCCGAGTAATTAGCATTTGAAATTTCATAAATTTTAAATATTCAAACAAAACGTATAGGAGCTTAGGAACAAAATTTTAAGAAAAGTAGCCTGATCGATCTCAAGTAGACATTTAACGAATTCAAATCAGTTTTCAGAAGTCTTACCGCGTTATCACGTCCATCGGTATGATTGACAATAGTGACAACAGATTGGTATATTTTGGTTGAAATAATTGTCCGTTTACAATCCCCTTAATAATTAAATAATTGAAAATTTGTTTTTAAAATTTTCAAACATGTAATTTAAATATTATAAGCTAAAAATCATTTTAGGAGGTCCATTTTCACTCAACCCCTTCAATAACTACAATTTATTATCCAACAAAAATGACCAAAAAAAAAAAAGAAAAATTTATTTGCTAAAACTAAAAATCAATTTACTATGATTATTTGCAATTGATTTGGTAAGCATGGCGCATTTTTTGAATCGATTGGATAATGATAACTGTCCATATAATATTATCACGATCATCCATGGATGTGCAGTGTGCACACTACTGCTATAGTGGCAAGTATTGTTTAGCTTGTGTTTTTAATTTTGTATAGGAAAGTATAATTTAAAGACTATAACGCTTAATTATTAGCCTTATACATTTGCTACAAGTTACTCTTAACTCTTTCAGTTGCTCGCTAGTAATCTCATAAGCTGTGGCATGGCATAAGCGGCATTTGGGATTTGGAGGGGAGGGCTTAGGCGCCTAACTTACCCTCCCCACCGCTGGATGCCTGTGACAAATAAAAAGTTTATATCATCACATTTTATATTTTCCCAGTAGGTACCTACTCTTTTAAAATAATTGTCAAAAACTAAGTAAAAGCCAGCGGAAAAACATATGGATATTTACGCAGCACACAATAGTTTCCAACAATATCGATTTGGTTTGTTTCAATTCAGAAAGGAATATTGACCTTATAGAGACTTGAGAATTTCATAAAATATTTATATTGGCATTTTACAGACATGATAGTATTCTAAATATTTAGACATATTATACCAAGAATCTATTCAATGTATTCTACTTGTTTGGTATATTTACAAAGTTAGATAAATTCTGTGTTTTTGACAAAAGTCAGTTTAGACGACCGAATTCGGAAAATAAAAATTATTATATAAGTATGATAATATCCTCAGGAATATATGCTTACCTACAGTATCCGTCGTTCGGGATTGTTATTTTTTTGGATGCAATGATTAATCATTGAATTATAATTTAACACATCCATTACTCGCGACTAACTCAATGATGAGAGGTACACTAGTAACCTACTATATAGCATACTAAGTTCCCCGGTTTTTAATATTAAAATGTTATTATTATTAAAGTAAAATATAGAATCTTTACACCATAACAATTACACGGCCAAAAGAAAAGTAACATCAATAAATTTCCATTTACTACTAATATAAAATGATAATCTTCATAAAATAATTACCTATATTAGGTATTTAGGATTATCTAACTAATTATATGTTATGTATTTTTCGGAAATTGGAATAATCAATTATTAAGATATTTTTATTATTCATTAAACATTTTAATTAGAAATTTAAAAATGATGATAAAGATTAATCTGTATATGAAAATAAAAATAAACTCATAATACCATTGCCAGCTATCAAGTGATTTATCTAACGGAGTACACCGTTTCAGTTAAAATAAAAATAAAAATTTAATTACTTGGCCAACTACCGAAATAAAAAAGATACACCAAATATCGTTTGTCATTAAAATTACTAATTTAGTGCTTTTTAAAATACAACAATTTATTAAGAATTGAGTGCATCGTGTTAATGTTTAATGTTCTATCATGTTCTATAACTTTTAACTACTGCAATAACGCTTTAGGAATGCTTTGATTTTTTTTTGTTTAAATAACTTTTTAATGGAAACTTATGGTGTAATTCTAGACTTTTTTACAGTATTTGGTTAAACATTCAAACAACGTACCTATGTAAAACTGTAAAAGTAATCAACAGAAAAACCTAGAGAATTAGATTTTTTGAAATACATTTTTTGTCAGATCCACATTGTATCGTTAAAAGGACTCATTTTTGTTTAAGTATTCTAAACGATAATGTATAGACAGGTTGTTGGTTTTATAACAATGGAGACATGAATTATTATTATTGTTTTTGTTACTGTTAAATATTATTGTTATTTAATGATATATCGATTTTAAACTTTATTAGTTGTGGTCTAGCTTACCGATTCATTAAATGACACATCAAAAGGTTTGTACACATACCAATTTATACCGTTGACTATTCAAACTTCAAAAACAGAATATCCATAATATAATCATCAGCAATAATCATTGCACAATACACAAATACCAAATGCAATAACAATTAATAATAAATATCCTTCTAGGTATACTTTTTGACAAATGATTGGTGTAGGGACCCGTTTATATTAGAATAATATCACAATAGAATTTCGCTGAGCAACGGAAAAGGCTGTTCCTCCATCTTTCGTCCGGGTATCAAAATTTGATATTGTCACCAAAACTAAACGCCTGTACAATTATTTTCAAACATTTATGCGCGGAATTCATTGATTTAAGTATCCAAATATGGAATTCGACGGCAAAACCAAAACTTCCGCGTGGGTATCTAAAAGTTTTTCAATCTAAAATTTAACATCTTACCTCGACGACCAACGCCACAAACCGAAAAACACATTTCAATCGAACCGACACAATAATATAATATCGCAACTGTCAATAATTATATAGTCGCCCACGCACAACCGCACCACAAGCATCGTTATCATACTCGAATTCAAAACCTTCCGTTCTTCTTCTCCTGCCCGGGTTGTTTAGCACAGTAGGCGGTGGCCTCGAAGAGGACTGTTTTGAATAACGTGAAGATGAAAACACTTTTTAGCTTCGAAGGATCGGTTATCGCGGTTGACAACGTCGTTGCGAGGAGGCCTCTTCTTGAGGTTACTCATAATATAATGTAGTCGTGTAAAGTCGCGATATTCGCAGAGGCTTTTGCTATGCCCACCTCTGTACTATAGTAATATTATGCACTATATAGTAAAAAAACGTGATACAAAGACCGTGTCCAAGCGCATGATTTCAGCCAAAACGCTTGCTGAGTTGGAGGCCATTTTAAAATCATTACTTAGGCCTAATAGTTAGGTAGCTATAGGTTATAGCAGGGTCCGTATATTATTGTACCTAGTGTATTGTTGTACACACCGAAGGCATGTGATAAGATTTAAAATAATATAAACAATTGTTAGGAGTGCAATTGTCAGACTTTCTTTTTCTTTTCGACATTTTTATGGGATATTATCTGTTCGCTAACTCCATATAATTTTTTTTTATAAGTTTCAACTCACGATTTAACGATTATAGAGCTCTTAGTTCAGGTGCCGAGATACGGAAACATTGTGTATCTGTGCCATGTAAAAATATATTGTTATAACTATCGGTTTTTTATGATATAAAATATATTACCGTTATCAATTTACTATCGGTAATTGTAGAATCACAGCAAAAATGTATTTGAAAAGTAAAAAATACAAAATTCAAAATCCGAAATATTGACTCAATATCAGATTTAATTAAATGATTTAATACACATATCGGCTCTAAAAAATTGGTGGTAGACCGCATATTAGTGGATATGTAGTCGAATTGCATATTATATTAATTTGATGCGCCTACATTAAATTTAATCTATTATACGTAATATGAAAGTAAAAATATCATGAATTTCTCATTGAATATTCTCAAAAAATGTGTTATTATTAAAAACGGATTATAAACCTTATAGTTTTTTAGTTTATAAAGGTTCATTAGTTATTATCACTTTTAGATTTTTTAACGCACATACCTAAGCAAACTTTGCTGCACATCATTATATTTTTTTTATTAAAGAAGTTTGAATCTTTTTTAGATTGTACTGTACCTATGCCAATCCCGTTTATAATTGAGTTTTTGTTAGATAATTTCTGTACATTGTTATTTAACAGTACAATTTAAGTTTTATTTGTCCAATTAGAGATATAGGATATCTTATAAAAAATTACTATTGTCACGAAATGGCCATAAAATGTGCACGAAGATAAAAAGGGACATGTACTTAAAACTTTTTGCTTGAAAACATTTTACGAGCTTACTTGGATTTCTCATAGGAGGTTTATTTAATATCACACTGACCTTAAAATAGGAATCAAGATATAATACAAAATATCAGTAATCTCATTTAGTTTGGAACATTTTTTTTTTGACATTTATTATTATATTACACATTAAATTATTATATTCGGTGCATACAGGGTATATCAAGAAGACCTGAAAGATGAAGTAACTTTTGTTCTAATCAATATTCACATTTTTTTACATATATAATTTATAGTACATTGCGCTATACACGTATAATATGAAAAAAAAATATTATTATTTTTTAATACTGAAAATAAGAAATTTTAAAATTGAATTAAATTTAGTGTTAGGATGTGACTGGCCAGATAAGCCATAATTATTACGTTAATAATAGCTATTATAACTACCATCCAATTATTTTGTGCAAATTGTAATTTTTATTATTACTTGTTTCTATTGTTACTCATACTTGGTATTGAGAATAGAGATATGTACTAAAAAGTAAAACAATAAATTAATAATCGCACTATGATTATTCAAATATAATTAATTACAGACAGTTTGATAAATTAAAAAAAGTGAAATTTTTATCACATTTATATTACTATAAGTTTAAAAAATATTAATTTTTTTTTAAATATTATTTTCGATTATAAATTAATATATAACATAAAATGTATTTAATTTATTTAAACTATACACAATTTTATATATTATAAACTAAACACGCCTTCTAAAGTTATAAATAAATTTATACCAAAAAAAGTTGTTGAAATTCATAATAATAATATATAACTCTCAACAGTCAAAGTTCTGTTGATCTTTATTTTATTCTTTTAAATAATTTGTATATGAAATAATAAGCTTTTGAATTTAAACTGCGCGGGAAAATAAAATTATTCAATGACAAGAAAGTTTAAATTAAATTAAATTATTTTATACTGATGTATAGAATGAGTGCAGTCTACATTGGACAATCTTATTTTTGTGGTGGAGTTATATAGAATTTATACATTACTTAATTAAAAATAATCAGATTTTAGATATACTGAATTTAATCAGAATGACTCTCTAAGAATGCGTAATATTTTTGTTTTTTTAAGAATAAGTCGGTTCAAAATTTTATTAAAATCTTCAAAACGGATATTATTATGTATATTATATATTACTTATTTTTATTTAGTTTATTAATATAAAATACTTAAATTCTTTCAACTATGACTGGATATTATTTTAAATTTAAGTAATCTATAAACATTTTTAATTGATTTAATATTATAATCAAATAAACTAGAAATGATTTATTATAACTGAATCAGTTGAGTCGATATGATTTTTATGCTTTAGTATATCGTTAAAAGTGTTTTTTATTTATTTTATTCAATAAAGCATACAACAGTAGCCCGTGTGCGACAGATAATTTAACAAAGGAACCGTCGAACGGTTAACTTGAACAACATTACTCCAAGCATTAAAAAAATAATAATAATAATACAACTTTACTAACAGGTCAATGCACTAAATAAGTTTAGAGCAACTGTTTTATACAATATTATTAATCAATAAAATTACAATATTTTAGATTCTGAGTGGAGCTATAAATATAATGGTTTCACAATGATTTATAATTTTTATTTTATTTGTCTCAAGTCACCTTTAGTCGCTTTAGGAGCAGTAATATTGCATCTATCTTCAATTTTTAGGGTAATTATAGGTAACTAAAATGGATCTAGTTCATGGGCGTGCGCACAAGGGGTGACGGGGGTGCCCGGGCACCCCCGGACCTTTCACCAAAAACGACAAGGGCCCTAATTGTAAATTAAATTAATGAAATTATTTACGAATTCAAAAATGTTGTTCTTTGAAACGTCGATTATCATTATAAGATTGTATATCTATATATTGTTATGTAATATTTATTAGAATGAATAATAAAATAAATATTTTTAGTGCATTTGATATCTTTAAAACATTTGTCTGTATCTATAATTGTTTTCAAAATTATTGAGGGCCCTAATTTTCAGTGTGCACCTCCGGAACTAAAAGTCTGCGCATGCCTATATGCCTATAATCTAGTTGGTACTTCAGTGAGGCAAAAGTAAAACAAACCCATTGTTTTTAACAATAATCAAGGGAAACAGAATATATGGAAAAATTTGAATTTTTATACGCAAAACCAGTTTTGACAAAATGTTTGTATTGTAATTAAAAAAAAATTATTGTTGAAACTTGATTTTTTCTTAAAAAAATATTTATATTAGTATATTCTGGACATCAGGACATGACATAGTTTTTAAAAATGTAAGCTTTTTTTTGTGTTCTTAATAGAGGTGTACAACTTTTGAATTTTTCATTTTTTTTTCTTCGAATAATGAATGATAACTATTTTGTTTATTTCTTGAAAATTTAATGTAGGGTTATTATATAATAAGGTTGAAAATCACTGGCCTAACCTAACCTAGTCGTAATCCTCTTTTAAAATTCTCGCAGTCCCCACAGTTCCTGGTAATTCTCAAAGACGACTCAAACGTAAGTAGCGTCGTGATCTGCTAAGTAGTAATTTCAGTTGACAATTTCTAACTAAAATATACTCGTACTATACGTGAGTTTATCTGGCTTCTTTCTTCAAAGTTTCTCCATTTATTTATGCAGGTATATGTGTATTTTTTATATTAATGTATCTTACCTGTATTTTCTCATATAGGTGTAACTATGGATTATCCTCCATATACTAATGTCTTAGGGTACATAATATTGTATATTTCTTGTAAAAAATAAAAATAAAAAAATATATCCACGATGAAAATTTGGAATTAACTTCTCAATAAGAAATATTATAATGACCAGAGAGAAAACTATTTTTGTAAAACACAATAAGCATTTCGTTTAAAATGTATCACCCTTTTGAAATTTATTGTATTTTTAATAAAAAAAAATTAATAACCCACTCATCTACTCTTATAAGCAACATTTTGTCGTCACGAGAAAAATATGTGTGAATGATTGCTTACAAAGTACAGTTAAACTACGTATACTTTATATAAACCGAGTTCAAAATTAAATTATTAGGTACCTATCTCGGAGATATATATTATATACTTTAAAACGAACAAATTTATATTTATAAATTATATAATATCGCATATAATATATCATGATAAATAATTTCACTCGGTAACTTAATATATTTAGGAATATTATGGTAGGTACCTATAACTGACAACGATATAAATCGTTCCTTTATATTATATTAATAATTGTAACTAGGTACCTATTAATATTAAGCCAAACAATAGATTTCCTAAAACATTACAGATTAAAATATGGGTAATAGGTATAATACCAAATAAATATTGCGATTTTCATACTGGATAATATTATTTAATAGGTATATAAGTATTTTAGTACTAACACACTTGTATGTATTTGAAATACGAATCGTCGATTTGGTATGAATGTGAAAGCAAAATAGGACTTAATATTCAATCACGTTCCCTTAAAGGATAAGTAAAAATTCAATAGCTATATTAACTATGAAAAGATAAATAATTTTTATAATACCAATATGATTTTCAGGAACGCCGAAATTTATTCAAACAATATAATGTATGGAGCGGATTCTCGAAATGATGAAAAAACAGTGAAAAAAAAACCAAAAATTAATGAAAACCTTTTTTATACGGACATTTCCAAACATAATATAGCTGCGGGATTCAATTAATCCACATTCTCTAAGTTATTTTTTCATTTATATCACAAAACGAATTTAATAATTATCAAAAACAAATTAGGTAGGAACTATCTCATACATTGCGTTCATAGGGACACTGCAGCATTTATCGGTAGGTGGTAATTTTAATTAATTTAATTTAGAATATAATTGTTTTATAATATTAACAGAATATACAAAAGTACTTATATGAATCACATTTATTATTTTATGATTAACATTGAAAAAGATAGCGGCAAACAGTAAAAAATAATACAGAAATCAACCAAAAATCAGAAGACAAAATCATAATATTTGACGCTTAGGGTTTTTTGAATTTATACTATGAAAAGATTTAAACTTGTGCAAATTTAAATACCTACCTATATTTTTTGATTTGGTTTTAAAAAGTATATAGGTACCTAAATTTAATATGCACCCATTTGTTCTAATCTTAATGTCTTATAATACAATCAAGAAATATATTTATAATAATATTGTCAATAACAATAATAATGATAATATTTATTTATTGATGCTTAAAAGAAATAAGAATTTTTTTCTATAGATTTTTATTTTTTTTATTCAATTATGTTAATTATCTTTTAATATTTAACGTATATTAAATGATGATTATAACTAATTTTAAAACCCAATGAGATTTTTTACTCGTGGAGTTAAAACAACAATTATTTTAAGGTTATCCACAGATGATATATAGGTACCTAGAACAAAATAATTATAAAATCAATTTTAAATTCATAAGTTAAAATGTAATTAATATTATAAAAACTTCGTGCGTATGAAACATACATTTCTCCAAGGAATAATTTTTGATAAAAATAACTTTGGGTTAACATTTATAAAATTAAGCGTAATTTAATATTACATTTTAAATTATATTTACTGTTCATAATGCGTCCTAACAATCAAAACTTTTTATCCAGATATTAAGTAAATAAAATAAAATATACCGTGCAGATTGCAGACATAAAGCATGATTATATAGTATTATGCAAAGCACATGCCTTTACGAATATTATTAAATCAATGGTTAGTATATAGTGTTGTAATATCAATTATTAATATTACAGATAATTCACATAATTATGCTGGCTATAGTTGCTTCATAATTATCAAAATATATTATACCGATTGATATCAATTTTTTTTAAAAGTAACAATTTACATTATTGGCGTTTGAAGTTTTGAACAATAGTAATCATTCAGTTATTTATAAATGGGACTTACGGTTTTTTTTTGCTTTTCAATATTTGTGTTCTTTTTCATTATATTTTATACTGCCTTTCATGTGGTTAGTATACGTCTTTATTAATAGTAACAGTAGCCAATACCTACCTATATCTAATAAAACAATAGTATATCACAATCGTAAAATCGTTGTTATTGTTTTCGTCTTTATACCATTTTCCCTGGTCGGCTGTCCAGACTTTAATATTAAATCAAATTTAATTTAATAAACTATTTTATATAGGTTAACGGAATATACCTATATCCAAATAAAATCTTCGAGCCCATATTAAGTGAGCTATTAAGTTTGTAGATGCGTATACAATAATGTATGAATAGACATAATATTATCATAATATAATATAAATAAATAAATTTCAGTGTGTAATTAATTTTATTAAAGTTGACACAAACATGTTTGTATTGCTATTTTATTGTAGCCATATGCATTTTGCAGTGTACACTATACAAATATACCAAATCCTAAGGGGATCGTATACAGTACAAAATACTAAAATTGATTGAGCCTTCTAATAATATTTGATGAACTTTAATAATATTATTATAAATTATTACGGAAAATATGTGTATCGTGTAAGCTATTTTACAATAACTAGATGAGAAATTAATAATTATTAAATATCTATTATTTTTAAGTGCCTACCAATTTATTAAACTGTATATAGAACGTGTAATTATGCTAATAATTTACTTTGTTTCCTCTAAGAATCGTTTTTCGTATGTAATAATTTATCATTGAATTCAAACTTAACACATCCATTACACACTTACAGTGACCTGTCTACTCTATGATGAGGTGCATTCGAAATCTATACTATACACCTAATCGACTTCTCCAGTGTTATAAATTAAAAATAAGAATTAATTGTGAAATGTAATTATTTAAAAATATAGTTAAGTACCATCTCATATACATTAAGAGTACTATGACGTAGGTTCTGTAGTGTAAATTTGATTAAAAAAATTCCTTTAGAAAACACTATTCCTGGGATGGGAAAGGTTACTTTAGTAAAATGTAACGAATGCATTTTTCAATTATACATTTTGTAGAAAAATTATTTTATTACTGTATAGAGGTATATTAAGAATATATTAAAAAAAATCTTGTGATCTGGGTTAAATGAGTCATATAAATTGAAATAATTTTAAATACCCACCATTGCAGTTATTTATCAAATTACTTTCAACTAGAATCGATTTCATACAAGTTAAAGACTTTTAGGAAGGCACGGCAGTTTACTGGGAGGTTTAAATTAAATAAAACGTTGCATTACTTGCATTTTTTTTTTATTTATTTATTTATTTGAAAAGCATATTTACAATCTATACAATTAGTACAATAAGTAAATTTGATAACATGAGTAAAAATATGACTTGAATTTCTTGGGATGGAAAACCGTCCATCAACAGTAGGTACCTATTTATTTGACGGGTTCATATATTATGGAGACAATTTTTTTTTCTTTTTTTTTTAAGCAAGAGCGTCTCTTGGCCATTTTCTTTTTAACCTCCTTGGAGGGTTGTTGGGGATGGTTATAGAGTACATGCGGGAAATTAGAGGGTTTTGGTTTGAGTGAAACTTCTTGTAATGATAAGTTGCTATTTCGCTGACTGTTGGGATTTGTAGATCCTTATGTAATGCGTCGTTGGTCATATACCATGGGGCTCCAGTTATTTGTCTAATACATGTAGACTGGAAAGCTTGAATGGATCTTATATTGGATGGTTTGGCTCGTCCCACTTGCATTTATAGTAATAAAACGTTTTACAAAAAAGTCGAACGAAATGCTAAAACGCAGTAGCTAGGTGCACGAACAGTACAGTAATAATTATGCTAAAAACGTACACGCTGTTTTATCACCCTGTAATTAAATTTAGTTTTAAATCCATTAATTCCGTTTCAGCATTTCAACAATATTACTGGGGCAACCGATAGACTTTTCGGTACGATTCGAGGAAAAATCATCGAACGGACACCTCGTATCGCAGGTATAGAATACATTAAATATAATAAGATGGGGTGTAAATGGGTACCTAAATGTGTAAATGTGTAATTGCGTAAAACGCATCTATATTATAAATGGACGCAACCCTTTTCGCCAAATAATTGGATTTTTTCCCTTTTTGCCTACGTCCTCTTTCCGACCAAATGGGATTAAACAGTATATTCCTCCTTTTGCAAAAAAAAATAAATAATTGCATTCTTTTCGTCCACGGTACGTCACGTTCAATATTTTAGGAAGCATTGTCTCTAAAATTAGTTTAATAAAGCCATTAAGCACGATCTCTGGAATATAGAACAATGTCTTTGAATATAATGTTTTGTCGGTCTCGGATTGAGAACTTCTAAAGATTTTCGTTTACATTCTGTGTTTACTATCCGTCGGTTAGTATTTGATTTATAATAATATTAATTGTGATTATGTTCTCAAACTGCTGAAGTAAATGCATTATTATTTTTATCTTTGTATAATTATTAATTTTCTTCAACGGGTAGAGTTGTCTCTTTGTTAGTCGATCGAAAATTGTACTTTGAATTATTATAAATAACCATTCGTTTAACCCTACTGCTTTTTAAGAATTCCACTTTTTTTTTTTATATAAAATGTTTTCACTAGTCACCCTCTTTAGTAAAATTAAACTCATTAGCACAACGAAACAACGTAAAGAAAAATCGCAAGAATGTTATTTGGCATGACAAAGTGAACGACATATTAAAATTAATACAACTACTGATAATATTATTAGATATTTCATATTATATTATAATATTGATGAGTAATGATGGTATAATAACACAATGATATTAATTTTATATAATAATATTACTTTTACCTATATTATAATAATTGCACTGTCCGGTCCGTTGTATGAAAAATAAATAATTTTGAGACAGTGCTTCCCAAAACGTGGGCGAATATAATTCAATTATTATTAGGCGAAAAAAAGTCATTTTTGGACGAAAGGAGTATTGCCCATTATAAAGTGTTTCGATAGTGCCTAAGCGGTCCAATCGTGATGTCGTTTTCGATAGAAATAATATTGCGTAGGTATGTGGTGTTATTTTCTGGGTACGGAGTACGGACAACAACAACAATAGAGCTTCACACTTATCGTGCGAGTTAATTTCGTTCGCGTGTAGGTAAGTGGTAATGATACAATTTATTGTTGTACTCAAGGCCGGATTAAGGGGGGGGGTCTAGCCGGGGCGGTAGCCCCGGGGCCCTCTCGAGTACCCTAGTGAAAGGGGCCCAAACAATTTTAAGCCGATACACAATTTTCAGTGATTTAAAAAAAATAGTTTTTCTATATTTTAAAACCCATTTTTTTTATCGACAAAAATAACTAAATAGTAAATACTTACAAAAGCGCTATGGTAGAAAAGACGCATTTTACCACGCACTAAGACATATATATTATATCTTAATTCGTGCATTTTACTGTTATTTAATATTTTCATTGACATAAATAATATCATCAATAGATAATGTCATAATTTATGTTATTTATATCTCTGTAATAACATAGACATAAAATTAGAAAATAATTACAAGTCTGTGGGTAACATCGCCAGTATTGTATAGACATAAATTGTAGGTGTACATACCTATTAATTTTATAATGATATCGAGAATTTGTGAAATAGTTAAAAAAAATGTATCGTTCTGCGAGCGGCTTTGTAAAGCATGTTTTGTCAAAAGGGCCCATACAAAATTTCAGCCCCGGGGCCCAATAGGTGCTTAATCCGGCCTTGGTTGTACCTATATAATATTGTAGTATTAAACTGTAGCTCTAACGTAATCGGGTAGGGTTCGGAATTTACGGGCGCTGTTCGAAGAGGATGGGTGGGGGGGGGCGGCGGTGCACTCACCGATAGTAATATTATAATAATATTGTACACTAAATGTGTGGTAAATAGAATAACGGTTGTGGCGGCGAAGCCTGTTGGACACTGTACGGTCTCGGTGTGTCCGATAAGCGTTTGCCGCGTCCAAAACGGTTGCGGGGGGTGGCGGTCGTCCTCGTCACGTGGGCGGTGCGGTCGGGGAGGTGGTGAGTTTCGAGAGCTTGGCAGTCGGAGGGTGAGGATCGGCGGAGGAAGTACAATGAGTCCGCTCGATACTTCTAATTACGGTCGGTATATAGACGAAAGATAACGAGACAGGCGACGACGGAAGAGAAAAATAACAATATAATAACGATGATGATGGCAATAATAATAATAATGATAAAGCCACGGCACAATAGCACACGTCCTCCGCCACGCTCCAATTTCCCACGTGCTGTGGGATTTGGTTTCGGTGGTGAAAATCTTCGCGAGCAGGGGGGCACTTTCACCCCTACGCAAAAAAAATATTGTCGGTAAGTAATATTATGTGTGCGTATAGTGAATCCAACGGTAACTGGTAGATTGTAAATGTGATTGACTATAGGTACTCGTATAAAACGCAGTAAATGTACATAGACGTGTTTAGAATATTATTGTAGACGATTAATGACGGAGGGAGGACGGGTGCACGCCGGCTGGTAAATTATTTCTAGGCTTGCCCCCCCCCCCCACAGTAAACTGTTTTGCGCCACTTGCGATGATAAAACCATTATATATAATTATACCGAAGCCCCGGAAGCACGACGAACTGTCGATGATTTGTCACAGGTCCCGTAATGGTCGACGATCTGATAAACCTGCGACTACCGGCCGCCGTCGATGTATTTAATTGCAATGTGTGCGTCGACAGCGACTTTGTCTCTATACTTGTCATTAGATAACTTGGTATAGGGACCTCCTATTACTTAAACTTCGACCGCGGTGCTTATACCTGTAGCGACGCGTATAATAATAATATTATGCACTCGACGCGCTCGTCTGAACCGTCTTACGAAATTAATACTGCGCTACCGAGTAATACCAAAGTGTACAGAACACTGTAGATTTACCGCGATCACAATAATATTACGTAGTACCCGACATTATATCAGGACGAATAAAGCTATTATTATCCCACGCCGTTCGTACGGTGAAAATCGTATTTTAATAATAATATTTCGGTTCGGTCGCGGTCATTTTTGAGGAGGGAAAGGATAGGCGGAGGAGGGCTTATACTTATAAACGAAACCGATTTTCTCAACCGATCTCGGCGCCACTGCCGGACGTGTGCCTACTTTTACTACTACCACGACCACTGTCCATCGCCACCGCTTACCGGGTACTCGGTATAATGGGTATAACAGACATTACGTACAGACCGAAAGTGTACAACAATATAATAATATATATAAATCGCCAAACAGTGACTGCCACAGTCGTGTCTCGTCGCGGCGCGGCGGCACACATATTGCACACAAGGCGGCCGCGACGGTGGCGTCGGCGTCGGCGTCGGCGGCGGCTGCCGATTTTCCCTGGGAGCACGACGGCGGCGCCGTGGCCGTAGTAGTAGACGTGAGTATCGCGACCGGCCGGAGGGACGTCCCCCAGCCGTTTACACATCGTCCGTGTACGTACACGACCCGTGTTCCGCGCGCGCTCGTCCGCCGTTTCAGACATCAACAAGTGTCGTCGTGCGCGCGACCGTCGCGTCAACGACTGCTGCAGGAAAACAGGAAAATCCGAAATAAACGACGAGAGCTATTACCGTTGCGGGACACAAAAAATCGTCGTCGTCGTAGATAATATCGTTGTTGATAAGATATTATTGTTTATTTATCGTGAGTATATTATTATTAACGGTTTTTGCACAATAATATTACATTATAAAGTACGTAATAATATAGTAGTAATAACAATATTATCGTCGTATATTGTATCGTAATAGTAAGTAATGACATAACGACATGTAGTTGTCGCTGTCCATCAGTTGTTGTTCGCCTAGAGCAGCCACGACGATTTTCTTCAGCATTATTAGTCAGACAATATTTTATCGCACGATTTTCGAGAAGTAAAAATCCGATACCTATTCAGTTACGCGCCGAACTAAAACAACGCGGAACGCGCGTATCAATCAAATTCCCGATAGGAAGTCGCCATATGCGTTCCGAGCCGTGGGAAATGTTATGTTTATGAAAATCGTACGTTCTACACGTTTGCACGAGAATATTAAACACGATGTGGATCCCGTGTACGATTTTATTCAGCGGTTACTGGTTATAGGTCGGTCGAAGTCTGCCGAGCCCGGTCCCGCGTTTCACTGCAGAGATGGCATGCAATGACGATAATAATATAATACCGCACGATATGAAATTTCTCGAACGCGCTCGACGTGCCCACCGATACGCATCGATACACTCTGACTATAATAATAATATTATCACGTCCTTCGTTGAACATCTTGACGCATCGAATAGGTAGGTATTATTACGCTTACGTGCGGAATTGATTTTATTCACTGCATTCGGCTGCATCACAATAATATCGCATACGATAATAAGCATATTATAATATACTCGGCCGAGATATCGCGCGTGGCGTTTTCGACAAAGCCACCGTCCCCGTGAGGCCTGTGGGACCCGCGGTAGATAAAGTCTCTCGGATTTCCATATAATATACGTGCAAAGTGCACCTATACCTATGTCGACGACGATGCCTCGGAAACCGCTCGTTATAGGTATACGCCAGTATCGCCGACGGCGTCGAGCGCACACTATTAATATTTATTATTAAAATAATTATATTTTATATCGTAAAGTACGACGTGTGCTGTGCGACTGTAAATAATTATACGTTGTGTTGCGCGGCACCGTCTCGCCGTGTAAATAAAATATACATCGATATCGTATTCTATATCAATAATGGTAATACTGTATTATGTAAGTGACAGGGGCGTATACAAGGGGGGACGAGGGGGGTAAGATCCCCCCCCCATTGGCTTTTTATTACCTTAGTAAAAAGTTTTGAGAGGGTAGGGGATTTTACAATTTTCCCCTCCCATTTAGATATGTCGTTTTTTTTTTTTTTGATCCCCCCCCCCCTTTCAGAAATCATGTCTACGCCATTGGTAGGTAAGTATCCGTTGTAACGGCGTGTAACATCTATACCGATATCTCGTATATCGCGCGATATTATATAGTAGACGTTATAAAGATTTCACTCCTACCACCCCCGATCGCCACACGAACGTCATGATTTCAATAAGATAGAAAATCTACTTGTTGTTTATTCGATGTAATTTGCACTGGGTACCCTTGCACCACCTGTATACATTATATATTTGGTACATAGTACATTATTATGATAATTTAATCATTATGTAGGCACATGATAATATTGATAATGCATTTTTATTTTTAATATTATAAAAGAGACGAATCGGATATCGATCAATGCACATTTACCTAAATCAAGAGTTGGAAAAAACCTTTTAAAAAGGGATTTTTGAATTTAAAGTCCTAAACCAAAGTTTTTAGAGTCCATATTCAACTCTGCATAAAATATTAAAATATGATAAATAATAAATATGAATACGAATATATACTACATATTATATTATTTTATTTGCATATAAATTAACTGCGAAACATATACCTACCTAATACCTATCGATATCTACAATTTATGGGACCTATTTATTAAGCTAACATTACCATTTTTTTTTTGTATACAACGTACAATGAATGTTCCCTATTTTTAGTATTTTTACTTTACACTGACAGTTACAAATTGTTACATTGATTTATCGACATTTTTAATAAACAGAATATATAATATTATAATATACTCGCGTAAATGATAATGTACTTTACCACCCCATTATGGCATTATCTATTCCTAAAGTGTATTATATTTATTATTATATAACGTAGTATGCCTGCGCCTATGTAATAAGCTAATGCAGTTAATAATATTAATATTAGGGATCCAACAGTTGTATTTCAAAGAAAAACGGTTTTCTTTTCAGAGTAGGTACCTACATACTATTATAATAAATTATGGTCTAATGTCCTATGAATCGAATATTTTTTTTATTCTTTTCGATTTTATTCTATCTAAAATAAGTAATCCACATTGCATATAATTATATATTTTTTTTATCGATTGTTTCTGGTTAATGGTATAGCAGAATTCGTACTTCAATATAATTGCTTAGTCAAACCAACTATATACCTACCTATATTGTTGTAGAAATGTAGACTGCTGTATATATAAATATATTAATAGGTACTATGGTACCTATAGGCTATGGCGATTAGTTCTAGTAACTATAATTAAATATTGAACTTTAATAAACATAACAATATACTGTATAGTATGTACACATTAGTAGAAACTACAAAAATGACCACCTTCATTTCTAAATGTAATTTACTTAATAAACTTACATTGTAAATATTACTAATTTGTAAAGTTAAATATCTGTAATAGATATCGTTGGCTAATAACCTTAACTGTCGAAGCCTGTAAATTCTTAAATATTAAAAAAAAAAATAGTCTCATACATTTTTTTTATGGAAATCAAATATTTTTACATTACTTCCCGTGGGCATGTAATGTATTATAATATAATATTAATTATACAAACTTATCTTTTGTTTTATTCTAGAAATTGTACAATCTGTAAAGCAAAATTGTTTACAATAAGCACAAATGATGTTATGAATTTATAAAAAATATTAGAAAATAACAATTTTTATTTATTAATTTTATTTACAACAATTTAGACAGGGAGCTTGTGTGAATGTACAAACTTATCTAATTTAATAATTTAAACGAGCCATTCATTTTACCCATTTTTATTAATTTACAGAAATTTTCTTACAAAATAAAAAATACACCTGACTACTTCTAATTTAAAGTAATTAAAAACATTATGAATTCAGAATTATTGAATATACATTATACATAATTTTAATATGAATGCACACCACGGAAACATTTTCTATGAGAACTTGCTCGAACAAAATGCATTTTTATTAATAAATCACTATAATATAATACTTTACTAATAAGTTATTTAAATTTTAAAATGTATTGCTGAATATTCTGTACTATCAGGAATTTTCTTGTTATTAATTATTTTTGTCATTGAGTAGAGGTAGGTAACTATTCGAAAACTATCGAGTTTTATTTATTCATCGTTATTTTGACGAATATTATAGTTTGTAGTATAGAAAATAGTAAGTTTGAAGAGCTATATTGTTAGTTGGTTGATAATAGGAAAACAAATCAAATTTTCATTTATCAATATTTTTAAATTAAAAAATTAATATTAATATAAAAATTATTATTAATAATAAAATCATTACTATTAATTTCATTAGTAATATTTCATACATTCATTGATTGGTGTCAGGTGGTCAATTTGGAATTTGGTATACTCCCATTGATAGGTACCTATCAAATATTATTATATCAGTCTTCATAAAAAAAATATAAATATAATTTAATATGTTATAAAATATGAGGTTCTGTTTAAGAATGGTCTCCTTTTCACGTGATTCATGTTTGTATATACTTTTTTATGTTTTCCTTATTACTAGTTGTTTTTTATTTTTTAAACAGATTTAATATATTTAAATAAATAAAAAAAATATGTGGACAAGTATTATAGTGTTGTAGTAAATAATTGTTAATATTTTAACACATTGTACTTCGACATTAATGAACACAGTACTTAAACGGCTAAGCCATCAATATGGCTCATTAAATGCATTGAGTTACCTATTGAAACTTTTCTAGTGTGTTCAATAGAATAAAGTACAATATAAGTGTTGAACAATAATTATACTAAATAATTAAATAAGCAACTAGGTACTATTACTAAAAGGTTATGTATAATAACTTAATTTTCTAATATTTTTTAAAAGTTGTTGTCATAATATTTTAGTTAGGTATTGAAGTTCTATGAAAAATTAAATTATTTTGTTTCAAAATCAATGTTTGGTCCAAAACGGATTTTTTTTTTACCCAAAACACACGGATACCTGTTTCACCCGAATAGCCAATATATAATCAGCATATTATTTTTATCCTGGCATATTTTTGATAATTTTAAAACAACAGTTGACAATAGTTAATATTTATACATTTTAGAGTATTATATTTATTGAGTTACCTAGAAAACCCTACAGGAAAGCGAATAATATTTTTAAATTGTAATTACATTTTGTCATATTTTGTGATTATAAATATAATTTCGTGTTAAATGTACATTATAATATATGATAAGCGCCAATGGTATTTTTCTGGTTTCTTCACTAAATGGCATTTTTTTTTTATAAAACTGACAGTTACAATGTAATTACGCGTATAACTACTATGTTTTAATCAGCTTTTATAGAAAATTGCAATTTAAAATTTACATTTTTACACAATATTTAGGAACAAAAATTATAACCTTTTATAATTTATTATAAGCATATACTATGTCATATTGTAACAATAGCCCCTGAATTGCATGCCCGTAGATGAGCAGATAAACACGTGGATGATAATGGTGGATTCAATGATCAATGAAATTATTAAAGTTTACTGATCGAGTGGTTTATTACATTAAATACAAGTAGGTCATCTGATAGTCATTTATAAGTAATAATAATAGGAATTCAGTTCAGCAGGAAGGACTAATAATTATTTAGTTGTTGCCAAGGCTGTTATCTTAGAGTCTTAGACCCATCATTTTTCTGCAAATATTATCAATAATATGTGTTTTTGGGCATAATTTCACCAATAAGTGACATATTGAAATTTATATTTTCACTTCAATTTAAGTTTGATTGTTTTCGAATAATATTTTATTTAAAATAATGGATGTGTTTTCAAAGAGTACTGAACTGGATAAAGATGCTGATTCGGAGTAAATATAAAAAATACCATTTTGGTTCAAATAAATACAATTGATAATCGTTGGCGATGTATAAAACGTAGGTACGTGTTTCACGTTCAGTGCTGTGGTTAGTAAAATTGAAAACTGAAGAAAATTCTTTAAATTCCGACTTGCTTTGACATAATCATAAAAATATTATATTCATATTACGTATTAATATAGCGGTTTAGATATTTACAGAAAAATGAGATACGTATCAAGCTAACGATCAATAGATTCCAATGATCTTAATAATAATAAATACAACCAAAACAAATTATTTTTAAATATCCCAACTTATAAAATATTATTAACGAATAACGATGGTCTAACTTCAAACAATTTCCAGAAAGATTTTAAGAATTTCTAAAGATTATCTTGTTATTACAAAATATAAAATATAAAGCCTGAAGCGCATAATATAATATAAGCCCAAATACATTTGAGAGTACCTAATGCTTCAAATAAATAATAAAAATATAAAAACTGAATAATTAAATATTTTATTCTTTTTATCTTTGGACGAATCACAATTTATTGATTTTAAATAAAGTACAGACCTGTACAAACGTTTTAAATTGGACTAATTTTATAAAACTATTAATAATTACAAATGTCTAAATATTTTTTAAATTATTATTATATTATAAAATGCACCATTAATTATTTAAATTCCCGATAAAAGAATACAATCTCGTTATAATTTTAATACACAAATAAATGTATTATTATTCTTAAACTTATTTTAAAAACAATTCAACCTAGATAATAATGACCAGTCAATGAAGCTGATTACAAAATATTTATAAGTAGGTAATATAGGTAAGATACAAGAGTGTTTATGACTAAGTCTGAAAAAATAATTCAAGTATTTGTAAATTAGTGTGTTCAACTTTTCACTTTTGGCTTATCGTTCGAAGACGTGTTTGGTGTTTCAATATTTAATGTTAGTATAGTGGCTAAGTATTGTGAATATTTTTCGGTAAGAAAAACTATAAATTTCTGAGGATAGTGTTTTTACTCTCATTCTACGAGCATGCAATTTAATGGGTATTATAACGTTAGGTGTAAAAAATGTGCATACATTTTTCAAATTTTATTTTAAGAAATATTTTTTAGTATATATCATATTATATTTTTTATGCTTTTTATTCATTTTAAACTTACTATTAACCAAGTTACTTAAAAAGTATACTTACTTACTCAATCAAAAGTTAAAACTAATAAATGTAAAAACTAAAATCATCAAAATATATATGAATAAAATACAAAAGTATAAAACGATAACAAGAACATTTGAAAGTCAATAAAATCTTATTTAAAAATATCAAATATCAATATCTTTAAAACTGATGTGAATTATAACTTTTTATAAAAAATGTAATTTAAATATAATTATATTATTATGTGAAATAAAATACCAGGTAAAATAGAAAACTACCGATCAAATTACCTGTGAAAAATAATAGATTGAAAATTGATTCAATACAAAAAAAAAATGGCTTAATATATAGCATACAGAGCATAAAACACCTAAACATATATATATTATAAAATCCATCCTTTAAATTCTAATATACAAATTAAATTAAACTATTTATGCAGTTATACTGCGTATAATGAAAAAACTAAATAATTTCAAAAAAAACTTTTTTCAAAGTTTATTGACAACAGTAAAAAAAACATACATAAACATTTGCCAATTTAATATTATAATTTAATTTTTAGTTATTTATGTTAAATATAATATTTACTTTTATACTCAGCGTACTTAACTGATTTTTAATTTTAATTTTTCTTTGCGACTTAAAATAATATATTAAGCTTAAGATACGAATATTTTCGTAATATAAGTAACATATTTTGTAACTATATCAAACAACATTACTTCTTAAAAAAAATACATTTCTGTAGCGTGGAAGTGGATTATATGATAAAAATATTACAAAAATGTCAATAAATTATTTAAATAATCAACATAATAATTATCATTAAGCTTCGGTACAAATAATTTTGACACAGTTAAATCACAAGCCCACAACCCCCTGCCAGCGCCACTGTACTTGGTTAATTTTCAATTAACTATTTTTTCAGCTACATTTTCAATTGAATTAATTTTCTCTAGCTATTCTTTATTGAATTAGTTTTTAATGGACTATTTTACTCTAACCATATTTATATGTGTCATTAGCCATTTTTTTTTTATATTGAATTAATTTTCAACGGGGTAATTTTATTTGGTATTTTTTTTTTGTTTATTCTTACCGATCACATAAAATATATAGTGTAAAAACGAATGTAAAGTAAATAAATATTACAAACATTATTTAAATTTAATTTAAATTTGAAAACAAATAACGTATAACGTTTGTAAAAAAAAAACAACAAACGTTTGGAGAACAAAGAGTATCGCCTCCCCGTGGTGTTCTCTGGGTTACGCTAAATGATACTCAAATATGTATAACCATTATCAACTGATTTTTAAAATTACCACAAATCCATTACGTTTAGATTCACTGAGTCCATCTTATTTGGGTGAAATGATGGTATTATGTGTATTTTGTATCGATGTGGGTATACGCGAAGCAAACATTTAGAAGAAATAAAATTGTGAATTTGCATTTATATTTGAAATAAATACATTTTGACAAATAAAGCATTAAAAAGGCAGTAGAACGCCTTTCCAATATAAACAATACAATTGTTTTTTAATAATAAACCTTTTACCGTGTGTAACTGTACAAAATCATCAGAATGAGATGCAGAAAGAATTATACACCATATTGACTGTGTACCTATGTCTTACATATAACATATTATATATAATAGCAGGCATATTGTATATAGTAGACATTTGAGTAGACATTTTTTAATGTAGGTAAGTGCCCAAATACGAGTATGTACATATATAAATGAGATACATAGACATCTAGTATTATATCTTCGTATGAATATAATATATTATATATAACTAATCTTAGAATAAAAATAGGTGATATACTAAAATATAGACAACAAAGTATGACTTATATTTTAATTGAATGTATTTAAGTTAAGTCTGTTTAAACACCACAATTTATTTGAAAACGGATAACAATTAGAAAATAAATAAATATTATAGTTGTTATTAATTATAGGAAGGTAGCCTACCTATTATAGGTAGGTACCTATAGGTTTTAAAGCGAAATATATTTAAATTATAAACAAATTTCTTATTGAAATTTGATTTCAATTAAATGTAATTGATTCATAAATTAAATTTAAATCATAATTAATTGGTATGTGTATTGTAATAGGTTACACATATATTATACATTGTGTAATATATGTGTACAAAATAATAATATAAATTCATATTATATTTACTGGTCTGTAAACATGACGTATAATGTACATTTTGTACACGAACTTAACGCGTTTAAAGGTAGTCAATAGTAAAAACAAACTGAAAATATTTAAATTGTATGTATATATTATTATATGGATTCAACTGTTTTTAAAGACAAATTAAATAAATTCAAGTTATAAAAGTTTATACCACGGTTTATATTTTTTTATGTTTTTATATAGATATTATTATGTATGAATATAAAAAACAGTAACTTCTACTTTCTATAAAAGAAACTGCCGGAGACTAAATTTCTACTTTCTTTTGAATATTTCATTATCTATAGGTAAATACACAAATCTCGTCAAGAGTTTATAACATTTATACAGAAAATATAATACTATAATATTATTTTAAATCTGAATTTCTTTGAGAAGAAAAAGTTTTTCCATCAAACAATTATGTAAATTGTCTTGAGTACTCCAATATTAAATTAAATTATTATAGTAAATTGTTAACGATAGTACGTGATACATACGGAGATGGTAGAAGAACGGATACTGTTTTTATATAAGAAACGTTTTCTATTGAAAGTTTGTAAATGATTCTAAAAAAATAAGTGATAACTGTAACCTGGAGTCTTCTAAAAATATTGTTTTATCATACATAATGTAATAGCGCCTGCAGTAGGTATTATATGGTTCGTTTAAACTAACAAACATGTTATTACTGTTTTTATTAATTTGGAACGGATATTTAAAACGTCCAAGTAAATTAGTTTATACTAATCTATTTGAGTATACCCTCCGTTGAATTCGTTTATCATTACAAACTTTATAAGAGATAACTAGTGTTTGTACTACGTAGTCATTAACTATGAATTATTTACTCTATTGTTTTTGTAATGGTACTGGAAACGTACAGGTACTTTTGACATATGGTCAATGGTCATGTACGCAAGCATTGTTAAACGTAATTAAAAGAATGTCATCTCAAATTAATTGTGTTGAATGAGAGAACACTACACGCTGTTATGACATACTTCAGACTAGGTAGGCACTTGAATTTTTCTTGAAATTCATTTTTTCTGTTACTTAATTAACCGAGTAAATATTTGTTGAAAAATGTTAAGTACCTAAATGTATACTAATGATTAGTGTATACAAATTTATATATTTCATTGTATTTTTATTAATGTTACAAAATCATATAGTACGTTAAGTTATAAAACGTAATTATAATTCAATATATTATTAGAATATTGCATACAACCTCAATATTTATAATACTACTCTCTTTGGGTCATTATACAGCCTAAATATGTATTACATAATATTATGTTAGTTGATAAATCATAGTTTGATTTTTCAAAATATGTTTTATTTGTTTTAAGATTCAAAACAATAAATAATAGCGCTCATCCGGAATTCACTAAAAACACTATTGTAGATTCCCGATTTCAATATATTTTATTAATTGATTTAGGTGTTAAGTAATAATTTTGCCATGTATATATTTTAAATGTTTAGTATAAATTATAATTTGCGAACGGTTTTATAGTGACTTCTATTCTTTATTTTTGAGTGGGAGAGGTCACACATTTTTGCATAACCTACCGGCTACACTTTATCTAAGTACTTTTTTTAGGTCGTTTAAAATGTACACTGTTATCTAAAGACAAGCCATTCAATATTCGTGGCGTTTTTGTCTTTAAATTGTATGCTAGCAAATTAGCAACCTTTCGCGATTCGCAATATACCTACCAACGGTCGGGCATAATAATAATTTTGTAATAACGGTGAATATACTTTTATTATCTTGTATAATACGGTTATACGCGATATATATTATTGTATTGTATAATAATAATACGAAGCAACGAAAATGCACAATAGACCTTTTACTGCGGAGTATATAAATGGGAAGCTGGCTCGGGTGGTGCGGCCAGTTTTTATCATTAAAATTAAAAAATCCAGCGCTTTTAGATATTGCAAAATTTATTGTATCATCAAGACATCTAGTGCACATGCGCCGTAAGAGCTGCGGTAACACCCGAACAGCGCACTCGCGTCTGAATGTATCCGATCACTGTAACTCTACACACTCCGACAATGATAATTGTTAGTATAAGTCTTCGTACTTTAGTGAACTTGCCTGTTAATTATACTACAAAGTCAATAAATAATGTTTATTATTTATATCACATAGCGAGATGACTATGATATAATAATATTACCCACACCATACATAATATTACTTTATACATTACTATACAATAAATGTATATTGTACTTATAGCTATAGCTGGTTTTACTTGGACTTTCCAAATGCATACAACATTGAATATATATACATATCTACAATACATTCAATGGGGCCCATTATCTTCTTGAATAAAATATAGATACAAAATAAATAAACATAAGTATATGTGCATTGTGCAAAAAATGTCTACAATTTGTCGTAGAAGCGTACCTATATGAAATTGACGGTATTCTTGCAAGTTACAAGGAACCAGGTGAACTAATATTAAGGTGACGACCGATGCAACCTTTACAAGCCGAACAGACTCCATGGAACTAATGGAAGGTGCGTTTAATATCGGGTTGGAGCCGGTGCCGTGCTAACTTTCACTGGTGCCCCAGGGCAATTATATTTGGCACCCCTAATAAACATACATATTTAAACATTTGCCACCCTTTAAAATGTTACAAGTTTGGCCGCCCTAGGGCACTTGTCCCTTTTGCCACCCATTTAGCACGGCTCTGGTTGGAGCTCTATAAAGATGATATAAATTATGCCATACCGTCGATTAAGTATCCCGCCAACGATTTCCAGATTCCTAATGTGGACCTTCAAAAATATTAATTGTTGACGCCTTTATATTATATTATGTACTAACTACTTAACACTTAAAACTTCTGGTCCGATTGCCATTTTTTTGATTTCATAGGCACTATAAGTTACTATAAATATACATTGTATATATTTTAATCAATAGTTATACTAAGGTGAATAAGGTGATATTATATTATGAAGGATCGTTCAATGATTGTTTAACCTAAAATCACGATGTACAACACTATACCTACATGATATTGCAATATAGTACCAACCACAGATATCGTGTTAACCTGGTAAATCACCGGCGGTAAGCCCGATTGAGCATAATGCGACGTTGCCACAACGTTCAAACCGAAACTTTGAACAGAAACTCGGACTGAAATTAATTCAATCGAAGATAATTCCATAAAATAACAAACTGCAGCTAAAGAAATTGAAAAAATTAAATTAAATATAAATGCTTTCAAAGTTTCGACCAATAGGTAATTAAAATTGTAAAAATATCGAATCTTACTGTTGTACGTTTAAGACGAAATATACACCCAAGTTTAGCAATTTGACAATGTCAATGTCATATGATCACGAAGATCGTGTTATTTTTTAACTTATACTTATATATTTAGTCGTATTATTATAATAATTATTTAAATAAATAATCGAGCATCGCGTGGTAAATGGCAACATCGCATTACTGCTCTATCGAGAAGGTTTTCTTTTATATTTCTATATCCTTCGATGCACCGACAGATTTGCTCAATCGCTATCGCCGGAGCAACTCGTCGCTTTACAGATTTTATTAATAGCATCCGATATTATGGATGTACAAAAGTATCATGAATGGCATAAACTCGAGAGCATTGTACTGCGTGCGAAAGACTACCTATAAATAATGAATTAAACTCGACTAATATCATAATGATTATTTGAACAGCTGTAAATGTAATTATATGTTTTATAATAAAAATAAATAAGGCATTATTTTATTTTCGCGGGCAACGCCGTGCGGGATCTCAGCTACAATTGATAAATATTATAATATTATATTATTCATAGAATATTTGTAATACGTATTTATTCCGTTATTATTATTATAATTATAGGTAAAATCAAAGTCCAAAGACGGATAACCGTTACACAAATCTACAGTTTTTGACAGATTTTCATAACATTTTCGTAGATTCAGCTATATCTGTAGTGTCGTAGGTATTACTGTTTATCTCGTAAAGGTACATGGTTTTCCGATAGGTTTTTCTCTGGCTCACTATTTATAATATTCTAATCTGGTTGATCTCCAATAGTGAATAGTTGATTTTAGTAATAGTTGACGACTGTCGTGTAGAGTAATTTATTGTTTCAATGCTTGCAGTTGTGAATCATTTTACCAAGGAAACGTCCATTTTAACATCACGATGGCTTAAAATCGGGTTGAGTACACACAAGGCTGTAACTGAAAAAATTTCGTTAGTCCAATATTTTTTTTAATATGGATACTGGACACTTATCATTTTTACGTCTCGTTTCGGTCTCGCTCTCGTGCATATCTATCGGGACATTTAGTAATAATATTTCAAATCACAAAAAATAATATTTAAATTTAGATTTTGTGTATTTATTGTTATGTAGTTATTCATCTTTTGACTTTTGTATAATCCATATACTAATTCTTTTTAAAACTAAAACACTGGTAGGCTTAATAAAAAATAATGTTTAGTCTAATAGATACTCTATAGTTAATAGTTTTGTGTACGTACGATGTACATATTATTATATTTTTATAATTGTCAAAATTAAGCAATAATTAATATTAATGGCTAATGTGGCCAAATGCCATGTGGGTTAATTATATATGGTACTGATTTTGAACCTTTTGAATATATTTCGATATTACAGGTACTTTATCATTAAATATCAAAAAAATAATTATGTGATATTCATGTCACCCACCACAAAAAAAAAATCAAACCTTAGAGCCGCCACAGATATTTTATATTTACAATTTATTTTCAACACATAAATGTCGACTCACGAAAAAACATTATCTTTTTATTTATTTTGTATTGTTGCAATTGGTTACAGAAAATAAAATAGTTAAAATTCTTGTGATTGGATTTAATTTTAAACCCATATTTTTGAAACCGATCAAATCAATCCAAATATCTGTGTTACAAACCTGTGCAGTGTACATTTAACGGAATTTAAGAGGAGGTCAAAGGGTATTCAAGGGCATTTAATTTGTCACGCGAAACGCCGTGCTGAACCGGCTAGTTAACAATGCATTTGTTTTTTAATAAAAATAAATGTGCAGTGCCATAATGGATTTTTTTTTAAGAGGCTCCGAAATATTCTTTTGCTCCCAGTGTTCAACTTCCGGCACTTCATGTGCGTATGGCCGATGTTGTATATTATATTGTTATGGCGATCATTTGGTTTGTAGCTGTAACTGCCCAGCCGAAATTGTCGGCGAATACTGACCAACATCTAATTTATTATCGTTACTCAAGTATGTCCATCTCAAACGAACGTAGCCTAAAAAAATACCACAACCCGCACAGCACCAAATAGACTACATAACAATAGTTAATTAGTGAAAAAAAAAAATGATATATTTATTTATTAAATATTATATTATATTTATTACAGATTAGCCTAACCTATGTCCTATAGTATACAATATACATACATTATAATATGCCTACTATGACCTAAAAAATACCACAACCCACAGCGCCAAATAGACGATTTAACAAAAGTTATTTAATAAAAAAAAAAAACAAACGATATTTTTATTTATTAAATATTATATTATATTTATTACAGCTTACCACCTTACCTATATTATACATACGTATATACACCTACTATGGGTGATCCGGCATCCAATGTTGTGTTGCCCGCAATATTTATTTATTTTTATGCTTTTTTTCTTTTATTTTTTTTTGGCACTTAACAAACACTAAAACCATTGGGAGCGCAAACTTAACCTAATAATATGTGAAGATGCCTAGCTTGAACAACTTTTGCTTTATCCGAGATTAACGACTACCGAAAAACGTATTTTTAAACATTGTATGGATATTATTCATTTTTACCTATAAACTAATAATAATTATATACAATATGATTCAGATACTTATAACTTATGACCTATTTCCAAGCAAACATTTTTTTAAATATTTTATATTTCCAGGTGCGAAGCAATAGCGATACAATTTTATCATGATTATTCGAATTGTCGAAATATTATTATAACCGTTGGGTTCACGGATTAGAATACACATAACAATGGAATAGTTGTGTCGTATTATAATTCGGTACCTATAAATATTTTCTGATCGACTCATATCAATTACTTAAATAATAATCTGCAGGCTTAATATCTATAATATAAATTGATTCTCGTCGCTATTTGAAATTATGTTTTTAGTTACCTATATATGTAAGTTATTTCCTTAATGTTATCATCTAAATTCTAAACCATTAATACTGTAAATTTATTCGTATTATAATTATTCTAACCCCATTATTAGGTTTTAAAATTAGATTTTTGTGATTAGTGCACCGGGGAATTCGGAAATTATAATATAATATAATAATATTCCATTTATCACATTATGATTGTAGTCACGCAGCGAAAATCTTCTATTAATGACGTTTGCAGTTTAATTATTGGAGTGTATAATAGTGTGTGATTGTACATGAAAGGTTTTACTATTTATTTGTTGTTCTAGAACCATTTATTATAACTCGCTTAACATCCAGACTTAGAGTATTTGTATTAATATTCCATTACTTGTTGAAAGTAGCAAATGCGATTACCATTGCGAGAATACAATTATTTATGATCGAAAATACGCTCGCTGTTAGACTTGACTCATTTCTTCTTTTTTGGTTAATTTTAAAAATATAACCCTAATTGCTTTTACATACGAAAATAGTATTTTAAATAATTATTTTTAATTATTTTAATTTATTTATTATTATGTGTTCTTAATATTTATATCATATTATGTTGATTTTTTGTCTTCGTTTCTTCATTTCTTATTTTTTTTTTTTTGTTTATTAAACAGTATAAAAGTATTTCATATTTTGTATACGAAAATATTCTTGAAATTCTCTTTGACCTGGATTGAAGACCTCGTTAGTTTCTTAATTAAAAACAAAATTAATAAACTATAACAAAGAATATATATTTTGAATTAGGTATTGGTAAATGTATTATTATACACAATAATGTATTTTTTACGCAAATAACAATATGTAAAGTACTTTTTAGATTTGATAATTTGTTTTGATTTATAAAATCTGACAGTTAACAGTGAAATTAATTATTATATGAAATTACTATGAATTTGGTTTCGTTATAAATTATTATAATCATATAGGTAAACACAGGCTGGGTACCTACCTGGTGTTAGTCATTTAGTCATTTCACTCATCACTCACCTCGATATAGTCGGGTATTATTATTGTTGTTATGCATTTGAAATAAATGATAAATCATCGCATTACAAAACAATTTTGAGCAAAGATCGGTTTACTATAGTTTTTTTATAATGTACTCATCATAAAAATAATTGATTAATATATAGTTTAAAATTTACCAACTTAAACGTTGATATGAGCTTATTTAATGTAGTATTCTTTCCAATAAAATAAGTACCGGTTAAAGCTAAGAAAAAAAATTGTCCTACAAGACATTTTTTTTCAAAAGACCGTCCAATCACTACAGCGACCATTATTTGGTCCGTAACTAATTGCTAGTCAGGTTAGGCCTTAGAACCTTTGAAAATACTCGCAGATGATTAAAATGCATCCGGTATAATATAAAATACCATGTATATTGGTATACAATAATAATTCTTTAAAAATTAAGTCAAGTCAGGTTTTGTGTTTGCAGTGTATTTTTCCTCAGATGATTCGCGAAGTGAAACTTACTTTAAAATCTCTGAATTGTTTTTTATTTAAATTTAAATATCAGACGCATCAACAACGAGCTGCAGGTTGTTAGCGTTTTTAATGCGCAATGACCGACTCAAACCCGCAGATTACATAATTTAAATATTATAAGGCAACAGAACTTTTACAGTTTATAATAATACGTCGTTGGTTTACACATATATATATATATAATATTATAATCAAACGAACGTTGCGATTCCGATAAAATCAGGAACCGATTTCACGAGTTGAGTATTATAGTGGTTTCCGGACCGGGTGCTTGAAGTTCACATTGATTATGAGGAAAATCGAGCTCGCCTTTGTGTGTTCCTTATGTAGCTTGTCGTGAACGTTCTGTGAGTAGATAATGAATAGGATTTCAATCCTTTAAGTGTTAGTGCCGGATGTAATACAGACGCCACATGTATTTGTACGGTATAAGACTGACAGAATAATATATAAACGTATCGGAACATTATGTCAACTGTGCAAACATCTATGGAAGCCACTGGTAAAATTGCGGTAAATGGGCAGAGCTATTTTTTTTTTATTTTTTTTACTGAAATACGTCAAGTTCAGCAGTCGATTTTTATTCTTCTACTTATTTGTAACATTTTTGTTTGTATAACCCAGAAGTAGGTATATTCAAACCATGCGTCGCGAGAGTTGGCGAGGGAAACCGCGTCAAAGCGTCGGAAAACAAAATTAATGTAGGTCATGACGTATAATAATTAATATAAATAATATTTATAACCATTAAAGCGATTACGGAAACGATAAAAAAACACGTCACGCGACCATATTTTTCAGTTTTCTTTCTAGCACTAAAGTCACTGTTATTGTCACCGGTACCGCCATTGGCCACATTGTATCCGTATTGTTTCAATTTCTTCACAACAATTTGGGAGCCTTCGAAATATTGTGAATACACAAAGGATGAACAAGTTTGAATACTTCTGCTCTATAAACAGTAACCATCATTGTAATATCGAAACGACCTGAAGATGGTGACTGAAATATATGCCACCAAACTATAAAGGGTCGTGAGTTTTTACCGACTTAGAATATATTTAAGAATAAATACTACCTTCATATAAGTGATTAGAAAATTTAATAACTCCAAAATGTGGTCATCAGCCGTTAACTTAGACATTTTTTGTTCGGAAACCGTTACAATAATTAGAAGGAATTACAATAATCTATTAGGTAGGTATAAAGTATATAATTATATAGTATTGTTTTAAATCAATAGTTCTCGAAAATTATCTTTGCAATTATATGATATTAATAAAAATAATATATCATTTAAAACTACATAATGGTTATATTATAAATGTATCAAATATTTAAGACATTTAATTTAAAGGTTTAAAAATTAACACTTAAAAAAAGATTATTTCTTAGAAAAAAATTCTTATATATATTAATTTTGTGAAATAAACTTTTTAAAACAATAACAATTGGTTGAAAGTGATACAAAATATACGTACAATTATGTAAGAGTTTAAATTAGAGTAAATAAGAGTTTAATAAGAGTTTAAATTATGCATTTACTTAATGATAGTTAATGCTAAAGTTTCGACAAAAAAAAAAATGAACATGTCGAATTTCTTGGTAGTTTTATCAAGCAGTTGCCCACATGCCAATACATGCCACTTTACATAAAAAAATTATGTTGTTTTACTGCGTAATACTTGTTATCACTTCGTTTTCTGAACAGTATAATCACGGAATAGATTAAATCTATTTCTATTCATCATATTTTGTGATATTACGCTCAGTTTCATATGCATTGGTCATATATAAGGTATTATGTCAACAATATTGTTCCGGGGACATTGTTAGATCGATATAAATAATCATAATTAATAATATATTCTAAATCATCTAACCACGTTTATTACACTGATAAAAAAATGGCTAATATATTTACACAGCTACGTAAAATTTGTTTTAGCACAGAAAAATGAGAGGAGTGTTCCTGGTGGCTTCCACATGGATGCCACCAGTTGTCTAAATCATTGAAATTAAACTTAAAGTCTGCGTATTAAAATATTGAAAAGATAAGCCAAAATATATTGTTGGTTAATATATTGTGTTTGACATTTGAAAAATATGAAGTCTATATAATTTCTTTGCTTCAACAGACCAATATAATACTAATTCATAATTTATTATATTGCACATTATGTTTATCTAAAGTCAATATCATTACAACCCACGAATCATATATATGGTTAATCAACAATCATCCATTATATGAATTTAGTAGTTCTATATTATAAAACAAATCTTAATTCAATAAATTATGTATACTCATCAATATCAATAAATAATAAATATTCAATTGATCTGCATAAACATTACATTTATTTGAATATTGAATGTAATATTTTATTTAGTATAAATAAGAACTGTCTAATGCAGTGGCCCTAAACTTTTTTATGTCACAGAAGACTAATAGAATCTTTTCCATGCAAATTTGTGGCACATTAAAAGTTTTTTTTATTTATTTTATATTCATAGAAGACTTTTTTCAGTACAATTGAAAATATTATAAAATACATGAACTCTGATTTATAGTATAATTTAAAGGTTTCTTGTATTATTTTTGCTTTATATTTAACTTAGATATCAGAATTATAACGTCGAATAGGCATCTTTAAATATTTAACTATAAAATTTAATTTTTCTGCTTAATGAAAATAAATTTACTTTTTCAAATCATATTAAAATAACTTATTTAATATTATGATGGATCATACATTTTTATTTTCAAATCATCATAATTTTCTAAAGAATTATAATTTTTAATTCCTTGTTTAAATTTGTTCATGTTTTTTAATTAATATTTATGTAGAAGATAAGTTTAAAGTAATATTAAATATATCTGTAAACCTTTGATTGTAATCCATAAAATACACATAGAAATAAATCTTTATCCTTTTTTTTGTTTTAATTAAAAAACTATTTTAGTTTTTAAGTTGTAAGTTTTTGAACGATTTCAAATAACAATATACTTTTTTTTATTTCAAACATTTTAAAAATGTAATTTAATTAAATTTTATTTAATGGTGAAAAATTACAAGTCCCTAAAGTTAATTGTTTATTGAATTTCTATGAATTAACTAAAACCATCAGAAAAAAAATCATTTTTTTTTTATAAATATCCAATTTTGTCAAAGTTTTTGACTACAAACGAACACAATAAAAATTCTGCGTATTTGTAAGTACAATTTATGAGGATTACATTTTCAAGTTTTATGACTTACAAACAAAAATTATGTTATCAAAATATTCATAAATCGAATAAAGACTAAAAAAAGTCAAATATTTTAAATGTAAGTAAATAGCAAAATATAGCCATAATATTTTGAAACGTCTATTATGTCTAGAAAATGTTAATCTACCACATTTAGTGAAAACTATAAATATCATATAATTTAGTAAAGGTATTCATTTTTATTTACAACAAAATAAAGAAATTAATTTTAAGCCGAAGTTGCTTAAATATTCCCCTTTTTCCGAATTATTTTTAAAAGTACTTGGAAAATGAGGAACCCAAGTTACGTTTTTAGCTTGAAAACTAAACCAATAATTTAGACCCGTTATTTAAGTTTATTTAAATGTAGACCTACCTCTACTAAATGGCTTAACATTTTACTCATTAATTAAGATTTAAGTACGATTACGAGTTAAGACCAAAATAAATAAACAAGCATTTGTTTTGTTAAGAATTAGTGGGTAATACAGTAGTCGTCGATCATCATGAAGAATGAGTTTAACGAAGGGTATCATTCATCTTCAACTTCTCTTATATAGGTATACGAGTACAATGTTTTGATTATGTTATTATACCCATTTTTTACTGTTCTTAAATACCCACTCACAAAACTACTTTCAAATTGTTTCTAAAATTGTTCGTTAAGTTCGTGCGTGCTAAGTATTCTATTTAATTTGTATAGTATATATTGTTAGTAATGCATATTTTGAATTGGGTCTGACCTATAATTTTTCAACAAATAAACAATAAATATAATAGTTGTGTGTGTATTATTGTTATCAATATTATCCACTGCATAGTGCAGGCGATAAGAACGTATTTGTGTAGACAGTTTTAATTCGAATTGAAGTATTCTATACATTTTCACTCAATACTTATAAAGTTATAAATATATTATAGTCTCGTTGTGTTGTCTCAAATGAAAATTTAGTTATTGTTATTATTTTAACTTGTGTGGAAAGTTTTCTCTATTTTGTTTTGTCTCTCGGTTTTTATTTTGTGCCCATAACTGTAACAAATCTTATTTTATTTTACAACTTTCAATTTGTAATCATCGAGTGATTGATTAATATACCTACCTACCCCACATTGGTCCCGTCATTGACGTGACCGTTGTTTATACGCATATCCAATATCTCACCCAACGGATCCTTTACTATATAAAATACCAATGGGCAGTGGTATTATACGTAAAATATAAATATATTATGATTTTTGTAACAATTTTCATGAAATTTTTGCATAGTAATACAATCGTCGGTACAATCGCACCAGACTAAGGAATATTTATATAAAATATACAACTGTAAAAATAATCTCAGTTGCGTCTTTCAGCTGTACAGGTATTAATTAATCAATAGTTTATATATTTTTTTTTTATTTTTTTTTCAATAGGATAATATAAATAATAATATCAATGGATATGAATTCTTCATATTTTCTCTTTGAACATTTATTTATTTTGTTTTTGAAGACTGATGTTGAACGATAATAATAATATTATCTTAGGAATTTCAACAGAATGTAGAATATCGTCTAGACCAATATTCGGATAGAAAAAGGTACATAAATTCGGCATCGTGGCGAGTGGACGTCGTCGGCGTTAACGATGTCGGCAGGTTTTAAGGACGGTAGTCATAAAAACTGTTATTTCATAATGTTGCCGCACGTCAACGGTCGATGCAGGCAGGATTTAAGTACTGTAATACTGATGGATTCTAGTTTTCGACTTTTTCGAAATAATGCTGGCTGTTATTTAGAGGTTGTGAATGTTCGTCAATTTGTATTCCTTTATTTTTTAGTGTATTTTCTTTGGAGGCAGGTTCCCACCAAAAATTGTAAAGTATAATTGACATAATATAACGTATGTTTAGTATTTGGTTGATATTTTATGATTAAAGTTGTATTTGTCTGGGTGGATCTAAATATTGGTGCTGTGGTTATTTTTGGTTCATATATTTTCTGATGTTTTCCAAATGGTGAGGTAATTATTCTGTTTTTAAAAATGAGCGAATATTTCTTTCTGAATGGAAAGGATATTTGAAAAATTTTGAATCGTTTAATTGCTGACGAACCTGTCACGAAATCAACAATTTACGTCTTAAAACCTTGGTCTGTACATAATTTTTAATTATTTCTCATTTGTATTAGAAATGTTAGATGCCCAGATTAGTGTTCCATAGTATAGCTGAATTGGTCGAGTATAAAATACGTATTTAGTCTGTAGGGAAAAAGTTCTTTTGAATTTAAACCATAGATATAGTGAAGATTGTACGGCTTTTGATTGTTTGTGATAAATTGATTATGATAAGAAAAATGTAGGTTTCTATCTATCTGAAAACCTTTAAGTCCAGAATTCTTCCTAATTATACAAACTGTCCAATGCCTAAAAGGCACCAGATCGTTCCCGGGTGTTCATCATGTCAACTATTAACCACACGCATTTCCCGTGTTATTGCTATCGTTTGGTATGTTTTACCTCGTCATTAATGATTTATCAGAAGAACGCCGGTAATGGAATTACGTCATCGTAAATAGGCATCTTGTCCGGTTACAACATTTAAACATTTATAATTTAAAATCCATAAAAAATATTGACCTCCTTGAGTAACTCCGAAGTACCAAGTAAATCGAATTTCATACCAGAAACCACACTCAATGTTTAATATTGAAGATGTCTTACTATCACATTGGTAACGTTAGGCACACAAAACAAAAACCATATTATTGTAAAACCATTACATTTATCACTCCAATCAGAATATAAAATGTATAGGTGATAGGTTATCATTTAAAAATCTATAAAATAATAGTGGTTTCCCCAAAAAAAATTCCAGTGAAGAAAATAAGAGGAATTCAAACTGATACGATTGCGTGTATTTTAAATTTCTCAATAAGAATATTTTGTAAAAGCATATTTTTCGGAATATTACGGGTGTATATTTTATAAAGTAATCCGGACTACGTAGGTATATATATAAATTTATTCATTAGTTGATATTTTAAAACGAAAAGTGAAAGCTAAATACGTATGCTAATATTATACCATCACTTTGATAAATTTGAATATTATTTGATAATAATATAAACAGGAACGTTAAAAAGGTAAATAAGAATATCATTAGCAAACGAAATAACGTTTTGTTATGTTGACTGAATAGTTTAATTTAGTTAAGTGATATAAACGTGTATTTAGACATAATTTACGATCTACTTAGACTTTTGCGCTGAATTATATACATTAAACACTTACGCTAAACTATTCCATCCCCGTGAAGAAAATATTGATGCGATTTAAGGGCATATCACTCTTCTTTATACAGCCAAAGTAAATAATTTCGAAAATTTGTGTCGTTATTATTATGTATTGTGCTTTTTTCATCATACGAGAGACAAACCCATTGCATCCATTGTCGTGCTGTTTGTGTATACAACGGCGGTATGCAATTAATATCAATGCTCAAAAGGATTACTATATACCTTTTATGTAGGTATATAATAATATATGGTCTTTATATGGACATTTATCTCCTTCTATAAAAGTATTTATTTTTTTTATTTTTGCCAATTCCTCTTCGATCTATCTCATTCGAGGATGTTTTTATTTTCACACGGTTTACGTTTAAGGAATACGAGACTCCCATAAAAGTTTTAAGGTTTGATAAAATATTGGTTTTTTTTCATATGTGGGTACATCAAAATACAAATACGTGATAAATAATTTTATTGAAAATGTTTAAATTAAATTTTACAACGTTCCTGCTTTTTATTTTATAAAATATTATGTAAATTTCTCTGAAAAAAATATTAATCTGTGGACATGATATATGTTCGTTGTGTTTGATATGAGTGATTTAAATGTCAGCTCCAATATTTTATAATCATAGGAACATCGGATATGTTTGTTTATAATTTATATCGGGCAGTATCAAAATCGTATGCGTGTTGTTTTTTTTTATTTTAGAACGGTAATACGAAAATATAATAATTAAATCAATAGGGTGTATCAATTTATTTAAATTCAAATGACAGTACACTTTACTAGTTTACTACCTATTGCTTTTAAGTTTATAAGCATTTTTGCAATACCTTGATGTGATGTGATTGATAATGTAATTAATAATTGATTGATAGTTATGATTTATCAAAAATGATTTGATAATATGATGAAAATTAATCAAAAAGTCTACATAGTAAAAAACGTATTTAAATGTAAATTTGTGTACGTGAGAACAACGTCGTTTAAGCGCTAATATCCAAGGCAATATGAAAAACATACAATTTTAATTGTTATTTTGTAAATGTTTTTATTCAAAAACAATGTGTATAATATAATAAGTGATAACTGATAGAATGGCACATGCCTAATAAAACATATTTAGTCTTCTCTCATTAACAAAAACGTTTAGAAGCACTAAATAATAATATATTGTGTTAATTTAATGACTAAGACGTCTGAATAAATAATGTGTAAATTTGTATGGGAGATGGAACTTAGTCTTAATTATCGTTAATGTTAATTGATTGAATAATTTAAAATAACGCCTTTTCCAGCATAACACAACCCTAAGTGCGGTAATACAGTGACCGAAACGAAAAGCATAAAATATTTAACTAACACAGTAGGTAAGAATCGTAAAACTCTACCAGAGGGTTTTATAAAAATGTTTTAAAGGCCGTGGATAGTTTCTGGACTATTTATTAGACTATATTTTAGGGATAACATATTATATGGTAGATATAGAATATACTAATGTGTAAGCCATATAATCCCTCTGCCGTTTTTCTTATTTTCCGGTGTGCCAGTGTTTTAAATTTATATAATAAATCGTAAAATATAAGTTATTTCAAATAAATATGTTTGTTGATGATTTTTAATCCAACCAATTTAGTTTAAACCAAAGCCATATACACCTAGTTACTAGTTTTGTTATTTACTACCTTTTGTATTTATTTGTGTATCCAGATATATTATATCGTATTATCGAGACAACACGTAACAAATATTTTGTATTTATAATAGTTAACTCAGATTGGCCTAATTTTTTCAAAATTATCTCAAAAAATGCTTTTTAAAACTAAAAACTACAAAAAAATGTTTTAGAAAAATTCACTTAGAGTATATTTATTTATAATTTATTTCTTTTAAAATCGTACAATGATTGTTATTTAATTAATATTCAATAAAAAAAAAAAAAAATAAGAATGTTCCTATAGTTGGATTAAACATTGACTTTTGGCATTTTAATTTAGTTTTTTAAATATTTTCAATATTTTATTTAAGCGAGTGAATACGGAAACGTATTTAGATAAAAAAAAAAATCACAATTTTTCACGAATAAAAGCCACAGAATGACAAAAACAATGTGATCGGTCGATAATTTAAAACTATGTAATCAGTTAGTATGAGTAGTATGACAATCCTGTAGTCCTTAAGATAAACTCGTGTTATTTTAAAACAAGTTTACGATATGTTTTACTACAAAATTAAAAATAATATTATATACAGAAGGTTCTAAGCTGAGCATTGTATTGGTTTAACAATGATGATTGTAATACCATTCCAATGATGAATGTGTGGTTTTTTTTTGTCTGTCATCAATCATCACCTTTTGGCAAATTTGGATATTTTGAAAAAATTTCAATTTATATAGCTTAAACATTTATACGAGGTTTTTCATAAGCCGAACATACAGCGTACTAAAAATATAAAAAAGACAATCGCACAATTTTGACGAAACTCGAAAATTAATAATTATTAAAAAGAAAACCGATTTCCTTTACATTCTACTACTATTAGGTAATTAAAATAAATTTTTCTATACACAATGTCATTTTTAAATTAATCCAGAAAGGAATAACAGCAGAGAACTGAAAATTTCATCAACTATTTAGTTTAGCTTTTTCTATAACACAATTCAATTTTAGAAATATTTAGAATAATCTTGAGGTATTTAATATATTTATACAATACTACGAACCTATTCACACCGTTATACTCAGAATTGACTAAAAAGTTTGATGCTGATATGGATCAATAATATAATATCATAAATTGATATAATACGTATTATAATAATTAATAATATAAAATAATATGCGATGTTTCTATATTATTATTTTGGTTTTGGTTTTTGGCTCCACATACCACCTTTCTGATGGAAAATAAATCACTAGTAATAATATAAATAAATAGGTAACCAATAAAATATCCTTAGAAATATAGGTCGACTAATCGTGTCCGTCCAGAATCGTTGTTTGTGCGCAATGATTTATCATTGAATTCGAGTTTGTTTTACACATCCATTACAGTGATCTACTCAATAACGATGTTACACTCTTAACCTTCTAACAGCAGACTGACTTCCCCAGGTTTATACATTAATCTAAAGTGGTTTATTTTTCGTATTCCTAGAAATAAGTCAAAAATGCCCCATAAAAATTCTTTGTTAAAATAATATGCACTTAAACCCACATCTGTTGGTCGTGTCGATCAATTTAAAAAAAAAAAATGATGCAAAAACATTGAAATCCGAGCTCTAGTACGTATAAATAATATCTTTGCTAAGAGTATATATTTTATTCTTATTACTGGTATATCACTGAACTGCTGAAGTATTTGTTCCAATATGAAATAGCTGACCTAACGTTAAATTTCAATTAACATTAAAGCAATTAAATAAATTAGTTTTATTGATTAATAATTATACCTACTCGATAAGTCCATTGACAATATTATATATATATATATATATTTATAGTAAAAGAAAATCGAGTTCATGTGAAGTGCAATTGTTTTTATACACCAATTAATATTTTCTGTCAAAAAAACGTAATACTCTGTTCTACGGAATTTTGTTTGAGAGATGATAATCAAAGTTTTTATATAAATTTAAACCACCCGTATGAGTTTTATAATATGCGCTACTGTATGATTTTTATTCTGGCTGGTGTAGGAGCTTGCGTCTTTTAGAACTTTTTACACAAAAAAAATAAAAATAAATAATATAATTACTAGGTATTAACAGTGTTATTAAAGTTGTTATGTAGGTACTTCTTGAGACTATGCAAAAAACTGGTACAACTGTAAAAACCAGCGAAAAAAATAAAAACGTATTTCGTTTACGGGTCGTGTCTTATTTAAAAAAATAAATTGTCAACAAACTACAAAACGTTTATTTTTTTTTTTCAGCGTAAGGTGGTTAGTATAAATCTCCGAGTTATATGTTAACCGTGTTAAACAAAACACGTAAAATATACTTAGGTAACCCATATTATACTTTTGGCCGACCGCAGCATAATATCATCAGCACTCATCGTATCAGTCTCGTGATACATTCAATTTGTCTATCAAAGTATGATATTTATGTGAGATTTACAATTAACGCTAGTTTAATGTAAATGTAATTTATTTTTACACGTTACGGTTTTAGTCTTAACGATTACGCGTCAAATATTTTACTGATATAATATAGCGACAGTATGAATAAAAGTCAATGGGATCAAACGTACTTATAAAAGATTGTTCGTATAAATTATCGTAGAAATAACTCACGGCTGTGGATTTTGAAACAGCCGTCACTACAATATAAGTCCAGCTTTTCCTATATCACTGGAATAATCATCTGATAAGAAACGGGGCCCGACACAAAGCAAAAAGATAGATGGGCGTTGTAGTAGCGTACTTTTCGGAGCAAAAAGGGTGTATATAGTTTCCACGAACAACATTTTAGAGGGGTGGTTGATTTTAAAGACCATCCACAGTTGGATATACCGCTATTAGTGTAATAAATATATGATTGTGTGCGAAGGGTTGGAGTTTTTTCCATGGGGTGAAAACGTCTAAATGTTTCTGGTCGAGATTACTTAGCCATAATGTATTAAGGTCGATGTATACATGCGTGGTTATAAATGTAGAACGTTGGTGGAATGTATGTTAACATTATTTAACAATGTTGTACGATGGATGATTTTATACAAAACGGTATAATTCAGAATCTACCAATTAATTATTTTGTAAAAGTGAAGTTTGAGATATTTCTAGTTTCTATACTGGTATAATTTATATTGTCTATTTGTGTACCGTTATATTCTGGAATATTAAAATAATATTACATTTATCCTACGAAAACAGAGCTGATATATTTAGATTGTCTATTTTTTTATTATCTATTTCAATACTAAGAAAACTCAGCTTTTTTATAGTATTTAGCTAGGTACCACGAAAATACAAAATACAAAAGTAATTGCTCCCCTTTTTTTTACTTAGTATGATATGAATTTGTATGGTTTTTTTTTTATTTATCTATAATTGACGTTTTTAGGTTCTTCGTTATTATTTGAAATATTAAATATTTATTTTCTAAGATATCGAGTAAGCTGTGCGATATTAACGTGTACATAGTTTATTTTCTAGTTATAGCCCGCGTATATTATTGAATGATTTTTTTTTTTTAATATATTATAATATTATAATCGTTAAAATGTCATCACCTCTTATATCGTTGAAATATTATAATTTTCGTTGCATTTAATATAATATGATTTCACCGTTTTCCCCATCAACACTCTGGCTGCCGACTACTCGAACAAATTATTATTACTCGACTCCTCTAATATTCTCACAGTATTTACCTTTCAACTTGTTGCCTGTGCCTGGTATCCCATTACCGTATTGTTGTCAGAGAATTTCTCTCAACTTCGTCGCATAATATAATATAACATTCATTGTATGCGACCGCGCATATATTACGTTTGAACGTTTTAAACTACACTACCGTTCCTCCTTCGCCACACGTTGAACTCGATTCAAAAGTATTTAAATAAACTATTTTGATTGTGATTTCCTTTTAAAAATAAGGTAACCCTGTGCGTACGACTGGTTATTAAAATCGTTGTTACTTGTGTGCCAAACCCGTTTGCTCGATTATTACATTTATCATCACTATGCGATTAATAAAATGTTAATTATAAAATATATGATACGTTATTCTAACGTTCAACAATGCGAAAGTTTATTACGAACTCTCTTGGTAACGCGGTTTCGCCATAACATCACGTAGTTCTCAAACATTGATCACCATTCTAGCTGGTTTTATATTTGATTTGCGATATTAATATTCATAAATTATTGTGTTCATTAGTTTATATCGAAATCATTTAAATTGAATACTTACATTAGTGTGGAGGAATAAATGCATAATTTTTGCTTGTATAAAGGGTATTGTTGTAGAACGTCTGTTCATTAAGTTAAGTGCGGCCATGTTTGTATTTAATTTTTTTTTCTTGAAAAATAATGTTTTCGATATAATTTCACATTTTCCCGCGAAATATTCAAGTTTTCCCGTTTACTTTACGCTCAGACAGAGGTGATATTGATTAAAATCCGTCAAAACAAACGATAAAAATATTTCGTCAATTCTTGACAATTTAGTTTAAACCAGAGTAGGTAGGCACTACCCATACTCTATTATCTGGCCGTTTTCTATTATTATTATCTGTAAGTTATAGCTCAAAGTTATATAACTTTACGTCTGACGATTCAATTAGCAATATCATAGTTTTCTTACAAGAGAACGAATGAGAGCGACGACGGTGGGAGAAAGGGAGTAGGAGTGGAGACGAAAAAGACACAAAACAATTCATTGCACAGCAGCATCTTCGAAACGATATTTATTTGAAGGGTAGATTGGAAGCTTATACAACTGCTATAAGATCGATCTTTCGACGGAAATACTTATTGCTTCCTGTTATTAGAGTTTTTCTTCCCCAGCCACCATTTTAGTTCTCGTTGTCGTTTTTTTTTTTTTTTTTTTTATCTCGCTTACGCAGAAATTGAAAGCATTGTGAGTGGCAGACTGGGTATTATTTATTGATTTCCTATTTTCATATATTGTTCGGTCCATACATCCGATTTTACGACGCGCAAATAAAAAAATCTTAACGATTTTAAATCAAACTCCTTTTTTCGTGTTTTATTTTTTAATTGCGTACCACGAATACAGAGATGAATCGCATTCGAAAAATACTCAAAATAGTTGTTATTTTTGAGAATCGAGGTTTGCTTTGCATAAATGGGGAGTAAAAGCGGAAATTTATTGGATTAAATGCCCTTTTTTTTTATTATTTTTACCTACGGGTTTTTTTCGGATGATTTTCCTCGTAACGATACATCAATGAACCTTTTTTCCTACCTAGGTAACTAACTTTTTAAAAAAAAGGTCTTAGAAAGTCAGAATTAGGTAATAAACTATTATACGTGAAAACCATTGTTTATTAGGGTGTGGATTTAAGTGTGAATCGCTTTTTTTCTGAATCTCCTAAACATTGTTTTCCAAGTACACAATTTGTTTCATACATCAATATTTAATTTACATTTAAGATCCTAAAAAAAATATTTTCTTTTATTTGGAATTTTTTGAATTTTTATGTTTTGAAGACATTTTTAGTAGATTTTCTAGGAATTGATAACATTTGGTAAAATATACCATAGACTATTATAAGACTAAAACGGAATAGATAGGTATTATTTGTTTTGCTTTTTCATATTATTTTTATAATGTATTTTGTTTTTACCTTTATTGTACCAGACAAAAGCGGCGGCGGATGCACAACGGTCAGGCGAAATATTTGTAACGTAAATATTTAAATAATTCAAACAGATTTTTTTTGTGCTTTTATTTAAAATTATGTTGCATATTATAATTTTAAGGGAATTTTTTAATTTTGTACTGTTATTAGTGCATAAAATCGTATTTTTTAAAGGCATATTTCTACTTTTTTAGCAAAAATCTGTGCCCTCGTAACATTAATTAATTAAATGTTTAATTTAATACGTTCACTGTGAATCATGTTTTTTAATGAACGATACTGCATGGTTCACCTAATTTTTTTTTATGCATAATAACGCCAATTGGCAAATACATTTGGAGACCGTTAAAAGTTAATAAAATTACTAGCTTGTGAATATTTTAATGGGAAATATTTGAAAAGTCGTTTGTTTATATCTATTTTCATTTAAAACTTTATTTTTGTATCCAGCTTGATATACCTAGAAAAAACAAAAGTTTGAATCTTTTTTTTTAAATTATTATTGATTTAATTTTTGTTCATAGTTACGAATTATAATGTTGATAATTTATATGGAATAACTCGCATCATTTGAAACTTTATTTTCGTTTTCGATTTTATATTGAAAAAATAAAATAAAATATTCATAGACACCTAATACAGAATGTCGATTGTGTTCCATATAATTTTAAAACCGGTGCAAATATAAGGCTACGCCTATTCAAACACAAAAGTAAATGTTCATTCTTCATACAATTGTTCAGCAGTTAATGACATGGTTTATCAAACATAGGGTTAGCTATAAATGATGTTTGTCTAGATGCATAATGTTATAAGAAGGCAAATGTTTAATTTGAGTTTATTTCGGTTAACTCATCAAAAAATGAATACGTTATTTCTAAAGTTTAATTACTGATTACTGGTTACTTATTTATTAAAAAAAGTACTTTTACTGATAATAAATACAAGAAAGCAAAATTGTGTTGAGTAAAATCACAATTTACATATATAATATTTTAAGCAAACATATTATAAAGTGATGAAATAGCATGCAAAGCCAAATAATATCTATTATTTTAAAGTTAACGCTTTATTTATTTAATGTAATAAAAATATAAAAAATAATATAATTCAAAACAGTTAGGTAAAATAATTTAATATAATTAATATTGTGTGAAAGCCAAAGCACCAATATATTTACTATAGTTTGGTTACATTAGTATTGGATTTAAAACATTGTACTAGAAAAATTAAACTGTTGACGATTATACATATATATGTTTTTTTATCAGTATTTTGATACACCGAAAAATAATTTTTTTCGGGTGCTATTTCTCATTGTTGAAATTTAATTTAAACTTTGGATATGTATGATGTTTTTGAAATAATATGATAATGAGTAGGTAGGAATAAAGTGTAATTAGAATTAGAATTTATAATAATATATATTGTGATGTTTGTGTTGCAAACTAATAATTCGCCTTTTGTCCTTTACGATAATTCACTTGTTATTTATCATATGTGTGTGGCATATATTTAAAATAATATTACATAGGTATTTGTAAGCCTTTAGAATTGTGCACTTTAGAAAAAGCTTTAAAATGAATGTAAACTTGTGTTTGTTTGTGATGGATATATTATTATGTACCTAGAGACATGACTCGTATATGTCGAAGGGTTATTGTTAAGGCGTTTTACGTGTTTGTTGTCTGTTGAACGAATTCTCATTGAGTTAATTTTGAATGAAATAACTTAACATAGGGTTTTTGTGTAGTGTTTTGTAACAATGGATTTACATTCAAGCACATATTATAATGTTGAATTTAACTGATTTTATTATTTAGTGATTGTTATGAGTTTTTTATGCAAATTTTTTTTTTATAATTTATTTTGATATTAAAAATGTACAAAACGAAACATAATAATTGGCCAACTTTGACCGATGTAGTATTTAATATCCACAATAGACTTAATAGTTTCGTTAAAATATAAATAAATTTGAATAAATTAAAATTATATACGTTTTTGGTTTTGAGCATTTCGAGAAAAAAAATTATTTAATAGTTAAAAGTATTTTATACCACTATAAATACTATATCATTATTCATTTAGGCTTCCAACATAAAGCAATTATTGAACAATTACAACGGTTAAATTTGAATTTATATTTTAGACCTTTGAAGCGAGCTTATATTTAATTTGCAGTTAAATGTCATGCTAGACTAGTCAACGATCAGTTATTTGAGTTAAGGTCGTTTGAACATGCTTTGGACGTTGAATTATTTCTTTTATCGTTAAAAACAATATCAAAGAATTTATTATTTTGTCATTTGAATCCTGTTTCCTGTTTGGGAATTAATAACTCTTTTTACAAACCCTATTCATAACTCCGAGTATTAAAAATAAATGTTTTATCTTTCAACTGACATACTAAGTAGTATATATTTAGTTTATTTTACATTTCCAGTATTAATAATTTAGAGTTGCAATTTTCATTGTATTATGTAATTTTGATTATTATTCAAAGTTGTAGCTATTAACTATTATACATACCTAGTGATGTTAACATCAACAAATTCCTCGTGGTTAGTATCAAATATGTATTTATAAGACCACATCCTTCGTCTATGATACTTTTCAAATAATGTATGATGTTCCATTAATTAATCTCAAAGTTTACTACATTACTAAAAGGAGTAAAACGTCCATAAATTAGTATAATTATTTATAAGCCAATATTGAAATAGACGTCATGTTGTGTTATGGAAATTTAACATTGCGGTACATCAATAATTTATTGGAATAATTATAATTAATATTTCACGACTTTCTTTTGTTTACATATAATAGTTAAAGAATAAGAATTTGAAGAGTAAAAGTCATATCAACCACGAGTTTGTTTGTATATTTAAAAAGATAATATACACCTGATCGACATTTTTGAAAATTTAACATGAGGCGATCTCTTCGTAAAGCGTATTTTATGTTATTTATTTAATTTTTTTCGGAAATACAAAATTGTGGCAGTAAAAACGTCAAAGCCCTCAACAAGTGTTGTAAAAACAATGTAATTATATAGGTCTGCTATGAGATAATACTGATGAATGCATTTTCCCTCAACAATATTTTATTCATTTGTTTTATGCGTATTATTAATATTCCCCTCATATCACGTCATACAGTTGATTTATTGTTGTAATGCTGTTAACAAAAAAATATGTCAATTTTTTATATTCTTGATTTAATATAAGTGTAGGCACTGAACAACAAATTGAAATTGTTAGTTGTCATAACTTTCAAAATTACAATTTACAAATATAATTAAAACTGCGGTTCACTAATTAGTGTAATCTACATCTTTACGAGGTCATAAAATTAATTCAACTTAGTTATTTCTCTGTAACGCTTTGTTGGTTATTGTTGTTAAGAGTGACAAAAATTTGAATTATTTAAGTTTATTTTTTAGTTTTCGGTTTCTAGCATCATTAAAAAATTAGGCTACTGCAGTTGCAGTACAGGCATAAATCTATAATATTATGATCACAATTTGTAAAGCTGATTTTGTATTTATTGTCATCAATAAATCAAAAAGTCAAAGTACAGTGATTAGATTGGGTCAGTATAGAACTTTGTAATATAATAATCCAATTTTATTCTTACTACATATGTAGTATACAATTTAAAGTTTTAAGTTTACACCATTTAAAGTTTTTTGAGTGAATGACGCCAAGAGTGAACAATCTTTTAAACGTTTAGAAATATCAAATAGATCTATAGGTACACCCAACGAAACTGTTATTACAAATGTTCGGATACTTACTCGTCTGATTTAGCATCAGATGAAATGTATAATTTAAATAGTGTTTTATTTGCCATGGAGCAATTAGGTGGCCTCGTCTCTCTAGTAAATAAGTAAATAAATAATGGATAATTGTAAGCGTCGCATGTAGTTTTTTTTTATACCTATATATATTTATAAAATCGATTAATTGTTGCATCCTAAAAAGTTGTGTTGACATAGTAAAGTGGCGTGTATAGTTTTTCACGAAAACCTTCTAAGTTTTTGAAGTTTTCTTTCTTCTTGTTGAAAACTAATTAAAATTTTGCAATTAAATATCCGGATAGGTAATTTTGAATTTTCGTTTAATTTTACATTATTCTGCGTGAATAAATACAAAGAAGTTCTTCACTATACAAACGTTTCCAAAGATAACTATTAATAATTAACTACTTAATAAAAAAACACACATGTGCTTATACAATTAACCAGGTATACCGTGCTCCATTTATGATCCAAGTATAAAAATATATTTATTGTTATATCTGTTCGAGAATTGACGTTTTTAATAGAAGTCCACTCGTCACTTAATTAAAAAAAAATATTGAACATTTTTAATTCATAATAGGTATATTAATGTTGAAAATTATTTTGTTATCGTTTAATGAAGTTGGAACAATAGGTACCTGGCTTTTCTTCGGCTTCGTTCAGAATCGTTTCATGAATGCGATAATGTTTTGTTTTTTTTTCCAATTTAATATAACAACAGGTCCAATAATACTGATTTACATCGAGGTAAGCGAGCGAAATGAATACCCTATACTCGGTATCTCTATCTTGTCCATGTTCTATACTTTATAGAATTTTATAGCTTTTAGTGAAATTAACTTTGATACAGACGAAGATTTAACTCAAAGCAATATTATTATGTTAGCATTCGGTATAAACCGAGTGAACCACTCGGTTGGTATGCTATAAAACCGGAAACTGCGTAGAATAAGTATACGTGTGCAACCGGCTTTGAAGTAAATAAAACAATAATAATGTAGAAAGCTTAAATACACACCGTGAATTCAATAATGCAAACTTTATTTATTTTCTTTGTTATTATTGCCTGAAATAATGAGTCTTTGTAACAATAATAATATAATGTGAGACGGATATTTATTAATGTTTTTTTTTTTTTTGCTTTTTTAAACGGGTATTTGAAAGCTGTAATTAAATAATGGGCAAATTGGTTTTCTTAAAATCAACTATATCGCGATATCGCGACGACTTTCTCTATAAAATATAAGCGCCTCATATAACGCATCTCATCGTTTCCAGTGAATAGATAACGCCGCCGATGATCCCATAAAAGCACCCGAATGCCTTTCCAAGACGACTTTTTCGCGAACAACGCAGACTCCAAGTCTCGACCGCAACCGTTTCGCGAATATAATATGTAGACGCATAATCGTGTCTAATGTCCTTAAAATATGTCGCCCGAAAAAAATAAAAATATAATAATAAAATATAATTTTAGTTTAGCGTTCACTCGCCGTCTGTCTCGTCATCGAACGACATACCGCACACTTTTACTCTTAAACTCCAAAGTTCAACGAAGCCGGCACTCGTTTTGTTTTATTTTGTCGACCGTCAAATCACCATAATATTTACCATAACGGAGAAGTTTCAGAATTATAATATTTTGTCGGTGCGTCTTCGAGACGGCGCCACACAGCGTACTTCAATTATCGAAACATCGGATTGTATGACAAAAATTCGCGCGTCTACATTCGAATATTATACTCGTTAATATTAAAACCATTGGTATAATATTTTTCCATGGTATCATTTTGTTTTCTCTACACGAACGATGGAGGGCAGTGGATGTTAATATGTTTGTATTGATTTTTTTTTTATGCATTCGACGGCTGATTATGGCTGCAAGCCGTAAATTAAACCGATGTAATATCATATTAATATTATTATGTCATAATAAACGTGATCTATACGATATGCGGTCAATCGAATGTGTCCGATAAAAAGATAAAGCCGATGGGTCCATAAAAGCACACACACACACACACTTGCCCTTGCCACGACTTTCGGCGAACAATCCAAACCGTTATGTCACGAACGCAACCGTTTCGTGTACTTATATAATATAAGGTAGACGCATAATATTATTATAATGACCTTTTTTTTAAATGTCTTCCGATAAAAATAAAATATTATTATTATTATTACTATACAATTTGTTTTCGTCTGACGTTCGCCGTCTGTCTCGTCATCGGACAACATACCGCATACTTTTGCTCTTAAAAGTTCAAATTCGCTGGAACTCGAATTATTTTCTTTTTCCGTCTGTCAAATTATGATATATTTTACCATAACGGAAAAGTTTCAGAATTATTATTTGTCGGCGCGTCTTCAAGACGGCGGCGCCACATATATATATAGTGCTCTACGCTATAATATTGTATGCATTCGTGCTTTTACAAATATATATTATATACTTATTAATATTAAAACCTTGCCTGGTAGTTTGTGCATTATTTTTCCGTGTTATCTTCTGTATCACACTGTTTTCCGTACACGAACGAGGGCAGTGGATATTATATTTTTATGAATTTCATAAATCGACGGCTAATGGCTGTAAACCGTAATTAAATCGATATAATCATATATATGATAAACGTAATTAGATTATGTTGTGTTGAACGTGACCTACGTGGCTACGTGTGGCCAATGTCCGTTAAATCCCTTCGCGAAGTTACCAATATCAATCGTAGATATATAAATACTTAAAGTATTATTTTGCTTTTAATTCTCACTAGGAATGCTTTTATGTCGTTATTACGATTTTCTCTCGAGTTTAACTAAAATGATTTTCATTTTATGTGCAATATATTATTACATACCCAGTAGATACCTATATATATTATGTAATTAACAACAACAACACATACTTTCATTACTACTGAAATTCTCATTTCCACCGTGTCTAATAATCATTTGACATTTAATGATAGTACAGAATACGGTGAGCTCGGACTTCAAGAGCTGACTTCCGAGACTTGGAGTCCTGTGGAAATTACACAGAACTCCGTGGCTAAAAATTTGTGAAATGTTATTTATTATTATTCTAATAAAAAATATCAAACTATAATATAGCATCGAAGAATAAATACACTTTTTGTTATCATTTTAAATATTAATTTTTGTCATTCTTAGAAAATTAGAAATAAAATAAAAGTATAATATCGGTGATATTTAGCTAAAATAATATACAAAATATACATTTATATAAACACTGTTGTATAATAATATTCAATGCGACAATATTATCAACACTCAACTTTTATCAAATATTTATTAATAATATATTTTAATATTTATTTAATAATAAAAGAATATGTATTTTGTAAAGTTTTTATATAATTTGTATATATGCTCAAGACATTTTAACGTTTTAATGGAAAATGTATCCAAGTTTGAGGTGTGTTCAAACACTTCGCAGTTTTTTTTAAAAAAAAAACTTCTTAGGTTATGCAAAAATTATTAGTCTAAAGTAGGTACCACCTGTGTCCATCATTTTCAATCAATTTATGAAAGTCTCAGAGATATTGTAGACTGTTGTGCTTCATAATGTTTTTATACGATATAAAATCTTCATCGCCACAATTTTAGATATTAACTTAAAAGGTATTAATTAGGTACTGAAAATAAAGTAATTATAATTTACAATAGTTTTGAATTTAAATTTGGTTTAAAACCGTACTTGTTATTAAAATCTATTTGAAATTCAATCTGTTGTCAAAACGGTTGTATTGAAATAAAATGTTCAAATATTTAGTAATCATAATATTTATTAGGTTTATTGATTCTAAATGAAATTGATATATTAGTGATATTATTATTATTTTGTTTATAAAACAAAGTTTGATTTGCTCCAAGAATAAATGTTTCAAATATTTGAACAGCATTTCTGTGATTTATGTTATTTATAAACATTATTTTATGTTCTGTTGTAAATATGAGAATACTAAAACGTTTATTTAGGAAAAAGATATATTTATCGTACCTGCGAGGCAATATTCGTATCCCATAATAATATTTGCTTTCTACTAATAATATAATATGATTATTCGCATACTACTCTGTATATGCTCAGTGCCTTTATGCATTTTTGAATATTTGAAACATTTATAAAAGACATTTTATTTAGAATATTAATATATTATTTCGGAGCACTGTGCCTTACCGATAAAGCTCATGTGTAGGCTTTATTTCGTAAACGATGCTACGCAAAATTAGCAGTAACGGTTAACCATCTACTTACGACAATAATCGGTTTACTATTTCACAATGATCGTACAATAACATGGTTTGCCTGCTATAAATTATATTACATACAACTTCAGCTGACCCACAATATTGTTACAAGTGCTGAAAATCGGCTGTTAAGTGTTGATTTATATGTCATAATAATTGTGAAAATAAATTAATTGTGTAAAATAAACTTCAGTATACCACGAGGTGCGTTTCCTTATTTGTATCCAACATATTTCCACCTATGGAATTGTTTATTAGTGACCACAATAAAATAATAACCGGTTCCTGTAATATTATTAAAGTATAAGTTAAGTCCAAAGCATAAATACTTCAAAATAATTCTACTTCTTTGTCGAGCTTTTGTATCCACAATATTCTTGGCCGCCATAATTAATCATTATTTCCCTTCATATCTTCGCCTATCCTGGATTATATTTATCCATTCGTGTAGGTACTTTATAGTTTTTCCAAAACAATTTATAACATAAAATATCAATACAACTCTAACTCAACAAACGAATATAATAACTGCGATAGTATTTATGATGTTAATATGTAACTACACTTTTTAAATTGATTCATTGTGCCTACAATTGAACTTACAAGTTACAACGTATTTTAATTAAAATTAATTATTTGCAGTATGATTAAATACTCAATTTCAATACAAACAGTATAATATTATACAGAATATACCACAATTATTAACTTTTATGTTAAATGTACCCGATTTAGTCTTATTACATAGACGTTTTAATTAAACTCGATAGTATATATAACATTTAGTGATTATCATTTTATGAGATGAGCATATCATATGGTATTACATATTATTCATTAAAAATGTAATAATAAATAAAATTCTCCAAATTGCAATGTTCTTAAAAACCATAGCTGGTATAGATAAAATAAATTCAATAATTTAATAAACTAATACTAATTTATTGTAATCAATACAAAAAATACAATTTTAATTCTACTTTTCTTTTGAATTTTTAAAGTGCATTGTATATTAATTGGATAATTTAATATAGTAAAATAATATAAAATTATTAATCAATCGTATATAAGGCACAATTTCGAAAAGTGAAAACTGATAACGACGAATATTTTAATAAATTGTATTTGTAAGAAAATTATGCAATCTATTTTGAACAAAATAACCAACATAATAATATTATATATTATTTAACTATGTTTAACGTTTATATATTTTTTCCTATACTATACATAATCAGACATCATCCAACCTGTGATTTTTATCCATCATATTATTATACTCAGAGCTAAGTGAGAAATGTATAAATTGGCTGTAGACACAGCACAGTGACTTTGTTATTTATCTGTGACTACTTTTTTGAGTTAAAGAAAGGCTCGACCACTTTTATACGACACCTTTACGGACAGAAAATTAAGCCTTTGCGGAGCTTTTTCGATTTTTTCCAACAATTTCTCCTATCATAATGAAACACTATAGATAATCGTCGAAAATGTTTTTAAAAAAAATTGTCTGCATGGCCGGATTAACCGAGTGGGAATCGATCAGGATTTGTATTCAATCACATCAATGCTCTAAAATTAAATTTCATAACGTCCAATTATTTATTGATATTTTAAGGAAGCCTGCACCATCCAAAGGTTTTAAAGAGTAAGCTTGTACAGCTATGCAAAAGTTCACGCCTTTGAAATGGATCCCAGAATTGTTTTTTAATTTAATTCAGTAATTTGCATTTAAGTATTGTGTTTAAATTTGGTTTCAATTATTATAATTTTGAATATATTTTCGTTCATTCTCGGCTACAATAAAAAATTAAATTCAAAATAAATAATAACATTTAATTTAAATTGAATAATTTCAAGCCAAGGTAGCCAGCTGGTACGGTGTTTTAAACCAAACACAAATATTTATAAGATTAACTCATTTTATCCAAAGGTTTTAAAAATTCAACTAAATTCAATTTGTTAAACCAAATAGTTTATATTTTATATTTTGATACGTAATACAAAAGGAATAAGCAATGATCAATACATATATAATATCTGCTACAACCATAAATTGTAGTATATAATTTTTATAAATTCAAAGTATACAGAGTAAGAGTTTTGTAAAATGTATATATTATAAGTTTATATATCACCCGTTATTATATTATGATGATTTGTAAAAAGTAAAGACAGTTAAGACGCTAACTCCCTTATTTAGTAATGATTTTGATTTTCAGGATTTTTAAGGTAATATACTTAGTAATTGTATACTACTAGTTCAAATTTTGATTTGAATGAATTTACGTTATTCGAAAAATTACAGCAAAAAAAAGGGAAGTCATCATTTGAAAAACGAAGTTTCTCAAGATATTCCTTAAATGGTATAAAAAATATAAATCCGTTTAGTTTCTATTAGTCCATATATAAAATAATTCAAAGCTCAGAATTTGAATAGTTGCATTATAAAAGCATAAAAGGGGTTAGCATGATTGGCGAATAACACTGTATGATAATATATAATAATATAATATTTTAAAAAACCATTTAAAGTATAAGCAATTTTTCTTTCTTTAAAGTCGTTTTCCTTTTTCAACAGTAAATAGTTGATGGAAGGTGGTTCCAAGATAACCGGTAGTTGCTTGAGAATTTGCTTGTAAATGTATAATAAGTCTAAAAAAATAAATACAATAATTATTAATCCACACGAATTTGTAAAATCATATTTTAATGATGCATTATTGTTTTTGATGTATACACAGATAATAAGATGTATAGGTAAAATACTAACTACCGATCGTATTATATTATATACAAAGAAACAAAAATGCTCCATAGTAATCATTATATTTGATTAGAAAACAATGGTCGATTCCATGAAAATTCAGAATGTTTTATTTATTTTTATTTGTGTTATATGGCTTATAATTTTTAAACTAAAATTTGTATTACAATTATTTCAGTTTACTAGACTTGACATTTTGTTGAATATTATTTTATTTTTCTCGTGCTTTATGAACAACTGTATATGCTTTATAGATTAAAACAAATTATCACAACACAATATTCTCCTTGCACGCCTCAAGGTAACATAATTAAATTCATGAAAATTAATTATACACAGGGTGGTTTTTTTTATCGTTATCTAGGTATTTGGTGTTTTTTTTTTATATATTTAGATGTTCATACATTTGGAGCATGAAAAAAAATATAAAATAGTTTGTCCAAAAAAGTAATATCGTTTTTATACCCGGGCAAGATATTGTCTGGAAGACGATAAAAATTACCTTCCGCAGTAAGTTTGCGTAGTCAGTCATAAAATGTAAATAAAATTAATAATAATTTAATATAAAGAATGTTATGTTACATTAAACTGTATAGTAAGAATATTGCAAACGAATAGATGAATTACGATGTCGATACACGGTTGCCATGTTTTGAAAATTTCAATAAGGGGGTATTATCCACTCTTTATTTATCTAATTTTTGAAATAAATAGCTATACTTGATGAAATATTATTTTGAAAGCAAAAGAAACCATCTCTTTGGCGAATCTTACCTCTCTTTCGGAATTCCAAGAGTTTGATGCATATAGTCAGTCATAACTTCCATGTGTTTGGGATTCTCCTCTGGTCCCAAACTCCCAATGCTTGTTATTTGAATAAATCCACAGGGATCATTAGACCCACCAAGTGTCATTTTTACACCCGGGTTCACCGTTGCTATGCAATACTATAAATAAGCAACAGTTAATTATTAATTATTACACTTCAACATTTTTTATAAATACATTTATAAACGGCTATTGTTACATAACTAATGAAATAATTATAACATTTTAAAAATAAAATATTAGGAAATTATTATTTTTTTTTTTTTATCCAAAGTACCAAAGATCACCAAATATAATTTATTTTCTTCCAAATTATATTGACTTAGTTAAATTAAATCTAATTAGAGACTATTAATTTAAATTCTATGATAAGATAACTCAAATACGTACAACTATTGTCGTGTATTAAAAATTAATCAAAATTAAAAAGGTGCGAAAGTGGATGTTGCTCTGCTGTACAGTAGGTTACAAGTGGTTATAATGGTTGACATTAAATTTTAATTCAATGATATAATATTATTGTATACGAAAAACGATTCTGAGCGAAGACGGTTTGTTAGTGTGGATATTAAACATTAAATTTATATTTTATTAGCAATTATTAATATGGTAGCCGGTAAGTAACAAAATAAGAAAATCGCTACTTGATAAATCGAGTGAATAAAAATTTAATTTGATTTTTTTATAGACTTTTTTAAAGATATGCAAATTTATAAGGAATCTTGTATTACTATTTAAAATCTTAGATTTAAAAATAACATTTTTTATGAATTTCTAACTTAAAATATTTTGCACATTTTCGTGATTTTTAAATATATTGTCAAAATCCAAACTTTAAATGATTATAAAAAAAAATTACAACTATGTATTTTTATTATTTTTCAACTGCCATTGTAACAATATATATTATAAGTCTTGTATCAAATGTTCAAACTTTTAGACCCGACGAATAACATTTTATTGACATATATAGAAAAAAAACCTAAGAAAATTGGGAACTGAAGATTGAAAATGCAAATATAAACAACCAGTGAAAATTACATTTATCTACGGACATTTGTGTTAAACCAAAAACCAAAATCGATTTTGTCGAAAACTGATGTTGCGTAAAAATTCTCGTTTTCCTTAATTTTTATTTTGTTTTTCCCCTTCGCTTTGATACTGTTGAAGAAAATCGAAGCAGTTTTACTACCCCAAACGGCGATGACAGACACACACACACAAAAAAAAACAAACATCATTGTAAAATCAATACATTTATTGCTCCGCTCAGAATAAAAAAAAAAATTGATTACATTATACTTACTGAATGTCTTTTCCCTAGGTTTTTAGAAATAAGACTAGTGCATGTGCCCAAAAAATCGTCTGGAATTTTTGAAGCTGGTAGATTTGTGTCTAAGCTTAAACGTGGCATTTTGTTATTTTACAGAATGTATATTACTTCACTAACAATTAAAACAAGAATAGATCGTAGTTGGACGGATCATTTATATTTATGTTATATGCCAAAACATTGACATAATTGCTATGTCTCACTCAATTTTTTTTTTTTTATCAACTGATAAAATAATATTATATAAATAACAAAACAAAATAAGTGATAAAATCTTAAAGTAACATAAAAACAACATATTCAAAGAAAAAAAAATATTACCGAAAAAAATACTACACATCATTTGTAATCTATTACACGTAACCCACTTACCACACATTGATTTTTTATATTTAACGAGGAATATTAATGATTAATAAAGTTATGTTATAATATCTTACAATTGATGATATAACTTTTTTTTGCTATTTGCTATAATATTATTTATCAAGTTGTTGAATTATGCAATGTGAATTATGTGCAATTTGTGACTTAAAATGTTGTGTAAAATCGGAGCAATAATTAAAGCGTTAAAAAATATAAATATGCTTAGATTTTGTTTGTTAAAAATCGTTTATTTATATTAATTTACATTTATAAATAAACATGTTTTCAAATTATTTAGTGCACTCTAGTTGATAGCTACATCGATCTACATGGAATAATTTGATTTGTCGATTATTTACTTTTTTTGTCCGACATATCATTTTTACTTCGAATAACTACGTAATATATTATATTTTCGAGAGATCTCCAAAAATTAAGTTTACCTATACTATAGAAAATCAAAAAACTGTGTAAATTTACGGCAGGGTATAAAATATTTTTCATCATAGTCACCATTCCTCCCCATACGATAATGTTGCCTTGTAATATGTAAGCCTTTTCGGGTAAGTGTAATTTTTTAGTGCCTATCCGGTAACTTTGTTGATGACTTCAATTACACTTCCCAATGAAATTCCTCTGGACAGTTCACGAAAAATGAAGAAATGTGCGGCAATCCTGATACGTTTTTTTTTTAAATGTCGGTGCAATTTTCTATTATTCCTGGAAAACTTAGGAAAACACAGGAAAGCTTACTGGTTGGATAACACCTCGTATATCAAATAAATTCATATCCGTGTTTGTTAAATTGAACTAGGTACAAATGTATTATCAATATTCGTTTATATATTATTTAACAAAACTTAAACTAATATACGTATGAGAAAGAAAGAGAGAGAGTAATATGAGAGGAAAAAAAATAAAAAAAAATTTGAAGTCATGCGTTACATATTGCCATAGGTTTCATAAACATGTTCAATTGCATTCTAAACTGCTTTTTTTAATCATATTACTACAGTTTTTTTCTATCATCTTTGGTAATAAATGAATGGTTAGCAACTCATAAGTTACTGATAGGTTTCTTGGAAGTTAATCAATGTCAGGGACCGAATTAATATCATTCAGATGATTGTGTAATCGTAATGAGTCACTTATAATATGCTTTATATATACTTTACACGGTATATATTAATTCAAACTATTTAAAGTTTATTATCTTAAACAATAGAGTCGTAGCGGAAGTATAACATGCAAACTAATGATCATAGATAAGAAACTTTAATGCTTTTCCGCATCTAGCGTATCTATCTAAACTTGAAAACATTAATATTATCAGTATACTGTCTAATTCAATATTTTATTTATAAAATATACACCTAATATTATCTTTAGAATAGTATTTGTATCATAATATGAAATATAAAAGTAAAATAAAAATAAAAATTTTAAAACTTTAAGTCGAAGCTGTTTAGGTTATATCGGACAGAGGTGGTAAGTAATATCTAGGAAAATCAACTGAACAAAAACTAAAATACAGTGAGTGTGTGTTTAACCGGTAGTCGGTAAAAAATGTTGCATGGAAAAAAAGCACAAGAAAAATCTAACAGACCGAAAACTCCGAAAAAATAAATATACGATACGAATCGTTCTCCGGCAATAAATCTCGCAAAAATAAACCCACAGATAAATAAAAGCACGCGTGTGTTAAGTACACAGAATTGTACTATATAATTCTGTAATCTGTAATAAAATGTTTAAGCATGAAGTATGCGTACAAATCACCAAATAATATTTTGTCACCACCTATAAAATCACTCCAAACCACTCGCATAAATCCACCGAACGACAGACTAACCTAACTTGGAAAACGTTACTTTTGCCCGAAAATTCGATTGGATGGTATTATCCAAAATTATGTATTTGAAAAGCTATAATAGCTCATTATTCAAATGACTTTCACATTTTATACAATAAAATCTCAATATAATTATAGTCCTTGCCGAGTGCTAAGTGAGATATAAATTGAAAAACCCTAACAGAACTAATATGACTCACATAAATAAATCAGAAATAACATATATAGAAAATATAGTTAATAGGTCAAAATCTTTCAAAACATAAGAAAAACCAAAATCATATACCGGTTTCCGACTAAATCTATTTTGTTTTTCCAAGCCTCAGAATTTTTATTATTTCACAAGGTTATAATACTACCTACAATCTACATATAACTAATTACCATCAACTGTTGGAAAAATGTTGTTATTTTACTATTGAAACCGGTGATACGGGGATACTTGTGATTTCAGAACACAATGATTCATAACTAATAAATTTAAAGATAAACCCAAAACGAGATTCTTAATATTTTTAATCTCTACAAAAACATTAAGAGGAAAATATAAAAATAAGTAGGTATCCATAAGAAACACAAGAATGACAAATTTTTTTTTAAAGGTTTTTATTTCTGTATTTGAATACTAAACTAATAAATTATTGGTTTTCTATCATAAAATGTATCAAATAAATTGTAATCAAGCTAGTAAAATTAGTAATAACTGAATGTTTCCAGTATTTTGACAAGCAGTGTTGTCTCAATATTTAAAACAACTTTTTAGTAGGTAAAATATTTAAATATATTTTTAGTGAAGTCAATGTGGGTTGATTTATCAAAATATCGAATGAATTTTGCAAAAACAACAAATATTGTTTTTCGTCAAATATGGTTTTGTTTGTGTGTTTTTATTACAAGTTTTTTTTCAATAATTGACACTGTTCACGCGTCAACTGACTGATATTTTATTGAGTATAGCATTACATGAATAATTTGATTAAATTCATTTAATTTCACCGTAACTATAATAAAAAAAACAGACTACCCTGCAATAGTGATGGAAACTATTTTCGAATATTCAAGACTCGAGTAGGTACTCGATTAAACAGTAAATTGTCCGAACTTTAACTACACAGTGTTGTATGATACCCGCAATTATCAATATATATTATAAATATGATTACCAGGTATATAAGGAACTACTGTGTAAAAACATTATTCGTTGAAAATAACATTCATATAGACATTTATTTGATATTCTAGATTATATTTTCATTCGGCGTAATTTATATAGGTAATATAATATACTATAGGCGATATAGATATAAATACAAACGAATAATTATAAAATGATAAATCGACAATATAATATAATAATATAGTCGGTAGAAGTATTGATCGACGTGTCTTTGAAATATTATATCTCAAGTGAAAATATAACAAAAAATATTGTGTTTTTATAACACAATTTATTGTACCTGTGTACGAAATATTATGTTGCGAATGTAATTAATATACCTATGGCTAGGTATCCATAATACTGATTGGCACACACGTGTTCCTAACCAACCATACCAACCCTACAGGCTAATGACCTCAGTCGTCGAAACCTTAAATCTAAAAAAAAAATTAAAAAAATACTGATTGGCAATAAATACTCATCGTGTGTCCGCGTATACGACAGCAGAGTGCTGTGCAGCACACAAGTGATCTGGATAAAAATATTGTACAAAATCCACGCGGATAACTTGCCTGCGGTAAGTATAATAATATAACACAGTGGTCTGCCGATTAAAAATAAGAACTATAAAATAAACAAAATTGCGGTGTCCTAAAGTTCTGCATGACACGCCTCATTAGAATAAAATTTTACAGTCTGAAGTGAATTTGAGTTCTCTGTTGACAATTAAAATTCATTTGGCGCGTTTAATTTTTCCTATTAATCACCCAAAACATTATTTTCTGGTTCCGAAGTAATTATTCCTGATTAGAGTATTAGACAAACTTATTAATATAATATACAGCCTACCTCTAATATTACCTATTGAAAGTTGAAATTGAATCGTTATCGACTTAGGGACGAGGTTAAATTGAAAAGTAGCTTATAGTTGTGTTTATAACTGTAACAATTTAAATAAACAATAATTATGTAGATACACCATTTTGTGATTTCATTGTTTTACAATACCGACGTCGCGACGAGTTTGTAGAATTTTATTAAATTTACCAACTCAAACTATTTCCTTCTAGAGATCACAATAAGGATTATATTATGTGATAAGAATTTCCAACTATATTTAAAAAATAAGTTTGTACATAATGAATAAATAGTTTTTCTCTATTTTCCTGGTTACAACATTTGGTTAGGAAACTTTATCTTAAAACACAATTTTAAAAAAGATTTAACATATTTATTGCATGTTTAGTACACATAGTTAAGCAAGTTATTTAAAAATATAAAACACATTTTTGTACTTAAAAGTTAAGAAAAAGTAAGTTGAAAAAAATTAATTTAAAATACAGTTCTTATTTATGTTGAACAGTTTGTTAAGAAAATTTAACAATCAAAATATACTTTTATTCCAACACTTTTTATAATATTTTTTTTTTTACAAGCTCTGAAAAGTATTAACTCTTGTATTGCTGTTGTTTATTAATTTGATACAAAAAATGAAACATTATGAAACTCAAAATATATAATTTGTTTAAATTATTTGTTAATAATCTAGTTTGAAATAATTACGATTCCGCATTGTAAATTGCTGAATTAAAATGTTATATTATTTCTTTTTTTTTTTTATTTACGTTAAATATTTAAATTAAACATCTAATGTATGGTATTAAATAACTGAAGAATAAAAAATGGAAAATTTAATATGTGTAAAAAGTTTATGCGAACAACATATTAGTAAATTAATCTTTGAAAAAAAAATTATTTTACCTAATATGTATCAAAAAATGATCCGTTGTTTTGAAGCCCATTTTTCACATTCAAAGTTCATCTGCACTAGACATGGCGTAAACGAAATAATTAGTATTATATGACTTGATGTGTATTATACTCATATTTTTAAACGTAATTATTGCATAATTACCCTTTTACAATCAGTTTTCACTTATATAAGCTAAAATCTGATAAACAGTGAAACCTTTAAATACCGGACACTCTCGGTCACTGAAATTCTCAGAGGGTTCGGTTTGTAGACAATTTGTAGTTTGTTCCCAAAAAACACGTTTGCTATTTTCAGAAGTGACCGCTATTTAGAGGTGTCCGCTAGGAGAGGTTTCGCTGTATATTTATTGCATACAAAGTTATACATAGTCACTAAACAAAGTATTATATTATAAAATAATAATACATTTATGATATTTATAGAACTTTATTCATCTAAAAGTACCTATAGTTTACTTAATATATTATTATAATGCATCCATTGTTACATTTACGTAAGTAGGTGCCTATATATTTTTATGATGTATATGCACAACATTGAGGAATGAGGATAAGTAATCTACAGATACACCACATTCGTGTACTCTGTTTTTCAGATAACTCAAAAATCAATGTCAGTTGAAAGTTAAAATAATAATAATTATGATATGCTGCTATAGTAATGTAATTTAATGATGACCAGTCACATCGTTAAGTCTTATCAGCTGATACACACCGTAGTCGTAATACCGTTTTTTTTTTTTTGGTATGTTAATTTAAGTAGAATATGGTTTTTAAATAATATTTAATATTTTAATGTATTGTGATATTATATATTGTTAAGTGAATACGTGTAAGAAATATTTAATGTAAGTTTATAACATATATAGTTAGGTCGTTATATCCGTATTAATGATCGAACTACGTTTTAGGTAATTGAAGAAAGAATATCAATAGTTTTAAATTTTAGTGGCAAATATTAAAATAAAATTATAATTAATAAATATACAAAACTAAATTTATTTGTTAAAATTAAATAGCTTAGGTACTAAGCTCTTATTGTACTGAATATTAACGCGTAAATCGTTTTTCAAAAAAGCAACCCAGGTACTGAAAAATGATTCTATATTTTGTGGCTCATAATGTGACACATAATTTTAAATCAATTAGTGTATTATTGTGTTAACATTTTTTGCTGTTGAATATAATATAATATTTTCCACCATTACACATAAATACATAATATTCACAAAAGGATACGATATGACTACTTGCAGAAAATATGCTCTTATAATATTTTTTTGAAAATAATTCCTACGTACAGGGTAATAGGGTATAACAGGAAGACCCGACAGATTCAATAACTTTTGTTGTAATCAACTCATGTTCGATAATTTATAGGCTCTTGCGTTATTTAATCTGCAGTAGCATTTTTTTTTGCCAGGTCATCCTGTTACACCCTGTGTATTATATATTATTTAAAAAAAAATTATTCTTATACTTAGTTGAAAGTAATAAATATAATTAATGTATTTGCGCGTGAAGAGTTATAGCTATAGGTAGTTAAATACCGTTTAAACGTTTAGTGTTGACTAGTTGATAACAAGCAAATATTTTAGATTCTGAGCTGAGCGAGGAGTACATCGGTTTTACATTAATGATATTATGTATAGCGGGTCTTACGTCATGCTTTGGAGTAGACAATTTACCTCAATATTCGGGGCAAGGTTTCTGGACTCTAGTAGTACTTTGGATGGTCAAAGGTAGAAAACACCAGGTGTTTTACTTAAAAGTTGTAAGAAACTAACAAAAAAACAGAAATATTTCGAGCACACTGATCTTCGATAAGAGAAATGTCTTTGTTGTAATTAATAAAAGATTAACCATAGGAATTTGAAATGTTTACCAAACGCATATACCGGTATTTTATAGAAATTATATATAGGTTTTCATAATATTTTGGCTCGCTTTGTATTTGGTATAACGTAGTAGGTATTTATAGATATTTAAAATTGTTGACTTTGTTTATTTTTCAGTTTATGTCTGTAAAACTTTTGATAGGTTATGTACCTTATAAATGTAATGAAACATTTCTCATGAGTTTTTCTTACGCCAATTCAAAATATTTTAAATATATGGCGATATTTTTTTTTATTAACTTGTGAAATTTGTGAAATTTGAACGAAATTGGATATTTAAAATTAAAATGAAATCAACGATTTTAGTTATTTAGTTATAATATGTATATTCAAAAAAGTACCTATATGTAGATATTAATAAATTATGTTAATGGTAATATACAGTATGTCCCAAAAGTCCCAAATCACCCTTAGTATCTCAATAAAAAATCAATAATTTAAATGCGGTTTTTTTACAGTGATAAGTATGAAAATTCTGATCGAAAAGCACAAGTTTCGATTTTTTTTAGGCAATTAAGTTTTTTTTAATTTCCAAGATAGCCGTTTTGTTGATCATATTTTTTAAAACAGTTCAAAAAAAAAGTGGTTAAGTGGATGTCGCTCTACTGTACAGTACATTACAAATGGGTCTCTGTATAATGGAATGTATTAAATTTGAATTCAATGATATCATATAATCGTATACGAAACGATTCTGAGCGGGGACGGTTCATTGGTGTGGATATTTTATATTGTTATTATATTTTATTGTAGCCTATATGTTGATTTAATATTATTAATTACAACAAAATAACTAAAATCGTTATTTTTATTTTAATTCGTTTCTATGGTGATAAACAAAGCGCTGGAAATTGAAATCCCGTTTTTAGTGGTTTTTTGTAATTTGTCGGTGGTTCTTTCTGTGGCATTAAATAACTATTGAGAAAATCAAAAAATGACCTCTTTAATTTACAATCTTGATCCAATTTGCTAAAAGACAAGATACTATATGTTGAAATCAAAGCACTCCTTCTGGTAGAAATTTTGTATACAGGATATATAAAAAAAAAATAATAAACACCATTGTAAAACCACTAGATCCCTCACTCCGCTCAGAATCTAAAATACCAACTGTACAGTCTTGAAACTTTTTGTCATCAAATTTACTATACACAATAACATATTCAAAATATTTAAACTGATTTAAAGTTATACAGACGAAACAAATTTCAAACCATACTACCCGTCGGTATATTGAATAAGTTTATTCTATTTTTCGGTTAAAATTTGTGTCAACCATGAAAATCCTAATAACATAAACTATCCTTAGAAATACATTGACGCTGACCCACTCGATCATAATTGGAACTTTTTTTTAAACGTTGAACTAATATTTATCATTGAAGTAAAATCAATTCATATAATATGTAAATTACAGTGACCTATATGATCAATTACTAGAAACCTACTAGGGGGAAAGTTCTCTCTTTTTAAATAATCAGTATGATTAAATATAAATTATGTTAAAAATAAAAAATAAAAGCTATAATATCGTGGTTTTAGAAATTACGATATTTTAATTTAAATTACTAAACAATGAGATAACGCTTGGAAAATACTATTTGGTAGAGTGGTTTCATACATTATTTTGCAAAAATAAATTTAAATGTAATCATTTTTTGTAATTAAAAATGAAATCTCAAATGAAATTTTAATAGTTAAATTACTAAATAGTTAGGTAGGTATTAAAATATTTTCAAACTTTATAATTATCGTTTAATGATAAATGTTTACTTTCGGAAAGCTCTCCTGAAAATCTACTTATTCGAAAAATACAAAACTAAATTAATATTAAGTAACCAAGTTTATCGGCACTTACTATTACTCGGTTTATTCAAATAAACCATTCGTAATATATTTAATGTGTCTTTGGTTATTTAAAAAATATCTTTACCCGATCATTACTGATGATTATTGAACTATAATATTTACTTTTAATTGAAATCGTCAATATGCTATTATTAATTTTCAAATATTTCAATAAGTAATTAAAAGAATATCGTAACTATCGTTAACTAATTATTGTTCTAGTCCATAAATATGGTTTTGTAATTTTTTATCCTTCAGCATTTACAATTTCACAAATATAATGTAAATTAAACAAATAGAAAGGTAACAAAAAAACAATGCAGAAAAATATTTCAGTAATATTCTTTTTGATATTCTGTTTCAAATTGTAAGTGCGAGTTGTGACTTGTGACCATAAAATGATTAAAATTTCGTACGGCCGCTTTCACTTGAAAATTTCGACCGATGTTTTTTATATATTTATATATTATTATATACCATTTCATTTAAAATGTTGACAAAATAATTAAATAATAAAAACAAGATTATGAATTAGTAACGTTGAAACTCATTATATAACTACTGGTGAAAAATAAAACATTAGTGATGTTTATTTGTAAATTTTTTATTTTTTTCCCCCGCCTTTCGGTGTACATTTGCAACGTTCCCTGAGTTGACTCGGCGTACTAGGTTGGTCCAATTGCGTTAACAATACCTGATACTTGCCCTGGCACTCGTTATGGCGTTTTATCAACGACTCCAGTTCACCATGATTGCCGGTCGTACTGTTTAAGTCTTTTATGATCTTTTTGAGGATACCGATGACCGTAAACAACTCATTGTGGAACTCCAAGTTGGTGGACAGCGGTCCACACAGCCACCGGTCGTACAAACTACACACGTCGTCCGTTAAGCGATCCGTGTTGGTTTTGATAACCAATTTAAGCTTCGTACACAGACATGGTTTGATTTTGCAGATTTCGGTGCAATCCTAAAGTAATTCACATTTAATGACTTATAAATTTATCCATTTATTCCTAATATATAATATTTTACGTTTAAACACATATTTTGATAATGGATCACTAAATAAAAATGAGTGTGTGTGTGTGTGTATGTGTGTGTGCGCGTGCGTGTGCGTGCGTTTGGTCGTTGTATAAGCTGTTTAAATGTAAATTAGTTTAAAACTATACATCAATTAACGGATTAACCGAAATTATATTGATGCACACATATTGCATGATAAAAATTCGATCAATCAGAATTTGTTAATAATAACACCGATTGTTTGGATAATCTATATGAAATTTGTCGAATCTAACACGTTATACATGAATTAACTGCCAATATGTTTGACAAAATATAGTATTATGAAGCAACGTGGAAATTATGATTCATAACTAATTCAACCAACATTTTAATTTACACTTAATAAAAGTATAGTAGGTACCTAAACAAATAAATTATATAAATATATTATTATATTATATATTTTGATGAATAATTGGTTACATTTTTATTAATATCTAATAGTTTCATTAACGTTTTCTTGGTATAATTTGATTTCAAAAAAAATCACGGATATAACACGAATTTTAATTGCTAGCCATTCGTGTTGCTTCGCTCAGGTTATTGTAATATAATAATATATTTAAAAGTTATAATATATCATTACTTGTAGTTACAATCAAAATTATATTTTAAGCATTGTTGATAGCAGCTGTTGATAAAACGTTTATCAAAATATTGTAAATGCGAGTTATTATAAAAGAGGAATTTACGATCGAAGGATATCTATAATGTTTTTTAACTTTTTTTTTAAAATAAATTCACGTAATACATATTTGCAACATGTTACATCGAAAAACAATAAGGGCGTTTGATAATTTCAGTAAAATAAGGACATGAACAACTAGTCACAACGCATAAAGGCATGCCTAACGACCCATCGCGGTACACCGTCCCTATTTTTTGCGATTTTCTTTCTGTTCAAAAGTGTTGTCGAAAATAATTACGGATTTGTTGACGTCAGGGTTACCAATAAACGAACAGCAGTCTAACAAATCCGGTCTTAGCTAGGTATACCACTTATATATTTGATCGAATAAAATAATAGTGGAACCAATTCTTTTCTGCGTCGAGCTTTACTTTTAGCTAGCAAAATTATGTATTTAGACATATTTCTTCTCTCTCGCAATTGTTTTAAAATAAAATCTATGTTATTATTAAAAAATATTGATTAATCATCAGGGAAGAAAAAAAAATGTTCATATTTTAACTATGATATTATGTAAGTACTTATTATTTATTAGTCAGAATTATTTATATTATATTATGATAGTATTAATTTAATTAATTTTTTTTCTTCACTTAATTAGTTTTTAATCTTAAATGTTTTCTTTGTATAATTTGTAAAAGGGTAATTGTTACCCGTTGATATACAACACGAATAAATAAATAAATAATAATATTAATTGTATTCAAACCAATCACAGTTTACGATTTTACATATTGGGTGATATTTATATAATCAGCTGCAGACTGATCCTAGACAAAACTGTTAACGTGACTAAAAATGTTGCTAGGCTCATCCTACTTAGTTGTTGTATTGTTTCGACCGGCTGGCCGAGACAAGTAACACTGTTCATCTTAATTAATCGTGACACAACGTCGGTGACCTCTAAAGTAATTAAAATATCACGGTAATCCATTAGCCCGAAACACGTGTTGCCTTTTATGGACTACAAAAGATCGCGTTGGTTACCTAGGAACCAACCACAATTAATTCGCCTGCTAATATTTTGGCGTGGTAGTGTGTGCGTGTTTGGGGGGGTGGGGGGTGGGGGGTAGGAGAGTTACTCTTTTGTAACTGTATGTATGAGTTTTACGTCCCGGTTGTATAGTGTTGTGCACTCGCTGAGATGACAGTCATAATAATATCTGCGCTAATTATTAATGTTTGTAGTATAATTTGTGTGTCACCAGAGGAAATAAAAAATTACGTATAAAAGCTTGTGCGTAAAAGTACTAAAGAAAATAATAAAATGTTGTTGACCTACTAATAAATTATGACGAACAATACGATCGTATTATATTGTATACATATATGCTGTAACCCAAAAACTGAATGATGGTGTTAGGGCGAGTTGTTGTGCATGAACACCCAAGACCGGCTACGCTTGTCTTACCTCGTCGCTTATTTTTATTATTTTTTTTTTTTTTTTAGAATCCTATAGTGGAGCGAGGGAGATATTGATTTTACAATTATGTGTGTTTTTTTTCGGTCAACAATTTTTGGAGCTGTAAAAACGATCAACAAGTTTCGTGCGCTTTTACATTATATCTCTTTAGGTTGGAAATTTAACACAGATTGTACTCGAAACTGGTCGTTTTTGAGACTACCTACGCAGTTACATTTCAAAAACACTGCGGAATCCGAAAAAAGACCTAGACTAGGCCTTTTATTAGTTATTTTCTCTTAGTCTTATAATATTATACTTCACTTTTTAACACTATCATTTATTTCGTTTGCCTTACATATGCCTAATAATATTATAACAGTAGCTTAACGTTACGCGTTTATGTAACATGACCACCTGTCATATTATTATAAGTCAGATTTGTAGATTATTTCAATACTATAGTTATAACAATTTGAGTTATTATTTTTTATAATAAAAGTGCTGTGGCTCCATTAAACACAATAGGCAGGTACACGGCGTATTACACTCATCTCAAAATTAGGCAAAATATACATCGACAAATGTATAGCAATGAGTCTGGCAAGCATGATTAATTTTATTCGATACTATTATAACGATAACTGTGTTATTATAAAATAGCCTACAGAAATCGCCCCACAAGTGATATTCTATAGCAAGAAGTAGTGTTGTTTACGCGGCTTTGTGTTACAGGGCTTTGTGCTCTACAACATAGGTCGAAGTAATATTGTCACTTCTGTGTGGTAGATATAAGGAAGATTCTGGAATAATATTTTGAGTGGGCCACAACAGATATTTTATATTGATATCGTCCCTGCGGGCCTGCTTGTGTTAAAACGACAGCTAAATTATTGAACATTCTAACAATGACAACAATGTTTGGTGGTTTGTAACAATTAAAAAAAAGAACTTTGATTCCGAAAACCGTAAAAACGTGCAATTAATAAAATCATATTATATGTAAGATCAAGGGCGTGAATTAAACAATATAATATACAACAATTTACCCATTATAATGAAAGTCATCCAATAGAAAACGATCTAAATTCTTTGTTTCTGTAATAATAAAAAATAATTTATAGAATTATCAAACTTAGTGCTTTCAATCTACGCATTAACATAATAATTTAGATAAATATCCAACGTGTCTAGACTTTCATAGGGTTAATTAATAATTTTTTATAGTAAGGATAACATATTTACGATGTAAAAGAAAACAGTGACCCTTAACACGAGGCTGCTTAACACTGCACATTAAATATAATCGTTAATTAAATTTAATATTTAATAATCCCATATGTGTAATCATAATATTGTGTTTGCCACTAAACAGTGAATGGTTTCAAAATTCCATACCACTATATTGTATTATACATATATTATAATGTTTCGGTACGTTTGTTATTTATTGATTTGGGAAAAGGTTGTTTTTTAATAATATAAATTTAAAAACTTTAGATACCTAGCCGTATATAGTTTGTTATATATTTGTATTATAAGTGTTGGGACTCGGCCATTCTTCATTATTTTCAAGTGTTATACAAAAAGATATTTTAAGGAAATTAAATGTCCAATGTCCATTATTAAAATCTTCAAAATAATATTTATTGACTTTATTCCAAACTTTTGACACCTAAAACTGTTTGAAAACAAAATAATACTTTGTTTTAATGTTTAACATGAAAAATAATAAACAAATTAATTTTCTTAAAAGTGAGGCTTAAATTATAGCTTTTATTTGACGAATAACTTGCCTTGCCACTTCAAAATATCAACTTAGCGTCAGGTGTGAAAAATTATATAATTTTCAACGTTTTCAAAAATAGCTCGTTTATATTATTATGTTACGTCCGAAACGTTCTCGACGTTTTTGCAAGTTATAAGTAGATAAGATATCAATGTACTTTCTTTTATACTAGCTACACATAATTTTGATACGTATAATTATTTAGTATACTTAGGACCTAATTTAAATAAAGAGAAAATGTTGATCTCGAATAAATATATATTTCACTTGAGTGACGTCCCACTTAAGTTCGTCAACATAATATAACTTTGTTTTAATATATTATTTTATAAAACTATAATATATTGTATTATTACTCTTTAAAAACAGTGGTTTTTGATTTCTGAAAAAAATTATAATTTCAAAGATATGTTATGAAAGCATACATCTGTGACTTGTGTATACAAATATTTTATTGAAAGTATAATTTAAAATGTATTACTTTGTACACACATAAATGATTGTATTCATACAACATCTATATCGTGTGTGATGTATATCAGTTAGCATAAACGGATATTCCCAAATACTAAAATCGAACTATACAGATGAGTAGATGGCACTATAATGCTTTTATTGTTTTCCGCATTTAGGTATTTCATTTCACAATCTGCCACCAATATTATATTTATTAATTTATTATTGTATTTTCCTACGCATATTATATTTTACAAATCATACGCTAACGGACGTAATATTGTTTGTAGACTGATTTGAATTTCGGTCCTTATTAATAACAATAATTTTATTATTGCTGATCATAAAACGCACCACAAATAAGAAAGTTTAATTTTAATTATGGCGTGGAGTCAATAATCTTTATAACATAAGACGTATAATATTGTTTTACGTAGCTACAATCTGACATTTTTGTGTCCGTTTTACTACGATAGTAGTGATAATATTACTAATTAATTCCTCCCTCAAAACCATAATTATTGTGTGTTTAACCTACACTAAAGTGAAAACCATAATAATTTGCATATTACCACGATGAGATTCTACCACTCGAAAATTATTCATGAATTCAGTTATAATTTAGTTAATTTGAAAGCATGTTAAATTACAATAATTTGATTATTTACCTTATGTTTCACTGTATAGAGCTAAATAAATACGCAGCATGTTGGTATACCTCAAGATTAGGTAGTTACATTAATAGAAATTAACAATTTTATTTCTAAAACAAACATTTTCTTAGGTCTTGGTTGAAAAGGCATCACTGCGATTTTGAATGAAATTTTGTCGGGTGGTGCTGCTGAGTGCCTTCCCAATTTATTCTACTACTAATACTACGGTCACATCATGCAATCAAAATTGCTTATTGTACTGTTATATTATTGTATTTATAGATTATAATTATTGTTTATTTTTAATAATATAAAAACAATAAACAATTTAACCTTATAATAAATATTACAATATACAATCAACTTTTTGTTTTTTATTGTATACATCACTCTGAACAATTTTATCAATAATTAATTATCGCTGTGGAAAAGTAATCATATTTTAATTTAAACTTACATTCAAGTTTAATTTCAATCAGTTGTAAACTTTTATCGATTAAAATTTAATTAACGTTTTAATAGGCCTCGTTGAACTAAATGATGGATGAGTAAATAATAATAACCTTCTCAAGTCAATATGTTTGAAATCCACATAGGTATATAATATAGGGTGTTAACTTAGACGATCTATATAATTCACTATTTTTACCATGAAGTAACTTACTATCCCCGTATATTTTACTATGAATTTACCACAAAAGATATTACAATAATAAAAATAAGTGCAAATCACGACAAATATAAATTGTACTACTGTTTCAATAGTTAAGTGCCTTATTCTGAAAAAAAAACAAAAAACATTCAAACCGTACCTATACACAATTTACATACAATTGGTAATCCATCGATTTGTTCGTATGAAACTTTTAGAGTATTCCCTCTGTACCAATAAAAAGGGTGTAAATGTATATAAAAAAAAAAACACACACACCGTAAAACCGTTGTAGGTATCAAATACAAACTAAAATATTATGTTTATTCACATAACGCGTATGGCGTATTTATATATTGAAAATAATGAATCCAAAATTGTATGGCGGGAGGAAATGAGTTTGAGTTAAATGTATTTAAATTTTAAATATATTTCATATTCGCCAAAATCTAATACAAGCACATAACTGACACAATTTTAGCCGTTTTACGTAATAATACTTAGTAATAGTGTAGTACACCATTTGTAAATATGTGTAATACAATAAACCTTTATATATTTAAAAAGTAAAGAAAAAAAAGTACGTTAATTCTATTAGCTATTCTTTGCTTGTACTGTTCAAGTATTAAAACGTAAAGTGTTAAATAGGTACTTTAGCTGCAACAGCAGAACAACCATAATTTTCCAAAAAAAATGTCGAAATATTAGCCATGCATTTTCATTGTTATCGGTTAAGAATATAATGTACCTAAATTAAATTAAACGCAGAATTCCTCATTACTAGGTACAGGAATCGCCAAACACGTTTTCCGTTTAGTTGAGGTCCGTTAATCATCATAATACCGGATGATCTATTTAACACGAGTTACTCAATTATTTCAAAACAATTATTATTAACATATTATAATTAAAAATATATTTTTTTTTACATAATTTCAAGTTGTTAAAACAATAACTTTTACGATTTTTTAATTTATCAAATTTTTTTAATGATAACATGTTTTTTTAAGGAAAATATTTAGATTAAATATTTTTTTGACTACCTCGTGATATCAAATTATAATATTATTAAGTCAGAAGTAATAATATTTCGGAAGTATAATATTTTAAATACGATCAAATTATTTTGTTTATTTACCGGTTTCTTGGCAATGGACACTTTGCGGTTTTTACCACTGGTATTTTCGTTTGGCTGCTGCGAAGATCGAATCCACTGTTGTGTATTTTCTACCGCTTTTGGCGAACTGGTAATTTTTTCCGGCATTTCATCATTTTCGTTTTCAGGCGTTTCCCACCAACGGTCCAATGACGGTCGGCGGCCGTCCCATGGATTTCGATTTTTGTCGTTCATATATTAATATGATATTATCATAAAATAGGTATTGATATGTCGCTAAATGTGTGTCACAGTACTACAGTAGTACCTTTGAAGTCGGAATAATGTGCCGCCGGACTATCAATCTATAATTATAACTGTTTCATAATGTTTATACATTTTTATAAAATGATATAATTCAACATGGTCGTTGATAATCATCGCATGTATAATAATAATAATAATAATAATAATAATAAACGATGATAGCAAAATTATATAATGGCGATGAAATAAATAATGCCATCTTTATGATATTCTATACCCTAACAACCGATATTTGAACCAGTACTTAAAGTAATCGATAAACGCGAATTGTGTAAACATATTATTATATTAATTACTATATACATAATAATATAATATAATACTACCGAAGAAAACTCGATAGTAGAAACAATCATCGCCAGTAAACGACTTTGCAGCCTGTATATTTATTATTAACATTCAATTTATTAGCCGTGTAATATTACGTCTGACATATATAATTCAATTTTTAATATTACCTCACTTATTTTTATAATATCTTGGATTGATATTTCGAGGCGGATTTTTTGATTTTTGCTTTACAACAGTGAACACTATTTATTTTTTTTTAGGTTTTTTATATCATCACTCTGTACAGAACGAGTGCTTTAAACGTTTCATACAGACCGCTTCTATATAGATTGGAAATCGAACACAGATTGTACTTAACTGCAAACGACATTTTTTCCGTTTCTCGGTAGCTTAAACCGATGGGGGGAAAAAAAATGAAAAATGTATGCAAGGCGCTCGTTCTTCCGAACAGCTTAATAGTATTTGGGCGACCCGAGTTTTGTTCAGAATCGTTTTACAAACGGAATGATTAATCATTACTTTCAAATTTAAAATAATAATACTACGTACATAATACTGGCGCGACTTCCAAGTCTTTGTGTCTCACGATGTCATTTTTGCGATTGTTAATCTCGTGTTGTGTATAAATAATGACGCATAATAGCTTTTCGTGATTATATTTTATTTTATTGTGAACACAATAATATGGCGATGATATTGTTATGCCGCTAAAAAAATGACCGAGTTATGGATCAATGTGAATAAACGTAAATTGATAAGTAGGTACCTACCTTAATATGGTGCAACAATAATATGACAATGCTGTACGGATCCCTTTTTAACTTGCACCGTGTGAATATTCGATTATTACAGCTAACAAAGTTTTACGTCATAACTTTGGATACCTATCTATACTATTCTGCGTATATATTAGTATATTAGTGTTTTTAACACTTTTTGGAATAAGTGCGATGAGTTTTTATTCATCAGGAACATAAATGTTAACGTATATTTTGGTTTTAAGTAAATATATACATTTTATCTTTACGGGTCTGTACCATTATATTATCTGCTGTTTTTCTTTTTTTTATTTTTATTCGAGCCCTTTAGCCCAACACATTTGATTCAATTGAATATCATTTGTAAACGTTTAATCCAACCGAAATCAGCCCCGTTTAGCTTATTTACAATTTTCTATTAACCTCACTTTTATCATTTGAAAGAGAAAACTGTTTTCACCGGAATCGCAATGGAGGTTTTTCGAAAACTAGAAAACTTTTCACATTTGATACAATTGTAAGTTTCAAATACCCCAAAGTGTAGTTGCGTACACGTTTAAGACTTATGTGATATCGCGTCTATTTGTAATGGTCTATTACAAATGTGAACTGCAGCAGGTGTACTTGATTATTTAGTTTTCAGTTATCTACTTAATTTGTAAATAATGTGAATACAAGAGTTTAATTTATTACATAAATATGACGTATTTAGCAAAATATACGTCTTATATTAAGCATTGTTTTTAGATTCTGCTCAAAGGCCACGGCTAATGGATATTTATTAGTAATGATTTTTTTCTTTCTATTTACGCTTCTTCGGGCAATAAGAAAATCTGAGCTTTAAAAGTCTCTTGTAATGAAATTAATAATATAGACTAAAGTTGTTAGTTTTTATACCAACAACAGAAGGAATTATTGTAAATCGTTATGTATCAGTGTATCACCCTGTACTAATACTCGAACGTCTCCTGGGAACTAATATTTATGAACGTCAGTTAAACATATGTATAGGACCCTCGGGACCTAATTAACCTCGAAGACAATGAATTATTGCAGCTAAAGAGAGAAATTCAGACATGATCGGGCGAGAGGGAGGTATGAAACTTGTGTTTACACCAATCGTACACAAATTGGTCTATACTCGATTTTAGTATTGATTCCACGCGACATTCACGTTCACATTCACAATAGTTTTTAACATAATATGTAGAGCCATGCTATCGCTTTGATAACATCGATTATATTATTCACTCCATATTATAAATTATTATAGTTGTGTCATCGATTTGAGCCATTGAATACTGTTAGGGAAGAAGACACTCGTATATAATATTATAACCATTGCTCTTACCATTCGCAACGAAATATTATTAATTTAAAAAAAAAAATGACGGAAAATATCCGAAGAAAGATGCAAGTACAATATGCTAGTATAAAATAAAATAATATGATACCAGAAACCAATCGTAGTTTATTATTGTAATTACAGTATTATATTTAGTAGTATTTAGCATTCTATTACAATGCATTACAATATTTTGATTGCAACAATAGTTCGATACAGCTCCTCAATACGGGTTCAGATGATGTGAACGTTGAAAGATGTTTTTTTAGAATTTTCTCTCTGCGCTCCGGAGAAACTTTAACAACCAAACAGAAAAAAAGGGGAAAACTCACATTAAAACCATAATAACTCAGTGTCTTGAATGGACTGTATTTCAAGCCTTCTGTAACCTAAAGACCGAAGTCATATAATATAGTTCTGACCATTGTAACGATACTCACGTAGGACGGCCCTGACACGAAAATCTGTACCATTCTTTCTTACACGCGGTCATGCACAAAACAATTTAAGTTTTATTTTCTGAGTTCATTACCACCCATTCAATATGGACGAATATTTTTCGTATTATATAATATAGAATTGTCATAAATCACGTATTTACTATTTCGACAAAAGTATTTTTTTTTTGAAATTTGGTTTTATTAAAACTTCAAGTGAACTTTTTTTTATCAATAAATAGAAAGCTAATAACTACAATGATTCCAATCCAAACACACCAAGCAACGTTGAAGAAGTACACGGAGACGAGCAATTCACCACTACAATACTCGATTTTTTTTCCCGAACCAAACTGTGTTAAATGAATTGTAAATAACCTTTATTTTGTTGCATTTCAATATTATTCTACTTACTGTATGTTATTAAATAAACTAAAAAAATACGTATAATGCAACCGCTACTTAAATATACTAAAAAATTTTTTTTAAGCTTAACTCAAACATAAAAACAAACATACATTGGTTAGATTCTAATAATGTGTATGTGTATAATTTTTATTTATATCTATAATAAGTATTAATAATAACAATATTAAATGTTATTTGCTGAACAAAATATAAGTAATTGATTTAAAAACAAATATTTCATATGCAACTGTATACAAGTTCCCAGAAATGTGTTATCACCATAGGAACGAATACAATTTTAAAATAACCGCTAAAAAAATTTAAATTTATGAATATATATTTATATTTATTTATATTTATTCAATTTACTATCGAACATAAACATAATTTATGAATCTAATTTCAAATTATAAAATATTATTTATTAAACATACTAATTTCTAATAAATATATATTATGCTACTTATAATTACTAATTGTTACACTGGTCCTCCGCTCAGAACCGTTTCTTATCGAAGCAATCATTGCATTCAAATTAAATACTGCAATAATACACTATCCTGTCCAAGGATCGAAGAGACAAACTTCACACACATACAGTGCACACACAGCTGACATACTTCACTCCGCTGCACTTACCCGCTTTTTTTTAAGTATACAATACGTAAATATTTTTATTATTATAACAATATGAAGTGAATAATATATATTATAATATAGACATGACCCGACATCATAAAAACTCCGGTGGTGACACTTTCTCTTTAATTTTTTTTAAACATTTTCAATTAAAATTTTGGAAATTAGTTGCAACCTTTTCCGTGTAGTAACGTATAGAGGTTCGTGTCTATGGTTTACTAAACCATTAACATTCCACCAGAATGTGGCAAGAACTATTTGACATAATTGGACTGTCGATGACAGTAATGAGGATTTGATAACTGATAGCAATAAATTTATGAGGGCTACTTTGGATTGAAGGATGAGGAGCTGATATTTGAGTAGAGATGAAATGGGCCATACCCATCAATGAAGAGTATTTGGTGTTAAGTGTTGGCGGCTGGGAGTTAACAATATTTATTATATTTATGACATTATTTATTATGTTAGCCTTGGTATTTTTATTATTTTGTTGAGATTGCCTTTTGCGATGGCTTGTACCTAAAGATTGTATATAATTTACAAAATGTATACTAATTGTATTACTATGCATATGGTAATTTATACTATTTATCTACGTATTTGTTCAATTTGTCTAAAGTTAGGTTACGTTTTAAATTGTTTTTTTTTATGTTTCAGACAGCCTGAAGTCAGTTCTGTCCATTCCTACGGAGGAATTAAAGACGTCACTAAAGTCACTCTGTATGCAGTAGCTATGTAATGTATTTTGATTGCGAGCATTTGTCGTATTTTTCTTGGGTCGTATTAGTTTGTTTTTGTTAACTCCGTCGAATTCAAACCTAGATAGTATCTATTTTAAATCGTGGTTGAACCGAGGGATTACGTTATTGTAGGATAGATAAAATGTCGATAGACGTCCTTTGCGGGCATGCCGAGTTGCTCGATATATTTTATTATAGTTGATGATCAAACTAAAATTACTAGAGATTTTTACTTGTTACGGTGCGTTCGATTTTTTTTTTTTAACAGACCACGCAACCAATCAATTTAAATATGTTTAAATTACGCATTAGGCTGTGTGAAAAACTTTAAACTTTAATTGTAGGAAAATAAGAAGTAAACATTTGACACATCAACGCGATGTACATATGAACATGCGTAACGCTATTACGACTTTTTATAAAATTTCAATTTTTTAAGTGTTCAAAAATTCCAGTACGTATTTTACCCAAAGAACTATCACAGATATTTATAAGCTAAATAAATTACCTAATAAAAAGGATCACATAACCGTTGAGGGTACGAGTGTATGACCAATTGCTTTTCTCTACTGCACCGTTTAGTGTTTTCTAAACGCATTATTGTAAGACCAATATACATTCCTTACGCCTCTCTTCAAAAACTAAAATGTCTTACACAATATAGTTAAGGATATAGTTATAATAGTCTCATTGTTAGTCTCGGACCACAGTTTTTTAGACCTTATAACTATACCTACAACAAATTAAAGTTTAATATTATTAAGTTATTCGATTGAGCACAAATTATGTTAGATACTTAGATGTCTGTTTCGTGAATATTTATACGATATGAGTAAATAAGTTTGCATTTCTGTTCAAACACCAATTAAATATTGATATATTATGAAGGTTAAATAATTTATTATTTATAATTTAATGGTATATTATATATAGAGTTAAATGCTTGAAGCGGTGCACTTTAAATCTATAGCTTTAGAAAATGTCGCCTTCCCCTTATAATTCTCGTGAAATCTGTCTAAGCTAATTGTATACACTTAATTATATTAAGTATTAGCTTAATTAAAATACGTCTACACGTCATAATAAACCATTGTCACACAGTTTTAAAATTGTCACTTGTCATTTATAATTTTTATCTCTGTATTGATTATTCAATATTATAATTATTATTAATACAAAGCCATTTTTAACAGATATTTTTTATACGATACTTAAACTTGTTGGTTGTTTTCAAAAAAAATATTTCAAAACAATTTTTTTGTTGTGTTATATTTTTTTTTTTAAACGTGGTTAAAATCGTAGTCTGTACCGATAAGTTTTATAAATTACGGTAATAAATAAAAACTAAAAACGATTTCATCGTTTTTTCCTACCTGCAAAAAGTATATTAATATTATGTCGGAAAACTGTTTTTTGAATTAAATTTAATACCTATATTGAAATCAATAAACATTCATTTTAATATTTTTAAGCACGCACTAAATATATTAAATAACACTGTAAAAAATCCATACGTAGTAAACATCCTTATTTTTTTTTATCGTATAGTTGTTTAAGCTGAACTTTTATCAGTTGTTATGTAACAATTAATAAATTATTACTGTAGGCCATTATTATGCTAATTTCAAAATTTGGTTGGCCCTTCTTGCACTGGTTATCAGTAAATATCTTTACCAATCGATCATCTAAACAAAACCACTTAGATTATACACAAAAATGGATAAATGGTCGAAATTCGTAAATTAATTATTTGAAAATAATCACGTAAAGAAATTACACGCATTTATTATATTATTATTATTATAATATGATACTCTAATATTAGGTACCTACAGTTAAAAAGAACAATACACACGAATACAAAATTAATTTACTGATAATTCTTATAATAGTTTAACACAATATAAATAATGTTTATTTCACCCAAACATGGTACCAACAAAATATAATTGTTCGACTTATGAAAACACGGCTTATATATTACAATTTATAACTATCCACGTGAGCAATAATAATGTATCCACTCGTTGGGACAAACCACTGTAAAACAACTGCGGTGAAGACTTAGTGTAGATCAACATCCAAGCCATTAAATCAAATGTTTTAAAATTAACTTTCATAGAGATAACCGTAATCATCGAAATTAGTTTTAAAAATCATTGGGGAATGATAGAATTTTTTTAATGTGAAAAAAAGTATGTTTCATATTATATTAGATACTTCCGTACTAAAATCTGGTAAAATTTCTGGTTTCAATTAAATTTTTATAAGTCATTAAAAATGTCCGTTTCTTATTACAAGACCTGCAATGGAATTTCACAAAAGAATATATTAATTCTTAGTAAACGAATAAGTTCTTCCAATTGACAAGTTTTTATGTTGAAAGCCATGACTATATAGTATTTTAGATAGGTATAAACCGTTATAAATTAAAATCCTACGCGGTGAAAAACAAAATACATGTTTTCTCGATAAAGATAATAATCATAAAATGCCTATGTCTTATGAACATTCTCTTTTTTCTAATAACAATTGGTAAATATATATAACTCAATTATTTAGACACTATATTGTAATATTATATGTACACTTAAATAACAAATTATTTTTGTAAGCTAATTTAGTTAGAAGTTGTAGTTGAAGCTGTAACGTGAAGAAAAAAAAATTTAAATACCTATGTTTTTGACTTCTGAATCATCAATATTGGTAGTTGCCTCATAGTATTATATTAAATCTAATACATTTTTGCAATTATCATGAATTTGAGTCAAATTTATTTAAGTTCAAAGTTACGAATAATATGTGATGCATGACTCGATTTAACAATTGAATCACGCTCCTCGTGACTATAGTTGTGAGTATGTATTTTATTTCATTTTCAACGAAATATCTTAAATATAAATTGTTCGAAATACAATCATTCAAGCTGAACGATAAAGAATATTTGTATCTGTTCTTCGTCGATATTTCCCTTCGCCAGTTGGTATTTTGTAACGATTTTTCGTAGTCATGGGCGATTAATGTGCACTGACGTAAACGAAATTGTCAACTGAATTTATGACACTTCACACACCCTCAGACACGTACATTCTATCTCCTAGAGTCCTAGAACTTGTTTGATTGACGATTTTGACAAACAATTTTTATCGAAATACATATATTATATTGTATTTTATTTTTTTGCGCCATGTGAAATAACATATAGGTACATAATAATACTATCTTATCTCAAGTCGTATACTGATTTATAAAGCCTTGGTGCAATAAATCCAAATATTGTATTACTGACACTAATTTCAAATTTAATATTAATGTATTATTCATACATCGAACCAACTATGAATATAGATGTGAATAATCGTACCAATAGAATATCATTTATCTGCTACATTATCCGACAGCATGAACGATTATTTTCGCCACAGCTATATGGCAAAAGAATAGCGTTCAAAAATGAATATTACAAAAAAAAAAGACTGCAGTGGTATTATGTTTACACGGCTGTATAATATATATACCATTAGAGAGTAAAGCATATATACAGAGTGAGATTTTTTTTCATAAGTAAACACGCGCACTAGCTCGTGATACGGTGGTAATTTTAAAGAATATTAATTCTTGATGAGAATTTTGAGACACATAAAATTCTATAGAAAATTGTTTTTTGTATTTTTATATTTTGCGTAGTTAAAATTCGTTACTCATTTAAATTACAACAGACTTTACTAAAACGGTTTTTATTCCACTTTTTGGAATGTTCACGTGTAAAACATTAAACCCATTACGAATAGTTATCCAGATACAATAATGTTCAAAGTTTCGTTGAGAAGAGTGGACTGAGGTCGGTGATAGCCTCCAACATTTTGGTACACTACTCCATTCGGTTAAAATGCAAACACTATTCACAGGCACAAATTGGAAACTAAATTAAATATTTTGAACGAAAAAAAATATCGTGATAGGTAAAAACGGTTGGGAAGGAGTGCTTAAAATAATACTATAAATAAAAAATTAATTAATTTTACAATATATTTTTTTATTATTGATGTACAATAATAAATCTAATTTCAGTTTTCTATTGGACTTATCAAAATCATTAAACACCGATAACATATTATCTATGTTATTTTCAATGCTAAAATGAACCATAAACTACTAAATTTATTTTTTAGCAATGTCGATCTCATCCATGTTTTCAACTCTCGCATCAATATATCACCTTTCAAAGCATTTTTTATAAACATCATTTCTGATTTTAAGTACCCCTTTACAAGCATTGAATAAATCATAAAAGTTATTAATCACACGTCCCTTTTTAGAATAACCTAGAAAATATTTTTTCAAGCAGATTGAATAAAATTGATCACTAATCATAAATACAATAAATAAATAAACTAAGTGAGTGTACCTGCCATATAAATTATAATATTTAAACTAAAATTTCATACTTTCGTTCAAATTTACTTTCAGAAAGTGGTCTACAGACTGTGTATTGCAAAATTACTGGTAAAAATAATTGTTCCATCTACTCACAATAATTATAACAGTATATCAAGTATTGGATAAAAATAATGACATTTTCAATAAATTTTGTTCTCGACATTTTCGGCTCCTTAATCACGGGTATAATTGCGACGGATGTGTAAATATTAGATACTTAAAAGACCTTTACTATTTTAGGTTTATAATAAAACAATAACAACATGATGATGGTACTATATTATTCAAAAACAGACCCTTTTCATGTTCATTTAGCATAATGCATAATATTAAACATATTAATAATAATGAGAACCTCACCGATTGAATGCTAGGATATTAAAGCTGTTGCTTATTTGTTTTGTTCGTCTTTATTATCGTACGAAACATTACGAAAACAATATCATATGAATGTTTGAATTTTATAAAAATGTGGGTATTGGCCATTCAGCCATTCAACAATAATATTATTGAACTATCATTTATATTAGCCACGTATGTATAAGAAACTAAAAAAAAAAAATGTTGTAGTATTTCTATAATAAAATTATTAAATGTACTAACTTTTTTAAAACTAACCTTGTGCCTATAGGTACCTAATATCATTCAAATTGTATTATTATGTAATGATATTTGAACAATAATATTTATTTCTTAATTATTTATAATATTTAATAATATTATAGTGGGTATTTAAGACGCTGTGGTTTTGTCCAAATGAGGGTTCGGCCACAACTACGTCGAAGTATGACAAGTATCGCGGGCAGTACGCGATTTTCCCGGGCACTTCCGAGGTTTGTCAGATTTCGACTTTTGCCCGTAGCATATATATATATGAAGAGGTGATACAAACGAGTTCAAGATTTTCTTACAATATTTAAAAACACTACCTGCCGCCTAATCGGAAAGTCGAATACCTAACTACAGCTATATTTTATTATTTTACCACGCGGTTCATATTTTTTACGACACTGAGCATATTTTATTTTATTTTTTTTAAATCACCATGATGATGCGTACCCGGTGCCCCACGTATGACAGTTTCAAATATAGTCTATTCACCGGTGTCGAATTGACTTTGATGGGTACTTTCGCGTGCGGTGGGGTGAGAGTTTTCAAAAACACATTAAACACGCAGAAACGCAGTCAAATACGCCACAAATGCGTTTAATCCGTGTGTATGCACAGGCACAGGTGAATTATTGGATTTCTGTGAATACCTGTCACCATCGGGAGCGTGGTCGGTATACCCCGGGATTATGTAATTTAAAGTGCATATACATATGTATAATATACTTTGTAGCTATAATATCATCTCCGAAACGAATAATGACAACCTGTGATTTACGGCCGATGATAATATAGCGAACGTAAACAAACCCGACGAGTGACGTTATATTATATAATATTTTGCTTTTCGCATTTACGGAGATTCGGTGGAATCCAATCATCGTGGCGTAAGTGTGATATTTCGTCAATCGATTTGATGGACACTATGATTACGGAAGCATCGCTGAAATTATATAGATTGATTCAGATTGAGAATTTAATATTTTATCATTAGCGTATACATTCCAGGCGTGTGTAACGTGCAATAGACAATAGTATACTAATGTATACAGCTAGGGTGTCCCGCGAGGATTTACTCATTTCGATATCTCCTGAGATAATAAATATACCATAAATCTGTTTTTTTTTTATTAGACTCACAGAGACAAGGACTACACATATTTTATTTTTTGATTTCATTATATTGTTTGGTAAAAAGTTATTTTTTATTTTTGAAACAATTGGAGATAGCCATTTTATAGAGTTTAATTTTAATATAATTTTTTTAGTTTATAGGTAAAATTGCAAAAAACCGGTTTTTGTCCGGGTGACGAGTGTCTCTCTACGGCTAATGTGTATATCCTCACGGGACACTGTATAAATATATCATGCATTAGGTATTGAGGTATTTTTTTTTAAATTGTTTATTAATTTAATTCCTTAATACTGATACATTTCTGCACTCGAAATCCGGTTAATTGTTAATAATATCTTATACGGTTAAGGGCCGTTCTTATAATGTCCAGTAAGGAGTCGGTTAACTTTAACCGGACATTATAAGAACGGCCCTTAATTGGTTGAATTTGATTTGATTGTAATGCAACCAGCGTTTGTTTTGTAAAATACACCTAAAATATCTATATAAACAGCTCAAATTAAAATATTACGAACAATTTTATCGTTTACAGAAAATACTAATACAAACATTTGGGGAAAATTCCGAGTTTCAACGATATCATTCGTTATTAAATTACACCAAAAAACAAAATCGTTTTTATCAATAACTGGTTTTTCGTAAACATTCCCGTTTTGCTTTAATTTTTTAAGCCATTGTTGCTATTGTTGCAACTGTGCACACCATATTTTCAAAAACCGTTTAATTAAGTCTATTATTATAAAATTTGTTAATAATGTAATAAGATTTCTTTTTTTTATGTGTTTTTGTTATTCGTGTTAAGAAATATATTTTTAAATTTATCTATTTCAACAGAATAATGTCCCTAACTGAACATGCTCGTGTGGGTTAACTAGCTAAGTGTTAACCAACAGTGTTTCGTTAAAATACTACAAATCTCAATAAAATATATTGAGGTTTTGGTCACGTGGACGTCTAGTAGTTTACCGGTGTGGTAGTGACCCTTATGAAAATGAAATGAGGTAGTTACCTGTATACTTATAATAATAATTCTATTTTTATTGGCCGAACTGACCAGCGTTTTCTGCCGCGGCGCATTACGCCCGTCGTGTATAGCTGCTCCGATTTAAACCAATGCATTTTTAATTCGACGGAAACGCTGCGGAATACCTAAACGTACCTATAATATACGAAATATATATATTATTAAAGATAACTTGTTTACGAGTTGACAGGTCCGACTCGAATTTTGTTGACAATCTGTAATTCGCTTTAGTTATTTGCTAATTTTTTTCACGCGCGTGCCGCGTTTACATTTAATATAATATTACCTGTGTCTAAGCTCCGAGCTCTCTGTCAGAATGTCTAAATGTACACCTACATCGTCGCTGATACCGCAACAACACGTATCTCGGTTTCCGTGATTTTACAGTAGAGCCATAAATACGTTGTGTTATTATTACACAGCGTTTGATACAATATTATGCTGCGTTATGCATTTTTTTTTTGTTATTTACAGTCTAACCAGGTGTCTAAGCGAAAAAAGTCTCAAATAAAATATTTTCGTACGGTGTTTATCTACAGTTTACAAAAAAAACTCATTTCGTCATTTTCTTTTCGATCGTCGTGCTCAAAAAGTGTAACTTGAATCAATATCATACGAAAATAATTAGTTATAATTACACGATACGTAGCTACAAAATTGCTATGCAATAGCTTTACCGCGGCAGTCCCCGAGTGCTTCATGACTTTTTTTTTTTGTTTTTCCTAATAAGTACCGAGAACTTCTTTTCGCCGCTCAAAAGTACAAACTAGATCCAAGTCGCTATCAGAAATCACCACTCAAAATGAAAAATCGAAAGCATTTTTTCTCTCCAACTTTTCAGGTACACAAAAAATAAATAAAATTGTTTAGTAAAAACACACACACACATACACACATCATTGCAAAATCAATACATTCGTCGGTCAGCGAAAATATATTTTCCGTTTAACTGCTGTATCCATCTAAATTCTATGACAACAATTCAGAGTCAAAATGATGATGTACCTATCTCGGTACTCGATGGTATAACTATATGATTAGTCATTGCTTGAAGGATATGTAACACATGTGTATGATGATCGCCGTTAATAAATGTCAGCGTTTTCCACGACTGAATCAGATTTAATTAATCACCGTCAAAGGTCATAATATAATCTGAATTCAGTTATATTTTCAAAGTAATCATAATCTAATTACAATCTCTTTATCTCCCAAGTGCACGCATTATAATATAATATTACTATTATAATGTTAAGCAAATCTATCCATTCAATTATATACAGTAACAATGTTAATAAACGCAATGGCTATATCTAGGATTTCTATTTCAACCTAGCTTCAAATTTCTAATGAAAGAAAAATTATATTCTTGATTCGAATGAACATTTCTTTTTGAATAAACTTCTTAACTTAAAATCATTTAAAACAATAACAGCTTTGTACTAGATAACAATATAATTATAATATTAGTCATATTTTTAACAATTCTAATTATATTTCATCAAATATGACATTTGATAATCTAAAGTAAAACTATTTGTTGTATTATAATATTATTATATTGTATTATATTTATCATATTCATCATGCCCATCGCACACAATTCGCTCTACTTTTAAGTGGCTCTATGAGTAATCGTTACTGTTTTTTTTCAGATTATAAATTATTTAACATTAATATTTTCATAATGTATTATGTAAGTAATATGTAAATTGTATTTTTAACCTACTAGAAATATCAACCATGACTTAAATTAAATTGTATAACTAATGATAGAAATAACCATTTTATTATTGAATGAAGAAAAATGAATTCGAAGCAATTCCCAACTTAACATTTTACTGTTTTCCTTACATTTATCACCATCATCATAACTCTTGATTTATGGTTTCAACTACACATTTTTATTTCGATTTTTCAAAATTAAATTTGTGTACGTTAGTTTTTTTTAAGTCGTAAATTTTAAAACCACTGTATAATTTACTTTACTGAATAACTGAGTAAAAAAATTAATTAAAGGTGACATTGCAAACCTATTGCATTGTCAATCTTGACAGCCTTTGAAATTTTAAAACCTTTGTCATATTAAAATAATTCAAAATTAATCTTCTATTCAATGCTTCTTATTTTAAGTTTTGGTCTGAAGATTATAAATACGAGTAAAGTTATACAGAAATCTAATGTTTTAAGGGAAATTATGTATATTTTAATGGCAAATAGAACGAAATTTAAAGACTATAACTAATTAAAAAGTTATTTATCTCAATTTAGTTCTAATCAGCAGCTTCGCATATTTATGGACAAACATTTTATAAATTTATACTAAAAAAATTTAAATTAGAATAACATTTGCTACGTGGCTTAACATCTAAATGTAATAAACGCTCATTAAATTTTAAATCATAAAATATGAATATCAGGTTTCTTGCAAATAAAAAATGCAGAGTTACTAAACTGCGTAATTTTATTTTATAATGCAACACTATAGTTAATTTAAAAATTTTATACTTCCTAAACACGCTTTTTAATCATTAGTCATTGTAAAAATTATAATTTAAAAAAACTTTTGAATAAATTACGTTTATCATTAAAATTACCTATGTTAGTGAAATAATAATAGCCTGATGTGCGAATGAAGAAGTAATATCTCCTCTTTGAGCTTAACTCAAATTACTATAATATTCAAACTGTATAGCCTTCATTATTTTTATAGTAATTCACGTTCTCGTGTTCACGTTGTGTTATATTATATGAATACAGGTTGATGGTGACTTCATGAGATTACGGCACTAGCTTATAGCATCGTGAACACTAAATCCAAACTGTAAAAAAAGAAAAACCTCTCATGTTTGAATTTAATTTAATAGACATATGTACATTGGTTTGAGAAAACCATATATGCAAACGATTAACTCGTTCAAATATCTTAATAGCATTTTCCTAAACACAGTTAAAAATATTGCAATTCAAAGCACTACTACAGCTGCTCTATTTTTTTTTAATTCCTCATTTTATACCTATGTAATTTGTAAAACAATATAAATAATAATGGTTCGTTTTTTTCGACAGCACCTTTTTTACATTATCAGTATGTAAATATAAATATGCGTACATCCTTGTAATGAAATAAATGCATTGTCATTTGTAGTACCGAAAAAAATATAGTATACTAATTTTAAAACATTTTCGAAACAATTTATGTAACGGCGCTGAAATAAAAAGGTTTTTTTTCAGTAACTTAATGGGTAAACTTATTAGGCGATGAGAGGCGGGTGTGGGAGTATTTGGCGTGATGGGGAGGATCAGTGAGGTTGAAGCGATTTGTCAAAAGAAGTAGCCCTATGCTCTGTATGTGTGTGTATGTGTGTGTGAATTGTATACATATAAAACATATATACAATACACTTATATATGTGTTCATAATAAATGAACAAAACTATGTTGAAATTTTAACTAATTAATCACCGAGGTGCCCTCGGATGGTTTATATCATTTTTCTTCTTGATTTAATGAATAGAAGTAATGTTAGAGTGCATATTTTTTTAAGTTAATATAAGCAATATATTTATATTTTGTTTTCAACTCACTCGAAGCATATCTAATTGGACCGTTTCATGATTTATATTCTTTCTGCAAAAAACTAACTTATACGTCTGTTTTTTATTTTTTTATTGGATAACCCGCGGCAACATAGGGTGTTACATGCAATAACATTTAGGTCATTGGGTGTGGAGAAGGAACTGTAGGTTTTTTTTTTAGATTGGGTAGGTTGTTATATGTATGCGGTCTATGTTTTATACTGATAGTTGTAACAATATAATATATAATTTACTTTTCGTCAAATATGTCTTCAAGTTTCGAAATGCATTTCGTTTTTAGCTGAGACTACACGATATGTATATCGAAAATAACGAATGAAATGTTAAAAATAATAGGTAATAATTTAACAAAAACATAGGTCATTTTTAAAATGGTCCAATGCATGTATGAAATCACATATACAGATTTGTTTCCCTTGGCGCTTCGGTACACAAATTACAGGATGCTACATAGGGTAAAATCTATTCAGAGTCGAAATAAATTGTAAATATCTAACATGTTCCACGTGATTTCAATGGGACAAAGACCACACAAACGAGTGAGAATAAACCTTCATAATATGAAAAATAAATATACCAACGTAGAATGTATGATTTTACGTATTTTATATGTTTTATAAACGAATTAATCGAAAATACACATCAATATTACCATTGTGTAATAGTATACATTGTATCGATATTTCATACTGTCAATAATAATTGTCTACGGTGAGAAACGATTTTCACTCAAACGTATAACCATGCGCGAATAATACGTCATAATATTTTTTTATACAAATCGGTGAAACATTAAATCCATTAGTGTTTATTACGATTTACGATCTACGTATTACACCAACATAATAATGTGTTAATGATCTATAAGAATTGAAAACGGCGAACCTCGACCAGACAGACGCGTTTGTATAGTTTCGATTTTAAGAGTATAATATTTTATGATTTTTTCATGACTCTGATGATGTTTACACTGATTCGAAACAATGATCATTGAATAAAACCAATACATTGCCGTCGCAACATCCGAAACAATTTGACGCACTCGAGAAAATAAATAATAAAAACTAATATTATATAATTATATGCGTAGTGGGTTGAAAACAAAGTATAGCTCTGTGCTGTTAAAATGGTAGAATCAAGTCGTCCAGAGAGGCCAATACACGACCGCCGTTATTAATATTGGTCCGCCGTCGCTGTCGTTTCCATATAATAATATAAAATGGTGTACCGGCGTCTTGTGTATGCAATTTCGCTACATGCGATAATATAATATAATATTATAATTATTATAATCCAAGCGTTTGACTATTTAAAACAACAGTTTTTTTTTTTACTCGTTACCGTAAAACGACACAAAAATAAACATATTAGCAACGTTTCAGTTTCACACGTGTGCAGGAAAATTATTGATTTTATGTTCGGTCCACACACGCCATTTCTAACGTGCGGCAAACCAAACGGGCCTTAAAAATTATCCGTTTTTTTTTTACAGCAACGATTTATAGAGACACTTAAAATGTTATTTTTAAGGCTGGATCAACACGTGTTTTTTTCATATTACCTGTAATATCACTAACGACGGTAGTTTATCGGAATGTCAATCATCGACTTAGAATGTTTGCGAAAATAATAAAACGAGAATAAATGTCCATAACAACGAATCTTTGAGGGTGTTTATAGTATTATAATATAAAGCACAGTCACCAATCGAGATTTACATAATATTATTATTATACACATCGTTTTAAAAGATCGAACACGGAATTAATATTTACGTGTACAAATACAGTGTCTCGCCGAGATATCCCCGCAAAAAACAAATCACTTTTTTTATAAAAAATATTTTCTTTGATTTCTTCCATCGTGTTTAAAAAAGGTGGGCAAGTGAATACCGTTCTGCTGTACATTAGGTGCATTAGGTGAATTAGGTGCATTAGGTGTCGTATGAGTCACTGTAATGGGTGTGTTGAATTTGAATTCAATGATATAAAACCATTGTATTCCAAAAAAACGATTTTGAACGAATACGGTCTGTCAGCCTATGCCTACCACTAAGAACATTTTAATATTTTAAGATAATATTGTTGCTATTAAAATAATTTATTTAACTATTATAGTAGGTTGAATTAATTTTTGCCGAAACCATTACATTTAAAAATGTTATCGTGTATATACAACATAATATGATATATGTATTTTAAAAGTATCAAGTATACTGTATACACGAACAATATTTTTAAATTACAACAACATAACTAAAATATATTCTTTGAAATGTTTTAAATTTTCAATCATTCCAATAAAAACTGAACATTTTATAAATTTTAATTACAGAATATTTTATAGATTTTCGGAAATTTTATGAATTTTGTCGAAATTTTAATGCTTATAAAAAAAATATTGTCTAGATTAATAATTTTCAACTGCCAAATAAACACCACTATATAGTACTCTCTGAAAAATATAATATTGGACAAGAAGTTAGTTAATTAGTGAAATGCTTAAACTAATAAAAAAAACTAATTATAAAGAAAATTGCATTACATAACGTTTTTTCTTGGCATGATAAATTAAACAATTTTCAATTTGATACTCAACTTAATAAAAAAATAATTTATTTAGCTAACATAATATTATACTCAATCTTATACATTTTGTGATAACTTCATTTAAAATATAATTTTTCCCTAATTTATTTCTATGAAAACCCAGCATTTTTACCAACAAGTAAATTTGTTCCAAAACCATTGTAAGCCACATCAAGCAATTAGCACCAACTAATTTTCTCCTTTAATAAACACATCTGTTTTGTGAATTTAAACTATATAATATAATAATATAGACTTGAAGACCTTAATTCCAAATTCCAATGTTCTCGCAATGAAACTCTAACTATAGTGTGATAAACAAAGAAATAATATTCAATTGTATTGGCGGAGGAAAAATGATGATACAATCCCAGCCCTTTGATAGTCTTCTAGTAATGTATACTCAAGTGAGTATTGATTTTCTATTATCTGGATATTTTGCGAATTAATGCAAATATTTTCATGAATAAAACACAAATAATCGTGAAATAATGCAATTTTCTGTGTATTGAACTTATGTCCACGGCTCATTGGCCTGAATTCGTAATATTCTTTGATATTTTAATTTTACGATTTTCTGCTAGAGTATAACTTACAAATATATTATTTTTTTAGTAGTTATCATAATTACATCAATCATAACACATTGTGAATATAATGAAAACTAAAAAATAAGAATTATTTTACTGCACCAGTCTTGTGTAAAATACAAAAATACCAAAAGTGTATCATTTAGCCCAATGCTTCAGTACACTAAAATACAATAACTATTTTCAAATACATACATATTTAGGAGCCATCCACTTTTACTGTAAATCGATGATTAGATTATTTTATTTTATAACTATGAAACACCTGATTCCCACACCTTAGTGAGTAGTTCATGGGTTACCTACCAAATAAACTTTATGCCCCTACTAAATATAATAGTCGTTTATAATTTTATGTACAAAATATTAAACTAATTTAATATTTAGTCTAGTACAACATCATACTGAGACATTATTTATAAATTATAAAATTTCATTAATTACTATAATCTTCAAATCATCATGGCTGTCTCCCTATCTACTGAACCTAGTATTGTAGACTAATCCTTATCCGCGATTCAAGGACTTAAACTTAAGACTCAAAGTTTAATAATCAGAAAATGATACTGTTTAAAATTACGATTTGTGTACATATTATCATTTCCTTAACAATTTTATAATTTAAAAAAATAAAAATACATTTGTACAGCCACGGTAAATTTCTTTAATTGCATAAAAATCCTAGCATTAGAAGTTATGTACCTTATTAAGTATACCTTTAAATTCCAAACATAATTTGAACAAATGTATTATTCATTGAGAGTAAACATGTTTGGTGAATCACTCTGTATATAACATAATAATATACTCAATTAATAATTGTTAGAGTACGTTCAGACACAATTCTTTTATGTTGAATAGAACACATTTATTCAGAAATAAATAATGGTATTGATGAAAAATAATAATGCGTATACTATAATATTAAATATTATGAAAATAATATTATTTTATCTTTGATATACCTATTTATTAGTTGTTATTATTCAGTTAGGCTATTAAAAAACTTTTTTATACTATGTGTAACATTATAGTATTACATTTATAGCGTATACTATTGTTTGTTCTACTAAATAAAATATTATGTAATATTTTAAATAGGGTGCAGTGTGTGCATATACAGAGTGTAACAGAAAGACCTGACAAATAAAAATTAAAAATTGAAACTAGTTAAACGTATTACAACAATTATAAATATAATATGGATGATAAATAGTTAAAGAAATATCCTTAGTCAGATTCTTCCCAAAAAGAATATTATGAAAAAAGTGATTACGTTTCAAATTAATTCACTTCCAAAAAATATTGATTTTTATAAAAATTAGAAGAATTAAACTACTTGACTTAAATAAACGTTTTTTAGATTTTTTTAAAAATAAGATTTACAAATTGGGTGTTTTGATTTTCAAAATTAAAAAAGCAGATAAGTGGAAGTCACTCTGCTGTACAGTAGGTTACAAGTGGGCCACTGTAATGGATGGTGTTATATTTGAATTCAATGGTATAAAATCTTTGTATACTTACCTATAATATTACTAAATATATTTGATGATATTATTGTTGTTAGCGTAATTTATTTTACTATAAGCATTAGTACAACAGTAAATATAATTTATTTTTCCCATAAATATTAAATTTGAAAATGTCATTGTGTGTATGAAATATAATAATAAACCTACTCTAAAAGTTTCATATACCCACAAATTATATTTTTTAAATTACAGAAATATAATTAAAATCGTTATTTTTGATTTTAAAATCTAATTTCGTCCAAATTTTAACTTTATGATGTCTGTAAAAATTAACAGTGTTTATATATTTTTTAGATTTTTTGATTACAGTATGAACTATTTATAATAATTGATAACCCTAGGCTTGTTTTAGTTTGTCAATTCTTAGCTATTAAAGTTGAACATTTAATACATTTTTAGTTACTACCTAAGTAATTTATAAATTTTCAATTTGAGAAATTTTGTCTACATTTTATCTTTCCATACTTTCAATACTCCTGTTATAACTACTTATTATTGACCTTATACTACATTTTCATATCTAAGGTATAAAAAACATTTTTTATATCTGACTACAAAATATTTTGCAAATTGTCGAGGTTATGATGAATTTTGTAAAAGTTTTCGCTTTAAATGTCAATTTTTCAACTGCTATTATATAAACTTGTGAGGAACTTTGTATTAAATTACCAATCTTTTTGACCTAAAGAAAAATATTTTAACGACATTTATAAAAAAAAAAACTAAAAAATTACAAATTCCAAACGTCTGTATGTAAAACTCAAAACAAGTCAAAATATTCAAGTACCTACGGTTAATGGTTTTTGAATAACAACAAAATAAGAAAATCATTGCATGATAATTTGTAATTTACTGATGTATACCCAAGCCTAACTACAAATGCTCATAAATAAATAATTTAACTATCCGTGAAACATTTTTATTGTTAAATGTAGAAAAGCTTAAGGTAAATCTTCTATAAAAATTTCAAATCTTTAATAGAAATAGAAAATTTTTTATGAATTTCTAAATTGAAATAATTTGAAAATAACTTTTTTTTAATTGTTAGTGGGAACTCTATAATATAAGGATTAACTAATAATAAGACTTTTCCACTAAACTACTACCCTATACCTATTTAGGAGGGGTTGATAGGGTGTATTATATCGAAAAAAATGACTTTGCGGGAATAACTCTCAAACTTTATAGATTTGTCGGATTTTGATGACTATTTTTTTATCTGAAAGAAGAAGACTTCCTACAGCCCGCATTGATCTCTGTTTTTTTTTCTCAAACTTAATAATATGTTATAGAATTATATGAAACAAAATACAAAATCAGAGATCTAACTATGTTCTAGTACTCAATGGATGAATGAACACAATAAGGATATAAGCGGTGTTCTAAACTTATGTTTAGAAACATAATATATAGGTATATAAGATATATAATTATAATGTTATTTTAATATGTAGCGACCTGACTTTTGTGTTAGCATAATATGTCACAGTAAAGTTCAATGGTAGAATAATTGTAAGTACCTCTCAATTTTAGTTGTTTCCAAAAAAAATTTTTCGAACACTGCAGCCATAGCCTATATATATCCCCGTTGTGTCCGTCCGTCCGTTGTACATAGTTATGATTGTTTGTATTAACAATTTATGACCACGCGGTTATTTTATTCGAAGTAAATTTATGATTATTTAATATAAATTTATAGAAGCCAATATGTATTAAAAAAACTGGGTAACAAAATATAAAGGTTACCAAATAATTAATTTTAAATTGTGTATGGATTTTATTATAATTTATTGCGTTGCATTAAAATTACGTTTGGAAACCGGGAATTTAGCAAGCTCGCAGACCGAGTTTTTCTAACTTTTTTTATATAAATTCGTGAGTACACATATGATATTATTATATACATACAGACTTACAATATATATTACATTATTATTTTATTTGGCTGCAGCGCGTGTTTTCAACGTAATATACATTTATCACTATTATCTTCAACTATTGTATAAGAGTAAGAGTATAATGTAGAATATAATATAATTATGTTACTGAAATACTTATAATACTGTATGGTTAATGGGTTAATGTAAACTAACTAGCTACTATTTAACTTGTGCATAATCATGCAAGGAAATCATGCCACTTGAAGGTTATAACAGATGATGTTATTATAAGAGACACAGTTTGCGAAACTTTGTGATACACCTACAACCTACGTGATTTTCAGTTACACGACCTGACGACAAAATATCTACGTGCTAAAAATTACTGATTATGCTCTTAAACATTTAACCGTAATGATTATGAAAAAATATTATCTATTAGTGATGACCTAACTGATGTTTAGAATTAATTTTGTCTTCAAATAATATATTTACTTTTTTATATAATAATTGTCATTACGATAATATTGTAATAAACTGCATGATAATTATTAATAAATCGCGGTGTACAGTAAATTCAGTGGTTAATAAACATTTTTAATTTTCTAACAACATTTTAGTATTCACATTTTTTTTTTCATAAAATACTACGACGGAAATATGAAGAATATAAATATTTATGTTCTGATACAAAAAAATGAAATTATAAATTTAATTTTACTAGTGTTCGTAGGTTTTGCACATTTGTATATATATTTCTTTGATCATATTATTCGTCATACTTTATTGATTTATGATTTTTATATTTTAATTATCTTTATTATAGATAAACTTGTAGATTCTACAAGATCGTTAACAGCTTTCCTAAAAAAAATATAGTTTAGTTCGTTCGCCGTACTCATCATTTCGGTGTAGGAATTATATAAAAACATTATTATAAATTATTATGTATCAATACATTCACGTAATACAGTGTAATCTACTTTAAAATTTAAATGATATAATATCTAATATATTTTTTTAGTCAACTTCTTATCAATTTTATCTTCATCATTTTTAGTAATTATTTTTCACAATAAATATTTTATACTATGTATAAATAATCTGATTTCGATGTTTTGTGCACACTCTAATCTCTAGTCTCTTGACATTTGACACTGTCTAGTAGAACTTCAGTAAAACACATTATTTGGGCACATTTTTTGTGTATATGAATACTTCAATAATTTAAGTTATGTATTATGCATAATTTTATTTTTAACTGTTCTATAAAATCATATTCCTATTTACAATACTTAAATTAAAAAAAATAATTTAGTTTAATTTTTTAATATAATTATTGACATTTTGGTGAATGAATATTACGATCTATACATATTACGATAGGTAATTAAAAAATAGTTTGGTTAGATGATATTATAAAAGATAAAATGAAAAAAAGATGCTAAAAAAGAAGATCATTACAAATTATGTTACAAAGCCTGTAAGTTAATGAAGAATATAATAATTAGGTTAATGACAGGCTAAGATCAAAGATGATGCTTATAAGGAAACGGAATAAGAAAGATTAGTAATGTGGGCATTTGAGAGAGATTGTCTACTAGATGAATAAAAATTTGTTTTCGAGTTAATATTGGTATAGTAAACACATTATGCATAGTATAGCTTCACTATTAATTTCTGCATATATTTGAGTCGCCTATATTTTAACGCTTTTATATTTGGATCAAGTCCTCGCCCTACATTTTATCTAAAATGTAGACTTTATTTTATATAATATATATTAGATTTATCGATTTATGTCAAATAGGAAATAGAAGTCTATAATATAATATTGTTAAAATTTTTCTGACGTTTTAATCTTTTATAAACAGATTTTGTCAGAGTGGATTATTTGTTATTTACTGAGTGCTAACAAACACAAAGTTAGAGTACATACAAATCCACATGCGCGCTCAATACATGTATATTATTATTTTCAATATACATAAAGAGGATCTGAGAATACGCTTATATGGTTTATGTATATAATATATATTGTAATATATATATTGTATACATATAGAGGTAGGTGTACGTAATAATACTTCCACACAAAAAGAAACAAATCGGTAGATATATACGTATCCTGCACATTTTTCGACTCCCAAATATTTATTAATGATAATCACCCTTTTAACGGCTGACAATATTCTGATTTTTGTAGACGGCTATGATATTTCTATTATAATAACATAAGGGTTTAGTTAAGTGTTGAGTGTATACACCAATGACCGTGCGTGATATGCAACGTAATGATTTTTTGAAAAACGACACAGCTTTACCACATCAGCGATGTCGGCATAATTTAATATCCGACTACCGCCAACGAAACGCAATTAAATAACACTCAGAATTATCCATGACGTCAGACAGTCACTGTTTTCGCCCTTTTCGTATATTAAATTAGTTGATGATCCTTTTAACCTTTTGGATTATAACAGGATAAATCCTTATATTTTATCAGTTTTCTCATTACATTTCATTTCATCGCTAATTAAAAATTGTATCCGGCTGAGGACTTGTACAACAACAACAAAAACTATTGCCAACAGATTACGGTCATTCAAAATATAAACCAGCTCTTTTGAAAAGCTTAAATCAATTAAAAAATATTTATAATATATTTATGAATAAGAGCGTGGATTGCCGAATTGTTTTATTCGTCAATTTGAAGAAACATAATGCCAGCTATATCGATAAAAAAATAAACTTGAATAGTATGAGTACAGATGTCAGTTATGATACACTTCAATTCACTCGAGTTATAATATTTGCATTGCCACGACTAGAGCGAGAAGCCACCCAAAAGTAAATCATAAATGTATACCCGCTATTAGTTATAACAGAATATTTGTTTTTTCGAACAAGTAATATGGTGGACGAATAATTTTTCTTTGTAAGTCACCATAAAAGTTATTTTTTAACATTACAATTTACAGCGTGTTAGCGGTATTTCCTTCTCCAATATTTGGATTTTATCCACATCAGTATAAGCTATAGTATCTATACCTACTAAACTTACAGACAATTAAATTGAATCCATCTATTAAAAAATTCGGATTTATATTTTTTCTCAATAAATATTCATACATTATCTTTCATCCAGTAAAAATATTAATATAGTAAATTTAATTTAAAAAAAAATTGGATCGTTTTGATCTAAACTTTGCGACGCGGTTATACGGAATATTTCATTTTTAAAAATAAAAATCTATGAATTAGCAAAAACTGACTGCCTAGTAAAATTACTATGACCACAACAATTATTATAATATTTAGATCATTTTCTATTTAATGATTTAGCGCCAAGAATATTGATTAAACAGGATAATATTAAGGACAGTAATAATAACAATAATAATTATAGTAATGTCTTATAAATAAAAATTGAGTAAGACATTTGTATTTTACCATGCAGCGTATAATTTCGACTTCATTCGCTTGATATTATTATAGTTTAGGTAACAATTTCTAGTCGTCATGCAATGTAACACTTCTGTATATACGTCAAAACCAACATGTTGATAAAGTACCTCTAGCTAGGATGCCTTTATTATTATACCACAGTTTTCCAAGGAACCTAGAGTAATACAAATAACACTGTTTAATCGTAACAAACTTGTCGTTTTACTCGGCATGCATCCTGAAGGGATATTTCAAAAACGTTATTATAATAATATTATACAGTATGATAAATGGTCTTTTTAAAAAAAAAAAAACTATTCTGAAGTTTGTGAATATAAATCGGTCAGCCGTTACACAGTCACAAACTTGATTAATAAATCGAATGAAATAGCATTGTACAACACTATAACAATATGGATACTTAAAAGCAACAAAAAAAATGTATTAAAAGTACGATTTACTGCGATCATGTCATTTACGACGGTACATGTTTTATATTAAATATTTATCAAGTCCATAGAGGTAATTATTTAAATAAATATTATATTAAACACTTATGAGTTATGAATGTTACTTAATAAGTAATTTTAAAATGGAAAACTTTATTAATTTATAAAATTGTGAATTTTGTTTTAACACTTTCAATAATCATAAAAAAAAATTATTTCTTTCATACTAGGATTACTTTTTGACAACAACTACTGATTAAAATGATTGGAAATATCGTTATTCTATTAAACATATTACTATACAACTACTATATTTGACGGATTTTTCAAAATATAAATTAAATTATAGAGCGAATTAATTTTAAAAATAAATATAATATGCTAAATTAGCTTCCTGAGTAGATCCCATAACTATTGAACTATTTCCTTTCGTAAATAAACTGATTACAAGAAGTTGGCTGGCTATGTATTTATTGGATCGTCTGAAATCTACAAAATGTCTTTAAACCCATAAATAGTAAATACCCCCCAGCCGAGTGCCAAGCGCATTTTAAATTTAACTGATTTTATATTTACATTATAAGCTATATGAATATTATAACGTAGGTATATTTAAGTCAGTTATTAAATTTTATAATTTCCTTTTCATTTTCAGAGAACCTCAATACCAAAATGGAATCTGAGCCGGTAATTGTGGTGGATCAAGAAAACTGTTTCAATGAAGAAGACGAAGATATAGATGAAGCGGCCGGATATGGACAAGGATGTCCCGATACTCCTCCGCAAGACCCTTTTTTCCTGTCACCTTTTAGAGACATGCGGAAACGCTCATTACCGACACCGCAATGCACATCTGGAATAACTGCTAGTCAAGTAATTTATAAAAATTATTAAATAATTCCATTTTTCTTTCATAATCGCCAACATTTTTTCGCACAAACCATATATTAAACGAAATTAACAATAACATAAGTACAGATATAACAGTTAATAAGTATATTATAACTTATAAGATATATCTATAGAATATTACCTTCATGGTAATCAAATTTTTGTTTGTTTAATTTTTAATTATGGACTCAATTTACAGTGGTTAATCGTGAAAAATGTAATTGGACTTGCAGAATGGTTCTATCATTAAATCTGACTTAAAGACATAATATTGTTTGCATTATATTACAATGCTGTAATCAGTTATTTAAGCGTTAAACTTTGAATTAAATTTAGTTTTCCTATGTTGTTAGTAAATTCACAAATGTACGATGTCTAGGTATCAAGTAATAAGTAAGGCGGTACGCCGGTGCCACGGGATAAAATTACCCATCCCAAAAATATATTATGTAAAAAAAAATCTACCTCTAAGACGAATTATTTTTTATAAACGTTTGAAGTTCAAATTTTTTGACATTGGATATTCACCCAATTTCTCATAAAACGATTTTTTTATTGTGTTTAATCATAAAAAAAATAACCATTAATACTAAACTTTTTCCCCAAATGTTTATTTTTTAATTTTCCATACATAATACAATTTTCAACATTTTTAACACTTTTTGGGCAGTTTATAGATTTGAAATATTCATTTTTTTTTCCTATACAATTTTTCCTGTTGGATCAAAAAGCTTAAAAATATAATACAAGGTTCCTCGTAAGATTTCACAATAGTAGTTTAAAAATATTAAAAATACATAATATGCTTATTATGCATGATTTTATTTTATATGAATTTAATGTTCAGATATTGAAAACATGTATGAAATTGAAAATTTGCAAATTAATTTATAGTTTAAAGTCTAAATGTTCAACTATTATAGTTAAGGATTGTAAATTTAAAATAAGAGCCTTCATCAATATTTCGTAATATAGTCAAAAAATCAAAAAATTATATACACACAGTTTTTTAAATACATATTTTAAATTCACATTTGAACGAAATTAGATATTTAAACGGAAAATAATGATTTCAATTATTGTTTTGTATTTTAAAAGTATTATTCGTGGATGCTTGAAACTTTTTAAGTATACTCACTCATCATTGTATTATATTGTAAATACATAATGATATTTTCCAATGCAACGCTCGCGGAAAAAAATTATTTCAACCTACTGTATTTACTAATAGGTAGAAAAATAAATTTACTTTAATAGCGATAATATCATAAAAATATTATATACTTAGTAGTATAGGCCGACAAACCGTCTCAACTCAGAATTCTTTTTCGTATGCAATGATTTTATATCATTGAATTAAAAATGAACACATAATCCACTCGACAATACTAATGTACAGCAGAGCGGTGCCCACTTACTTATGTACACTCAACACACTCAATACATAGCAGACCTACTTCCCCGGTTTTTATATATTAATATTTAATATAATGCCAATTTAAATTTTAAATTTCTTCCTTTCTCCCCCTGTTATGATTATAGATTATATGTTACAAAATCGGTGAAAATGGAGCAATATGCTTTTTTTACTTGAAATGATTTTCAGTTAAACTGTAATACAAAAAAAAATAAATGACAAACGTATCCCATGTTTAAAATAAAAGGGATGCGTGTCTTCGCCCTTTTCCGTCTATACCTATATAGGAGTGCTTTATTTTTATAAGCGTAGAGGTAAAATATGGGAAAATCCTATCCTGAAAATGGGTATTGTGAGGAATTGACAGTCTATAATATTGATACAAATAGTATGCATAATATGAAAAAATTACTTAGTTTATTTCACTAAATCATTTCTCAAAATCACGTTTGGGTATTAATATAACTAATGGCTATTTGACAAAACGGTATTTGAAGAGTGCAACTCAAATTAGTTTTAAAAAGTCAATATTCATCATTGATAAACTAAAATATTTTTTAAATACCTACTATTATAAACATTAATTTAAAATTATATCAAATATTCAAATATCAAATACTATTCCGAATTTTACTTTTTTTCGAATCAAATTAAACAACCATGGTTGTGGGGCAGTTCTTTTTTTTCATATGAATAATATTACAATATGTACCAACACTATTTTATTCGTATTAGATTTAGCTTCGTAATCCAAATTGCTCCATGCTTACAAGTTAAATTAGTAATTTCACTATCATTAAATAAATACTTGAGTAGTTGTGTGGTACAAACCCCCCGCGTAAATGTTTTACTATGGATCTCTAAATGATTTAAAATCATAATTTCCTATCTCTCTAACCACGACACAAACTATACCATCCATTTAATTATATCTATTTTTATTTCAAGTTCGTAAAACTATGAATGTCAATATTGTAAACTGCGGCGACGTAGTATATAATGCTACTCATATTCGGTATGGCATCAACACCAATTCTAATACAAAACTTGTATAAATAATGATTTATTATCATTAATATTGTTATTCGAGTTAAACGTAATTTTGGTTACTTTTTAACTATTATCGTTTAAAATATAATTAAAAATAATAATACAATGATTAAAAAAGTTGCTGTTTTTCAACGAATTGTTTACAACAATGATAATATTCGACTCTCGCATGCAGTTATATTATTACATTTCGATTATTGTTGTAATACTAATTAATCGTGTAGATTAGGGAAAGTATTAATTGCATTTTATTGACTTTGACTCAACAGCACGTCTCATGATACTTTGAAATTGTATTTATTCATTGTTTAAAAAAAAAAGTTTCTTCTCTTTTACAAACCCTCAAGTAGTTGTTCCCTTGCCATCACGACAATGCAGCTAATACTATTGATTGATTGTTGTTTTATTTTATATATTTATAATAGCATATATATTTTCAACAACAAAAATGTTGTTTAAGCTGTGCTCCGGATATTATCTTGGTATTTATTTTTAACAAAGTTTTATCCTTGAAATAAATACACCGAAATATGAATATTTGCATAAAATACCTAAATAGTATATACATTATACATATATGAACTATATATAGGTATATAATATTTTTATAATAAATGTGGTACCTAATGAGTAATGACCATCGAACAATTATAATTATTTTATAATATAATTCCGTATTTCTATACTCACTGGTATTGGCCAATAACACTAAATTGCGTTTAATACTATCTAATATTTTCTTATACAATTAAAACTAATTAAATTCAAATTTATGTATTTAGTTTTCAAAACTTCGACATGTTTTATGTAAAACGTATAAGTTATTTTAATATATTATTATAATTTATAATAGATTTTATAAAATATATAACGTCGAACTATGAATAATAATATATTTATTTACTCACAGATTACGCATAATAATTTCCCGTTGACAAATACATATTGGTGTTACATGATATAAACAACTCGTTAAAAGATAGGTGCAATATAGTATATTGTGTATAAATTATCAATGCCAATAAACTTAAGGTTAGGTTAAGGCAGAGCCCAAAGTCCCAATTGAACGATACAGCCAATGATTCCGGAAGCTTTTAAATTTCCCGTGTCCTGAGCGTATCGAACGGTTTGTCTGCTATGAAAAATGTGTAGAGAATACAAGTTTGCTTGTGCAATATGATCCCCACAGGAGGTGCACCTTGGGGCGTCCTTATTCGGCCATTAAGAAACAATGTGATACGTTTGTGTGACCAATCCTAAAGTTTTTTGATAATCACTTCAGACTTTCTGGATAACTCGAGACGAAAGGAGCACCAGAGATTGATCATTTGCAGGATTTCATAAATTTTAGTGAAATGATGCAACCATAGTTATATTGGTTGTATAATGCATTGCAGGTTCCGTTTACCTACGCGTGCATTTATTATTATTAAATCAAATAGTATTATTATCAATTAAGTATGTTATCTCCGAGCGTCACGGTTTAAGGAATAGACAATAATATTGTATATGGATACAAATTAGACTTTTAACACTGCTTTACCGAACAAAATCGTTCGTTTTTGTTTGTCCTAAATAGTATCACATAAGACAGTATGCGTAACATCAATAATGTTTTGTTCAATTCGTAAATAAAACAATATACTTACCAACCGACGTACCTAGAGTAGTGTGCACTGTGCATCCATAAAAATAGTACAAGAATCCATTTCAGTAATCCGACACATTCTTATAAGATAATAATATATTGTTGGACCGGAGTACTGTCGGATTAACTTGTCGGAATACACTGCAGAGTATTACATTTATTTTATAAAAACAAAATATGTATACCTATTTAATATTTTGAATATAATATTATTATCATTATTGAACTATCCTCCCATATTATTATAAGAGATTGTATTAATCGATTAATCTTAAATAATATACATTATAGTGTCGTTATATATAAAAGCTAGCATGCATTCTATTTTTTTATCCGTCTTGTGAATTTCTCGACGTCTTATGTCATAAATGTTTTTAAAAATTAATAGTTTGTTAGCCAATATCCCGACAAATTGTCCTGTATGATAAGGTTATTGTAACATGGGCTGGATTTTCGCAGCATGCATGTCGAACTACAATCGTGAACTCCAACGTTTTCATTAAATTATTTTAATACGTCACATTAAGTACTTACATTCATGTAGTATAACATAAAGCTAGTATACTAAACAGAGAGATTGTTTTAACGGTGAACACTTGATATTTCAAAAAACGCTAACTTTATTCGAAGTTTTCTGTTTGGAAAATGTATTATCCTCACAACTCTAACTTTTATATTGTATTCCTTATTTTGTTAGCTCATATATTATATTTACTAACTAAGAACTTTTGATTTTTAAATTGTAACCAAAACATTCTGAGAATATTATTTAGCTCCAGATTTATGAAATTAAATGTGTATCTCTAAAAGTTGCCGCTTGAAACTCAGAAAACTTAGAAATCGATAGTAGTTTACCAACGGACATGTTATAATATACGAAGATAGAAAAATAAAAATAAAAGCAGTAAAATATTTCCCCAAAGAATTATAAAAAATATCTTTAAAAAAAATCGTAAATATACTCTCTGCCAGAACCTGCAAGCGTTCGGTTATCATGCACTAGCCTATATATATATAAACTATTATAAAAGCAGCTATAACAATCGGTCACGTACTTGTGGGTGGCTGGTGACAGGGGTGGAACCCCTAGGAGTTTAGTTCTGGTTTTTTTGTATATTTATAATTGTGTCCCTGTAACATTAAAGCTGTCAAAATAGCGGCAGGTTAAAATAAACAATAAAATATCACTGGGATATCCTTCTACCAAGTGTGTTGTGCGCTTGAAAAAAAAAGAATGAATCACGTCCTACCCCGTCACGTGCAAGCCTTGACGAGTAGGTACACTTTCAGATAAGCTATTTCTGGCTATATTTTACCTGTTTTTTGTGTGGTGGTTCTGCTGCAGGTGCGGAGGTTGAGCGATCAGGGAGCGGCAGGTGCGGCTGCCAGGGAACAGGCGTTCTTGGCCACGTTGACCAAGGCCCCGGGACCCTACACACCGGGTCGCCGACATTCGGTCATCACGATATCCAAGGCGCCCATGCCGTTGTTCGGCCGCAACAGGCGCGAATCGATTGCAGCGTTCCCCAGCAAAGGTCCGAGGGTAAACCGCAGGGACTCGGCCGGTGGCGCCACGCCGTCTCCCACCGGTAGCCAGTTCAACTTGCAGCTAGACATCATGGACGACATAGCGGACATAAAGGCGGCACGGAAGGTCAGGATGAAGATGTGGCAAACCGAGGACAAGGAAAAGATGTGCGAGCTCCAGTCGATGGACGGCGAAAACAAGCAAATGTCCAGGTACACGATTTCGCAGTATAATTATGCCTAATATAAGTTTTGTGGAAATATTTTTACGATAGAACATGTACCTGCCCCAGGCAATTGAAGGATTAAGTAAAATTCTTATTAAAAACTTTTATCGTTGTATGGAAGGAAGTTTTATAGTTTAAATAGGTACACACATTATTGTAGCGAAATTGTGAGCCAGTTGAACCATTATTTTCAGGGATATACAAGTTGATAAAGGAGGTAACAATAATGATAACATTATGTGCATAGTGCATAACATGGATACAGGTGTGAAAAGTTTTAAAAATGTAACTTCACACTCAATCCAATAATCCATTAAACCATTCACTTATAATTTGTTATATACTAAATGATCCATCTAAGTGTCTCAATCTTTTTTTTATTATCAACCAGTCTATACCTAAAATTATACTGTTTTTTTTTTTTTACTATTTCTTTAGGTAATAATAATGTTTTAATGACAAACTAATTTTTTTATTTTTGTAACCCGAAGAACTATATTAATCAAAAATGTCGATGTATTTAATCATCATTATTAAGTACAAAATATAGTTTTTTTTATGTATAAGCCATGGCAGTTTCTTTGAGTAGGGTGAAGTGGCAAGGGGTACCTCGTAAAATGTATAAAATACTTTAAACTAGGTATATAAAATCTTTTATTTTTCAAGTCACCAAAAATAATTACTGTAGCCAGTTAAATGGATCATTCCTTATATAAATATTTAATATATTTTACCGTATTGCATACAATTGTTTTTCAAACCCGCGAAGTTTCGAAACGTCAATTACATACCCACAACGTTATCGTGGGTTTATATTTACGAAAGCATATAAACTTTATGAATAACATTATATTGTTAATATATAGTCGGCACTACGCGATCGTATTGAAACATTTTTCGGAGTTCTATGTATATTATATTAATCATCAACGTTTTCATTGAAATAATTGTGTATTTTCAAGAACACTTGTGAACGTAGCTATTAAACACAGGCTCTGTCTCTCTCTGTCTCTCTCTCTCTCTCTTTCCCTTTCTCTCTCTCTCTCTCTCTCTCTCTCTCTCAAATTTAATATTTATCTACGATACATATTATCTACAAATCTGAAATCTTTTACTAAAGAACTCCTAATATATTTAGTAAAAATATATTCCCTAAATATTATTTGTATTTTTACTCGATGTACATTTACGGTTCTCGTAGATTGTGGTTTTCATTATCCCAGTCAATTTTTCTGTTTTTGTATAATTAATTCAAAATTATTTTGCAGTTAATTAAGTATAATTTTGAGCTGCATATACTAGATGCGTTCCAAAGATAACTACGAGCAAACGTGTAATCCAAATTGCAGCCCTGCAGATTTTTGTATGCTATATTCAAGTTATATATTTTAAGTACCAGATCATTTCTATAAATTTCAGATATTATTATGCATAGCATATTTTACTACCATTCACTGTTTAATAATGATGATTAAAAATAAACAAAATTCAAATTTACAAAAAAATTAATACCAAATTAGTTTTTTAGCGGTGCATCGTGCATTAATATTAATTTGAAAAAAAACCTATCACAAAAATTTAAAAAATATATCTAAGACAAAAATGATTTTAAAAAAAAACAATTAACTGTAGTAAATAATGATGATGCTACAATATACGATCTGTATAAAATATTTAATATAAAAAGGAAAATTAAGTTCCATAATAATAGGTATATAATACTTATTTTTATATTTTATATTTTTAATCATTTAATACCCAAAAAACACTTAGGTCCAAATTCGTATGTACACTAAAAAAAACTGGCCCACAATTATTAGTATATACCCATAGTAAGCAACTATAGAACTATAGAATAGCCACCCAATTTTTTACGATTTTTTTATTGTTATTTTTTTTTACTTTTACTTATTTAAATAACAACCCTGCAGTTAAATTCAACCAATATAATAAGTTTTTTGTTTCAAATGAATTATCAATTATTTATAGCACATTAATAACTCAACTGTAAGAACAAGAATAAAACAAATACATTTATTCTACTGAACACAACCGAATTACCTAACTAATACTTATTTTGACGTTGTAATATTATATTAAACTTTGTTAGACATTATAATAATGTTTCATATGTAAAAGCTTGAAAAACTTTAAATCATTAAAATAGAACTAAGTTTTTAAATCATTGTATTGAAACAAACTTACTTATATCTTACCAACATAAGACATTGTTTTTATGTCTCCGGAATTAATAATATACACATAATATACAGTATACTCTTATGCAAATTTCAATATTAAAAAACTTTTTCAAGATTATCATTAATCATTATATTACATTTTTATAACCTATTAAGAACAAAAAATAAAAAAAGGAAAACTGTAATACAATATTTTTTTAATCAAAGGAGAACATTTTATTGATTTTGATTGAATTTAGCCAATTAAGATATGTAAACAGAATCATATTTTGGAAGCGAAATATAAAACTAATTTTACTGTAAAAACAATGTTTAAAAAATGTCTAGAACGTACCTAATTTAATCATTCCTAGAGCGTTTATAAATCAAACAGAAATGCAATTTTATTTTCCTTAAACATCTCTTTTGTTAGTAAAACTTTAAAAATAAAACATAAAGTTATGTACACGTGTATAGTTAATATCAAATCGACTGATTACTAATAACGGTAGTTATAACTAATAACTTATATTTATAATAAGACGCATACTTGGATATGTAATATTATATACATCTTACTATTTGCGGTTAAAAACTTAGATATCCTTAATATTATTTTATGATTTTAAGTTTTGCATACAAAAACATTCTGAGTATAATTGTCATTAAAAGTTTTTACACATAAAAATATTACTAACAAATTTATAATAAACGCAAAAAGTGCGGTGTTGGGGTAGATATAAATGTAAAATGAGTTTTCAACGTTTTCTATATTCAAAGTTTCTATACACGGAATGGAATATACACATTACACATATATACATTATACATGGAATTCATTTCAAAATTTCAGAAGCAAAATAATATTTTCTTTTTATCAAGTTAGATTCCTAACATTCTCTCGTATAGTATAATACAGCGTGTGCGATATATGTATGTTTTCGTTTTTATGGGAAAAACTGTCAAAAATACATTTAACAAAGAAAAATAATTTAAAATCATCACATAGTTACGGTGAATAAACAGAATTATCGCTGGAAATATAATTTAGGCGAAATGAAAAAAATGACTGAATCGATAATATTATACCATCGAGTATTACCAATTGTAGTGTAAGACTCTCAATAAAATAATTAATAAATATATTCCACGAGTACCGTAAGATATAAATTCGGCACGAAAGTAAATATTATTATATCTCTCGCGATAGTATCAACCCTTCGTTTATAAAAATATAAAAATTTAAAATGTTTGCGTATTTTATCCTCCCTGCACTAGGCAGGTACCTACTACACATATACATGTATGGCGGTGACTGGATATAAATCTGTAATCTAGTGGAAAATATACACCGTTTTGTCAACACGCAAAAAAACCAAAGCAAAACGTACCGCAATCTCTTTGATATGCGGTTGCATGCGATAAAATAATAGCACGCTATTTTTCACCCGTAACTTTTCAACGGAAAAAAAAAATATTTCTGTTAAGAAAATCATTTTTTTTTTTTTTTTTTTATTTTCGGTTTAAACTTCGAACGAACAAAGAGGAGATGAACGCAGATATTTTTATTTCTTCCGAACAATTGAACACAAAGCAAAACAAAAAAAAATAAAAATAAAAAACGGAGAGTATAAACTCGCCGAGAAATATTTCACTTCGACGGACAGCGTGTTTGTTATGGCAATATTTTATGATGTACCGCACGTGTATCTATATAGTTATAGCTGCTATGGTATCGTAATAATAATCATTAAATCCGCCCTAAACCGAACTCTACAAATCCGTTGGGAGGGGGGGGGGTGATGATGATGAGTGCGGGGGGTCGGTTAATGGCCGCGATAAGACGGCAATAATGTGTAAACGATTGTGGTGGTGGCTCGGAGGCAGAACGATGCTTTATAATATATTATATTCGTTCTATATATATATATTACAATAATATATTTATCATGTACACTGCGGTCGATTATCGCTCGGTGGGAACTATCTGTATAGGCTCGTGCGAATCCTTACCGTCGGCGGCGGTACCGATCGTAATCTATACTTTAATAGTATAATATTATACGAAAGACGAAATATATATCGCTGGTACATGGATTATGTTACACGCGGGGTACTATTGCGGTTGATGTGGTTAGGTTATTACCTATATGGGTTTAGGCACCCACCGATATAGTTGTACGCGTGGCGTTTTCTTAAAACGAAGAATGCGAATTTCGAAGGAAAAACACGCGTATATTATGACGACGTTTATTTCGCGTAATAATTACTATTTTCAATTTTCTTTCGTTGCCATGCGTTGTTTCTATTACGACCCGCGACTGTCCAGTAACGCGCTGCACAAAATTTGGTCGACGTTCGTAAATCACTGCTTTAGATTCTGAGCGCACCGCTGAACGTATTGATTTTACAGTGATGTGTTTTTTTTTGTCTGTCATCGCCTTTTGAAGCAACGAAAATACTCAGATTTTCGACTCGGATGGCTGATAAGATGATTTGATAAGAAAATGAATCCAGTTGTTTATTTTGGAGGTTAAAAGTAAAATATTCCCAGTATTTTTTTTTCTTTTTTATTAATTACGAATGTTTGACGAAATCGATTTTCTTGTTTGAAATTGTCACTAAGGTGTTTATTTTTTATATGTATAAGAAATTTCAATTCACGCAATAATTTTCAAAATATTTTGAATCATTATGAGTCACTTATTATAGACTTGTGCAGTTTTCTATTTTTTTTTTTTTAGTTTTTATCAATAATCGTAGTTAAAACACAGTTCGTCTGCACAGTCAAAAACCTTAAAAATGTAATACAAAGTTCCTCGTGAGTTGAGTTGTTATTAAATTTAGCGTAATTCCAAAAATATTTTATAGCAGCGTCTGAATAGCATATATATTTTGATAAAATTGGATATTCATGCGTAAAATAATGATTACTCATCATCAAACGAGTTAAGTTTCTTTGTTCTGATTCAAAAAGTATTAATCGTAAAAACTTGAAGAAACATTCCATAGTTACTTAAATTATCATGACATTTTCAAAATATTTTAACTCTCTTTTTTAACTATTTATAAACATTTTATATTATTTTTTTTTCTATAAATGTCAGTGAAAAAAATGTTCACCCAGTAAAAAAGTTTGAATATTTAATACAAGGTTTCTCTGCTAAAATTAAAAATATGAAAAATGTTTATACACAATTCTTTTTATTAAGACATTTTAAGTTCAAATTAAGACGAATTAGATAATATATTAAAACAAAGAAAAACATTACTGTAGTTTTTTGTTGCAATTCAAAAATATTATTCATGAGGACTTGAAACTGTTACGTTGATCATTATATGTATTTGATGTGCCTACACAACAACTGTATGTTCAAAACATTTTGAATTTGGATCAATTTTTTAATATTGATTATATTTTATACCGCGTGAACCTACCGGTCTACGGAATTTATTATTAATAATATAACAAATGCAATGTTTTCGGCAAAAATGAATTCAACCTACTGTATAACTAATCATAAAATAAATTACTACAGTAGCAATATAAATACATTATACACTGCACTTAGTAATATAGGTCATCAGACCGTATTCGCTCAGAATCCTTTTTCGTATGAAAAATGTATCATTGAATTTAAAATAACACATAATTACGACAGTTACTTACTCAATGACGGTGTACACTCGACACCTACAACTGTTCGGCAGAACAATTATTTACTTTTCCCTTTTTTAAATTAGATCTTTGTAGTGTTGTCCATTGTTATCAGTAGCCTGCATACAATGGTGCCCAGAAAAAATAGCGTCCGATACAATTATTTAAGGCGTACAACTGTTGCAGCAGCCAATGTTTTTTTTCTTTTTAAAACACTCCAATCAGTGAAATAAGCTGTTTTTTTTTTACTCCAGTAATACGCACTATTTATCCGAGTTATAAAAATCATTAGAAATCACTTACATTTTGATATCTGGTTTTATATTTATATATAGAAAATGTGTACAATCTGTGTATGTAAATTTTTCAATGAGTTAATGATATGAATAATTGATAAGGCGCACGTTACGCGTGACGAAGGGGGCATTCCATTGATGGGACCTAAGTTAATACCATTACGCCGGCCATTAAAGAGGTCTCCGCGCCATGTTTTACGCGACGTGGAGTATTTTCTAAAAGGCTAATGGATGCTGGTCAGAGATAAGGGGATTAGGACGGCGTTATGGATACGGTGTCGGCAACCTTTTTGAAATGAGCTCGGCTACTTCATCTGCTATTTAAAATCAGTAGTTAAGTAGCTTATACAATTTCATACCAAGAAATGGACAATTCTACTACGAAACAATAATCAATAACTACGGTGTAACATAAATAATAGTTTTAAACCGTTCACCCATACCGCAATGTACCTAAATTGCCTACACAGTGCGCCGTCCAACATATTTATATAAAATAAACCCGAAACGTGACTTTTTACCCATAACTATACAACTATAATGGATCAGCATTGATAAACGTATTGGTCCACATCAATCGCCAACGTCGCCAAAACAATTATTTGCAGAATCCAAAATGCCCGAGTAAACAAAATATGCGAGCCGTCCGGAATAACGAAACTATAATGCCGCGCTGCTGTTTACAATTCAAACGAAAAACAATGTTTAGAGCTAAACGACGACCGCGATAGAATACGAATCTATGTTTTTATAAACATTGTTATTTAAATTTCCAAATAATTCCCTGGTACTGCAGTCTATAGCTCAATTACGTACAACGATATGGTTTTTGATAATATATTATAGTCGTTCGTGTCTGCGTTCTGTGAAAACATAATATTATTTCTGCTACATAATTATATAAAACCGTGTATATTCACACTCTGCACATATTTTATATTTCCTATGCATTATTATTATTATAAATTACTATTTACTCAAATTTCAAGATGAAAGCTCACCTCCCCCCCCCCTCTTTCTTTCCGGGAGGGTGGGACCCGGTCGGCGCGCCCCCTAGCCATAATAAAATATATAAAAAAAAACGATATAATATATGAACACTTTCCGTCGTTTTTTTTTTCCAGGTTCAAGGAGACCAGGAGGTATTCCAATATCGACGTGTGCGAAAAAATTGCTCCGCCCATACCGGCCCGGCGACGTGCATCGGAGCTGCCTCCCAACTTGACGCCGCAAGCCGGTAAACCGTCGACGGCTGCGGCCCAATCGTCCGGGATCGTGTGCACGAACACGGATCTGCTGTCGATAATGAACTCGTTGAAGTCGACGGCCACCAAAGCGTTGCAGTCGACCAAAGGCGGCGGCCCACGGCAACGGGGCAGCAGCAAGACCACGGACAGCCTTCCGACCGGCGTGGTCGGCGACGTCAGCGGCGGCGACCGTCGGCGAGACGTGCTCCGGACAGGCCGGTCCAACAGCGTGGACGTGGCCAACATAGGCGCGGCGGCGGCCATGGCTGCCGCCGCTGCGGGCAATAGCACCAGGAACTGGTTCAGGAAAATGTCCACCAGGACGGCGACCGCTGTGTCGATGGCGGCGGGGCGCACTGACGCCGAGTGCGCGGAACAGCGTCTGGCCACCGGCGGCGGCGAGTACGTGGTGCAAAAATCACCCGTCGTCGTGACGTTCGCAGACGAACGGCCAAAGGTGTCGCTGTTGATCGATCCATCGTCCGGTTGCAAACCGGAAAAGCACTGCACGACACCGTTGTCCCCGCCGCCGCCACCACCGCCACCGCCGTCGTCGTCCGTCGAAAAAAAACCGGCGCCCAACGGTGGCGACGTAGTGGTGTGGGACCGGCCCACCGGTTCGGTGGTGAACGCCGAGGTGTTGGGCACGGCCATCGAGGGCTTCTTGGCCGCCAAGAAGTCGGGCGATAGTGCCGACGCGTCACCGACCGGCGACGGCGAGCACCACGAACACCCGTCACAGCAGCAGCAGCAGCCGTCCGGCGGCAAGCCCGTCGCCAAAACGTCCACCGACCCAAGCACGCCCGCCCGCACGTGCGACACGTCCATCTGTTCGTCGCTCAAAGATCTGTTCGTCAAATAGCTATAAGACCGCTCGTGCCGGTCGATTGGCCTATGTAATTAACTCTATATTACGATTAATTACGACATATTGTTATCGTGTTGACAATGTGGACTACAATGTTATGCATATACATAATGTTAGAATAATATTATATACCCAAGCAATAATACTATATACCCGGTAAGCGATCCCCACCCACACATATTATACCAGGCATCGTCCACCCACACACACGTCCCTGGCATCTTCCACTCCACCCCGGCCTGCAGACTTTAGTAATTATCTCAAACGGTCTTGTTTTTTTCATCGCAATTGTTTCGAAACGTTTCATGATTTATGCAAGTATGCCCATATAGTTTATGTCGACGACAAGAATAATTGATTTCATCGTATTATAGGTAGATGGCATTTATAATATTACTGGTATGCATTTATATATGCAAAAAGCACGAAGCACGTTTAAATTCATGCGTACTTTTATTGATTATAAATAGTATAGTAAATGTTTATACTCAATGGTATTATATTATGCGGGTGTAGGTTTTCAAAGTACCTATTTAATAAAAATATTTTTAAAACATTAAAAATCACACTGTTTGTATAGATTATTATTATTATTAATAATATTACTATGAATCTGCACAATACCTCGAATCTCCCATAATTTTTCGACTCTTTTCGACTCTTAAATAATTTTTACCAGATTCAAAAAGTGTACGAAGTATTACACGATCATATAACCAAAAATTCCACCACCTAGGCGCCATGAAAGTTCGATATTTTGTGTATGAGAACCGTGTAATATTTCAATTATAAGAATTTATTAATATCAAATATAAATAATAATATATCACACCTATGATGTGTTTAAATCTGGTGATTATGCATCGTACGAATAGGGCTTCTCGTGAGGTAATAACTGACGTCTAATTTCTCGATACCCGTATAATATTGTGTAAAATATATTCATATTTATGCATACGATTACTAGCGTCGTCCCTCGGCGTGATGTACTGATGTATAATGTATAAGCGATGAGGACGAGAGATTTGAAATGGGAAAATCGTTAAATCGATTCGCCGATTTTAGGTACACGCGCGCCGAATATATTTTATGGTCGACGATATCCCATAATATCGTAATAATATACTGCGTCATACACCAGCCCGTCAATGTACAGAGCGATTCACCAAGCATGTTTGTCCAAAATTTAAAATTGATACAATGTTGGATCTTGTATTCATTATACATGGACAAGAATATTTATAAATTTTAAGCTTTGATAGATTAATATACATTAACGCAATTTACAAATTACCATAGCCCCTCGTATTATCTTGTAAACCCATTACGATAATGGATCCACGGTGGGCCTATTGTCCTTGGTAAACACAAAGTTAGATAACTCAAAAGCTATAATCAATTATATTTATAACATAACTATGATTGATTTTCAATTACGATACGTTGACGTTTTCAAAAAAAAATATCAACTAAATAATTTACAGTAGAATATGAGGGGGGGAGGAGTTGTCGCTTGAAAAGTGCAGTAGTTTGTATCTCTTTGATTAGCTAATACGAAAAATCTCGAGAATTTGAACGAAAATATGGTCCTTAATATTATATAGTGGTAGGTAGGTATAATAGGTGCCTAGGTATATATTTGAAAATTCCGAAAGTCACATTAATTTGAATAACTGCATTATATAAGAAGACAAATGGGGTGAACCCATGCTCAGCGAATCACCCCGTATATCATATAATATTACAATACAAACCGCACATAATTTTCTCGTATAGGTGTCGTCCCGTGGTAATTATACTCACATCAGACGTGCGCGTTGTACTCGTGCGCACTTGTCAGCGTGTCGATATAACAATATGATGCTTATAATAATATTATATTGTGGTTAGCCGCTCTAAATTATAATAATTCGAATAATAATAATAATATAATACGCCTTATTGCGACCGTATAATCACACGCGTGCTGGCGGTGGTGAGCGGTGGTGCTGTTAACAGGTAGGTGAACGCGTACAGGAGGTTATTATAATATTATCCGCAATAATCGTTTCGCCGGCGATTAATGATCATATATTTTAGTACAACATATAATAATTATTGCACATTGACGGGCCCCGCCGCTAATCGTTACTGCGTTGTACGTCATCATGGATAGGTATTTCGTATTTATGTTATTATACCAACAATTATTGACCGTATAGTGCGCAATGTACGTTTTACATATAATACAGCCATACAGGTACACATAACACATAATAGATATATGGGAACGATGATTTCACGTGGCGGTGGTTGTATATCTGAGCCTACCTGTGTATAATATAATATATAATATTAGTAGGTACCATCTCGAAAATTATCGACGTATATCTTTTTTAGATAATTTAAAATCACGACAAAACAACGTTTTTCAAAAAAACAAAATAGTTCACTGTTTTTTTTTATCGGTATAGTTTTTTTAAGTTTTATGCTTTTTTACATGAGACCACAAACATTTTCATTATACAAAATAAAATAGTTAATCGTTATTTGTAAATTTGACTGGTAGTTAATTAATTAGGACGGTATTTAATATTGTGATGAGTGCAGCGGTGGGACGTGTGGAGTGGTACAGATGAGGTACTCTGTGAAATAATGTTCATTTATTCCACTTATCTACCTACTTTTTATATACTCATAACTAATTAGATATTAGTGCATAAAAATCATTTGAAAAATATTCTACATAGGAATATGAAATCAAAAATATATGTGCTCATATAAAAATTAAAAACTTGAAAAAAAAATACAGCGATAAAATTTAGTAAAAATATTGATTTGTAGTAGCTTCAAACAATCTAATAAATATATTATTAAATACTTAAATACTTTTCTAAAAATTAAAAGAAACAGTAATCAGAAGGTAAACCTATATTACAAACATAATGATTCGTTTTCATTGCACCAATGGGTTTTTATGTGGCGGTTATCATTCAAACAGAGCAATATAAAATAAAATAAAAAAATTACCAGGATAATCATAATAAGACTCTTTCGGAAAAATATATTACAGCGTTACCTATAGATTTTAGCTAGTGTACTTCAGACTGTTGAATATAAGCACATAATCATGAATATAATATATTATTTACTGCAGCAATGGTATCCAAGCTACGTCCTGTGGACAAGTTTTGATTATAGGAGGTATATTATATTGTATTGTAGGCGCTCCATGCGAACTATATTTTCGTACTTTAGAATTTTCCGTACGCCAATACAACGCGATACGGAAATTATTTGAGTTTTTCCCGTGCACAAAAGTCGTTTGTGCGGCGCACAAAATAGACCCCCCAGGCCAGTAGATATAAATGCTGCGAAAATTCCAAAAATAAACTATTCGTATATTATCTTTCTTTTGTTTGTAAAATAGGTAGGTACAACGTGCATACACATATATTATAATGGTCCTGCGATCAATACCTTTACCTAAACTTCGATAAATTCGTTTCAATAGGGGGAAAATACACGTCTGGTATACACTATGCGCAAAATTTAAATGTCTCTTGACACACCGTTGGTAACAACCTATGAATACTTGCAGCTATTGAGTCATTGAAATGTCAAAAAAACTATGTAAATTATAAACATGATTAGGTATAAAATGCTTTGGCCCGCAAAGATTTTTTAGTTTATTATAATTTTCTGGTGAAAAGATGTCTGGAGACCCCCAACTGTATTATTTATAAACTATGATATGTATAATACCGTGTAGATAGTACACGCTATATCCATTGTGCTTGTGTATATTATAATATATATATCATAATATGCGTGTAGACTAATCGCGTTTGACGACCTCGACAATCTCTTTGCGAGATTTTTTTTAATCATTTTACTACACATACTCGTCGTGGCACATTAAAAATATATATAATATTATGTACTTGAATATCAACCCTACACATTGCGTGGAACACGGTAGACGACATCGGTGCATATAAGTCTAATATAATATATATTATTACACGAGGTATAGGCACTCAGATGGAAAATATATATTATGCATATATATTAATGTTGCGTAAAAACTCATCATTCATAATTTAATAGACGGAAACGCGATCAAACACTCCGTGTACGTATAGCTATACAATATAGAGGTATATTATATATTATATTTATCCGAACGAACGACACATAATCGATTTACTGCAGCATATACGCTCTTCTTCGAGAACCATCTGTTTAACGGGATAAATGTGATGAGATTTTTCTCCTTCTTTATATTTATATTTTCTTTTTAATCGGTAAATACGCCGCCGCGTACCTATGCGGGTGTTTTCCTCTTTGGATTCATTCATTTTTAACTTTTTAAGCCGATCCGCCTTCCCACGCGTCTTCTATACCTATAATAACCTGCAGCCATCGCCGCCACCGCGAATTTCTATCGTATAAAATAATACTATTTGTGGTGTTCGCATATAAAGGCGTACGGATAATGCGTATTTAAAATATATATAATATCATATGCAGCTGCTAGATTTCTACTGGCTTTTACTTCTGCAGATCCGCTGCCGTTTCGTCTTCAAAGAACAACAACAATTTAATAACTGCTGCCCCGCGCGCAGCGTGTGTGTGTGTGTGTGTGTGTGTGTGGAGCTCTTTCTCTTTTGTGCAAATCGTACGAGTCATATAATATTATATTATACGAGTATATATATTGTGTACCAGATGGATTTGATTTATACACGCGTGTACATTAGAAGTACCTGCCTATATATAATGTATATCATAATGTGTATGTAAACTATAAAGTGAGACACCGAAAGATGCTGTCTGAACGCATATAATTTGCATGCATAAAAAACAAACGGTTGTCAACAACTATAAAACGTATGTAGGTAGACACAATAAGTATATATCCCTCGTGTCGTGGTCTTTGTTAAACGAGCATTTACCCACTCGAATTATTCGGATCTTTTGACGATGACGATTTTTTTTTGAAGACGCGTCTAAATTGATACCAACACACGACACTCCTCCTTGAACAATAAACGACGTGAAAAATATCTAAATACTTGAAAATAGGTATATAACTATGAATAGCCACCAACTTATAGACTAAATACATTTCATTTGGAATTAATTCATATTATAATAAAACGGGGTTCGCGTGCTTGGCGAATCACCCTGTATATTATATTGTAATAACGCCATAAACCCCGTAGGATATATTATTATGCATTATTCCATTATCGTCGGTAGTTCCTAATCAAAAGAGAATAAAAAAAAAATGAAAACCGTTTGACTTCCCATTATTATGTATATAATAATATATTATATACATGGGGACAATCAATAGCCCTTTTGTGTAATATTGTATTATATTATATACATGCGTAACTATATACATATATAATATATAAAAGTATGTACGATGTACCTAAGCCTAATACATAATAATATGTCAATTCGAAATTACTCGTTATCGCTTTATTGATTTATTCGTCATAATAGTTTGAAAATCGACGTCGTATAATGTACATACGTATATAAATAAACGTATGGGCGGTCTCTCGTTAGTCGTTATATATTATATAAATGCGTATTGTTAACTCCATCGTAAGCCTGTAAAGAATAAGTACCTATATGTATAAATGTGTTGTGTAAAAATATACATTCAATTCAAATTCCCTGTAAATATTAACATAATTTTCAAACGTGTTTCGTCTTGTTAAAAAAGTATCAGTGTTATGTATATGTTGATAGTCCTCATTGTTAATGCAAATGTGGTTGACCAACACGAGTTTTTAATATTTGTATGTAATTATTATTATTATTATTATTATTATTATTATTAAAATACGCACATTTTTAATATGTATAAAAACTAAAAGACTAATGCTTTAACCATTATAGGTAGGTATCTATAATTGCATGGTTCGAAAATAGGTAGGTACCTACAATATCTTTTAACGAAGATTTTGTGACATTCTATATTTAAAATCCTTGAAAACCATTCTACATAATAGAAAATGAAGTTGAAAGACTCATTTACCTATGATACTTTAAATTAATACAATTAGTACCTACATAACTATAAATATTAAACAACACAATTTTCCAAATTTAGAAAATTTAGAAAATTAGTTTAAACTTAGAGAAAAATTTTAGTTATAATATTGATGAAGACGAAACTGATAAATGATTTTATCATGATACACAGATGTGACAATAAAAATTAATTTTTAATTTTAATTTAAATAAGTATTATTTATAATGTTTGAAAATAATTTATAGATAATTAATTCATTAAACCATTTAAATAAAACGCAGAAGAAATATAAAACATCAATACATTTTGTGCACATAATTATTATAAATTGTATTATTTAAAAATTAAATTAAATACCTAAAAAACGATTAGCCTTTTAGTTTTTACGTACATAAGTATTTAAGTTGTACAAATAACTAATGTCAAATAAGCTAAAAATATCAAATATTCATTATTTAAATGATTTTATTTGTTTATTTATTTATTTATATATAATTTAATCACCCACTAGAATAATTTATTTTTAATAATTCTTGTTAAATATAAAACAATATTAAAGTTGTTGGTAGAAATCATGGCTGTATTATCTATTAAACACCTCAGCCCTGAGGTGTATTATCTATTATACACCTCAGCCCTGAGGTATAAATATCTAGGTAAAATTGTAAAAAATAGATCAAACTTTTACTTTATATATATTATTATTTATTAAATAATTATACTGTATAAATAGGTAAATATACTATAATAACTTTTGGATATACTAAATAGTTACAGTTGGTAGTTAATTTATTTTAATTCTTGTTGATTGTTAAAATAAGATGAGACTCATATTAAAATTATATATAGGTATATTTGGTAGTTATAATGTACTCAATTAATAAACAGATAATTTTATCAAATAATATTGAAAACTTTACATGATTAGCGTACAATATATGGCACGAAATAATTAATAAAAATTAAAAGGCGTGTAATTACAAAATTAGATATTCAAATGCCAAAATATATTTCTACGATTTAATAGGTATAAATTAAATGGATAAAATAAAATATGCGATAAGAATAAAATAAGTTTGTTCAATTACTATTGACACCTACATTGTTATACTTACTCGAACACAATTTTAGCGCATCTAGATAGTATAGTGTAAATGTATAATATATAGTTTCTAAGAATTTTCGTTTTAAGAACAATAACCATTGTTTACTACTGTTTTCATTTACTACAACAGTTATATGTAATTATTATTGTTAAGTGAACAATATAATGCGGTGAACTTTCGTTATTGTATAACCGATCTGGATTCGTATCTACAGTGATACACTTATTTTGTTTTTTTAAATAAATTAAATGTAGGTCAGCATAGGATAGAGTTGTAGCCAATAAGCTGTTTTGTGTTAGTGTGCCGGCAGGTATTATTATAATACCTGATATAGATATTAAGATTTATTGCATACGTATATTATATAGCCTTATATAGGCGCCCTGTAATAAATTATAATAGTTTAACACTTATTATACAGCTTGCAGCCTTATCGGAACCTTCCTACACATACCTAAAAGTATGATAGTCAGGTGAACGATGGTAATATTGTAATAGGTTTCTCAACAACTATGTATAATATAGCCGGAGGTGTACTGCGAAAATAAAACTTTTTATTTGTTTATTTCGTTGATGTTATACTTAATAATGGAAATTAATTATTATTTTTTTGTTTTAATCATATATATATATAATATAACTATATAATTGTGAGCAGCATAATGAATTACAAAGGGAATGACAAAATTAATTACAATGTTTACTTCTGTTTTTGTTATGACGTATAACTATATTATAGTTACCTCTTAAATTCCTGTCTAATACAAATATTTAAGCTTTTTAGATTTAGTTTATTATGTATCATATTATACAAATGTTTTAAAAGTATCATTCATTTTGGTCAATTATTTTAATTTATATAAACGCAAAAAACAGAAAAAAACTGGTGAAAACGGTTATAACGTTTAATAGGTAGGTAGGTATTCAGTCATCACGTTTGATCATTTTTAAATAATTCATTGTTTAAATATTTATTATATTATCAAGTAATAATATAGATGAAACCACAGTATACAAATGAATATAACTGTATACGTATATTACGATTGGACAACAGTTTATAAAATATCTTGTTGTATACCTACCTAGTAAATAGTATTTATGAACAATGTCACTGCATAAGTATAGGTAGGTTCATATTAAACTGTTTTCAATTTTTATATTAAACAATACCTATCACGCGCGTGTTTTTTATAATTTATATTGATATTCAGTAATATTTTAAAATTGTTCTAACTATGAAAAAATATCTCTCTATATTATATTTGTTCACATAGGAATATTTAACTGAATATTTTAAAACAAATTCGTTTAAACTATAAACTATAAACTTATATTATCAAAAACCAAATTCTGTATTAAAAGTTATTAATATATCGATCTAGGTACTTAAATTTATAATGCAATTTTTCTAAAATCACAATTTATTCATGTTGTAATAATAAAAACTACCATTGTTAAAATAATATAATATGATCTATTAATTTTACTACCTATATAAATTGTAGATATTTATTTAAATTCAATATTATTTGTTTATATTCTATAACTTTAAGAATTTCAGATATATAATAGGCTGAGCTTCAAATATATATATAACTATTATAAAAAAAATCATAAAATATATACCTATATAGGTATGTATACAATAAATTGTAATTATTATTTTAAATTTTAAAAGTTACCTATATTTTAATTTTGAAATATTATTGTAATTATTTTAAATATATTTATGTGTGTTTTTAATAAACAGAGTAACTAACTATGAAATTATATGTATTATATTAATTATACATTATATTTAAATAATAATAGTTAAAAAAATATATAATATATATAGTTCTATATTTGTTAATGGTATATTAGTATATATATATAATATTTCATACACTTGCAAACAAAGTGGAGTCGTAACAAAGACATTTTAAATTAAGAAATAATAACATATTAAGTAGGTAATAAATATAATGCAATATTTATTTTATTTTTGATGGAGAAGTGCCTACATACATTTAAAATGCTTGTGTGTTGTGAATTTTGAAAAGTGTGATGAAAATCTTATTATTTGGAAGAAAATCTCGTCGATACCGACGTTATTATATCCATCCCCTACCTATGCCAATTGCCAATCTATTTCAATTCAAAATCGTTTGTTGTAAGACTGTGTCATAATATAATCAATGGTATAATAATATTGTATGCCACACAGCATTGAAGTACCTACCTAAAGTGCTTGTAATAAATTTAACATTTAAAATTGTCTCACGCCGGGCCACGGTTAAAATATAGTGGTGCCGGTACCTAGAGGATACTGAAAAAGTATTGTGTATATTATATTTTATAGTCATTGCATTGTCCTAGTGTCCTTATAAATAATAGTGTTTAATAAATGTAATTGTATTTTATTTTAATTTTTTGAAACACTTTTTTTTTTTATTATTATTATTATTTATTTTCCATGTTGAAATTGGTTCATATATATTTTATGATTCGACCTTATGTATTTTTTAATATTAACACAGTCGTAGGTACAACACTGTTAGGTACCTACGACATAATGTTTTTCCACCATATCGAATGAACCATCACTACAGTTTTACGTATTATATAATATATTATGTATATACTGTAACCCATAATACAAATAACACATGTTTTGTGAAATAGGTGCTAAAATTGAACAATTCATTTTTTTTTAGGATTTTATATCTAATGTCTGGTTAGGGTACTTCACCCAAAATGCTATACTTATTTTGTTTTATTTCACTCACACTAATAATATCATTTAAAATTAACACAGATCCCGGGCGGCTAAGACGAGATTAGAAATTACCTAAATGTTGTCCATTCAAATATAATAGCCGTAGCGAGACCCTTTCATTTGTTATTTTATGTACAAACCTATTTGATAAGCTACTGTATATAAATGTCTGGATTGAAGAATAATTATAGTATGCATATACTTTTATATTATTATTATTTAGTATGTTGTTTTAAAAATGATTTTTTTTCTATATTTACCTACATAATAGCTGGTACCTATACTGTATCTGCAGTATAAATTTACATACCTTGACTTATTCTCTTAAAAATAAAGCAATGAAACTAAAATACCATATTTATGTACCAATAAAAATTGTAAATGAACAATTTGAGGTGATACAATTATTGATATAGGTATTGAATAGCTGAATTTCTTTCGATGTAACGAATGTCTCTAGCAAGTTTGATGAACTGCAATGGGTCTGATGAATAAATTTGATCCGTTCCCTTTGTATTTCTGTCCAGTGTCATATGTCTTTCAATAACCTGAAACAACATTAATATAATAATTGCAACAATAAATTAATATTTAATAACTTCGTTAAGAATCAACCGTAGTTTATAATATTAACTAATATATATAATAAATACCATTATTCATAATTACTATTATTCAATACTATTGACTGTCAAGTTCTGTCATTAAGTGATCGGGGTAATTCAATTCAGTTTCGTTTAATTATTGATATATTTATTGAAACATAATTTTTTTTTTTTTTAAATCAAAAAAGACACATATACATACATTATTATTGAAAGAAATATTTTCGATTATCTTTCTCCTTTAAGCAAAGCTGTATTGGAGAAAGAGAGTTATTATATATATATATATATATATATATATATATATATGATACAATTATTATAATTATAAAATTTACAAAATACAGAGTATAGGTTCTAAGTACATATAAAGCTAAATAAACAAATAAAGTTTAGAAACATTATTAAGAAATTGTACACGATAAAAAAAGAAATATAAAATAAATATATTAGGTTAAGATACACGAATAAAACCTCATAGATTAATACTGACAAAGCTTAGAATATAAAATAAAATTACAGCAACTCATTATTTCACTCCAAAAATAAGTATTTATATACCAAGCCTTTAATATTAATCCTTTCATCCCCAAGTATTTTTTTTTTAAATTCAAAAGGCCTAGAATTGAAAAACGTTGGTCCAAGATAATCTACAAAACATTGACCAAAAGATTTATTTGTATAATTAACAGTCAATTCATATTTCCTCAATTCTCTTTTATTGCTTAACTCTTTATGATAATTATCTAAGTTAAATTTCTCATCCAAGTACATAATAGCAATTTTTATACAAAAACCTTATTGGCAATACATCAAGTTCTTTATAGTTGGAATTCGTAGATCCTTCTAGTGTGAATTTATTTAGGCAAATTCTGACTATATTATTTTGATTAACTACTAGTGCATTTAATATGTTATCCCGAAGGCCACCCCATACCAATAGACCATATTGGAAATTTGATTGATATAGTGCAAAATATACTATTTTCATTGTTTGTACCATGTTTTTGAATTTGAACAATTTAAATGTAATAAAACGTAGCTTTCCTTATAAATTATTAATATGAAAATTCCATTTTAAGTTGTTATCAAAGATAACACCCAAATATCGAATTTTTCCAACTATTTTAAACTATTTTTAAATAATGGTATTGATATTTTTGGTATACAATAGAATTTAGGAGAGGTTCACCAGGAAAATGAACAATATAAAGGATGATCCATTAGTGTCAGACACTTATAAGAACATCTTATACGACGAATGCGTCTTACGTTTTCAGTTACATTACAGTAATCACCCTGTATAATAACCACATTTATAAAGTATATATGTATTGGATATAGAAAAAAACTATAACATACAAGAGTGTAAGGTTGTAGCGCGTGGGAAATTATAAAGAAATATCTTCAATTTATAAACTGTTATAAATTTAACAACATATTAAGACTAACGGCTATTAATTATAATAGCATTTAAAGCTAGATGAAGACATAAGGTGTATGAGACTATCAGAAGTGTTAAACGGCAGAGAATACCCCATGGCATGTTGCTGTTGAACTCTGTTTATCTGAACTCATTAATAATTAGTAAAAATAAAAAATTATTCGTTACCTATTCAATTTATAGATTACCTTATAAAGTTAATTATAGATTATTAAAATTTGAAAAAATATGGATATAAATCGCGTACGCCTCATATTTAGTACCCACCTTAATATATCTATTCTATTTTTTTGAATAATTAAATATTTTTATAATACAATTTAATACATTTCCATTACAATGTAGGCATTATGCAATTACTCTAAATTCTAAAACACTATAAACGGACTCTATAAACACTTGTCTATATAACGGACAATTTAATGATACATCGAGTTCCATTATACAGCAGAGAACAATTATCTGTTTCATTTATGTTGTATATAAACTTAGAAGCAAATTCAATTAATAAACTGATTTTAGTAATATGAAGTAAATAATTCGTACTTTAATTGAATAATTTTTTTATTTTAACTACATTAGATTATTGTTTTAATTACATTAAATTAAGTTAGAACAATGTAAATTTTATCTAAATCCAAATTGCAATTATTTGCAATTAATTTGCAAAATATTAACACTGGTTTTGAGTCAATCGGACGAGTTGATGGGGTTAACTTCATAAACGATAATAACAGACTACAGACGCCGTACACCGAATATTAAATAACTAATTGAAAAACGTTTGAGTCATATAGAGTTGAAACATTTAACGGGCAAACAAAGTGCACGGGATCAGCTAGTATATTATAATATATAATATAATATTTATACTAAAAGCGCAACACCACTGTCAACAATCAATGCACTTATTTGGCATAGGATTATGGGCTGGTCTATAACAGTAAAAAAGGTCTGTGACTTAACAATGAAATATTATGTATTTCATTTTATTTTGTCGAAATACCTACCTATTAATTAAAAACTATTTTTAACACGACGTATTTACCTATTATTTTTGTCTTTTAGTTTATCTTATTTTCTAGGGTTGAAATATGTTTCCTTTATACCCAAATAATTATTAAGTACAAACAATGAAGAACTCGATTTTATTTTAGCAACAAATTCTTTTATGAATACAGTGTTGACTTGGTAGATGGGTAACAATAAATTATAAATTATATTAAGTAATATTATCAAGGTATAAACAATGTACTAACTGTAAATTCAGGATTACATGCATTTAGGTGAATAATTGAAGGGTGAAAATCCAAAACGTGGTATTGCCAAAAATCAAAATGTTCACAAATTAAGAAAAACTATATTACGTTCTATGACATGAGTTAACACTTGTAAAAAATGAAAAAAAAACAATTGGCGGTGTCAAAATAAATCTATTTTGAGTTTAAAACTTAGTTTTAATACTTTGAAAAAGTGTTACAGGCCAAAATGTGGTATTGCCGGATATACCACATTTTGAATTAACACCGGCAATATTGCATTTTGCCCACTATCACTAACGTTCAGTACAAAACGTGCTTTTGCCGGCAATACCACATTTTGGCCTGTGAACACTTTTTCAAAGTATTAAAACTAAGTTTCAAACTCAAAATAGATTTATTTAAATCTAATATATTATTCAAAATAATATTTTATATAGTATAATAGTAGGTATACTATTGCGCATTATAAAAATCTTATTGTTCTAATTTAGGTATTATTAAATTTTACTGGTATAGAAAATAAACATAAATGGCAGATTCTTTAATCTCTGAGATAATGATGTACCTAGGTAGGTAAAACAAAAATAGTAAGATGCCATATTAATGTATTAATATTATTATAACTTAAAAGTTATAATATAGAATCTTACTATGTTTGTTTATTGAACATATAAATAAATTAGCTATATTAATGGTAGTAGGAAACATTCAATTAATGTTTGTAATAATACATTATTTGTCATTTAATTTTTTTGTTCTTTTATATGAGATTATCATACAAGAGAACATAGGTACTTTTGTAGTAGTTAATAAAATGTTTTATGTAGGTATTTACTTCTTGAGCAGCTTCTAAAATATCTCTTGTTCTCCTCATTTTGTTTTAATATAGTTTTAAAAATAAACAGATACAGAAAATAAATTATTTAATATTATCTTAATAGATTTATACAACTTGGCTCTTGCACAATTTATTATATTAATCCATTAATAATAATTTTATACATCAGACTGACACCATAACCACGTTATCTTTATCAACAATATGAATATTTTATTTTTATAAATTTGAAATATCATGAAAACAAAAATATTCTGAAAAATCATAATGTTAAATATAATAAACATTTAGACACTGAAAAGTTAAATAACAGTTGACTGTAATGGGTACATATTAAGTACGTTATTATAGAATGACAATACAACGTTTTGTTTTAATATAGAATGTAGTCCTATAGAAAAAACAAGGAAAATACTGCGTTTTGGTTTAAACATTGCAATAACACGTTTCGACTTGATACCAATAGTGGCAATAACACGTTTTGAATTGAATGACGATTTTTGCACCGGATTTGAATTCCTCGTGTTCTTTTACATAAGAATCGATGTTTATCTCGATTTTCAAATTTTTGGCAGTACCACGTTTTGGATTTTCGGCTTTCAATTATAATATTGCAATGATAGATGATAGATGTAAGATGTATGATGTATGATGTATTATGTAAGATGTATGATGTATGATGTAAGATGTATGATGTAAGATGTATGATGTAAGATGTATGATATAAGATGATAGATGATTGATGATAAATGATATATGATACGATGCTGGATGGACTGTTCGACTGTTCGACTGCCGACTGTAATATTATTTAAAAATATTATTTCTACTTAATCGTAATATTATATTATATTATAATAAATATTAAGTACCTGTCATTTTTGTAAATATAGACCCAGACAAAATGATGGTGGCCAGCGCTATGCTCCGATTTATGGCGTCCCTAACCGAGGAAATTGTTGGAGACTCTTTCGAACTGGCAAATCAGATAAACGGTGACGTGAGTTACTTCGCCATCATGGGGTGGACCAGAATACACAAAAATGTAGGTAATCGGGCTGTCAGCTGTATGTATGAGTAAGTTCTGGGAAGTAGGAATTACAATAGCCCCTAAAATTCTGTTACACCTCAACCTTAATAAAAATAATGAATGATTAGAAAATGACAACGGAATTGGCCTAAAAATCTGAAAATGCATTCATAGACAGATAGCTTCTCGACGTGTTATATGGCTGGTCCAATAATGACTTTTCCGTACGTGCATCAGACCGATGCGCGACGGCTGCTCACCAACGCGTCGACATCCACCAGGTAACTTTGGTAAGTTTGTAAACAATACCGTTCATTCTTGCGGAATGCTAAAGAAAATTAATTTATTAGATAAATATTATACTATAACAGTTTTTAAATATAGACGTTTTCAACTTACAGTTATGCAGGTGGATGTCGACCAGTTTGGGAGCGACGTCTGGTACGGAATTGTTCTAATGAATTCAAACATAAATAATACATTATTATAATATTGTCATGTATACGTATATACGGTTAGGTATATTAAATCATTAAGTAGGTACTATATTAATAATATAGTCTATTAATTATTTTTTTACTATGCTTTTATTGTATTAAATACACAATGACTTATAACTTACATTATTGGACCGGACATACAGCAATATCGAGTTAAGGTATTTGTCAATGAATACATTTTCGATTTTGCCAAGGCTGGCACCAATTCCGTTGCACATTTTCCTGCACTATAGACATTTAAAATATAAATTATAGTTCCACATAAATAATAATATAATTATATTTAAGCTAAATGATGTACATACTTCAATTTTATCAAGGTTTTTCGGGAGATGTAGCAGTATTTTCGGGGCAATCGTTTTCCCCACTTCCAGAATCTTATCCATGTTTAAATCTGACGGCCCGATAACACCCATTTTGCTGTACTCTGGACCGCCCCATGGCGGCGATGTGACCATAACGTCACCCTTTATGTGCTTTGCCAATTTGAAGAAGTCTCCAACAACGAACTCGATCTTATCGAGTACACCATAAATCGCGGCATTTTCCCTGGCCATCACAATCTTGTCTGGGTCAATATCTACAGCAATGACTATTACAAACAGAAAATATTACGATTATTAGAATCCGCAGATAATAGGTACCTACTTAATATATTATTACATTTCGGTAATTACCAATTAAGTAGAAATAATATGTTCACATTTTATTTCTACGAAAACGGTTTTATTTATGTTTAATGCAAAAAATATTATAGTACCTTTGTCGAACAGTCGTGCAAGCTGAATGATGTTTCCGCCGGCGCCACAAAACGGGTCTACAGCCACTTTCACCCGGCCACACTTTTCCGCCATATAGACACTGAGTGTCTCGGGACAGACCGAATAAAAGCTCTCTATAAAACCAAACATACGATTATAATATATATCGTTTATTTTTAACATGATATGATGCGTATATAATATATAAATGTTTTTTTTTACATACCCTCGTCCATTAAAATTCCTTCGTCAAATTTTGAAAATAAGGCATGTCTCTTCCTCCAGTATTTGTATGTGTTTTGTCTGTGGGCAATATAAAAAAAAACATTAATTAATTTCTGATTATACCTATAAGTAAATGCACGTACGTGGTATCAACACGCACGGCTGACGCCTCCTTGACGTTGCCGAGCGGAGTGCCGTCTGCCGTACTCGCGGCTTCCACGTGGAATGGCGTCTCAACGCTGTCAACGGGCAGCGGAGTGCCGTTTTCCGTGCTGACGGATTCCACATGGAATGGCGTCTCAACGCTGTCAACGGGCAGCGGAGTGCCGTTTTCCGTGCTGACGGATTCCACATGGAATGGCGTCTCAACGCTGTCAATGGGCAGCGGAGTGCCGTTTTCCGTGCTGACGGATTCCACATGGAATGGCGTCTCAACGCTGTCAACGGGCAGCGGAGTGCCGTTTTCCGTGCTGACGGATTCCATGTGCAATGGAGTCTCAACGCTGCCAACGGGCAGCGGAGTGCCGTTTGGCGTACTCGCGGCTTCCATGTGCAATGGAGTCTCGACGCTGTCAACGGGCAGCGGAGTGCCGTTTTCCGTGCTGACGGATTCCATGTGCAATGGAGTCTCAACGCTGCCAAGGGGCAGCGGAGTGCCGTTCAGCGTACCCGCGGCTTCCATGTGCAATGGAGTCTCAACGCTGCCAACGGGCAGCGGAGTGCCGTTTTCCGTGCTGACGGATTCCATGTGCAATGGAGTCTCAACGCTGCCAACTGGCAGCGGAGTGCCGTTCGGCGTACTCGCGGCTTCCATGTGCAATGGAGTCTCAACGCTGTCAACGGGCAGCGGAGTGCCGTTCGGCGTCGTATCGGCTTCCATGTGGAATGGAGTCTTAACGTGCTCATCGGGTCGGCTGGAGGGTCCGAGAAACTCCACTGCCATGAGCATCCCGATGCCGACGGACTGAGCGACAAACCAAATGCCAAAGACCAGCGTCGCAGTCGCTAGTCTTGCGCAATTCAACGCGATAAGCGACGCTGTCTCCCCGTCAACCGTAACGGCGGCTACCGGCGAACGTCTTCTCAATGCCCGTTGCACTGCAGGACTTCTAGCGATGTTAGCGATAAACGCAGTAATCGCGAGTCCTGCGTACAACAGGCAGAGCAGCAACGCCAAGACGCTCATGGCCAAAGTCCCGACGACGGTTACGGCTATCATTGATGTCACCCTCATGACCGCTGCAATGAGATTGTCGTCCTGCAATAAGATAAACATTAAAGTCAATAATTATTCATAGTTAATTCGTTGACGAAAACGTGACACACACACACGGGAGGCTTGCAGTAGCGTTTTTCTATATAATATCAAATTATACTTACATATTCTGCCATGCACCACGCGGCCAATGTTGTTTGTACCCGCGTGTACCGTAACCTAAAGTTTTCTGGTGCATATGTCATGACCATTGAAAACTTTAGGCAACAAAAAAAATAAACAAAAAAAAAACAAAAAAAAAATAAACAAAAAAAACAAAAAAAAAACTATGTAAATCAACTAAACAACAAAAAAAAATCAATTTAACTTAAACTATTACAAAAAAATACAAAAAATTACAAAAAGTAACAATAGAATACTTTGCAGAAAGCGCTGGGGGTGTTCAGAGAGCAAGCTCGGCGTTATAACGTAAGAAGCGTATAAGCGGCTTGGCGTCTATGAATCAAATGTCATATTTTATCGAGTGTTTACGCCTTTTATAGGAAAAATTTTGGCCGCACACACCGTCGGTAACAAACGCGACTGTTTATATACAGCCAGTATTGGAATTTTTTACGAGAAAAAAAATCTTTATTATATATTAGCCAACAAATTTACTATAATCTTACGACGAAAAATACGCGAGTACAATATATACCCTATATTATTATGTCACTGTGCAGGTCCAGGACCGTATTTACAATTTTGTCACCCGTGGGCAACAATAATTTTAGCACCCGCGTTGATTAATTTGTCCCGTTTCAATATTTATTATCCACAAAAAATCAGAAACAACTGTTTTATTATTACTAAATATAATTAAAAACTATATAATATACCAAACAACTATGGACGACTTTATTATTATTCTTATAATAAATTGATGTGACAATGCTCTTTTGCAGAGGCAAATAATATTTAGACAGGTACCTGTTTTGTTATAAAACAATAAAGATAGAATTTCTATAGCATACCATAATCTAACATTTGTTATTAGGTATACATACAAGATTTATTGAATGCTTCAATGAAATTCAGATAACGATGGAATGGTAAAAGTGGTTTTAGATATTTAAAAGCTGCGGGGTTGTAAATATATAATATATTGCTGTCGTTAATTCAAGCAGATAAATCTTTGGAAATGTGTACTCATATATTATGATAAGCCACGTCTTATTTTAGTTTGACAGTAAAAGAATAATAATTAATAACAGCTCGCACTTAAAACCACGTCATGCTGATTTAGGCAAGTGTATGTTTCTATAATTATGCGCTTCCGCGAATTCGGGTTTTTTTTATATTTTAATTAAAAAACAAATAAATGCATACTTTTCATAACGTATTGTTAAAAATAATAATAATAATAAAATCGTCTCCACACAACGTTTCAAAACGCGTTACTATGTTTCAATGTTTGAAAAATAACAAACAAATCGTATTCGAATTTTCGCGAATTATTTTTCGATCGTATTTTAAAAACACAAAATAAATCCTTACAATGTGACTTGTTGCACTTTTACGTTTCACACGTGATACTACATAATAATATTACCGCGTTCCGTTTGCCGTGCTTATCAACTTATTGTGAGACCCACCGGGCAGACTCACGTAATAGTTAAGCACGAACGGACGTTAAAGTTCTAACTCGCGTATAAATGACATTGCGACCGGCGGCTAAAGGCTGTCACTCGCTCATCTGTGCCGTAGTAAGACCCACCCGGGCAGACTTACGCGACACAGGTTTTGAGATATCCCACAAGAACTCGAGCGAACGGTTTTAAGCCGGTCAATGGTACAATAGTCGGAGGATTCCGGCATTGTATCGATCGGCTTTTGCGTGGCATTCCATGGGGCAATAGTCGGAGTATTCTGGCATTGCACCGTTTGCCGACCTTCGCTTGAGTATTCTCACCCCTGCCCGTCGACAATGCGTCGGTCGCCATGGCCGTTCTATATTTTCGTCGTTAAAAATTAATTTCTATACCTCACCCACTTCTCTGTAAAAATCGGTCCGGAACTCCCAAGTACATGCAGCCACTTGGGGACGTACGCACCACGCGTAATGTTTGTTTGGCCGAAAGACTTACGGAGAAGCAAACTGCACCTTTCAGAGATGCGTTGAACTTGAAATATTAGAAAGAAATATACTGGTACGTCTTTGCGTGTCGTTTACCAATCGACTGTAAATTTTATAATACCAAACACCTTTTCGTGTTTGCATTTACAGGAGATATTATGATGAAGTGCCTACTCTGCGCATATACGTGGCACGGACTGAGCTTTGGAGATGACTAGACAAAGCTTCTGGTCCGACGGAACGTGTAGCTGCTGCGACAATGCCCTTCACGCTCGGACACCCACCGAATTTGACAATCATTCGTCGTTGGATTTACACCCACATTCAGCCGACGGCTATAAAGGTCCACACTTATTCACGTACCCTGAACACCGGCACCGCGGATGTAACCAACGCTCCACCAACCATCGAAAGCAGGCCCGAACCTAGGTTAGCTTCCTTCGACAACCACTACCTTCTATAATCTACACGATACTCCGATTTAGGTAACCGCGTCGAAAAGGAGGCCTTCCAAGGATTTTCGTGAGGTGGCTAGTGATAAAATATACTGCCGTATACCCATTACCGAGGAGATTCGCTTGCCGTCTGGCCAGAGGAACGTAAAAAACCTGTTTGTCGACGAATTGATACAGCGTTAATTACACGTGGGAAGAAAGCGTTTTTCATCAAGAAAGCAAATTTTTAATTAAAGACAAGTGAGTTTGCAGCTCGTAAATGTCTACAAACCGATTAATAATCTAAAAATTCACTAATCATAATGTGGTAAAAAAAATAAATAGTGTTACACATTACATACAATTTGAAAACACGAAATTAGCAATATCAATCTGTATATATTATAATATGTACTTAATTTTGTATTTGAGTATAATGTTGCAATGTCATAGCGGTCTACTTGGGTATTAATTTATTTCAGAAGGCGGGCATAATGCACCGCTCCTCGACTGCGGGTGGGAGGTCATGTTATCGGTGCGAGTAAACAGTTGCAGGGTGTCATCCTGGACCAGAGGCTTACGCGTTTGCCAAACACATATTATGTACCCTATTAATGTATTATCCGTACAATATTAATTGAAATAAAAATATGTAAGCAGATTCTGGTTGTGACCGTTTTTGGAACTTTGATCCGGCTGAAACTACAACGCGTGGTGCAGAGCAAATTGTTTAATCGATATTCAACAGAAATTCCGAATTCGTGATTCCAATTATTGGATTCGCAAGCCATCCGATGGTGCGCCTAACACAGTATGTATAGTTAAATTGCCATTATAAAATATCAAATTGCGATAATTCACAATACCTATCTATGCTTACTCTCTGCTTATTGGCCGTCTGCAGTCTGCACGGCTGTCATAACGACGTATTTTGTGACAATATGATTTATATTATGTATCTTATTTATTTGCAGGTTGTATTTGTTGTCAATTATTTTCGAATCGTACGCAACATTTATGTGTTTTGTAAGTCGTCTAACCAACCTACTCGTTTGTAATGTATTAATATATTGTTTAAATGTTCATATTTATAAACGTATAATTTATCGATTATTATACGACCATATTCTGTTTCAAAGTTGGCGTAGATCATGGCAAAAAAACACCTTAGTCAGTTAGTATATACCTATTGTATAAATACTTCTACGGAAAAAATGACCAATTTATAGTTTACATGACACGTAAACAACAAAAATCATTTAAAATAATATGTTTTTCAGCACCGTATTATTTACGATCAGACATCATGGTCCAAACAACTACTAAAACTTTGGTCTCAAAAAAAATTCTGTGAAAATCTTGAAAAGTGAAATCAGTTTAGTAAGTATAATTGAACAATAAACGTAAATCAATTAAATTATGTCGAATAAGTATTTTCGTCGTTCACTCATTGCCCTATTTGTTTAGCTAAAATGCCAAAATGTAAAAGTACGTACACAAAAATCCCTTACACTGTTATATTAAAATATATCATTAAGAAATTAATATTATTTTTTTTTTATTACCTAGGTGTATAATGTATTGACAAACGATGAAACTTCGGTAATATTGCATACCAACGTTAAGAAATTGACTACCTAGTTGTCAAATATGTTACGGAGAACGCTCGACTGTAATATTATTTACACGTGGTAATAATATGTTTTGAGGCCACCTAATTATAACCGTTATATTTTAATATTTTCAACTATTTTAGGTAGTCAAATCTATTAAGGGGATTGAAAGCGGTGATTTAATGAGGGGTCGCGTATAGGCAATTCTATGTCTTATACTCGATACGCAATGTGGTTGTGTGCGAAGTAAATGCTAATTAGTGTGCGTAGATACGTTCGGAATCCGCCATGAGCTACTCTCGCACGCACACGCACATGTCAATAAATCGAGAAAAATGAAATATATTCTTCTATGCATCACCTATAGAAACTACCAAAAGCGGTAGTAAATTAAACATATACTTCCTGAAGTTCGATTGTAATTTCGAAAAAAGGGTTGAATTCGCAAGCTCCTAGACTATATGCTTTGTAGTACCTGTTGATACCAAGGTGGCTGAATTGCACTTACTGTTGCGTGTTATATCCAAAAGGATTTGAACAATCACAATTTTTTAAGGGAAACAAAGTGCACGGGATCAGCTAGTTTAAATATAATAAAAATTAGTTTATCTACCATATTATCTAGATCATAAGCGGGCGCACAGGAGGGGCCGTGGCCCACCCTGCGAGACGTAATGAAATTTGTATACATAGTATTACATGATCCTAAACATCACAATAATATATCATAAACTAACTTCAGATTCGACATTTATTAGGATTATAGAATGTAGACTTACAAAAACATTAATTCATGAACTTCTTCCATTTATTTGTGCAAGGTAAATAAACTCGATCAGTGGTTGCAAATTATTTGTATAGAAGTTGATGATATTAGGTAGGTACCTAAAAGTAAAGTTGTATGAAATGTAAGATATAACACAATTCAGTAACATAATAAAAATGTATTTAAATAAAAAAATAAACATTCGGACACCTAAAGCATGACAAAAATATACACACACCAATCAATTATTTAATTAATTAAATATGGAATCATGAGCTGCTTCAGTGAGATGGTTTTTTGATTTTAAATACCCGAAAAGATGGCAATTTCTTTTTCTGACATCTAACAGTTTCGTTTAGAACTTTAATTTTTTTCTTTGAACCATGATCTGAAGTGTAGCCTTGTTAAAATGTCTTTTAGCTCTCCTTGGAGTGGCTAGGTCACATATATGGCGGACAGTTTGTACTATTTGAGGTAGAAAAAAATGTTAACATATCACATAAATTGTTATTACAAAACACATGCAGTTAACAGACATAAATAATAATAATAATAGTTATGATAATAAACTCGTGCTATGTACAGGTTTCATGAATTTTTAAAAAGTTCACTGTCAATTATAAGTCATAATATGTAAATTTTAAAATTTTAAATATGGAAAATTATTTCAAGTAGGTAATTGTGTATTTTTAATTATTTTATTGTTATAATTATCTATTCTTAAAAAAGTATATTCGTATCCATATTTAAACATTTTTGGATTAAGTTTAGTAGTTTGGTTTTGGTTCATATTGTATTTTAGTGTATGGGCTATTGGGTTGTGTATGGAGTGTATACTGTATCATCAAACTCATGTCTCATACTCTAAATTTATTGAAGAACTAGATACAATAATTACTAATATTATAAAATCTCATAAAAATACTACACTAATCTTAATATGAGACATACATAATATAGACCTCTTAGACACTACAAATTCAACAGCCGCTTATCTAGATTTACTAAACTCATTAGATTTTCTTCAGCTTATCAACCGACCCACCAGACCTGAAACCTATACCTACATTGATCATATTATATTTATTAAAGATAACCATAAACACTACAATAGTACAATATACAAGCCACTGTTTTAGACTCTCTTACTACCCGATAATTCTACGATTAGACAATAAAACTACACAAGGGAAAAAAATGTCAAATCTAAATACTTACAAATACGTTGATTTTAACAAACAAATCAGTATCAAACATAACTAATGTCTAATTGTAATGAAATTAAATTAGCTAAAACAGGCAAACAGCAGAAGACAAAATAACACCACTTAAGTCAATAATTCAAAATAACATAAAAAAAACTGTACTTCTGTAAGACGCAAAAATAAAAACCGACTAAAACATTGGATCACTACTGGCATTATACAATCAATAAAAAAAATACACAAACTACATACCTGCTTAAACTAAACAACTACAGTCATTCAATACAGCTCTAATTGATAATTATAAATATTATTACAGGGAAGCAATCTCAAAAAACAGCAAAAACATAAAAAAGCTATGGTCAATAGTTAAAGATATAACAACCCATACTCGACACAAAACACCTAATTATAATACAAACATTAAGGCCCTTGTGGGGTATGGCCCAACAGTTCTTCTTAATAATATTATGTTATAATAATATAGATAATAAACAAATTTTAAAATTGATAATTTATGTATTTAAATTTTAAGTATAAGGTATATGTACTCATGAACAAATGTAATCAGAGCAAAATCTTCGTGCCTGAATAAATTATTCAGAATAGGCAGCCGATAAAAATAAATATATAGATTAAATATGCAATACACGCACTTGTGAATGATATAAATTATTTGACTGTTTGAGTCGACTTGTCACTAATGGTGTAATATAATAAACTTTGACTATAGATTGCTTCGTAGCCCATAGAAGTATATGAGCTGTTCGAGCTATATACTTACTATAAATAAATATTATTATACTAATATATACATGTTAAGGCCCCTGTAAATGTGTCATTTTTAAGGAGTCGTGTTTAGGCAATTATTTCGTTCATGCGATCATTGATCGTCTTGGTGTGTGTAGTAAATGATCATTAGTGTGAGTATACTCTCCTACTATCACCCACGATCCACATCAATTTACACTTCATTGTTATTTCTTATCTGGTTTATTGTTGCATGCACGCACATGCACAAGTCATTTAAAGTCATTAGTAAACCAATTTATGGACATGAAATAGGCGTCGCAATGACAAAAATGAAGGTACTTCTAGAGGTTCGATTTAAAAAATTTAATGATTTTTGTGTTGGTAAACAAGTTTACTTTATATCAGTCGGAGAACTTTTTTAATTTTAGCAAATTCTAGACAAGATTAAATATTTTACATTTTATAAATTTATAAATTTTTGATATTCAATATGTTAAAAAATATCTAAAATATAAAAAATATGCTCCAACCAATGCAAAGTAGACTTGTCGACCAATTAAAACATTTTTACATTTTTCAAATCGAACCACTAGACGTACTTTAATTTTTGTCTGTTGCTAAGATCGTTTTGATGAAAAATTAATAGGGTTTGCAGGGACCTTAGTATTCGGTGTATAGTGTTCAAAATTTATCTTAACTTTTCTGTTTCCCAGAATAAAAATTCTGATTCGCAGCACTGTTATCAGGTAGTCAATCTACCTGCGGTAGATTGCGGACCCCGTACTGTTTGTATGCAAGTGTATGATTTAACTCTAAAGTATCAAAGTTATACCAAGTATGTCACTGAACTTCTCCTAAACGGCTGAACTAATTGTGAATGCCGAGTCTGTCGACCAATATTTCCTCCTCGTCCACGAAAATGTGACATTGTTTTATGTACGTAACTTATATGTGAGTATAATACGTTCAATATTTACGTAATTGCAATACATATACCTAATATCAAAACACAGCGTACAAAAAAACTAAATGCATTGAATGAATACACTGATTTCACGACAACCAATAATTATTATTATAATACCCATGGCAACCATTTATAAACAAAAATTTCTACCGTAAATCTCTAAATCCCCGTTTGAGCACATCCCCTGGTTGGAACTAGGGGGATGATTTGTGAATCTAAACCATCAGGGGCGTCACCCAAACGCATACAAAAAAATTCATTCAAATCATTCCAACCATTTAGAAGGAGTTTAATCACAACACACGTACAGTAGAGTTATATATATATAAAGATAATAATATTAAGCTACACGCATCGTTTCAAATCGCTTTCTCGTCGCCACTCACCACTGTTAGGTTTCTGGATCACCGTGATTGGAAACATAAGGTAAAATGTAAAACACCGTTATTTTAAACATTTTATTGTTACTTGAAAAACAAAACGAACTGACCGCGTTCGCGTAAGCTAATATACAAAAAAGGTGGGTAAGTGAATGCAAGGTTAGGTTAGGTATAGCTGGGCAAGTTAATGATATTTTTTAACTGAGTTAAGTTAGGTTAAACTAAAATCTAAATCAAGTTAATAGTTAATTAAAAATGTTCTATCAATTGAACTGAGTTAAAAGTTAACCAAAATTTAATATTAACTTTTTAACTCAAGTTAAGTTACTTAAAAAAAAATTTCTTGTTTTCATCTAGGTAAAATTAAAACAATCGGTACCTAAAATTGTTCATATTATTAGACCAAAGAACTATTATTATTTTATTTTCCAAAAGAATTAGGTAACAGTCCACACATTTATTAGCATATTTTTAAAATGTGTACCATCAATTTGCGCGTCCACGCCGCCGGAAATCGGAATGCTGGTTATCGGCGAAAACGTCGAATTAATAATAAATTATCCAAAAATAAACGTGGTACTACTAAGAACCGTATACTGTCCACGCTACCTTCTATACAATTATTAATTCGTAATAAGTATAATATAATAATAATATATAAAATAGTTTATAAAAATAGGAATATAACTGGCGACGATAGCGAAAAATAACGGGCATTGATAATATTCGTAATTTAATAATATTATAGGTATGTATTTATATTTTATACGAATATGAAAACATATTCCATAATAATTAAAATTGAAATTAACTTAACTTGTTTAAATGTAAAATTAACTCGAGTTTATTTAAAGTTAATTCAAACATTCCTTAAGTTAATAATTAAGTTAATAATCATAAAAAAATTAACTTATTAAGTTAAAAAGTTAAACTAACTTAACTTTAACTTATAAACTCGTTAATGCCCAGCCTTGGTAAAATGTGTACAAATTATTATGTTATGCGTTTGTAAGACAAATTATGTTTGATATTCGTAATTATGTCCGTAATCCGTACGCATAGTCAATTTGTGTGTCACGTAATATATAGTTTAACATTTATTATGAGACACATCACATAAATTGACTATGTATACGGGCATTATAGTTAATTTATTGATACAATTAAAAATAACATTCTTATTGTATTAAATGTTGTCATCAAAAAAAACTGATGAAAATGTTGTTTTAAACTTAAATAATATAACATTTTTGGATTAATTATTATTATACTTTATTATATAATTAATTAACGCAAAACAAAATACCAAGTTACTATTAAAATCAATAAATTTCTATCTATTTGAAAAATAATTGTACTTTATAATACTATTAGTAACCAAAAAAAACTCTAATCATGCGTGAACTACTCATAGTTTGCTATGCGCCCCCAAACATTGCGCATGTGAGGGCTTCTATATAATTTTCTGACTGCCAAACGACGAACATCGCTTCTTGGCCTAATGGCTAAGAGCAAGTGTAGAATCTGTTCTTATCAGCTTAACATCTGGTACACCACCTATACGGTGGTTCAAATGTTAAACTAATTTTTTCGAAATTGGTGGAGAATAGGAGCTTGCTCCTGCTCCGCCGCGGGTTGGCCTGGAGTTGCACTGCTTCCAGGATCGACCCATAAATTTTAACTTAATCACTCTTCATTGCAATAAGTGAGAGATATCTTTCTTATTTTGAAATTAAAAAACTTTAATTTTGACTCCATTATTAACAACTAATATTACATTAAATGTTGGGCGCCCGAAGGAGTAAACCTGGTTTATATTTAATTAAAACAAAAAATAAAAAAAATATTACGGACATTTGTAGTCTTACACTCTTACTGCGAGTGCTGAAATTCATAACATACCTACGAAATGGTAGCCAGTTCACGTTTGATTTTGTTAATTAAAAAATTGGAGTGAATTTCGATCTATTATAAAACTTGATGGTAAAAGATATTACCTACATTCTGCGTTTGTTGTATGGGGGTTTTTTACAATAATTCAGTTATTAAGCAAGTTATGAGTATTTTTACTCTACGAAAAACCTGCTAAAAAATTTAACCATCGTAAAAATCACAGGTATAATGTTCTTACTATCAAGTTCTATTCTAGTTTTTAAACGAACGAAGTTAAACGTGATCTGATGAGCGTAAATTTGGTATGTTAGTATGTTACGCCCTTGTAAGACGGAGATAACACAAAATGCCTGTGTAACGTAGCCTCTACTACTCGTCTTGACACAGAATAGACAATATATCTATACCGTAGTTATCGATCAAATTTAAAGGTATGAATATCATCGTCTATTTATCTCATAAGACACAATATAATCCCCTTTAAGGCTTTTATTGATATTTTATTTTATTTTAAAGTGAGTTATAACTTATTAATTATCATAATATATTATACACTATACCGTGATTATAAAGTTATAGGTGACTACATATGGGATGTTAATAATCTAAAATTACCAAAAAAATATGCTTAAATGCCCAAAAAATATAGAAATTACCTAAACTAAAATAAAAAATATTCGTAAACAACGTTTAACAGACATTTAAATTTTAAGTTTAATTTACAGTAAAAAAATATATAGGTAAAGTTATTAAAAATGAATAAAAATATAAAATATAAATAAAAAATGTCAGTTTTCATTGTTTGTCAAACACTCAAGTTCAAACCCATACCAATAATAAAAATATATTTTTGGACAAATTTTTTTTTTCAATTAATAATTCTAGAAAAATACCCCACACTGTATAAGAACTACAAAAAAGAACCTAAAAGTATAATCTATAGAGCATGAACCAAATTTTTTGCATTTCATAAGATTAAAGGAAATAAATGCAAAAGTTATCAATTTTCTATTTCTAGTTATAACTATATAAGATACATAATACAATTTTAAAATGCTCATAAATCACATTTAAATATTTAATTTGAGTTTAACTACCAACAATAACCTAGGGATGCAGTAGAAAATATAAAATTACTTTTCAAATTTGATAGTAAAAAGGACAGAAACAATTCATTTGGATTATGAGAAAATAAAAAAATCATTAACACTTATCGATTGTCAACAGGTTAGGCATCGGACATTGGACGGTAATGGAAGTGTCGCCGTCATTTTGAACTTTTAAAATAGAATCTGTGATGAAACCACAGAATAGATTATTATTTAAATATAATACAAATTATAATATAATAAATAATGTTATCATACTACCATAGAGTGAGAAATCTATTCTGTGATATTGGATTTCCTCCGCACACCGGACGATAACCTAATGTTTATCAGCTGTTATCAATTCTGGTAAGCTGACGACCACACCAGCGGTATTCACCACAGGCCAATGGTATAACCTGAAAAATCGTGTTTTGTTGTTATTAATTATTAAGGATCTGTGATCCGTCTGGTCTCCAATATTTATATTACTTTTTGACATCGTTCGCAGACTTCATCCGTATACATCCGACTTAAGGTAAGACTAATAATTAATTTAAATATTAAATCGTAATCTCTATTCACCGTTTCAATATATTTTTCTGTACATATTTTCATTTTTCATAGACGGACAATTTTACGTTGCTGTCACTCTTACAGTTTTTAGTATTATTGTCGTTTGTGTTTGTTGATAAATATTTTGAACTTATATTACAGATTCTGAACAATGGCTCCTCGTTATGAGCTTGCGGTTGGTATGAAACGTGGTCACAAGACCACAAAAATCGAGAGGGTCGGTAGAGTCAGTGGTAAAGAACTGTCAGCCAAAAGCGAAAAGCTCAGACAATCCCGCACTAAAGGCGTAAGTAACATATTATAAATTATACTGTATACTAAAATAAGTTAGTATTTTCTTTTTACCATCTTGAATACTTAGTTTAATAGTATGTCCACGAATTCACATAATTAATGTTTAATTCACATTTGTAATCGACAAATGAAACTGGAGCGGAAACTTATGATAAACGATTAATTTTTTTTATCAAGAAGTGTAACTAGTATCTATGATACATTTGGTTAAACTACCTAATATCTTGCAGATATTTGTTTGCTTAAAATTATCTGTAATCTGATTAAATTTAATACTTCCTAATTGTACTCTACAAATTAAAAATTTTTAACAATTCCCCCTGTTGAAGATCAATTTTTGCTAAACATATTATATTTAATGTACCTAATATTGGTTTAAATTCTATATAAGCTAAAAACAACCCCCTTAGCAAATAGTCATGTTATAATCTATATTTCTAGTTTCATACTTCATTGCATTTGTTACGTTGAAATCCAATAGCTTAAAAGAATAATTAGATAAGTAGTGCGCTGATAAAAGTGTAAATTAATTTGGCAATATTTTGATTATTACACTACCTATTTTATTGAAGACAATGCTCTGACTTTGTAATGTTTATGTTATCAAAATATGAAGATTGACGTTTGAAAAATATCTGTAGAATCCATTTATTCATTAGTCAATACAGAATTCAGTTTACCATTATACTAAAATAATTTGTTTCTGCTAACATCTCAAATTACAATGCATAATAAGTAGCTACAAGTCCTAGATAAGAAATTACTTCATTTTAATTTTTTCCTTGAGACAAATTAATTAATTATTTTATTAAATATTAACATAAAAAATAGATAAATGCCATGTTTCACATTCCTATAACCAAAGTAGAATATAATTTAATTTCAATTATGACCTAGTCTTATATTAAATTCTTTGATAGTTTAAGCTGTATATTTATATCTGTTTTTCTTTTCATAGCGTTTGACCAAGCACAACAAGTTCATCAGAGATGTTGTAAGGGAAGTTATGGGTCATGCACCATTTGAAAAGAGAGCTATGGAATTGTTGAAGGTATCCAAAGACAAACGTGCATTGAAATTCTTGAAACGACGAGTAAGCTTATATTTCATCTATTTACCTACTTACTAAATTATTTTTAGTTTATTGAATATACCTAATACGCTTATATTTTTATTTTTAGTTGGGAACACACATTCGCGCCAAGAGGAAGCGTGAAGAACTCAGCAACATTTTATTGCAAATGAGAAAGGCACAAGCTACCCACACAAAATAATTTCAAAGCTTTATAATGTCTTTGTTTGATATGTAATAAAAATGTTGACTGCTAAGAAATCTACATTTTCGATGAATTCTTAATTTTGTTTTTAATTGTATTAAACTCCATAATAACGTTAACATAAGGTGTTGTTAATGCAATCGTATGCAACGAATATATATCTCAAGTATAGAATACATCTATGAGTATATTATTCTTGCTACATTTTACTTGGTTATATTAATGTCAACTTCAGGGGGCCTATGAGTGCTCAGGTTACCCCCTGTCGTCTAAGCCACTAATAAAATAGATTTGTATTCAAAATTACATAATCTAAAATGGAAAGGTTAACCATGTTTTTTACAATGTGTGGATAATGTGTTTCTTTTAATTTTTTTTTTTGTTTCTGTCTTCTCTGTATTTGGGACAGTACAACTGCTTTGATTTTCTACAACAGTAACTCGATCGATAGGAAAGTGAATCTAGTTCGTTCATTCAGTTGTTCAAAATTTAAAATTCCAATAGTTTTAAAAGCACAGGGAAAAACAATAAAAATTAAGGCAAAATGTTTGTTGTAACTCTACATGAGAATTAAGATAAGATATATCTTAATTTGTGTTATAGACTGAAAGTTTATATGGGCATTTTATATTCACGATAAAATTTTCAAAATAATTAGAATTGTTTTAACTGGTTTATTTAAGTTTTTTTCTATAAATATCAATAACATTTTAAAGCTTGAATATTTAATACATATGGTTACAATGGCAGTTAAAAAATATTAAAAATACATATAAATCACAATAATTATTTTAAGTTGGAAATTCATAAAAAAAATTATTTCTCATTCTAACATTAGAAAATTTAATACAAGTTTCCTTCCTCATAAGTATGTCTACTTTTATCACAAAAAAAAATGTCAAATTAAATTTTTAGATCATTGGATATTTTCTCGATTTCTCATGTAAGCATGTAGCAATTTTATTATTTTGTTGAAATTCAAACACGAATAACTAGATACTTAAAATTTACACCATATAACATCTTATCAATTCCCATACTTTATAAGATGTTTTAAACTGTTTACGGACATTTTAAATTAAAAATTCCTTTTTTTGCTTCAACTGTTAATAAAATTTTCTTTGAAGGGTCTAAAAGCGTGAAAATTTAATACAAGCGCTAAGCTCCTGCTATATTTTTATTATAACAATTAGAGTTTTTGAAATACATTTAGGTAGGCGCATTTCTTGGCATTCAAAGTTCGAACTGTGGAAAAATTTGTCAAATTTAAAATTTAAAAAGGTGGGTAAGTGGATGTCGCTCTGCTGAACAGTAGGTTGCAAGTGGGTCACTGTAATGGATGGTGTTAAATTTGAATTTAATGATATAATATCATTGTATAATAAAAACGATTCTGAGCGAAAATGGCCGGTCAGCTTATGATATTACTAAGCATATTTGATGATATTATTGTGAATAAAGTAATTTATATATTTACTTATTTCCGTAGACCCTTGTTTTAAATTTTCAATCCTTAGCTATAAGAGTTGAACATTTTATATATTTTTAACTACAAAATAATTATTAAATTTTATCAAAATTTGAACTTTAAATGATTAGTTTTAAAATTAAAAGTTGTAAAAATATGAATTTCAAACGCTCATAAAAATGTTATTTGATTTGCTTGTAGACTTTTTTTTTTGATAAAGGTAGACAAACTTATGAATAATCTTATATTAATTACATTTTTAAATCTTAGATTTTAAAAGAAAAATTTTTATGGATTCTCAACTCAAAATAATTTGCTAATTTTCATGATTATTCCGTATTTTGTCAATATTTGAACCTTAAATGCTTACAAATAAAAACTGTGACTAAGGATTTTTTATATTTTTCAAATATCATTGTAACAATATAGTAGGAGCCTTGTATTAAATTTTCAAGCTCTTTTACCCAACAAATAAAGTTTTATTGACATTCATATAAAAGAAGACTAATAAAATTTGAAACGGAAAATATTCCTAAACAGTTCAAAACAAATCAAAATATTTTGAAAATTTTATCATGTGTAGAAAATGCAAATATAAACAACCAGTGAAAATTTCATGTATAGGTACATTTGTTTTAGAGTTACACCAAAAACCCAAAATCGATTTTTTCGAAAACAGATTTTGCGTAAAAATTTCTGTTTTTCCTTAATTTTTCTTTTGTTTTTCATGACGCTTTTGAAAACTATTGAAAATTTGAAAATTTGACCTCCTGAATGCACCAACTAAATTCACTTTCCCATTAGGTAGTCACAAAAATAAAAAACACATCATTGTACAATCAATACATTCATCGGAGGCCCTCAGAATCTAAAATGTATAAAATACTTAGTTTTTATAGCCAAGGATAGAAAATTTAAAACAAAGTTCCATGTAAATAGGTAAATAAATTACTTCAATCATAAAAATATCATCAAATATCCTTCGTAATATAATAGCCTGACTGACTGTCTTCGCTCAGAATCATTTTTTTTCTTTTTACAATGATATATCATTGAATTCAAATTTAACACCATCCATTACAGACTACATTGATCCAATTGTAACCTACTGTACAGCACAGCAACACCTACTTGCCCGCCTTCTTTTTTTAGTACCCCTGTTAAAATCTGGATCTGTGCCTAGTAAATTTTATTCTATTGTTTTAAATTACAAATTTGTGTTTGTAATCAATACCATCCCACAACATATGTTTTTAAATTCAAATTGAAAAACTTGATAACACTAAAAGTAATACAAATATGAAATAACCTAAGTCAAGATATCTCCAAAAAAGAAAATTACAACAAATTTTTTTTCATACTTCTCAATCAGAGTACTCCACTCCACAGATTTATTGAAAATATATATTGAAATCCAAATGTTTTCAAAAAGAATAGCCTTTCAACTAGTTTAATGATGGAATTTATAAAATATAGTTTGTAATTGTTTTGAGAATTATAACAAAATAATATACTTTGAGTACTCTATATCAAAAAAACAATATTCTTCAACATGCTGCGTTCAAATAGATTGATCGCCATGGTAGATAAATGTTTTTGGTTATGACTAAAGCGCGGATTTTTGTGCATGAAAAAACTTTAAATTGTGCAACATGGAAAAATTTAACAATTTAGTAGCTTATAAATTTACGACTCAAAAATGATTTGAAACAAATTAAGTAACTAAATTATAATTTTTTTATCTACTTCATAAACAAAATTGTTTTGATTTATAATTTGATATTAAAATGGATAATCATTTAGTGGCTACAAAATATATTATTATATTTTCCTTGACAATATATCCTTTTATACATTTTTTTTTTTAATTTTAAGTCATTATGCAGTACATAATATTAATGAATTTTGTCAAAATATGCAGTTATGTGCAAAAAATCTCCAATAGTCTTAAACTTATAGAATTTGTAAAGATTACTGACAAAAATATGTGATTGCATAAGAATCCAGTTATGATGAATTTTTACAATCATTGCAACTTCATAACATATTCTTTAAAAGTACCTATAATTGACATTTACCATACAACAGTTTAGATGAAATATTTAAATTAAAAAAAACTTTTTTTTTTTTAAAGAAAAATGTATTTAATAAAAATTATCAAAACATTGTAATCACATGGTAAAATGTATATAAAAATATTTTTTAAAAAATTGGTAATTCCAAATTAATGAAAAAAAAATGTTAAAAAATGATACTTTATCTGCTAGTTTCATTTTAAATACAGTACAAAACTATAAAAATACAAAAATAAGTTAAATAATGGATAATAACTAATTAGTTACAAATAAATAGTTTCACAGCATAGAATATAGTTAATTTATATAACATTATATATATATATATATATTATAGTTAAATCTAGTTATTATTATTTATTAAAAATAATTCGTTTTTTTTAATACTGAAATATCACAATTGATAAACAAAAATAAATGCATACAATTACCTATTACTCATTTAACATAAATAATAATTGAATGATCACATTTTTTAGCATTTTAAACTAATATTACTTCAAATAGTTTTAAATTAAATTTAAATGCAATCTAATTATAAAAAACAGAATCATCTATTTTAAATTGCATAATGGTTGGCCCAACTAACAGATCTGAATATGCGCAATTATAATTGACTTAGTAAAATTATATAAATAAATTAATACATACATTTGATTTGTCTTTTTTAAACGGCTATGTACCTTGTAAAAGTTTAAATGTTCATTATGTATTATTACATAAAATAAATAAATTTAGCATAGATTAAATATGAACTATATTTAATCTATGATACTAGTAACTAAAATATTAAAGAGATTTCTTCAATATTCTTATATACATGTAAATGTGTTAAAATATTTTATATATTTATAGATATTAATGTTATGTCATATATCAGAGTTGTTTATCAGCAAATTACTAGTATCCAGAGCAGAATCTGGGACTTGGAATGTAGATCCTTGAAACCCGAGTGAAGCTTCAAATAACTACAAATAATATTACATTTTAAATAAAAGATTAGGTAATGTAAAAATAAAATATTTGATCCTAATAAAAATAAAAAGGTTTAATAAAGAGTTTTATAAACAGTAATAGTAGGTAATTGTAATTAAAATTAAATCAATTTGCTAACAGTTAGCCATCAATAATGAACCAGTGTTATACTAGAATTTTGACCGGAAGTGATTAAAATATAACTTGGGTCTCCTTCACTCACCTCATGGACGAGTGATGAGGTTCCTTAAATTTTTTTATTTTATTTAATTCTAACTTGATAATTGTATTGTTATTTAATGATAATAGCATAAAGAAAAAACAAAGCACATAATCCAAGGTAGGGGGAAGGGGGATGGGTGCAAATCAAATACCCCACTATACTATCCCTGTTTGGAAATTTTTGAAATTGCCCAATGCCCATTGATAATAATCTCATGTACAGAGGACACGTGTACTAATCTGAAAGGAACGTCGGGACATGATCGACCAGGACCATTGGTTGAAAGCGTTTATTGTTACTGTATATTATTATAGATTAAATAACACTAGTGTTATGTAGTTTATGATGTTATAAAGTTGAGTTTAACTCTGTGAGTTGAGAACACTTTAGACCAAACTATTTGTGTATTAAAAAGTGTAAGATAACTGTCAAACACGTAAATAAATGCTTATCAGTATACGTCCTAAACTCTAGAAGGAATGATAAAAACACTGTGAACCAATCTATTTGAGTTGGTCCAGATTCAATATTGTAAGTACTGAATATTAATATATGAATATATTACTTGTTGACTATGAGAAGTAGCCCCATCGGGAGGCAACGGTAAGACAGATCCTCCCAAAGTAGCATATTCGCCAGGCGTCATCGTCAATAAAGTATTTATAGAGCCACGGCGAGAAGGACGCCGTATTGTTGCATAAGTATTATCTCCCTACAATAATATTTATAGTAATTAATAACATTAATCAATGTTGAATATCAAAAAAAAGTCTAATATACCACAATATTATCTTGGCTTATTGGCATTTCTTTATTTTCTAGATCACAAAAAACTTGCATAGTTAATTCTTGTTCTTCATATAACTTTAATTTTCTGAAATAATATCAATAAATAAACTAGTTAATAATGGTAGTTATGCATTAAATTTAGATACTGAGCTGAGGTTTCACAGTCATATTTCTTTTTCTGTAACACTTTTTGGGGTAAAAACATATCAAAGAATTGCATTCAGCACCTCTAAAATATTAATCGAACACCAAATGTACAGGTTAAATGTTACTTAGTACACCCTGATAAATAATATTTTTAATAAAATGCTTACAGGAATTTATTGTCTCTGTCTTACAAATGCGTAACATACCAAATTTATGCTCAGCAGATCACGTTTAGCTCCTTTAGCTTAAAAATTAGAGTGAACCGAACAGAAAAGAAAATTATCTGTGGTTTTATGTGGTTTTTTTAATGATAGTTCAATTTTTTAGCAGACTGGGTGTATATAGCATAAATTAAAAATACCCACGTACAAACACAGATAATATTTTTACTATTAAATTTCATAATAGGTCGATTCACTTCCATTTTTAAACTAACAAAGCTAAAAGTGATCTGATGAGCGCAAATTGGCTATGTTACGCTCTTGTAAGAGAGAGCAATGGAGATAACAAATGCCTGCGTAACGTCACTGAATAGATAAATGGTAACGTCCTTTTAAAATAAAACTGTATTAAATTACTTTTCAATTATAATACTTTATCATTGCTTTCAAGTTTGAGATACCTGACTACTTATCAATTTCTTATATTTTTCTTTTTTTATTATAGACTTATTGTATTTAATTGAAAATATAATGAATTATTATTTTAAATCAATACTATCTTACTGTTCAATCCAAAGAGGATTTTCGGTAGTACTGAGATCATCAATCACGGCTTTCTTTATCAATATATCATTTTTTATTGAATTATTGTCCAAATCCGAAAACATCCTGATAAAATATATATATATAATTAAAATTAATTATTATAATGATATGCTTAATGTTATAAAATAATTTTTAAAATTGATTTACCAATGTCTGAAGCAACAACAAATTATTAATACACCAATACATCCAACTGTCAATACCACTAATAAAGCTACCAAAGCAGCTATAGTAGGTTCAAATGATTCATTTTGAGTAACGACCAAGGCAGGCTAAAACAAAATAAATATTTCATAATTTTAATACAATGTATTATGAGGTTTAAGATATCTATCAATCACTACTATGTTAAGTTAAGATTTATATAGTAATTATTAATGAATTAAATAAATTAAATTAAATTCTTTGATGATTATTAAAACATTTTTTATTAAGAGAATTATGATCACAAAATTAAAATATTCAACTCAATTTATGCAGTGATTAATAATAATGGTTAGCTGCAATTAACATATTTCATACATACCACAACATTTTCAATAGCAAAATTATGATAATAGTCTTTCAAATAGTCATATTTATCATCAATGATAGTTAGGACTTCCCAACTAGACATTATATCATTTCTTGTTGGATCAACTAAGTGTAAGTACACATCACTCCAATCCGGTTGAATATAACCATACAGGTTAACATGGTAACGAACATCGTCCAATACAACAATCATATTAGTCACATTTGCTAAACTAGAGAGTATTTGTTCTCGACCTTCATTAACAGTTTGTGGGGCACGTGACACTATTAACTTTACTAGTTGGTGGGTTTCATACACCCATACCTAAAAAATTGTAATTTCCATTTAGAATAGTCATTTAGATTTGATAAGTGTTGTTAAATTACAGTGGCTATTGTTGATGCAACTCTATGGGGAGGTGCGCTTTCTTTGGCAGCTATTTGTAAGTCAAAACGTCCTTGATTATACTCCGCTAAGAATGCAGCTGTAGAAATACGGCCGGATTGATCGATTGAAAAAGGATCTTTTAGTGAAGATGACCATGTTAAATTATTTAATCCCGGTCTAAATAATTGTGTATTCTCTATAGAGTATACAACTGTACTGTTTTCTTCGTAGTCCAGATCAATTGATGTTACTTGAAGTACAACATCTCCAACTTTGGCCATAGTATTTACTCCTGAATATTAAATATTTTATATTTTATGTATCCCCATACACACATATTTTGACTAATTAATTTAGTAATTGTTTAAATTTATAATATTCAATAAAAATTGTTGATACACAGTAGAAGTTATTTATTAAACATGAATTAATGCATTTCAAATTTTAAAATAAAAATCTTTTTAGTAAACAAATCAACTAGATTTACATACATTTTTATCATATTATTATAATGCAATGTAATATAGTAAATTTAAAAGTAAAAATTTTGAACATAGTGAAAAGGATTCATTATTTTCTTATTGATATGTAAGCTTAACCTTGTATATCTATAACTTAAAAAAAAAACTAAAATGTTTTTAAATTTAAATGAATACATGGAAAATAAAAATAAAAATTTGATGAAAAAAATATCAACTTAAAGGAATGATGTTCAAATATTATTTTAATTATAACTCAATAAGTATTTGAGAACAATAAGGTAAAATCAACATTTACTGACCTGCATAATAATGACTAGTTTGAAATACTGGGGCATTGTCATTTTCATCTGTTACCAAAATTAATACTTTAGCCACACTATAATCCTCTTCTTCTCCAACCTGTTAAGGAAATAATATAATGAATAGATTAATAATATTATTTATATAATTAATAGATTTAGTTAAATAGATACATAGTAAAATTGATTGAAATGATATAGGCCAAGACCCCAATGATATAATTAAAATATAAGTACATAATATAGTTACATTTTTTTGTTGATAACTGATATCATTTGAAGCTTTGACAATAATTTGATATGAACTCTGTTTTTCTCGATCTAATGTATCATTTGCATAAATAGTTCCATCAAGGCGGTCAACAATAAATGGAACTGATATATTTGATACTAAATAATAATAAATACGTGCATTTTCACCTTGATCTAAATCAGTTGCTTTAACTTGACCTAAAAAATATTTGAACAATACAACTTAATAATATTACCTATTGCTATTAATGAACAACCATTGTAGTTTATTTTAATATTTTAAAAGTGAACTTTTATATAATAATAAAATTTTTAAAATCAATGTAAACATATTACCAATCTTGTATTGAGGTCTATTATTTTCTTTGATATAAAATGTATACAGTGGTTTATGATCATTATATACAGGAAATCGAGGCATATTATCATTAACATCAATTAAATTGACTGTGAGAAGCTTCAAAGATTCATGCCATGTTGGTGATCCTTGATCACGTGCTACTAATACCAACTAAATAAATAAGTTTTATTATAAATATTGACATTTTTTTTAAATTTAAGATAGAAGGAGATATATTAGTTAATAATTATAATTTAATAAATGTATTATGTACTTGATAAGATGATTTAGTTTCATAATCGAGTAAGATTTGAGTTTTTATCTGTCCTGTTTCTGTATTTATAGTAAATGCATCAGTTTGTTGTGCATTTGAATTGGCAACTTTGAAAAAATAAGTCACCCTGCCATTTTCTCCAAAATCTTTATCTTCAGCACAAACTGTTAAAATTGAGGTCCCAACACTAACATCCTTAAATTAACAGTGACCATTTTAATTTTTTGAAACAATGTTAAATTATAATAGTATACAATGAGACCCGTGAAGAAGTGATCGGCCAGTGTTGTATGATAGTATAGCTCATTATGAAAAAACCCTCTCTAAAGGGGAGTTCTAACTTTTTATTTTTTTTAGATATGTGCAATTTAACTTTTTTGAAAACAAAATCAAATTTACCACTTATTTGCTGATATACCTTCAAAACTTTTCAACTTTTTATTGTAATTTTTTTTTTATTTCAAAGCTATTGTGTTGTGCTAAAACTAACATATATAATCAAACAAGAAATGCCCAAACTATTTTTATAAAAATAAAAAGTGAAAAAGTTGGCAAAAATTAACATTTTTAAAAGGAAACAGAGTATAACTCTAAATAAGGCGGTATTTACTTTTTATTTTATTCTACAGAATTCTAATTTTTTTAATTTAATAAAAATAATTTGAACATTTCTGGTTTGATTGTATATTGTTAGTTGATAGCACAGTAACAGCTTTAAAATAAAAATTTGAAAATTTTTAAAGATACATCAGAAAATGTGTGATAGGTTCGGTTTATTTAAAAAAAAAATTGAATTGACCATAACTAAAAAAGTTAGACCCACCCTTTAAAGGGATTTTTTCATAGCTTAAGGTATATACTTATTATGCCAGCCAGTCACTTCTTCACAGAATTGTATAATCCTAGCGACGAAAAAATATATTTCAATGTTATATAATCAGATGAACTTACTTCTGGGATAGATAGTGTGGAATTATTGGTTGACGGATGAACAAATGTTGGTTGATTCTGATTAACATCTAATACAGTAATGTTAATATTTGCTTGATCCCGAAAGACACCATCAAAAACATCAACTTTGATCAAATATACACCTTTTTTACCATTCAGGGGCATAGCTGAATATAAAAATCCAGAGTCCTTATCAAGGGTAAATAAATCTAAAATCAATTCATAAATAGGTTAATTAGTAATTAAATTCATAAATATTGTTTATTATATTTCTACAAACCTTTATTCCCTGATATAATAGAGTATTTCAATTTTGAATTCAGATCTTTGTCAATGGCTTTCAATTGCATAAGAGGTGTTGTAGGAGTTGAGACAATAATAGACAATGAATAATCTTTTGGGTCGAATTGTGGTGGATTATCATTCACATCAATTAGTTTAATAAATAGCTAAAAATAAAATAATCAGCATATACATAATTTGTATTTATCAACTTTACTAGATATTTAATGCCTCAAGTTAGAAGCAATAAGTAATGCAAATTGTGGGGTCTATTATTAAAGAAGACTTTACTATATTTAATTGTTTTTATTATTTTACTATAAAATTATTTACCAATGCTACTGCAGTTTTTGTCAAACCAAGAGGAGCTTCATCTTTAGCTTGAATTGTTAACATAAATTCTGATGTTACTTCACGGTCAAGAAAACTAGAATCATTAACTTTTACAATTCCTGTGTCTTGATCTATAATAAAACCATATTTATTGCCAATGATGGAGTAACGAACTAGTCCAAACAATCCTTTATCAGCATCAGTAGCGATTACAATTGTCACAAAAGTTCCAACTGGTGCATTTTCTTCTATTTCTGCTTTATACTCAGTCTGAAAAAGTAGAACATTAATAAAGTAGTACATCAATATTTTTTACAGTAAATAATTAAATTCATTTTGCTGTAGTATACTAGTTAAGAATTAGTAATCACTAGCGTTTGAAAACTATATTGTGCTATGATTTATATAAATCGAATTTGGCTAGCTATGGTTTTGAACACTGCTTGTAAGTTATAAAATCAATATATTTTGAAAATATAAGCAAACTATAAAGAGTTAAGATACAAATTAATGTATTTTAACAACGCAAACAAAATAATTAGAAAACTTTTAAGTTGTAAGTGCTATTGAAAATAAAATTATCTACAACAACTTATTTAATTAACAGAACATTTCCTCAATTTCATAAACTATAGCTTGGAAATGATTAATACATTTATAATCTGAAGTAGAATAATATTAAAAAATTATGATCACAAATATTATCTTATATAAATAATTAAGAAATTATTATTGAGTACAAATTCAAAATATATAATATAAACTAATACCTGATTAAAAACGGGAGTATTATCATTTATGTTAGTAATTTTTATAAATATAGTAGCAGTAGTTGAAAGTTGAGGATGACCAGTATCATAAACAATCAAATTAATATTAATATTTTCAATGGTTTCAAAGTCAAGCTTTTGTTTAGTAAACAAAACTCCTGAAATAAAAATTACTTATATTATAACAAAATAGTGAAAATTATGACCATATTAGAGACTAATGTCTAATATGATATTATATTTATATATTTTACAATTTTTTTATAATTGGATTTTATTTACCTGATGTCCGATTAACATCAACATATGGATTATTAGGTATAATATCATAGTAATCAATTCCCGAGTCATCAGTTGCGATAAATTTCTCAATAACAGTACCAATTGGCTGTTCTTCTGAACATGATACAGTATAATACGGGTTTTCTTTAGTCCAAGGTGGCTTAAATACAGGAGGTGTATCGTTTATATCTATAATAGTCACCATTAGTGTTCCTAGAAATATCATACAAACATCTATCATTAATGAAATATAACATATTTTTTCAAGCTTAAATGAATACTTAATTTAATAAATAATACAATAAAACATTTTGAAAAGCATAATAGACATTTTTTAGAACATTGATACTATTAAAACATAAAAAAAATTTGAACATTACTAAAAATTCAAGTTTTTTTTATATTTAATATACTGTAAAACTTTTACAAAATATATTTTATTGAGTAACATTATATTTTATAAAATAACCTGTAGACTGCTGAACTTCTGGAGCTGATGTATCAGTGACTACGACTGATAGACTAACAATAGCTGCAATGTTTCTGTCAATAGGTTTGGCTATTATAACATCACCATTAGATGCTCTAATTTTGAACCAATTTTTAATATCTACATTATTATCCAATTGATTTCCATTGCTGCTAACCCCAGTGATCTCTGAGGAATCCAAAGAGTAATTTAATGCATTTTCGTCACTAGTATCTGGATCATGAGCAATAAGGCGGTATATAACTGTACCAACAGGAACATCTTCAGACACCTAAACATTTTTTCATAATATACAATTAAAGTTATTTAACTATTATCAAAATACGGCAGATCCAACAATAAACATTAATTCAATCTGTACCTCTGTTCGCTGTATTGTTGGAGTAAATTCTGGACTCTTGTTATTCACATTTATTATATTTATGAATACTGTTGTACTACCAGTTAATGCAGGCGTGCCTTTATCAATTGATAATGTTTTAATGGCATAATTTGAATGTTGATCGAAATCAAGTTTTGATGAAGTATAAATAAGTCCGGTAATATGATCAATAGCAAAATGATTAAAAGAACCTTCCTGTATGTGATATGTAAGATTTGCATTCATATCTAAATCCTCATCTATCGCCTCAACTCTAATAACACTAGAACCAATGGGTTCATTTTCATGAATAGAAACATTATAAGATTCCAATAAAAATTGTGGACTGTTGTTATTGACATCTAACACAACAATGTTCACAGTTGCTTCATCACTATAAACCCCATCACTTGCCTAGATTAAACAATTTACCAATTTTTAGCTAAGCAATCATGAATTCAAATACACATATGCAATATAGGTACTTACAATTATTAAGAGTGTTATATTATTTTTTGATCTTTGAAGTCCATTAGGAGATAAAATTAATATTTCTCCACTACTTTGATCTATTTTAAATAAATTTCTTTCATTTCCAGAAATGATAGAATATATGATTGACGATGATTTATCTGCATCAATTGCCTATAAAGAAATTATTTTGATTAATTAATTTTTAGAAACCGCAAGCATGTCTCCATCCTACAAACGTATAACACAGCAAATTGTACATTCTGAATAATCCATTTAACTCTGTTATGGTTAATACTAAAGTGAATTATCAATTATCAAATTTAGAATTAATATCATCTAGTGAATTTTATGGTATTATTTTGTAGTTAACATAAAAGAAAAAAACTTTGACTATTTCATTATAATATTATTAATTAATGTAATCATTTAATTTATTTAGATTAATGGAAAAAAAATGTATATATAAATACATTACTTAATGTGTATCTTACTTGAACAATAAGAGGAGGTTCAAATGTTGTTACTCCTTCATCAATGAGGCTTGTATATGAGTGTTGAATGAAAATTGGTGGATTATCATTACTGTCAGTTACGATAACCATTATTGTTACTGAATTTGACTGTCCGTTACCATTGTCATCAGTTGCTATATAAGTTAAGTAATAATTTGATTGTGTTTCATAATCCAGACATGGTGCTTTTCCGACATTTGAACAAAGTGCAACAGATATTATACCAGTGTTCTTGTCTACATTAAACCTAAAATGAATATGGTTTATAATAAGAAATTTAAAAAATTATTTTTATTGAAGCATAATAATTCAATTAGTCTTAAAATAGAAATGGTAAAAATTCTTTGAATAAAATTAATAGAAGATTCAAAATATTTCATAAAATATTTACTTATCAGCCGAAGGTCCACTTAATTTATAAACAATATTTGGATTACTATCTCTATCAGTTGCTTTAACTACTCCTATTATAGTTCCAGGTGTAGCTGTTTCATTTACTGTAAGAGTATAGGCGTTGTTGTCAAATTCTGGGGGGTTATCGTTAACATCTGTCACTTGAATTGTAAGTGTAGCTGTTGAAGTTAAATCATATTTTTCACTTGGTTCACTTGCTATTACCTATTTTATCATAAGAAACAAAATAGATTTATAAATTCTTGAATTGATATTTATTTAATTTATTAATATAAAACTCTATTACCAAAACAATAAACTTCCTCTGATTAGGATCTTCATAGTCTAATTTTACATTATTTGCTAATTTTATTCCAACATCTATTGAACCAATAGCTTTGGTTGGTTCTATTACAAATAATTTTGACTCGTCGTGCAACCGCAATGAAAATTCTGAATTTGCACCCTAGGGAAAAAATGTCTTGAAATACTTGAACGTTTTACAAATATTAGGTATATTCTTACTATATCCGAGTCCGTAACACTCATGTTTAGGTTGGGTAAAGGAGTGCCGGGAGCTATATTCTCAGGTATTAATATAAAATAGTCACGCTTATTAAAAACTGGTGGTTCATCATTAACATCTTGAACAGTTATTGTAATAATAGCAGTGGATGAACTTAATTTGTCATCTAAAGCTGAGCCATTAAAGACTTCTCTGGCCTAAATAAAAAGCATTAATGAATTTATAACCGTGTTAATGTATATAACTAAATAATGTAATATTCATATTATGTATACTTACTCGAACCGTTAATGTAATAATACCATTATTATTAGATAGAGTTTCTCGGTCTATTGGCTTTGCAGTACTTAAATCACCAGATAAACCATCTAAAGAAAAATAATCCATAGGATCTGCAAATAAACAATTAGTTATAATTTTAAATATTAATTAGACAATATTATGCCCAAGGTAGAATTAATTCTAGATTAAAAGTATAATTTAGTTTATTTACTTTGTATTAAGTCATAAACAATACTTCTTGGATCTCCTCTATCACCATCTTTTGCATTTACTGTTAAAATATGAGTTCCTACTGATATATCTTCACTAATGACAGTAGTTAAAGATCCATGAAAAATAGGAGGCATGTTTTGAATATCTTTAACATGTATATCTAAATTTATTTTGGTTTCATGTACACCATCCTAAAAATTACAATATGTATTATAAAGAAGTATTAAAATTAAGTAACACAAAAATGAATACAGTACCTATAATATAATATATTATATCATTTAACATTTTTTAATTTAAATATTTGTTTTTATTTATATTTATAGATAGGATCCATTGAAATACATTTGATTAATCAATAGTATACTTAACAGTGAACATAGTATATTTATTGTCAAAGAGATAAAAATGTCATAGTATATAACAAAACGTAAATAAAAAATGTAGTATTTGTTGTATAGCTAAAGCCTAAAATAACAAAAGCTCCATAACTTTTATATTATCAGTAATTACTTACGGTAGCAACTAGTAACAGTTTGTAAAACTGAGTTTCTGAGTACTGTATATCTCCATTTACAACTAAAACACCCAAATAGTAACTTTCACTGACATTCAAGGGTTGAATTTTAAATTTCAAACATCCATCATCATTCTGAAAATTATATTGCACATTAAATATCTTCATTTAAAATATTATTAAAGTGGATTTGTTTTATTTATCAAACATGTAATGTTTACATTAAAAAAAATTACCTCAAATATTATACTATGATAACATGTAGCATAAGTATTTAATCATTATATTATGCTCATTTAAGCCGATTTTATTTCATTAAAAATAAAAATATATAGAATCACCACGTTATGTAATAAACTATCAATTTGTAAAACTCATGTGGATGATGGAAATTGTAGCTGAAGTTAGGATGACAATTTTGTAGTGTATGGGGATAGACACAGTGGTGTATTTACGGTGAGGGGATATGAGGATCATAACCCCTCTCCCCACAGAGGCCAAATTGTATACACAATACAACATGTATATAATAATATAAATATAATATATGTATACTGAATGCTTATTAGAAATTGTATATCTCCCCTTGAAAAATCCTAGTTACGCTACTAGATAGATACAACACTAAATAATATAAGGGTTAATACTTAATGCACAAAAGTAATTTACTACTGAGAACTAATCGGAACAACATCGTTTGATATGGTTTAGTTGATGTCAGAGCTTAAATTGCCATACAAATGTAATTAATGCAATTGTGTAAATGCATGACAATAAAAAGAACAAAATATAACAACATTATTGACAGTAGAGTGGTGGTAATTTACATGCACAAAAATGATGAAAATGTGTACAGGTTTGGGTAAATTATGTGATTGTCAGACTTGTTGAAAAAAACAATAAAAAAATAATGATGTTTGCTCGGACGTGATGTCTTTGCGTTTGTGTCACAGAGTAGTGTCCCATCCCACCTCTTCAGTGATTGAGTAAGATGGGGTAATTCGATTAATTCGCATTGTTTGAGTACTGCAGTGGCGGTTGAAAGAAACAAGCATCGGCAGTGTGCTACAATGCTTGTTTTTTGTACTTGCGATTGCTGCAGACCCCGTCAGAGTGTAGCTTAGTTTGTGGTATTATTTGTAACATATGTTATTATATTTATTTTAAAATAAATAACCTGGAAAATTGATTCACATCTAACTTCAAGTGGTTCACCAACTTTGTCTAAATCTTCAACATGGATCCATTTAAATACTGTAGTGCCAATTTTTGATTCTTCACTCACCGTACCTTCGTAAGGGGTATGTACAAATATAGGTACATTATCATTTTCGTCTAATATAATTACAGATATAGGAAGTCTAACAACATCAGCAGAGTTTTTCTGTTGAAGAGTTACAGTAAATTTTAATGTATCACTTTCCTAAAACACAAAAATAAAGAATATTTTAAATAAATAACAGTTTTTATCTTCATCATATCATTATGTATGTATATGTAAAATGTGTAACTCTCAATAAGTCAAAATAATCTATTACAATATTTACTCATGATCTAAAGGTTTTGCTACAGTAACAACTCCTGTATTAGAATCAACAACTAAATGATCAGTTCCTTCTATACCATATAGTAGATCATTTTCATTTCCAAAAGAATCAACACCTTCAAGTTTGTAAATAGATTGACCAACTGGAATGTTTTCAGAAAGAGCTTCATTGTCCATATATTTATTGAATACTGGCAAATCTACAATATGTGTATTAACTATTAAGTAATCAAATATATTTTATTAAACAAATATCAAGTCATATGTAACAAATAGGGGGGGGGGGGCGCTTTAAAAATATAATAACATATCCCATTCCCAATTTCATTTGATATTTTAATATGCAATTAATAAAATAGGAACTTTCAACGATCAGTTTAACTACTGAAAATATTTAATAATTTCAAATGAACCAACTGGTTTTGTAAAATCTGTGATCATATAAAGGAACAAATAACTGATACTCATAATCATAATTAACATTTAAATGCAATAAAGTAATTTTCATAATTAATATGACAATACGCTTGTCATCTATGTAGGTGTATCATGTACATTATAAGGTCATATTTATATTCGTATCTATATTTAAATAAATATACCTAATGAAAGATAATTTTTCAATTCTATTGTATTCAACGTGAATATATTGTCATTATTTATTATTTTTTTATTATTAGGTATCTAGTGACCTAAAATATTTTAAGATTGTACTGTACAATGTAGTCAATTAGAAATGAAGTAAAATCAAAATAAGTGATACAACCTGCAGTTTAGTTTATGGATTATGAACTCAATTAAGTACAGACATCTCAAATAATTCTTAGTAGGTAAATTTTATAAAAGTACCTAAATTTAATTAATTATTTTAAATGAAAGTGGATGTACAATTACAATTCATAGAACACAAAATTAAAAGTTAAGCTATCTCTCCTAAAACTAATCTAAATGTAGAGGTAGGTTAATGAACATTCAAAAGTATTACCATCAGCATAGGAAGAAGATATAAGTAAAAAAGTCCATAATATGTGTTTCATTTTAATTGTAAAAAAACACAGATTAAATAAGTCAATACCGATTAAACTTAATTAAGTACGTTAATGTTTGAAACAAAAAACTTTGGTCGTCAAACATTTTAAAACCAAACGATTGGACGAAAGCTTGAATAAAATTAAAACGAAACCCAGTACATTTTCTCGTAGACCGAAAACGATGGATTAAATATAAATAAACACTGTGACTAGACGTCTATACTACACCGATGTCCAGTACATCGAAATGAAACGACGATGTACACTCGGGTACATTATACTAATAGTTAAATAGTAACGAAAGACGATGATGATGTTGGACAACAAACAGTAATCGTAGTAATAATAGTAATAATAATAATAGTAATAATAATTATTATAATAATAGGTGAAAGAACAGGTTGAAATACACTTTGCTGCACTACGGGTGCATACAGTGTGCACTATCGTGAATCGAGATATCGCCAGACGGCGTCTTATTGGTGACAAGATAGCGGCGTACAGGTGGTTAACCGCGGCGGGCTGACAAAGATCGTTCCTCATAAATTAATAATAGAAGACGCAGACCCGTAGAAAGTTCAAAATAAACCTAGACGTTTTTAAATAGAATCGGATGGTCTATTTATAATTACCGCAACGCGTTTAAAAACGCCCGTCGGGCGCAAGTCCAAAGTACAGCAGCTTAAGTCCAAAGCTGCTGGTACAGTATGGTCTGACCGCATGAATCGTTCCGACCGGTTGGACACACTGTGTTTTCGCGATAGCAGATAGCTTCATTCGTTCACATCTTTTATTTTTCTCTTCCTGGCTCCTGCCAAGACGTAGCCACGGTCCCCGACTGCCACGACGATCGTCGAACAGTAAATTCAACTGAATTACAATAATCTTTATCCTACAAACTACAAGTTACAACGCAATCACGTACTCTTGTCCCCGACATAATAATATATATTACGTAATACCATCATAGTATAATACGCGATGTATCATTAGTCATTCAAATTACAATAATTATTATTGCAGTCTCAGTTTTCGTGTGCTTCGGCGTTAGAAAAATATAAGGTGGTACAGACAGTACAGACTGACAGACCACAGACATAAGACAGCGCACACTACAGGGCTGGACCGTCCACTGTCCAGCCCGGATGGTGCCGATACCGACATGCACATTGCACATCCGCAGGCAGCGATGAGCATAATATAATTAATATTACAGAATAAACAATTAATAATTAATACATTTATTCTGTGATAATATCATAATTATTACACGGATTAAGATAATTTATTAATTAATTTAGTCCGGGGTATTATTATTATCTTTATCAACTGTTATCAATATAATTATAACTGTTATTAAATATTTACTAATTGAAGTTGTTATTATTGTTGGCTGTTGACCTCGTCGAGTGTCGACCATGAACACTATTATAGTAGTTGTATAGTAACTGTTTACACTCTACTAGTCATAATGACCTCGACCTACGGGCTACCATTTACGGAAACCAACATAGTAACATATAACTATATAAGTTCGCTAGATATTTATAAGAAGATACATCATAGAAAGTATAATGATCCAGATGATGTTTAGATTTTATTCGTATCGTGGTTAGTATGAAATTGTATAATATGTGACATGGGCGGGAAGTGAGTAATTTCACTCACGGGTGACGTTTGAGGCACGAAGCGCCGCACCCTTAGGCGTGGGCTGCATATGCCCGAGCAAAGTGGATTTATCTTAATCCACCTTGCGCCCAAGACTGATATTGCCACAGATATATAAAAATACATTTTTTTATATCTGTGGATATTGCCTCCCAACACGAGACACATATTGCCTAACCTACTATTTTTTGTGGTACTTACTACTTAGGTTACTATAAAGTTTCTAGTAACAAGTTGTATCTAAATGGAAGTCGCGGGGAAATTCTCAGTATTATACATATATTGTACAAAATAAACGAGAAGATTATAATTTTTAAGCAAAACCAGTTTTTGACAAAAAACAAAATATTGTCTTTTTTATTATTAGGAAAATTTACAATCTAAGTAAAACAGAATAGGTAAGTAAAAAATATGACTGTCGACTGATACATAATAATATATAACAACATAAAGATGAGGGAAGTCATCAAACGATGGAACCCTCCGAGTTGTAATTTAAAAATGAATAACCGTAGACGAGTTTTCACATAATATGTTTATTGTATCATTTTCTAAACATACTAAGTTGTTAAAAAACGTTTTGGATATTTTGAGGTATTTATAGATATTTGAAATTGCAGTTGACTGTTTTTACTTTTTCTATATTTCATATTTTTATGTACGACAAAACAATTTTGGGAGTAAAATACTAAAATTTAAAAATTTAAAATATTAGAAAATGTAGGTAGGTAAATCAACATTTCTCTTAACTTATTTTTATTGGAATTTAAAAAACAGCTCATTGTGGCAATAAACCTATACATTTATCAGTTAAAATAGATTTTTCTATATTTTCTATAATTGACCCGTTGTCATGAAATCTTAAAGCCATTCACATATTTAAATTATTTAGATATTGATACGTGTCCATGGGTATCCAACACAGAAGATCATATTACCTTTTTTATTATTATATAATAAAGGCAGGGTTTCACTATACTATACCCACGTACGAGTGACGAGTGTATGTGGATAAAAATCCTTTACTGTGATTGGTTGGTTAGGTTACCCCCGAGGTTTATAGATATTATAATATGTTGGACATACCTAGCTGAAAATTGTTCGTGTACACGGCAAACGACGTGTATTCAGTCTAGTGGAAACCCGCCTTAATAGATAATAGAGTTTTTATCTATAATATGGGCATATTGGCATATTATATGGCCTACGGGCTACGAGCATCAAATGTCTTAACACCGGCAAAAATTGCAAACTGCACCATCAAGTAACAACTTTCAAAATGTAAATAACAGACCTACTTTTTTAATTGCGTATACCTGGTCTAAAACAGAATAGTTCACAAAAAAACAATTCAAATTAGTTACTGTTATTTTTATTACAATGACGGCCACGGATGCATAACAGAAACACTATAATGTAGGTATTCTATGAATTGTGAACATAATGAGGACAACGATTCATTACGTTAATAAAACAAATATATAATAATAACATTTTGTGATTAATTAAATAGACAATAGTACTATAAGCAGTAGGTATAAGAAAAATATAAGTCGCATAATACGGGGATACCTGCATGGTCAGGGTCAGCTCCAGTGACATGGTTAGGGGGGAGGGGGAGGAGTCATAATTTTCAGAAAATTTCAATGCCGCCCCTGATGCCCCGAAAAATGTCCACTACTTCGGTAGTCCGGCCACCTAAGGTATTTAAATGCTTTCGAGCAAAACTTTGTACATTTACAAGTTATAAGTTTATATCCACGGACTAATATATTATTATACGGAGTGTATCTTATGTCATTGTACGCGGGGGTTTTTAACGATTATGGATCGATGACATAGAATTTCGTTAAAACGAAAAAAGAAGTTTTTCTTTATTTTTAACAAACAATTTTTTTAAAACAATTTCAAAATTTTTAACACGCAGGTGTACTAATAGCAAAATCAACCTACATTCTCAAATAGTAACTACTATATTTTTTAATGGATTTCGGTAAAGCTTTTTTCCTGAAAATGTTGACAGTCAAATCATCAATTTTGGTTTGCTAGTTTATTAACTATGGTCCTCTAAAGTCTTTGTAAATATGCACTAATACTTTTAATTGAAATTATTGATGTAAGTTTAATTTACAAGAGCTAAAATTCTTATTTTTCACCTACATCGTGTTTCGTGGTTATAACTAATGAAGTTGGTACTTTAGTATTCGGAAATCGGTGGTTAAGGGGCCTTATCACCTATCAGATTCGTCCTTAAAGATATCTTTTATCGTGCAATGATTGTATATGATAAGGATTTGTCACGTGCAATGCGAAATAATTATTATTTATTAAACAAGTGAGGAATAACCGAATAAACTAATAACTCAAAATCACAAATGTTATTTTGTAATTACTAATTAAGTATTTTTTAAAGTTAAGCAACGGTCCGACACACCGCCGATCAAACCATGAGCGATTGTGAGTCGTTAGTGTCATTCGACTCGGCTCCTAGAATTCGGAAAAAAGGTATCGTGTACCTGTCGTCAATACCAAAGTACATGAACGTAACTAAACTACGCGAGCTGTTGGGTCAGCACGGCGAAATAGGCAGAGTGTTTCTACAGCCGGCTTCCAATCGTAATACATCGTCATTATTATTTATGGTGCATTTTTAATTAATAGTTATTAATTTTCATCGACTTGTGTACCGTTCTCAGCGAACCTGAAAAAAAGACCGGCCAAACATTTCACCGAGGGTTGGATAGAATTCGAACGAAAAAAGGTCGCCAAAATGGTCGCAGAAATGCTCAATGGCAAGCGAATAGATTCCCGAAAGAGTAGCAAATATTTCGACAGTGTGTGGAATTTAAAATACTTACCCAGGTAAATGGTAGTTAGTTCATCGATATCATGTGCAATTGTGTGTTATATCAAACATAAATTCCCACAACATTATCATATTTCATATTATACTGACGATGAATTTCAGATTCAAATGGGTCCATTTAAATGAACGCTTAGCTTATGAAAAAGCTGTACGCAAACATCGTCTACGAGCCGAAGTATCACAAGTAAAAAGGGAAGCAAATCACTTCTCCTCTAATATCGTTAGAAGTGAAAAGAATAAGTTATATCAACAATCAAATGTAAATTTCAATGTTCAACAAAGATTACCAGAAGAAGAATTTTTACAGAACAAGAACTGTGTACCAGATATGGAATCAAGAACAGACTTTTTATCAAAGCTTTTTGATAGTTAATAATTTAATATAGATACATAATCAATAAATGTAAATAAATCTAATTTAACATATTAGTTAATTTTTAAATCTAATGCAGCCACCTTATTCGCCATTAAACATTTCGCTTCTTTTTTTTTTCTACATCTTTTTACCATTGAAACAATTTTCCCATTTCGTTGATGAACATAAATATGAAATATTATTTTGAAAGTCGAATACAAAGTAAAATATTATCCTCTTTAATTTTTGTAATAGGTGATTTTAGATTTATCTATGTTGCGCGTGGGTCTGAGGGTCAGTTATAGCAAGGTTCATTAGCGCTTCTAACCATTTAGCATATTTATATCATTGCACATTTTTTGAAGTAAATATTACTTATTATACTTTAATTGAACTCCACTTTAAATGATAAATATTTTTCTTAGTATAAATATAATAAAAAAAAATAAATACTTAAAATTTAATTTAAGAAATAAATTAAATTTCCCCAAATGAGTGATCTCATTGCCAGGACTCATCCGGCGAGACGTGTCTTTCCGCCCCTTTGTGGCGTCGTGGGAGTCAATTATGTTATGTCATTGATGAAGGTTGGTAAAGAGTAGACTGTTCGCTACCGTGTTTATACATAGTACTTGCTGCCGTAGCGCACTGTGTCAAAAGGTTAAGTTCAATTAAACAATCAAATGTCACAGAATTTTTATAAAACAAAAACTGTGATAATTAATAATTTAATATATATACATAGTTAATAATATAATATACATACATAATTAATAATTTAATATACATACATACAATTTAGGTACATGTAAATAAATTTAATTTTACATTTTAGTTGATTTTTAGAGCTAATGCAGCCAACTTCTTCGCCATTAAAAACGTTTTTTCTTTTTTTTTATATCTTTTTGCCATTGGAACAATTCTCCCATTTCGTTGATGGACTTTGATGTGATTTTCTAAACGACTTTTGAACGTAAACACCCAATCACATCCAATGACACTGCATTCGTATCTTCTTTCTTTATGAGACATTTGAATATGATTGTACATGTACCTAGACTCCGCAAATGTTTTACCACATCCCAACTGTGTACAAACAAATTTGGGCATGTGTTGTGTAACATGCTGCCTTATTTGAGCCTTAAGAATAAATTGTTCGTTACAATGATGACATACATAAGGTTCAGAGTGGTGAGTGGCTAAGTGTTGTTGATAAAACGACCAACTGAATTTGTGTTCAGACAGTGGACATGATGGCATCTCACATTTGAAACGTTCGTGTCTAAGAGAATGGATTTTGAGATGATCGGCTTGGAAAAACCTTCGGCCACACGTTTCACAGCGGTGCTTTCTGTCACGTAATTTAGGTGCCTTAATTTTGTCTTGATGTCTGCGGAGGCCCCATGCTGTGTTAAATGGTCGGTCACAGTGATCACAAAACAAAGGTTCTTCTAATCTCGAATGATTTTGATGAGCCTCGGCAAAGTGTCTTTGCAAGTGCTGTCGTCGATGGTAACCGCGATCACATTGAGTGCATTGAAATTGCTTAATGCCTTGATGTCGTTGAATATGAATTTGCAAACGGTATGGACGACTGAACGTAGAAGTGCAATCTTCATACGGACATGGATGTATGGCCATGGTCAAAATGATCATTAACTGTTTGTGAATGTTAAATTAGGTATCACTTTAAACAAGGATCCAGTCATAGTGGCAAAAAATATGTTTTAATTACCGAAATAACATTAATGTATTCAAAATGTTAATGACTCGTTTTACATAATTAATATGGGTAAAACTGAAATCATTATCGTTTCAACCATAGTTTAATCGAATAAATTAATAAAAATAAACACTATAAAAAAAAAAAAAATAGACGCTACGGATTGGCTTAATACTGCGTTTAAAATAAAGTAATATATAAAATTAGTAATAACTAATACCTATATAGTATTTGATTACAATTCATATTTTAATTCAAAGTACGGACTATGACAGAACGCAAGAAAATAGAAATTTATACTGAAAATTAACAACGGCCTAGAGAGTGGAGAGCGGAGCGCCGTGGACTCCAGCACTTTATCTTTTATCAATAGTCACTGTCTATAGTGGAGTACGGAGTAAACCAACTATTGTTCTATGTTACTAGACCATGACAAAATTATGAACTAATTTGTCATGGAGTAGAACACGATTAAAGATAGTATGGTTCATATTATCTATGGTATGGTCCAAGGTGTATCAATATACACCTTGGTATGGTCACAGAATATGTTATTCTGTGGTATGGTTGCCCAACGAGCTATGATAAGACGGCATAGGATTTGATTAAATCTTGATGCCAGTGCCAGCGCTTTTATATGGTGGACTGTTTTATATTTTACTAGCCGACCCCGCTCACTTTGTTTCCCGTAAAAATTGACAACTCTTGAGAAAATTGTGATTGCCAACTCCTTTTGGGTGTAACTCGCTGCAGCAAGTGCGACTCAGCCACCCTTGTAGGTAATCCGACTACATCGGATCGCGGACAATGTGTGACAGCATATCAAGTAGGCAATCCCCCTGCTATAAATGCTACTCAGCCACTCAGTGGCGGATCCAGGGCTTAATTTTGGGAGAGGCATGGGGGGGGGGCAAAAGTTTAACAAGTTCCAAAATTGGCTAAACACAGTGTAAAACAAAGGAAAACTACAGTGATTGGGGTGGAGGGGGCAAATGCCCCCTTTGCCCTCCCCCTGGAACCGCCACTGCAGCCACCTTGGTGGGCAATGTGCGAAAATTCGATTTGATTCATGCTTGTGCTTGATCTGCCCGAATAACCAATGGCAGCCAATAATATAAATAAACTATTTTCTACTAATTATTTCTCCTATGACCAATAGCGACCAATTATAAACAAACATTTCCATAGTGAATCTCAAAATCCCTGTCTGAGCGAATCTAGGAAAAAAAAGTCCCGGCAAAAAGTCTCGGACAACATTCATTGGAAAAAAAAGCCACGTCATAAGAAAAAAAAGCCCCGTACCAACTAAATACATTATTCTTTTTTATTATGATTTACATAATTAAATATAATCATTACATTTATCAATGTACCTAACACTTCTTTAATATAATATAATATTATTTTATTAAAAGACAACTTTAAAAAAAATTACATCTAGTATATGACATTAAACAATAACTAATTGTATCACAGTTAAAAAATCATATAACATAAACCATAAATCAAAATATATATAATAAATAGTTCAATAACATATTATATATTATGTATTACTTATTAATTATTATAAAGTATACAAGACTAGCTGCAATCTGCATTTTACATTGTCAGTAATTGTCATTTGTATATAATTTTAAAAAATTTAAAATAATTAAAAAAATGTAACTGTGTACAAATTTAAAATAATTTAGTCGCATTACTTTCTAATTTTTCTGCCATTAGAAAATCTAATATACTTATATCATTATTTTTAATTTATACACATACATTTTTTAGGCGGTTTTCAATTAATTGTTTTGTCCTTAGTTTTGTACTCTGTACTCTGTCTTCTACATTACTCAACGCCAATTTTGCTTGGTCTGCAGAAACTTCCATTTTCATTTTTTTTATTAAATTCCAAATTTTTGGATGCTTATTATTGTTTTAAAAATCAATTTTAATTTACCTTCAACAATTATTTCTGACAGACATCTCGGCTTTGATGGATTTTTATACCCTCTATAATTTCGTGTACTTCTTTTTAAATAATCTTCCCTCGGCAATTCGGCTAATACACTCTCCGGAACATTTAATATTGCACTTAAAAAAATTTGACTAGGTGTGTCGTTGGTTATTGTGGCTTTTGCCTTCATATTTTTTATAATTTTTACTGCAGAAAGCATATTTTCATTTTCCTCGTGTACGTGATTGTATTCTATGGATAGTAAAGTTGGACTATCAATATTTGAATCTGTTTTTAAAATACAGGGACACTTCATTGAACTTATTGATTTAGTACATCTCCAACGAATCATAGTTTTGCATTCTTTTTGAATGTTGTACAAATATCCATCGTATGAAATTTGAGGTTTTTTATTATTTTTACGAATCACTTCCATTTTATATTCGCACTTTTAATTCAAAATAATCAAAACGTTACGACAAGATAATAACTAGATGAACGAAAAATTCTTACTGAAGAGAATATCAAACTGTAGGTACACTGTACACACTTTTAATTTAAAATGATCACAACAATAACTATATAAACGAAAAAACCACATTTGTAATGATATAATGTTGTAGATACCTCAGATACCAAGACTAGTTTCCAGATAGAGTCTACATAATTTTTAAGATAAAGTCAAATGTCAATTACTTTTATTACCTTGCTCTACTTAAATCTTTTATATTTCAAATGTTACTATACATATATATATATGGTTATAGAATATACCTATGTCCAAAAAAGGTTAGGTTACCTATATACAAATATTAAATTATAAAATGTACACTATAATGAAAATGCGTTATGTGTTTAGTTAGTACGGGGCTTTTTTTTCCTATAGGTGGGGCTCTTTTTCCGGGGCTTTTTTTCCGAATACCGTTTGAGCACCTCCCGGGGTTGGACCTACTGTGGCCAACTGTGAATACATACCATTATCAAGGATCCGCTCAACCACACACAACAAATTTCATCAAAATCGGTGCAGCCGTTCTCAATTGATGAACTACTTAGCTTTTTTGTGTAGGTATATATATAGAGATAATATAATACGATTATTATACATACATTTTAATATTTATATTAGGTATAATATTATTAACACAACAATTTTTATTATAAAAAAATAGTTTTCTTTTTAACTGATATGAGCGTTATATGCGAAAACAGCATAGATAATTAAGATCTTTACAAATACTATATATAATATAATATATACTACATATTATTCGATCTTTATTATTTATGTACTCTACAGACTTCTATTATATTATTATAGAATATTTACATAATAATAATATACTACAAGAGACTTGTAATAAATTGTATAGTTATAACTAGGGCCCGGAAGTTCATGCATTTGCATGTTTTTAATGAGTGCATCAAAAAGTTGCTGGATGAGCTACAAATTTGAATCACAACCTGATGAGTTCAAAAATGAAATTTTAGTTTGCATATTTTCGCATATTTTGAGGTTTTTTACATAATATGCATATTTTAAAAAAAATTGCATTTTACTGCATTTTACATTTGATATTTTTTTTTTTCATTAATATTTTATAAAAATTTCGGTCTTTGAGTATAAATGGTTTCTTAATATCAGCCATTAATAGTTTAGAAACTCGAGGAACACCCTTAGTTGAAGAAATTCAAATTGTAGATAATGTCATAAAAAAATTAAAAGAAATTAAAGTTCCAAAAGGCGTTATAATTTACAATAAATTGGAACAAGTTATTGAGAAAAATAAGGGGTTTAAGATACTGTCAACAATTTCAAAAGTCATGTCAGGAGAAGAAACAACAACAGGTGGCCTTCCAGATGATCTTCAAATTTCAGATTTCATACATTTCAAGTATGCTCCAATTTCTTCTGTTGATATAGAACGGAGCTTTTCTCTTTACAAAAATATGTTGGCTGATAATCGCCGTTCATTTGTATTTGAAAACCTGTCAAAGTCACTGGTTGTAAATTGTAATTACTAAAGTAAATATAACGTAATATACCATATTAATTAATAAATACATTTTGCTTGTTTTTTTCCCATATTTTAATTATTTTTTTTTACCAAAAACGAAAATAACTTGAGTTTTTTTTTTTTTTTAAATGCATATTTAGCGCATATTTGCATGCATATTTTGATAGTTTTTTGTGTCAGTTATAACTTATAAATATATATATATGATCTAAGCTAGCAATACAATATACGACGGATTAAATATTTGCCATTTGGTAATTGGTAGAGTTATAGTATCACAGAATAATATATGGTTATAGTATGGACACTAGACAGTTGTATAGTAACAGTTTAGTCGTATAGAAGTCTGTGGGTGTAAGTGCGTAACGCAGCCGAATTTTACCGCCACCGCTGCAATGTGTTGCTAGTTGGCACACACATAGAAATCAGTTATTAATACATTGTTGAACAAAAAAATTTTAAATTATGTGTTCAGGATAGTTAAGGTGACACTAGTGTGTAACTGAATTAACATTTTAGTTCAACAATACATATTTTTAAAATAGTAAATAAATAATATTGGTTTATTAATTTATATGTAGTTGAAACAACATTTATATGCAGTCAAATTGAAAATAATAAGTTTTACATACTGCATTTATTTAAAACAACACCAGTTGTATTTAGGACTTGGTGTTAAAATCATATACAAATATTCGTCCCCCAATCGCCGTAGTTTTCCTTTGTTTTACAGTGTGTTTAGCCAATTTTGGAACTTTTTATACTTTTGTTCCCCCATGCCCCTCCCAAAACTAAGCCCTGGATCCGCCACTGCTAGGTGCGAGTCACATTTTGGGGCCCCCTATTTAAACTTTTGTGTTACAATATTGCATAACACCAAAAGCGCAATTAAGGGTATGCTTACAACTCCCTGATAACAAAAAAACCCAGAATATAATAAAGACACGTGGCTTCCCATCTCAGGAGGCTAAAATTTTTAGCTTTGCTCTCCAAATAATGTCTATACATAGTGCATACCAAGTACAATTTTAAAAAGCAAAACAATTTTTATCATTTTATTTGAATTAATTTTACTTACAAAAATAGATCAAATAATTTATGCAGCACAGGCCATTCGAAATGTAAACCATATGTGTTTTAATCTCAGTTGATATTTTAGATTCTGAGCGGAGATTTTTTTATAAGCATTTTATTAATGTTCAAATATTGACAAAATACGTAAACTTCACGAAAATGTTTAAATTAATTTGAGTTAGAAATTCATAAAAAATGTTCTTTTTAAATCTAAGATTTTTTTGTAATTCAAAGACGAATAACTGTAGATACATGAAAATTTCACTAAATGTTTGTTTTGTCAATTCCTAAGCTTGATAAAATTTTCAAAATATTTTGACTCGTTTTGAGCTGTTTAATTTAAATTTTTTTAGTTTTTTTTTATGAATATCAGTAAAGTTGTATTTGTGGGGCCAAGTTATAGTTAAAAAGTAGGTCAGCGCATTTCGGTGGTGGATGTTTGTCCATCGTCTCTTCGGACCTCGGACAGGATAGTGTAATTTTACTGTGTTCGATTTGGATGCAATGTGCCTTTAGTTGCAGGTTATATAATATGGCAATATGCGAATTATTGCACAAAGCTACAATTACGCCAATATTTGTCCGTAAAAATAAAATAAAATAACACTCAAATATTAAATACTTCTAAAAATTCGGGATGATGAACTATGACTTCAATACTATTTTAGGTACACTGTATAAACATTTTTTTTCAATTACAAAGCTATAGGCTATATTTTATCACCCACATGCTGTGTCCTGATGATAGTTCGCATAAACATAAGCGAGACAAAAAAATAAAAAAATAATATGATTTTGCTTCCATACGCACAGTGAATTACACTCAAAAGGTGTTAAATAATCAAATTTTTTCAGGGATATTCAGCTAGTAATTATTATATGTTGAGTGTATAAACATTTTCTCACATTTGTTGATTAAGTTTACACTAATTGATTTTTATGAGTAGTTATTAGTTGGTACAAATTATACTGTACCTAGTTTCAACACACAACCATAAGTCAGAACTATTTATAATTATTGATAAATATTTATTATTTAACATGCAGGTACCTATATAATACTTTAATCATAAATTAATTTATTAAATAAATTCTATTTCATATTCACAGTCATTTAATTCCTCATTAAATAATAAACATTTAACTAACATACCTACCATCAGTACAACCTTAACAATTAATGATGTTAAGAAAAATACATTAAAAATAAAATTTCCAAAGAATGTTGAAAATGTCCAATCTTACATCTCTAGTCCCGACTCCTGGGCCGTGCTGTTCCACAGTTTGTATTGCAGGGAAAATTCACCTTTCAACAAATCAACTCAAATTGTTTTTGAAAACTAAATACTTATCCATAGAATAGATTAAATCTAATAATATATAGATTTTGAGTCGAGCGAATATCATCCATTCAGTGATAGTATAAATGCGGTGCAATGCAAACGGCTCCTATCAATTTATTGTTTGTTGGTTAATTGGTTCCCAAATGGTTCCAGTCGTAAAAGGTTTCACGAGTACGTAATTTTCAAGACAGCTCCATTATTGGACAACAATTTTTTATAGTTTACTTTGCATATAACATTTTAAAAACACTTAATTTTAACCATACCTATTTAGAGACAGTCCTAAGTATACATGAAGTGGGAAGATTTGTGTAGTCGAAAATGGGAGTCAAATGGGCTATAGCCCATAAATGTTGTTATTCTCATCAATTTTGTAATAGTCTTTAGGTGATTTTATTCTAAGGTTACTCGAAAATCATTAAAAAAAATAATTTTACATGAATGTGTTGCATTTATGTTGTGCATGGGCCTGAGAAAACAAATATTGATCTGCTGATATTAATATTTTAGCGCTTTTCATGGTTCTTGAACAGTTGAACGAAGAAGTTTTTGAAGAACCACCGTTTTTAACTGAATTTAGTGCCACTGTGTGTACGATGTAACAATATAGATTGTTTATCGATACTGTCAACAATATGGTGTAAACTATAAAGTAGTAGTAATTCGTCTATAAGACTTGAATATTTTCTTTTTGTTTGCAGGAATTATACCATTCTGGGGGGAAATAATTTGAATTAGAATAAGAATTTTGTATATCTTTACTACAGTAAAAACAGTTTAGTACTGCTTGAAACATATTACTTAAATAGTTTTCTACAAATAAATAGTGGCTTGGGAAGACTTTCCCCCTTCATGTCTATCCCAATCAAGTAGATGCTTTACTTATAATTAATGTCTGAAATTTAGAAAATAAAGACAATAATATGCAATCTACTCATTTAATACGCCAATTTAACTAAAATATATAAGTAATACAATTATTAGTTAAACCTACATGCTTTTTTTTTTATCTTCTTTGTTTAAATAATATTCAATATTTAGATCCAAGATATAATATAATCTATTGTAAAACTTTAATAACTATAACTCTACTCTTTAACCCTCTGGGACGGTGTGTTTAAACTTTAAATACATAAATCTAATAAGACTTTTAGCGATTAAAATTTTGATTCTGTTTTAAAATACAGAATACCATGTATAAATATTACAGGATTCCCACATTAGTTTAAAAATTGAGAACAGTTCATGGTTTACAATTATAGTTTTTAATCAAAGTAAAAATGTCTAATAAATAAAAATTAAAAATAGATAAATAGTAAATACAATATTAATATATACAATTAACGATGACATCCGCTCATAGAATTTATAAGGCTGAATGGTCGTATTTCTGTAGGGGTAGGATTTATTTTATTATTTTCCATATTTTCTCTAAGTTCTAACACTATTGCTGTCCGTTCAGAGATCTAAAAAATAAAATATAATTAAAATATACTATTTTATCCATTTTATGTAAGACACTCATTCTTTCAGAAAACAAACGGTTTTGAAAATATTTAATCTAGATAATTTAAAGTACTAAACAAAACAATATTTTTACTGTTAGTTGTATACTATAAGAAGGTTTTTTACTCTTTTGAATAAAATACATTTTTAATCTCATATTCCAAATCATAATATTATTAAGGGTATTATGGTCTATAAAAATTAAATTTCAAACCAGCAGTTTATTCATTATAACTTATAAGTATTTAAAGTTTAAATTGGGTATCTCTGTCTCTGACATTAACCAGAATTTTTTTTTTGTTTTAGACGAGGGGACCGAACAACATAAAATTACTTTACACAAAGACTGGACTAGTCTAGATCAGATTGTGTAGAACTCTATAGCCCGTCAGGATGTCACGCTCCACTTACGTTAATTTAAGTTTTAATATTAAATTAATAAACTATTTGTTATAACAAAATTCAATTGTAATATATCTAAGTATTCCAAAAAACATTCAACTTAAGAATATAGAGCTAAAAATGAAAGTTATCATAAAAGTTAAAAATAATGATAAAAAATAGTAAATAATATATTATTTTGTTACAAAGATGTAATAATAATAAATGACTTAAAATTATGGAAAAAAAATATTTTTAAAATTATTAATAATTTTATAATAATGAGTGTCTTATGTTAGGATTTAGAAACATCCAGCAAACTCACTTTTTGTTCAAGACTTTCAGTAGTTTTAGTTTTAGATTCAGTCATTTTGTGTAATTCTTGAAATTTTTGTTGACAGGCAGAACACGAAATAACATCTTCTGTACTTTTGTCATAATAACCTATACAATTGTCATGGATAACTAAATCAAAACCATTACATTTTTCTACATTATCAATTTTTTCTAAGAGATTTTGTAATTCATTCTTTGATTTAATAGGCCTACTGTATTTAAATTTTTTCCCATATGTTTCTATTTTAGGCATAAGGCTATTATTAAAACTAATGTTTTTTACAGTTTCATACGAATCGTCTTCTTGGTAAAAATTAGTGACATTTCGTGACCTATCATGTTCACTCTTCCAAAATACAGTAGGAAGTTCAACACATTTAGAAATTTCATAAATGAATCCGTTATCTTTCTCAATAAAATCATCGTCATCATCATAATCGTCATCATCATCATCATAATCATCATCATCATCAATTACTATACATGGATCAGAATCATGGGTATCTGACTGTACGGCTAATGAAACACAATTTGAAATTACTGGCATCTTTATTTCAACAGTATTAGAAGACAATTTATCTGGCATTTTTAAGGTTGAAGTCGCTTTCTGTTTATACTGCGACAAACTTTGTTGTGATAAATTATACTCAGAACTACTTGCAGTGGATGGAAGACAAGGTATTAAACTAACAGACGGAGGACTATTATTTGTGGTCGAGGAGAGGTTATGTTTTGGTCGTAAAGTAATAGATATAGAATTTTTAGGAGACACTTTTGAAAATAAATCTACTGGTGGTTCTGTTATTTTAGAATTCTCTTTCGGTTCCAAGGTAATGGACAATGAACTATTAGCTGAAATGTTTTTTAGTTTTTTTAATGATATCGATAAAGAATCATCAATTGAAGATAATGGAAGTAAATCATCATCATCATCAACTAGTTCCGTTCCTAAAGTTGGTAGTAGCTGTTCCGGTTCTGTTTCAAAATCTGTTTGTAAATCAACATCATCAAGTGGCTCAATTTTCACAATCGACAAATCAACTGAGTTTTCAGTATTTGATTTTAATGTTGGATCTAAATCAGGAGTTGTATTGTATTCATGTGTGTCATTATCGGTAGTGGATAATGATTTATCTATAAAACATAGAAATATAATACATTTTGGATATTTGATCACATACATATCAACTAATTTTTGTAAGAATATTTTACATACCCAGTTTATGGTTTTTGATTCTTTTTGTACACAACAGTTCATCAGGTTTAGGTCTTTTGAATTTAACATCATATGTCCTCAATACAGGCACATCATTAGTTTCTAATTGTTGTACAAATGGTGTAGCATTTATTGGCAATGGCGAAGAAAAAGGCACTAATGATTTGACCTTTTGACAAACACCATTGACCATTATTATGGGTTGAAGCATGTCGTGGGGTCTAAAATGCCTTTCACACACAAGACTGTCTACAGTCAATTCCAAACCTAAAATTGAACTCCACTTATCTACCATTTCCTAAAAATAAGCAATAAAAACAACAATGAACGGACATCAATAATTATTTGAAAATAATATTTATGAATGGTTATAAAAATTACTATTCGTGGTGCGAAAAGGGAAATATCTTCAACCTCTTTAATAGTATTAGTTATGCATCCAGGTACAGAACAACATGCTTTCGATGGTTTATCTACCATTGTCGCTATTGTAACTGGCACAGCAAAAGGTGCTAATGACTTTCCTTTTGAATTTAAACCATTTGACAATAAGCTGGGATGAACTATGTCCTCAGATCTGAAATGCTTTTCACACACAGTACTGTTTATAGTAAAATCGAAACCTACACTTAATCTCCACTCATTTATAGCATCCTCCTACAAAATAAGCAATAAAAACAACAATAAACGACCATCAATAATTAATTTAAAATAATATTTATGAATGGTTATAAAAATTACATTTTGTGGAGTGAAAAAGGAAATATCTTCAACCTCTTCAAAAGTATTAGTTGTGCAATCAGGTATAGAACAATAGGTTCTCGATTCAGGCACAGCATTCGTTGCTGGTACTGGCAAAGCATGAGTTGCTAATATATTTAATTGTGAATTTACACCATTTACCAATAACGTGGGATGAAATATGTCCTGGGGTCTGAAATGCCTTTCACACACAATACTGTTTAAAGTCAAATCCAAACCTAAAATTGAACTCCATTCATTTACATTTTCCTAAAAAATAAGCAATGAAAACTACAATGAGCAGACATCAAAAATTATTTTAAAACAATATTTATGAATGGTTTAAAAAATTACTATTTGTGGTGCGAAAAGGGAAATATCTTCAACCTCTTCAATAGTATTAGTTATGCATCCGGGTATAGAACAGTAACTATTAAAATCCTAAAATAACAAAATCAAATAAATTACTTTTATGTTTGTATAAAATATATAATGTAATACTAAAATAAGTTCTAATCCGACCTTAATAGTGTACGGACGTATAGCTTGCATTATCGCCTATCAGTTTTATGACCGGTATTTATCTTCTAAACAATAGTGTTAAACTATAAAATATTAAGGGCTTGAGTTATTTTCGATTCTATATAATATGCCGTCGAATAAATCCAACACGACAACTTCTATTGGCGATGATATTTCGATAAACCAATTACAAGTAAATATGCAAAAAATGCTTTCTGATATTAAAAGTGTAATAGCACGTGTAAAAGTATCTATTAAAGAAGAAATGAAAAAATTAAATTCGGAGATAATTTTAATTAAGGAATTGTTATCTTTCTTATTTAACAAATTTAATGAAAGAGCTGCTAAAATCAAAAATTATGAAGAAAACTAAATGCGCTTGAGATTGACCATAATGAACTTCGCCATCAAAATAATGATCTTATGTTATGTATTAAATTAGACGTTAATGATAATAATCAATTTTTATTGAGAAATAATATTAAAATTTAAGGTATTCCTACTAAAAATAACGAAAATGTATTCAAAATACTTGAAAACATTGCAAAATCATTGAATATCGAATTTTTAAAACAAAATATTTCATTAGGTTTACGTAGAACTACCAAAATGAGATCGTATCCAATTATAATTGTACAATTTAATGATTTTATAGAAAAACAAAAATGGATAATCTACAATAAAAACATCTACATTAATGAATCTCTAACTGCTGTTAATAGAAAACTTTTCTTTGAAATCAGAATGTTTGTTAAATCCTCAAAACATTACAAATTTGAGTGGTGTACCGGAGGAAAATTTTTTGTTAAGCAAGATGAAAGTGGCAATTTTTAATTTTAATGATTTACTAAAATTAATGAGTAACTAGTTAACAAATAGTATAAAAAAATGGCTAGGATTTTGTACATTTTTATTTCGTCACATTCAACAGACAACAGTACACTATTAAACTAATGACTAGGTAATCAGTATTCAGTAATCAATAATATATTGTCGAAGATAAAAACTCTGCGGCAACACCAGTATGTCCGTATGGCTAATAATAAATTATACTTCATTAGAAAGTTTTTAAGAAATAATAATAAAATCCGCGGATGGGTTTTATGCATTTACCTATCAAATACATTCCAATTGCCAATTAGTGCTGAAAAAGTAATAGATGAATTGACTAAATAAAAAATACATGAAATTTTGTACTATAATTGTATGTGGTTTTGAAATAAAATGTATTAAATACATAATATTATTTCCTGTTATTTAATATTTAATATTTTAAAGTGCAGGTACCTAGGTAATAAGTATATTGTTCCTATTAGTTTTTCTTAATTTTAAATAAAAACAAAATATTTTGGATAACATAAATTATTTTTTGTTGCAAGATTAACAAGAAAAAAGACAACTAGGGATGACTATTTTAAATAAGTAACTGAAGATAGAGGGAAATGAAGGAAGTTTGTTTCATAGCCAAGGGCCTCCCGTGGCCTTGAGAGCTGATAAAAGAAAAGAAGAAAATTATTATTCTTATACCTAGGTAAATATAATATATTATACTTTAAACCTTAGTAGAACGAGTAGTTGAGTCAATATAAACAAATAACGGAGTTTTATTGGAATTCACATTTGCAACATAATTTGTAGATGAACAAGATGGTTTATTTGCACGAACAAACCCATTATTGACAGGTGATGGTTTATTTACACGAATAAACCCGCTATTGACAGCCGAACTTGTTGATGGAATATTTCTTTCATCTATTACATCTGTTAAAATTATAAATCATATTTTAGAAATTTAACTATTTATTTTTATTAGGTATAAACCAGGCATGAGGCGACTCAAGACCCAAAATAATTACGCATATGTATTTAATAAAAGGAATTGAAAAATAAATAAGTAATCAGTTTTTATTATTATTTTAGGTATAAATATACATTATATATTATTATTATCATTTATACATAGTGATTTTTTAATCATGCTAACCCCCTTTTTTCCTTTAGCACGTTTATAAAGACCATATTTTAAAATTTCTGATATATTTTATCTTCTTATGGAGTGTCCTATGGTGATACAAGATTCTTTTTTTTTCAAATGAGAACCACTTTTTCCCTTTTTACTACAAATTAAATAGCGGATGATTTTTTTGAAAATGATGATGTATCTAAATCAAAATTCTAATGAGTGGTTCCAAGTTATTATAATATATATTTCAAGAATAATAACCCAATTAAAAATGATTTTATAAAAATATAAATTATAATATTACCTACATGTAATATTTGATTTACTTGGATCATTTTTACAAATTATTTATATTGATAGTCACTTACTTATTCAATTTGTCTAAGCCCCCATATCTACTTAACCCATAACCAATAACCATAGTCATATTATCTTTAGTACACAAAGTTATAAACTTAAAAACTACTCAATTGAATTTTTGTTTTAAAATTTAAATACATTAAAATTCTTAGTTGAAAAACAGAAATTTGTTTTGTCACAGGATCATCCTTAAGGGGTACAAAACAATCTCAAGGATTCAAAATAAGTCCTCTAACTGAATTTAAATATTCCAAAAACTAGAATTTGAATATAATATACATAATTTAAACATAGAAATAGGGTGGCCTGACCTAATCTCTTTTCTTATATTAAAGCATAGGAAGCTTATAGTATAATATTGTATATATTATTAATTTGTTTCTTACCATTCCCTAAAAATAATGTTGGAAGAGCATCAGATCTTAATCTATTATTTCTTTTGGTCTTCAAGAAGCAATCCTTTTCAAAATGAACACGGCATACTCTTACATTACTTTTAATTTTGTCAGTAGGATCAATGCTCAAACCACATCTCTCAAACCACTTTTTCCTGAGATCTAGATTACTTGGAAATCCAAAAAAACTTAGATCTTTCGAATAGCGGTTGAGACAATTCTTTACAGAACAGCGAGGTCCATTGCCCAAAGTGTGGTCCTTTAAAATTTAAACGTAATTCATTGGAAAAAATTTGAATATTAGAAATAGCTAGTTATTGACAATTTTAAAGTACAAATTAAAATATAATATGAGGTAAATAAATATTTTAATGATATAAGTATTTACAAATTGTATGTACATATTTATTCGTACATTATGATACAATTAAGTATTAATAGTCTTGGCCATTTTGATTTTAAATGATTCTACACATATCTTTATATATTTTACACATTAAAGTATATCAATAATGAGGAAACAAATTCTTCTTGTTAATGTAAAATGTTCAGTTGTCATTTTGAAATAGAAAATTTATACTATTACTAATGAAAGAGAATAATTATGTAATATTATTGTAATCATTTATTACTAACAAATATTTACAGCCACAGTTCTATTTATAAACAAAAAAAAATACTTTATATAAACATATTTAAATATAGTATATAGGTACCTTAATAAAACTCTTAAAATAATATCACTGATAAGGTTTGATTTCAGTGGTGAAATGGAACTTCAGGAAAGAAGACCTTGACACTAAATAGTTTGAAAGCTGGCCCATAACCCCTGATACCCGGACGCCATACCTTGGCAGGAATCCGTGGGTTCTTAAACTAATATTTAGGGAGTTTTCCAAAAAAAAGAGTAAACAGAGCACAAAAAAGAGTACACACCACAGCTGGTCAAACCACTGTGAAGAACTATTTAATAAATATAAGTATAAGTATAGATGAGAAACCAGCAAGTTGAAAACCAGCCAATACACATTCAAACAGAAAAACATGGGAAACAATAAAAAATACATGGATATCCGACTAAAATTAAATAAATGTGATAAACAAATCAATAGCAAATATACGAGAATCTATAAAAATATCTTCAAAATGCCCAACGGACAAGGTATGGTCATCAAAAAATGTAAATTAAGAAGTGTAAACAAAACTTCTGGCAGATAGAAGATAGCAACGTAGAAGTGGTAATAGTCAATAGACCTCAAAAAGTTGAAAAACACTATGGAATCGAATAAATGAAACAAGTCAATTGGACCTACTAGAACTCCTGCTTAACTTAGCACAGACAGCTAAAACATACCTGGTGAGATTGTAAAATAATATCATAAAATCTAGTAACCTACCGAAATACTTTAAAGAAACTAAGATGTTGCTTTGAAAAACCGGACAAGAAGAATAGAGCTGTCCTTAGTTCAGATTCTAAATTTGCAAAAGAATTTTAGTCACTAAAATCCTTCCGAAAGAACAAGCTGGATTCAGAGAGAATTAAGGATTCATGCTGCAAAAAAATGTTGAACCTGTGTTGGACTTCAGATGAAGAATCTAAATTCCATACATGCCTTAAAACTGGAACAGTCTTCACACATCTAATACCTGCCCATGATACCATATTGCAAGAAGGACTAGTTTTAAAATTATGAAGTCGTTTCATGCAGAAAATTAGTAAATCTTATTAACAATATGACAATAAACAGGAAATTTACAGTTTTCGAAGATTCTAGGCTAACAAAAAATAAATTAAGAACATTAAATGATAGTATACCACAAGGTTCGATACCAGCCACATTACTATTCAACCTTTATGTACATAATATACCGGAAACTAAATCACAAAAATGTCAGTTCTCAGATGAGCCAGCTAGCTTACAAATACAAGGATAATAGTTTTTCATTTTAATAATGATTGGAAAAAGCCCATATATTCAAGTTTTCAAGTTCACAATAATACAAAATGTAATTTTTACAAAGCATTTCTTACGATCTATAGACAATTTTCTGACAAGTTCAAATATTTTTCAGAACCAAAATCGGACATCGTATACTAACATTAATTTGAGCTAAAATTTATAGTAGTAGCAAACCCCTTAATTATATTTTTACTTTGCAATAGGATAACTTTGAAGGTATTGGCATCCTTAAGTGGCTAATATACATTCATAGGAATGTTGGGCTTTGAGTAATTTATATTATTGTCGTTGAAACTCGATGTAGAGGTAAAAATTGTAAAAATTATATTAAAAGCAGAACTATACTATGTTCCACATAAGGGCGCACTGGGTGGCTACCTGTTTTTGTCCGGCGATGGGCATCCCCCACATAGAGGCATAGATAATGACTGGTGGAAGGGGAAAAAAGTGCGTAGAACCGGTGCGCTCTTATTTGGATAATAACAGAGTATAGAACTTAAGAGTGAATACCTATAGCAGTTAAGTATAGGTAATTACTAGAGCGCGGATTTATATGCATTAAAAACCAACCAAATATGCGATTAAAAAATCCTAAATATGCATAAATATATGCACTAAAATTTTAAAATATACACAAAAAATAAAAATATGCATGATAAAATTAGCAAAAAAATTATAAAACCCTACTATAAACTTTTATATACCTTTTTTTTTTTGTAGGTAGTTTGATTTTATAAGAAAAAAATAGGAATCAATTTATATCACCAATATATCCTAAAACAAATTTTAGTCTTTAAAATCTTTATCTTATTATGTATTTTATTACCCCGATTATTGATCTAAGGTCATATTTGGGAAAACCGTTTATACCTACAAGTATACCTATTAATTTATTTTGATATTAATCGAAACTATAAAAATATGATATTTTTTTTCTTATATTATAATACCATATATTTTAAAAATGTCTAAAAACATCGAAATATGCACTAAAAGATGAAATATGCTTTTAAAATTGTAAAATAAGCCCTTAAAATAGAAAAATATTAAAATATGCAAAAATATGCGCTAAAAAGTTTCATTTTTTAAATCGTCATGTCATGAAACAGATTGTATGCTCACTTAGCATATCATACGATTAACCAGAATAAATATGTAAATGCATACAAATCCGCACTCTAGTAATTACTAATTAATGTCAATCAAATATGGTAATACTTTATAATAACAAACATTTTTGTTTGGACACCTTCAAGATTTATTTCTCTTTTAAAAAAAACTCCAATTTTAAATTATGAGCAAAGAGATGAATATATTGTTTTACAATGTGATTTTTTTTTCTTTTTATTTGTTTGTTGATACGATAAGTTATTTAAATAATGCTTTGATTTTCAACTGATTTTCTGGTGGGAAAGCAGATCTATAATAACGCTGATAAAACGATTGTAATTCACACATTGTACTGACAGCCGCCAGGCTGATATTCTCCCACCATTAATTCCCATTTTCACTACTCAGCGACGTGTATACAGCAGTTTAAAAAAACATTTACCTTTTAGAAGGGGTTATATTTCAATATGTTTGGCTTTGTCCAAATTAAATAAAAAATTAAAAAAAAAAATGCAAAAATACTACCTACAGTAAAAAATTACTGATAATGATATGTTATCCCATTTTTTTTAGAAGCATTCAAATTTTGTCAAACTTCATGAAAATCACAAAAACGTGCAAAAATATTTTATAGCTAAAAAAATTGTAAAATGTATTTTTATAGTTAAGAATTGCTATATTTTTAAAAAATTTCTCATAAGTAACTTAAAAAAACCCAAAACATATAAAGGTTAATTCGTATGACCTTTTATTATTATTAAAGTTAAGAGGATGTTAGCGCAATATTTGTTTTCTTTCTTAGACCCGCGCACAACATAGTAAAATGATTTCACCTAAAATTGTTTTTATGATTTTTGAGGGTAAGACATTACCATATAATGTTTTTGGTAATAATTAATTTGGAAATTAGAAATAGGCCATCTACCATTGATGCACTTTACTTTTTAACAAAATTTATTTATAAGTCAGATATTAAGCGATTGACTTGATTATAAAATATTGTAGTTCTTCTTAAAAAAAAGTTAGAATACCTTGGAATAAGAAGTACTCCTCTGAAACTTCTTTAAATTGAATAAATTTATTTATCAAATACAGATAAAAAAATCAGAATAAATTATACTTTTAGTGATGAATATTTAATGATTTTTGAAATATACAATTCCTCTAATGATTTTATTAATATTGTTCTGCAAAAAAACTCTTGTGTAAGAAAGCAAAAAAGATTGTAAGTTAAATATTTAGCCTTATACTCAATGAGTGAATAAAATGGAACATTCACATTAAAAAATTAATAAAACTTTAGTAGTCATTTATTAACTATGGTATATAACCTATCAGGAGAAGTACTTACCATTCTCATACTGTAAAATTAGAGAGTACAATTAATACTTTATTAAAATATCTCCTCTGCTAGCCAATACTCCTGTCACCAAAACTTATTTATGATCATCTCAACATTTATAATTATAAAACTAATTATATACTGAATGTTTGTAAAATTGTCTTTAGATATAATAGTAGTGTTACTTTTGTCCATAATATTATAATTCACATTTTAGGAGTAATATTAATTTAATTCTACCACGTCAGTACCAAGGTATAGAACATGGACCGCACTATGTTTTTAATAAGTTTTGTATTGAATTTAGAATAAATGTAAATCAAATCAATCATATTATTATTGCTTCAAAAAATATAATGTATTCTATATGTTTAATATTATGCGCGAACCAAGAACATTTAAACAGGGGGAGCTCAAAAGAAAAAATTGGTTATACCTATCTATTTTAGATTAAGTTATTAATAATACAAATTTAATTGATTGGTGGCTTAGACGACAGAGGGCGCCTGAGCCCTCATAGCCACCTGAATCCCTGCCTATCTAATATCATTTGTTTATCAGTTTGTTAATTTATATTATTCTGTATACATTGTTATGCTTTATAGTAGACTGAATTAATTTTTGATTTTTAATAAATTATGGCCCCCCGGTCATTTATAATTGATTTTAACGCCAATGAACTTTTATAATATATTTAAAAAATAATTTGTTTACTAGTCTAGGTTTACTAGATATCAATAATTTGGAATATCAAGCCCTAATTTTTTTTTTTCAATTTCATACAAAACAAAACTATATTGCAGAAGAAATCAACTTATTAGTATTGCTTTGTTCAGAATTTAAAATTTTCTGTGAATATATTTTATGAACACTAATTGCAAATATATATTATTAGTTTAAACAGCTAATAAATATTATGTCCACTTTATTTTTATAAGTACCTACAATCTGTTACTTCAAACTAATTTATATTTTAAAACATACTATAGAGTAACGGTATTATATATTATTTTATAGGACATAGATTTTTCAAAAAATTTTGTATGGGAAATATCCTATGGGACCACTCCCAATGGTCAACTACCAGTTATTCGAACACTTTCATTTTTCATAACTGAAATATTGTACATAACAACCAGTAATCTAGAACGTACGTTTTTAAAGTAAAAACTAACATTTAAATTCAATGTTATTAATTGTAATAAGTAACCGAAAAAATTGCGTAGTGAATAAAGTGCAATAAATAAAAAAATAATAAATATTGTGTCGAGTAATGATAAAAATTTGAAAATCTTAAATATCTACGTGTGAATTTTCATAGCTATAAATGAAGCAAACACAAACTTTTAAGTGGAAGAGTGAAAAAAAAATATTAGTACACATTTGTGATTTCAGCCAACTCCCTAAAAAAAACCCTAGCTAAAAACAAAGTGGACATACTTGAACAAAAACTGACCAATCTTTCATATTCTGAAGGTAGCTTATGGAAAGAAACCAAAAAGTTACTTAGTCTTAAAACTCCTTCTACCCCTTTAAAGAAACCTGACCATACACTTGCTTCTTCTCATACTGATAAAGCTAAAGTTTTTAAAGCACACCTTCAGGAAACCTTCCAACCACATCACAATATATTCATACCTCAATGTATTGACGAGGTAAAGGCTGGTTTAGACCTTCCCTCAACCTCCAATCATCTTGAAAAATATTTCACGCCCAATAAAGTCAAACAGGCTATCTAAAAATACTCCTTAAAAAAATAGCCGGGCTATGACCTATTAACGGCAGAAGTAGCTAGATACATCCCCAAAAAAGCAACAGTATTGGTAACATATATATTTAACACAAGCCTAAGACTCTCCTATTTTCCATTAAAAATACCTAGGCACAACTTTTTTCTATAAGCATTTATAGTTCAAATTTATCAAATTTATAATTTAATAATTATTTTGTAGTTAAAAATGTATAAAATGTTCAACTTTTATAGCTAAGGATTGAAAATTTAAATAAGGTTCAACGTAAATAGGTTATATATAAATTACTTTATTCACAATAATATCATCAAATATACTTGGTATTATCATAGGCTGACTGACCGATATCGCTCAGAATCGTTTTTCTTATACAATGATATTATATCATTGAATTCAAATTTAACACCATTCATTACAGTGACCCACTTGTAACCTACTGTACAGCAGAGCGACATCCACTTACCCACTTTTTTTTAAATATTATTGTAATAATTTTATTAAGATCCTTGTATTAAATTTTCAATCTTTTTTACCCAACAAATAAAATGTATAAGACATTCATAGGAAAAAAATTGCAAACTGAAAATGTTTGTTAACAGTTCAAAACAAATCAAAATATTATGAAAATTATATCGTGTATAGAAAATGCTCATATAAACAACCAGTGGAAATGTCATGTATTTGATGTGGGTTTTCCCGGCACTTTTAACCACTACTGGGAATTTTAAATTTTGATCTCCAGAATGCACCAAATAGATTCACTATCCCATCAAACAAGATAATGTTGAAGAAATCAAAGCAGTTTCAATACTCCAAACCGTGATGACAGACACAAAAAAAAAACATTATAAAATCAATACATTTATTGCTCTGCTCAGAATCTAAAATTATCTAACAATAACTAAAATTGTTGAGACAATAGAAGAACAACTAACATAAACCTCAATAATAGTCATTATCAAGCTAAGCAAATAACTTAAAAATATATTTAAAGTCAATCAACGCAATTATCTTATCAGTTATCGATACAATACTGTTTTTTGACTATTAATGAAAGACAAAATATTAACATTAATAATAGAAATTCAATGCTAGAATAATTAGCTGCTCCAAAACACTATTGGGATGGTATATTCAAAATCGATACACTTCTGACCGACCAAACCAAAAACATATATCAACCCTAACATAATTAAAAATTATTAGTTATAATAATCATCAAACCTTGATGTACCTATTTAAAAACTTGTTTGTACTTGAAACAATATTTTACAAATAAGCTACTGCAGTACTCTTTAAAATTGGAAACTCAATTCCATTTTAGGAACTTATAAGAAAACTGACTAAGACTCTTTTATATTATTACCTTAGTAGTTGTTAACACTGGTACTACAACCTTGTCACTGACTGTTTGAATTTTATCATTGGCAATGAACGTAGGAACATGCCTCTCAAATCGTTCAGTTTGGAGCCTCGGCATGTTTTCATAGCTCATATCTTCATTAGTCGTAGTAAGTTTGATTTTTCTACATGAACGTCTTGGTGATATGACAGAATTTTGTACCTCTCTGTAAAATTCTGATTCTATGTAATCACTTTCATCATAATAAGCCAATTTTCTAAATTTTTAATTTGCATAAACAATTTCTTGTTTAATACAATTTTCATTAACTTACCTTAAACAACTTTGTACCCTCGGTAAAAATTCATTGGTACTAGTTTCAACATCATTACTCTGAGTGGTATAACTATGTATAAAAAAAATATATAAATATATATTATTGAAATTGAAAATTTAAATTATAGAGATCAAGAAGCATTATTTATAGAGAAAACCATTTTCATAATAAGGCTGGGGAAATGTATTTTTAAATAATTGTAAAAACAAAATATAATTTGATACAATTTTCATTAACTCACCTTAAAGAACTTTGTTCCCCTGGTAAAAATTCATTAGTACTCGTTTCAACATCATTACTCTGAGTTGTATAACTATGAATAAAAAAAATATATACATATATTATTGAAATTTAAAATTTAAATTATAGAGATCAAGAAGCATTATTTATTGGGAAACCCCTTTTTATCATAAAGCTGGGGAATTTTATTTTTAAATAATTGTAAAAACAAAATATAATTTGATACAATTTTTATTAACTCACCTTAAAGAACTTTGTTCCCCTGGTAAAAATTCATTAGTACTCGTTTCAACATCATTACTCTGAGTGGTATAACTATGTATAAAAAAAATATATAAATATATATTATTGAAATGGAAAATTTAAATTATAGAGATCAAGAAGCATTATTTATAGAGAAAACCATTTTCATAATAAGGCTGGGGAATTTTATTTTTAAATAATTGTAAAAACAAAATATAATTTGATACAATTTTCATTAACTCACCTTAAAGAACTTTGTTCCCCTGGTAAAAATTCATTAGTACTCGTTTCAACATCATTACTCTGAGTGGTATAACTATGTATAAAAAAAATATATACATATATTATTGAAATTGAAAATTTAAATTATAGAGATCAAGAAGCATTATTTATAGGGAAAACTATTTTTATCATATAGCTGGAGAATTGTATTTTTAAATAATTGTAAAAACAAAATATTATTTGATACAATTTTCATTAACTCACCTTAAAGAACTTTGTTCCCCTGGTAAAAAATCATTAGTACTTGTTTCAACATCATTACTTGAGTGGTATAACTATGTATAAAAAAAATATATACATATATTATTGAAATTGAAAATTTAAATTATAGAGATCAAGAAGCATTATTTATAGGGAAAACTATTTTTATCATATGGCTGGGGAATCGTATTTTTAAATAATTGTAAAAACAAAATTTTGTTTAATACAATTTTCATCAACTTACCTTAAATGATTATGTTCTGTTGGTAAAATTTCATTATTGTCCATTTCAACATCATTACTTTGATTAATACTAGTATCGCTACATAAAAAATAAAATATTATTAAAAATTTAGAATTTAACTAGAGATCATGAAGAATTACTTAGAAGGAAAACCATTTTCTTCATTATTTTTGTTATAGGGTTGGGGAATAGTATTTTTAAGTAAAAATCGCTTTGGTCCTGGCCTATAGTTTTCTTCTAAAAAATGATCACTACATATACGATGCCAATCGTAACAACGACCAATGCCATACATTTTAAGCCATTTTCTTTTTCTGTATTCATTCTTAGGAAATCTATATTAAATCAAATATCAAATACAATAATTAGTAATTACTAGTTTATGAAAAAAATGAATATAAAATGGAAATTCGCTAGACTAAACCAGTTTAAAATTATAACACAATATCCCACATTGGGATTATGAACCATATCAATAATACAGTGCAAAAATTCAGGTGCATATTTCTCACACCGATTTGAGCGAGTGAATTTCTAAAAACAATAGATACTCACGTATGATAAATAACATCAGGACGAGTGTACTTGGTCCTCGAAGAAGAATTTCTGCACACTACGCACTTATGCATTTTTAAAATATATTGTTACATATCATCAAAAATAAAGTAAAAATAATTAATATAGAAGTGTAACGAAAAAAATCAATTTAACAAGTCGGATATTTAAGTTAGCTTTGTCAATATCTGTATTCTAAATTTGAAACTTAGATGAAAGAACTCGTTCAATGGACGTTGTCACTTGTCAATCTCAATTACTCAGACTCTTGGTCTCGGAATGTAAACGACATGTCCTGCATTCCGATAATTGTGTTTTGGGTTGTAATTTTTCTTGTAGAGGACGTGGTAGTTAATTCATTCATCAATAGAATCGTTAGGTGGTTGGGTCTCCCGTGTCGCGGTGTCGTCCTTTTTGATGGTATGCTGTATATATATATATGTTTACTGGGATCACGCAGAGCACTGTACAAATGATATGAATAAAACCAAGAAAACTTTTAATATTAATATTAATAAATTGATTTTACATTCACAGTTGATGAGATGATATTTTTAATATAAAAATGAAAGTTTAATGTCGCAAAATACTTATTTATTAATAAGTCAAACAAACAAAAAAACTATTCCATCACGAAAAAGTAAGCAACAAGACAAAACACTAGACACGCCACACAGTGCACACAAATCAGAACCGGCGCCAGGTGGCGTTGGAGGCATTCGACCGGCATAGTGTCGCAACTAGCAGTGCTGCCATAACGAAAAAATGTATTAGTCACGTGACTCGCGTATATTGTATGGGACTATTGTTCTATGGTACTATTTTACTGTCTGACTAGTCGATATGTTTGCCCATGACGGTAAGATGACCGTGAGCACGATTAAAGATATTATAATGAATGGCTTTTGGTGAAAGGCACAAAATATGACCGGCCGACGTCCGCGATGTCAGGTGTCCGGGCCTCGTTATGTATCACGGTGATATGCGGTTGTCGTGACTGGGCAGACTCGCAGAGACGCCGACTTAGTGTAGCGGTGCACTTCGCCAGTATAGTTGGTGTTGGTACACGGAGCCAGTTGAGGCGAAATACCAGAGTGCGCTCGTGCGCGGACGGGTGTGTGTTTATGTACGTGGTCAGTGGCCACTCGCCACAGACTTTCAGATTGATTAATGATTTACAAGGTTTTTTGAAATTTATTCAAATAATTTGTAGTATTCTGTACTACAGAATCATTTTTCGAATTTTTTTTACCGTCTTCTACAACTCCTTGTAACTTGTCAGTTATTACTAGTTACTAACTTTATGTTTTATAAATCAGTACCTATATTATTTTAAAAGAACAAATTTTTCGTTAATTAAACAATATTAAATATTAATGGTTGGTAGTTTATCTCCCAAGCAATTTTTTGAAATTTTTTTTTCAATATGTGTGTTTTTGCATGCATAATTTTATAAAAGTCAATAAAAGACAAAAGTACTAAAAGTCATTCAAATTTAAAGGGATCGCAGCACACGTATTTTTCATACGTTTTAGACCAATAAGCGGTGGTAAATTACAATATATATTATGGAATTTTCGCTTTAAATTTTTCATACGTCAATGAAATCTTTGACAAAATTTCTAGGCTTTTTACGCAGTCGATTTTCAATTTTAAAAGTCCTTAAAATAAGGATTCTTTTTTCAAAAATCTCATGAAATAATTGCTGTACTTTAGTATTTATTTTGGGCACATCTGATTTTAAATCAAAAAATTGAATGTCGCGTGAATCTACGCGTACTGCGTAAGTTACAATTGGGTAACTGTATAATGAATGGTATTAATTTTGAATTCAATGATATAATATCATTACATACGAAAAACGATTCTGAGCGGTGACGGTTTGTCAGTGTGGATATTTTATATTATATTTGTATTTTTATCGCTTATTATTAATACGGTAGGCGGTTAGTTGAATTAATATTATAAAATTACAACATAGTAAGTAATAACTAAAATCGTTATCCTTGGTTATTTAATATGTAATTTCCTCCAAATTTGAACATAAAAAAAAACAGTGATTTATATTTTTGAGATTTTTTGGTTACAGAATAACCTATTAACGTGGAACCTTGTTGTAAGTTTTCAATCCTTAGCCATAAAAGTTGAACAGTTCATACATTTTTAACTACAAAATACTATAATAAATGTAATCAAAATTTGAACTTTAAATGCTCATAAAAAAAAAATTGTACCTGTGTATGTATTTTTAATATTTTTCCACTGCTATTTGAGCAGTATATTTGCAGGAGCCTTCTAATTAATGTTTAGGTCATGTGAATTGTCTAAAAATGATACGCTGGAGCCCCCTTTAGTTGGAACTATTATATGGTCAAAAATTTTAAAATGCTCAGTTTTTAAAAAATCGTGTTTTTGAGTTTAAATTTTTAGAAATGTTGGTATATTTATTCTTAACATTTTTGTGAAATCAGAATTTAGTATTTACCTAATTTAGTACTTACTTTTTATGTTATTATTAATGAATAAATAAACCACATAAAAAAGTTAAAACTATATTATAAATAGTTATTAAAATATTTTTATAATTAAGTACCTACTACAAAATTGTTTTTGACTTTTTTTTCATTTGGTGTGTAATTACATAATTAATACGTTTTTAGTACAATCAGAACCAACTTTAATTTTTTTGGTTTGGAAGAAATATGTTAAGATATAGGCAAAAAAAAACCAGACATAAATCTAGTTCAGCGCTTAGGCGAATTTTTCATTTTTTTTTTTCGAAAACCTAAGTATGCAAATACTCTACACAACATGTATGTTGTATCTACTTTTCAGTAGGATGGCGTCATTTCAAAACAAAATTGGTTCCAAAAGAGAAAAATTGATAAGTAATTTTTCCTTAACTATAAGCGCTAGAAACGCCCTAAACACTAAACCGAGGAAAAAATTCACTTTAGCTACCCAGCATTTTTTTATTATTATTTTCAATATAAATGTGCCTAATATTTCAACCTTAATAAAACAATATTAATATGGCATAAATTAATTTTAGCTACCTGCATTTTTTTTTAACATACGTATATTTTAACGAGGAGAACGATGTTGAAAAAATAATTGCGGGAATCGTCATTTTGGAAGTATTATAATTTATAATATCCTTGAATCCTTCCAAAGTTTACGATTTTACATTTATACGCATGCGCACAACACTGTACATATAGTTTACTGCTGCGCGCATCGCCTATATCAAATTTTGATTTTTTGACAAATTTCTGATTTCATCGAAATATAATTTATTATTAATTACATAGACACACATCGTATTAAGTAGGTACTATGACTATCTTGTTTTAACGTACCTATGTGGTTAAGCATGTGAAAACGGTTGTGAAGTACCTAAGAATTTGGCGGTCAGATTTAGTTTTAAAGGTATACCTACTACCCAGAGCCGGAATTTTATAATTTTAATATAATATAATTTATTATCTATATTTGAGAGTAGCCGTGTAGTCCACGAGATTATGAATTATAGTATTGTTTTCTCTATTACAGTGGTGAACTCCCTCGAATCTCTACGCGACGATGCCTTGTCGTAGTAATAATAATAATAACTCGAGTGGCGACCACGGCTTTAGATAGAATTCTGGCAATTAATTAGTGTTCTATTGTAGTTGTCTTGTTATTTAATATTTATGCGGCAACTTGCAATAACAATACTTCATTCTTATAATAAAATGTAAGAAGGCTGGCAATTGCCGTTTTATCAAATTTTCAATTTGGGCTTTGAAGGCGGTGCTTATTTTAGATAAGCAGATTACAGATTACAGAATAATTGCATTAACATTCGTGTGCGTCGTCGTCGTGCGACGCGATAATAACGATATCGGCTTTAATTTTATATATTTGACTAGACCACAAAAGTCGACTCACTCGACTATAATAGGTCGTAATTTAACGCGTTTTGCACTATCGCATTTATAATAGCTGTACGTTCACCAAAACATGACGATTAACGAATAATGATTTATAGCGTCCAACGCGGAACAATATGGTGAGTATACGTGCGACACGTACCTCTATAAATATAAATCATAAATCGTAGTACTGAGTGGGTAATTTAATATGAGACGTGCACCTAGGCCTAACCGTAAAACATAATGTAATATTAATAAACTAACAAATACCCAATGGGTACAGCAATATTATGTTCTATGGGTTTTATTACGCTTAAGAATTATTCAACCATCGCGTTCCATCCAATTCGGATGAGTGTGATGAAAAATGTTCCACGAACACGCTGTTCCTCTGGGGCTGGGCCGCAGCGATCGCAATGTAGAGGAGATGACTCGTTATGTGTGTGATCTACGCTGTTAACTGTGAGAAATAGTTTTATGACATCCTGACCTTAGATATGGAACCTTAGATATGCAATCTTTATATATTCCATTAACATTTGACTAGTGATTTGTTTTTCGTAACGTGCATATTGTTGTAGATACTGAGGTTTCTGCACCGCCCGTAAATAGTTATTTTATATTTAATCAGCCTTATTGGATCGTAGCTTATGATATAATCAATAAATATTAATCAATACTTCGTATCACCGTTATTTTATTATGATCGGTAATTCAAACTAGAAACAAGGTTATCGTTACTAGTGTTTTTGTAAACAAGAAAATATTTTCGGTATGTTGACTGCTGTTAGTTAGAAATAAAGATTATTAAAAGACAGTTTTATATTATTTAGCAACTGTCACTTGTCAGTCATCACATATAATACTTTTGCCATGTTAGGTACATGTACAAAATATGTATTACATGTTCTTGGTGTTCTATTTGTATAATTTTTATTTGTAATTTTATCATGTTTTAAAATTATTGTTTAGATGCATTTCATGTTACTATTCAGTCGTCAAGGCAAGCTTCGGCTTCAAAAATGGTATGTAGCTCATCCCGACAAGGTGAAAAAGAAAATTACCAGAGAACTTATAACTACAATTTTAGCCAGGAAGCCTAAAATGTGTAGTTTTCTTGAATGGAAAGAATTAAAAATTGTTTATAAAAGGTATGTTGTTGAATAAATAAAATGAAAATATATTATTCTAAAATTGATTTTTAGGTACGCAAGTCTGTATTTTTGTTGTGCTATTGAACAGAATGACAATGAACTTCTTACTTTGGAAATCATTCACCGCTATGTTGAATTATTGGACAAGTATTTTGGCAGCGTAAGTTTCATAGTCCTATTTATTTTTATTGAAATTTTCCTAGTGTCAATAATTTAACTACTTTTTGTAGGTCTGTGAGCTGGATATAATATTCAACTTCGAAAAGGCATATTTTATACTGGATGAGTTATTATTGGGTGGGGAAATACAGGAGACTAGTAAGAAAAATGTTCTCAAGGCTATTTCAGCTCAGGATCTCTTGCAAGAGGTTAGTTATGGAAATACTCCATTAGAACTTTAATTAATTTCACTACCTACAATTATTTAAGTCAATTTTGTCATTAGACAAAAAATAGTACATATTTTATTTAACATTGGTACAAAATAGGACTATAATATTATAAACGATAATGATATATCTTGCCAATTCATTAGAAAACTAATTTGCTCATATTATTTAAAAATTATTATTATTATTCCGTCATAATTTGTAATTTAACTGTAAAATTCATCACATAATCTATAACTTGGAAAGGTTACATTTTCATTGAGATCACCGATGTATTTAAAAGTTTTATATATACTTTTTATGAGGAATATAAATATATTTATAAAGTTCAGTCTAGTCAACTAAAATGATAGTCAATTTTGAATATATGCTTTAATGTTTAAACTATATACAATTTATTTAAATGCCAAAATATGTTTTGCCAAATTCATTATTTAGATAATTGAATCTATATTTTTGTATTAACCTGTAGAGTACAACATTTTGAACATTATTTTAAGTATACCTATATTGTAAGATATATTTGTTTATCCTAAGAACATGCCTTCCATAATGCCTTTATTATGCTGCTAATGATTAATACTCTTTAATTTATTATAATATTCTGTAGAAACCTATATCTTACCATTATTATTAAACTAATTAAACCTATATTTTTTTATTGTTATAACCCAATGCTGTTATTTTAGTTATATTTTTAGCCAACTATTTTAACATACTAAAAGTTTTGCTTGTTTATGTATTCAATTGTTTATCTCTAATGGTTAGCAATTTAACTCTTAACAATTTATAATATCTATGTGTAAACTAATTGTTTTATAGTTTATTTTTTAAATTTATTAAAATTATATTAATGCTATTTCTTCTGCTTCTATAATATTAAACATACAATTAACATAACTCTACTGTTTACATGGATATAAATACAATTTAAATACAATTTAAAAAATAATGGAATTTAAATTTTATATATTATAATATAATTTATAATATAAGTATCTGTTTTTTACCATTAAATTAAGAAAAAGGGTAGCAAAAAGTAACAAATATTAATTAATTGTTCAAACACTACCTTAACTAGATTTCTATCAGCTTTTAAGAATTTAAAATTTTTTTATCTAATCAACTTTTATTTTATATTTATTCATAATTATTAAGATTATGCTACTAGCATAGTATAATATACTAAAATATGGGTTTGTAATTTTCAATACAGTTTTTTTTATATAAATAACAGTAAGTTTACATATTATCCAACTTAAAGACAATAATATCATCCATGCCATCTTGACTGTTTTCCCAACATTTTAATTTTAAAGAGAGTTTTTAATAGATAAAATATAACTATTTCTAAAAACTTATAAATTGCTTTTATAATAAAATATTGAAGAATACCAGCAAGAAAATATGTTAAATGTTAAGAAGATGTCACATCCGTATGTGTTGTCTCCGTCTTACAAATGTACAACATAGGAAAAACTGTTTTGCGTGAGACAACTTTTCTCGCATCATATTTGTTATAGAACTACCAAATTTTCACAACATGTAAAGAAGAACTTTATTTGTGCAACAATGTGCTTTTTTAATAACACTATCCAATCATTTTTAATAAGCAAAACAAAAAAACAAAATGTTTAGAAGCAAATGACTTTTATTGTATTTATGTTGTCTAAAATATGGGTACACTGTTGCATAGATAATTTTCCACCTTATATGTTCAGAAATTTTGGAGCCACTACTACAAATACAGAAACAAAAAAGTTGTCCCGCTCAAAACAGTTTTTGCTATGTTGTGTTTTATGCCATAAGTCTAAAAATAATCGAGTGAATCGACCTATTATGAAACTTGGTGGTAAGAACATTATCTGTGTTTTGTTGGAAGTTTTTTTATGATAATTCAGTTTTTAAGTGAGTTATAGCATGTATAATAAATGTAAATTAAAAATGCTCATAACTCGCTTGAAAACTGAATTATCGTAAAAAAACTTCCAACAAAACACAGATAATGTTCTTACCATCAAGTTTCATAATAGGTTGATTCACTCTAAATTTTAAGCTAACGGCATAAAACTTTAATTTCTGAGCGCAAATTTGGTATGTTACTCGTTTGTAAGACGGAGACAACACATGTGGGTGTGGCGTCCTCTTAATGTTTTTTAAGTTTGATAATAGATAAATATATTTTAATAATAAAAACAACAAAGCTGTACTGGAAATGAGGTATATATATTATTTAGAAATCTTATACGTGTGTCAGACAGAAAAAAACAAATGTGCATAGTTTCTTTTTAAGAGGATGCTACCCATGCATTTGTTGTCTCCAACTTACATGTACGGCATACCAAATTTTCGTTCAATAGTTTCAATAGTGTGCTTTTAGTTTTGATATTAGAGTAATTTGACATATTATCAATTTTGTAGATAGTAACATTATCTATGTTTAAGCGTTGGCTTTTATTCAATATTTTAATTTTCAAGCGAGATGTGAGCATTTTTAATTTTTGATAATTCACATACCCATATTTTGCATAAAATTAAAATTTTGAAAAATCGGCAACGCTTAAGTACAGATAATGTTCTTACCTAAAAGTTTTATCATAGGTCCATTCACTCTAGTATCAAAGCTAACAGCACACTATTGAAATTATAAGCTGAAATTAGTGAACTACAATTTGGTATGTCGTGCGTGTGTAAGATGGAGACAATAAATGTATGGGTAGAGTCCTCTTAAAAAAAATACATGTTTTTGGAACATTTCTATAATTTCTTTTAAATCACCAATTTACTTATAAAATTAAGTGTAATCGTACTTTCTAAACTTTTTTCAAAATTGTATTTTTATTAATTTACTTATAATATTTCAATACATTTTTTATTCTATTCTTATCAAAAATATTGTTACCTACTATAATTGATTATATCATAGAGTTAACATCACAGAGTTAAATTGCTAAGTTTAACCAAAGAAAATTATAGTTAATGTAAATGTTGCACGTCTTGTCTAATATTCATTGTAACAACTATCTAGTCCAATATTTAAATATTATCATACTTATATGTTTTATCATTATTCATATTGTTTATTAGAAGGAAATGCAATTTTAATATAAAATTATTCATACATTCATTAAAATAAAAAATGTTGTTATAGTAATTAAGAAAACCAAATAAGTTAATATAGGTATTTATATTATTCGTCTCACATTTTATGTTAATAATAACCAATTTTTATTTGTGATATTGTTTATTATTATTTTTTTTTTATTATTATTAAAGTGACTAAAAATGTTTTACTTAATAAATAATTAAAATAAACTTTTTTTTTCTTTAAAACAAAATTATTATTATAATTATATGATTAACAGCACATTTTATTTTTGGTTATTATACATTTTTAAACATACATTTTATAATTATATAATTTTTAAACTAAACTTCATTTTGACCACTTATATAATATTTTAAAAATTGATGTTAAAAATTAATGATTTTGAAAGTGTTTTTCTTTTGTGTTTATATATTTACAATTTAGTCTCGAAAATAATTTAATCAAAATATATATATAATATATTATATTATTTAAGTACAACGGGGTTCATGTATTTAGTATTTTAAGTATCTTTTATTAGCCAACATTGTTTGAATTCCTTGGGTTTATTTGTAGTACAATGGGTTTTGTTTTGTTTTGTTTTGTTTTTATGATTGATTAATATAAATAAATACATATAGTAATCTTTTATTATTTTATTTTTGTAGCTTTAATTTTGAAAAAAAATTTAATAGCTATCCATATTTGATTACCTTACTTGATTTCTGTAATAAATATGTTACCTGCATGATTATCAGTTATTAGATGCTTTTCAATTTTTCAATTTTTCAATTTTGGGATATTAATATTAATATGTTTGTATGTAGGAGGAGGCAGTCGAAGGCGCTCTGAAAGAGATTGGCTTGTTATGAGAGCATCCAATATAATTAATATTTCATAAAATTTTATTACTTGCAATTATAATTGTAATGTTTTTTTTTACATATATATTTATACAATTCAAACAATGTGTCTTTCATAAAATGTTAGTCTTGGATTTGATGTATAGAGATGTTGCTGAATACAATGTTATTAATAAATAACTTATCAAAATATCAGGTTTCTATCATTGACGTCCTAATATGATATTAAAAAAATAATACCCATCTTTTTTTATCTGTAAACATTCGTGTATTCTATTAGTTTTTTTTTTAATTCTAATAAACTTTTTTTTATATTGTTGCGTTTTCTCATAAAATAAACTTCTATTAATGTATTAACTAACATGATGTTGAAAAAATAAAAAATAAAATTTTCATGCTTAGCTGTATGCGCTTTTTACTGACTCGGTTTTAAGTGATATTAGTTATATTTTTTTTTACCAAAAAGTGTTTGATCATAACATGGAAGTTATGTTTGTTGAAAGGTTTGAGGGTTAATTGTTTTTTTTTAACAGTTCTGTTCTTATTTAAATTTATGTTAATACAATAAATGTGGCGTTACAAGAAATGTCAGCAAACATTTCAACGGTATGTTTATAAGAGCACACAGTGTTTATAATATATTAAAACTATTGCCCTATCCATTACCTCTTCAGTTATTTACTAATTATTTTGTTTATAAAATCCTTTTCTACGTATTTTTATTTTTGCACCCTGTTTTTTCTAACTTTACATTTTATGCGTTACATTTTATAATTATTTGTTCCTTTATTTTTCAGGAAGAAACACCTCAAACCTTTTTTGAAGACCATGGCCTCGGTTAACAAAATTGATTGAACACATTCCATAGACATTCCAAACTAATTGATAAATAAATATAACAAAAATGAAACAAGTATTAGACACAATTTATTATACTTACGCCTTATTATTATTATCACTTATTATTATAATATGTATATTGTAATGTATGTATACAACACTATAGGTGACAGTGCTACATGTCCGTCCAATTTTATTACAATTTATTTTTTGTCCATAGGCAATAAAAATAAAAATTAAACTTTTTTTCGTTTTATGCTCCTATATTACACTAGTATTCGTCTAAAAATAACATTCAGTCCGAACGTGTGCCAAGCGACAGTTCACAGTGGTCACTATAATAATATGTATGTGTGTACAGAAACCACACGACAAATGTGTTTGTTACAACGATTCGGCGAAGAGTACCGTTAAAAATATGGTCCACATTATAACGGCGTCGAGCAGCTTGACGTTGATTTACGATTGTGTCCAGTTTGTTGTGTGTCTGTGTGTCGGATATAGTAGTTATATAATAATGCTATGAACAAACATCGCGATATATTTCGTTAACGCGTATTCGTATATCATATAGTTTAAAAGTTTATTCATCTAAAAATGCACAAATCATAGTAGGTACCGTAAAAATAATGTACCTACAGTAGGTATAAATGTATAATATAATATATTATAGCGGCTTGTCGTCACGACTCGCGTCTATAATAATATAGGTAATATAGAGTAGGGACTAAGGTACCTTAGTACCTGAATACATGGATATTATTATATTATGTTGGTATAGGTATCTTCAAAATCAAACGTCGCAACAATATTGTTCTGCTTCATATATTATCTTATATCTAAGACAGTAAGTCGGTACATATATTGTATATTATATCTACATCTATAAGACAAATTATTATAATAAATTTAAAAAAAAACATTCACTTTTAATTTTATGAAATTAGTAACTTTTTGGATATGCTTATATTATAATAATATTTATAAATTACAATAACTTATGACGATCTATAGACTACAATAGTGTATACGATGTATATGAATAATATATTTATTAGGTATTAATGGATTATATAATAGTACGGTTGGACGAGATGAGCTATATTATCATAACTGTGTCTAATATAGCTGGTCAGAGCACATCCCAAAAATGTAACGATGGAGCGTACTTCAGTGTTTATTATATTATTATTATAACTTTTAAATTGGACGGGTTTCGACAGCCCACGTGAGTGGCGTGTGGCGTCGAGGCGGAAATAAATCGCTCGCAGTACGCGCTGACCAGTCGTTATATAGGTACCTACTTAACATTTGCGTCGAGTGTGTAAAAATAGCGAACGGTAAATGGCAAACGGAAAACGTCGTTGTCGTCTTATACAGATTTTGTTGCCAGATATTAAAATTAAAATCTAGTTCACGCGCACGCCATTCCTCCAGTCGACTATTTTCGGTCGAGTACGACAACGATGATTATAATATAATAATTATTATATTATACGCATTGTGTAGTGCAACTGTAGTGCGCGTACTTGTGTGACAAGGGCGGAGAGGAACCATCGAAATTCGTATAATATACAGCGGTTGTTGAGGGGGGGGGAAGAAGGATTTTTTCGGTTTTGTTTTCACGACGTTGTAGTAACTGAGTAATATAAATGTAAGGGTCAGTGGGGATGTGTGTATAAGGGATGAGGGTGGTGAGGTAACCGTAATAATACTATAATACACCGTATAATAGTAATAATGATAATAATAATAATACGAGACCGCAAACTATGATATTATAATACGCGTATAATATGCATGCAGGACAGATCGGCGCTTTGGTCGTCGGTTATATAATATATGTACAGTCGGGTAAAATTTATGTATTTGTATATATTTAAAAACGCACACATTCACACACGATAATCGTTTTTAAACGAGGGGAAGTAATAAAGTTTATTTCTTATTTACATTTACGTAGATACCTATATATTATTGTGGCGGTGGGTCAAATATATATATATAGAGAGACTACAGCGATAATAATAATAATTATATATAATATGTAGGTTCTATAATATATTTATATGTTTATATACTTATACTTAAAACGGGCTTAACGAATAGTAACACAAACCACGTAGTATATTTCTAACTGTATTATATCTAATTACCTACGTGTAATAATAACGATGATAATGTATTATGCGCCTAATGATGAGAATAATGCAAAATATAGGTATTATATTATGTACGTCATACAAGTGAATAGGTACTTAAACAGTATTTTTTTTATTCAATGACGTCCGATTTATAAATTATGCATACGATACACAACGCACTGCACACAATGCCCGGTGTATAGCTGGAAATTGCAATGCTTACCCGTCAGTTATTTTGAAATGTTTGTAGGTAATATTAATTCAATTTATTAAGAGAAACTCAGGAACATCATAGTTTAATATTAATTGTATTCGAATTTGAATTATCTACCTTGTCTTGAAGGCTGACTAAAATATAATATATTAATATGTAATAAACTATACTGATTTGTATATTATGTATATTTTAGGTATATATTATTAATATTTGGAAAGCGAGACTGCCTATATACTACCTATTACAACATTATTATTGAGAATAATTATTAATGCTAATAACTAATAAGTAATACCTAATGCTGTATTTTAAAATTATTGTTTTATCGGATTATAGGTAGATACTATAGGTAGTGTTATAGTTCTTTTATTTTTTAATATCGGTTCATAGTTTTTCCAAAAATGTTTGGTGTTTAATATTACTTACCTAATCGGTTTGTTGTTATTATACATCGGATATCTATAAAAATAATATCGGTCCCTATTATTTATTTTTTGTAATTCTGTGTATTATCGAGAACGCGTGTCGCCGAAACGCGATCGTGTACCGGGAGGGTTGTGCAATAAATAAAACGTAATTTTGGCTCTATTATGTTAGTTATTACTCTGCGTCTCTGTCTGAATCATATTGTTATACCTAAATTAATTTTTGTGTCTCATAGCAGTCTAGTTTAGGAGCAGGTTCCCAATCGAATGCGTGTCTTAACTCTTAACTCAGCCGTCGATGGATCGAATTCTGACTCCGATTTTCAACGAAATCACATTTTAAACCGTCATGATATCAGGCGTGGGCGAGGGGGGCGATTTAGCGTTTGTTTTTTAACTCAATAATTTTCTCTGACATTTTCGACGGGAATCCGATAAAATCCATTTAAATAAACGTACGAACGACCGGAACAACGTGATTCCCGAGCGCTTAGATAATAAACTGTACAGGGTTATTCAAAATGAATCATTCGACCTTTTGCACTTGGCTCCTTATGTCACCTGATCTTACGCTATGCGACTACTTCTTTTGGGGATGTGCTAAACTAATCATTTATTCTTAGATACAATATTATGTGATCAGTTACAAATCGATACGATAACGTTACATATTGTAACTATTTAAGTTGGCAAGTAAAAATGGTCGCAATCGTATTATTCAAAAAGGTACTGCCGATAAGGAACGTGGCAGTGTACCACGATTTATCATCAACTCAGAGGAGCCAAAAAATTAGCGGAGTCTATTCCAACGGATATGCGTCGAATGAATTTAAGGGGCGTAACACGATTGCAGACTTTTTACCTGTTAAAAACAACACGATTAAGCACAAAAAGTTTTTATTTTTTATTAAGATTAATTTATGACTATTAGGTTATTATTATGCAACTATGACTTTACCGACATTAGGAAATTTGGAAATTTTGTGAACTTTATTTATGTTTTAGTTTGTTTTTCGTTGGACGAAAATATTTCTGACTATACGTAGGTATAGGTACGTTTTTATATTTTGATTACTTATATTTTATTTCTTTATTTTTGCTGACGAATATTATTTTTAAAATACAATTTAATATAATATAATAGATATGTATATATTATATTATATAGGTAATAGATTATACTACGTTTGAGTAGTGTAAGTCATCAGAGACATTGTTGGACAGTTGTTAATATTTCTTTAAATCCAAATAATCCAACAATATAAATTATTTGTTATGGGTATTCGTGTTGTGTTTTCTCAAGTATAAAAAGGAAAAAAATGAGAAATTGTATGTACCGGAATTCAAGTTCCTACTACCTATACTATGTTGTTTTTGTGACCAAAGAAAGCCATATAGAACATTAATTATATATGTATCTAGGTAGATACCATTAAATCAATTTGAAATATTGTTATTGTATTTAATGTACCTATCATAATATTATACAAAGTACTCTAATCCTAAAAACTAAAAATATATAAACATTTTATATCGGATGAATCATTTTGAATAACCCCCTTATATTACAATATTATATTAACTGCGTTGATTAGGGCTCTTGTTTTTATGTCGTGCATTTTACAATTAAAGTTCCGCGGAAGTAACACTTCATTTCATTTAAATATCTCTTTTAAACTTGTGTAGGTATAAGTGTCATAGAAAAAAAAATTAATTTTTTTTGGCATTTCACCAGAGGGTGTGCATTGACGGGACTTAAATATATGGAATCCTAGATCTCGGGGATTATCACACGCTGTCGATTTTAAAATGTAATAACATGTGCTAACAAAACTCAATATAATGTGTGTATATATATATATATAGTTATACATAGTATTAATTGGCTAAGTAGCCTAAGTACCTAAACACGAAAAAACGAGAAAGAAAATGTAATCGTAACGAGCAAGAACGAACCTTTAACTTACGTTATATATGTTAATATGTAATATGTGTATGTATATATATATAAAGGTACACGTGTGGGCCTGCATCAGATCAAAACCTTGAAGATGGTAATTTGCGTCACTTTAATATTATGTAGATTATATATACCTACCAGCTAATAATAATTACTGCTTTTGGCGCCGGCAGTAATCGTGTTCAGCGCCGCTTTTGGGCGGATAAAAGGATATTATAGTAATAATATAGATACACGCGCGCGTGACTGCTCTACCGAAATTGTATAATATTATAATCTGCAGCTACTCCTTCTCGAAATGATTTAAACGATTTTAAAATCTTCCTCTCCGATTAGGAAATACGAATATTATGAAAAAACTATTGTTATATTATATTATTACAACGCGTTGGGCCACAGCACCGACACTGGTTCGGCATTTAATCGGCGAGGAGAGAGCTAAGCTAGGTGTGCGACGCGTCATCCAAGTGCGCACCCGCCGTGGAATTTTCGGAGGTCTGACTGCAGACTTGATAATATCATAGCAGTGGCTAGCCGAAGAGGGATTTCCAGGGATTCGGGAAATCGCCTCAAGTCTAAAATCGGGTGTGTGATAAACGCTGAAAATACGAAAAATATAACGATGGCGGATTTTTCGCTGTAGAAAAAAATATATTTATATAGGACTTGAAAATCCGTATTTTGATGCTCCTAGGTGGGTTCTTAATTGTTTGTATTGCTTCAAGTTTAAAAGTCGTTCAGACACGCCACTGCTTGATGGAAGCACACAGGTGGTGTTAAAATATAATATTATCGTAACGCGTACTGGCGTACTAAATACAGGCCCTATATGATGGTAAATCGTCATCTATATTATGTACTTTTCACCGGGCCACACGGTTCTTCGATTCGTGTTAAATAAACTACACTACTTATGTACAAAATGTTATAATATAATATGTACATGTTTTTGAAATTATTTTCGAAAACGAAACGTAACGAGGATTATCGAAATGTGACGCAAACGCCACAGATTCTTACATTATCCGTTACTGGTGGGTGTATGTGTAAAGGTACACGCTAAACGATGAAAAGGGGTTTATACTTTTATACATACGAGAGATTATGGGCGTTCGGGAATCGGGCCACAATTAACCACGTTTTTAAAAGGAGTAACTATACAGTAACCGGGCCACTACAATTTTACACATATAAAGGGCGCATCTGCGGTAACTGGGGCACTATAGGCCACGACTTAACTATTTTTATGAAATTCCTAATAGTTGTTGGGGAACATAATATTATTATGAGCGTATCAAAAGGTATACTTGTCATTTGTCCCACTATACCGCAATCGTACTAGTAATGATATGTTTTTAATTGTACTTATCTCATAATTTTAAAAAATAGTTGTTTTCGCTTATTATTGATATAATTATTATAATTTATAACTGACTGTGCGTACCTATAATAACTATAGTATATTCCATAATATTTTTATTTTATTTAATAATTTAATGGCTTTGTTGATTGAATAAATTTGTGGGTATTAACTATACATACATCAAATTGAATTTGTCTAAGCTATAAGTATTATTTTGATTAAGTTATAAAATTTAAATTCAATATATATGGTCAAATTTCCGGTACCCTTTAAAAATTTCATATTTTTGTTGTGGTCCAATACCCGGGGAACGTTTTGTATACGAAACGGGTAGATAATAATATGACGTGCCATGTGGCCCAATGACTGACCGCCCGAGAGGTTATCTGGTAGTTTTCGACGTAAATCGCGGTCATTTTAATCGAACGAAAATCGCGCTGTCGATTGGCGAAGGGGCAATGATAGGCAGGTGCCTGTAAACATAATATATATATAGCATATCATGTACAATCGTGATTCGTATGTATATAATAGTAAATTGTAAAATAATAATATATAGTTGGTAATGATAATAATAATAATAATAATAATTATATAGTGGGACGGATGTCATTATAATATTATCATATCATATAGATGTAATAGTCGGACATCAGTTGTATAATATAATAAAGCCGGGTTCACTGCAGCCACCTATATGTCGTCTGTCGTGTCGCGTCGCGTCCAAAAGTCGAGCTCGGCCGCCCGACATGGGAATTTTCACGACACAGATCGTGCTCATAATATCATAACAATATAATATTATGATTGTCACGAAAATACGATGAAAAGCGGCCGGCACGGCAAGACTGACCGCGCGCGCGAGTTGAACCCGGCTTGATACGACCGCGGCGCGCTTAGAGGACGGCCGTGGCGGTCAGCTGCTGCTGCTTGTTGTTGGCGGCGTGCCTGCCGTGGTTGGTGCCGGCCCGGATGAGTGGTTCGCGTTTGCCGGTGGCCGCGGTGCCGGTTATGTCGGTCATTTGCGTGACCTCCGTGTTGCGCCGGACCATGGTGCCGGACCGCGGGTAGCTGACCGACGACCGGAGCGTGGCGTTGCGCGCGTGCCGGGCCGCCAGGAACGGCATGAACGTGATCATGAGCGTGCGCCGGTACTTGCGGCTCATGGCGCAGTACAGCATGAAGTTGGACGCGGCGTTCACCACCATCAGGAAGTTGAATATGGTGTGCAGACCGCGGTTCACGTAGTACGCGGGTGTCTTCTCGGGCGGCTCGTACACGGACGCCGTCAGCATCATCACGGCCGTCGGCGTCTGACACACGCAGAACATGATCACCACGGCGATCAGCGTCATGGTCATTTTGTTCTCCTGCCGCTGCCTGTTCCACACCACGTTCCCCTGCGAACAACCCGCGCGATAATTAGACGATAATATAAATAATATAATTAATGTAACGATCGCTTTGGTCTGTGATCACACGACGTAATAACAATAATATAATAATAATATACAGGTAGGTGCGCCCTGTGGCCTAGGGCTAGTGGTATTTCAAATTTTTATACTGGTATCCGGTATTTGTTTACTGCGGGCATATCGGCGGTGTAGATATCACTGGTATACTCGGTATAACTATTACCGGGGTATAGAATAAAAATGGTTAATGTTCTAAACTGTTCTAGATCGTGAGGATTTTAACCTTTTCGCTGCAGTCGTGGACCATAATATACCTATAGTTTTCAAAGTAAGACTACGGACCATTTATGTCCTTATGCGTGGTTTAAGAACTACCTACACACAAATAGATTTTCTAAATATAAAAAAGACTGCAGGCAGGTAGTAGGTACCTATCTCGCTGTATAACGAGGGTATACAAATAATTTATTTTGGGTAATTAATTTTGTACGGTTTTTCGGTAACAACGGTAGTCGGTTGGTAATTATTGCCGAATCATGGTATGTCGGTATACTTTGGTATTCTCAAATGGGTACCGAATATCAGCAATTAAACAATACTAGTTATTACCACAGTATACCGAAAATTATGTCAGCTGCACCCTAATTTAATTACCTATTGGTACATTTAGTGAATAGTGATGTGCTATTTCAGATATTTAATATTCAAGGCATTTCTAAGAACAATTTTTAGAAATGTGTGAAATTTAAAAACTACATTTTGTTTTTTAATAGAATTTACTTTTTTTATTTAAGGCGTGCGAATGCACACTGAATTTTGAAGTATATTTCATAAATTCAAAAATATACTGTACAAATTGTATTTATTTAAATACCTATTTTGTTTATACACATAATATAGTTATTAGTTAATAACTAATAAGTACAGAGGTAATGATAATATTTAATATTTCCGCGATAGTATAGCACAATCTAACTTCACAGTATCGATATTTTTCATATTTTTCAAAAATTAAAGTAGATAAAAAAAAATAATAAACATTTACCGGGGTTGAGAAATTTCCAATTTAGGAATTTCTAAAATGAAAATGTCCTACTTACATCACTGGGTACATTTTAAGAATTAGTTGTGCACAAAGGGTAGAACACACAGTTTCCGCCAATATTAATGCATACTAATATACACCATGATGGGCAGATAGGTACGCAGAATAGATTAACCTATAATATCAGAGTAAAATAGGCCTTTATGGAAATACCTTTTTTTTATCCAAAATATTAATTAAAACACCTAGTGCAAAACAACCCGTGTCGACATCACGACCGCCCTAAGTCACTATATATAACATCGCCATTCACTTGCAGGACTCGTATAGTCGAATAAATAGAAGTCGAGATAATAATAGGTACACCTCAATAGACCATTATGCTATTGAACAGAGGTATTCAGACTTTTTCACTCCACGGCTCCTACGTCACTTCGCAATATTTTGGTGGCCCCCGAATGACGAATTATGAAGGACACAGAAAGAAAATGTTTTAATGTTTATTGTAATATAATATTATATAATACTAGCTGATCCCGTGCAATTGGTTGCCCGTTAACTGTACAAACACTATGTATATGATTCAAAGTTTCAAACTTTGTTCAATTCGTCATTTAATATTCGGTGTATGTCGTTCAAAACTTAAAAATGTCCATAGATCATCTTGATTCTTGAGTCTCGAAATACTTGTACAAGCACCACCTTATAAAATGTGAATTTTGGAAGATGCTTTCTTAGTACACACTTACATGGTGGCACGAAGGTACCATGAAAATTGCTAGCCTCGAGCGTCTCAAGCTATCATTGTTTAGCCTCTTCATTGATCATTCAGTGAGTCAGTCAGGACACTATATTACAAATATATTATAGCCATTCCGACTGGCGTGGCCTGTGAGACGCGCTTGTGATTATGCGAGCAATATATTTTCGGGTGGGCAAACCACATGACAAAGGATTAGAGTCCATTTGTATAAATATAGATTACAAATACATAAATACAACAAATGTATCAGTACAACTATGCACAGAAGACTGAAATTAAATGTCTTACGTTTAGAATAAGTCACTATCTATGGATTAAAATCTATTATCTAACGTGCCTCGACTGACTGACTGATCAACGTATATCTTAAACTATGATAGTTACAGAGACTTGAGATTTCCACGGTACTTTCACTCCACCACGTAAAGTTACCTACACCAAGAGAGGATTTTCCAAAGTTCCCATTTTAAAGAGGTGCTCACACACGGAATTTAAGATTCACAATTGAAATAAAAAAAAAATGGAATGTTTATAAATTATTATCATTGGTTACAGATTATAATCGCAAGCTTAGGAAACACCAGCTAACTGCTTAGGTATCGTACACATTATGAATTTTCTGAATATATACTTGGATTTGTTGGCCAGGAGTAGTTTGAGATTGTGTTGGAATCCGGACTCCAATATATTATGATGATATATTATAATATGATATTATAAGGGAGTACAAATAACGGTAATATATCAGCCCCAATTGTCTAAACTTTGTAAATACTATTATAGGTATACCTACTATTTATAGCAATGTTATTGGGTTTGGTCGAAGAGAGATCAACTGCAGTTGTAGCAAGTTTGGTGAATATAGCTGGCGGACAGGGAAAAAATGACCTATGACTATATAGTATATACTTGTAAGATTTTGGCGGAAGAAGATTAAATATAAAATCTTTTATTTTTATTCCAGGGTAGTCTATTCTACGTTCTGCGCCCGACATGGCGACATCATCAGCCCGTTGAACTTTTCCGTCCTAGTACAAAGTATTGAAGTTACGCGTATGTTGTATGTATATAATTGTACAGGCAGGAAATTCAATGGTATCGTAATACAAATTAATACGTAGGTGCGACCAAAAAACGTATAATATTGTAAAAGGTCATCAAAGCAATTGTCAAACGGAGGACGGGCCAAAACGTCTCATCGTCATTATTTTTCGACCCCGTTATAATATTATAATATACTTACTACTTAGGTGGTATTATTGCTATTTCAATAAGTTGAATAAAAAACTGTCAATGAGTAATATACCTACGTAGAGCTCTATATAAGTTTGTAGGGGACCGGTGGGTACCAGCTATCTATATATATACCTACTATATTATATAAGTTTCGCTTACTCGCCGCACTGTCACCGTATAGATTGTTGATAATAATATTTCAAAGCTGATTCCATTATTAATTTCACAATAATAATATACTATTGTCTATTATACTATACCTACCTACTGGGCGACGCAAGAATAACGGGATTACAACGCAGTGTATATTATTAGTGGTGCGCCAAGGCGTTATATTTAAGTCTCGCATTATTTCATAAAAGGGACCTACCTGCTAGAAGAAAAAACGAAATGTTCAAATTTTTATATAAATTATACAATGCTCGTGTAGGTATGTATAAATGTGTGTGGTGTGTGTGTGTGTGTGGTTATATACGGCGAATGCGTAGATAATTAATTTACAATAGAAACGACTGAAAACTGAAAAGAAAAAGATGGATAATAGTTATTAAGACCTTTCAAAAAATGAACGCACTTGACAGTTGTTATTGCCTTGTTCACTTCAACTTATTAATTCACCTCCTACGTATGTGCTGAAATGCGCAGTACAGCCTGCGCAGATTACCTTACTGTACAAGGTAGACCGTGTACGTTTTACCAATTTTTTCTCCTGGTTTATATATTATTTTAACAAAACGAATTACTGGGAGTGATCCTTTTATCCGCTAAAATAAACTTTTCCCCTCTTCCACCGAACTATAGATATCATCGCAACATTATTTTTCAACGCCAACACAAACGTTTTCTATTTTGTGCGATAAAGAACAATTTCCTTTTCCGACACAAAATGCAATACAACGAATAACAAGTAAGTAAAAAAGTATCTTATAATTAATATCTGTGTGAATTTTAATTGTTTATATCTTTACAGCAGTTAATATTATTTTTGTTTTGTTTTTTAGTTTTGTATTTCATATGGTGGAACAAATTAGGATAGGGTCGTAGGACACACATAATTAAAATAAAAATAGAATTTAAAACTGTAGACTAACTAAAAATACAACAAAGAAAATAATAAAGAACCTATATCTAAAGGCGGTGGACATCAAGATTATACAGTCAACCTGTCACCTCTTCATCACCCATGTGCAGTCCATATTTTTTGCCTCCTTTATATTTTGTTTTTGTGATGGGCATTCCTCGACAATGTGTTTGAACTCTGAGTTGACTCCTAAGAACTGACTCGCTCTGATCGTATTCTATTTAAATAAGCCCAATTGGCTTTGGGAAAGGAAACGCCATCCGTATGCCTGCTGTTTTGTTATTTTTTAAAAGCTTTAAAGTGACTTTTACTTCCTCCAACCTTAAGTTCTTCATATTTTCAGATTTTTCTTCACGTTTTTGGGTTTATCCTTGTACTCAGATTTTGTCTTCTGCTTCTCATGCTTCATTGTTTTTATATTTGAGGTCTTATAAAGAATATTTGAAACAGAATTTGGTTGTATTTTGCACTTTTTTTATGATATTTGAGCTGCTAATTATGATGCTGTTCTATCAGTATCGTCAGAAGTGATCAGCCTTCTATACACAATTGGGTGAACCATATTTTCTTTTACTCCGTGTCAAGTAAGCCGATGAATTCATTGACATTGACCTCAATTCCATTTCTTTTATGTTCGTGAAATAATGCTTTGGATTCCTTCGTACATGGGGCAGAAATATGTCTATGACCTCGGGATATCGATTTATTGGCCACTGTCTTTATAAGTTTGATATCCCTACTACAGTTATCCGGTATGGATTTATTTCGGTTGATATTTTCTTCGACATATTTTGCATAGTCATGCCAAAAAAACGCTTTACGTAGGCTCTATTAGATTCCAGGCACAAAAGTCTTGTCTATGATTAGGATTATATTATGACTACTATTCACATTATTTTTGTAAATTTATATTTATATAAATTCATATTTTTATCAATACATAATTTTAACGAGTACAGTATATTACTTATACCTACTTGTGCAAGAATCGGGTTATTTCTAAGTATTTCGTTCTGTTACATTTTTTTATCGTTGAAAATTTATAACGGACTCGAAGGCGTCTATACCGTTGTATGCATAATTTATATGTACACAGGTACCTACCATATTATACCTACCTATAATATGTTTTATATTATTACGACCGTATCGTTGCCGTGTCTCGAAATGTTCACGGCTAATTAATTCTATTGCCTTCGTCACTTCATTTCTTTGGAAAAACTCGGCAGGTCCATAGAGAAAGTTTTAAAGTAGGTCCGTGAGGAATAATGCAGATTCGTCGTACAAATTCGTCGTACAAATTCGTCGTCCCTTCTATATTATACAACACACAGGAGTGAGGAACTGCGGCAGGTATATAAGGAATATATAAATCCTGTGACCATCGTAGGCCCCCGCAGTTTTATGACTCGTTAATGTCTCGACGACGGGCGTATAAGGTAGGTATATTATATGATATTATAATACATAACATCCCCTCGCTGCTGGCCCATCGCAGGCATCATTATTATTGTGACGAGACCGCGATTAACGAGTTCGCTTTATCCCTGCGACGACAGTGGAGGATATACCTAATGGTTTGCCACAAAATATGGTCGCCCACGGGTCTCTAATGCAATTTTTTTTTAATTCATCGATAAAAATGTTTTCCCCACCGCCTGCGCAACGAGCAGTCTTGCTCAAATTCACTCTCTCTCTCTCTCTTTTATTTCGAATATAATATATGTACCTATGTGTGTTTTTAATAATAAATGTGTATAAATAAGGTCACCATTTCCATAATATAACACCACGACTTTCACGAAAAACGCCTTTTTTATATTCAAAGTACCTATAGCTACTGCGGGGTACATCTACCCCTGTTCAACCGATCTCTATACAATAATATGTGTTTGTACGAAGCGGGTGGGGGAGAGGGAGGAACCCGCATTTGATGGCAGTTTTATTTATTCCTTTTCACGTCTAACAAAATGTATATTGTAACGCATAACTTTCGTAATAGTTCTCGAATATATACGATGACATGATATATAAATAAATGTATATATAATAATACTATCGAGTGTGTCTGGAAAGTGTGTGTACATATTATATCGGATTTTAAAAGGCATACAATAAGTAGGTAGGTAGGTACCTATAATCTATAAAATCCTCCACTATATAGCCCGATAGCCGTCGAGTGTTTGGTAAACATTTTGAGGTTTGTGGTTTCGAGATGGTTGAAAATTGTTAACGATTATAACGTTTAACCCAGCTTATAATATGGTCGTCGAACGCGCGTGTTTTTGCCTTTTGTTGTTTTTTATTTTTTGATGCTACGGATGTGAATATAAAAAAAAAAAAAATAAAATAAAAACGCCATACAGCTGTATTGTGTTCAAATCGCGTAGTACTAGTCAACTAGTCAACTGTAGTTAAGAATAGCTACATAATATTTTATTAATAGCTTTTCGCATTTTCATATTCAGTTTTTCGTCACTACTTTCTTTTATATTATTATTATTATTATTGTCATTAACGTCGTAGAGGAAAAATATTGCGAGTGTCATAATTCCCGACTATATTATAATATATGCGTGCTGCAGATAATAAGTATAATATAAAGTCAATATTGATTCTGGTAATTGTATACATTATGAATACGAAAAGTGTTTTGTTTGCGTTGTTGTCACACCGCGGTGATTGAATAATTTAAACAAGAACAAACAAGTGTTTTATTTAAAAATACATTTGGTTAACAACCATTTTTTTTTTTATTATTATTATTACTATTATAAGCCTATAGGTATAATTTGTTTTACAAGTACACAACAATCATAATATTATATCGATACTCTTGCTCGGCTATAGGAATAAAATAAAGTGTACTTATCGATTATTTTTAGTGAAAATGCGCCATTCCCTGAAAACACTCTTGTACTAACTTTGAGCTATTACTTACACTTTACAGATACATATAAACTTAGTTTGTAGGTCTATGGTTACGTCAACATAAGATAAGTACTAAATGTATAATATTATAGTAATGTTTGATTAATATAAATTTATTTTTAAGTGTTTTGTGTGTATTTATATGTTAAGATATATTTCAGCACCAGAGCAAGAATGTTTTAAGCGCCGACAAAAGTTGCCAGATATTTTTTCAGAAGTTGGATTAGCAATAATTAAAGGATTAGTATGATTTATTTACGACTTATATGAGCGATGAGTTTGTTGTAGAATTTTGTTCGCGAAATTTGCTTCTCCGGTGGCATTCATTCAAGGTCAGTACATCCGGTGCCCGATGGTAGGTTCAAGATTTTCTCTAATATAGTAGTTAATATATCGACTGAGATACTTATATATAGTGACTTGGGTCTGCATGTGGACGTTTTTAGCATATTAATTCCTGTAGGCTTTAATCCACGGTGTACCCTTAAGTATGGGTATAATTAATATTCTCAATTGGGTTTATAAATAATAACTATCTGATGTAACTGTTATCATTTTCGTCTAAAATAAATGGCAATATTATAATTATTTTATGCTATCGAAATAATTAACTATCGATCGAATGTTTTAAACCGCTGAACGTTATATGGCGATTTGGCAGATTGTAAGATGAAATAAAATGTCAATTGGTTTCTTTTGATTTTTGGCAACCTATGAACTACGACTAAAACGGCGCGGTGTTCACATCTGTTGATGTGTTAGATAATAAACCGCACTTAAACGTTCTTACCCGAAACGAGTACATCGTAGAAATATAGTAATTAAACTCGTTATAAAATTTGAATTTTATGCTTTTATAAATATAGCAAGTCTAACACTTAGGCACATATGTTTTTTTATGTAACTACCGGCTCTATACATGCGTCGTACAGTTATAACAGCAATAGCTAATTATTACCTGATTATTTTTCACCAATTATTAGGTACCTATCAAATTATTGCTATCGATAACATTATTAAATTTAATCTTTTCTGTCTACTTGAGGAGGCAGAACATATATTTTAAAAAACTTAGGTTATAACGACGATCAGTTCTAAACCCAATATTTTTCTATTATTTACGTATTTTACGGAATTGCGAAATATAATCATTTTCCGGATAATATATTTTGGACACGGCGCGCTGTGGTTGTGCGGACTATTTAGTACCTACTCCACTTTACACATAATTCGCATGATACGCATAATTCGTAAAATATATTTAATATGTGTATTTACATTCAATGAACGTAGACAACATTTATTTTATCACAAAGAGTTTAAATAATACAAAATAATATATTCAAATATAGTTATACATAATAAAAAAAATATGAAACAGTCATTTTATATGAGTGTATTTTTTTTTTACAAACTGGTATGTAGTTAAATTATATCTATTTATTTATACACACACGCGCCGCCTAACAGAGGAATAAAAACCGTTTTTGATGTGCTTTGCGAGGCATTTTTGTCTGAAGTAAGTAATTTAATATGGTATATTATATATATACATTATACACATACAAAATAATTTAACTGTAAAACTGATAAAACGATATGTACATATACCATACCCTTCAGAATACAGCATACGATTTGAATTTTATAAATATGTGGGTAAATTAATATAGGTACATAATAATAATAATTATCAGTGGCGCGCAATAAACGGTTATTGATCTATACTTGAGGACCAGTGCCATAAAATGTTTAGAGATGTATAGAGTAGAATCTCATTTAAGTATTAAACTTGAAAAAGACGATTTTCATAGTGTAAATACTTTAATATGAAAATCGGATGACCAAAAAATAAAATAAAAAACCTAAAATATTGTTAATATACTTCACTGGGGTCTGGGATACAACTACAGTAGGTATAGGCAACTATTTCAATTTCAATTTTTTCAATTTAAAATCAACAAAACAAGTAATTATTATAACTCATTAAAAAGGAATTTATCAAAATATATCAATAAAAGCACAATATAAGATAACTTTAATAGTCTATTTATTATTTAATACAGAATAAAGATATTTAGTAAAAATCAACAAAAGTAGTTGCTCAATAAATAGTAGGTACCTACTACAGTACTACCTATAGGTATATAATAGTCTATAGGAACCATTAAAATATTATAAAAGGTATCCAGCTGATAGGTGTACTGTATTGATAATAATAATAAAAGTTTTAAAAAAATAGTAATTATTAATTATACTGTAATGTTTAATTCCATATCTTAAAGTATAAAAGTACCATTACTTAACTTAAAGTATAAAAGTAAAATCGTGTAGTATGAGATGTACCTACCTACCTACATATTAATATATTAAAATCCTATTCATTACGTCTTTTACCCACTATAAATATAAATTAATATTGTTTAAACAAATAGTTTAGGTACATATTAAAATACTTGCTGGTAATTATGGTTATTCTATTTCAGTGGAGTACAGGATTTAAAGAAGATTTTTCTATTAATATATACCTTTATGATATATTTTATAATGAAATAATTAGTACGCACAGTGTGTTTATGTATTAGTTGTTAAGCACGTCTACCTATTATGAATTAAATGATATATTGTGTTAAATTATTTTATTTTAAAATTTGAATGAAGTGTTGATAATAGATATTTTAATTTAAAATAACGATTTTAACTTTTTTCCTTCTTAAAACTCTTTTTATATTATGTCTGTAGTAGTTCATATAAAATATGCTTTCGTACAAATGAATAATGATTGCTCATTTACATTTTACCGCAGCGTCTATTACTGATTATAAACAGGGAGATTCATTAAGGACGTCTAGATGCTATATATGCAGCAGTAGTGCAGTACAATTTATAATTTGGTTTAATTTTCTTGGTTTATAATATACATATTTTTTCAGATGTCCTTTTTATTTTTAACCGTAGACCCCAATTTTAAAGGTCAGTATCTGTGTGACTTTGGGTTCGTTTAAGTTTTTAACTTTTTTCAGACTTCCATAATATAGAAGCCCCATAATTAGAATAGATAAAAAGTAGGTAGTATTATAGGTACCTATCCTTTTTGTAATTTAATAATAATATCGTGGCTCATACATTTTTTTAATTCCATTTAAATTTAACTAAGTTAATTTTTTGCGATTAATTAATGTTAATCAAAAAAACGGTTTTAGTTTTAAACTTTTAAATTACGTTTTCATTTTAAGATTTTTTAATACAAAGAATAATATAGGTATGCATATGCATACTCATATATTATACAATATATCCACCATACACATAGTGTGAAATCATTATCATTCACATATTTCCGTGTCATAACTCATAATATTATTGATTTAGCTATTAAAATAATAATAATAGTATATTAAGCAAATATACTATTATAATAAATTAGGTATAATATATATTATAGACATATAGTGATATTAATACAACTATGAACTAATAACAGTAGGCAGGTAATTATATTATAATAAATATTATTATTAAAATAATTTAATAGGTAACAAAAAAATTACAAAACATATTTAGACAGTAAATTAATAAAATACGAGTAGACATCTCAATACATTCTGAATTTACATGTAAATAAAAAATTCTTACATTAAAAAATACATCTTATTTACAGGTCATAGCATATTTAGCACACAATGATATTTCGTGTCCGGGCCAACAATATTTTTTCGCTATTTCATAATATATCCCCCTAATTCCTAAGAGAACTGACCTAAATAATATATTGTTATTAATATCAGATAAAAATATATTCGTTATCTACCTACTAAATTTATGTAGTTTATTTTGAAACTATTTTTAAAAAGAAAAAATAACATTTATCTATTCATCGCCCTACGCAAATAATGTAAAATTATTGTATATTTGATATAATGCGGTCGACGCGGATGCTACATGTTTAAGCTTTTAGATTCATAGTGGCTGGTGAAAAGTATTTTATCTAAGAAAATTATTTTTATCTAAAATATCTCAATTCAATAATTATTCAATGTATTATTAGTTTTTTATTTAATCAGAACAAAAATTTCAACTTTATTATCTACGGGTTTATTTTTATAGTTTACATAAGAGATGATGCGCAAACAAGTACCTACATTGTACAAAGAAAAAAAGTCAAAACGTACACCCAAACTAATTGTTATTACTGCAATTGAGAATTGCTATAGTGTAAGTATAGACTCTACCCGATGTAGATAATACTTTTAACAGGTACCTACCTAGCACCTACCAACTTTTTGATGGGGTTGTTCTTATATCAGCTAAGGACCCACAAAAGCGCCAAGCACGCCTTTTGCAAGCTATATTGTATTTTTTTTTAAGCAATTCCCATTGTACTTATAAAGGTAGATAGGTTTTCAATGTGCGGTTGTCTATATACATATAGTGTCGAACATATTATTATATTATACACATAAATACATAATCCACTTTCTTATATGTATATACGCATATGCATATTTTATACTTATGTAATATACTTTAAAAAACAAACAGAAAATACTCATATGCTGATAACAATCTGGATCCGTACCAAATGTACAAATTACTTTAAAATTGTCCGCACTGAAAAAAATCGGGAAATGTTCCAACCATTTTTTGTACACAAAATAAACGGCAACGGTCAGTAGATGTTTTCTTGAAAACCACCCGCGTGAGCATATTATATAACACATAAGTACCTACGCTTTTTTTTTGTTTTAGTACTTTACTCACTGACCATTGAAACGGGTTTTTATGTACACGGACGATAAGTTTTTACCTTTAATTAATATAAATTAGGTAATAATATATTTTAATATTATATATTATGTATAACGATTAAAGGGTACTTATAAAATATGTATAAAGTGTGTGATTTAGTCATTTCAATTAAAATGTATATGCCTATCGTTCTAACTTCTAAGGAGGATATTATTATAAATATAAATATATTTCGGTATACATAAAATATAGTTTATTCCAGGTCTATTTTAAGCCCAAAAATTTGAAATAATATTTTATTTTTTATATGACCAAACGGAACAGATTAGTTCTTTTGAAATAATTTTTTCGGAAATAATATTTTGAAATATTTTAATTAGTAAGAATATATAGTAATAGTATGTAGGTATAGTATATAGGTACTTAAAGACTTTTTAAACAGAATTTATATCGCGGTGTAGGAAGCGACGATCAACTGTGCAATATATTTAAATATTTAACTTTTAGTATTATTTATTATAACACAGTTACACATTAACCACATTCATTTTTAAAACGTACTCAATTTAAGACACTTATAAGTATACGTTATACAATTATTTTAACTTATTTGAATCGTTATAAATTGTTATTGTTATGTAATCACTAATCATAACTATCGTCATTGCCTTATTTATTTTAGTTTTAAAATAATAATTATTGTTTACTATAGTTAATATTCTTTGGTAATTTTTAGTTATATGATTTGTGCAGTTATAATAACATGGTGATGAACTATAATGTTGATGAGTAAATAAAATAAAACGTTTTCTCATGTTTAAATTCAGATGTAATTATAATTATTATTATAAATATTCTCATTATATTGTAGGTAAAATACTCATGTATTGTAAATTTTTGTCAATCATTAGTCGACTTTTATTTTATTTTTTTCATTATCCGTAGAGTTTTATTTAATTATTAGTTTTATCTGTATCTCACGTGCATTTCAACCTACTGGCTAGTTCAATATGACCACTTAAAGTGATTGAAGATTGTAGGACGCACACGATCGTGGTAATTTAGAAGGTATAAAGTAGAAACTAAATAAAGTCTATACTCCATTTGGCTCAGTCATCTGAAACCACTATAATGCTTCTACATTTTTTTTTCAATTCGTTATAGTCAAAATGAATTATCTAAAATAAAATTTAAAAAATAATAGATAATAAATAAAGTAGAAAATCTCATTAAAATTCTATGTTATTTTGTAAATGTTGTTATCGCTAGGGATTAGGAAAAGAAGCAGCTGCGATTGTGGTTGCTATGGGGAATATTTGGAGTCGAATGATTGAGCACGTTTTTGGCTTTTGAATACCAACACAATTGGACGCTAAATTGACTACACAAAATGTCATAATAAAATTCAACATGTGTTATGGAGTTCGTGTTTAAGTTTTGAAAAAAAAAACAAACCCTGTATATGTTTAAAGTGTCCCGTAGAATATAAAAAAATACAAATGATGTCTGAAAGTGTATAGGCAAAATACTACTTACAGCAACGAGTTGTTAGTATTCTATGGCATACTATATAGTAACATATTAACTCTATTTGTTATGCTTTAAAATATCTCACATATTTATTACATTATATACTTACACCAAGCGCGCTCACTCTCATTTTTCCATTAATAATTAATTTATTCAAATTCGGTTATTTATAATTTTTAAGTATACCTATGTCCTACTTACGAAGTCCGTTTTCAAAAACGTAGTTTTCAAATCATTTACGGATTACTCACTGTGTCGATACAAACTATTCTTTTTTCTAAATAAGAAACGTGTAAGAAACACCCATTTTTACTGTAAATTGGTAAGCCGATTATTTTTTTTTTGAGGTACGAATATAGAAAGGTATACAGGGTGGTTCACCTAGTATGTTCACCCCAATTTTTCCCATTAATAATAAATTGATTAAAATTAAAATTTTTCAAATTTTTAAATATGTTTGAAGGCAATTTTTTCAAATTTTGAATTTTGTTTTACTACTTAAAGAAGTAGTCCTGTGGTGAAACAAAGCTATTTTTATCAAACGAATAAATTATTTAGTGGATAATTTTTTTGAACATTTTGATGTATCTATTTAAAATTTGAATGAGCGTTTCTTAGTTATTAAAATGTTTGTATTAAGAATAATAGTCCTTAAAAATGGTTTACAAAAATATCCATACAAACATGATTACCATTACATTGAGGTAATAGTCATTTTCAGAATTATTTAACTTTATGTTGGTAGATACTAAGATTAATATTCTATGGTAATAGATTTAAAGATCTGTGTTATAATGATTCGATGACTTGAAAATAATTTTAGTAGATACCTACCAAATTAATAATATAAACATATTAGTATTTTATATTGGCAAAAATTGTCTGAGTTAAAAAAGTACTTGACTGAATATCTATCACATAATATATTTTATATTTGATGTTAAATCATTAATGATGATTATTACCCTTAGTACATAAAATGTAGTAACTTGATAACTAATCGTTAATATTTTGATTTACATACGTCAACATTTAAATAAAAATCTTATTCTCGACAATTTACGATTGTTCTTATTAATTTAAAAAACAGTTGATATCGGCCACTAGACACTCTTTAAATGGTACACGCCTATCCTAGACACACGAAAATTCCCAAAATAAAAAATGTAATAAATGCGACGTCAAAGGATAAAAATCTTAGAGCGCTTGGTGAGTCACTATCTGTATTTATGTGAAAATAATAAGCGTGATCATAAATTTGTATTACAGTAACCTTAAGATTTATTGCACAAAAACTCGATTACACACTATCAGAATATGATTTTATTAGGTACCTATGTATAGAGGTAACTATTATAGGCATTAGTGTTTTATTTATTACCGTCGCGAATTAAAAACTACTGATATTCAGATAGATATTTTTAAGTTATATTGAAATCGACTATGTATAAGATTATGCTTTGTATATTATTCTTTTTGATTTTTCTGTTTGTTCATGAATAAAAAATAATAGAATAGTATTATACATTTGCATAGGGCACGAGGTTTGCCGTGTACAATGCACAATATATATATATATTATTTGGATATAGACGATATCCAAATATTATAGACGATATACATAATATATACATATAGGGTATTCGTATAAAAAAATATCTGTCTCGTGTATGCAGAAAATAGTAAATAGTAGCTTGCGGTATCAATTACTTGTGTAAATGCATGTAAAATTGTAAACACTGTACAGAAATATTTGCTTTGTTTCATACTTGCCGGTTTTATCAATTTTACCAACGTCGCATCGTGGAAATAAAAACTTCTTGTTTCCGTAAATTATCTCCAATTACATGACGTCTTTTGTTTAAGCAAATATTTGGATTGCGATTTTTACGAACAATTACTCGTATATAAATTAATGTATGTTAAAAAAAAACTGTGTATTATACTGCAGAACACTGCTACACCATTTAACCTATACATAGGTATATATTTATATTATTATGCATTTTGTTTTTAAACGTACGATGCGTAAGGACTTAATGTTTTTTTCTAATTAAAACTCGGATAATGATTTTATATTTAAAGAGCTTATAATGTTGGAATCGGTGTGTGCTTATGCGGTGTTTACTTATGGTATTATTAACTAATTAATGTATATGCATTTTTTTTATTTATTTTTTCCTTGTTTTTTGTTTGCAGCGGTAAACTAATTTCGATTTGAGTGCGTTGATATTAAATAAATCTACCTACCTCGGTAACCTATACATACACGTACGTCTGTCATCCGCGTAGGTGCTGCAGGTAATCGAAAAATCAATCTATGCTTTGTAAAAAAAAAAATGTTAATATTATTATATTATATTATAGTCACGTGGTGGCTTATTTGTCCGAAGGTTTCGATCCCTAAAATGTATATTTGGTGGTGGTAGGATTACTAGGATTTAATGAATTTGAATTTTATGCTTTTGCATAATGTCGGAAAACTCATGAAAACTAAATAACAATCGCATAGACAATGTCGTTATGCCTTATAGATTTCGAAAAATAAAATTTAGTTACATAACTCAACTGTATACCAATATTTTATCAAGAATGCCTATAGCGTATTTGGAAATGAGGAAATAGAATAAATACATAATATTATTGTATATGTTTTTGGTACCAAGATATAACTGTAGGTTGGTAAGCACTCAAACTAATGTATAGTATTTATTTAGTATATTATGTTATTCATTCAATGCATCAATTCTATTTATATTATTTAGAAATTTGTGTTGCGCGCACATTTTTAAAAAGGTCATGGCATGTTATTCACACATTTTAAAAATTACAGGTAGGCCGTTTGTGCACGCATAAAATTAAAATCGTTGTTAGTACAACAGGTCACACTATTATTTTACAGGGTTTTCTCGGATTTTTAAGACCTACCCTGCAGTATCCATCTATTATTATTAAACGTTAAAATACGATTGACATCGCTCAATTTATATATTTTTGCCGACGTTGTCATATTTCATAATTTTTATCGAACGACTGTACCCACTCTATTTTTGTCACTGGTCCAGATAAATAGCGAAAATCAACTTTCAAATGCATTTAAAAAGATTGATGACTAGTGAAAGTGTCGTAAATCGTTTTTTAGTCTACGGTATTTTTCAGTCATTACGAAGCAGAAGTCATAAATGCGTCTTTAGAGTTAAAGAGCTACGGTAAGACAATGTAAAAAAAAAGAATTAAACGTGATGAATCCTTCGATAGCCAATTAAATTATATGGCGCAACGTTTCGCGTAAATTCGTTTTCGATCGTATATTAGTTTTTTGAGCGAGTGGCGAGTTTTTTTTTACGAATTTTAAGTGTTTTCAATCGTTCGGTCAAAAAGGTAAGACATTCTCCATCGTTCGATAGCTTACGGAAATACAATAAATACTCATATCTAAATAATGATCGTGACTCCGAACACGTGAGTCGCATAAATACTATTTATTCCTACCAAGGACGTGTACGTATTATATAGGTGCGACTTTGAGCATCCTATCTTAACGTGTGTAATACTATCGGGAAACGGATGGCACATGTCTGAAGGCCGGAGATAATTAATTAGACTCTATATATTAGTAGTAGGTATAAGACTTGATAAATAAAATACGCACTCGCGAAAGGCGATGCAAAGATATTTGATTGTAGATGGAGATTTGCTGCTGGGATTTCGTCATACTGCAAAACACTATTATTATACATAAGCAGTAAGCACTAGCAAATGTGACCCTCCCTCTATAAAAAAAAGCATTATAAGACTGTCCGACAAAATGTATTTTGGTTACCATTCAGGTAAGCTAGGATAGGATAAGTAAGTTCCATTATCATTGCGCCTATGTATTATTATGGTATATTCGCGATGAGTATGACGTAGCCGCAATATTTTCCGGTTTAGAACCGTTTTCTCGTCACCGTCTGCGAGTGCATATTAGCCATTAGATACCTACCTACCTAAAATGCAGTGATCACGCGAAAGTCATAACTCATAATATTCATTAGATCCAATATAAACAGCCCTAATTTCACTATTATTTCCGCACGCATGCGGCACGACACGATTGAGCAATTTTATTGCAGCACTACCTTATTAATCGATAAGCTTTTTGATTAGTGCACATTGTAAGATAATATAGGTGGTACTACAGTGTTTAATAATATACATAATAAATTAATGGCTATTCTCCCCCCTCAATTTTTGCCTATGAATATGTAGCGGGTACGTGAAAATAATAATTTATAACATTTCGGTAACGCCACTCAAAATATTCTATGATTGTTCAATCGTGTCGCTAAGAAGGTAAATCCGCAGTCGTCGTATTGTGATCGATCATGTTTTACAGACTCGCACGCATATACGACCCCGCGCGACGTCGTCTAAGTCCAACGTCGTATTAGACCAAAACCGTGTAAGGCCGACGTCGTGCAAGACCATACCGGTGGGCCACTGCAGCACTGGCTTACCTGGCACGTGAGCCGCGTCCGGTTCCGGCGGCTCTGGTTGACCGCGTTGATCAGGAACCAGTTGAGCACGGCCAGCACCAACAGCGGTACGCATATGAACGTGACGATGCAAAACCAGTTGTACGCCTTCTTGTAGATGTCGTTCCGGCCCAGTTCCGTGCTGCTCTTCTGGAACTTGCCGGTGGCCGCGTTGATGGCTATGTGCCACTCGTGCGGAGTGGTGGCCGTGCAAAGGATGCAGAATAAAGCCACCATCAGGATGACGCGCTTGGCCCGGGACTCGGTGCACAGCACGCGGCCGCGCAGAGGATGGCACACGGCTATGTACCGTTCGACGGTGAACGAAACCGTCAACAGCACTGATGTGTTACCTGCGAACAAATCACAGGTGGTTAAAAAGAAAAATTATGAGATCCACAAGATTGATACTATTGAAAAATTCCTGCCACTACGTCATTCACTCTCGACCAACTCGCGAAAAAATACTGATCAAATCTAAAGATAGATATTGGTCATCGACGAATTGATTTTAATTTTAGTAAATTTTTGATGTGGATATAATTTTATTCGTCATAGAATATAGGTATTGACCATTATAACAATTACTGTATGACATCTGTGTTGTCTATATTATATAACTTATAATTTTATTGTAGTTACTGTTACTGTTACCGTGTTACCCGACTTCGCCAGTGCTAAAATTAATCTACCTTCTATCGTTTTCCGGATTGATTCAGTAGTTGAAATATAACAAACACAATAAAAATCATTAATTTTATGTTTTTCCACTTGTTAATAATTAATAATTATTCTGGACATATTTTGATGTAAACACAAAAAACTGGATGCTCAAAATCCAACGTAAATAAGTTAATATTAGTATTTGTCTTTACTCTTAATGTGCTAAAATCAAAAATATGTTCAAAATTAGGAAGCAAATCATAAAAGAAATCATTGTCAATCGTGTTCAAAAGTAATTGATTTATATAGGCCAATAGCATATAGAGTATAGACACCCTCCAAGCATCAAGGAATCTATTGGATTTATAGGCAATTTTTATTGAAAACGGTCCAATAGTTATTGAGTGTGAAGAGGTCAAACATTCTTTTTTATTCAATAGTATGAAAAAAAAAGCATTAACGTTAAAGATCATTAACATCAATGAGAAGGTATTTATTTTATTGTATCTGTTTGTCCTTAGCTTGGGCATGACAAGCTAAAAAGGTTAAATGAGCTTATCATGCCGTCTTGTTTTGTAAAAATCAACCTCTCAGATATAAAAAAATTAGCAATTTTACTGGATTTATATAATATTTTTACATCATATGTATTATATTAATATAGATACAAATTGTAGGGAATCAGCTATATCTATCAAGTATTTTGATATATCTACCGCAGTTACATATTGTATCATACCTATAAAATAATATTATATATTGTATAATGTATATGAACGTGATGTGAATCAGTGGCTTGTTTACTTTTTTTTTTGTAAAAGGCAGATATTATTTTATTTTATTTTTATGAACCATGATGCAATTAAAAAATTATAGTTAAAGAATGCACACGATGAAGCAGTTAGTACCGTAATAGCTAGTACGTGTACGCCTAACCTCATATATTAAGCTTTATTTTGTTGGCAGCGCTAATGACACATAATATCAAAGTGAAAAAATAGCTTTTGGGTTCTGAGTATAAGCGATTTAACTATTAACGAATTATAACTTAATAGTAGTAATTAAGGGTCTATTCAATTATAATATCAAGTTAGAAAGTAAGTTCGAATTTATTATTTGTGAAATTATTATTTTACTATCCATTTTATAGTTTAAAATCTATTTTGATGACTTGATCTTATATTTATAACAGTAAATAAAAAACAAATTGCTTGACGGAATAGTGGAAATGTGTTAAATAGATAAATGCAGACCGTAGCATTTAAAAAGTTAATTATATATTTTCTCTGATTAATAATTTTTAAATTAACAATACACTAAGGGTTGAAAAAAATTTAAAAATATTTTACTAAAAACAACTTTTGTATTATATTATATAATATATAGAAGTATACCATATATTATTAGATAAACTGAATTAAGTATGAAACTTATAATAATCTCATTCTAAAACACAATAATTGCATAAACCAAATTAATAATTAACAAAGGAGGTGTATGATATTTATATTAAAATTATTAAGACAAGGTTAGATAATATACCAATAGAATCCTCAAATAATTAATACCTCATATACACATTACATTTTAACCTTGTTTTTATTAGGTTTATTTTGTTTTATCATTTTTCATGAAACTGAACTTTTTGTGATTATTTTTTCGTTTACTAACATTAAAAAATATATATGATTTGAACAGTAAAAATGAAAAAAAATAACTAAACATAATTAAAAAATAACACTTAAACTTTGGTGATGTAAAAATGATAAAATTAAAAAATATATAATTCTTTTTTTTTTTTTTTTTTAATAATATATTTTCAATAACTCATTCAAATTTAATTAGTAATTACTATCTTAGCTATAGGGTACTAAGTAATAAAAACTTACTATTGACCGTGTTAAATGTTTTCTTTACGTTTTTGTATGGTACCAAAAATGATAAGGCTTGTATCTATTTAAAAATTAATGAAATATTCTATTCATTTATTTAGATAATTATTCTTTTTAAACTTCTGATAATAACGATTTATAACTATTATAATATGTTGACGCTAGTTGTTATACATGTTAGAAATAAAACGAGTAAAAGAAACATTAAATTTTTGTTCCATATAATTTTTTCAATAAGTGTTCATTCTAATATTTATTTTATTCTTAATACAGAGAGAAGTAGGTAAGTAGGTATACTAAATACTAACGATCATAAAATATTGAAAAGCATTAGATTTATAAAAATGAACAGTGACTCATTATATCATTTAATCATTTGAACTTCCTTTATTCGCTTCTATTCACCAAATATGAAATGTACATTCAATTTCACAATGTAGATCATTTGGTATGATAAGTCTTAAGAGTTATAGCCACGATTTCTAGGGACGACATTATATCCGTGGTTTAGGTATTACATCTATATTGATTTTTAAAAGTTTAAGTACATCACGTTTAATAAAAATGTACACGCGTAAATCTATTTGACTTTTTTTTATTAGAGTCGATAAAATCTATCATTTTTTATACACAACAATGCATCAGTGTAATTTAATTTAGTGAAAAATAATTACATGCATAATAAAAGTATTATATTTTATAGTTACCTACTGCTAATCGTATGTATCTTATGTAATATATACCAAGAACAGTTTATATCTCTTATAAACTTGCAACTTTTCTGATTTCAAGTTAAATAATAATAAACAAATCAAAACACAAAGATTTGTTAATTTAAAATGAACACGGACCTCGCAAGTCTTAAAATCTTCACTGATATACTATCAAAACCCATTGTCATCTTTAAACCTTAAAGCTTCTCAAGTATATAGAAATGTATTATAAAACAATATACCAACTATTTATAATATACATTATTATTCCTATGTACTTACATTATACCTGGTGGTTAGTGGTGCGCTGGTGCGGCCAACGTACAATTTTTATTTTAATATAATTTACTGTGGCGACACTGAGAATGACACCAGAGAGTACCATCTCAGACCATACACACAGTTATTCTATTCACCGATACGCATTTAGTTCACCGCGTTTTACCATAATGTCATAATACTCATAGTATAGCATATTTCAACATTTGTATAAAATGTAAATGATTTGTAAAACACTTTCGAGGCTTTAAATGTGAAAAATCATGGTAAATTTGTGCACTGTCGCACCTTGTATCACCATAATATCATTACGAGAATAGATTATTTTCATATACGAGTAATCATTATCACCTAAAGGCTAAAATATTTATAAGTTATAAATATTTTAGATAATAATTACTACCCATAAACGAAACGTGCGACGTGCCACCGTTTAAGTGGTTTCCGACACGCTGGTACACACCTATATATACCGTGTTCGCATATTGTTTGTGCACTGTGCAAGATAACCAACACCGAAAAACCTAGAAAATATTACTCTGGGTACGACTTTTTCCACGGCAAACTCCAGAGCAGTGCTATATTAAATAATGCATCTAATACACATCTAGATAAAACGCCTCGCTGTTTAATTCTGCACATTTACATAGCAAACAATAATTTAACCAAGCCTTATACTGAAGTGGAAATTCAAATTTAACCCTTTCACTGCTGTACGGACCACGCGAGTAGTATTACTCCATTACGTCGCGCGCAAACATACCGTTAAACTGTTCCCGGCCTGCCCCGGACGTAATAACTAATATTATATTAAGCATATGTATACGTACTATTAGGAACTACGAATTGCGTTAATTTGTCCATAAAATAAAATACGTGGCTATTATTAGCTCGGTGATATTTTACCCAAAAATACAGCTATTTATAGCCAAGAGACATTTCCATTGCACGGTGGTAAAATTTTATGATCTCCCAACACAAATGCCATTTACTCGCCCAAATATACAGCTCGGACCATCCAAACTCATATACACCCTAAAATCCAATTATATTGACCACCGATTTCCCGCCACAACGAACAAACATAGTGAGACTTGGTAACATTTATAAAATTATAACAATATATCGTACAATGGCGATAACAATTTGTGATCGACAGTCTTCACCAACAACCTTAACGACTGTATGCATGAAACTTATGATATTATACTAAATACTTATCTGATATTAATATACATATTTATTGATAATAATGATAATATACGCTCTGTGAGGAGCGAGAGCTCAGTACAGTACATACAACACACAACAATTTTAGCTAATATTATTATGGAATGTGTATATCGCCATTGTACGTTATACATTTTACGATAATAGTTACGTAAAATTCTAAGATGTGTGCCAAGTAATAAGTATAGTGTATAAAGTACACAAAAAACGAAACTCAATACATTTTAATATTTTTGATAAAGTTGTAAACTCGTAATGTGTTTGGGCAAAACAGCGTAGCTATACAAGTTTTGTCAACTTCGAGAAAATTAATAATACTATACACAATGCAAAACGCTATAACTATAGCATGTAACTATCGCACAAAAATCTTAGGTAAAAATAACGTACGGAATCGTGTGTTTTAAAATTTACAAGACTCTATTAGTCGTTAAGAACCGTACCGAATCGTGTTGCACACTTGTGACTATAGTAGGTACCTACCTATACATTTTTCAATGAACATAACCAAAGAACAAAAAAATTACTTTTTCAATTATAATAATATGGTTAGAATTATAATCGGTGTTACATACAATATTACAGTTTTAAAATAATCTACCATAGTGGATTGTAAAAACACTTTTACGCAGCGAACAGTGCCGCCATTACATCATCCGAAGACTGCTACGACGACGGTCCCACACAACCAGACTCCGACCACCACTGGTTAATCACGGTATCAACGCGTCTACCAGTTACCACATAACAGCATCGTGGCTGCGCAGTGATGGCCCAGCGGTCTTCGTTCGGCACACGTTCTGCCAACCTGGTGGTCACATTGACGGTCACCAACGTTGGGGTGGCCAAAGTGAACTGCATCCATAGATACAACAACCGTCTTAATACTACAGCTTGTAACGTGACTTAATTATCCCCCGTGGTACAAACTGAAATCGGTATACATTTATGGGTCACATATATCTAAATATGCCACAACATAAAGTCCGGAGAGATAAGGCGTACCCAGACCCGACCGCACACGCGTACGGCAAAAGAGAAGTAAATGTTATATCGTATTTTGTATCATATAAATATACACCTGAAAGGCCGGCACCACCACGGTATTGCGTTGCTGCCGATCTCGCAGTCGGCGTTTCGCTCCTGACCGTGGTCGTCGGTGCAACGCAGTTTTTAAATAAAGAGCGCAATGTCCCCAGCCATGGAGTAGAACCGTTGAATCGGCCAGGACCGTCACCCGGAAGTCCGAGGGCGAACGAACAATACATTACAACAACAACAACTACAACAACAGCGGCTGCGACCAAACAAATGTGGCGGTGACCCTACGTGTGTCGGGTAATCAATGATGTACATACTATATAGATACTCATGCTTATAATTCAGGTGTTACCGATATAATTATCCTATCAAAAATATCCAATAAAAATATAATTTGCGTGCAATTTACAATGTGTATCTCCCTACTTAAAATCCACGTTTCTCCGACCTAACCAGTCTCGGATCCGTGGTGGTCGGTGCACTTTTAGTGTCCAATCTTACAAGCCGTGACCAATGTTGAAATCGGCCGCCATCGGTAAAGCGTAGGTACCTAATGTTTACATTTATTTGTATACATATATACTGTGATAATATTATTTTGTAAAAACCATGGCTAAATATATATATTTAGCCATGGTAAACATTACCTGCTTTGTAAATGGCGGCCGACTTCGATGACAAGAAAGAGACGGCTATACAGTTGTTGTTTATATCTATGACTGCATCAACTCGTTTCATATCAGTCGTAGAACCGAGCGGAAGTCGTCCTACAGAGGTTACGTCGTGTACCACGCTCGTCGTTTAACATCGTTGAATTCATAATTTTGTTATTACTCTTTTATTATAGCTTAATAACAGTATAATATAATAATTAGCAAATGAGCAAGTAAATCAGTAAATGAGCAAAAATTAGATTTTTTTTTATTTAAAGATGCGCTAATTTTGTTACAGATAAACGTAAAGTTAAAAAAATACTGTTGCAACGACTTACACAAAATCAATAAATATTATTATACTGTATTACTATACTATAATTTAACCATGATCTGGACCTGATGTGTATACCACTGTTTAAAAAAAAAATTGTGATGTGTGCTTATTGAGCTTTTATCCTATTATTATTATTATTATTATTTATTATCATTTTCCACCAGTGTATATTTTCAAATTTTTCGGAAAAAAACTCTATTTCTCCAATTTAAATATCTGGTGATAAACATATTAGTATAAGAAGTTATCGGCCAATTTCTATATTTTCAATTGTACCCGAGATTATTCAGTCTATTATTTCAAATATATTAATATAATATAATAATACATCCATCCCAAGTCCCAGTCCATAAAGCGTTGTTTTTTTGTCAAAACATTCAGTTTCTATTAATTTATTATTCCATCATAGTTTTTAATTAATGCTCTAGATTTTAAAGTATAGAGCACGGTTTCAGGTTTATGATATCTAAATGTACACCAACTTTTAGAAGGCTTTTGATAAAGTAGACAGACCTGGTGTATTTATTTTTCTCGGGTGAATTGATTTTAAATCCGTAGGTACCGTTTTAGCGAATTTATTTAATACGCCTACCGTTGGGGCTAACTTTTACGAAGGGTCGTGGATCGTTTGGCAGAGAAGAGTATTCCATTTGAGCAACAAGTCGACAACACTATATTACATCGTGAGATTTTGACATAAGACGAAAAGAGTGATATTGTTCAATTGTTCATGTATCTCGCGCATAACATTTGATACAAGTGGAAGTTCAGAAATTCATTTCGTCTTGAAAAGATTAAAATTCCCATGTGTGTCCCGAGTGTGAAACTGACGTTATTACGTGAATAATGAATTAAGCTGAGTTGAATAAATACATATCAATTCACTATAATACATTAATTATATAGGTACTATTAAGATATGGAATTTTCCGTTGTTATCCTATTATGATTTTATAACTGCAATTTAAGTTTGTATATCTTGGAGAAAAATGATTGTAAAAAGTTTATCACCACACGATTAATTGACTCCAAGTACATAATATGTGATATAATATTTAATATTAAATTTTTATATAAATGCCAAAAAACTAATTTATCACAGTTATTAATTTGCGTACATTTTTATTTAGGTACTTGAAATATGAGTTATAGGATACAAATCCATTTGGACAACGTTTATTTTGACATATTTCAAGCATAATATATTATTTGGGTAAGTTAAAATTAATGGAATTCGGAATATATATAATAAGTATAATATTATAAAATAGTAGACATTATAAGAACAATTATTGTGTTTTCGATATTGATAACAAATTATTATTAAAAAAAAAATTATAATTATTAATTTGTTTTATATTATTAAAATTTTCAAATACAATCATAATTTAATTTAACATTTGACGTTGAATAAGGTAGAGTATTTAACCATTTAACAATTATTTTAACGAATATCAGGCGTTGAGGGGCAGAGGGGCTAAGGGGCTTTAGCTTCACTTTTCGACGTGTTATATATTTTGTGTTTAATAAATACTCGATTCATATTATTATCCATTCTTAAAAAATATAAATATAATAGTCATAGACTATTATATTACATGCCTATAATAATTGTTAATATCGTTAGGTATCACACTTGTTATGATTTAAAAAAATAATAATAATATATGTTATAGGTAATACCTAATAATGTGTACTAAAATCGTCTTTATAAACTTTCTGAGAAAAAATTATACGTCCCCCCATTTCCGATTTATATAGTTCCACGTATGTATAGGTGAGTATATAAACATTTGAATCAACAAATATTTTATTATATTTGGTGACAACCGGTATATTTTAGGGAGATAGTTATTTTATATTTTTTCTTTTTTTTTTTGAAAATACGATTATTCAACCATGTAGTTTCTTGTTATTTTGTGCCAATTCCATTTAAGCTTCAGTGAGTGTAACTACTGTTAATACAAAACACTTCACCCTTTAAAAAAACTGTATAGCGTTGGGAAAACATTTGAAAAAGTAAATTCGTCTTCAGTTTATTTACACAGTTATTTTTACGAGATTACGATTTTTGAAAAATCGGTTTGAAAAGTTTTTATATCGTATTCACGCGGACACAGTGTGTGTTATTGGAGCTTGCCTCGAAAGTTTTCGATAAAAACATTTCGATTTTGATTGATATTGATGTGTAGTGCACAAGTGCGCATAACCATCATTAAGAAATTAATCGAATTACAGTAATAAAATTAGCCTTATAAAGTTTGTATTGTTTAAAAGTAATTCAAGATAAATAATCGTATTATTGCCTCTAGCCAGGGGTGTTAATATTCCTCTAGCACTTTCGAAATTTGAATACATTTTGAGATAAATTCTATCGGCCGTATAATATATATATTATTATACATAATACATAGATATAGATAAGCTGATCATTATTACTATTTTTTTTTAACAGCTGGGGCGAAGAACGGATATTTTTTCACCTAAAGTTTTGGGATATCGCCAATTCAGACATCTCGACGATAAGTCTTTATTTTTTATAAAAAAAAAAAAAACGAATAACGTTTTTCTGCTCTTGCCGTAAATACATCGATCCCTGTCGGACAACAAACGTTATACCTGTGAGACTTTGTACAAACATTCCAATTTCGACGTGGACGTATTGGTGTATAAATATATGTTTAAGCTGTATTTGTTTATGGGTACCCGCTGAGAGATCCGAACGTAAACTCTTGGACGACGGCGAAGAGATGAAATTATAATGAAAAATACACACTCGTACCTATTTATTATTTCATAATATAATATAATACCTACTTGCGGGACGAATGTGCTCGGAAAGACACAATTAGTACGTACACATTTTATAACATTATATAATATCTCTTCGAGACTGCTACCGGCATATACTCGTAGTACACACACACACACATAACCTATAATCTAACTATACTTGCCTAACGAACGAGAGAAAATTCTAGAGTTAACAAACTCGAAACCGGTAATTTATGAAAAGCCAACTCAACGGGATTGTTTAACCAGAGAAAAAATTAAACATATAAACGTGTCGAAGTGCTAAGCTCAAACGCGTAGGTATAATATCATAATATTGTTATACAAGGTGAGATCCGTTTTAGTGTTTCACTAATTATTTCTAAAAATATTACTGCTGTATTGTAAACATTTTTTTTATATAATTTGATGTCGTGACAAAACAACATTTTACGGATATCTGCACTTTTTTGAATGACAGTATTATATTATATATTAAATTTCATATTCCGTTGCGGAATATTTTTTGGAAGATTTCGATACATACAAATCGAATTTCGTACAAGTAGTTAATTAGATAAGTTTAGACGAGCACGGATAGGTGCCCCTCGGAATGTTGATACACTACAAATCTTCTCGTCTAAACTTTGAATACTTAAAATACTAATAATTAATTAACTAATTGTTTTAAATTCTATTCATATGCAAGTACTAAATATCATTATAGTGAATATATATTCTTCTTTGGAATATAAAATTGTTGTCGCTCAACAAAGTAAAATAATTCGAATAACGATAAAAATTGTAAAAATATTTTCTAATTTTTTTCTTCGTTGTTTCTCAATGAAATCAAATTACGAAAAAATAATATTTTTAAAATAGTTAAAACTTTTCCAAACCACGAAGCAGTGTAGAACACTCAAACGGATCCCCTTGTACCTTGGAGACGCTGCGTCGTCGTCCTTCGTTGTGTGATAATAATAATACACTGCTGCACGCCTATACTGGTGTCATAGTATGAGACGTAGGTACCTATCTATATAGCGACGAGAATCGCAATATCATTTTCTCCGACGACCGTAGTTCGTGCGCTCACACCAATATAATATTATGCCGTGCTGGTGCGTATCAAGAAAATAGTTTAGCGCTATAAACTTCAAACCGCGGCGAAGAGTTGTCACGAAAACTTGCAACACGCGTGTCATATTATTATACACGTATAAATAATAATAACTGTCGACGGGTCGAACAACGAATGATGTATAATATTATAACAGCAGTGTTACATAAGTAGCTGCACGGAAGAAATTGCAAATTGCGATGCGAATGCGTGTGTGTAGCTGAATAACAAAATATTGCGAGCTTCGGGGTGGAATTAATATAATATCATTATTGCTATATTATATTACGCGGCGTGTTTCCGAAACACCGACCACACGTCGTCGGTGCCAACATTTTAACTAAATCTGTGTGTGTGTGTGTGTGTGCATATGTAAAGTTCCACATGACCGGGTTTTTCTTTTTATATACCTATTACATCGGTTACAATGTACGAAAACTCCGTATTATAATACCGCATATCGACTCTGGTAGTAGTTTGTGCACGTCTTGGTCGACTTCGGTTTTCCAGCAGTCACTATTCGTTTTTATTTTGTATATTTCTATTCAAGGGGCGATTGTATACTCGACGCGTATACTTTGTAATACGTGTATAGGTACATAATATATTTATGTATCAAGAATTCCATATTAGTAGGTTACCTATATAGATCAACGATAAGCAAAATATCGAGAAGTATTATAATATACCTAAGTAGGTTAATCGTTAATATTTTCCGATTGTTTGTGATTGTATATTTTTCTTAAATTTTTTGGTTCCAGTATGAATACTATTTAAGAGTAATCTTGTTTTAAATTGTCAAACATTTTTTATCGTCATTAATAGAAAAAAACTAAATAAAATTGAAAATTGAAAATGTCTATAAATAGATAGTTAAAAATATTTTGAAAATTATATCATGAATAGAAAATTTAAAGTGAGAATTTAAGTATTGACGGTATTATTTGTTTTTGAATTACATTTTGATAATACATTTTGACAAAAACTAGGTTTGAGTAGTATTATTACTTTTTGAGTAAATTTTATTGCGCTTTTTTTTATACATTTATAAACCAAAATTAATTTTTTTTTTACTTATTGTCATCGACCCGAGGTGATGTTGCATAACAAATCGAGGAGTATTTTCTGTGAATGTTTTCTTGATGTATTCAAGAAATTCAAAATGTTTTTTTTGGTACCATAAACTTAAAAACAATATTTTGAAGATTTTGACCATAACTTTCAAGCAAAATTTTATCAACTTTTTATTCATGTAATAATGCACATTTTGGAAAAAAATTCACAAAAATCGCTAGGAAACTAAACAGAATTCGTTCCAATTTTTCATCTATTAGTTATAATTTCATAAATATCTAGGAAAACCAATGTCAAATTAGCAAATTATAATTTACATTTGAAAAGTAAAACAAAAATTAACACACATATTTTTTTATAAGCGTTTATTTACTTTTGACCCCAAAGAACCAACTAAAATCACTTTCCTAGTCTTTAACTATAAAAAGTGACTCTAGAAAAATAACACAACATTTTAAAATCAACTATACATTCATCGGTTCGCTAGTACATAACTGCTGCAATGAATATTGATATAAGTTTGATTTTTTTTGAAAGTATTATTTAAAAAAAGATTTACATTCCTAAAGTCAAATATTTAACGTAAACCATCACAATATGTTTTTGATATATATATTTCGACTTACTGTTGATATTTTTATTATTTATTACCCCCCCCCCCCTAATTTAGAATTAAAAATGTAAAGGTACATTCAAAATTACTTTTTTACTTATAATTTAAGTTTAGCCTGATGAAAACCAAACATATTAATACTGTGCAGTGTGTACTGTGTACACAAGTAATAATAATAAATTAATAATAGGTATAATAATATATTATGAGAAGTTTTGATACTATTTTGAAATTATAAATTTCTACCTCATCTGCGTTTCATTTTTCAATCCTATTTAAATTTGTTTTTAGCCATCAAAGGCTTGGTTAAATCTTTTAGTAAAATAACATTTTAAAGTATAATATAAACAATTGGATAAATGTTGTGATATTAATCAAAAAATATGGAAATTTCCGTCTTGAATTTTAAGATTTTAAATAAATCTATTATAGCTATTAGTTTAATATGATATTCTTTTCTTGTGATCTTTTCGTGAATAGTTTATAAACTTAAGTTCTGGTATATGAAATATGTTAGAGTATGCTAATATCGTTTTATAGTAGTAATTGAAGTTAGTCGAAATCGCAACGTTTCTAATCATGGACACAATTTACGACCTATGGAAAATCACGAAGAACAAATTTATGGCATTGTAATTACTTTTTTAATGTATTCTTCATTTTGTGTAATTACATTTTAGTTGAATGTAAATCGTTTTTCCATAATGTTGTGACATGAATGGAATAAAAGAAAAAAAGATTAAAATAATTTGACATTTGGTTTTTATTATATTTTTAGCACACATTTTATGGAACTGTTTATGACAACACAAAGAAATAATAATATGCACATTTCAATACAAAGTATGAATGTTTAATTATTTATTTTTAATCAAATGTTGTGTTCTTAAGAGAAATATAGTAAGCACTGCTACAAAAATGACATTAATTCATAAAATGTAATACGTCGTCGATATTAATTATAAAAGTACTGAATAAATAGTAACTAATTTTAATAAAATGGTTGTAGCTTACATTATAGCACTATATATAGCACTATAAGAATTTTCAAATTTGAACTTCATAATAAGTGCGAAATAAACTTTGTGTTTTCATAGTTTTTCACTGTCTATTTATTCAGAGTAACTACGGAAAACCGTGGAGAAGCTCAACAAAATGAATGGTTTTATGTACGGCCATGTTTAAACAATTAAACTATTTCGATTAATCTTACAAGTTACAATTTAATAATAAACTAACAGGATCTTCCTCTGAGAATATGTCAACGAAATCAATAAATTTTAGTTCCGCCGAATGGAACTAATATAAAGTTGTCTTCGCTTAAAATTAAATATACTTTCGAAATTGACATATTTTGAACACTAATTAAAAATAAAGTTTTTCAGCGCTTGCTGTAATGTTACCCATACATATTATTTTAAATTTTACCATTTTAAAATAATTATTTCAAAAATAATTATAATTCACACTAAATATGTTATTGTTTTTGAAAAATAACACTGATTTCTACGATAAATCACTCTATAATACTTAACTAGACTTAATTAAATGCCCTATTTAAAATACATAAAAATGTGGCATACCTACTTATATTAAATACAAACAAATATGAACACATTTTGTTGATACTGATCGTGATTAAAAGTCTATAAAACGAACATTATTATGAATAATTATGTTGATGTAGGTACTCAATAGTGAGTTTATTAACATAACGGAAATTAAAAATATCCGAAGTTGTCATCAAAGTTAAAAAATCTTTATAGTAAAAAAACTCATCCCAACGCAATTTTAGAAAATAACATTTATCGAATTACAATAAAACTATTACAAATCGAAATAAAAAAAAAAAATTGAAAAAAGGAAATCAAATGAATAACTGAAGCAATAATAATTATAACACGGTCGTGTGACGGTATCTAAATAATTGTGTAATACGATATTACCAAGTCCGCGTTTTGTATTAATTGAGTATGCGTAGGTATTTGCTGTTTACCTGCATATCTCATATGTAACGAATATCGAACTCGATGGGAAACGCTAAATATTGCACATTAAATTTATAAATACTTCTGTTTCATACGAACCCACGCTGTAGGTATGCGTACAATTTTTATATCATATTTTACATTCTCGTCGTGTGCGCAGTGCGTATTTCTATTCCGGAGAAAGTAATTTTAGTACTTCGAGTCTGTTGTTTCTCTTTATAAATACTATTTACCGGCATTTCCCCGGGGGATACTTCAAAACGGCCGAATATTGCTAGCGTTAATTGTTTTGCAGTCGGCTTTTGCGAAACAACGGAATCACTGTATGAAAGTACCATTGATACTTGTGCAGCCGAGACATCCACGTGCAGTATACAGAAAACAATATGTACGCTGTGTGTGCGTTACAATAATAAGAGTGTCCATTTATTTTCACACCTTTATTGCTCACGACTTACACGATTTATAGTACTCAACGACTCGCATCTCCATTAGAAAGTCCCTTAAAAGGGTATGCGGTCGTTCCCCTGAGTCTGCACGCCGAGGCTTATTCATTTTGTTTTTCCTCATAAAAAAATGCACGGAGGGTCAAGTCTTTTTTCCAAGAATCATCGTCGTCAATAGACGTGTTGATTAAGCGCGTGACCGGTACCGCCGAAACATCGATAAAAATCTATCTCTCTCTCTCTGTGTGTCTCTTCTACTTTGGTCACACACAAAAGACGCGCGCTTCTGGAAAAAAATTAATAACACTTTTTTCGTCGGATGGTTGTTGAGTCTTTTGTTGAATATTGTTCGGAACCTCAATCCGAAAGAACCCAATCGAATTTTCAGTTGTATAGCACACGCTCGCGACAGGAAATAATGAGCTTATGAACTTTTTGAACGAAAGTTTCAGTTTGTCCGGCTTCCAATTTTTCACTAAATTAAACAATGCGCAGAAATCATCTCTTCTATCCTCTTATCCATATACGTACCTCTATACGTCATCTAATTTATCCAAGACACTCTTATAATATATTATGTGCTTTAATTAGGCCACTTCATCCTCAGAGACCATCAATACCGGTATTGAAAATAATATTCCGTTTGCAGATCCCCATTCACGAATAAACTACTTGAATTAATTTGAAGATTAAAATAACAACAATTAATAATTTAATTAAAATAATAAATTATTAGGTGCATATTTTCTACCTTACTAAATTCATACTATATTATTATACTACATTTTTTATTACCTGCGTTGCGACTCGTGGTACCGAATAGTAATTATTTCAAATGTACACAAACGTATTATACATAATATTATAATGCGCAATATATTATATAATAAACTGTGTTACCTAGATAATTTCACCAAATTAGTTGTTATAAAAAATTTAAATAAGCATAAAAACCAAACAGATGGCGCCAAGTCATTATTCCCGTTTCACCGCTTGGTTTTAGAGAGAAGGAGTTAGCTCGGCAGTATAATATATATGTAGTCGCTGTGTTCTTCTTTGAAAAATTATCAACAATGTACAATAAAACCGCATAGTAATCGAGTCAGTAGTTTCGGTGATTACTCAGGACCAATATACATATATAAAGCGAGTGCACAATGTTTGTTCTCAGTACCCTCTGGCCAACCATACACTGATATATTTATGTAAACACGTTCCACATCTAACCGCCTAAAGCTTTAACCTTAAAGTTTACCTAACTATTTGAATACTTAATGGTAATCAGTAATTAAACTAAAATCAGCTCTATACGTATTACCTATACGATTATTAAGAAACACGAAAAAACATATTTTTATTTATTTATTTTTAGTTTATGATTTACTTAGTGATTAGTTGGGTTAGGTTCGATCTTCGGTGTATCAAGTTTAAACTATAAGAATCTCGTTCTTAATAAATATATGTAGAAAGGATGTAGTACAGCAAAAACACAATTTTGTAAAACGAGAATGTCACTTTTAGTGCTTTCAATTATTGATCGCTGCGATAACCACACACAATAGTACACAATAGTACTCAATTTTCAGTTATTTCATAAAATTGTATACAGGAAGAGTATAATATAGGTGATATACTTACTAGCAGCGTCGGTAAGCCACAGCCCGTAAGGATACCATTTCCAATAAATGTAGTAATCGGCTTCGACGATCCACGGATAGTTCTCAAAGGATATGGTAAACACAAACAGCAAATAGAACAAGTCGGATACAGCCAGAGCAGTCAGATACGTGCTTGTGGAGCTCTTCATCGGTTCTCTGGTAAGTACGACCACAGACAGCATGTTACCCACCACGCCCACGGCCACAACGGCTGGCAGCAGTGCCTGTTGCGCCCAAAAGTGCACTGCTTTCCGGAAGTAACAGTACTTCTGATCCTGAACGATTAGTGCCGCGCAATTATCCATGGTCATTGGGATCTGCGAAAAATAAATAAAGTTACCATACAATGTGATAACTATGTGAGCATCGATAACGAAGTTATTGAAATCTAGAATCGTCAATTATATTATTATTTAAAGAAAAATGTTATTATAGAACGGGCTGTATATTTTATGGTACGCCTATTGTCACACGGCGTCATAGATAGGCAATTAAGGTACATGTGTTCATTTTTCCAGTATTAAATTATAATAATATTATTGTACTCAATATTTTAATAAATATTGTATGTTTGTATGTGGTTTGTTTGAATAGATCATAATATAGTATCTTTTACTGAATAAAACAGTGAATATTATATAGGTAAGAGATGATGTATTTTATGATCGACACGCAGTCTAACAGTTTAAATAGAAATCCTGAAATCGTCAATAGATTGATCAACAATATTGACAGGTATTCCATTAATATTGTTGTTTGATTTTAGCTTAGTGTTTTTATTACAATGTCTTTTTTATACAATATTAAGTACTATAGGTACGTTGTATCGTTTTACAGTACAATTTTATTTTCAAAAAACAATTATTTATCCCCCTGAAGCTTAATAGCTTATCGTGTAGGTATTATTATAAACTTTGTATACAGAAAGCTATACACAACAATTCATATTATACCTGATGAAATATTCTCTAGTAGATGGTACAATATTTAAGTACTTAAAACGTTTACAAATATACTACAAATAATACATTTTGTATGGCTTTCTTTCCTATAAATTGTTATAAACTATTATATCATCACTATCCATTATAGACCCACGCGTGTACAGATAACACAACCCTGCTTATCCTTCATGTCCTCATATAATGTTTTGTCTCGTATAAAATCTTTTAGACATCAATTTGTTGGTACTTACCACTTCCAGGTATTCGAATCGCCTTCACGAGACGCAATCAGAAGGAATTTGGATACTATGACAATAGTATTTTACATACCGGAAACAGGGTCTTTAGGATGCTTTAGTTAAAACTTGTTCCGGTGTTAAAGGGTTGGAGATAAAAAAAGACGAGATCCAAAATGTTTGAATTCATGTCAAAGAGTATAAACTTAAAATCGCATGCCACTTTTCTAACCATTACATGTACTTTAAATGGATTGTCCAGCAGCTGACAGAATTTCAATCGATTTTTCTTTTCTTTGGTCTTCGAATTCAATGTATTATCTGATATACTAAACCTAACGTCATATTCTAGGATAAAAGCCTATAAGCATATGCATTTTAACATTCATATATAAAATATGGAAGATGTAACATATTAAATAAATCTTCATTGCTCATTAATTTTATTAAAGTTCAATTTTCACAATGCAAATGTTTTCATAAGAGCACTACGGTAAATACAATATATATATATAAATACCTATTATACAAAACAATTTATACGTATTTTATTTTGAACTTACTATAGTAAAGTATACTTTTATAGTATTATTGAATGAATATTTTAGCAGTGTTGCAATATCGTAACTCGAATTGAATAATAATATAGGTAGGTACTTTTGTTTTTTTGTTGATATATTGCGCAGGTGTTCGAACGAGAATACGCGTCTGTTAATCGTTTATCAATCGCGTACCACTCGGACTTAGAGATATTCACGCGTTTAATTAAAGTCAGGGTTCGAATGCACGGGCACTCGTCAATGCTTTAGAGCACGCGATTATTTGGGTCGTAGTTGGCGCAATAATACACCCTAATACAAATTCTGACCGACGAACCAGCAGTATACACACCTTTCAAAGTGTTTGGCCATTAACAAAGCGTGAATTTGATTCTAGGATTTCAAGTGATCGAGTAAATTAATTTGCATCGCGATAGGCGTCTATGGCTATTATTATTTTTAATTGAATGCTACGTTATCCACGCGACTCTAATTGAGAAACCTCGAGATTAATGTGGATCGACATTGTATATACCAGAAATAACCGAGAATCTCGGTAGATTATCATGTTTCAGTGTCTTTATATTGTTCAGTAAATAATAATAATAATATCCCACACACACGTGTAGAGTCAAATTTAATTTGGGCCAAGGATAACGTTTAATATTTTCATTCTGTTAAAATTATCGTACAAATGTAATTTTTATTTTTCCACACAACGCGAATTATTATTCTATGGTTATAACGTACTATAAATCGTAAATATTGCTAAATAAATAAGTATTAATTGTTTTCATAAAGATAAAATTCTACATTTATTACTATACGACATATTATATTATATATAAATTATTGAATATCGGATAGTGATCATTTTGAACGAGGGAGTTATATATCTTGTTTTAATATTAACGAACCCCAATCAACGTAAATGTAAAACATATAACTAAATCTTGGAACATATTTAGTTAATGAGATTATATGACCCCAGGATAAAAAAAACTATGATAGAATATTTATTATTTAAATACAAACAGATAATCCGTAGTTGAGAACGTGCTCTCGTATGGTTATAATACGTATAGCTTCAGTTATAAATAAATATTATTATAATATTATGTTTTATTCAATAATACTTATTTTACATTTTACTTAAGATGTTTATCGTGTTTCAGATGATATAATATTCGTATACACGAACTCGTCCATCTGTGTATAATGCAGTATTGTTAATTAAATGGCTGTTTCCCGTTAAATATAATAATTTAATCATTGTACAAAAATTAATTAATTATACAATCTGCAAGTTTGAGAATATATTTTATAGGGTGAGCACTGAACGTTTCAAAATGAGATTGATATCAATTTGAGATTCCGAGTCTTTGAAAATCTAATGTAATAGGATTAAATTAACGCCACCCGTCAGTGATAACAAGTTTGGAGTATAAACTTTTAATATGAATAATTATATAATAATACAAAATGAAATAGAATAATACAAACATTATATGAAACTGCCAAACTGTCGTTTTTTATAATATTTATAATTTGTTTTTTGTTAGTGGTCATGGTCAAAAAAGATAAGAAAAGGTATGCCAAAAGAAAATTTTGAATAGGTGGATTTTTTAATACCTACTTGCCCGCTAAAATAATCAATTTTGTTTTTTATGAGCTAAAATTTGATGAATTAAATATTTTATCATAATGCCTATGACCACTCTTATTCCGGTGACCACATTTTTAAATTGTTTAAATTTTAATAAAGTTTTATGTAAGTCAATTGGTATAATTATAAAACGTACATAGTTAATCGTGTATTAGTATTAATATATAATATACATTTTTATTTTAAGGGGTAATAGTTTATTAATTAAAAAAAACGTTATCAATATTATTTCATAATATTACGTTTTAAAAGTTAAAACAAAAACCAACGTGAAGATAAGGTACAAACGTGTAACATACTTACATATTATGTAATAATTAATAAGTATAATAATTCATCGCTATATATACACCTATTAAAATTTAAATAATGATCTACTCGGTGCTTAAGACGAATACGTACTATCATTTTGCTTATTTAGTTTTACAATTTCACACAGTAACTTCTAGAGTTACAAAAGTTTACACAAGGAAAACTCATTTTAAGCTTTTGTTAATGCATATTGCTACTATATGTACTCGAAAAGTTGTCTTTATTGACATAGTATGTAATGGTTTTTGTTGGTAATCTTAGCTTAGAATCTAATATTGATAAAACAGAATAAATGAAAATATTTTATGAAATTCAATAGGTAGCTATCATAATAATATACGGAACAAGAAACAATTTATAGTTTAATTTCGGTTCAGGATGAACAAATATTATTACTCCAGATCCATTACCTAAATATTGATACTTAATGTATTATATTATTATAATATAATACTATGTGCTTACATTAAACGAGGTCATCGATTTTAACAATAAGAAAAACGTTGTATAATACTGGACTTTAATTGGTGAATATCTCATGTACGTCACTATTGAAAAGAAAAAACCACTTTATAGGTACTTTGCTCGCTGTATATACGACATAAATCGTAACAATTACAATGTTATGCTACACGTTTTGTTTAACAATTTTATTGATAAATAGATTATGGTAATGTACCATGTCCACGAAATTGCAACTAATTGTCCTATTATAATATTACTTTACAGATATTTTTAATGTTCAATGTGAAGACGATTAGATGTAAGCTTTCGTAAAAATGGTTAGTTTTATTTTAATTTAACGATAATGTGACTCAGGACATATATCATTTATATTTTACTGTCATTATTCTATTTTTAGTTATAAGATGTATTTGACAAGTTTTGTATTTAATACTATACCTACCCTATATTATAGGTGATAAGTAGTAATAGATAATATTTTGTATTTTTGTGATCAACTTATTTTTATACCCAATATTAACGAAAATGACTTGAAAGCGACAATATATTTTATGACTTTTTTGACGACATATAAACAACAAAAACAGTTAAATTTTATAATATTTTGTTATCAACTAACAAATTAAAAAAAATTTGTTGACTGTTCAACTTCAGAAATATACTGTTTCAATGTGTAAAAATGTAATTATTTATTTTTAATTACGTTTATTTTCTTATTTTTTTTTTGTGTTCTTGCAAATAGTGAATCTGAAGTTTATTATCTCGACCAACCAATTCTATGGTTTGCATATCATAAGATTATATCTTTCTGATATTTTCTGTTTTGCACGTCATGTAAAACTATACCGTGTAAATAAACTAAATATATGAGAAAACACGAAACAGACCAAAGCCGATTTATTCAAAAGTATAATGACTTACGCACGACTTAGCATTGAAATGCATATAGGAAAAATTGATTGAAAAAATTTACATATTTTTCCAGTGGAAGGAACACGACTATTTTGGTTTTGGATATTGGAATGTTGTTATATTATAGAAAGAAGAATCAAGATAGCAGTATGACCATGACAAAAACGATTGGTTGGTGATATACTTGTTAATTTTATTTTTATACAATTTATTTTTACATCGTATCAATAAACTTTTTTATTGAATATTGTGTGAAACATACTGTGACTTTAATAATCATTACGTATATCTGTCAACATTTTATATTAATCTAAAAACATTTTTAAATAATGGCATGATTACAAAAAAAAAAAAAAAAATGATACGCACTGTATTACACTTTATTACACTGTCAACTGTTAATCGTGAGATTATATATTTATGATGTGACATGTATGGTAAGACCAAATAAAGATGAAAAATATCAATTAAAAAATATTCACATTGTTGTTGAACTATTAAATAGTTTTTCCATTGTAAGTAATTTATGACGTGAATACATTTATGTGCTATTTAGAATTATTAGTGTACTTTACCATACAATTGTTTGTATTACTAATTAAAGTTTATTCTGTTCATAATTCATATCTACTCGAGTATTCTGAGACGATGTTTTTGGAAATGGTATTTACATATTGTGATTTAATAAGCTTCCAAACTAGGGGTACGTTTATTTTTAGCATCTAAGTATATTTATGCATTATGCATACGATAATAGTTATATTTATTTTTATTCACGAGTATTTCTGTATCAGACAAAAATAATTATTGTTCGAAACCAAAAAAGTTTTGAGTCCTGTAATGAATTAATATAGGTAGATATTTAGGTATGATAGATAGATATGCAATTTATAAAAAAAAAAAAAGGTTTCCGTGAAGTTCGACAAAGCATCAAACGACGAGTAACCGTATTTTAATGATATTGTTAAACGTTATTGAATTTCAATCGTCATATGTCGAATAATTCCACAGAAAATCAATTTGCAATAATATTTGTATTTGTACTTTACGCATTAACCTGATTTGCCACTCTATGACAATTATTTTTATTCATAAGTTAAAAGGAGAATATTTTGACGGCATTTCAACAAACCAAATAAATATTTCAAAGCGAGTTCCAAGCTATTATTTAACATAACATTGTTACCAAAGTAGCATATAAATATAGGTTGACCGTAAAAACCAATTAATAAATACAATAACTAATGAGATATTTGTATAAAACTGTAAATAATATTAATAATGCTTCAATGCGTGTTTTGAAAATTTGTATGTCATTCATTCAGTAATAATTGCAATACTTTGAAAATACGCTATATTTTGCATAAGTATTGATGTAACATACATTTTGATTACTAAAAACTAATAACACTGTGTAATTCGACTAAATTTCTCGATTGGATATGTAAATCTGCATGAAATAACAATACGAGTACACTGCTTTCGGATTGTAGAACTAAACAATTCAACTACACTTATTTTCGCATTTATATAACATTAGACACTTACTACTTATAAACAAACACACGCATAATATGCATTTTATACACTTACATTTCTGTAAGTACCTGATTTAAGTACAGAAGCCACGAGACATGCCAAATAAAATTTGTATTACAAAAATTTGAAATAAGTTTTTATTTGATTTCACTAAAGTAGGAAATACCATCAAATCCAAATATTATAAAGCTTCGAATACTTTTTTTTTTAACAATTTGATGTCGGACTGCAGCACTAACAAACCACGAGATTCGCTTAAAAATTTTTTAAGAATGTGATTTAAACGAATTTTTTTTTATTTTTAGTTTAACAGAGCATATATATTATTTTAAAGTAGTTAAGGAAACCGTTTACAGATTGAATAATATACTAGAATATTTTTTAAACAAAGTCAGTAATAAATGAACCCAGTATTTCAAAAAATTGACCTTATTTCGTGGTAGAATAATGAACGTTATAAAATATACGGATCAACTGTAGTATATGAACAAGTAAATAGTGCACATTATATATTTATATGGATCAAAGTTTAAAATTGTAAAAGTTCAAAAATAATGATAGAGTAACTTATATAGTAAGTACCTATCCCAATTTTTAAAAACGTTTGCCTTTGTTGTATACACTACAGCCATTAATATAGGCGCCAAGATAAAATAACGACTATCTACCTATTTCTTTGTATTTTTTGGTTTTTCTCGATTTATTCTCTTAACAATAAATTCTTTTCGCGTATTTTTCAAAATGTTAATATCTATTTATTTTCGACAATATTTGTACTGTGATCAATGTTGGACAATATATTACAAATTCAATTGAAATATGGTGTACATCACATTAGTTCTCAGTGATAATTTGTTAATAAATTAAATCACATTTTTTTAGAAGGCAAAATCTAGGGAAAAACTAGTTATTATTTTTAATTTTATTGATTTTAAGTTCATGAAACATTATTTCCTTGATTAATTATTATTAAAAACCATCATCAAGAACAATAATAATCAATCTTTTAAAAATAATAACAGTGTATTTATTTGTACAAAAATAAACATTTTTATTTTAATCGTTTGTACTCAAGTAGTCAACAAATATCGATTATAAAAGTTAACCAATGTTGCCTATGCTTTTAATATCATTTTTTTTTTTTTTTAATATCGCTTTGCTTCGATTGCTTAGTCGTATTTCGTTCACAAAATCCATTCAGTCATTATACGCACAGTATAATACAATCGTTGAAAAGTGTAGTAGGTAGTTATATTTTTTCATTATTTGAGATTTTGGGTCGATTATATTATTAGGGTTCAGTCAGGTTGAAATGAGATTACAATTTATAATTTACCAATTTTTACTAATAACCAGTAATTTGTTTTAGTAACGGAACCGAACTATCGAATGAGCGAGTTACAAACATGAATAATCATTAACTTACTGAAATCCAATAATTGCTTAACCTAATCTAATCATGTGATGACCTACCGCGAAGCGTTAATTTAAAAAAAATAAAAATGATTAGTACGAGTATTTTGTGTCAATATGTTTTAAATGAAATAAAAGTGTTAAATATATTATAGAGACGCTGAATAGCATATTAGCATACATATATTTCATTATCCTTATGCATATTATTCAATTGGTGATTAAAAATCAACGAAAAAATTTCAGTTCAAGGTATGTTTTCTCTATGTCCAGTGAATTGTTTCAAAACTATACAATAATTACTATAAATATTTCAGTACGAAACGAAACCAAATATTTTGGAAAAACCGAACACCTGGGTACATCGTCTTCAAACGAAGAGAAAAAATAGCTAAATTCAGACTGCATATTTGTCGTCATCTTCTCAAGTCCGAATTCAATCTCAGAACTAAACTACTAAGGTGTAAACAGATCAGTTTGGTCATATGGTAGGTTGTATTTAGGGCCCTACCAAACTATCCAATTCAAACTTTCCAAAATATCACACCATAGTCCGTGATAGTACCATTTACCGGGGACAACGGTATTTAACTAACATAAATTACACAAAGATCTAGAAATTAAGACAGTTATAATGACCTCGACAAACTTGATGACAAACGTTTATATTGCAAATTTATCTCCAATACTAACTCTGTAATAAAAAAAAAGGCCCTCCCTCTCTATTACTGATAACCCTCTTTGCCGGTTAAAACGTAATCGGATTATTCAATCGTGATCAACTAAATGAATTAAATATAAGCAATTAAATGAGTTATTACTTACTACCAATGGATAACTTCCTCTTTACGCCACTCACGACTTTTAAAATTATATAACATAATAAGTAATTAATAACCATTATTACTTATTGTACAGACTTTTGTTTGAATAGTAAAAAAGTATTACACATTTATAAAAAAGGCTCGTTTTCAAATAATGATTGAAATTTAAACCATCAGATACATAATATACCTAGAGAATGTTTACATGATATGATGCACGGGGGTTTGATATTTTGAAGCACAGTAGTTAAGTCTCGACGAATATGATATGAAATAATTATGCTACAAACACATTTTTTATTTTTCTCGAAAACTGTAAGATACTAAAATATATAGTTAACAATATACACAATATTATAACTGTACCTGAAAATTGTATATTCGTGATCTTGTCATCGTAAATTAATAATCCAGTAAACATTTTTTAATTAATTATGATATATTGGAGATAATATCGTTTAAAGTTCAACATATTTGTGTACCAAAAAATAGTTCGATTTGTAGTATATATCCATATAATAATTGAGCTATAAAGTCTAGAAAAAAAATACTTTTAATTACGTTATTTGTATATTTTTGAAATGAAATTTAAAATTGCTTTGTCTGACCGTTTTTGTAATACAACACAGAAAAAAGTTTTGTTGAAAAGTGAGTGCACTAAATGAGTAGAGGTATATAGTAACAGGTGTAAAAACATACCAACATAAATGGACATAAATGAATAGTACTAAACTCATTATAATGTATGTATTTTATGTGTGTATATATTATTATATAATATACAATGAGCACATAATAATACATGTTTTTAAGTTGTGAATTATTTTAAATAACTCGACAGCAACAAAAAAAATCAAAATAATAACAAACCAGACCACACGGTAAGTTTAAAATTCAGCGTGTTTTCTTTAAATTTACTTTTCGTACCTACCTATTTTAATTATTTACGGTAAATTATTCTGCCGATTCGATAAAATATGGTTTTTTTTTTCACTGTTTATTTAGGATGTAATTCGTGCATAAATTTAAATCATGTATAAATATTTACCAAACAGATGGCTTTAACTGATTATAACTTTTATTCTTATATTTATGTAAACACATATCATATTGATTTCATATGAGTCACATAAAGTATTGTTTCATAAACGTAATTACGAGAAGTGTTCATTAAAACGCAATGAAATCTATGGTTCTTTTTTGTTATAAGCTAACGTTGCTTTTTTGAATTCAAAACTAATTGTTAATGTTTAGTACATTGCTAGTATGATTTATTTCTAATAATACGTACAATTTCTATTACCTAGTTAATGTTGAATAACATTTATTAGTACCTCCAAGGTATTATTTGTTTGAAGTAAAAGTCACTTTTGATGTATCATGAAAAGAAAATAAGTAATGTTTTGTGTTTTTTGGTGATAAAAACCTTTTGGACTTCACTGATGACAAATTGCTTAACCTTAGATAACGTTCTTCTAAAACTTGTTCTTTTTTGCTGTCTTATTTTTTGTATAAAGCACGAATGTTAGCAAGGATTTCAGAACTGTTTGAAAGAGGTAAGTTTGAAAAGGTTTCCTCAATTTTTTTTTTACATTGAAACGCATTTTAATTCTCGAAGAGTGAAGTTCAGTAAATTGGATGTGTGCGCTATGGTAATACTAAATAAAATATAATTTTTTTTATTAAAAAGTTTATATTTAATTTATCATCTTATTAAATACTTAAAAACGTAATTGTAGTAATAAAAAAGGATTCTGTATTCAATAGTATTATAATAATAATTAATAAAACTTTATTGTGTATACACAGTATACATTACGCATATACATAATGGTTTATTAAAATAAATGGCGAGGAAATAACGTCAACATTAGTATTGGTCAACAAATCTTATGATTGATGATATCAATTTTAAATCTATAATAACGTGGGACATAAAAACTTTTTAAAAGTAAAAATTAAATTTGCTCTTATAGTATTATAGTTATGATAAATAAATAAAAAAATATATGATCAAGACTTTAAGAACTTATTTATCTAATAGAACTCTTAAGTGCCTAAGTGCGATTTTAAAACTTTATGTTGATAAAAAATTATATAGCTTAGTTAAATATACTGTGTTATTGGATTAAAGTGCTTAAACTATATAACATTTTTACATTTTATTTTCTTATAAAAGTTAAAGAAGATTATATGAGTTACTTAATTAAATACTTTTTAATGATTCACTTTCAGTACATATTTTTAATTGTATTTTAGATTCTCAGCGATGAAAGTTATTTTTCTAAACACTTTCTTGAGCGGTCGGCACTTTTAAATATTGTATGGGTACCAATGTCATACTATAACGTAGGTTAGCACTATACATTAAACACATGTTAACCAATTACTTAGATCTGTTTTTAATTTTTCAATTATATTTGAGAAAATACTATAAATAGCACAAACCCTATATTATAGCATAATATGATCTAAGAAAGAAACCCTCGAGATGACTATAGTAAGTATCACAATTAACAAAACCTTGACGATACATTTTGTGTTGGTGTTGATCTATTTTATAGTTTCATCCAAAATTGTATGACGTAAACTATTTATAAATATAGAATTATTCAGTTATATTATGATTTATTGTTGTTTTTAAATTTTATAAAAACTTACTTCAGAATTTAATTTGTTTTATATTTATCTGAATGGGACATAATTTAGGAATCGTTTATTATCAATGTTGTGTACTATTTATTATCGTTTAACTGTAATTACAATTGTGTAATTATGTCACGGTAATGTGCGTTATCATCAAGCTAGAACCAAATTGCCCGCCTAATTATAATTTCCATGAAAACGCTATGTAGTTCTGTACTAAAAAAATTTAATTATTTCACAAACAGTTCTTAATCAATTATAATTTATAGTTTGTACTTCAAATTAAAAAAAATAAATATTTTTTAGAATATAATTTAAACGTAATAACTAATAAATTATTCAAATGGACTGATAATTGCACAAATACAACCTGACTTGAAATGAAACATTTTATACATTTCGAAAATTTGTTATAGGTAATTGTCTAATTATTTATATTTTTAAACCTAATGGTTTATCATCAGTGCTCGAATTGGAAAAAAAATTGAGGACGGACGCTGGTTTTAGTTCAAAAAACACCGTTTCATAGCTAATAAATTGTAAAGTAACCCGTTGTGAAAATTAAACAAAAAGTTCTCAAAAGTAGAATGTAGAAACACGTATACGGCGGCAATACAACCGAAATCACTTCAAAATTATCACACTTGCAGATAATAGAGATAAGGTAGACATGATATTTTTAATCGTGGTAGTGTACAAACCAATGAAACCACCGCGGCGGTAATAATCATTCATCGTATATGAAATACACTATCCATACGTACAATGATAGTGACTACACCGTTTTATCTACATCGTGCGTCAACGATAACCGTTTTCTGCGAAAAAATAACCATTACTTTGCAGTTTGCTATAGAAAATAGAAATAACCGAAACAAAAAAAATCCAAATACACCGTTCAAAAGTAAGCATCCCCAGGGGTCAGAGGGGGACTCGTTTTTAGCGTTCCCCGCTTAATTAAATGAAGGGGGACGCTGAAATCTATGAAAAAAATGAAAGCGGACTCCGTCCGCCCGCGTCCCCCCCCCAATTCGAGCACTGTTTATCATATAATATGATTAAATAATTTATTGAATTAAGTTCTGAATACTGATAGTAACATATTACCTATGTACTTATTAATAAAAAAAATGAATTTTATTTTAATCTATTATATTTAGTAAAATCATAAAAATAATAATATTAACATTATATTTTTAGTACATTTTGTGAATATATTTAGTTTTTGGTTATTTTATATCATTATTTAATTTATAGTAGCTTATTTAGATATTGAAATTCGATAAATAGCATATCTACAAACACTTCAAACTATTGTTTAAACCGTTTAACGTGTTACAAAGCTATAAAATTACTATCTATATGCCTGCCGTTATTTGTAATAAATGCCAAATGATCCGATAAGTAAAAGTAATAGTTATGCAAAATAGTACAATAACTTAATATAAAGTTACCAATCGTATTGTTTACAGGTACTATGCACGTAGTATAGATAAGTAATGTGAATTCAATTCTACTTGAACGGAAAACGACTCGAAAACATTTGGAAAATCTATAAAGTCAAATTACTTGTTCACTGAAAAAGTTTAATAGAGTGATCGTTTTATAAATATTATGACACAAAACAATTGTGCTATGAACTATAACGGTTTGATAATAAAACTGGTAGGTAGTAAATATCAATGGATTTAAAAGAAAAACTGCATAAATACGTTATTTAAAATTAAAGATAACCGTAAATAAATAGGCACTTTTTATATATTTTTTGCTCCTAAGATACATCTTAAAGCTAAGAAAGACATTTGGATAAAATATATTTTGAAACCTAAAATGGCTAATGGCTGTGCAGAGAACATTTTGAAAACATTTACGATTTTCAATACAGTATATTAGGTCAGTATGTATAACAAAAAAATCAATGGTTTTTAATTTCAAAAATATTTTAGTTTTCATTTTTTTTTCTGAATAGATTAAAATGTTTATTAGTAATACGTGACCTTTTTAGGTTAGAATTTATTTTATTATACATGTGTGCATTGCGTATGTATGACAACTAACAAGATATATTAAATAATTTTAAATAACAAAATGAAGGTACAAAAATATCTACTTGCTGCTGTTATGTTAAATAAATGTACGAGAATGTCAATAACGGGGACCCCATTGTCGCGAAAAGAAGATGAAAAATTACATACTTTAAAATACCATAAGACAAATGTTCATAATTGAATGTCTATTTGTTTAAACATTTTGTGCTTTTATTGAAGACAAAGACGAATTCTCAACCATAATGCATGGCACGTGTTAGTATTAAAGTTGAAATATTTAAACATAATACAATATATCAGGTACGCCACGGAGCTTACGACTGTACATTTTTTGAGTAAAAAAAAGCAATGTTTATTACTTCTTGATATAATAAAATATAAAATTTATAATAACATTATGATGTATAATAATTGATAATATGATACGACCAAAAATGTGACAGTTATAACATGCCAACGTGGAAGTATGATATTATGTTAATAATATAATTTTTGATAACCTACACGAATCCCCCTATCCAGCTATCTACCACTAATTCGATTTTATTTTTAAACGTTCAGTGAGTATTGGATGATAAATTTAATGAAATATTTTAGAATGTTAATAATAATAATAATAAATTATGAACGTGTGCAGAATACCTGATGCATATAGGTAAAATACGCGTATATATATTGTATACTGTACATAATATCAATAGAACAGTATAGTCTATTACAGTGTGATAGTTTTACTCCATTATTTGCTTACTTATTAAAAACAATAACTTATATGTACTCATCACAGAAAAAAGTAAATACATTGTAGTAAAACGTGTTGTGTTAAAAATGTACAACTTTTACAGTTCGGCTCAACGTGAAAAATCCATCAATAAAACAAAACAATTTATCGAGTATCAGTTTGTATTTATAATTGTTTTATTGTAATTCGTTGCAAGGCTTATAAATAATGAACAAAAAATGTCATATGGTGATACATTTATCACAATCCTGATAAATATATACTAAACAAAATCACACTACTGAGACTAAAGTATAGAGGTACCTATCACACACCAATTATTGTTATTATAATCATTATGAAATTGTAAAGAATATTGTGCAACCGAAAAGCAAGATTAACAGGAGAATTATTAACAAAATAACCAAAAAAACTTTTTCATAACTTTAATGAAATGTTTTTTAATTACTAACCATTATGAAATATGAAACAAAGTTTACATCCTTTGAACTTGTATTAGTCCATTTCATTAAAAACAATTTTATTATTTATTAATTAGTCGATCAATTTTTAAACAAATCGGTGAAGTGTAAAATAAATATAATACCTACAATAGGTATAGAAAGGTAAATAATAGTGCCAATAACACTTCCATGGGTATTACTCAAGGTGACAGCTTGAAAACAAACACCATTAAAAATCAAAAGTTAACACAAATCTAACAAAGTAGTGTAATTTCTAACTTCTAGGTTTCTTTTAATGGAGACGTACAACTTTTAATTTATTTTACAAAAAAAACCAAATACTTGCAATTAATTTAATAGATTTAGAAATATAGTTAACCAAGTACACTAATGTCATTAGGTATTTAAACTATGTAATTTGGTATTAACTTGAGTTTATAAAAATATTGAAAAACCTAAGTTATTTATAATTATATAAGTAAAAAATCATTAAGCACTGAATATTTGAATTAAACAAATAGCCTAAAGTTTAGTATAAAGGTAACTCGTAATAAATTGTATTGCTTATTGATTGTAGTATATTCAATTTTAGAATTTTTTGTGATGATGTATGTATTGTGAAAAATGTTTAGAAAATTAATATCATATGTTGTGAAAAAATACTCTGTACTTATTTGTATTAACCCATTTTTACTATTTCAGACACATCATTGGATACTATCTATTTCTGTGATGTATAGACGTGAAGCACCTCAAGGCTCAAAGTCGTTATGTCAATTATAAATCCAACATGATATAGTACAAAAATCGACAAACCTTAATGATTGCTAAGGAACACATACCAGATTGATCCACGGTTCGAAAACTATATAGACGTTGATGAAAATATTTTGATGGCACTTTCAAAGAATAAAAGACGAAAGTAATGTAAATAATCGAAAATAGCACCAAGTTTTGAAACATCAATAAATCATTGTATGTGCTAAAGTAAACACAATTTACTAACAAAAATCAACAGTACTATATAGTACATAATACATTAATTTCTCATCAATTTTATATGATATAAAATTATCGTCTTGTAAGTTACTTTTCTATAAGTATCACATCAACTCTTTGACAATATAAAATAATTAGATAATTGTAACGCATTCAAACATTTAATTCATATTTGCGATGTCTAGTAAAAATTGTGTAATATAGGTATTATAATATAATAATATTTTTAAAGAGAATGGAAATTAATAATACTTAAATGGTACTCCCAAAAAAAAATTCTGTACAAAACAGCCTATCGGTACATTTGGGGTAATATTTAAGTCGAAATTGTTATATCTTGATAATATTTTTTGTTACTTTGTAGGTGAAAATTACTCCTATATTATAGTTTCGTTCATCGGTAGGTAAATAGTGAATACTTCGTGTATTCAGAATTTTTGCAAATAGGCTGTAACTTTTTTTTTTTTGCTACGCCTTACATCTTGGTAAATAGTAAATAATATGTCAATGTTTGACAATTACAATTAATTGTTTCCATGTTACATAATTAAATGGGAAACTAATTCAAAAGTGAAAAACAAACTGCACATTTTACTGCGGCACGGAATGCGATCACGACAATCCTCAAGACAATCCTTTTCAGTTCGTTGTTACATCATTGGTGAATTATACCGAAATATAATAAAAAAAAGAAAAGTTTTCCAATATTTATAACGGAAAAAATACCAGCGAAAATATGCCTGTAGGTATAAAAAGAGGTCACCAGTCGTTCGCCGCCCCCCCCCCCCCCATTCACAAGGTCCCTCTTCAAAATATACGTATCTGGTCCCTATATTATAATATTTGTGTATACTATTGTATGATTGGGTATAGATGATTTTTGAAGCATGCTCGACCCATTCGTAAGACGGTGACATTAAGTCTGCCGGTTCGTCCGCTATTCAAATTCGGCGACCACGATCCATATCGTCGTATATACACATTATTATACACGAAATACTTAGTAAAACCCTGTCGGTCTTTTGGGGGTGCACCCGAGTTTTTTTTTGAGGGGAGAGGGGCTAAATAAAATTATTTTAAAATAGCAATAGTATTTATATTTTTAAATATATGTACAGAAATCCGAAAGCACGTCTGTTAGATAGTTGTTAATTTTTTTACATCATATATTTTAAAGTCGGTGCCTAACAAAATTACCGAAATGTTAGTGGCCAACAATTTTTTTTTTTAGTTAAGCCCGTTAGCCCCCACCACCCTTGGGTACGCCATCGTGATCTTCAAAAGTCTTCTATTCCACGTCCGTCCGCGTGTTACCATCGTATTCGATTGTAGTCGATCCGACGACCAACTAAAGTTTTACAGTCATCGTCCACGCTACTATATAGTATCGGTGTAACGTGAATTCCATCGGAGCAACAAGAATAATAATTATAATCAATATCTCCGTCATCCGTTTCTCGAGGATTACGATTCACGAACCGATTGGCGGCATGTCAAGGTAAGACTGCGCACATCGTGTCACCTATATATTACCTGTTACATACCTCGCTGGTATATACTTGTTACACACCTAACTGGTATATACCTGTTACACACCTAGCTGGTATATACCTGTGGTTCACAAGTTCCTCGTATAGTGATGGACTTAGCTATACTGTTATTCCGTAGGTACACACTATTCTACAACCGTAGTGGTGGTTGTATTGCCTTGTATTAGGCATTATTTGAAATTTATTAATATTATACGCACTTCCATAATATATCAATATAATTGGATTCACTCATCAGAGATTTCCTAAATTTTTAAAAGCTTAGTTGAATGTTGGTAAAACAGTCACGTAACGACGCGGCGCGGCTGTATAATGGTTTTTAGAATAATCACACGGAATAATAATATAACATGACGTACTATTGTGGATTATCGTCGCTTCGTTTATTGTATTTACGTATATAATTATAAAGTGTATACAAAATTGTACTATGTTTGTCAACAATTTAAGTTAAACTGGTTTCCAAATTTCACGCCACTGCACCATTCCCCGGGTGCTTACGTTTACTTCAATAAATGTCGTACGGCGCAGAAATCGATTTGACACAAGTTTCAGACGACGTGGGTATCACCGCGGCGGTATGAAATCAAAAATTTAAGCGATATCGAAAACAAAATAATATTATGATAAAAACTCGTTGTTAACGACCCTCGGTATAATGCGAGATTATTTTATTGTACATATATAATATTATTTTACGTTCATTTTAACACCCGACGAAAATATAAATGTCATAAAAACGGTTTATATCCACATTTAATAATAATGGCCGTTGTCGCCGATGTTTTATTTTGGATCAAAAAAAAATAACCGCGCGTATTTACTCTTCCCGCAAAATGTTCGCGTAAATGTACAAGTCGCAACTACGCGTTTACCTTTCCGAAGTAGTTTGTCGCAACATCCGATGGTTATATCAATATAAACTTGCTATGATCACACTCTGCACACTCCATCACGCATTACGAAGGGGTTCGCTCTAGCCCGAAATTCTTCACCCTTGAATGGAAATTTGATAAGGTGAAAAATTAATAAAGCCCCATGATATTATATGATAACTTTATTTCTCAACTCTACTACATATAGGCACTTAAGCTTTTATAACGAAGAAGATAATTTATATAATAAATATGAGCATTGTATACATGTTCATTGCACACAGTTAGGTACGTGGCGAACGACCTAATTTTAACGAGGTTAGTCTGAAAATATAATGTCCCATTTATGTGCACCTATAACCTGTAACCTGTTATGTACCGAAAATTTAAAATGTGTTATTTAAAATCTATATTTTCAATCGACGATTAGTATAAAACTGATATTCAGGGAAACTCGATGATTCTAATACTAAGTTTTATGCATTTATGACGTCATATACATTTACATTGGACAAACAGTTTTAGATAATTTTTATAAATCCCATCACGGATTCCAAACAATGTACAGAGTGATTTATCGAGAATGCTCACTCATAATATTCATTTGAAAGTGAATTTTTTTGTATATTTGAGGATCATATTATATTTTTAAATACTTCAATACTTTTTATACCATTTAAGGAGTCTTCTGTGTGTACCAAATTTTTCTTTTCAAATGAGAATTAGGTACTATTTTTTCTGTAAAATTTTAAGTAGATAGGTAGGTGACTTTTTTTAATTTTGTTGTAAAATATATGTTTTTGAGATGTTTAAAATTGTGTATTAAGAATAATTAGTTAATACCGCCACAGGTCATCCCGAAAATGGTATACAAAAATCTAAACTTTTAAAAACATGGTCCTTTAGTATAATTAAAAATTAAAAAAAACCAGAATTTGGTTGAATTCATTATCAAAGGAAGAATTGGGGGGGAGGGGGTGGTGGATATGCTTGCTGGACTTGTATAGTTATACGTTATATTCAACACCCTCGTAGAATTGAAATTTTATATATTAGGCTGTACATCACACGTTTCCCAACCAACATCAATGGTCATTACTATTATTAGTTATTACACTTTATAACCTTCAAATATAATATTATGTAAACTCTTATTTATCTTTTATTTTGAGGTACTTATTTATTTCTAGTTGTGTAAGTAATTAATATTTAAACTTTTTATATTTCATTTTGTATTTAAATTCAAATAATTTGTATACAAATTTATTCTATATAATAATATATTATATTAAATGGCAATAGACCATTCCATCATATCATGTATACAATTTAAATTGTACACATTGTAAAGTTTGGTTTGGTTTAGATATTGAAATTAAATTAGGTATTGGACGTTTGTCAATCAACATATTTTATACGTAGTGCAAAATTACTAAATATATTATAAATATTATATAGCAATCTATTTAAAAAAAATAAAGAAACTATTTCCAGATTTAAAATGTTTTCTTGATAGTATATACGAGTAGACATATATTTTTTTAGGGCATACAAATACTAAACTCAGCTTCGTCTTGTGAACGCTCACCTTTAGATATTTTGTTAATCTATAAGGTCCTGTATTTTACGTTTTTCTATTTCCGGGTCAAAATGCAAGAACTATTGTAGCTGTTATGGGATGTGTATGGTTTCCCTAGGAAAACATCCGAAGCAGTGATTAAGGTAGATTATCTAAATAAGAGAGAGTACTATTACAATGGCTGTCCCAAAGTACGAAATAAGTTCACCTTTTAAAACTTAATTTGTATGATATAAACTTCTTACATTTTCTTGGGAAGTTGAGATTAATTCTTTGTGCAGAAAATTAAAATTATATCATCTTAAAACATTTTTACTTATATTTTAAAATCTCGAGACCGTTGAAAAATCGTAATTCATAAAACGTATTTAAAACTTATAATTTGTATTATAATATAAAGTTCAAGATAAACCTTTTACATAAAAAAGATTACCAAAATCACCAATAAACCTACTAAATCGTATAACTTTAATGGTATATGAAAATGGAACCTATGTTAATTTACTGTGAATTTCGATAATTTAGCTTACGTCTTGGAATTTCGATCATAGCTTCAGGTTGGTCTAATGCATACTATTTGAAGTTGATAAAATTTATAAAAAACCTCATTGACATAAATTATAATTAACATTACACGTATATGATTTCCAAAAATTAGAATTTAAATAAATTCGTTATTAAATAAAGACAGATTGGAGGTGAGCATGTTTGACGAATCACCCTGTATAGCTGCATGTATTCTCATAAAGTCTTTAACAGACCAGGATCATAATCGATAGTTATTGAATAAATTACTCAAGACTCAAGAGTATTTAGGTGTATATACGTCACACATTAGACCCAAGCAAAATAAATAAAATTTGTATATAAGTAATAAACAATATACATGCGTTTAGTAATTATTCATGTATTCAAATAATTACGACCCGGAGGGTAGAGAATGCAGTCTAAGTTGTAATATATAAGCTAGGCGTAGGTATAAAGTCGCGTTTTAATAAAAAAAATATGATCGAACAAGTATTGATAACAATAACTTAAAATATGGTAGGATATTAGGACCAAATACATTTTACGATTGTTTACATTAAAAGTACCTATTAGGTATTTATTATAAGTTCTTGTATTCATTTATAGAGCTTGAAAATTAATTTTTACTTAATAATTCAATATATTTTAGCGTTTAGTAGGTAATTCAGCTAAAAATAAAACATCAATATGGTCCTTCAAAATGAAAAACAGGTGTTATATTACATTTTAATTCAATAACACATATTGGATAGACAGATGAATTTTGTCTGAAAAAATAGTAGGTACGTAAAAATTGTAACGTCAAATTTAATTTAACATAATTTCATTAAATAATTAAAAGTTAAAAACATTACGTGAATATATTATAATGATTCTACTCATACAATTATTAATACACTTGAACATGATATTTATATGATATATTTCAACATTAATTATTTTTTGGTTAGGTATTTTGATAGTTATTTTATTCTTACGAGCTATATTTAGAACAAATAAAAAGAAATTTGTGTTTATGGATCAAACTTGAGTTTATATAATTATTAAAAACTTCATTAAATATTATTAAAATAAACCTTAAATAATTAAGGAGAAATGAAATATTTTTATTTACTGTGGTAGTAATTTACTTTCATATCTTATGAAAAGTAAATGTATGTGTATAAAAGATAATATTATATAGGTAGACGGTTTCAAATATTTACCATAAAAACCACCATAAAACAATCTTGTAAAAATGGATTACTTTTATAACAATGCTGAAAATATTATTTATATTTTTTAATTTTCTTTGTAAATTTAAAAAGTATAGGAATACCTAAAATAATAAGTATACCTATGTATATTATATACTCGGTTATATTTTATCAATATTTTGTATTCCAGACATACCTATATTTTTTCTTTAAAAAAAAAGCTTTTGGTACATAATAATATTATACATTTATATATTATAAATGAAATGATTTTATTTCCACTCAACCACGAGTGGATGAAATTATATGCGAGCACCATAAATTGATTATAATATTATATTAGTTTTAATGTAATTAATATCCGTGATTAGGTACTACTTTATACAATCATACATATTGTATCTTTTGTAACTTGCAAGTTTCGTTTGGTCACTGATACCTATATGCTAGTCGAATACAAAAGGCAAAGGGTCAATAATAATATACCTAACACGTGTTTTTGTTATTTAAATTGGTTTGAAGTTGGAACACGCTAACTATAATATAATATGCTATACAATATAATACAATTTATTTGCATTATATTTGTGTATTATTATAGGTACACAAATATTTATAGTCCAAATATTTATGCTTTATACGACCGACAGTCTTATAATATTATAATGTATGTACGAGACACTAAAGGATTCTTGCAATAGTGATTATTATTATTTTAATGTTTAAAAGTAGGTATAACAGTTATTTGTCACTTGTCAGTGCCCTTGAAGACGGAAACGAACAACCACGGTGTGTAATAGAATCGTTATAACTCTATAAATACCTATGGAGTTCAGTATAATATTAGTCTTACATTTTTTCAGATAAATCGGGCCTACATCATATAACTCAAATTTTAAATAAACTTGGAAAATAAAAAAGGATTTCATTCATTACATACGGAGGTATAAAATACACACAAAAAAAACTATAAAATGTAGGCATTTTATACAATGTGTATAAAAGCTAATAGGTAAAACACTTAAATAAAATAAGTAATATTCTAATAGGCAATTGATTTGCTTAAGTGATATAAATACCAATACTCATATTATAATTGTTTACATAAATTACTTTGTACATAACACCAAATTATTTTACAGATGAATTTTAATCTAAATATACATATTGAATCTATATTATTTTTACAATATTACTACCGAAATAAAAAATAATCCACTGTAACATCCAAAAAAAATTATTATATTTCAATAGTTTCAATTCTAAAATTGCTATTGTTATAAATATATTTAAGTTATAGATACATTTTTCAGCAGTATTTCAAAATCTTTTATCTGTGCCGTTACTTTTGATATTTTAGAACTTAAAATATAGGCAAGGGACTATATATATACAAAAAATTAAAAACATTAGAAATATAAAAATTATTTTATATTATAGCTTTAGTGAATTACATTAATTATAAACTGCATCTGGTGAACTATAATATTGAAATACAGTTTTAATATTAAATTATAATTTATATAATTATAATACGATTTAATTTTGGATATTCACTGGATATATATTATGCTACATAGTGTAATATATTTAATCATATTTGTATGGATATTGAAAAGCGTATATAGAACTTATAAAACAGATGAATTTTCTTTATGTTTTATCCAATCTAGAATATAAGAATACAATTTTCTAACATCACAAGATGTATTTTTGTTCATTTCTTCCACGTCAAAAAGCAAGTTCACGCATGTTGCCCAAAGGTATTATTATTATTATTAATCATAAAGTCAGAGGCGTAAAAAATCAGATCAGGCTATCATAAGATTCAGTCCACTTATAGCAAAACCAACCTTAATAAAAATAAATATATAGAGCTTGGACCTAAGCAATATCTTAAAAGCATAGGAGCAAATCTATTCTAGTTAACCCACATACACAAATGGCCAAATCCCCTGGAATTTAAAGTTATTCTTTTATCTTTGTCTTTGTTATAATACTAATGATTCATGTAATTCTTCTTTTTCATTATACTCAGGACGATTCTGTACTGCAAACTAAAAACAGTAGATATACTTCCGTGTTTTTCAAAGATAATAATTGTTTTAAGATAAGAATATTTTGGATCGCTACTTCCATACTCGGTATTTCGATTGGAAAGTACTATAACTGCACACACTGCACTAACAAATACACGACCACCTATACAGGTGTTATATTATATTAGTTAAATTGATATCCTAAGGTGCATTATTATTATCGTTACTATCCTCAATAAATAAGTGTAAAAATTAATTTTTGGTAAAAATGTAAACATTTTGTGCAAGACAAACGATTCGAGAATAAATTGAACAAATTTTCTCGTTCACCGCGCAGGCACACAAAGTCAGATGATTCGGTAGAGAATATAGCCCGCGCGGGTATAGGTACAACCAACGCTAATGCGCGTGTGACGTAGTGCGATTGTGAAATGAATAACAATTAGTCGTACATAGTCTAAGGTGGCAAATATCTCTAAAGCGTGAGTGACCGAATCGGCGGATCGACGAACTTATGTACGCCTATAATTGGTATATAATGTCGTATCGTATTCATGGCGTCTAGTGCAAGTTGCGAGTTTGAAAGTTATGGTAACGCTATTATAGGGTTGTAATTACTAATTATAAGTACGACGACGAACGTTTACGCCGCACTTGTAACGAATAGTATTATATATACCTATGATAATATATATTATTATTGCCTTTGCGATATCATTCACGCAAATGTCCCGTTGTACGCATCTCCGTGTTTGACAACCTAGACGCGACGAAACGGCACCGTAGTTGGCCATTTACTTGACGCAATTCTATTGAGTGCATCGGAGGCGCCGTTAACGACTGTTATAATAATGGTCGAGACTGCCCACACTAAAAGTCGTCCTTTGTCGGCCGATTCGGTGACTTCGTAATATTATAATGATCACTCATTGTATCTACATAATATTAATATATTTTCGTCTTATCGACCGTTCTCGTTGCCAGGTTTCGATTCCGGTACAAAGCATAAACTTTTCATATTGTTCAACAGCAGCGCAGTGTATAAAAAAGTTTGGAAACTAAACCCGGATTTATGCGTAGTTCCAAATTAATGTTTTTCGGTTTCGACAATTAAACGTTACACAACAGTAATAACAGAATAAATAAATTAAAAATTAGACTTCTTTCGTTATTATATCCGAGTTGTGTGATAATTATCCTAGTTTCATTCAAACAGCCTCTATGCATTATTTTTATGATTTAAGTATAACCTATTACTAGGGTTCGGGACTTATTGCGCACAAATTGTAGGAAATATGCATGCATATATGCACTTAAAATAACCGAAATATGCAACTAACAATTTTTTTAAATATAATTAAAAAATTTGATTTATTTATTTAAATTTAGACAATTTTTTGTAATTAGTTATTTTTTGACAACAGCAACACTATCAACATTATATTACTGAAATGTGTGTTCGATTTTGTTTTCTTCGTCTTCTTCTACAATGAAAAAAAGGTTGGGTTTTTTTTTAATATATTAAATTATTATTAAATATAAAAATGATGAATTGTTTACGTGTAAAGTTTGACTGTACATTAAGACATTTTCTGATATTATCAAATTAAAATTAAAACTGATTAGGTATATTGAACAACGCAAAAAAGTAAAAAAAAATAAAGTTAATCTTTAAAATAAAATATTACTTAATATAAAACAAAAACTGTGTAAAGATGCTATAAATAACAATTGAACTGCCAAAATCGGTAAATATGCATTTTGCTCAAAAAACGGCAAAATATGCGAAAATATGCAATTCAAATTTTTGTATTTCAACCCGTTATGACTTAAAACAAATTTAAATCTTACTTAGATTATTCTGCAGTCATTATTGAGCAATATGTAAATGCAACAAGTCCCGAACCCTACCTATTACCATCAATCACATATTTAAAAATAAATATTATGTTAATTTCATTAAATTACCAACGGATAATACTTAAACAGAAGTCACAATAACATGTATCCCTTTTGGCTTATTTGCAGGTAAAATACAATTATGACTATCGCATAATACAGATTATCTATATCTATATGTCCTGACTGATTCATCATCGCCTAGCCGGAACCACTGGTTTTATATAAGTCAAATACTACTCACTTACTCACTCACTCATTCATCGGAACATCTCTAAAACTACAAAACTTACAAAATGGAAATTAGGAATAGTAGAGATTCTACTAATGATCTAGATGTGGAAGAAGAAAGTATTTTTAAATATTCTCATTTTAGTGAGTGTCATTGATGGATGGCTTCTCACAGCCCGTGTATTCATGTAAATATTTATGTTTAGGTTAGTTGTACTAATGTAATTGTATAATATGTATGCATCTCTCATCGCATGTACTTATTGTGCCTCACAGGTACAGATTGTATATTTCAAATAAAGAAAAAAAAATAAAAAAATATTCTCATTTTGAAGGCGGTCAAACAGGGATATCGAGATACATGGTAGAAATTTAAACTTTTGTTTGTAGGAGGTAATTATCGTTATTTTTTTTTTGTATATAAGTGGTAGCCATTTTAAGCTGATTAGGTACAAACATGCATCAAGCTGCCTTATGGCCTCGAATAAAGAAACTAGGTATAATATTTTGAAACCAAATGTATGTGTGCACTGTGCAGCTTATATACTCAAAAACTACCCAATTGAATTTGACGGAAATCTCAGAGGTTTATTTAGAGATGTCAGAAAAGATTAGAGTGTAAGTCGTAAGTAGTTGAAACCACGTTAAAAAATATACCAATTGCTAAATCTAATTCACGCCTTATAGTTGCACATCGAGGTCAAATTTTTTTCACAAAGATAAATACACTGACCCCGATTTGTCCCCGTTGATTATGGAACACTAAAACTGAGATATACCTACTCAAACTGAGACATAAGCACTAATAAGATTTGCCACAAAAAAAAACTCCACGAGGGCGTAACCGGGATATTCAGCTAGGTAATAATATATATAGTTTTATTTTGGTTTTTTTTTTGATGCGTATGTTATTTCTTAAACTACAAAAAGTATAACAGACAATATTTGGAAATAATTACGCTTTTATATAAATCAAGAGCAACTTTTTTAGTATTTCAGTATCGCCTAGTCCGCATAATACAATAGCTAGCTGTGGTATATGTAATATGTATAAATTAATATAGGTACGTATCGAATGAAATTGGAGTTATAATGTGCTAATCTGCTAGGTAGACTATATAATACGCTATACTGGCGTGCGCTGACTTCATTGACAGGGTATGAAAAATAAAAAAAAAAATGGCTCTTTCCTCCAATAACAAAAAAAGTGCCGTAATAAAATTATTGTCATCAAAATATAATATTTATTGGTAACTTTTTATAAAAATTTGGCTCTTCAATCCAATAACAAAAAAGTGCCGTAATAAGACTACTGTCATTAAAATATAAAATGTATTGGCAACTTTTTATAAAAAAATATTCATACAATTTAGAACTTCTTCATAACTTCTTCGTATATCTATAATATTCCGTTTTCGAGGCCGTTTTTTGAAAATTAAATTATAAAAATGTACTAACACTGAGATCATTAAGAAAAAAACGGTCTTCGAGGAGAAATAAATGAACCCCTTTGTTGGAGTCGTAGAGTGTGCTGTGACATACCCTGCATACCCCGTGCGCACGTCTATGGATATTATACTATTTGAACTAGGTATTATACTTTTAATATAGGTAGGAAGGTACATATTGTATATTTAACATTTAAAACCAATGTAATCTTTTATTATTATTACGATGTTTTATTTACTTGATTGAATGTTTATATAATATGGTTTACGGACCGTCAACGCACAACGCGCTAGCTAGATGTTGTGTACGGAATATACATGTGCATTTAAATATTTAATATCATAAATTATGAGTATGTGAAGTGATACGGAATCAAGTAGTAGGTACTTAAATTTAAATATGTTTATATTTTGAATGTATAAGTGTATGACATAATGTTCTTTTTAGTTTAAAAACGTTGCGATTGAATACCGTAGGATTTGTTAGTTCTCCGGGGGTTTGGTTAATATTTAATAGAATATTAATAATTTTCGGAATTTATGATAAGATCATAAATATGAAAAAAAATATTAGGGAAACATTTTCTTAAAGAGTACCCAATGAATATTATTCAAATATTTGTTTTCAAGAATAAACCCTCTATCCAAGTTCATAAAACAACTATTTAAAAAAAAATCATGAAGATTAAGTTTACAGTAAAATATAATCTCATGAAAGTTAGTGTGTGGTTTCTATTTTCACTGTTTTAGTATTTAATGTGATTATTAGTGCTCAGGGATAATCAAATTTAATACAATTTTAGGACGTATTTTGGGCCTATAACCGTAATGATAGGGGTTGGGCCAATAAATAAAATGTAGTGATACCAGGAATGGTACCTACTAATTTTTGCAAAAAAACAAATAACTTGTGAATCCTCGCTTAAAAACAATAATGTAAAATTTTAATAAGAAAATATTTAGGACACCATATTTATTTTCATATTACAAAATTCAATAAATATTTTTCTGAGTGCTTCGGTACAGAAAAATCGAATGGGTATAGTTCAATACTTCAATGGGTCTAAGTATTTAAAGTTTAGACATGTAGAGTAGTAAACCAACATTCTGAAAGGTACCCCTGTACCACATACTCCACTTATCTAAACTTAAGTTCTTATTAACTACTCGTTCAAAAGTTGATTTGTGTGGATCATTATACTCGGAAAAAAATTATTCTGCTTCAGAATATGAAATTAAAAATGTATGTTGTCATTTAATAAAGTAAAAAAAACGCAAAAACAGAAATACTTCAAATTATATTTATGAAAATTAAAAATTTTAGTTTTATAAAATCAAAATGCTTTTGTTATGAACCATAACAATAAAAATAATGTCGGATAGAACGGGTATTATACTGTATGGCATTCAATTCGTACTATGTAGGTAGGTATGTGACAGAATTTGTTTGCTCCTAGTTCTGTTTGGTATGATTATGTTTAATATTTTTCTTAAGACAAAAGAAAATATAACAATATATTTTGTAACCGTTTTGTAGTCTTATATTTAATTACTCGAATCGATTTCTGGTTTATTTCAAATACTGAATAGCAAGGTATTAGGTATAAGTGTTGTATATGCTAGAGACTATAATATAGATGACCCACTATGATCAAAATTCATTTTTCTCTCTTTTCTACGGAATTTTCAAAATTGTCTGCATTCTTTATTTTATTTTGCTAGTAAGTGCATTATTTGTATTTTTTCCAAATAGGTGTATGTTCTATAAAAAACCATCTCGGCATAAAATATTAAAATATCCAGCAGTATAAAAATAAAATAAAAAAATATTCGGCATTTCTTTTGAATTTTTATAATATTTTTGATTTTTCCTAGTATGATGCATATACTACGTAAATATTTGATATTTTACTATCTTATTATATATAAAATATAAAAAAAGATAAAATTCATGTACCGAAATTCCACCCTGCATTTCTACCTCATATTATTGATTTGATTCTAGTTATTTATTTATTTTTTTTTTTTTTTGATGAATTCTTCAGACGTAACCAGAATAAGTTTTAAAACTATACGTATTTTATATTGTTTTCCGTCTTACAATTATTATTTTTTTATTTTTTTAGATTAGCCTCGATTATTTTTTCCAATCAGATTTAAATATTTGATTGCGCGGATCCTAACGATATTACTCGGTTAAGGAACTCCGCGAACGTCCGTACTGAATACAATATTCGTTTAAAATGTTTAATAATATAATATTCAATTTTGTATAATAACTTCATCCGCGATGTTAGTTTTTAATAAATGTATATGTGTCTCTTTCAGTAAAATGTATATATAGTATAGCGTATATTTAACGTTAATAATATGGTCTTAACTGTAACTTAAACCGCTTTGTGCCATTATCGTTTTCTTTAATCATTGTCAGCGGGGAAATGGGGAAATATTTAAATATGCCCTTTATATTATTATAACCACAATAGTGAGTTCGATGGATATGTGTTATCGTAGCAGGTAGGCATATAGTTGTGTGGGTTAACTATTTAGCATTTATAATTAATTTAAAAACATACCTAAATATGGATATAGTTAAATTGTATAAAAGTGTATGATGTGCGTTAGAAGTTTAACAAGCACACGTTTTTCGGATGCACAGTGTACACCACTACACCTATATATATATATATATATATTATAGTATATTATTACAATAAATTGTTAAGTAATCGAGTTTGACGGTATATACTCTGCAAAATATAATACTTTAAGTGTGAAAAACTGACTTGTACCGTTAAAAATTATTCTTTCTTTAGATAGATTCTGTTTTCAGTTAATTTTTAAAATAATAATATCATATCAATCGTGGCGGCGGCGTAGATACCACAATACGGAAATAGTCACTGCTCTTGAATCTACTTTGTAAAATATAATTTGAAAATAAGTTATTCGAGTTTCGGGATTCGTACACAACATAATATAGTACCTATATATAATATGCATTCAAAACGATAAGTTTGGATAACCGTAATATATCAAAACTGGAAGCGCATATGGTGAATTCACACGGGCTAATTTACACAACTACATAGTGCACACATTTTGTACTTGAACAATTAACGCAAGTTTCCGATATTGACCACAAATAAGAAAATGTCGATTTGTGCGCCTCATAATTTTCATACTTATCAAACGTACGCGAATCGCAATTAGTTGGGGCCCCAAACGCTTTGTAATATATAATAACGACTCGCTGGAAGTACTTGAATGTTCCGTTACAATTGTACAGGTCCCGTACAAAACATCCGAATGGTATTTCTGAGTTTCGATTCCATAATATTTTACTATGTTTTCATATGATATTTTTTGAGTGCAGAATACATATTTTACGACGACGATTTGTTTTTACTCCAAAATCGTTGTACCCATATCTATTGGCGGAGATATAGACGATGTAGTATACAGGAAAATAAATCACGAACGAACGGCTAATATAATATTATGACTGGTGTCTATTGCCTCATAAAGGTATATATATATATACACGTTCACAGTACCGATGAAATATACAGAGTGAATCTCCAAGCATGCTCACCCCAATTTTTTTTTTTTAATAATTTAACTTTTAAATATGTACTTAAAGACGATAGTGTTAAACTTTTGAGAGATTTTCTGGAATACTTAATAAATTTTCTGTGGCTACACAAACTTCTGTTTTTCTAATAAGAACCCCCACCCTTTTTTGTTGTAAATTATTTAGTGCGTACTCAGATATTAAAATGTTTATACTAAGATTCATAGACCTTGAAAATGGTTTTACAAAAATATTGGATCTAGTAGTCATTACACTTGATCATTTTTACAAGTTATACATATTGATGGATTAATATTATTATATATACTAAAATGTTCAAACCACCATAGCACCTATTTCTTCCTAACCCATTATCATGGATTTCGAATTTTGATTTTGATTTTGATACGTCGACGTTTTCAGAAAAATTATCCAATTGGTAAACAAGTCACGGTGTAAAACGGAATAGTCGTCATTCCGTCAAAAGTCGGATCCCGATCAAATGCAACAATTGAATAAGAAGAGAAAGTGGGATGAGCATGCTCGGCGAATCACTCTGTACATACCTATATTATAACATATTATGTGTTTCGTGTGGTGGCAGAAACTTCGTAAAACGAATTCTGCCAAATTTCGGACACAGATTTCTAGTGACAGATATTATAGGTAAAGGGAAATTGAACTGTTGATGACGTTTGGATGTGCGAATGCGCTTTTCCCGCGGGAATACTATTGTCACCCGCCGTAGTATATATTATATACATAGGTATACCGTCCGTCTATTCGTATATATATTATATATTATTATTATTATATATTTTCGGATACAAATCGAACTGACGTATATAATTTACCGTTTATTATATAGTTTAGTTTTCGACGGGGGCGCGGCGCCGCTTGCGTGTATATAAAATGCGATGGACACAGTGTGGGCGGCGAACACGTTGGGGCTGTGTACGACCATCCGAAATTTAATATACTCAATGCGAATAAAACGCCATCACCGGATTCCGAAGATTTTTCCGCGCATTCCAGCAGACGGAGCGCTATATATCATATGATTCTATAGCGGTCGCGGCCACGACTGTCGCCAACGTTACCAGAGCAGTTATTATATTATCCAGTTTGGTTAAAAACTGCCAACGGCCATTCCACGGAAAATATTTAAAGGCCGGTCCCCATATAACTGCCTAATAACAAACCATAATCGCCCTTGCCGCGACTCCGCACGGCTATGACGAGACACCGGCTGTAGTGGATATCCGAGATCCTGCTGCAGCACCGAGTGCGAACATAATAATATATTATATATTATATTGATGTATGCATATGTTGTATGTTTTCAATAATTTCTACAAAATTTGCATCATCGTCATATTGCGATATTAACATAATATACCTATAATAACACTGTTATCGTGTACATGGTGGGTAGGTAGGTACATTCATACACATAATATTGCAAATCATTTATACTGCAGCAATATGATTCAACGCAAATTAAATATTATAATTTGTACGGATTTATATAAAAAACTTACAATGTCTCGGGGGAGTGTTCGTGTGGTATAAGCGTTTCATACAATACATCCTATACATTGATTATTTTTTAAATTAAATTACAAAAAAAAAGTCATCATTCGCGTCGATGCGGGATGGTGAATTAATAATTTTAATTTGAATGCGACAATTTTTGCATTCACAAAATGATTCTGATCGTAACTTTGTTTACCAAAAATTCAAAAATAATAAAATAAAACCTACGAGCTACCCACGTTTAATAGTCAGTCTGCATCAAACTTTTATTCATAAAGATAGAACAATGTATAAATAAAAGCAAATTAACTTCCCGAGAAACACCGTAGTATAAGGAATAATCACAAAGGACAATGGACAAGTCACAGCAGGTATTACTTCAATAAATGTTTACGAACCGTTTATTACTTAAATTTATTCAGAATAGTTTTGTTTCAACAAAGTTATAACTCAATTAATTAAGATTGATAGAAATTAATTAACATTTTTCAAGTTAAAATTCAGTTTAAGCTAATAATAGATATTACCTAAAAACTATATTATAACTTTTATCCCAAGGGCCTCGGATGTTGGTGAAAATATTATAGCATCTAAATACAATTATTCAAGCATTGGGGTTATACTATTACCCTCGGACCTTTCCACTTTTTCTGAAAAATATTTTACACAAAAATTGTTCTTGTAACTTTGGAGAGCTAGGGTTTCAATTATGTAAAAATGTTTTTTTTTTTTTTAAAACTGGGTAATCGCTCTACTGTATAAGAGATTTTGAGCAGGTTACTGTAATGCATGCTCTTAATTGCAATACAATGAAAAACAATTGCGAACGAAATACGATTCTCAGTGAAGACGGCGCATCAGCCTCTATTTCTAATAGTGTTTTATAATTCATATTTATAATAATTTTACGGAAGTTAAACTAACTTTTGCCAAAAACATCGCCTATACAAATTATATAATAGTTATTTTGATGTTATATTATCATATATATTATTATTGACGTTTGATATGACTGTAAGACATACCTGCAACGTTCAGTAGAACGGTGTAAAAAGGTTCGTGAGATAAATAGTTTACAGTTTGTCTAAATATTTTGAAAATTTCATAGTGTGTATGAACGCATGGTTAATAGGTTTATACGTATAGTGGTGAAAAATGTCAAGTCCCTATACAAATAATGTTTTGAATAATTACAACATAATAGTTATTTTTCTTTGAAAATTAGAACTTCAAATGTCAATAAACATGTGTATAATAATTAATATGCTGTATTTTCAATCTTTTTAAATTGTTAGAAGAACAACCTTTTATTTCATTTTCAAGTTTTTGACCAAGTGTAACACTTTTTATAAATATTTATAGATGAAAAACTAAAAGAGTTGAAAATGTCTATATAAATAGCTTGAAAAGGACCGAAATATTTTGAATATTATATCATCTCTAGAAAATGTTTTGGTGATAATTTCAAGTATTTACGGCTTTTCGTGTTTAAATTACAACAAAATAACAAAATCGATTTTGTCAACAATTATTAAGAAAAGTACTTTAAAATTTTTAGTTTTAACACCCCAAAGTACAAACTATATTTAACAACTTGTGCCCGTCAGAAACCACCCTTAAAGTTGGAGAATGAAGCTTTTTTATTTTGTTTCTTCTATAAAAGTGTCTCCAGGCGCACACGAAAAAAACAACCGCATAATCGTAAAACCAATACAGTCATCACTCTATTCAGAATCTAAAAAAAATTCTGAAAAATTAATAAACATTCAAGTAATCAGGGTAATTATTTTTAAATGTTGAAAATATTACCATTAAGGACTATAATACTTATACACATATAGGAAAATAATGTATTGTATTTGATATTTTCTATGTTTCAACATTACTCACAAAAATCAAGATGTTTCCTTATAAGAATTTAGAGCCTACCTCTTCGTCACGGCCAATCGTATATCATGTTAGTTTCAGTATATACTATATAGAATATATTATTAGTATTCCCATTAACTGATTTATTTATATACTGATTTATATACTGATTTATTGAATTAATTTATTGTGTTATGCAGTTTTAATAAAAACCATCTTAAACGGTTTAAACGTTTTCTATCCAACGTCGTAAAAACGAACGAAGAAAAGTAAAAGACTTACAACCGTTGATTTAATTCAATTTGCAATAATGATTTTTATGTAGGTATTTGCCCATTAAGTAGAATGTGTTTAGCTAACATAATACCTACATGTTTTATTAATTTCGTTGTAATATATTTTTGTTCATTCAAGTTGGAGCAATGAGGTTACACTGTGAGATAGGTAATACTTATTTGATAGAACTTGTAGCTCACAACACCAAACCAATATAAAAATCATCACATCACTATTTATAACATAGACGGTATAATAAATATAATATATGTGTTCAATATTCATACATATTATAATATATTTATATACAGCTTTACAGCTTTACTGTTTCGACTGTTGAGTGAAAATACGATCATCTAAAAAATTATAAGGCTTAACTTGAGTAACTTTAAGACGACAGGCCTAAGTAAAAAGGTGCATCACTAAAAAAAAAACTTGGGTACCTACAGGAAAATAATATCTACATAGATCTTAAGAGTTAATATTATTTGATGCATAAATTGTTGAATTTTCTTTTTAATATTTCAGAATTATCAATAAAACTTTGAGTAGGTTGTGGAAAAAGAAAAAGTGTCTCCACATTACCATGGTTAATATTTCGATATAATCAAGTAAACGCAAGTGAAATTAAAAAATTAGATGTGCGTGAATTATTTTGAATTATATAAGCAATACTATAAAATATCGAAGATAATCATAAAATATATATTTAATGTGTCGGAAACGTAAGCAATGTAAGATCGTTAATTATAATTGGATAATACAAGGAACGATACTTATATTACTATTAAGGGGATCGCAGCGTACGTATTTTGCATACGTTTTACGCCAATAAGCGGTGTAGATTACATATACTTCTGAATTATTGATTTTAATTTGTTTTATACATGTATGAACACTTTGACAAAATATCTAGACTTTTTATGAAGTAAATTTTTAATTTTCAATTTTAAAGGAGCTTTAAATTAAGATTTTTTCAAAAATCCAATGAAATAATTGAATTACTTTTGTATTTATTTAGAACAAATCTGATTTTAAATCAAAAAAGTGATTCTTAAAGAGCAAGAAGAGTCTAGAAGCTTATAAATTCAAACATTATTTTTCGAAATTTCAATGGAACTTCAGGAAGTATGTTTAATTTACTATCGCTTTTGGTAGTTTTTATAGTTATGCAAACAAGAAAGCCCAAATGTTCATGTCATGTGTATTGCCTAAATATTACTCTTTAAAACATGATACGCTGATGCCCCTTTAAAATGATAGTATTGACTATTAACGCAATCGATAATATTTTGCAAGTTAGACATTTTATAGAAAACAAATTGAGAAGAAGTATGTTATAGAAAAGTGATCAAATGTATTAAAGGCAAACGCCTTAACAAAAACAAGTTATGTAGGTATATACTGTATTTATATACATATCGTATTTTTAAACTTACAAAACACTACACACTTACGTATACCTACTACCAACAATGTAGAACGGTTTCAATATCATAATAAATGTAATATTAGGTAGGTACAGAACGAAAAAAAATTCAACCTACGCGTATATTCATGATAAAAAATGTTTTATGATCATATTATTCTACATATACCTACTGAATTAACCAGAATAAGTCCAGTGTCCACGAGGCACTTAAATTAAAATGGAAATATCCAAATATAAATCATATTAATATACCTATGGGCTTTGAAAAATAACTCATTATAAGAATAATGACGAAAACAGTTACTAACCGCAATCGGTAATACGCACACTTTATATTAACATTGTATTTTAAAATTCTACAGGGGTTTTCATTATTTGGTAGAAATCTATAAGTTTTGTTTTAACTTTTAACTTAAATGTATTTTATATACAATATGTTATCTACAACTTGATATGAAATAAATTTTCGAAGCTCAATATTATTTTGTGGGACGCTGAATGGCACTGTGTTTCAAAAACATTTTAATTACAATTTCTAATTTGAATTCTATGAAAGTTAAATTTTCTCATTTAAAAGTATATAATTCAGAATTAATTAAAATTATTAAATACAAACTGTAAAAATATACATATAAACTGGAAGCTTTTTAATACGTGGAAGTTTCATTAAGAGGCAGTCAATTGTATTATAACTTAAGCATTGTCTTATCTGCACACATAATTCATCCATGTGTAATCCTTATTAGTAAACATTAACATTATTTTGAAAAAGATCAACTCCAGAAAACATTGAAATAACTCTTTCATTTAGTGTTAATACCTAGTATTAATATTTCAGTGACCTCACATAATATTTTAGTAAGACATGTGTGAATAATTTTTTCTGAAACATAAGACTAATGATTGTAATTATTATTATAATTAGGTATATTTCAAATAATATACCTTCATAAATAAATTTATAAATATTAAATAGAATGATATAAAATAATTAATAAATCACAGTTTAATACATATGGGTTTTCAAAATATATTAATGTACATTTGTACAGTACTATTATGGCTTAATTATTTTTAACATTCAACTAATTACAATTAAATATTAAAATAAAAATAAATTACTTACGAACTATAATGTTTTATATTTTAGTTATATTTTGTAAAATTTACTAAGTAATTGAAATATCAATATTGTATGGTTTATTTTTACTCCAAAATGGCCCTAAAAAATAACAATAATAATAAAATGTGTTTATGACTAAAATATAGTTTTAATTGTTTTTCTTCATAATATATTACTTTAGGATTTTTCATTTTTCATTTATTAATTTATAATTTTATGTATTATTGTCATTTATATAATTATAGAGTAGTTATGAAGTTCAAAAAACTTTTCATGTGGAACCTCTGTAATAAGTTGAAAGCACAAACTTAACTTTAAAGAGGAAATTTGCTTTATGTTATCAATAAAATAACAAAAAGCAACAAGAAGAAACTGAAAAGTGCCTATATATTCTAACAACAACCATTGACAAAAATTGACAATTTTTGGTTAGTCAAGCGTTTTTTATTTAAAGGCAACTACGTAGACTGTATCCTTCCAAATTACTGGTTCTTAACAATTGTTTTTTTTAACTTATTTACAATTGGATTGATTGTTATTTTGTTTCTTATTTTAAACTTTTAGAATAATGGTATTACTGTATTAGTATAACGTTCCAAACTCGCTTCACCAATAAGTATACATAATAGAAAAATGTAATTTTAACTTTAAGCGTTACAAAACGCAAATAATTAATTTATGAAGATTGCTTGTATTTTTTTACGTGGGCGTTTTTTAATTTGGGTGATTTTAAACATATAACCTAATAAAGAAGATTAGATAATATTTCTTTAATATTTCAATTTGACATTTTATTGGATAATTTAGAAGCTGCAATTAAATTAAAAGTTTACAACTGAATAAAAATGGGGTATTACTAAGATCTTGATAAAAAAAAAAGTGTAACTATTATGAATGACATAATATTATGTTTATTTATAATATATTATATTCAATAGTAAAAATATGATCAAGTTATTAGGTATGAGTAGTCTTATTACAATTAGTGTAATTTGTTTGTCAACTAAATAAGTGTAATTATTGAATGCTAAATAATATAAGCAAACTTTTTATCAATAACTAAATAACTAATTCAAGTTTTTCAAACTTTTATATACAATATTTAATAGCTTTTTTTATATCAAGTGGATTTTTTTTTTCGTATTAATAAACCTCTTAAGTACTCTACCAACTACTTTGAGGGATTAATCAGTTACAGCTAAAAAGTGTAAAATATAAATGTTTCTCGAGAATTAAATCTGATATCTACCTATATAATGTAAGTATAAATTATAATTTATTGCTATTTTGTTTATATTTACACAATATAGAGATAGCACATGGTAAAGAAATGTAAACATAAATTATTAGAAAACTTACATAAATTTCGTTAAAATATATAGAAAATATAATATGATATGTCCTAAATCCATACAGATTAAAAAAGTAATTGTATTGGCAAATAAAAGTGTATAAGTGTATAACCGCCCATACCTCGTATTATATCGCGGTGAATAAAACAAATTCCAATCATCAAATATTTGAGTTATCGTGGGTTCGTTATTTTTATAAAAGCAAAAAAAAAATTCTTATATAAGTGATTTAGAAAACAGATAAATGCACAAGACAAACAAATACAATATAATATTTCCCTAGAAAAACATTTACCTATTTAGGCGATACAGTTGGTCTATTTTCAGAAATATTTTTAATGAAAGTAATTCATAACATTTGATTATCTTTAATTAAACTTAAGAAAAAGGGCCTATTTGATGTACAGAAAAACATAATCAACTGAATATATTTAAATTATAGTCTAAAATAACTGAGTAAAATAAATATTATGAGTATTAGGTATATTATTTAATAAAATGATAAAATGCTACTTTTAAGAACAGTTTTTTATAACGACTTTATATCATTTTTCGTGATTGAAAATAATTAAATAAAATATCGAATCGTTACGTACTATTACTAACAAGTCAAATCTAGGTATGTCGTGGGTACCTACTTATAATATTGAATTAACCCATGATAAAAAATACTACCTCATACCTAATTAATAATTAATAGGTATTATAAGTAATTATAACTATAGAAGTATAGGTATCTCGTATTTATATAATCAACGACACAATAAATTTATAAATAATATATAATTAATTAAATATCTCTTTGCACTTCACTTATTTTATAAATAATTTTGAATAAATAAAATACATCTACATTTTATATTTATTATAAAACAAGTTAAGCTAGCTTATTGGGATAGGTATTATAAATACCTTTTTAAAAAAAAAAAATAAAGAAAAATATGGTGCCATTGTTTGCGAGATCATTCAAGTCATTAGTTGTTTGTCCACAAAGGCATATACACAGAAATAATATAATATTATTTTAGATCTTATTGACAGTTTTTAACAAAGAGTTTACTAACGGGCATGGTAAATGCTTTTCCAACATTTCAGCATTGTAGATTACGAGACTCGAAAACAATATAATAAATTGATACAGTTTGTTTTGTTATGATACAGAATAAACAGTATATTTTATGGTCGAAAAAAATGTAATTCCTTTTAGTAACACGCTTTTATTATTATTATTATTATTATAATGTTATTTAATTATAATTTTTATAACAATTTCAAACAATAATTGTAAAATATAATAAAGATTGTGAGGGGGGGTTGTTTATTTTTGTCATTATTTAATATTTTATCATTACCTTTGACAAGAGCGTATATATACTTAATATTATAGCATCACGTAAAATAATATGTATTTATACAACGTATTATAAAATTAGTGTCTTTTTTTATCCGACAGTAAGACATTATAGTTGATTTTTTACACGATTAATACTTGTTATCATTGGAAAATGTCCAATTTAAAAAAAGCCGTGTTTAAAGATTCTAATCGTGTTAAATAAAATAAGAAATATCGTGACACAAATATAACAGTGCAAAAAAGTATACTGAAGTACAGGTAAATTAAAATATTTATTCACACTGCGTTTCAAAACTATGTAAGTTCTTTGTCCAGCAAATGTCTAAAAACTTAAAAAATGATGTTATAACATAATATAATGTTTATTATGTCGATAAAATTGCATACCGATCTTATATTATAAGAATGATTTTTGTATGAATAGTCAATTTATGTGACACACAAATTGACTATGCATACGGTCACTAATCTATTATATATTGGTAAAAAAAAACTATGCACTAACCTAGGTACATATAATACAAAATATTATACTATAATATTATATAGCTTAATTACATTTTTCAATAACATGGTAGCTAAATTACTAAACACGTTGTTTTACTTTGGTACCTAGTTTCATATATAGGTAACTTGGATAGTCAGACATCCTCTTAGATATACATATCAATTACTTAAAGCAAGTTAGTATGTACTCTGAATGTACCTCGTCAACGAGTTCTTCTAAAATTAAAAGGTAGTATACCATAATATGAGATCGGGAGAATATTATATAATATGGGATAAATTTATATTAAACATATAATATATACAGACGGTACCACAAAAATTTAAAAGATACATAATATATTGTGATTTATTATGAACAAGTATATTAATTATATAGTTAATAGCCAATGTAACAATAATATAATATGGTGTATTACGTTGAAACTGTTTAATGCCGATTTTATACCGATCATTTGAAGCGTAGAACGCATTATTTCCAGTTTTGTAGCAATCTATACATTATAATCATTTCTATTGATTAATATTTAAAGATGAGATTAACGAAGGTAATTTACAAATTTGAAACAAATCCCCTGATATGCATAATCCCTGATCGATGTTAACTTATAAACACAATGTGATTTGGAAGACTGCTAATAGCTGGGGTAGTATGTTTTTGTTTAATGAAAAATACAGTTTTAATGAATATTATGCATTCGTATTCAAAACACCACTCACATAATATTATTGTATGCATTGATTCATTTCTGGTGACTTGATTTTTTTTTTCGTCAATACTTTTATACATTTTATGTACAATATTACAATAAGTATGTTCAGTATTTTTGTATACATGCACATAGTACGTATGTTTGGTAAATGTTATTATTATTACTTATTAATTTATCAATGTTATTGTTTTCCATATATTTAGTTAAATTAATTATTTTCCATGCACCTATTATGTAAATAGAAACCTGGTTAAATTCAATCAATTGACTAAAGTTAAATAAGCAATTATTAATTAATTTTTATCTTAGCACAGCATTTAAAGAAAAAATATATGTTAAAAGACATCTCTATTAAAATATTCAAACGACGGAAGTTTATTGACACATATTTTTTTATTTTTTTTTTTTTTATTAAAATCTCTTAATCAAATAATGAAATACTATTATAAACGACCCTTGAAAATCGAGAATTCTAAAATTGCTACTTTTTTTTATCAGTAAATCACATTGATCGATGAATAAGAAGAATAATATAAATATAATTTGTATTTTGCATTCGAAAACCTGACATTGAATTAAATTATTAAAATGACGAGATCAATATACTATAGGTAGTAGTGACAATACGTATTATCCATTATATTATTATGACTACAACGCTATATCATATAACTGTTATAATATAGTACCTGTCTATATACTTTACAGACTAAACAACTATGAAATTGGTAAAAATGTACTAAAATATTATAAATAGAAACTATTTACTAGCTGTTGAACTATATAAACATAAAATAATTTACTAGTTTTCTACGGTAACTCGGGCAAAAAAAAAATACATAACAATATGATAATATAATAGCAATACGTACATATATGTTACACGACTACTATATACGAGTGCCTACGTCTTATTTCGCGCAAGATAAAAGATATTTCTATAAAGTCATATGTTAATTTCTAAAGCAACGTAGGTATTGTGCCCATAATAATATGTGACATTGATACAGGTACATATTGTGATAAATCGAAACATGAAAGTCGAAAGTTGAAAAAAAAACAAAAAACAAAACAATGACAAACCCGCGTTCGTCCCCCCACGAACCTAAATCATAATAGAATTATAATGCATCACCATTCACTGCAGGTAGTAGTCACTCGTCGTGGGTAACAATAATAATAACAATAATAATAATAATAATAATAATAATATCGGGTGATATTATATCGTACGAATAATAGAATATAATATTTATTCAGTAAAAAAGCGACACCACTTACCTGTGCAACATTTTAACGAGACATATTATTATAATATTCTACGTAACGGCGGCGGTGGTGCAGTTTGGGGGTACCGATTGGGGGTGTGCGGATGATTGACGGTTCGGGGAGGGGTGATCGGACGTCGAAAAACCTACTGTCGTTGTTTGAATACAATCTACGATAATGTGTGAACGAGTTACGTCGCCGCGGACCTATGCGAATGGACGGCGACGGACGTGTGACAAAAACACGACTACGATCGACGGGCAATATTATTAAAAATTATCATAACATTATCAAAAGAATTAATATATCGTGTCTGACTGGCGAAGTGGAGGCGGCTGAGGCGGCGGCAGCGGCGATCAAATCACCGCGTGTCGTCGGCGCGAACGACGAACGCGCGAGTGGCCGTGGCGTGTGCGTAGTGTTATATTATTATTCAAAATATATATAATACGCGGCGGCGGCGGCGGCGGCGACACACGACGACGCGGCTGCCGGCGGCGGACTCGTCGGTCGGTCGGTCGGTCGTCGGCGCAAGTGCGTGTGCGTGTGCCGCTCGCGGGCGGGGGCGCGCGTGTGTGTCCGTCCCCGTGTACGCGCCGCGTCGTACCGCCGACGGACTTCGCGCGGTCGTCCGGCGTACCGCGGTACAGCTCCGGCGCCGCGCACCCGCGCGCGGTCCAATGATATCGTAATAATATTGTGTTACCTATGCCTTCCAGGAGGCACCCTCGTCCGATTTCAAACAACAATAATAGTACTGTGTTTGGCTGGAGTTGGGTAATATTGTTACATCGAACGCAGGCACGCGGGGCCGAATTAGCGCATAGGCACTACAATAGGGGCTTACGGACGTTTTTGTGACCTACGAAAATAAAATGTGCGTGGCGACGATTTTTTTCTAATATTTTATGTTTTTTTTTTTTTGATTATTATCGTGTACGTTCTGTACGCGTTAGCACAAGTAAAATATCATGTACACGAGAATTTACAGGCAAAAATAACAATATTAGTAGTAGGTACTCGTATATATATGTTACACTCGATGTGTGTTATCGTGTGTTATTCGTCATCGCCTAATATAGAAAACAGATTGGATAAACCGTAAACCGATAAAATGTCGCTAGCGTACGGTCATACGACGGTGTAGATGGCGGATGAAGAAATATTTATTTGGAGTAAATCGAACTTTATTGTTTTTGAGATTTGTTAAAATGTATTGTTATCATATAAAAAGTTATAAAATTTATCGTAATATATAAAAATTTAGATTTGGTTTTTATGTTGTAAATATTTTTGTTTTTAAAGGCTTAACACCGAGATTGATCACTTCTTCTCCCAAACAGATTTCTTAACCATTTAAATACTGAACACTGCAGGGCCGTATACGGTTATAACAGAAATTAGAAATATAAATAAGAGAATATAAAAATAAAACATTTTTTGGGTAGCTTAAAAACAATATACCTACATAATGTCATATGTGACTACGTGGATACTTTTTTAGATGGTAATTTTTCATTTATATTATGATAAATTATAACTATTACAGCGTGAACCCAATTTTTTAGCTTATATTTAATGAAAAGAGTATCTATAGTAGATACAACTTAATTCATCAATACAAATCATAATATCTGGAGACAATTTGAATGGATACATTGAATTTTCACAATTACTAAATTGTTTAAATTTTCACGTCCCTCAATACAAAACTAGGTTTTCTAATTATTTTTAAATACAAAAATAATCAAAACTAATTATTATGGTCTGAATTATTTTGATTTTGTTAATCATGCGTTCAGCTAATAAAACCCAAATTTCATAAATTTCATTTTAACTCTATTGAGTCTTTTTTTTTAGTCCTACTTATGCTATTAGATTTTATGCGTGAATTATTTTTATTGTTACCTATATCCATTAGTATTATTCTGTTATATATTACATTTTTTTCTGTTTGAATACACTTTGTTATTATACCTACTTATATTTAAAACGTATTGAGCGTCTGAATGAACAAATAAATATCAATTATACTGTTTTACACTTATACAGAGTGATCTATTAAAATCTAGTAACACTGACAACACTTAGGTACAATACTATTTTCCGAGTCAATTTCCCTGTTATTTATGAGTATTTGTTTGTCGGTTTTTGTGTTATTTATGATTATTTATAATTTATAGATATAATAATATAGGTACCTATGTTTTTGATGTATTTATAACCCAAATTCATTTTTACGAGATATTCTGACACATATCATTTTACATTTTAGTTTTATAATCGCAAGTAGATACTTTACTGAAAGTGTTGAAGTATGTAATTCGTGACCCACACTCTCGTCTCTTCGACAAAATTCTATATGGACATAGGTCAATACCCTAAAGAAAAGTCACAGCAATTTTTCTTTTCATAATAAATCCCTGATTTTTGAGGTGAAAATGCGGATTTCAAGGAATTTGTTGACAGTCGTATACAACACTTATCACTTATCACTTCTATATTAAACTTACGTAAACACTTAACAGAATTGAGTTAACTGGAAAATCATAGGTAATTGAAATAGACTATAAGTAACAATAATTACGAAAAATCGTTGAAAAAAAATTAAATTTTTGCACCTAGCATTAGTTTTTTTTTTCATTTTTATACTTCCTATAATATGTCTTCAAGTCTTTTTTAATAACTTAATTAATTTCGCAAATATTAAAACTAAAAAGCCACATTCATTCATATACCTTTTAATCAATCATTTTTAAAAGGCTACAGCCTTTGTTGTTAAAATGTAGTAATTTTTTGGTTTTTTTATATTATAACGTAGTAACCATTATTATTTTTAAAAATCAAAAAAGTTACCCAATTTCCATCCATTTTTACTGGATTTGAATATGCTTATTGAAAAAAAAAAACTTCTACCAAATCAAATGCTTTACAAATTATTATTTTGGTTTTTCTTAGAACTTTCTTCTAAAAATCCAAATTCAGGAATTTTTATTTACCGTTGAAATATAAAATATAAGGATGATACTGGTTAACTTATATATAGCTGTATAGTAGTATATATAAGCTAGACGATGAATGCGTATTGTATTATTATAAAAGGCGGTGGCGCAGTTGTGCAAAAGCGTATCATGATAATATATTTTATAAAGAATACATTTTTTTTACGCTCTACCGCTCTCCGCGGGCTCACGGGATCACACCGATATAATAATAATATGTTCACATAATGCTATTTTGTATACATAGCGGCGCATGCGAATCAAAAAAAAAATCAACAGCCTCGTGCAGCCCACCAATAATATAATAATAATATTACGTGCAACAGAGTCGACGCCGCCGCGTATGTCATTAAATGAAAAATAAGAATAATAATAGTTTTACGTCGTTATAACTTAGAGTTAAACGATATACGCATGCAGATAACAGATAACAGATAATAATACGCAAATACAAAAGCGAAATCTATAGAATTGCACTTTGTATACGACCGAGGTAAAACCTCTCGTCTGCACAGAGCAAGAGTACGTCACATAAATCATAATAATATCATCGTTTTAAACTCGCGATGATAACAGAAATTTGAATTACGAGAACATAAACGGAAACCATTTTTGCGGGTAGCGCGAACACAATATATAGTAGTACGTCATTTTTTAAATGGTAGATCGCGTAATTCATGTAATAAAATATAGGATAATATTCTGTGATCATCTCGCGAATATCTCAAATAATCGTATATTATAATATCATTATTTAATATAGTATTATATTATAAATGTAATAATATAATATATTATAACTAGCTGATCCCGCTGGCACTTCGTTGCCCGTTAAATGTGCCAATTCTGTACGACTCAAAACTTTGTTCAATTCGTTATTTAATATTCGGTGTATGGTGTGTGGTATTCAAAATTTATCTTAACTTTTCTGTTGCCCGGAATAAAAATTCTGATTCACAGCAGTATATTGCCCGTGCTGTTTGTACGTAAGTGTATGATTTAACTCTAAAGTATCAAAATTGTACGAAGTTTGTCGTTTTTACTTCATTCCACCTACGGAGGATTAATATAATCAATTGATACAGAAGCCTAACGTTACCGTACAAAAATCCGATGAATAAAAAAAAAAAATTTAACACTTTAAATTAGCCTATCTTCTTCCCAGAGGTCTAATCTACACACAAACATTAATTTTTATCTATACTAATATATAAAACGATAGCGTTTGTTTGTATGTTCGGGATAAACTCCGAAACTACTGAACCGATTTCGAAAATTCTTTCATCGATACAAAGCCACACTCTTTGCGAGTGTCATAGGCTGATTTAAAAAGGGAAGTGATCGCCCCCGGTAGGTGCTCAAACAGGACTTTTGAGATTTACGATAGAAATTTTTGTTTTTTAATGGTTGCTATGGGTTTAAGATATAAATAAGTGTATAGACGTTGTTGTCGTTTTTGATTATGTCGCCAGGTGTGCACTCAAGAGACCATAACTCCGAGGAACCACTTATCGTACGGCGTACAAACTTCACAGAAACCGTCTATATATCAGTCTGAATATGCCCCGAAATTTTTATCGAAATCGGTTAGGTGGATCTCGAGTCATAAAATCTATTCGAAATGTGCACTTATTTTTATAAACATAGATAATAGATTGTAATGATATACATATTATCATAATAATATGATATAATATTTAACAGAAACGCGTGCGAAATCGCGTGCGTGCGCGTGCGAGGAGAGCGCGCGTCGACCAATCGAGAGAGGCGCCGCGGAAGTTCTCGTCGGCCGTGGCCTGCTGTGACATACGGTGCGACGACGACGACGACGACATTCTTCTGCCGGTGACGGCACGCGCCCGACCGATCTTCTTACGTGCGCGTCCGGAAACGCCCACTTTTTCCCGGAATTGCCGCACGACAATATACATTTCTTACACGGCGGCATCATATACTCACGAGTATCGTTGTAGTCGTATAACAATAATTATAGCCGACCGATTTGGCACCTCGTCGCGAAGTTCGTCTCCTTGCCATCACGCCTCCGCGGTGTACCTATATCATGATATTGTGTGTGTGTGTGTGTTGTGCGTGTGTGTGTGTGTTTTTTTGTGTATATATGATGACGTGGCATACGACTACAGGGTGATGATTGTCGCCATCACTATACGTTCGTTATTATTTCGGTAGCTCGGTAAATCGACGCGTTTTCGATATATTATATTATTTGAATAAAACGATTTCTGGTAAACGCAAAAAAAAATAACACGATACACGAATTTTCGACGAGTATAGAACTAGTAGTGATTCACGATGTAGTCGTTCGATTTTCGATTTGCGTAGTATAAAGAAATTATATTAATACATTCAGACAATATTCTGTTTCGGAATATGGAATTAAATTATATTAAAGACGTATATTATATGTTGCTCTGATAATAAAATGATATGATATGCGCACATAAAAGTTTAATTTTTTTATTCAAAACTCATATCAGTACATTCTTTTGGCTTCGAGTTCTAAAAGGAAATTCGGTATTCATCTTATAAGATGCCTTCGTGGAAATAATGAAATATATTCATTCCTCAAAATAAACTCAGTCCGACGCCTTAATACATATCCATATTAGGTTATTCACCAATAGATATAATATATACTTAGGTATAAATCATTATCGATTAATTATCTATAATATTTGGGTATCTATTTTTCAAATTTTTCCAAAAGTCGTTCAAACTTTTAATGAAAACGAGTGTTTATTTATAGATTTACCCTACATACTGGGTGTAATTGACCAAGCATCACGCTCCTCCCTTTCTCTTCAACGCCTAACGCATTCAATTTGTACAGTAAGTTCTGATTTTTAAAATGTTTAAATATACTTTTAAAATATATTTTCAAATGTTCCAGTTATAATATTGTACGACACGAGTGACTGAACATTCAAGGCGTGCGAAAAAGTCGCCGACTTTCTCGCAAGTGTGTTATTGTATTGTACCGTGTATTTTACGACTTCAGGAAACATTCATTTCGATGTATCAGAGTTGAGAAACGTCCAATATAATACTTATGTATGATTTTGAAGCAGTCGTGGTGGATTGCAGCACGCGCAACATCCAGTGTAGGAGTCATAATACATACTTTGTACTTTGTTAGAATATTTTATTAGGTAAGTATGTTCGAACCGGAACGGTATTTCCGAATGAAATACAAAAGTCAAATTTCCCAGTTTTGACGGTTATATAATACTCTTTTATTGTAATAATAATATATTATAATGACCTATATATTGTTACTCGCGTTTTAAGATCATAATTATTTTAGATTCTGAGCGTAGCGAGGAGCTGGTGGTTTTACAATGGTGTTTATGTGTTTATTCATTTTTTCTTATCCTGTACACAACATTTCTACCAGAAGGAGTGCTTCGATTTTAACATATCATTTTAACACATTATTACAATGATATTATATCATCGAATTCAAGTTTAATACAATCCATTATACACTGTCCCACTTGTAACCTACTGTACAGCAGAGCGACATCCACTTACCGCTTTTTCTGATTTATATCGTTTTCAGTAGAACATATTGCGGGTCCAGATTGTATTTTGGTGAGGTCATTTTTTAATTTTCTCACGTTTTTATATAACGATATAGAAAGGAAACGCCCCGAAAAAATTATCTAATTTACGAGACACTAGTTTTTCATTTACTTAGACTTGAAAATAAACGTATTTTCAGCCATTTTTTTGTGGGTTTTTTTTTATTAATGTCAATGCGAATATAATACAAGTGTAAGAGGTATATGTATAGACTTCGGTTATGAAGATTATTTATTTTTCATCCAGCTCGGTAAATGCGGAAAACCGTATAATTTATGGCTATAAGGAAAAACACAGATAAATTCTCCAAGTGATGAACGTTGCTGCACGCACGGGCTTCGCAAATAACTCGACCAATGCTAAAAACTATTACTAGGTATATAATAGTTCTACATTTCTACTACCGAGTATACCATACAATATATTATATAGTCTGACTTTGGATTTGCGGTTAAGCTTTTTCGTTCAGCGGCGGTTCCGGCACGACTGAAAAACTGAGTATTTATACTATTTATAGAGCCACTAATCACTCTAACATGTACACGCGCATGCACTATCCGAGTCGGCACCGAAGGAAATTTTCTTCTTTTATTTTGTTCTAAAAACATTCTACGACGATCTTGCGCATAAAACCACTCGCACGCACGACACATCTCAGAATCTCACACTATAATATGCACCTACCTATTTACGATTTATTAGTTTCACTCAAAAAGTGGTTCAGACAATAATATTATATATAGTGTATTCGTACATTTTAATGAAATTGTCATCTTGGTACTAATTATCATTGAAATTTGACTATATCGTAAACATTAATTTAACATTTATTTGATGAATCTCTTCGTGTATTCGCTACTACCCATTTCCAAAATTATACCGCGGGTTACTCTGAATACACGACATGAACATTAACTATCGGTAATAATATATCGAAAACCGTTATTAAATAAATATAACGAAACAATGAACACGGGTAGATTTTACTATAACTATATCGGTACTTACATATTATTGATATTGTATTAATTATTTGGTTCAAAGACGAAACCGCCGAAACGGACAGTGTGTCATGAGCGTATAATTAACGTGTTGCGGTCGGTCAGCGGCAGGAATCGATCGATGGCGACAAAACTCTCTCCAATGTGGCGCCTATGATTAGAAACAATTTGTGATTTGTTTTTCCGGTCTACCAGTGAGTTTTTCCCGCCAAAACGCGTAGTGTTAAAGCATGTGCGATGCGCAAAAGACCGACCAAATATTTTACCCGGTGAATTAATGATGCGCAAACGACAAATTCGGCGTCCAGGAGGTGGCCAAGGGACCGTGCAGCACTTTCACGTTTTTTTTTTTTCTGGACCAACTTTTATATTAATTCGATTGTTGAATGTATCCGTGTTTTTTTATTCAAATTTTGAATAGATAAATTATGTCTGAAGAACAAAGCTAAATTTAATAATAATATATGATAAATCTATAGGTACGATATTTGTGTGGTACTTCGCTCCAAATCGGTGCACGATCCAATGCATTTTAATGATTCGATTCGCACAAAACCGCCGTGCACTATTTTTATAAACAAACGAAAAGCCACTTCGACAAAAGTAAGTACTCCTGGGTCAAATTTTAAATACTGCTGTATAACACAACTTTTATACACCCATAAATAAAATACGTTTGTATAATGTTTCAATGTCTGTACGTTGTTTATACCGCGCCAACGAGTATAATATGGAATGTATAATATTTGGTACGATATTTAATATAAACCGTCAAGTGTAAACAGAATAATAATACAACGTACAATTTTGTAAAATTATAATATAAATATCTTTCGATATTAAATGTACAATATACGTATAAAAGGTCAGTATACCTAAAATACACAAGGCCCGCCTGTAGAAGTTTACGAAAACGGTTTTCCCGCGGGAAATTTCAATTCGGAAGATCAATCGTCGATTTATATTTTTATTCCCACCATAATATTACAAGCCTAATAATATCTATACAGCCATCATATTTATATGAGTGTGTGCGTGTGCGTGTGTGTATGTATGCCCTACACGCTTTTCGATCTGTATTTCGATAAACATTATTTTCCGATAAAAATATCACGTGGATTTGGCTGATGTCATTTAGATAGTTGTATGTTATATTCTTCCCCGTTCGAAAGTTTGTCCACAGAGCGTGTCCTAAACGCGCGATGCCGCCCCGCCACACTAATGAGTCTTTTTAAATACCTGTATAAAATTACCGAAAAATATTGCGTCTCTGTATTTAATATTTAAACAATCAACTTAACAAACTATATTTTAATTAGCCCGCGCCACGACATAATAGTACGCACTAATCCGATCGTGTTGAGCATTATGTAAGCCGCTGGTATCGCATTTAAAAGACATAACTTCTAAACGACCGTTTTTTTTTATGCAGACACACCTGCCTCCAATTATATTTCGAATTATGTACTTATAAACTGATTGAAACACCCAGCGGAAGCTGAAATTGAAACAATTATTATATAATAATGCATAATATTATAATATATTGTTATAATTGGCATTTGTTTTAAAATACTATTATAATAGGTATACTTACTAGTTACTATTTTATTATGACTATAAAATATCATGGTCAACTATACCAAGGATGGCGTAATAAATAGGTATATTGGCAGTTTTCTAAATAATAAGACACTGCCGCCGGTTACACAATATGCAGCTGCATTAGAGGAAGAATCAAGAAATAAAATTATTATTAAAATACTTGTTTTTATAGTTTGAAAAACTTCAAAATTTAATAAAAGTTTTTAAATAAATGTGATGTAATGTATTATCCTTGGAAAAAAACTAATGTTTATACATACTAAATTTTATTATTCCTATAAATGAATTGCGACGTTTTTAGTTTTTACCATATTGGCTTATTACCTTTTCTTTCCATACCTTATTTCTATAAATTAGAAATCCTCTCTTTATTGGTCACTCCACCTCCACCTTTGACTAGTTAAGAAATCCTATTGGTCTTTTTTTAGTCTTTTTTTTAGGTTTTTCAGTCTCCACATTGTGATTTCTCGTAATAGCTTGACTTCTGTTTCCAAAATATTATGCCCAGCTCAGCTTAATCTACATTCTACGGATTTTGAGGGCTCCTATTATTGGTCTACATTAGTTCATAATAATATTTAGTTCTCCTTTCATTTGTATTATGTACGTTTTAGTTGCTTTTTGTATCTCTTTGGACCATAAACCTGAGGTAAGTTTTTTTTAAAGATTTTTCTTTTGAATTCTAACATTTTAAATATTTGTGAAAAAAGTACTCAGTACATAGTATTTTATACTTTTGTTATTCTTACTTCTTGGGTAATTACTATTTTCAATTCTAGCACAATAAAAAATAATATATAATAATAAAGAACGTGTGCGAATAAGTCATACAAATATATAATCTACCTATATAAAACACATTTTCTAGAAACTTTATTTTCATTTATATACATAGTTTCAAATTTAAAGATTTTAATTTCAAAAGCAAAAACAATTAGTTTAATTCCAATTATTAGTAGTCAGTTGTAGACGGTAGTATACGAAAACTAGGTTCTATCTCCCATCAATTTTATAGTACAATTAGAAATAGCTTTTTAGACATAAGTATTTTTAATTTTTTTTCTCACTAAACAATATATTTTTTTGTGTGTGACTGATACTCAACTGATCTTTCAAATAAGGAAAACAGATGAGTAATTTATAGTTACTCATGCAAACAGTGCAGTATAAATTCTTTACAAGATTAATGTAGAATAAGAAAATAAACTAGTTTAAAATATATTTTAAGGTAAAAAAAAATCGATTAAAAGTGTTTAAGTATTTGGAAGTAACTGTCTATAAAATAAACTATTTTCAATTATATTCAAATACTTTTTTTTTACGGATTATTCAGATATAATAGGCACGTATTTTAAAATATATTTCCGAAGTAAGTATCCGTATTTGTACTCCAATACTTTTAAAATGTATCTTTAACAAGACTGCTTCAAGGTTTTTAAAGTTTGTTACTCTTCAAAATGTTAAATCCCTTTGGGGCGAAATTAAATATTTTTTATTTTGTTCGTTCATAATTATCCAATTATTTTTTCTTTACTTTTAGTTATTTAGCTATTTATCTAATACGTGTATTTTCTTAAGCTTTCCAGCAATTATTATGTTTTTTGAATATTCTGCATTTTCCACTGTCAATCTTCCACGATTTTAAAATAGTCCTCTCTCTCTACAACTACTTATATTATTCGATAAATGAAACGTGAGTATAAAAAAAAAATCAAGAAGCTAAGTAATCTAAAATTTTAATAGTTAACCAGAAAAAACCTCTTCATCCAACACTGGATTATAGGAAAAATTACTCATCTAATCTAAATCATATTACAAGTACTGTTAATAGTCTGTTACCACATTGTGTAAAACTAAATTTAAAATAAAATATTGTTACTTAATTACCGTTACTAAAAGGTTTTTTCACATCAAATTTATAAAACCTTAATCTATACTTAATACTTACACTGCACGTTTATATTAACTACGTTTTTATAAACCCAAATTTATAATTGTTATTTATTTTTTAACGTTGTTTTAAGATAATATTATTTATAAGTCGTTCAAAATTATCTTTACACTAATTTTTGTTTGATATATTGTCTTGTTGTTAAAAAAATAATTTTGTAAAAACACCACCTCTCCAAAAAAATACCAATTTTAGGCTCATAAGTTCATTAAATTCGGTAAACATACCTACTGTTTTCCGTGGTCTAATGTATGTACATACCTAACTATTTTATACTAAACAAATATATGAACATTTTTATTTTTCAACATTACATTTTTTGTGGTACTAACCAAATGCAAATTATCTTTCATATTATTAATAGTTACTATTTAGTATTTATGAACTATGCCTATATCTACATGCATTAGCTCATGAAATAAAACCAATTTTGTTGTTTATAATACAATTATAAGACAGAGGTACACAAATTGCATATAATTGGATTCTAATAAAAAAAATTAGTATACTAAATAACATTCAGGCATTTTGTTTTTATTTCATTATGAATCACGGAAATAAATTAATAACTAGGAAGACTATAAATGTAACACAGGTATTATAAACTAATTTTAAAACCATTAATTAAATAATATTTGCGATGTTAACATTTTTATATTAACTTAATATTGAACAAAATATATAGCATTTGTGGAAGAAATTGTAAATTGTATTTTTAATATTTTTAAAAGTATACCTACATTTTAATCTAAAATTAATTGTACTATAATCAATAATATTATAATTCATTACATTATGTTAAGATTCGTGATATCTTGAATAAAAGATATAAAAGTCTGAACCTTTTAGTATAATGAATAAAATATTTAAGTTTAAATATAAATACATTTATCTTATTTTTTAGTGTTTCTAAGAAGAGTGAGAAAACTGTTATTTTACACAATGATCAATGATGTGGATTAATTTTCAAAAAAACACTTTATGGTGGCAAAATTGTTTTAAAAGAATCATGCTTTGGTAGCTTATATGAGCCTGATTGGATCCTAAACACAAATTGTAATTCAAGACAATATTATTACTCACATACTTAGGTAATATAATAACAGTTATTCATAATATTGTAGGTACGATAAGCGTAATCTGCAGTGCATGATTTATATTGCATTATAATTAATGACTTTTTTTTAAATTTTAAATAGAATCCAATTTTTAGATTTACCTCTATTAATAATTTATTGTAATATGTAATTAAAAAATGGTTAATGATTTGTGAGTAAACGAATTTTACCCCACACAGGTACTATTAAATCATAGTAGTTTTAATAATAGCATTTCATGTATTATTAGTTTAAATATTTTGATAAGAATATATTATTAAGAAAAATCCATACCAAAATACAATAATATTTGCTAAATATTAAGTAGATTTTGAACGAATACCTACATTATACTATAGCCTATATGGTAATGGCGTACCAACTAAAAACTAACTACTTGTTTGAATGTAATATAATTTTAATAATTTATCGAGGTAAAATGCTTAAATATTTTATTTCATTGTAGATTTAACTTATAATATTGGTCATATTATAAATAATTAAATCTCTATAAGGTATATCATGTGGAATTTAGGAACACCGTGCTCGGACAAAAAAAAATAGGATTATACTTTATAACATTTTGGAGTTTATTTCTACTTTCTAAATAAAAAATAAAAATTGTAAATTAAATCAGATTAAACTTTTAAGATATTATTATCAATATATTATCATAACAAAATTAATAGTTTTCAACCTAAGTATACTCGTATAATCGTACACTATAGTAACTATAATTCGCATGAGTAGCAATAATTTTTTTTTAGTTATTAAGTATTTTATCAACAACCATTTTCAGTTTCCAAGCAGTATTTTTAATTACATTTTTTAATCCATGCTTGTACCTATCCAACAAACAGCGTTTCACAGTGTATAGGTATAGAAGTACAATTTGTGTTTACAAGTGTAAATAATGATAGATCATATACTTTATAATCTACTGTAGTGTAAATAACACGATAACAAATAACAACATATATTATTATATTAAAATGGGACTGCAATTAAAATCTGAATTAAATTTGGTCAGTGTTAAGTCCTCTGTATTTATTTATTCATTGTGTGTTTTATTTATGTTAAAATATTTCAATACCTGCATTTTATTTATTTTGTTATTGTCTATAATCCATTTGATTCAGTTTTTTAGCTTGAAATATTAAATTGTTGTTGAGAGGCAATCATTTTTAGTTATGCAAATTCATTGATAATCTTCAGTAGGGTCAAAATAGTGTGAAATGCTCAACTTTGGCATCTTTCTTTAAATAAGTTTTATTGGGTATTATGTATACACTAATGCCGGTTTGCATGCAAAATTTCTTAATTTCATGGTTCAATAAAATTTAATGGACCAATTATGGGCCACTAAATAATGTTTAAGGAACCATTAGCTCACTATTGATTCTCTGTTTAGTGATTGTTCATGCAACCAGCATAAGAATTATTTACGCACTAACAAAAATAAAACATTACAATTTAATTAAATGATAAATAAAAAAAAGTTTAAATCGTAAACTGAGATTAAATATAATATTATAGCTATCAACAATAAATGCAATAAATGGAATCGCATGGCTATAATGTATAATACTAGATAAAAATGAAAATAATTATTAATTACAATGTACCCTAACTATGCAAAAAAAAAAAGAAAAAAGAAGATGGATAATTATGTTACACAATTTCAAACTAAACAATAAGCAAAATGTTCAGCAGGAAAAAAATCAAAAACCTTAGGATGAAATATTGAATAATAGTTGTTTATTCGTCTTTACAAAATTTTCTTTCAACTGGTTCAATTTATATAGCAACTCGATATATATTATTGTATTTTGTATTGTGATATAGTATGGACTTAAAATAAACTAATTAACTCCCTAAATGGTGTTGCAATAGAAAAAAAATTGTGCCTTTTCGAAACCCGACAAAATTATGTAAGTTAATTAAAATCCTCCATATTCCTCATGACTCATGAGCAATGTCCTGGAAACAAAAAATGGACAACGCATACTTCAATGATTTTTAAAAAATTAAAAACAACTCACACTTCTGGAACAATAATACAGGGGCGTATTTACAAATGTCTGGGAGCATTTTGCATCTCGAAATAATGTCATGATTTATAACCGACCAAATAACCAAAATACACGTGTTTTATACATACAACATAACATTTAATCAGTAAGGGAGGTTTACTCTCGGTAGTAAAAAAGTATAGAATACGGTGAGTGGGCCTTAAATGCGCCCTTACAAGAGTATGATATAGGTACAATACATGTAAAAAGCATACAACGTAACTTGGATATGGTGAATTCTCCACATTCTAAAACGGTTAAACATCAAACGGGAGATTTCTGACTATGCATACAGTCGTTAGTTGTCACTCGATGAAAAAACATTCCAAGACAAATTCAAAAACCCCCAGTCAGAAACACGTAAAAAAGAATGCGTTTAGGGGTTCAAGCGCAAGACTATATAATAGGTGTAACATTATTACAACAAAAATGGACATTTTTACGGTCTATTATCTATGTAATAAAAAAAAAAAATGAAAAAAGGTAGATAAGTGGATGTCGCTCTGCTGTACAGAAGGTTACAAGTGGGTCACTGAAATGGATGGTGTTAAATTTGAATTCACTGATATAATATCTTTGTATAAGAAAAACGATTCTGAGCGAAAACGTTCAGTCAGACTATGATGTTACAAAGTATATTTGATGATATTATTGTGCATAAAGTAATTTATATATAACCTATTTATGTGGAGCCTTGTTTTCAATTTTCAATCCTTAGCTATAAAAGTTAAACATTTTATAAATTTTTAACTACAAATTAATTATTAAATTATAAATTTTGTCGGAATTTGAACTTTAAATGCTTATAAAAAAAAATTGTGCCTATGTATTTTTAATATTTTTCAACTGCTATTAGAAATATATCAGGAGCCTTGTATTAAATTTTCACGTTTTTTTACCCAACAAATAAAATTTTATTGATATTTATAGAAAAAAAAACTAAAAAAATTGAAAACAGCTCAAAATGAGTCAAATTATTTTCAAAATTTTATCGTGTATAGAAAATGCTAATATAAACATTCAGTTATTCAAGTATCTACAGTCATACGTTTTTTCAATTAGAACAAAATAAGAAAATCGTTACATGAGAAATCGAGGGAATATCAAATGTTGTAAAAATATAAATTTCAAAACGCTCATAAAAATTTAATTTGACTTTCTTGTAGATATTTTTTTTTTGATAAAGGTAGACAAACTTATGGGTAATCTTGTATTACATTTTCAAACCTTAGATTAAAAAAAAAAATTTTTTATGAATTATCAACTCAAACTAATTTGGTAATTTTCGTGATTTTCGTGATTTTTCCGTATTTTGTCAAGATTTGAACTTTAAATGCTTATAAATGAAAACTGTGACTAAGGATTTTTAATATTTTTCAAATATCATTGTAACAATATAGTAGGAGCCTTGTATTAAATTTTCAAGCTTTTTTAACCAACAAATAAAGTTTTATTGACATCCATAAAAAAAAATACTAATAAAATTGGAAACTATAAATGTTCCTATACAGTTCTAAGCAAATCAAAATATTTTGAAAATTTTATCGTGTATGAAAATGCAAATATAAACAATCAGTGAAAATTCATGTATATACGTTCATTTGTTTTAGAGTTACACCAAAAAACAAAATCGATTTTCTCGAAAACAGATTTTGCGTAAAAATTCCCGTTTTTCCTTAATTTTTCTTTTGTTTTTTACGTCGCTTTTGAAAACTACTGGGCAATTTTGACTTTTGATCCCCAAAATACCAATTAGATTCACTTTCCTATTAGAAAAGTTACTGTTGAAGAAAATCTGAGCACTTTTACTGTCCTAAAAGGTGATGACAGACACAAGAAAATATTTAAAAAATCACACACATCATTGTAAAATTAATACATTCATCGCTTCGCTCAGAATCTAAAATACCATATAAGACTCGAGATAATAGTTTTCACCAATAACTGAACTACGTTGTTTCAGTATTTGATATTTTGGTAAAGAAGAAAAATAAGTTTAAGAAAAAAAAAGAACAGAAAAATTACTATACGTAAACTTTTAAACCCAATTGAAATATATACATAAATATATAATATAATGCAAAATATAACCTCTGTAGAATTAACTTTAACAATTTAATAGGATATAACGTTACCAATTAGAAGTGCAATCGTCATAATCTGCACACTTCTGTTAGATACTTACCGAAGTGTTATTTTGTTTGTATTACGGTTTGACCGAAATAAAAACGTTCTTTTCATGTTTAGTTGGCTACTTAAATTTAAAATCCTTAATTTACTGTTCCAATTATGTCATCCAATTTATTACACTATTTAAACAAATTATATCAGTAGGTATATAGATGTTACTATAAATACGATTTATATTAATTGAATAGTAGTCATTAAGATTTAAGACATAAAAATAAATGAAAATATATTAATCGTATTGCCTTAATCGTTTGAATTTTTAATCATATACAGGAAGGTACCCTACATAATATACCTACATTTATATCGAGTTCGCTTTGATTTATTTATTCTTTAGATAGAAACAAACATACAAACTGAAAATATAATTCAGGTTGAAAATCAACATAAATAAAGTACATGCAATATAAATGTAAAGTGTTAACGGATTATACAGCATCATATTTTTAGCGAATTTTTATTCCGGTAACGCCGAATAAAATGTGTACGTTACTTATAGCAGTACGAATATTATTTGAATAAACTTATATCGATGCGTTTACAAATATTCAAATTGGATTGACTTACTAACTTCTTACCATTGCGGCGAACCTATATGAAGTTACAAACAGAATATCATCGGGATTGAACTCTGTGACTTGTTCAGCATCAAATATTTAAACACTCGAGTTTCCGACGTATTGCCCGCGGCCAACAATATTTTGATCAGTTATTTCACATCAATGTCTTTCTAATTTATATAAACGACTAAAATACCGCTAAGTCATATTATCGAAATAACGCAAACTATATTAATTATACAAATTATTGAAGTGATATTATTTAATATAGGTACAGGAACGAAATTTACGAGAAATTTTTAGTTTTTTTTTTTTTTAGGAAAGTTAATTGAAATTTGTGTGGTTTGTAAAACAGCTTGAAAGTTACACTTAAAATACACAAAGTTTATTCACAGTTTGTTCTTTAGGCAATTTAAAAAGTTTTTAAATACACAATTTTATTTAAGGGTTGAAAATTGAAATTTTGACAATATTCGTTAAAATCATGAAAATGTTCAAATTATTTTCTAAGTAAAAATTCATTAAATTTTTATCAATAAGGCTGAACAATTGTGTAAAGTTCTTCATAAGTTGGTCTTCCAGCACAATTGGTTAATTTTTTTTTTTTTTTAATAGACAATTGAAGTTTTAGTTTTGACAACATTTAATGTTTTTTTGGAAAATAACGATCTTGACTAATGTTGATCAATTTTTTGTAATTCTAAAAACGTTATTCGTAGGGACTTTAAACTATTCATCATAACGAATATTAATATTTAATATAAGTTGTTAATAATGTTAAAAATATTAAGAATAATTTTAATGTATTGGTACCACTACGATCCTTTTTACAGCTATAAAATATAATATACTAATTATTATAATATTATTTCATACAATGTCATTAGCTATAGTAACTAAGTTAAGTAAATACCAACGACCCTTTGAACATTGTCATTGATAGCTTTCCACGGTATGTGGTATGAACAGATTAAAATTAATTTAAGAATGTTTTTTTTTTAATTGTTCAAACTTTTTTATTCAAAAGCAAAAATTGTATTATATATAAGTCAAAAAGAAATTACGAACATTTATATTATCTATTTATAGCACCAAAAAATACTAATTTATTGAAAACGATGACATGTCTAGTACGAATATTTGGCGATTAATTCAAGTCTTTATAGTTTTTCCTTTTTGAATTACACAAAATTCATCAAAATATCAAAAACTGGCAAAATTCTTATATTTTTTTTAGTTTTTCCCTATTTCTATTATCTCAGTTATTAAGAAAAGTACAGTACATTTTTTAAATTCTACTTTTTACTCTCACGAAGAACCAAGATCTGACTAGACTACCAGAAACGACCATTAAAATTGGAAACCCAAGCGGTTTTAATGCTCATAGAGGCGATGGCCGATGACAGACACAAAAATAAATAACAATTGTTATTTTTAATTGTTAACACATCATTGTAACACCAATACATACTAATTTTATCACTCCGCTCTGAATCTAAAATGCACACGGTTTATTTTGGACGAAATTACGATATCAATTGGTTGCCTACGTATTCCCAAACTATGATTTTGTACATCTTATAATCTTTTATGTTTTAAATAGAAAATTATTTGGACCTTTATGGTTATAATAATATCTTACGTCATAACTTGATTCAGATATCTATTAGTTTAGGTATGGATATCTGTGTAACTTGATCGTACGTATCAATATTATTTTTCCACAAACACTGATAATACGAATATGAGACTACAAATGATTTTGATTTTCATGTTTTTCATAAACGTTCCAGAGAATCTCAGAACATAAAATAACACTAGTATAATGTATTCGGAAAAAATGAAATATTATGGATAAAAATCCTTAAAAATTATAAGATAACATTTCAAAGATTATGAAAAAATGATTGAGAAAAATGTTAAGTACCATAGATATATGTATGCGGACAAACGGTTACGTGAAATCAGTAAAAAAAAAAAAACAAAAAGTACATGTTTATCAAAATAAAACGTTTTTAGATTAAAAAAAAAAACTCTGACTTGAATTCCGTTTTTATTTACAGTTTAAAAACACATTTTCATTTAACGATGAAATAGGTAGGTGGTATATATATATTATTAAAACAAATTAATTTAAGAAAAATATAAATTCAGTTTGTTCAACTGTATTATTATTACCTACACTTTCTCTGTTTTAATAAAAACGAATGAATTGAGTACATCTAAACACTAATTTATATTTATGTAAGTACATATCTACATAATTTGTCCTTAATTGCTTATTACTCTGTAAGGTGGTGCTTAAAGAAATATTTTTCACATTGTTTATAAACGATTAATTTTGGTCTCGCATTAGTGTTTTAATTAAACTATATTATGGTAGAAATCATGAGCGCAATTATGGGGATGCCTACCGATTAAGCACCAGTAAAATTTATTGTTACAAATTTATAGCATAAAAAAATAAAGTTATAAAAAAATTGAGTGATTACATTTTTATTTTGTTGTATTATTCGATAATCAATGTGATGTACCAATACGAATACGAGTTGGACGTTGAAAAAATAATACATTTGTTTTGCTACAACAAATTTAAAAAAAATATATAACACTATTCTGTGTGTTTTTATTTTGTTAAATATTATATTTTTTTATTAAGTAAGAAAATATAATAGAGTGCGGACGTTACCATCCATGGTTTGGATTTTTAGCACATTTTAGATTCTTATTTTACAATGATGTGTATTTTTTTTAGCTTTATATTTTTTATTTTTTTGTCTTTCATTGCCTTCTGGGGTTTTAAAAATGCTTGGATTTTCAACTTGCAAATTGTATCTTATTCATTGTTAGAACTTTGGCGTTTAACAAGAGAAAAATTTCTAGTACTTTTCAGAAGACATGGGAAAGACATTTGACATTTTTTTTTCTATAAATGTCAATAATATTTCCACTCGGTCAAAAACCTAGAAAATGTATTACATAAATGATGAATCCTCAAAGTTCATAAATTGTACAAAGTACATTTACCAAATAAATAAAAATAAAAATAAATGGTTACAATATTATTTTATAAAAGTTTAAAGTTGGAATTTTGATAAACTTGTGAACATTTTAAAATTATTTTGAACTTAAAAATTCTTAAAAATTATAATATTCATGTATAGCATTTTAAAAATTAATACAAGGTCCTCAAGAGTATTTATTTCTCAAATTAAAAAATAAAGTTGAATTTCATGTTTCTTATAAAATATTATTATAGGTATTTCAAAATATTAAAGATACGTAATCACGATTTTTTTTATAAACAATTTCGAAATTCGTTTAACATTTGCAAATTGTTTTATTGTTGAAAATGTATGAAATATTCAATTTGTTTAACTAACGACTGAACATTTGATACAAAGTTCCTCATAAGTAATTCATAATGTAACCAAACTACCTAAAAATATATAAACATAGTATTATTTTATAGACATTTTAAGTTCCAATTTGAATGAAGATATTTAAACGAAGAATAACGGTTTTAGTTATTTTGTTTTAATTTTAAAATATTATTCGCGGGTACTTGCAACTTTTAACATACCTATATTATTATATTTTATGCACACAATGACACTTTCAAACGCAATATTTTCAACAAGAATTAATTCGACCTACTTTATTACTAATACTGAAATAAATTACTTTAATAGCAATATAAAATATACCATAAAATATATTTTGTGGTATAGGCTGACAGATCATCTTGGCTCAGAATCGTTTTTCGTATGCAATGATTTATCGTTGAATTAAATTTAACACATATATTGCAGTGACTTACTCTTCAATGACGAGATACACTCGACAGAGCGGTTATCTACTTCCACCCTTTTATTTTTTTTTTTATTCTTATCGTGACCACGATAGAAATTATTCAATTTAATTTCAAACAACTTTTTCACAAAGAGTTCACAAATAAAATACAATATGTTTACAAAAGGGACAGTTATAAAGCAGTGAGGGACTTTTGTCTGTTTAGATTTCAAATTACGGGAATTTGTTTTCGTACAAGTAAAGCATGACATATATCTCCTTCAATTTAAAATCTGTTAAAATGCACATTATTATTTACTATTTTAATTTTGTTGGTTAATTTATTTCCACGATACCTACACATAGTAGAAATGTTTAATACAATCTTAACATATTATTAAATTTACGTGATGAAAAAAGATAACTATAGATATCTGGTACACTTAAATAATATAAACTCTATAGTTCACTATTTACTTCTTATATATTTCAATGATTAAGTAAAAAAAAATGTTATGCATTTGATGTATATATGTATTGATATGATTCAAATAATAATTGTATTTAATAAATGTACTTGAGTTATGAATGGCCATGATACAATAATAGAAGCACTGAAAACTAAAATCAGCTTTAGTCGATGCGGTTGGTGATTTCGTGTCGGTAACTAAGTCCTAATTTGATTAGTCTTGGTGCATATATTATGTATCAGATCATTAAAAAATACTAAATAGGTGAAGGTACAGTTTTAAATTAATTTAATTTATAAATATCTAGTAACTAAATATCTTTTGAATTTTTTCAAATTTTTTTCCAGTAGGTATAAAATATTTTTTATCATTGAAATACAAAATATATTTCTTAATATTAAATACCTAATATTTGTTATTTCTACCGAATAGGATTGCATATTATAATAAATAATTCATGTTTTTAATGTATTTGCAATATTGAAGTTAAACTATGTACTTAAAAACTATTAAGTTATAAATTTGATTTTTTAAAAAAAATATTTAATATATTTTTAATTTTTGATGGTGGTTTCTGGTTAAATATTTTATGAAAACTTTATGGATAAATTAGCTGTCGGAATGATGCTGCAGGCAAGGTGTTGCTAATCGGCTTTCAACTTCAAATTGTATCGGTAATTTTATAAAGTTCCCATCCTTTATAGTCAGGTTTCAAAATTATTATCCAACCACCGCGACATGGAAATACATATAGTACCTATAGGCTATAATGTTTAGGAAATTCACGCTAATGCTGCCAAGTTAATTATGCAAATATAAATAATTCAGTAATATATATATATTTAACATTTTACTTAAATGTTTGATTTTATATTCATCCCGATCGACGAGGTTAAATATTACATAATAGTATTTGCTTTTAAAATATACATTTAATTTTAATTAAAATATAATAGACGGTAACCCGTGAACTTAAATGAGATTTCTAATATTCGTGTCGAATGACGTACCTATAATATTTTCCTCATTGCGATTTTAAATAATAGTCTTCAAAATGTGTTATATTTATTTTTCAACGAACTAAAGTGAATACGTCTTATGACTTATACAAACTCTCGGTGTATAAAACAATTGAACGTTCGCTCAGAATCTATACAACAGTACAGCGATAGTATAGGTATATAATGGCATACAAGGGATTACGTCCTCTCATCGGTAAATGCTCACTTCTATAACAGCGATAACATTTACACGGTTTGAGAAAATAATGATGTCAGCCAAAGTGGTACAACTAATACGTGATTACGATCCGTGTACGCGTATTATGTATGTTGAACAACAATAATCAATATTTAAAACAATATAGTGGAAATGTTCTCCAAGCAAAAGATCAAACTCAAAACACCGTAAAAACAGATACTATATCACACACATGTATATATACCCGACCGACAACCACGACCAGTAAAACTCATTATTCTACGATTTTGTCTACAACAATGCAATCTCCAATAATACAATCTGTAGCAATTGAAACTGCAGTGGCTATATTATGTTGTTGTCACTTGTCACCTTCAAACGTTCCATACTGGAAAGAAGCCGCCTCGGGCGGACCTGCCGAACACAATCGTACCAATTTTTTCAAATATAAAAATATCTTTGACCAAAATAATAGCAATCATATAGCTTATTTATATATCATATATATATATATATATATATTTTGCTCCGTATTATAAGAATCAAAAATGTTAACGGAAAACCATTCTTTTTCGAAGCAATCTATTTCGTCGTAATTTAAAAAAAGTTTTGTCATGATTTAATATTACTTTATTATTACTAAAATGAAATGTTTACCTTTTTGTAATTTATAGTTTGTGTGTATCTTTTCGTGACACAAAAATTAAAATAAATTCAACAACTATCACTCCAAAAAAAAACCCAACCAACAGGCACCATTAAAATCGAAAAAAACGTTCATAAAGATTTTACCCAAGTTTTGCTAGATAGTTTATACTCCGTTTTCTATACACACATATTTATAACTTTACAATCAAAAAAGTCAGATAGTTTTGTATAGTATAATGATACATTTGTCGAAAACGATCAGTTTTTGTTTAAAAAAAAGAATGGATATATTTATAGTATGTACTATACTATACAATGCTATTATTCCAATGCACAAGAATGAGTAAATGTATATTTTTTAAATGAACCAAATAGGTACATAATATCAAGACTTTATCTCGAAAAACATTAGTAGTTTTTATAGTATACATAGATATATTATGTAAGAATTTATACAGTGTGAATATTTTTTAGAAATTCAAGTTATTGCTACAACTAGAGACACATTCATCGTCGGCTTGATGGTTATCATATACATTTGATCGTATAAAATATATATATTTTGTAGATTTATTGAAAAAACTTGAAACCAAAAAAATGTTCCGGAATACGCCCGAATTCGATTGCCGTATCTTTTGCGAAAAACCAATTTCTTTTGACCGATTATTTGCACAAATGATTTGGCGACAGGTGAGTATCGATTGGTCGGTACACAAGTGTTTTATTTTCTATTTGCAGCGCGTGAAACTCAACAGGTGACTCTAAACTACGTCATATTATATCAACAATATATACAGATTATTCATGTCTATATGCTTATATTGCTGTTTAAGTATACATGAAATGTAAGAGCACAGATCAGAGGCTCCCAAACTACTTTTTACAACATAAGACTTATTTTGGAAAAATTGTAAATGTTGGTGACCTACCGCTGCACACTATAATTACCTTGTTCTGTTTTTTACATATTGTTGCTATTTTCGCCACGTCGTGGTGACACGTCACTGCTGCACAAGCAGTAATAATTGTCGTGGATAATTATTATTATTGATGATAAAATTAAAATCAACAAAAAGTAATAACATTACGTGTTTGACCTCCTATATACAGTGCAGCACGTGTGTTACTTTATAGCAAATGTGCTTTTATAGCTTTAGATAGCTAGTGCATAATTTCATCGGAATAGATAATATTAATATTATAATACAATTATAATAACAAACCCAATGAACGACAATAATAAAACGGGCAAACCACCCGACAAAACTTTGTCAATTAGAACGAAATTCCAAACCAAAAATATAATAATAATTGCCACCCACTTCCCAGTTCGGGAATCTCTGGGCCGCAGTGATGTAGATGAAAATTTTACTGAATTGGCTGTTGGCTTTTTCCGGGGGAGGGGGGGGGGGTGGCCGTAACCTATTACTATTTGTCTTGCTAGCTGTTGCTAATTATACCCTATACCATTGAGCATAATATTGATTCTATACCATTGAATTTATTCGATACTAAATGATGAAATTTGCCAAACATGAGGCATTCCCAAGTGCAAAGACACCATACTTCGACGGTATACTAATTACTGAATATAAAGTATATCGTGCATGATATAAATACAAATTATAATATTGAATATATCTACCATATACATATACTATTATGTATAACTTACCAAATTGTTTAAAGGTCAATAATTTTTGTCATCTCATTAAGGGGATTCGATACCGTGATTTTCTGTTTTTGTCTAACACATGCTTGACATAGAATATTAGACGGGTTCTTTGCCAAACATACAAATTTATATAATAAACCGATAAGAATTTTAAAAACATATTTGAATTTTTCGTAAAGTTACTTGAAATCGATTTACCCACATTTTTGATTTTTCGATTTTAACTTCTCCAAAAATTTAAATACGACAATTTATAAATACCCTTTTTTGATATGACATTTTTAGAAATTTGGAGGATAATATCAAAAATGTGGGAAAATTGATTTCAAGTAGACTTGACGACCAATTCAAATCTGTTTTCAGAATTTTTATTGCTTCATTAAATCAATTGGTATGTTTGGCAAAAAAACACGTCTAATGTACTAGTGCGTTAGACAAAAACAGTAAATTACGGTATCGAATCCCCTTAAAAGTGAGTGAAGATTGCCTATTATTTAAACATTCTTTCGATCCTGGAACAAAAAGGTTCATGTGCCTATATTGACTATTGACTATAATATAAATTGAAGTTATTTTTAAATCGGGTGCCATTTATTTACTTCGTATTCTGTAATAACAAAAAACCCTTTCCATCTACTTCATTATAATATTTTATCCAAACCGGACTTCACAAGAATATTAAGCTATTTGAGTTAATTTTTTGTAAGTATGTATTTATTGCTTACTGAAATATTGTATAATTTTAATATGAAATATCTTAAATTGTTATCTGCATGCTGCGAGTTCAAATCGATGGTTTGTTGTATTTATTTATTTTAATGTTTATGCAAAAGTGAAGAGAATGATATTGACGATATTGTTGAACGAGATAAATATTACAATATGTTATACTATGATCATATTTGTATTTCAACGAGATCTATTTAAACGCTACGAGTGAAATTGCAAATGTTAAAAGGGAATTATTCCACGTCCAGATGTCAAATGTTCACTATAAGCAACCTTTGAGTGATAAGAAAGTGTTTGATATGTTACGGGCCAAAACGATTTTATTGACATATTCGCGTAAGTATTGACTTCAGTTACTTCTATTGTTAGGCACAATGATTTATACAACGGATAAAGATACCTGGCGGAGTTATAGTCACATCGCTTAGTGCACATTTATAACATTCTTTATTAACTCTAGCAAATTCGTTTGATATTCAAAAACGTGACACATAAAAAAGTCTATTACAGTACCTATCACTTGACTGGTTACCAGGGTTCATGTTTGATGGTTTTAATGTTATACTACGTAGTACCTATGATTTATACTGTATATGATGTCTGTATACAATATACTGACTGTTATGAAAACAAAAAATGTTTAAAGTTATTTAGTTATATATTAGGTATCGATTGAGATTTGAATTTTGCAGTTATAGTAGCTACGTACCTACTTAGATTTTAGGCCTGATGGTTGTCGTACATAATTATAAGGTAATTATGAAAATATATTATAGAAAGTTAATAAGAACATGTTGACGCAGATCGCTCTATTACTGCTTCTAGTGCAACTTTAGAGATAGTACAATAATTTATACTTCTATATAAAATCAAAAAAGGAAAAAATTGGCAACAATTTTCCTCTAAAACAACTACCTATACTTACAGACCGAGAAATCGATTGATATGATGTGTTTTTTGCCGTAATAATCCAAAATAATAAATGTAACGACGTTGGTTATTATATTATATGGATGGTATAAAAATGAGTTAATCACCTCTGTTAATTTCACTTTCAACCGTCAACTATTATTATGTTGTGTGGTTTAGAGGAGATTGAAGTTTTTGTGCTTTTAAGCTCTAGCATAGTTTGGTAAAATATTTTTGTTAACTTTTTATAATAACTAAACCATTGTTAACACTATATTGTGCAAACACTTTAACTGTATTCATATAGTTAATTTTGTTTATACTGTTTGATGAATTAGGTATCTGCATTTATTTTTTTTTAATTTCAACAGCCCAACTCGATATTATGAGTTGTCCAAAGTTTTTGCTCCAATCGTAATACATAACATTATTATGTAGATTGTATGTAGGTACAGCTGTAGACAGAAGTTTTCGTTATCAAATAATAATATAATATCCATATCTATGTTAGAGGATTTAAAAGGGATTAAACCTGTACAGCTGTATTTGACGTTTAAATTGAAAAGAACAATATTCTATTGAGTTTTAAATTCAGCATCAAGATTCCTTGTAATTCGTTCGCAGAACCATTATAATAATAATTATTTTATACAGATAGCTTGTAAATGTATGATATTTTATAGGCGGGTTGTATATATTAATAAGAGATTTAAGATATTGAGACCCCCCCTCCCCTTCGACCATGACCATTCAGGATTACCGAGCGCAAAGCAAGAATGCTTGATGTATAAATTAATGTTGACAATTTAAAAATTTAAATTGAACCCTCGCTGTCAAACGGTGTGTGAGGCCCCGAGATAGATCCATATTTTTTTCAATATTTATAATAACTTATAGGTACATCGGTATAAAACGGATACCATCAAATACATTTTTAAAAATCAAATAGTGAAAAAATCAGCCTCCCTCCCTCTTCCCAGAACTATCATCGTGACAAAAAATTTGACCGCCACTGCAGGCACGTGTATTAACGTTTTCAGTCGTCTTTGGACTAAAACAAAAATAAAAAAGATGGAAGTGAGTAACCGTACTTACAGCAAAACTTGTCGAGTACTCGAGTGTACCTCGCCATTGAGTAGGTCACTGTAATTTGGTGTTAAATTTGAATGAAAATTTTATGGTATAATATTTATATTGTGTTTAGGTATATAGGTAGTAATTTGTTTTACTATTAGTAATACGGCTGAATTGATTGTTGCCAAAAACGTTACATTTACTTTATTAGGTATTATTAATTTTCAGTTGAATTGTATACAAGTTACAAGTATATTATATAGAAGTATAGAACCCACTCTCAGTGACCAGTGTTGAAAATCTAATTCCCGTATAGGCATTAGGCATAGTCATAAGCGGAGATTGGGGGGTGCTTGGGGGGCTTAGCCTCCCCCCAAAAATTATCAAAAAATTTTCATAGTATATAATATTAAAATAGGTACTTATTTTACAACGATTGACAAAATCTTGGAACTTTACAAAATATTTTTTTTTTCCCGAAATGTTTTCAAAATAAATGTCAATATAATAATAATTATTATACCTAATCGTCATCGGTGCGCACCTGCTGACCGTCGCGACGGATTGTTATCGCATTATCGCAATGACAAAAATAGAAATTTCCAATAATCAGACTGATAAACATTATTAATGTGCCGATTGCCGATTCGACCGTTTCGTTTTTAGTGTTGCGTGTTGCGTTGTTCACTGTTGTTGTAAATCGTAATTTCGGTCGAATACTCGAATATAATATTATATTGTAAATGTTACCTACACGTGTCACTTTGTACTTTTCGTTGTTGTTATACCTATTTGTATTTTGTAAAGCTGTGTATAACTTTGTATAACTGTGTATTACTGTAACCTGTAGTACTTCAGTAATTTCATAAGTGTTTTATTTATTTATTAAAATGTCGAATTATTTTGAATTATTTAATATTAGAAAAAAACCTAAAGAAACTGTAAAATCTGAAAACGTTTTGCCGACGGAAATTCCTGAAAAAACTAAAGTACACTCCGACGGCCACGCGTCATCGAATTTTGATTCTCCGCGGCTTCAAATTAGTGATATAAATGATTTGGGTAATATTAACTCTGGTCCATCACGTCCAATTATGAAGGTAGCTATTATGTATTTGAGATAAATATTGGCAATATTGCTTAGGTAGCTTATTTTTTATTAAAGTTATTTGCATGCTAAAATGTATAGAGTGACCATAGTGACTACTACTTTTAATTTATGTTCCAGTCTTATCCAATGACAAAATTTGGTCAACAAAACCGTAGTTTTAATGCATCATATTATGACTGCTTTGAATGGCTTGAATATAGTATCATCAATGACGCTTTGTACTGTTTTGCTTGTCGTATTCATGGTTCTGGGAACAATACCGAAGATATACATTTACCAAAATTGGTTTTAAAAAATGAAATAAAGTAAACATTTTAATAATTAAACAATTTTATTTATTACGTTTAAATTTAATACAGCTAAGTGGTTCAAGAGGATCTAAAAAAGGCCATCAAAGTAGACTTCATTCTCATGCAACAACAAAATATCATCTGACTAATATGGAAAAATGGCAGTCACATCAAAACATTGAAAAAACTGGTAGTGTAATGTCACAGGTTTCTTCTCAACATAAGCTACTTATTGAAAGTAATCGTAGATATATAAGAACTTTGTGTGAAGTGACACTGTTTTTGTGCAGACAAGGCCTAGCATTTAGAGACCACAACGAAGCTCCCAGCTCCATGAATCAAGGTATGAAGTGGAAAGTAATTTTTTTTATTAATAATTAAATTAAATTTATAATTATATTTAGGAAATTTTAAAGACGCCTGTAATATGATATCTAAATTATATCCTGAATTTGCCCAGAAATGTAAAGAGAAAACAAATTATACTAGCCATGGAGTTCAAGATGAGCTTATTAATATTTGTGCAGGTTTATCAAATGATACCATAATACAAGAAGTTGAAGATGTGGGCATATTTGGAATAATGTGCGATGAAGCTAGGTAATAAATTAAAAATGTTAATTGGAAATTTGATCAATTAAAATTTAATTTGAATTTTTCAGGTGTTTTAAAGATGAGCAAATGGCTTTATGTTTGAGATACTGCAAAGGGTTAGAAATCAAAGAAAGATTTATTGGTTTCATTGATTGTTCATATAAACAAGATGTAGAGACTTTAAGTAAAACTATGTTAGATTACCTCAAGCAATGTAATTTAAACCCTCAATTGGCAATTGTAGCCTAGTCGTACGATGGGGCCAGCGTTATGTCTGGGCGATTTAATGGTGTCCAAGCAAAGATTAAAGAAAAACATCCGTATGCAATTTTACACACTGCATGGCACACAAAGTTAATTTAGTAGTTCTAGATATGTGTAAAATAGTAAAGGTATGAATTAATTATTTTAAATTGCCCATTTATATTTTTATTTGAAATAAATTTGTTTTGTTTTAAAATAAAAACCAATTTAATAATATTTCAAATGTTAAATTACAGGAAACCAGAAACGTTTTTAACACATTCACTTTTCATATCCGACTAATAATAAAAAATTAATCGATATTTAAAATAAGTTGGGTGTTAAAAAAAAGTCAATTACAAGGTTAAGCAACACCAGGTGGAATTGCTGTTATAGAAATTGTGAAGCTGTAATGTCCAGTTTTAAAGCAATAGTAGATACATTAATAAATGAGATTGAAAATGAATCTGATAAAGATGTAAATGAAGCAATAGGTAAATATTTTGATTATTGTATTTAATGTTTTAATATGTAGATTATTGATACATTTTGTTAATTTGAAATTAATGTATATCTTTTCATTATTATTTTTCAGGAATTTTAACCAATATGAGGAAAGGACAATTTGTTGTATATTTGTTTCTTTTACATAAATTTTTAACAATAATCAATATTTTAACATGCAAATTGCAAGAAAAATCTTCAACTCTTGGAAATTCAGCAATTATTATTAAATCTATAATCAAATCCTTAGAGGATTATAAGACCAGTGACTGTTTTGCTGAAATTTGGTCGGATATAAATAAATTTATATCAGTCAATAATATATCTATTGAAAACCCATTCCAAGGTATACTTTAATTAATTGATTACTTCACTATGTTATTAATAAAAATTATTATTGTATTAATTATATTTTAATTTAAAATTTAGGAAATAAAAGAAATAGGAAAGAACCAAATGATCTTAAAAATTTCATTGTCACTGCTAGCACTAGTGCACAGTACACAGAACCTACACAAAGTAATGTACAGACAACTGAAGATTTCTACAGAATAAATGCGTACTATGTGATTCTTGACACACTAGTTACAAAGCTAAAAGAAAGATTTTCGAATGATAGTTTACAAATGGGCATATCTGTTGATAATTTTTTTCAACTAAAATTTGAAGAAAGTCAATTTTTTATTGATCATTATCAAGTAAACCTTCAGTTTTTAGTTTTATGATAAAAGTCATTAGTACATTTTATCTGTTTTCAGGGATTATTGGATTTATTGAAATTCAATATTCAGTCAGAGATGAACGTAACAAAAAACAGCATCTTGCAATCAGGAAATGAAATAAATTATAATACAATAAAACAAAATATTTCTAAAAGTGTGTTTCCCAACTTATACAAGCTTCTACAGGTAGCCATAACTATACCAATCAGCTCGGCTACATGTGAGCGAAGCTTTTCTGCAATGCGCAAAGTCAAGACATGGCTAGCACGAGTATGCTGCAAGAAAAATTTAATAACTCTTCAATATTGTACATTGAAAAAGATATCAATATCAATATTCTTACACTATCAATGGTTCTGTGATTGATAGAGTTGCAAGCAATAGCGACTTGGGCGTTCTTTTCACTGCCGATCTGAACTTCCGCCCTCACATTGACTCCATTTGCTGCCGAGCCCTCAAATCGCTTGGCTTCATAATGCGCACCATGAATGAGTTCAAGCAGTCTGGATCTCTCAAGACTGTCTACTGCTCTTTAGTCCGAAGCATGCTAGAGTATGCGTCTGTGCTCTGGGACCCATTTGTGGTAATTGATTCTTGCCACTTAGAGCGAGTACAAAGGCGCTTTCTGTCGTCTGCAGCTTACATGCTAAAAATTGTCCATCCTCATGACTATACTCCAGTATTGCGCGCACTTGGCCTTACATCTTTAGCAGATAGGCGCGTTAAAGCTAATCTGGCCTTTTTAAAAAAGTTAATCGATGGTTCCTTAAACGCCCCTTCACTGCTCGTCCAAGTAAGCTTTAAAGTTCCTCATCGGGCCACAAGGTCTCGAGTTCCTTTTGCTGTACCTCTCCACTGTACCAATTACGGTAAAAACAAACCAATTGACCGCATGATGCGGTTGGCTAACGAGGACCCCTCCTTTCTCAGTTTACCTTAATATTGTGTTATTTTTGTACATTTATTGTATGTAATTTTACTTGTGTCCTAATTATTTTAATTTATATTTACTGTGCCTATAATTCTGCTGTATTTTTTAGGCCATCACCCCTTGTATATGTTAGCTATCTCATTTTACTGAATTAATTAAATAAATAAATAAATAAATAAATAAATATTGAGAAAGTTATTGATATATTTGCTAATAAAAATAATTTATTGTATTAAAATAACAAAATATTTATTATATTATAAATTAATAATTTTTAAAGTGCATAATATTATATAGTTAGTAATTCATATTTAGTAATTTAGTAGTTGATGCGTACTGAAGAGTGAAAGCATGATAGATATTAGAGTGGGGGTGTGGGGGCAAAGCCCCCACTGCTTACTTTGCAAAGCAACATTTAAGCCCCCCCCCTCAAATTTGATCAAATCTCCGCCTATGGGCATAGTCAATTTATGTGTTACATATAAGATACAGTAAACTATGCCTTATGTGACCATACATTGACTATGCATACGGACATAAGAATTTATACTTATCCAAAAAGTGATGAGTGATGATGGACACAAAACATTTTTAAGGGGTATCAAAATATCGACCGTTTTTAAGGAGTTCAATATAGGAAATGTCCCATGTTTGTGGTTTGTGCTAGTTGTGTAAGTGTGTGCGTAGTGAGTGATAATTAGTGTGAGTGACTGAGTATAAAATAAATATAGGGATGTGCAGGTACATGTCAATAACACAGCAATTTACACACTAATTATAAATGTGAACTTTAAAGTTAAAAAGTTAGTTTTGTATTTCCAATAATATACAACATTATAGTATGAACACTTCTTATACAAATTTAAGAGAAGAAGTTTATCCTGTATATTCTATGAGTCGATTTTCGATATTTTATTTTCAACGTCCAATAATTATTAGCTCTAAAATGTGTGATATTTTACTTTTCAAATTTGAAATTTGAATTATTGAATTTAGTAGTTAAAATGTCAAAAGTCGACTTTTATACAGGCACAGATTAACTCATCTTCTACAATATTGATAAAGTTGTTTTTATTTTCAATAACCACTCAATAGACCATATTATATTATTAGAAATACGAAAGTTAATTATGACACATTTTTCCATATTACCGATAACCCTCTTGAAATACACACATCGTTGTAAAATCAATACATTCATCGCTCTACACTCAAAATCTAAAATAAATAAACTTATAAAACGTTCAGTGGATCCAAATAACAGTATATAGTATCGTCAGTATCGACTTAATACAATATAATTACATAGATATACGTGGCCGCACGTTTAAACATAAAGCAACTGGATTTTTTCTCTCTGGTTATTGACGATCACGTCTATTACTATCAATAAGACACCGGGGTCGTTCTAAGAAAAAAAAAATTATAGTTCAAAATTCAATAAATCTTCCTGTTAAAATAAATTACAGCTGCTGGTAGAAGAATGTTCGAAGTACAAACTGCTGACCATTAACATTTTGTTTTTTTGACGAAGAACTCGGTGGTCGTTAAATCGAACTCGAATATTGCGGCAATTATATATAAGTATGTCGTAATGTGCAGATGCACAATAATAATAGTAATAATACTATACATATATCCATATAAATTAAACAAATACTATTATATATAAACGCTTTAATATCACTATAATATTGTTGTTGTTATTATTATTATTATTATTATTATTATTATTATTAATGACTGAAATACGTTTGCAATTTAATACATTTTATCTGTGCAGTAAATACTATAACACCCATACTGTTTTATAAAAAAATTAATTCCAAACATTTTATTATGATTAAAGTTGATATCTCATTGAGAATTTGAAACAAGGTGGAAGACAAAATAAATTTACATAATAAAAAAACCATAGCCCGCTACTCGACATTTTTCCTCTACAAGAAATATCTATGAATCATGAATATGTTTTAGTAAATAATATTAATAGTGAAAACCTTATGAAAAAACGGTCAGAAACAAAAACGTGTGTCCAGCTCGAAAATATATTTGTTAAAAAAACCGGAGAAGAAGCTCTGCTCTATAAGTAGGTTTCGAGTATTCATCACTTGATTGAATAGGTCATTGTAATGACCAATACATATTGTGTTAAATAATTATAGGTACTATAAATTATATGTAAAAACCGCTACGTATCCTAGATCGGTGTCAATAAGTTCATGGTAAAATAGCTTAATACTTATCTAAATATTTTAAGAGTTTTTCTGTGTGCATTGAATAATAATATACGACATAATAGTGGCATACAGTACCTACAAGGCTACAAAAATTATTGTTTAAAATAGATACAAATAAATAATTAAAATCGTTATTTACTTTTTTGTTTAAGTAAAAATTGTCCAGCATCAAAACTCTACAAGCGTTTCAATCAATATTCCTACGCCTAATAACTTCCTAACCAACCGTTGGTATGTAACTGACAAAAACCTTCATAAAGACTTAAAACAACAAACCCTTAACGATCTGGTCAAGTCTCTGCACTACACTAAATTCTATTCAAAACTACACTTTCATATCAATAATTTGTCAAAAAATTAACGTCTTCCACAAACATACCCAAAAGACTAAAAAAAACAATGTCCTAAGGATTTGATAAATTCATAAAACTACACATTTTTACTGAAAACTCACCCTCGAAGCTGATGAGTTTATTTTAATTTTATTTTTACAATCTACCTATATAGTAAGTAAATTTACTTAGTGAATAAAAAATGACTCGAGCTTCACGTGCTTGTAGAAAATATCCATTGATATAACTTTACAGTTATAATATATGCATATATGGGTACTATGTCAAGTGTTAGAAAGTCAAGTATCATAAATGTAAGTGCATAAAAGGCATTTGTTATAAAATGTATTTCTCATAAAAATCATTTTTTATAATATTTATTTACCTTACCTATATTAGATTACTTTATCAAAATAATTGTTTTTGTCTGCGTATTGGAGTACATACCTATATCTATTATTAACTTACCAATCGTTTAATCGCTAAGTCTATTATTTATTTATTATCGGCGCAGCGTGGGGATGCTTTTTTTTTCATAAAATGAAGTATAAATTACTAATATTCTCGTATAAATTATTAACTATACTTAACCTATACTTACATAACGTTCTATTGTGTACTATACAGTTTCCAACTGTCGATGAAAACATCACGAAGTCTTCTGCAGATTATTCGTCATCCGTAGTGCCGTAGCTGATTAGTACGTCGTAGTATCATGAACTATATTATATCCAAGAGCAGCAATCGTGCGGACAAGTTTTAATGTTATATTATTATATTGTTGGTTTCGACGAAAATACTTTTAGCCCTCAAGGGCACTTTCGAGTTGACATTTTATTGTTTTATGCGTCGTTTTGGAAAATAATAACACGCCGATGTTGTTTAAAAAATCCACAGACATTTTTCATAATTTCTCATCAAAAGCATAATAATAAGAGACTTAAATGATATACATAGGTACCTGTTTCGAGAGAGTGCGTACTGTATTAACAATGCCTAAAATTATTTTCAAAGCTATATACATGCACACAATACGCACACAATACGCACACAATACGTACACAAAGCGTAACGCATTTAATATATAGATTTTCTAAAAAAACCTTCGCAACACAATATTTCGAGTGATATCCGTGGTCTAATCACGTGGCTATCATTCCCATCATTTCACTGTGCTTGTACGTAAGAAAATAATCGATAGGCACTGACTTCTTCGTAATACACCCGCATAATAATATATTATTTACTTTACAGGTACCTCTTTAGAATAATAAAAAGCCGTCGAGTTGTAGATAACCATTCTGATATACAGCAACAGGTGTCCGCGGTGTCGAGTGTACCTCGTCTTTGAATAATATAGGCACTGCAGTAGGTGATGGATGTGTTACACTTTAATTCAATGCCGAATAATTGTAAACGATGAAAAACGATATCTGAGCGAAGGCGGACTAACTTGTTGGGAACCGCTGCAGACCAAGATTACTACATAATTATTTTAGTAATAACATAAAATGTTAACAAAATATTATGTTTGTATGTTCAAAATGTATTGAGAATGTTCAATTTTGACCTTCCAAAAGTACAAACTAGATCCGAATTTCTACCAGAAGCCTCCTTCAAAGTTGATGATCACAGTGTTTTTTCTACCATAAAGAGTCTTCGGTCAAAAAAAACAAAATAAAAAAAAACCCACATCATTGTAAAATCAATACAATCTTCGCTCCACTCAGAACCTGAAAAATAGAAGTACTTGCAGTAACATTATGTTATTTTATTGTTATAGTTATATTGCTACGAAAATTGATTTAGAATACACCCATGCACAATCAACATGATCCGATCTATATAATAAATAATAACATACAATACTGTATATTCGTTAGTCGTTAGTACAGTAAGTTTAAATCTTTGCGCGTCGTCGTTACTCGTTAGGTACGCCAATATAAGTGGGTATTAAATCATATTATTATTATTATTGTAAATATAGTTAGTAAGTACTGATTAATAATTATTATACTATGCAGTATACCGGTACAAAGGGCATCAGTTGGAGTAAAATCATAGGGGAGGGGGCCAAACGTCTTGAATGATATTTTTTATTCAATTGCACGTGGTCTAACGAATCCTGAGAGCAGCTAGTCGGTGGTTAAAATAATAAAATTGCTGGGGTAGCAGTCCCATCTCTACTCTGCAATGACGCCTGCTATGATTGATGCAATCAATACCTACCACATTTTAAGACGTCTTCAGAATTGTCTCGGCACGCCCTAATTTATTTTACATTTATTTTACACCAATCGTTGTTGTAAATATAGTATAAAAATAAATTGTTGACGATCAAAAATAATTTTTTACATTCTATATAGGTAAACGAATAGGGAAAATACATTCAAAAGAAAAAAAAAAGAAATTTTATCATGGAGGTACATGATCACAGCCCTTAAACACGGTGAATTTTAGTTCGTCATTAAAATACTGTAGTTGACAACGTATACCTCTCATTGTGTATTTGGTTTCATACGTCGTAGTTGCTAAAAAGGTTTAAACATTTAACATTAAACATTTAATTTACTCAAAAATGTTATATATTTATCTCTGGTTCGTTCTATTTTAGAGTATGGTTCAGTTATTTGAAATCCTCATCAATCTAGCTCAGTGGCGCAATTAGGCGAACTGGGGCCCCAGTGTCACTTTTAATGAAGGGGTTCTAATTTAAGTATTTTTTTTTAGTTTTTACCCTTATCTTTTGAAACAAAATTTGAGGTCGGTAAAAAATAAAAATAAATAGAAATAGAAATAAAAACGTGATAAATACAAGGCAAGTACCAGGCAGATACTTTAATGAGATATAAAATTTAATATATTTTTATATTTGAACCAATGACAAACCAAAGTTGAGAATCCACAATCTCAACGTTGATACAAAACATTGACAATTTATACAATATTTTACAAATATTGAATTTTGCAGTCTCCAATTTTTTTTCAAAACAATAATTGATTTAATATGACGTATAGTTTAAATTTATTTCTGTAGATCATTGGCAATATTTTTTCTCTATAAACATTTTTTTCCAGAGTGTCCTGAAAAATCGGGATTTAGCACATCATTGGAGGTTTTTTTCGTGTAAACAACGATATAACAATATAACTGAGCTGGGAAGGTTTAATCATTTAATATAATATTTTACGTCGACCGTCACTCGAAAAGTCAAAACTTATTTATTCTTTCATATACATATAGGCAGGCAAGTAGGTAGGTTCCATAAAATATATTATTTCAAACATAAGTGAATATCAACACAGATATAATATTATAATATATTAATATCATCCGCGAGAAAATACGGTAAGACAAGTAAATTGAATTCGATCGTGAGATTTACGGTCTGCAAACATGCATTTAATATGAAAACTTTTTTGAAACTTTGACGTAATATTGTTATGCATGTAATATTGTTGCAATTAAGAGGACGGCAATAGGTAAACTAATTACGTCAACTATAGATGAATATTATAACATCCATAAAATCCATAAAATCGTGTCCGTTCAATGGTGTCATTTTAATATTGTATTACCCGCATGTGTAAGATATAGTGTTATAATATAATGTTATAACTTTAATCTATGTAACTTTTAACCCACAAAAATTGATTTGTATTCGGTACTAGCGTTATAATATTACCTATTTAATTATAGTAAAATTGACATACCTATATTATTTTAACTAATACAATCATAGTTGTAAAAATGTAAAAAAATGTACATACTAGGTATCTAGTTACAATAAATTTAAAACACTTTAATTTGTTAAATATTATTTTAACCCAACCTCCCCTACAAAAAAAATCTAGATACGCCAATTAACTATATAACCTTATACTGTTCATGACTATTTTATCAACTTGAGATGTTGAACGTGTACAAAGCCAATGTTTGATATTCGCTTCTTTTGTACTTGATACTTATTTCTTGCATTTGGCCCACAAATTATTAAACCAATATCTCAGATGTGCTTGACCTGCCTACCCTTGCTGATGAGCGCAGAAAAATGTTAAATTCAAAATGTATTCTAGGTCTAATAACGAAACACACGTTTCCTTCTTTGGCCTTTGATATCCTTAATAAAACTCTTAAAGTTTTAAAGTTTCTCTTTACGTTTTCAAAATATCATCCATATCCTAGATCCAATACCTACAAACTATTTACAAAATGAGCCTCCGACACGTATTATGCCACTTGCCAATGAGGACCCCTCCATTGATGATGGTTATTGTTTTAATATTTGGTCTTTTATTCTATTACATATTATTTTGTCATTATTTATGCAGTTTAAAATTATTATCTTGGACGTTTTACTATTATAATCTACATTGTATTATTTACTCTAATGTTATACAAGGGGAAAGCCATATATTTTATAATAAAGTAAAAAGATAATTTTAACACCGCGGTCGTATACCTGGGGGCTGGGATCGATTTTAGCGAGTCTTATGGCCAGTTGTACCGTCTACGGTTAAACTTTGGTTACGCTGAATCAGCTGATAATAGATATTTAACCGGGCAAATTCGGCCGATTAAACTCCGGTTAATTTTAATCGGAGATGGACAGATGATACAACTGGCCCTTACGCAGGTTACACTTCCGCTACAGCTTTAATACTGACATGCCTTGAACGATAGAAAATAACTTTCTGATTTAGGACATCCCACGGAGAAAATGATCGGCGACCATTGATTTTCTTTGAGACCGACCAACGGAAAATAAAGGTAACTCGAATAAACCATAATATAATGTGGGCGGCTGCAGTCGTCTCGCCCAGACGAGCGGTCTGTCACTTCGACCGTGGTATATAAATTCGGTGACCGCGGTGCAAATTGTGAACTCGTGTACGATTACCGCGATGTTTTCCGTCGTCAGTAAGTCAATTGTTACAGGGAAATGCGCGGGGGTTGACCACAATTTTCTCACAATCGATTCTCGACCAAACCGTTTTCGCGTCGTTGTCCGCGCGAGGGTGCGCTGTGTTTATTAATATAATATATATAGGGTCATTGGCGTACGGCCGGATTTCGCTGCTTTTGGAGTGTGGGGGAGGGAGGCTGATCATTTGCGGCTTCACTAGAATATCCCTATTAAGTTTGGTCCTAATATAAGTTTGGTCAGTATGCAGTCGATGCCGTGGGTATAATATTATTATAACATGTTATATTTTTGCCGCAACCTATATTCATACAAATTCCAATTTTAATATAATAGGTATTGTTTTATGTAGGTAATTATAGTACGTTCATAGAACACCGAAACCGTTTTTAAATTTTTCCCAACTTTCTCGGCGACCTTACCCCCACCCCCCCTCAAATTGTACAGTCTGTTAGTACAACTGAAAATCGCGATGATCGGTGTGACGACGAGATTACAGCAGAACAAATCTCGTACGGTTTTTTTTTTCAAGCCGAGGGCGGTCGACAAGGTTAACGCACCTTATAATATCATCTATATGTCTATATGTCAATATTATTCACTGAAGGTTCCTTCCTCATTGGGATAGACATTTATTCAAACGCTTCTATATGACTGATGATAAAATAAGCTAGAATTATGATACCCATATAGAGGAGTTCAACAATAATTAATAATTTTAAATTTAATTAATAATAACTGACATCACTACAACAATACCGCTCGATCTCTTCACTGGCTTTCTCTAGATGCATTTATGCATAAATTGGTAATACTCACATAGGACGAGTGTTCGCCGTCAATTTCGATAATTTTTCGAATTTACATAAATTATCTATACTATTATATAAAGATGAGTTTTTAGTTGGCGTTGTTGAGGATAATATCTGGAACTACTGAACCGATTTCGAAAATTCTTTCACCAATAGAAAGCCACATTATTTGTGAGTGTCATAGGTTAATTTAAAAAGGGAATTGATCAACCTCAGTAGGTGCTCCAACGGGAATTTTGAGATTTACGATAGAAATGTTTGTTTATTAATGGTTACTATGGGTTATAAGAGTTGAGAATAATATTTATTAATTATTATTTTTTTTTATTTGAATATTAAGGGAGCGTCTAATCTCATTCGTTTTAATCAGTCGAAGTTATTATCTATCTATTAATTGAAAACTCCATCTAAGTTCCAGTAAAATTTAAAATTATAGTTCAGTATTAATGAAGTTTAAGTTAAGTTCCAGTAAAATTAAAGTAAAGTTCCATTAAATATAAATTAAAGTTAAGTTCCAATGAAGTTAAAGTTAAGTTCCATAAATTTTAAATTAAAGTTAAGTTCCATATAAGAATAATAAACTAAAGTTAAGTTCCAATGACGTTAAAATTAAGTTCCATAAAAATTTAATTAAAGTTAAGTTCCAGAAAAATTAAAAAAATTAAGTTAAGTTCCGATGGAAATAAAGTTAAGTTCCAGAAAAATTGAAAAATTTAAGTTAAGTTCCATATAAGAATAATAAACCAAAGTTAAGTTCCAATGGAATTAAAGTTAAGTTCCATAAAAATTTAATTAAAGTTAAGTTCCAGAAAAATTAAGTTAAGTTCCGATGGAAATAAAGTTAAGTTCCAGAAAAATTGAAAAATTAAAGTTAAGTTCCATATAAGAATAATAAACCAAAATTAAGTTCCAATGGAATTAAAGTTAAGTTCCAGAAAAATTGAAAAATTAAAGTTAAGTTCCATATAAGAATAATAAACCAAAGTTAAGTTCCAATGGAATTAAAGTTAAGTTCCATAAAAAAAAATTAATTAAAGTTAAGTTCCAGAAAAATTAATAAAAATAAAGTTAAGTTCCGATGGAAATAAAGTTAAGTTTCAGAAAAATTGAAAAATTAAAGTTAAGTTCCATATAAGTGTAATAAACCAAAAATTAAAGTTAAGTTCCAGAAAAATTGAAAAATTAAAGTTAAGTTCCAGAAAAATTAAAAAAATAAAGTTAAGTTTCGATGGAAATAAAGTTAAGTTCTAGCGAGTTTAAAGTTGGTTTAATTTTTTGGAACTTAACTTTAATTCCATTGGAACTTAATTTTGGTTTATTATTCTTATATGGAACTTAACTTTAATTTTTCAATTTTTCTGGAACTTAACTTTATTTTTTTAATTTTTCTGGAACTTAACTTTAATTAATTTCTTTTATGGAACTTAACTTTAATTCCATTGGAACTTAACTTTATTTTTTTAATTTTTCTGGAACTTAACTTTAATTAATTTTTTTATGGAACTTAACTTCGTTGGAACTTAACTTTAGTTTATTATTCTTATATGGAACTTAACTTTAATTTATTATTCATATATGGAACTTAACTTTAATTTATTATTCATATATGGAACTTAACTTTAATTTATTATTCATATATGGAACTTAACTTTAATTTAAAATTTATGGAACTTAATTTTAATTTATATTTTATGGAACTTTACTTTATTTTACTGGAACCTAACATTAAACTTCATTGGTACTGAACTATAATTTTAAATTTTACTGGAACTTAAACGGAGTTTTCAATTAATAGATGGAGTAATTAATTAATTTTTGAAGTAATTAATTAAAAGATGAAGTAATTAGTTGGTTACTTCATAATTAATAAATTACTTACCTACTTACTTAAAAACTTAAGTACATAGTTACTTATTTATTTATTTATTCATTACTGAAAGCAAATATACGGGTTCAAATGCTTCAAGAATCATCCGCTGAAATATTCTCAAAACAACTGTTAGATATTGGCGATAGAAAAGTAGCTCTACATATACTCACAATACTGGATGCATACAATTTTCCAAACGGTTTCTGCACAATTATTAATTCACAAAATGATCGCATTGACCAGATATTTCCCGATATACACACACAATACTTGAACCATAAGTGGCTGGCAGATAAGAGCAATTTTGCCGGCAAAATTTGTGGATGTCAACGTTTTGAATTTCAAGATACAACAGTTGTTCCCAGGGGATTTGGTGTCCTATAAATCTGTCGATACATTTTGCGATACCAATGAAACTGTAAATTATACAGCAGAGTTTTTGAACTCATTGGATTTTCCAGGCATGCCACCACATCATTTACAACTGAAGGTTGGATCTCCTATTTTTACTTCATAATTTGGTTGACGATGCCTTGTATCGGACAGACAAAGGAGAAACCCCGTTCGCGTGTGACGTTTGTGAACGGTGGTTCTCCCAAAACAAAAGCCCGACAAAGCATAGACGGGGAACAGACGGAGAAAACCGCACGGGTACAATATGTGACGTATTTCTAACGTACCTGTTTTTCTCCTTCCGTGACTACTTCCGACTGTGCTTCGTCGGACCATCGCATCAGTTTGAGAGAACAAATCATCACACGCATCACACGCGTACGGCTCTTCTCCTGTGTGTGACTTGACTGAGCTTTGTCAGACCATCGCTTTGGACTTCTCGCTCAAACGCGTCCTCCTCGAATTATGTCCAATCAGCGAGCGCTCTGCACTTTGAATTCGCGGTCCCGAACCTTGTCACGAGTATTTTGCCGGGTCATGGTGTTAAAGAATTGATCATGAAAATTTATAAAATTAAGTTCGCAATAAAATGATGCGTAAGAGACGGTCAGATTTAGATGAAATATGTGCGAATACAAACTCGTAGCTATAATTTATAGTTTATAGTCACTTGGTTACATACATAATTGATTGTTATACTATTTCATTTATATAAGTACGTTTGATGTAAAAAGTTATTGAAATCACAGTGTCTTCAAGACAGTATATTTTGTTATAAACGTGTTCAAAATATTTATAAATGCAAAACAAAATTAAAAATCGGAAGAATTAATGAGACTGATGTAACTTCATAATTAATAATAATTAATTAATTTACCAACAACAAAAATGTTTGATACAATAGTTGAATAGTTGATTATATGCAATATTACAGTGTTGGTCTACTCACTGAAGCTGATAGCTATTAAACACTTAATATAATTGATAATAATATACTGCGTGGTGCTTTTGAATATGCAGGTGATAATCAAGAAGCATAATCTAGAATCTGAAATTCTGGAATTTATTATTGTTCCATATATTGTTTTCTCATAGTTTTCTTATTTACTTAAATTCCTAGGGAAATCTACTATTCAGTGGCGGAGGGTCATAGAAGACAATAAGACATCGTCTATATACACTTAGAATACGGACAAATAATTTAAATAACAAATTTAATAAATCATTTATTTAACACATATTAATATAATAACATTACTTTTGTTATATACTATTTTTCATTAATCTTCTCCGTCGCGTAATCAACAGCCGCAAACTCGTTATCGTGATTGTTTTTAGGTTACAAATAAATAAGTTTACAACACACCTTACATCCCCATTGTGTCCTTCCTTCCGTCCGTTAGTTACCAGTACATAGTTACGATTGTTGATATTAAGTTATTTATTTATTGTCCGTAGTTACTGTAGGTACATAAATAAATTGTATATGGAATTATAATTTATTGCGTTGTATTAAAATATATTTAGAAACCGGAAATTTACGACGCACGCAGAGTGAACTTTCCTAACTTCTTTAATTTACGTTTTGTTTATTTCTTGTCTGATAATATCATCCAAAATAGATGGGTATCAATAATGTTGGCATTGTGCCTGATTTTTTTTCCAACGCTTTCTCGACCTAAAGTCTCACGCCTTTGCCACTGCAGTACTGCAACAGAATCCTACTGTTGGACAGAAATACAGAATAATTGCTTATACAATGAAGTGTGTTTCGAAATATTTTGATTCTTTTTGAACTATTGAAAGAAATTTGCAATTTTAGATGATATTTTTTTCACGGTCACTATCATAAAACTTCTCATAACCATTAAAATCACGAACAAACGAATTAATAGTATTTTGCGTTACGCGATTAATCGTATTTTTAATAAGACGTATTAGAATTGTTTTGCGCTGTATTTGTAACTGTCTTACTTTAGAAATGTGACCACCAAAATCATGTAAATGGTTCAATGCTTTTTCGTACAGCGGAGAAAATATCAAATACATATTAATTAAGATATTACCAAATTTTCTAAAGAACACAGATAATATTCTAATAGCCTGTGTTTCTTCACCGCTGTCCATTGATTATGCATGACCAATGGTACCATACCTATCAGAAATACTGTGCCATAAAAAGGAAATTACAATTTTTTTTTTCATTAATTCTTATTGGGTTTAGTTCCAAAGTTGTAGAAAAAATTACATTTACTAAAAGTGTACTAACTTTAACGTTAAATGTGTGGATTGTATGAGGCCAACTTCCAGTGTAACTTTGCAAAAAAAAAAAACAAAAAATAAGAAACATTAAATTACAACATATAGAATATTATATACCAAAATATTTGAAACATTTCAAATCCTGCATCGTATTATAGCAGTTTTTGATTCCACCAAGAGGAATTATTTTTATGTATTATCCATAGGTACACAACAAAAAACTTGTTTTATTATTATTATTATTATTATTAACACAGTATTTCTTTAAATACTGGAGGGCCTGTTCAATATACGTCTGCATGACATGCCATGATTATTTTAAAGTGTGTTTTTAAATCAAAATGTTAACATCAAATGATCATAAAAAACGAATGAATGGCCTAAAGCAAAACTTTTTTTTTTAATTTGTGGAACGCGGAACTTTGTGTAACGTTTTAGATTCTGAGCGGAGCGGAGCAGTGTATGTATTGATTTTACAATGATGTGTTATTTTTTTGGCCTGTCTGATGATGCTTTTACTTGGATCGCCTAGCTTATACTTGGAATTTCTACTTCAGCATAATATTTTCTGGTAGGAAAGTGAATCTAGTTGGTACTCTGGGAAGTCGAAAGTAAAAAATTCCCAGTGGTTTTTACGCGCGTCGGGAAGTATGTCTATGGGTTTTCAGCATTTCGGTATACATTTGTAAATGTGTGAAATTTAAGAAACTATAAAATAATACCTGTAAAGGTCCCCCACTGCAGCGGTGGTGGTTGGCGGTGGCGGTAGCGGTTACGGCAAAATGAGTCCGGACACAATTTTACTGCCACCGCCGAGAAAAAAGAATTTTACCGCCACCGCTGCAGCAGTGTATTGCGTACTTATAATAGAGAAAATAAAAACAATTTATGACGAAAATAATTAAAGTTGATAGGTACAAGAATAAATAATACAGAAACAAAAAAATATTATAAGTGTTTCTAAAAATATTCGAAATATATTCTGATAACTATTTTCATGAAGTAGGTATTCGAGATCCTTTTAATTTTTTATAAGTATTCTAGTATTTATCGCAAATACTTTTTAAACTGTTTTTCCATGTCTGACCATATAGGGGCATATTTATTTTGGAAAAATGTAAAACGGTAAAGTATTTATCCAAACTTCGTTTTATCTCCAAACAATTTAATAATATAATGGGATAGGAATTGGGAATAGATAATATTTACGATATATACCTATACACAAGCATTTATGCTTTATGGTTTACACTGTATACATTGTATTGCGTTGTGTTATAGTATTTACGCGTTACATTTATAACTCGTACCGGGTGTAGATGATTTCCAAATTTATTAAATTGTACATATATGGTTGTAACTTGTAAATTAACGCATATTATACCTCCAATTGTAATGGTGATATTACATTTAGGTATGTAGGTTACCGTGCATTATTATTATTATTATTAGTTATTAGTTATTACCCTCTGCACACGATGTTTTCAACTATTATTATAGTTGTAGTCGGCTACTATGGTACAGCTACTTTATACATATACATTCATACATACATACACTGATATAAATATAATATACAACGTACCTTACGAATATTAAAAATAACAAAACGGTTTCTTCTATCTTCTTTTGTTTTATTTTTTTTCTCCCACTCGGCTCGTCCTTTTAGGTTTATTCTAATTACATGCCACGTGGTCTTCGGCAAACGTTTGATAATATACAATTTAACTTGTACGACGATTCCCCTAGCGCTAAACTTTTTCGAAGCAATTATTCTAAAAGCACGTAGCGTAATAATAATAATAATAAGCACGAGAGAAATATTATTATTTACATTCGAAACATGGCGATTTTTCGGAAGCTATATTATGAATTTCTCAAAACTCGCGGTCGCCGTATTTATACACAAAACAAAACTAATGAATTTCACGTTATAATTTATTTACGATTTTCTTTTTCGCGTTTTCTGGATATATATATAGGTAAGCGGTTTATAAACGAGCGCGATATTTTTTCGGCATAATATTACGAGTACACCCAAACATGTAATGCGTACATTTTACAAAGTCTCCGATTCCGGACGTACCTCTATAATATTACGATGTAAGTTAAAACATGACAGATCAACGTATCATTCGATTTTGGAATTCCGTACTCCCAAAGACCGTGGGCTGCAGCGACCCGAAGTGCGGACACGGCAATATTGTCTGGAGACGTATACACAATACGCCTATATAGGTGCCTCGCTGCACATAGTGTGTACAAATCATTAAACTTCTGCAGTTGTTTACCAAAACTATAAATCACGACGTCAACAAGAAGGGTGAGTAACTGCACATATGTATGTACTACATATAAAATATATATTATGTATGTTTCTTCGGACGACGAGATGGTGCAGTGTAATAAAAGAACAACCCCTAAAAAGAACCCTCTGGCTACGGTATAGTGTGTACAACGCTAATCACTATAGCATTAAACGTTGAAGTATACTTTATGAATACGAGTATATATATATATACTGGTAGCTCCTCTAGGCATAATGTGCATTAGCGATTCCGCCGTGCTCTGCGCAAAGACCGTCAAAAGTAAAAAGTACAAAACATTTTTCGAACGAACGGATGACACAATTTATACGTCGTATACATGAGCTGCACCAGTCGGTATAGTGTATATATATACAGCGTAGTCATGGCGTGCTCGATCGAGTGTATTGTTATCCTACACTTTCCAAACAAAACAATCAAACGCTTAAAAACGCCGGGCGGGTATCAGATTATCCGAGACGGATAAATTAAGTTTTCTCGTAAGTATACGCGTAAGAGAAAAGAAAACCAGTGAAAATATTTATGCACAAATGGCCGTGGCAAATCGATTCCGCCGCTAGCTATTGTGCAGCGGGTAGCCAATGCGCCGCGGGATAGTCCGCCGCCGTATAATATTGGACGCGAAATATATAATAAAATGGACAACATTTCAACGATAAATTATGAAATTTGCGGTCTCAAAGGGGCGAAAAGTTTTTGGCGTGCACGCTAAACGAAAGTATCGTAAATAGATTTCGATACGAATCGATAGGCATAACCAATTAATCGTATCGCCGAGAACACACGTAATATTATTATATTGCGGGCACTTTGGTACTGGACAAAACATAAACTGACTATGATTGCGCTGATCGAAAATCAAAGTACGCGCGCGACTTACACTTTTGACTTTTCGATAGCAATAATATACGCGATTGATAACACGATTAACAGCGCAGATTATAACGAGCGGCGACCACCACTCTGATGCAGCTGTAATATTAAATATAATATTAGATAATATTTATTTATGTATTTATTACGGGCAGTGAGCCAAATATATAAATTCAACCTAAGCGGGTGTTGCCGTTACCCGACTTTACGAGTAGCAATTTCATAGAGATAATAGAAATAATAAAAAACACATGATAATATAGTATATAACGAGACATATACATTACAATTTTTAGGTACATAATAGTAATAATACAATTTTTTTTTTCAATATCTAATAAACAAGTGAGGGTGCTCATTGCCAAGGCGCATCATCCGATCAATCGGTCGGTTTCCACCGTAATCAGTAGTTATATATTATGGGTTCTATATAATACAGTCTACGAGTGTGCTATGCCAACAGCCAGCCAATCCTCGGCTGTGGCTCTGTCAAAAAACGTCTCCGTCCACCAGTCCCTACAAAACACGCGTTTAATCGCATCAGATTAACGCATAATATATATGGATATCATAATATTATGTACATTAATTATTATTATTATTATATCAAAAGTCGATGACTCGCTGTCTTGGTCCCTTTGCCGGACTGCGCGCACCATCATATAGCATCAGTATTATATAATACACTGTAGTCGGACGTCGGACATGGTATGTTATTGCGGCTGCTGAAGATTGTACAGTGAGTTCCGGGTTATGACTTAGGTATGAATACGAATATTATGTATTTTGTGTGTGTGTGTGTGTGTGTGTGTGTGTGTGTGTGTGTGTGTGTTATGTACTTATGTACTTATGCATGACTACATTCCAGAAATTCTGCGCACGCTCATGGTGAGTGCACATTTATAGTTTAAACAAAGGTCTGGGCAAATCCATCACTGCACGTGCCTATATGTACCTATTTATATATTATGACGAGCACGTGTACTTCGGCGTATGATATATGTGTATACACCTATAAATGTATGTATTAGAATATATAAGAAACGCCAAAGGTTACCTAATGTCTGCGGCAGTGTGTATATATACATAATATATATATATACGTATATACTATATAGCGTACGCAGTACGTATTATATATACCGGGTGATTAATTTAACGTAGGACGTTAATATTATTCAAAAAGTATAATAATTAATGGTTTTAAAAATATTTTTTCTACATGGTTTCAATTATAGTTAATTAAGTGGTTCCGTGTCATAATATCTTCGGTCAAAATATCTTTTATGAAATATCTTATGACAAAAATGTCATCTGGTTAAAATATCTTTTAAACTGATTTTTAAAAGATGTTTATTCATATAATTTATTTATTTTATTTTTATAAATTTATTGTGTACAAAATGTACAATAATTGTTTAATAATATAGCGTTAATAATTAATATGATCCTTATATTAAAATTAGTGATTAATTAATACTGAACATTATGGGGTAAACCTCTTAAATATTGAACTGCTGGTATTTCAGAGCAATTTTCCACGATTATTTTTATTTTTTTATCACGATGATCTCTGTATTTTCTACGACGTGTTGGACTTGCTTCTCCAGATAAACGTTTTTCCAATCGGACCTGATACCACGTAATTATTCTATTTGTAATTAAATAAATAAATTAAATAAGATGAAATATAAATTCCTCTTGTAACACTTATTGCTCATGTTTTAAGAAGCGTATGAATTTCCATATGGAAACGTGATTTGCTCGGAGTGCCGCATTGAATGCATGGTGCCATCCTTCTATCGAACTATTCGTACGTGGAAGATCTTGTATTACCGATTCATAGCAATTCCACATATTGACACTAAACATTGGCGAGCGTCGACCATTTCAACGATTGGGACGTCCGATCCACGTGTCTTCAAAACAGTTAATTATTGGAGATAAAATATTTTCATTTTCAAAATAATAATTTGATTCAATTAAATCATTAAAATATTGTACACATATATTAATTGGAACATGAGCAAGTGCACATAGGTGTCGAATTTGTAATGAGAATTCTGCATCTTCAGCGTACATATTTTGTAGTCCATTTTCTTGTATTTTACGCCAGATACATTGTTGGAAATGGAAAAAACATCCTTTTATTTCCGAATTGGGAAACACGACTTTAAATGCTAATATAAATGATTGTTCGAAATCAATTATCATAATGCTGCTTCGATTCTAATCCGGTTCAAATGTTTTTAAAACATTTAAAATTTCTATATACGATTGTTTTGTACGATCAGTCATTAATACGTAAACAACTGGATAAGTTGTTTGGTTATAACAGACGTGTATGGTATATAATTGTGAAAACAATTTTGGAACCGTCCGAAATGTCCCATCTGCCATCCAAATATTATAGTTTTTAAGTATTTTTAAATTATCAACCGTCGAAAAAATCAAAATTCTTTTTTCGTTCTTACTGTCGTAAAGTAAAAATTGTTTATTATTAACTAACTGGTATTCGAGTGGTATATTTAAATCGTTAACTGTTAATGGGTTTTGAGGACAAACTTCAACTTTGGATCTCACTCTACGGATTGTTCGAGAAATCAGTGATTGACTTGGTAATTGAGCAGCAACAACTAGTGGAACAGAAGTAACAGCTTCGCTAATTAAATTCCTTGTGGACACTTGATTACGTTTTGCATCATTTTTAATTTTTTCCAAAATTTCTCTAACTAGAATATTGGTACCATTTGGCGCATGTAAATAACTCGATCCCTTGAGTATTGTGCCTATAAATAATATAATATAAATTAATATACTTCGTTAATTTATTATGATATTTATATAATACAATAATCAATAGTTTTTAAATAAATATTTAAATCAATAATTACCGTTTCATCTTTGTTACTTGTAGAACACGAACTGCATTTATATTTATTATACTCGGTACGCCGCCAAATATATTTGTTTTATTTATTTATTTATTTATTTACAGAGAAAAAAACTCATTTTACCATAACTATAAAAAATATGGAGATATCCATTTTGTATTAATAATTTATTACCTTTTTGGCTTTCAATAAAAGTAAGAGTCATATTTAAGAAAGAAAATCAAAAGCCAAGTACATCAGTTGACAAGTAATATTGTTGTGACAAAACTAATACACATAAACGATAAACCTGCTAAAATGTATACAAGCCGATAAGCCTTCTACCATTTTTATCTTGATGGCATAATATGTATACGTAGTCAATACCTTTAGGCTATAGTGACCCTATTACGGGAGTTACCGGCCAGTTTTCGCAATGAGTAGACTAGCAGTTATAAAGATATAAAATTTTGATCGGAGATATAATGATATGAAATAATAAAACCTGTGTAATGCAACGGTTCGCACGGCGATAGCGCCGATAGCACTACCAAAATAATATTTTATTTATACGAAGTATATTTGAGTATATAGAGATAAATTAATTACATGAATATAAATTAAAAAAATATTTTGACCAAAGACATTTTTTCCGTAAGATATTTTGCCATAAGATATTTCGACCGGTCGCCTAATAAAGTTATGGAACAACGTTTTTATTAAATGATATTTTTTAATATTTTTTATCCTTATAATTTTTAAGTTTATAACTTTTTTAAATTGACAACGTATAGAGTTTTAATTAACAGAGCGGAATATTTTTACAAGTATTTCGATGCATAAAATCGAATTTAAGCCTCGTAGTTAAGACGTATAATGTTTAGATAGTAGAGGACCAACTCGAGGTAATCGCGTACCACTCCACTCCAGTTATTTAAACTTTAAATATACTTATAAGTTATAACTCATAAGCTACACGTCCTAAAATCGATTTCTATGCAAGTATCGAAATAATTGGAAAATCATTCTGCTTTGGAATATGAGACATAACATAAAATCATTTTATTAAAACCGTATCATATTATGTCGTCGTTCAAAAAATACAAAAACTCAACAAAAAAAATGTCGCGGATAAAAAATAAATATATATTTTTTTGTGTTAGTCGCGGGTTTTTTTTTCAAAAACATTCGTACCTCTTTAAATAACGATTGCGTTCAACGATCCAAAAGAATCGCCCGGTATATATATATCATAACGTATACAATATGGGTAATATATACGCATATATATTATATTATATGGTGTACGACAGTGGCGTATTACATCACAACGTCGGCCGGCGATACGATATAGCCCATACCAGCTACGTATTTTGCGTAATAATAATAATAATAATAATATAGGACCCACGTGAGGGCACGATGGGCACGGTGGCGCGTGTATTACACTATTGCAATTTGCCAGACCTCCGCCGGTGAAAATAAAATACAACATTTGACTTTGACGTCGAGTCGAGTGGCGCCATTCGGTTATAATAAATTATTTTATACCTACCTCTAATAATAATAATAATAATAATTGTTGTTTGTTGCGCAACGTCCGCTCGCACTGTTATATGCGGTGCACAATAATATCGCGAAACATCGGCGGACTAATTGAATGGTATATTAACTGCTCGTTTGAATCCCGCCGAGCTTTGTGTGTTCGAACAGTGATACATATTATTATTATTATTATTATTATGTATACACGCACGTTGTGCTCCGCGCCGGTACCTATTAATTCGCAATAAACTTCTTGGAATATTATTATCCGCCCACGCGCGTGTAATTAGTTTGAATGTAAACCATCGAAACGTTTGCGGAGAGTATAATAGTACGGTATGGTTTTAATCAAGTTATAGGTAAGGCGGCGGAGTTCGAATAAAGAGCTGCAATAATTGATTTTGTTTATTTTAAGGACTTCTAGCCCGCAAATCGTCTGTAACGATTGTACTAACATTACGCAGTCCACGGGCTATATTATAATTCAAAACCTGCCACTTCAGTAATCAACATCCGAATGTGGACTATGTACCTATATAATATATTAATATTATAACCTCCACCCGTTTTCCGATACACCTCCGACATACCGTGCCTGGCAGCGAATAAAACAATAATCATTCGTCATCGTCTTGTTTTTAGTTTTATACTGTATTTGGATGTCAACTGGATTAAAAACCAACCCTTAAGGGATGGTTCAAATATGGATCGTCGCACGCCGCCATTTTGATATATTCTTTTCTCTTATTCTAATTCTTTATTCTTATTTTCTCTCTTCGCCGTCTACGATCAGATGGACAAAAAACTTCTTCAAAGACAATCGCTCCAACACGTGGGAATGGTGCGAACAGAAAGCGCATGCAAAAATACAATGCGAAATTAACGCGATCGTCGTTCAATCGTATTGCATTTCAGTATGATCCAGAGATATAGAATATTATCGCATTCCGTAGTATAATATATTATATAATATTATTACATTGAAATTTCAAATTTGTAAAAAAAAATTGTATTTAAAAAAAATAATACCAAATTATTTGTCCGTATTCTGAGTGGGTATACGTTATTGTCTCATAGTCTCGTGTGGCACTTCGCCACTATTACATGCGTGATGTTCAAAAAATTAGTAGCAAGTATAAACTCAATACAGATATCAGTGTGTTGCACGATATCAAATTCTGTATGAGAAATTCAGAGACAAGCGAAAGCGTAGAGACATGCAAGCCACATTAAATTATTATTATTAGTGACGTGCCTATATAGTTTGAATTCACCACTGATATATTAATATATTGAATCATGCAAAATCGATTAAAGCAATAGACTAATAAATTGGTACGACAACTACTATTATTGCCTTACAGAATAGTTTTGTATTGGCTGTAGTGTATGAAATTTAAGACTTGGCCTACCTCGGTGCGTGTATACAGTGTACAATTTTTTTATATTTTATTACATTACAACCACCTACCTACTTAATTACTACAGAAATTAAGTAAATCACGTCATGTTTTATACCTAAACAATAAGTTTAATATAATATAAAGTATAAGAGGTTGAGATATTATGTAATATGTTAAGCTATGTGTCATTGTACTACAATATAGCTGCATATGCGTTTGATGGGTGTGGGGGGGGGGCTTAGCTCCCTAAATTCAAATAAAATGTCCGTCTATGCATACGTCTTCATCGTTGTACGTGTAAAGAATAACTGTAGAACAATAATATTATTAACTCGCATCATATTTATTGGAAATGGTGATCGATGCTTCATGGTTGGCCAATAGCCAGCCAACACAACACCGGCCAATTCATGAATTTATACTTTTACTCTATCATATTATTATGCGAAAACGTGGACTTTATTTTTAGTATAGAAGTTGCGTGCCATTAGCCAAAGTACAATCGTCTTAAGTGATGAATCGACAATTTAAAATATATATTATATCATTTATACCTATAGGTAGTTGCCCAAACTAATATTGCTGACCGCGCGGACATCGGTTCAACGTCTGAACACAACTTAGTTAATAATATCAAACTATATTAATTATATTCAGAAAATTCCAACTGAAAATCGTATTTTTTTTTTTTTGATACGGTAAATTATTAAGTATAATGGGTACGAAGTGTTTCAATAATAAAATAATTACGATCACACGGCGCCTTAGATAGGCTATCTGGGTACATTGTTGTCGTGCAGTCCGTATCTCTAGTATCTCACATAGTCACATGTTCATATTTTGTTCATTTAATTTTATTTCAATGAAAATCGCACGTGTCTATATATGTTATTATATAATGCCATCAGAAACATTATGAATAATACATATTAAACATGATGTAAAGATATATGTAAACAAATTGATAATAATCCATCTACAAAACAACAGGTATAATTATTATTATGTAACCGAAGTACCTACTCGTGAGCTTACAGAAGGTCAAACTAGAATATAATGACTATATTATGTAGATACTGCATATAGAGCACAGAGTAAAGAATACAGAGATACACTAGATAGTATAACTATACCTGTACATTATTTTGCCTGATACATTTATTAATTTAAACTTAAACTATAAAAGTAATTTCGAGTAATTTTATTTGATTAGTATAATATATACATATATATTATACTGTATACTTACTCGAATTTACTTTTGTCTTATCTTGTAATGATATTGTTAGTCAAAAGTTTTGTTCTTGCGTAAAGTTGTAAAGTATTTATAGGATATAGGAATATTTTAAGAAAGTTTATTCAGGTAAAATGGGCCTTTAATAAAATTCAACCATTGGAATGTGCATACACATGAGTAGCCGTGTAGCCCGTGTAGGTAATTAAAATATACTCATTCTAAGTGTTTTTTAATTGCCATCTATCGTTTGAATTCTTTTTCATGTAACCTTACTTCTCGCACATTATAATAATATTAAATTACAATCAATCATATTCTGCACATTACTTCTAGGTAAGTGAAAATTAAGATACAATACAATACAATACAATAAATTGTATATTATGATCTCGGCAGTAAGCCTGTGTTTATTATTATTTATATGATAGCTAAAGTGTATGCCATCGTTTTCTTAAAATTTTGTTATCTTTGTTGCTAAATTAAAATATTAAACTTGAGCTTGACAACCCAATTGGCTGTTTTTGATGACACAAATCCCTTTTCACTTCATACAGACTTAGGACTGTCTCGAATAAAAGGTGTGATTAAAAATGTGTTGGTGGTTTTTTAATTTTATATGCAAAGTAAATTACATACATTGGCGTTGCGTAATCCACAGATATTATTTTTTATTAATCTTTAATTAAAAATGTGTAAGTGTTTTTTTTTTAAATTGTATATGCAAATTAAATCAAAAGAATTTTTTGTTGTCGAATACCACCGGAGCCGTTTGGGAATTTACAAATCTGTGGAACCTTTTTCTGCGGGAACCGTTTGGAAACCAACAAACAATTATTGGTAACCGTTTGGGTTGCACCGGAGATATTATAATGTAACGTTTAATGTTTAATGATAAAACATTGTTGTTAAATTATTATTGTCTGATTATGCTTATGTATTATGTAATAACATTTAGTTAGTACTCAAGACTTAAAATACTTAATAGTATATTATATACATAAACATTTTCCATGTGCAGAGAGGCTATTACCACCTCCGCCCCTCGCCAAATCGCTATATTTTTATAAATCATCGAGAAAATTAAGTTTTAAATTTAATTACGGAAAACACACGCGCTTTCTACATATATATATTAGATTATGCTAATACGGTATAATACATTATAGTTATACGTATATAAATTATTAAATATACATATATTACCTATACATGTTGTTTATTTAAAAAATTATAACAGTCATTATTTAGGAAACTATAATAACATTTTTGTTCTCTTTTTAAAGAATTTATCAAGACACGTGATTACATTAGGTATGCATATAACTACTATTATTTTTTAACCATTATATTTATTTGTTTGTTAAAAAGTAAAAACTACCGTCGCCTTTTAATTATTGTACCTATATGGCGATCGGCAAACTATATTATTAATTTCATCAGAGTTCGTCAAAGTTTAAATATTTATTGATAAAAAAATAACCCAAGTGTATATTATTATATAATTGTTCAGTTTTGTTTTTTATACCTTCGTCAATATATTTTCAAACGTCTATTGTTCTGCTCCGGGCTATCGAATATAATAAGCAGTAATTTAAAAACCAAAATACAGGCGAATTTCATCCACAAACACGATGGTGAAAAAAATAAGGGCAATATATAACAAGTTCCGAAAAGAAAATGTTAAAAAGCAATGAATATTTCTGTGACGGATATTTTTTGAAAGAATCGCCCTGTATCTACTGCATAAATATACCTAATATACGATAGCTATACTGGTCAAATTATATCGCGTCTACTACTGCAGCAACACGGTAGCTTACTAGGTGGTTACCGGAACAAGTGGCCAATTGGATTTGCTGAAGAAAACTAGAAAACCTACACAAACGTTTTTTTTTTTTTACCTTATTTATAGTACTGTATGCGTGTAAATATTATGAGACATAATATTTGTCTAGTGTATATATAAGTAGGTAGATGTATAATAATATACAAGGAATCCTATTTACATACCTATAGTATAAGTAAGACGTTTCATATTGGAGAAAAGCCCACTTGACAACCCTTGTAATTCGAAGGGCGTGTATTTCTTGTGCGAAAGATCTATTTCGTAGACGCACCGATGTCACACGATAATTCCACCGCGGTCATTATGCGCGTTTCGGTTTACATACTATTACCTACAAATGGCGTAAGCAAAACGACAACATTATAATTTAGGTTCGCAGAGCATAATCTCTCTGGGCATAAATATACACACAGCACAACAAATATATATTATACGGTACTCCCTATGTATTGGATCTATGACTTCCTCGAGTGTATATTTTACGATGCAACGAACATCGTCCGCGTGTACGTCACGATCGAACCGCAATCGAATTAAAATATTATATACTATATACGTATTATTATACAGAGTGTTTCACCGTGTTTATTCTTGTACACTGCACGCACGGCGACCTGCTGACAATTATTTATACATCATTTATAGGTACGAAATCGTACACGCCCATGATCCACCTCCTGCGAAAGTGATTTAAAACTGTTTTCATACACTTAAGAACACGCGATACTTATCCGTATATAATAATATATCGTATATTTACCGTCTGACGGGCCGTTGAAATTTGACGAATATCTGGGTAAAAACTAAACTGTGGCGTCTTGTGGAATTAATAATTATTAGAGTTAAAATACCTACCAATTATTATCAAATTTTAAGAGAAGAGTATTTTCCGAGCAATAGGTAAATAATGATATTCATGATATTCTGGTATATGTGCCTGACTTTTTTGTTATTCAATATGTCAGATAAAAATAATACTCCATTATCTCGAAAATATTATGCTCTTCGGATTCAGTAAATAGTAATATAGTGGTGTTTAAACTCTAACACTATTATAGTATTATCTAGACGCCACTATTATTGTGATTATGGTACGCAGTAATATATAGTATATGGTATTTTGGTATATTAATCATTAGATAGACCGAAACAGCTAATATCTTTCACTTCCTCTTAATGAAAAATAAAAATTCGTAAATCAATTTTTAAAATATTCACTTATTGTTACGGGCGCCTCTTGTCTATCTCTATTAGAAACTCAAATACCTACAGCAACAATTTAATTATTTTTAATTATATTTTGAGTTTGGGTTAACAGGAATATAAATTTGAACAATATTGAGAATCTAATAAAATTGTTTCCAAAATCACGTTTTATATTAAATACAAAAATGTATTTTAGTGTTTGCCTGGAGTCTGGACAAACACGGTGAAACACTCTAAACAATTGTATAAACTTTAAAACTAAGTAATAATATTATGAACGAAATTTGTTCAACAAACTATTTAGGTACATAATAATAATATTATAATCTATTATTAAATTATAATCGTCCACATATATTATATGTAGACGATTATAATTTGACGACTTTTTTAATGTTAAAATCTCAATAAAGGTAAAAAAAAATAATAACTTGACGTGTAGCGGATATAAAAACGGATATAACAGGTAGGTATAACAATGGCGAAAACTTCTAACTATATATTATATCAACCCATCACCTATATCGGCTGTCATTAAAATAATTAATCATTATCTCGTCGAATTATTATTATTGAAAAAACTAAGTGAAACAGTTGTCGAATCACATAAAATGTACCTAATAGTTAACTATATTATAGCTAACACAGACATATACATTACCTATACAGTATATGTATGAATGAATGATACGCGAGTATACACAGTAGCGTACGCAAGATTTTAGTTCGGTTAGAGTTTCACCTGAGTAAATAATTTACATTATTTTTTTTCTAAACAGTTTTTATATAACAAATTATAGTTAGTCTCATATTTAGTCTACATTTACAGTATTTAACCTGATCATCTATAGCGCCTCTTCGGCCCGTAATAATCGATGTACGATGATACACCATCGATTATGGCAGACGTTTAGCTATGTTGTAAATCAGCCAAAAAAAAAAAACCGAAACTAATATGATTATCATCGACGTCGTTGTCATATTCAACAATTTATTTTATATCTATTAAAAATTACCAACAATCGATCTGTGTGTATACCAAAAAGGTGGTAAATAAAATTTTTTTGTAGAAAAAATAATTTTTTTTTGGGGGGGAAGGTCAGAACGCCACTGCAAGTATAGTAGAAAATAAATAGCACAGGTTTTTTTTTACTGCTGTAAAAATGGGAATAATAATAGCAATAACGTTTTATCCGCTGCAGCAGTTTGGACATTGATCGGTCATACGAGTCGGGTGTATCAAATAACTAATGGCGATCGGGTATAAAATCCTACCCTAATATGTCAAACGGTTTTCACCGTTTTAGGCATAATAAAAAAATTTAACGTGAGAGCCACACTCGACTTTATATAATATTATACATTATTATAGGGTTTTGGCGATCGTTCTCGCGTTGTCGTTAATTTTTTTTTTTTGTCAAGCTAAAAGTAGGTATACAATTTAAAAACAAAAGGTTCTCGCAAGACAATTTATTTTCACCCGTATGAGGGCGTGTTAGGTAAAAATGTAAATACCGAATGACATGTTTTCAAATATCGCGGTGTGCCGCAATAATGAAATATCGTTACCGATGATCGATGACTGCAGCCCACGCTCCGCGGGGAGGGCAAACAACGTCAAACTGCCATAAAGCCATATTGTTCTAAACACACTACACGCACGGTATTATAAAAGATATAATACGACAGACCGAGAGTGAAAGAAGGGGCGAGGACGACAGTATCGCAGCTTATATCTTCGATTCGCCAAGTTCGAGGTCTACGAGATTCGGTAGTTTCACTCGCGCGTCTTCGAAATAATTTTCGGCTATCATTTGTCCACACTGCTGCTCATTGTGATCGACGACAAAATATACGCCGCGGGCCGAGCAATATCACGTTATATAGTCGGTTTAAGTGGGTGCACGCGTTACAACCGGGGACTGAAATCGTTTGAAGTACGAAATCAAAAAGTCTGTAGTGGTATATTATGCTGCAGTGAAGCTCTACTACGAATATTTGTTATTATATTATTTATTTATTTTAATGGTATATTCATACGGGTTCTGTGCGAAAAAATATCTTATTCGATGATCACATCATTTCCGATGGGATCGAGAAGAGAAACCGTGTATATTTTTTGTACCATAATTACATTGAAAAAATTGGACCATTTGGAATGCACCAAATGAAAATCTATAAAAATATTTAACTTTTTTTATCACGACATTTTAACTCTGAAGATCTGAATTCTACACACCAGGTAATGTATGTGTCCCATAACAATTAACTATCTACACATTTTACAGAGTAGCTGGTAATAGGTATATTATATTATTATAATATTTTTTTTATTTTTCATTTCATTATTACATAATAATAATATTAATAGGTATGTATATTACTAGAATACTGGGCGTCTAGGTCCCACTAAGGAAACTCGTGTGCCCGCCAAGGAGTTCTAAAATTGCTAGATTATAGTTATAGAGTAAGAACTATTTGACAGCCGACCGGTATGATTATACTTAAATGTTAATTTATTTTACAATTGTATATACCTAGAAGTTAGTAGGTACAGTAAGGATGAATAAAAAATGTGTGAAATATGAACCAGCATAAAATTTAGCCTCTGCAGCGTTATACATTAAATATAATATAGGTAAATCATTAAGTACCTACGAATTACGATATCGAATGACAAATTTTGTAGTAGTTGTTCGATAGTAATATGTGAATTAAAAAATATGAGTCGCGTTGCAACTGCAGTTTACCCAGAAATTATGTTTGTAAGTACTGCGTACGTATAGTTACGTTTATTAGATTCTATTTTTGCCGTTTTCCATACATTTACTGGGAAATTCGGTAATGATCTCTTTCCGAGTACAATCTGTGTTTAAGTTGCAATCCGGCATCTGCGGGGTTCCGGTACAGACAAAACTTTTTCACGTTTCTCTATTGTAACAAAAAGCGTTTTGCGAATGATCAATACACATCACATCACATTGTAACAAAACCAATAAAACTCTACAAAGCCCCGCTTGGAATATTAAACTAAAATTGATTCGTTGGTTGAATGTAATCGATGTAGGCAACCCGTAGATTTGCGCTGAAGTAACCTTCACCCGCTAACCTAATTTTGAATTATAATAATAATATTCCTCCCTTACGATGTATTATTATGTACGTACCTACCTGTATTATCTATTATTGACATTTGATTTCATTCAGTACACTATACGTGATATATAATAATATATTTTCTATTGTGTATTATTTAGGTAATACACAGTATACTGTATATTGATCTATATGTCCCAGAAATCCCTTATCACACTTAGTGTCTCCGCGGAAAATATTTAAATGCAGCTTTTTTACAGTAATAAGTCTGGAAACTCTGATTGAATAGCATAATATTCAATTTTTTTTTTCAAAAATTCAAAAAAAAATTTTAGGCAAATAAGTTTTTTAAATTTCCAAGACAGCCATTTTGTTGATCGTATTTTTTAACAAAGTTCAAAAAAAAAAAATTTTAGAATTTAATGAAAATCGCCCAAGTTAGAGCTAATTATTATTTTAAATTTATAAAATATCAGCGTTCCAATTTCTGATTAAAGCATGCGAATCGTATTTTGCTAATGCCGTATGTATATAGGTAACAAAACTATTAGAGCCGCATAAATATTTATAATACTTACTATAATAACTATATGTATATTGTATAATGTATGTAGGTTGAAGGTATAATAGACTATTGTAAATGATTATATGATTATATTTCTTTTTTTAATATAATTTATTTAATGATACATATTTGGTTTTTTCGGCAATTTGTAGGTCAAAATCTGGAAGATTTTTGTTTTATAATAATCCATATAATATTACGTCATGCTTTACAAATTATGCTGAATCTAAGCTTCAGAACCTAATAATTACCTTATTATTTTTTTCTCGTATATTTAGTCAAAAATAATAAAGAAAAAAGATAGGTCAACCATTTAGTATTAGGATGCGGCCACACAGACTTCTTTTAAATACCTAGGTGAAACGAACAATTCTCGTAACACGAATGTGGCTGGGGGTTGACTAGAGTAGTAGATACAAAGCCCCCCCCCCCCGAAATGTTCCAATTAAATCTTATTAATAAAAAATATTTTCACAGTGTTTGATTATCGAAAAATACAAATATTACTACTTATATACTAGCTATCAGTACAGGTATAATTCATGTCTATGATCTTATAAACTTAGATGAAAATAATTTTTTTTAAAGATTTTTGCAAGATTTATTATAAGTAGGTAGTTAACGATATAAATTTTGAATTCTTATCTAAATTAAAATGTGTAAGGTAGTAAGGTATTTATTTTTGTAATACCTACCTATTATGAAAATTTAAGTTTAATATTTTTATTTTTCAAGCAATATAAAAGCAAATATAATTCTTTATTGGTGTGAATAGGAATGATTAATTGGTACTCTAAATACCTAAAAAGGTATAAATATGTCTGAAAATTATCATCAAAATTAAACATTTTGAATTTAAAATAAATAAATTAAATATCAGCTGTAACACAATTAATATGCAAATACAGCCGGAATTATGTATGTATCGTGACCAAAATAGAATATTATCATACAAATTGTCCCCATAATAAGAAATAAGCAAAAAAGCCCACAATCTAAGCTTATCCTAATTACTCACTAGGTTGGAAGTCTTAACAAAGGATATTACATCTCTATACCGCATAAAACTTAATATACTCAATTAAAACCACTTAACCTCTACCCGCATTCGTAAGTCTAGGGATTTTCTGTTTATCACGTTCACCAAATTATAATTCGAAAACTCACGAACGCATGACTTTATCCCGAAATTTGCATAGACTACGTTGTCAACATTCTGTGTGAAAATATGTGAATATCGTGATCACGGAAACTCATGTCTGGTTACTGATGGAAATGTTACGAAGACAGTTGGCATTTTTGCAATATCTATACGCAATACGCATTTATATTGATTACAATGGCACGTAACGGTCGTAACATATAATATAAAACTTAGATTTTATAATACAGGTTTACAACGTGTTGAGCTATAATAACTATCGGTTAAAAGCTAATAAAAAATTTAAATAACTCAATAACTCAAAAGTAACTATTTTTCTACAAGCATAAAATGGGCGTAACAAAAAACAATCACAGGGACTCAGATTTCGGTAATACTACACATATTAGTATATTACTTGTAATTTCCGCCAGTCGTTGACAATATTAAATTGCTCTATTTTTATATGGAAAAAAAAATTTAAACATATAATGTTATTATTTTAAATTTACCTGTAATTTATTTTTCAGCCAAATTGAATATTAAAAAAAAAATATTAAGCCCATTTTTTTTCTGTTTCGTGTTACCAAAACTTTTAGGGTACCTGTCTTATTATAGTTAAATTAGTTTTAAGTGGCACTGTTGCTTGCTCATTTATCAGACACAAAATAACAAGAAAATTGACTTAAAAACTTCGTTTTACTTCAAACTTATTTATGCCATATTGTGTTTATTAACCTACTTACTCTTTTTTGACACAATTTTATTTCTTAGCTACAGTCTGATTAACTAGCAGCACATCATTAATAAATATGAAATTTATTTAGCGACAATAAACGACAATCTAATTATGTTGTTTGTCAACTAACTATAAAACAATTGAGATTTTCATCAAATGTTTTTAACATTAGTAGTGCACTTCGTGATATGAATAAAATGACATAATAAATACCAACACAATAAAACATTTCATGCATGACTCACGATTAGTCAAATAACCGTTATTTCCGTTTCTTCATTAAAATAATTTTAAACTTTTGTAGATAGTAAGAAACAATTGCTTGAAAAACAAAAGCAAAAAAAAAAATTAGAATTTAAAAATCTCAATAACTATAAATTTATAACCTATCCAAATTTAATTTAAGTTTACAAACTTTAGATAACAAACTTATTTCTTTGTACAAACTAATAAAAACACTGATAATATCTACAATTATCTTCATAGAAGTCGTAATATATTATTTTTACTTTTCTTAAGTGTAAACAGAGTACTATCCAAATCCTACAATAAATATCTAGTAACTCTTATTTTTCATTCATTATATTTAATATCGTTATTACTTCTATTTTAATTTAATTATACCCAAATAGTATATGTGTCTATTGTTGTTAAAGATTTACAATTTTAAAATAATTAATTATTACGCCAAAGCCATATTCATAATAACACAATCTAAATACATTCCGACCACCAATCTTATCAAATTAAATGGTTAACATATACTTGGTATTAAAATAAATAGATAAATATCAAATAAATCTGATCACATTGAAATATTAATTAAAATGTAATTATTACACAAAACAAACTTTTCAATATTATAATTTTTGGTCATTTTACATGGGTATAAGAAAAACTTTACTCCAAAAACAATTTTTGGATAAAACTTGAACTATTCAAGTTTCTGACACTGTTATTTGAATCTAAAAAGTTTAAAGGTGCGTGCTGTGTTTTTTCTATCGATCTTTTATCATCAATCATCGTTTACATCAAATATCCATCTAGACACTATTTCTTTTAGACACTGAAGAATTCAAGAAAGAAGATAGATATTATTACGTACACTATAGGCGTTATCCAATACAAATCGGGGGTTGCGCATTGTGATGGTCAAATGTTGTTCCTTGACAACTTTAAAAAATTTCACTAATTTTAATGACGAATACATTTTAATTATAATACTTACTAATGACGTGTCAAATTGTAGCCGGGAATCTAACCATAAACTAATCGAATCGATTTCACGTCTAATAATAATAATTGACGAGTTGGACGTTAAGGCAGACGGTCTTTAAACGGAATAATTAAATTGCGTCCGCTCAAAAACGAACGTAATTTATACGTAATACACAAGAATCGTGTAAATAAAAAAAATCACACCAACTGATGATTAAATCGCGTAAAATCCTAAATAGATTTTACCAGCGAACACGTATATAAAGAGCAAAAAATGTTGTGCAACTTTAGACCACGTCTACAACTGCTGTTTGTAAAGAAACCTGCATAATAGCGCATCGTTCGCCATGTACACGATTTCGGGTTACATGTTACATCTCGTCAGTTTTACACGATAATGAGGAAAATCTCGGTTCGTAGGGAAACTGGGAAAGGATTTAACTACAGAGATAAAAGTTGAATGGAACCAAAGTCGGATTACTGATGCTTTTCAATGCCGGAATCCTTTCAGATGGTTATAGGAGAGGAGGATTTGTTTACACGGACCAACGAAACATTATAAATAGGAAGTGTAAAACAAGAGTTTTATAATTGAAAAAAAAAACGATAAAATGTGTTTAAATCGACATTTATATTTAAAACAGCAATTAAGCAATGAATTCATAAGGTAGAGGAGCTAAACTGATTGGATCCGTTCCTCTTACTATGTGACCTGGTCGGGGTCCTTGAGGCTGAAAACAAATTGAACAAATTAAATACATAATCATAACGATATTTAAATAAAATGTTTATTTACATAAATAAAACATGAGAAAAAAACCATTATTGTATTATTGATAATGTAACATTTATGACCCTAGTACCCTGCCAATTACATTTGTATCCTTTTGTCTATATAGGTAGTCTATACAATATACGTATAGCTTCATGGAAAAGGTCTGATGTAATTAATTTAAACTCATTGCTTTTGAAACTATTAATCTATAATAAAAATATAAAGCGATACCGTAGATAAATTATTTCTAAGCAAATAAATCTCATCAATAATTTTACAATTGTTAGTTACTTATCGTTACAATTTATTTAAATAATATTCAGTTTAAATTATCTATAAAAATGTACACCATTAATGTCTTCGGTTTCAATTTTTAATTTCTACCTTTTATAAAATGTGGGATTTAAATTTGAAAACTGAAATGAAAATATTTCTTGTAGAATTTTCAAAATCACTTAGTCAATAATTAACAAGATTTTTTTTTAAAAAACTCATTCGTGTATTTATTACCTTCATAATTTATTTTTTTCTAAATAAAATATTAATGGATGTATAATACTATAATTTAAAAATTGGTTTATTGTGAATAATTAATCCTACATTATCAAGAAAAATCTTTTTTACTAGTTGGGTACCTACTTATTTCTATTTTCTAAAATATTTAAGATGATATTATATAAGAAATTTGAATCAGTTATTGTACCGAAATAATGGACTTTTTTTTATCTTTATCGTTTTACCTACTGTTATAGTTAACTTTTATTAATTTTGGCCTTCATATATTTCTATAAACCTATTATAATAGGTTGACCTATTAATAATGTACAAAAAAAAACATTTTGCATTTCTTTAAATTGCCTTTTTTCAATTTACAATTAAATTATATAAACATTCAAGAACACCAAGGCAAATTTAGAGTTATCAAACTAAAAATCATAAATATCTTATGAAAATGTACTGTATTTAGAATCTAAATCACAGAACTATTAAAGGACATATCAATGGAACAATGATAATGAAAAAATACAAATAGATAAGAAATAGGTTAAACTAATAGCAACTCCATTACTACATACAAAATCTAAAAATGTTCATAACAATAAAAGCAATACCTACATGAAATAAATGTGGCCTGGTGGGCGCGGTGATTATATTTAGTCACAAAAACATGTTTTTAAGTCAAGCATCAGTCAGTGCACTAGTTCCCAGATGGGTGACCACCCGGGGTCTAGTGAAATATCCTTGCCATATATAAACACAAGTGTTATAACCAATCTTACCCTAACCCCAAAGTTAAAATAAAACCTAGGTACTGAAAACGACCACCCAATTTTAATTAATAAAAATAAAAATAAATTGTGTTATCTAAACACAATGTTAAATAAATATTTATTGCAAAATTAACTTTTAAACTCACTTTGCGTTTAAGGCACACTCGAATTCCCTTCTTTTTAGCATCGGCAACTTTATCTTCATTTTCTTTAACACGTTTCAAGAAATCATCTCGACATTTGGATGGGTTAACATGTTCAATACGAATGTTAATTCTAAAAAATTAAAATAAAACAAATCGATTTTATCAATGTTCATATAATATTATAATAATATAATATATTTATTTCAAGTATTTGATGTATAGATTTAGATATTCATTAAATTACAAACATTTATCAACCATGACAATTTTGGATGTATGAGACATCTACTATAAGTAATTTCCTATTTATAGGGAAACCTACAAATCTATGAGATGCATTACAAGAAAAGTATTCATCTGGGCGACATAGGCCATAGGGATACAAGTATTATTTATATCGAAAACCTAATTCTAATAGAATTAAAACAATTATTATATTTTGTTGGGTTGAATTAACATTAAAACTACAGTTAAATATAAAAGATATAATTAAGTTATTATTTTTAAAATTATTACATGTTAGATATCAAAAAATATTTTGTAAATCATACTGAAAGAACAAAACAATATAATTCTTTGAGATCAACCCTTTAAGGAGCGAATTGAGAATATGCAAACTAACTGCTCAGAGACAATTAAGAATGGAAAATTGAAAATAATTTACATTTTTGAGCAATGACGTAATATTTAGGTCTCGTTTTTAACAATAATGCAAAAAAAATACATCCTAAATAATTATAATATATTATAATACCTACATACATCGGTTTATAAGATAAAACCCTATAAAATAAAGAAAAAATATTGGTGGTAAAATTGTATATTAACGACAAAGCTCTCCTGCAATCATTTTTAAAAATGTATATACTATACATACATATTATCATAGCTTATATAAAGTTTGACATTATACTAAAATATTCTTTCAGTGTTATTAGTTATTATCAATTACAAAATTACATAAATACGTTAAGACAATATCTTTTGCAATCACACATTTTTATTCAATCAAAATTTAACATACAAATGTTCAGATTAAACCTTCAACATGACATTCAGTCTGGGGCGGTATATAATCATCATAACAATGAATACAGTAGAAGTTCAATGGACAAATTTTACATTTCATCACATTTAACTTAAAATATAACACTAAGTTTAGGATGGTAGAAACAATAGTATGTTAGATAAAATTTAATTAATATATATTAATTTCATATTGCAATACATTATTTAAAATTAATATAAAGCTTAATCTGTATTAATAATACAATATTTAACATTATAGAAGAATGCTCAGATCAAACCTTCAACATGACTTTCAGTCTGGGGCGGTATAAAATCATCATATTATGTATTACATTACAATTGATACCTATTTGATGTATACCAATATATTATGTTTTTATTAATATTAGGTACCTACATAATATTGTAATTTATAACATCTCGAGTTGACAAATATTCAGATCAAACCTTCAACATGGCATTCAGTCTGGGGCGGTATAATGTCATCACTATTTGTTCAGTATTAGATCCCACTTATTCCAAACTTAAGAAACATGTTATTGCCTTATTTAATGTGATGGATAATATTTAATGGTCGAGAAATTTCAAGTTTACCAAGTTACCTAATGTCAACAGCACCCAAGCAAGTTTGGATAATTTAAATTATACATAAAAATAATACCCAGAACCTACTTATTTTATTATTCTAATTATTTAACAGAATAAAAATCAATAGTATATAGACCATTAGTAACTAAACTTAATAAAACTAACTTATGATTAATAGAATTATATAATACATTGCCAAATATTGTGTATATATTATTTCATACAGTTAAGAGGATGTCAGCGCACTATTTGTTTTCTCTCTCTGGCCCACACGCAACATAGACAAAATACATTTGCGCCAAATCATTTTTTCTGTTTTTAAGTAATCTTAAGAGTAAAATCACTCATTTCAAAAAAGATAGAGAATAATAGTTTTGAGGGAATGACACATCGATTTCTCTAAATATTGTTTCAAAACAATTTAAATTTACATTTTTTTGTTTATTTTGAAAGTCGAATACAAAGTCAAATAACAACAAAATATAAAATCGATAAGTCATTCCCTCTAAAATATTATTCTCTATCTTTTTTGTAATGGGTGATTTTACTCTGAAATTACTTAAAAACATAGAAAAAATAATTCTGCGCAAATGCGTTTTGTCTATGTTGCACGTGGATCAGAGAGAGAAAACAAATACTGCGCTGACATCCTCTTAACTAATATCATTAATTAACATACAGAAATAAATTATATTGATAATAATATTATATAATATTAATTATTATATTTAATAATATTGATAGTTGCTCAGATCAAACCTTCAACATGATATTCAGTCTGGGGCGGTATAATGTCATCATTTTATATACTTATACTTAAGATGATGTGTGACCCACACGTATTGTTTAAAAAGTCGATAATATATAATTACCTATATAATACAAGTAACATTTTTTGTTTTGTTGGAAATGTTTTTTTTTTCAATATTTTATTTTTGAAATAAGTTATTAATGTGTAGAATATTACAATTCAAAAATGCTCATAACTCACTTCTAAGTCAAAGCATCAAAAAAAACATTTCCAATAAACCATAAAGTTTTTACCTTTAAATTTAATAATAGATAAATTAATTTTAATATTAAAACTAACAAAGCTAAATGAGAAATTCTGAAAGCAAATTGTCTGCGTGATATACTTTTAAGATGGCAACAACACACGCGAGTTAGACGTTTTCTTAAGTCGAAATAATGTATTACCTGATTAGATTTATTAATCATTTTTAAATATTGAAAATCACTAAAAATGTTGTAAATATTACTCAGGTTAGGTTTTAAATATAAGAGGAAAACTTATATAATAATGAACATTCAGATCAAACCTTCAGCATAAGATTCAGACTGGGGCGGTATAATGTCATCATTAGTAGTTCAGTATTTAACAGGTTTTTAACTGTAATTGGATTATTATTTATATATTATAGAAAAACCAAATTGCTAATATAATAAAAAAATATTCTTGAATTTGATAATTATTCAGATCAGCCCTTCAATAGCATAATCTTCAGTGTGGGACAGTATTAAGTCATCCTGTTATATTTTTATTTACTTTGTTTAATATAAACAGATAAGGATCAATAGATACAAATTATCGATAGACAGAAACTCCCCTAGATATAGGGAGACCTGGTAGTGAACTGAGCCAGTCGAATTCCTACCAATTAAAAATAATTAAGACTAACAGTCTGGTGAACAATTGACAGATTTAGGGTGGGTGGATAGCTCAGACAACCAAATAATTTTGAACCTTACATAAATTAACAAAACGTATACACGGACAAACACAGAATATAACCTCTACAATCGGCGGCATTATGACAGCAAACAAAGATGCCAAGTTTCTAAATATTGGAAATAAAGTATATTAAAACTCCAAATCAACATAAATTTATATTACTTAACGACTAAACTATTTATAGTTAAACAAATATGTATGTATGTATGCGTATTTTATGTAATTTAATTGTGAAGGTTCTATGGTTTATATGGTTTATATGGTTACTCAATAAAAAAAAAAACTACCAAACCTAATACTACATTCTCCAGATCAAACCTTCAGCATGAGATTCAGTCTGGGCGGTATAAGATTATCATATTAAACTTTTATATTATTTTTACATCATTTAATTAAAGCATTATTTTATTAACACATGCATTATAATTCAGTTAAGTTTAAGAGAAAAATATTCAGATCAAACCTTCAACAAGAGATTCAGTCTGGGGCGGTATAAAGTCATCATATTATATTTTCACTTTTTAATAATGATTATAAGCATTTTTTTTATTACCATATATACACAATGCTAGTATTAAACAATCTACATGAAAATTTACAATTTTTAGAAGGAAACTTAAAATAAAAATTATACGTTAGTGACTTTCAGATCAAACCTTCAGCATGAGTTTCAGACTGGGGCGGTATAATGTCATCATGAAATGTTCAGATTTTTATATGGTCCTCTATGGCTCAGATAGATTTTATTTTAATAAGTATATCGATTATCTAAAATCCCTTTTAAAAAGATAATAAATAAAAATCTTGAATTGAATAACTACTCAGATCAAACCTTCAACATGAGATTCAGTCTGGGGCGGTATAAAGTCATCATTTTAAGTTTGTACATTATATTTTATCTTTATCACCTACAAGCTTTGTATAAATTATTTGTGTTATAATGTTTATAGAAAAACATTCAGATCAAACCTTCAACAAGAGATTCAGTCTGGGGCGGTATAAAGTCATCATATTATATTTTCATTTTTTTATAACATATATACACAATGCTAGTATTAAACAATCTACATGAACATTTACAATTTTTAGAAGGAAACTTAAAATAAAAATTATACATTATCGACTTTCAGATCAAACCTTCAGCATGAGTTTCAGACTGGGGCGGTATAGTGTCATCATTTTAAGTTTGTACATACATTTTATTTTATCTTTATCACCTACAAGCTTTGTGCATAATATTTAAGTGTGTTTTTATACGTTTAGAAAAACATTCAGATCAAACCTTCAACAAGAGATTCAGTCTGGGGCGGTATAAAGTCATCATATTTCAGTAAATTCACATTTCTTAATATAAATTTAGAAACAAATAAACAATCCTTAATATATATTCTTTACAATTCATTATAATTTTAAGAGGAAAACTTAAAATTGACATTCAGATCAAACCTTCAACATGAGTTTCAGACTGGGGCGGTATATTGTCATCATGAAATGTTCAAATTTAGTTGTTCCTCAATACTTAAGTGGACTTTATTAAAATAAAAAATAAACAAACATTTTAATGTTAGAACTACTCAGATCAAACCTTCAACATAAGATTCTGTCTGGGGCGGTATAAGGTCATCATAAATCAATCTTTTATCTTAAAAGGACATTAGACAGATATCTGCTTTCATCGTCTTACAATTGCGTAAAATAAAAAATTACCTTCAGAAGATCACATTGGGCTCCGTTAGTTTAAAAATTAGAGTGAATTAACCCTTTATGAAACTTAATGGTAAGTACATTATCTGTGCCTGAATGTGATTTTTTTACGATAATTCAGTTTCTAAGTGCATTATGAGAATTTTTAATTTACACTATAATATGCACGTATAACTTACTAAAAAATTGAAGTCATAAAAACCCACATACAAACACGGATAATATTCTTACCATCAAGTTTCAGAATAATTCACTGTAATTTTTAAAGTATCGGAGATAAATGTTTCGCACTTGTAAGAAACTTATAATTTTTAGAGAAAAATATTCAGATCAAATCTTCAACAAGAGATTCAATCTGGGGCGGTGTAAGGTCATCATACTATATTTTTAATTTTTAATAATTATTAATAGGTACCTATAAATTTTATTTTATAAACACATACAAAATGTGGTAAACCTTGTGGAAAACATTCTCTATTTACGTTTATAGTTTTTAGAGAAAAATTTAAATAGACATTCAGATCAAACCTTCAGCATTAGTTTCAGACTGGGGCGGTATAATGTCATCATAAATTGTTAAGATATGTATATGCCTCTATGGCAAAGATAGATTTTATCTCAATAAATAGATTATTCGATGTCAGTATAACCTACCTAGCATAGTTAAAGAAATTCTTTAATTTATAATTACTCGGATCAATCCTTCAACATGGTATTCAATCCGGGGCGGTAAAAAATCATCATGAAATAATTTAATTTAAAAGTTAATTATTATGTTTTTAAATTCAAATTTTATTAAATATAGTGATTCATTGAGGAATGTAAACCAAAATACTTTTCTAAAATTAATTGTTTGATTTATAAATACAAAATGTCATAGCGGTTACAGATATATGTTTGTAATAGGTATCTTTGTAAGGACTTTGAACTATACATTTAGCAAACATTAAACAAAAACATTTGTGTTCATAAAATTTAATGGTGGCTAAACTTTAAAAAATTGTTTACCTCTTTGCAATAATACGGTTGCGGACTCTTTTATTAACAATTACTCCAAGAGCGTGTTTAGATACATTGAATACTCGTCCTGTTTTTCCGTGATAGACTTTGTAAGGCATACCCTTTTGTACTGCTCCATTTCCCTGAAAATGTAATACATTCGTGAAGCCAAAACAAAACATTTTCAATTATACTAAATATCTATTATAATTCAATAAATTATTTACCTTGATATCAACTCGATCGCCAACCTTATACACTTTCATGTACGTTGACAAAGGAATGACTCCATGCCTACGGAATCTTCTGGAAAACAAGTCCCTAGTTCCATGCCTATAACCTTTTGAGTTGGTCATATTTGATTATCTGAAACGAAAAAATATATGTAGAGGAACCTAAACAATTCAATTAAGGATTTTATATAAACTAAGAAAAACATGTCAGCACTTCAAATGTTAATTTGAATTCTATATAATATAGTAAACGTAAATTTTTTAACCGAAATAAAATATACATACATAATTTTATTATTTTATGTAACATAACAGAGGAATGCTCAGACCAAACCTTCAACATGATATTCAGTCTGGGGCGGTATAATGTCATCAGTGCATTTTGTAAATAGATAAATAAAATATTTAACAAGGTTTCAAAGTGGGGACGATTAGAATCAAACAGAACGATCATGAGGTGTACATCAAATACACATCCAAACAAGACATTCCACTCGTCATGATGGATCGCTGAGTGTATCGGTCAACTTGTCCACAGGCCGGACACTTGCAACAGTCAATCGCATTGAAACGACGATTTGGACCCTACATAGGGCCTTAATGCTATGGCCGTCGCAGAATACAACGACGTTTGATTAGGTCAACCTGGTCACGCCAATTCCAATACACAAGACATTCGCTTTACGAACCAAAAATTCAGTGGCACGACGACATCCGGTTCGCAAACGATCAATATTGTCTGGATTGTGGATTGATCAATCGAGAGAAAAAGATAGACAGATCTATAACGAAATGCAGATCCAATGTATGATTGGATTTTGGGTTACGAACTACGAGGGATCATGAACGATCCGAGACGCGAATTAACACCAAAACGATATACAAACCCTATGGTGAATAACAGTATTAGTTTAATTCGAAGAATATGAAAAAGTTGTACTTACTTTAGGTTTCGGTTAAAAAAAAACCTCCTAAGCAACACAGCACGTATACAGCGCGAAAACGTGTACGTGAAAGTAAAAGAACCGAATAGTGGTAGATTTCTTTCAGGTTATGTTGTTTAAAATTTTATGTATTGTTTTTCATTCGTCCGAATAACCACGGTGGATGAAACGATGGAACAATGTATTTCGTCATGGAATAGAAAACAAATTCTTGACTTTTTTTACCTCATCCAAAACATACAAGATTACATTATCGTGATGAATGATAACATCAGCTAACGTTAATGATTGTGGTCTACGGATATGTTTTGATGACCGTGGCTGAAGGACTGCGATCCCACCGCATTGAATAAAATATGTTCTGTAATTCTGTACAATATTAGACTCTGCGTTTGTTGACTGTTATGCGGATTGACCACAGTCGGTAAAAGATCGTGGGAATGTGGGATATGTCTATATCACTATTATGTGTTAATCCATGATTACATTATTCTTATATTTTTCTGTTCTCATGACTACAATCATAAATCAATAGTCGTTGTTCGGTAGTCTGCACTCTGTAGCCACTATATTTTTTTACAGTCTACTCTGTAATTCTGTACTCGGCAGTTACCTACAACTGGCTATTGGCTACAACTAGTTACTTGATACTTCTCCTACTACAGTAGTTCGGTGCTATTATAATAGTATAATTGATATTTAACATTTTGTTATTGATAAACTTAACTAAAAATATGTTATAATTATTAAATAATGACGTAGTAAAGTGCAGTAACGTAACATTGGATGTCGCTAATCTGTATACTGTACCTAGTACCTACATAAAGATAATAGAGGCAATGTCGGAATTTATTATTATTAGTTAAAACTAACTTATTAATTTATTATTCATAATTCATAACAGCTGGCAGTCGGTACTCGAACAGTATTTATACGATAAATTATAATTATTACTTACTACTTCTTACCAATCTGGTCAAGTGGATTTTATTATATTTAAATCGCAAATTAAATGATAGGAAAATATTAATCGGAATGGATAGCTTTCATTTGCCTTGCAACAAAATAAAAGATGAATATCAAAAATGTTTCAGTTCTTGGTTCACTGAATGTTATATGAAGGGCGATTATGATGACAAAAGGTGTGCCCAAAAATTTGATCAATATCAAAAGTGCCTTCGAGAAGGTATGCAAGTACATACCTTGGATATTGAAGATGTATTAAAACCTTACTTGGGAACAGAACGCATGAAGAAGTGAAGTTAAATAAATTTCTTTTTATATTATGAAACCACTAACATGTATAAAAATTAAATTAATTTAGTAAGTACTTAGGTATTTGTAATAGCTTGGAATATATCTAAATATTTCTTAATTTAGATTCCTATAAGTTATATTAACTTTTAACTGTTAAATAATTTAATAAAATATTTTAAGAGAATTAATTACGACTGTATTAGGTATCTGTCTATTTGTGTTATACTTACTTAGTCATTAATACATCCAATTTTTGTCAATCTATTTATTACAACTTATATGTTCATACAGATTTGCAATAAAATCGGTTATTTATTACAAGTGCTATATTCTCTGTACCTACACTGAGTATAATACAACAAATATAATTTAGTATATTTCTAGCAGTGGCAGAAGTTTTGTTTTAAAGTGAATTTTAATATATTTGATGTTAGTTGAACTAGTAAATTATGTTATAAACCTCATTTAAATAATATTTTGATTGTTAATGCAAATGGAGGATATAAAAAATTTAGGATACATAACTAATAGTAGATAAGTAGTAAATTTACCAGGAGCCTAGTGAAGAATAGTTCGCTCTACCAATGAGTTTTCTTAATTAAATTTAGAAATTATTAGACCGTTATTACCGACAACATTATGGTAAATTTAGTAGTTCTTTTGTCATATCTATGATAAAAAGATCAATGCTTTTGTTTGTATTTGATTTATTACTGAATATAATATTGTCATACTTATTCTTTTATTATCTGGTTATTAATCTCCAGATAGGCCATACAAGGTTAACACACAAGTTCCTAATGTCTAAAAAGGAACCACCCCAATGCAAAACCTGTGGGTATTAACAGTTAAACATATAATAACAGATCAATACATCAATGACCTCAAAAAAATATAACATCCCACCAGTGCTCAACTTGGCAAAATTAAAATAAGGGGACTGTTTGTTTTTTAAAAAAAGAGCGTCTCCATCACATGTTAAACGTTATTGAGCCACGGGGCTACGACCCCTCCCACCCCCTAATAACCCTTTTTAAATTATATAAAAAATATTTATAAATAATCAATTAAAAAAACAACACATAGGTAATTAATGCATGCACTATTACTATTGTATCTATTATATTATATATTATAATCATAAGTAATAACAATCTCAAACGGAAAATAAAAGTAACTTAACTAATTTATAGATCTGTGGTAATGAAATAATCCATAAGACAAATGATGATATCTCGCACATTTTGATAAAAATGCAGAATGAAGAAATGTCCCCTGCATTTCCCTTAAAAATAATAGTAGGGTACCTACGTTAAAATTTCTGAAAAATTAGTTGGGGTGCTCCGTCCCCCAAGTCAAGCACTGCATCCCACCAAACATGGGAAGTATCAGGACCAAACACCAAAAAATCACAAATATGATAACCTTTATAATGAAAACAGAGTTAAATAATAACATTTAGCAAACGTAGCTGTACAATAGTATTACTGCTTTATTGTATATATTTAATCAACATTACTATGAATTTATGATTATTATTTTGTTAAGATTGTTAACTTTGTATACCTAGCCAACTTTTATATTATATACTATGATTTAAAATCAAAAAATTATAACTTTTGTTGTTGATGTTTTTTTTTTAAGTTCAATAAACAAATATAATATGTATCTGTTTATTCCAGCAAATTGATAGTTTAAATTATTTTTTCAATATTTTTACTTTTTTATCAAAAGAGTGCTGAGTGACTACTGACTATCTGACTAGTGAGTATTGAGTAGTGACTAGGTATGTTTCATGTCTAAAACTCTAAAATATTATCATCCATGGTCCATACAGCAAACATGATAATATGTAATTTCACATACAATTATGTACATACTACAAATCTGGATATTTTAACTTAGTTATCCAAGGATGTTTTATTTTTTTTAAATGTACAATTTGTTTTCTGTTAAGCTAATAGTGACATTATGTTAGTGACAAAACCAGAGTATGTCTATTAGACCATATAAAATAATTTATTAAGTATACTTTAACTAGTGTCAGTGGGACACAGTGTTCTTGTATCTGAGAAATAAAATAAATAGGTAATAATAATTTTTTTTTTTATTGATCCTTTAGCTGTTTGTGAACCATGTCACATATTTTCATATAATATATGATATTAAAGAATATAATTAAAACTTGACGTAGGGCTAATTATTTGAATAATATATTTATTAGTGATGGCAACAATATTGATATTTATACAATATCTGGAATTGTAACAAGTTTTTTTTCTTGTATTCAATTAGCAATGTAAAACAAATTTTTGAATTAATAAATAATGATTATTAATTTTTAATAATTAATAACTAATGAGTACTTAGTAGGTAGTTAATATTTAAAAACATTTTAGATATTTTCAATACGATATTGATATCATTCAACTTACGATAGCTTACAATATCGGTAAAATCAGAACGATATTGTTACACAAAATTATATTGTTGCACATCACTAATATTTATAGTCTCAATAAACATTAACAATGTGAAAATGTGGGTCTTAAATCTTAATGTAGATCCAGCTTTTACTAAATCCATATTTTGCATCATTCAATTTGGGTTAAGAATTTTCCATGTGTTTTCTGCTAGATGATCTTCTCCGAGTATGAACTGCAAACATTCCAGCCATTATTCTAACATCTTGGTGAAAGTGTAGCCACTTACACTAATATGCAGTTTTACTAAACTATGCAATTATTTTTTTCATTTAACATCATCTAAATTTGGTGAAAAGAGAGTAGTTGTTCTTTCTAACAAACACTGCAATATAGATTTAAAATCTTGATGAATCTCACTGATTTTGTTGTTGCCACCAAGAATTCTCAATGACATTACAATTTTCATAAAAATGACGATCATCCAGTTGATTTTTTCCATGAACACCAAGATCATTCAATAAATCATCATATGTTGAGCAAACATTTCAATAAATCCTCTAGTAATGTGTTATCACAATCTTTTCGAGATCGTATATTGGGGCTGGTTATTGGTACTAAAAAAAATATATATATATTTATATAATAAGAAGATAAGTATATGTGTATTGAATTTTTAACAAAAACAACTGTTTATTCCTAGAGTTAATATGATATTCTAAGTCTTAATTTCTTTAAACACTTCAAATATTGTTTTGATATTTTATAGAATTTACTTAATCAGAACAATAATGCTATAATATAAGTGTTAACTATAATTGAGTATTAACCTAATTGAGCTTCAATTATGTATAAATTGATAGATTATAACAATGCACTATAGTATTATATTATTATTATTTTTATTGATCTCATTAGCTGTTTGTAGGGCTGTATCACAGTATAAAGAGTAATTATACTTTAGTATTTACTCTTTATACTGTGGTTGTATTGTGGTGGTGGTGGTAGGATTTGGAACGTTGAGTTTTTACACATGAGTGTTCTGCAGAATTTTTAATGTGAGCACCTGTAGGTATCTGCCATGACCGGAAGGACAATGGCGACCTTTCTTTCCGGACACCATGACTACCCGAAGAAAAATGCCGCCTGTAGCCGGGATCGTACGAGCATCGATGCATGTTACAACTGACCCCTTAGTCGGCTCGGCCATTCCGTCCCCCTATATTATTATAATATATACTTATTACTGTTCATAGAAATTTGTACGATTAAAAACCAATTTTTGTATGTAGCAAGATCCGTGTTTAAAAAAACGTAATTTTTTTCGTGGTGTTTGTGAAAATAAAATATCATATTATTGATTCATGATTTCAACAGAATAACTTTTTCAACATTGTTTTTATACATACAATTACTTAATCTATTGGACAGCTGCTGCCTGCTTGATTTGCTGGTTAAATATGCATAATTTTTGTTATTCAGCGAGATTGCAACTTGGAAGCATATTTATTATTATTAGGAACAGTAAACACACATCTCCTTTTATCATATCAGTAGTTGTAGGTATAAAGTCTTTTGAAATTAAAATCTTCAACATATTTTGTACTATAATTTTGGACAATGCCAGCACATAAGGTTGATACAATAGTAGCACTCCAGCACCTGAAACATGTTATAAGCTATAGTGACAAACCAGCACTTATGGAAGATAATTAGGTATAATATAATCTATAGACATCCACAAGAGCTTTGTTGAGATAATGGTCAATATTACAATTTTAATATTACACATCATTTTAAATGCTATTGCTTTACCTTATCAAGGATTTGTAGCATTTCAACCACCATGAAAGACCAGCCCATCATCTCGTTTCTAGTCCATTGTACCATCCTAAGAATAATATTTCACCCAAACCATGATTATCGCATTTTGATTATCTTAAAATTATCATTCCTAAAATAAAAAAGATTTTTTGATAAATTTTAAAAGTATTCAGGATAACCCGAGGGTTCTTGAAAAATATATACCAATATAGTCAAAAGTGGCAACAACCAATTTTTAACTTAGGTTTAGGCATTATTTCTTAACAATCCTTAATAATCAATGAACGATCCTTTAATCAGGACTTTTGAAACTACTCAGTTCCAGTGCTCAGTTATTAGATATAAGAATATCACGATTGGATAAGTATTTTATGTAACATTAACATTAATGTATATTTAACATTTTATACATGAATTGTCTCCAAAATGTTTTGATACAGTTGATTATATATGTAGCATTTAATTATTTATTTTCAATTTCATTTATTTTTTTTAAATAAAAAAATATGGCCATAATCTATAAGCTAAAGAATCACCTATGTAGAATGTACTTATGTGATTTATAATTTATTTTACTTTTGCCACTAACCTTAAGGATATAAAAAGTTATCCAAAATTGTCTTCTCTTCTTTCAGATTTTTAATTGTTTGGCATAAATTTTGAACCCTCTTTGTTAGCCAAGCATTCTTATTATGTAACATTTTTATTTTATATTTGTATTTGTTTACAGTTTGTTGAGATACATCCCAATATTGTTTGAACTTTTTTGGAGTATTCAAATCATCAGCTTTAAAATCACCAAATAATATTTTTCTTTCCCTGTAGAACACATTCGTAAAAAATTATTTTAAATAATAACAATTATTAATCTAATAATGAGTATAATAACTAAATAATTAAAAATAAATAATAATATTAATTACATGGCGTTATTGGTGGCATTCATCATACTTTTTGGATTTACTGGTACTTGAAAATCCAAACATTGTATAGCTTTTAAAACATCAGTGTTTGATGGTCCAGAAATATTGGAAATATCATTCATCTCTGTTTGTGTAACTTCCATAACTTCATCGATAGATGGAATAGGAATATTAGAACCACCATCAAGTTCACCTAGGTAAATTATAATAAGTTGAAAGATTTAATAATATACATTTATAAGTATATAGCTAACATAATGGAATATAATGTGTAATAAGTAATAGCACAATAACTTACTATCATTAAAAACATACACACATTCTTCGACGTCAAACAACGAGGGTACTGCATTTTTATGAAGTGAAAATGTTACAGACCTAGCGTTCTTAATGAAATCAGTTTCAGAAAAATGTTTACTACATACTAAACTGTTGTTACTAATTTTAAAATTAGGATAATATGTCTTAATTCGATGTAGCCATATATGTCGGAGTTTTTCTGATGCTGCAAACCTATAATAAATACCAAAATCATTAATAAAAATACAATTGAAGCATATTAAATATAAAAGGTATAATGTATGGTATTGATTACTTATGTAGTTTAACATTGTATTTTTTGGATGTAACACCTTTACAAAGTGGAATTGAGCACATCCTAACCATTTTTATCAAGTAAGAAAAAAAAACTGTTCAAAAATGGTAATAAAGAAAAAATAAATAACACTATTATAGGTTGAATTTATAATTCAAAATGCCAACTGTATAGTGAATTTTACTTTAAAAAAAAAAAAACACGTCAATAGTAGACGGTTACTAGACACTAGAAAGTAAAAAACAATTTATTTTTTATTTTCACAATAAGCCATAGACAAAATGTTGACGGGGTAACAAACCACGAATTAAGATATAAGATATATTAAGTATATCTTAATTCGTGTAACAAACCCAAGACCGGGTTACAAACACTATATGAACAACTCGGTTGTAGTGTGGTTGTAGGTAATAGATATCCCAGTGATAAAAGATAAGCACAGTGCACACAGCAGTACCGCACACGAGTTTAGTATTAACACTAAATATTTAGTATTCACTAGACAGGCTTTCAACTCTCAATATTATTCTCAGTAATTGTTTCAACTCCAAGTCATAAAACCTGTAGTTTTTAAATTAACATATAAGAATAAATCATATCACCATGTCGAGCAGTCGTTTTACACCAAGAGGTTTTCCTAGAGTTCCGCTTCAAAATGGTATTGGACGTTATATCTGTCAACTGAAAAGAGTCACATTAAGATTTTGTAAGAGCAGTGGATCTAGTCGTGGAATCCGTGATTTCATCGAAACAGATCTAATAAGTTTTGCACAAGATCACCCAGGTACAGCTTTGTACTTGAAGCCTCGTCGTCACAAGTCGCCTTCCTTTGTTGCCGAATATTTGAATGGCGAACGCGAAGTAATTAGTTGTCACAATTTCACTGCACAACAAATGGTCAAGTGGTTAAATTTATACACCACCCGATCTGGTATACCGCTTATGAGGTATGTAAAAATGTGGCATACAGAATGTCCTTCTATTCAAGGAGTCTGGAGTCCTTTTACAAACAAGGATCCTGCATTAAACATTACACAGTTTCCATCTGAGATGTTATCAAGACCTGTATGGGAAGAAAAATCAGCAACAGAAGAGTTATTAGAAATGATAAATAAACAAAAAATCAAAGATGAAAATGATGACGATACACAGAAGGTTCAAGCAGCTCATGTGTAAATGAAAAGTTTTCAAAGAATCGTTAGTTACATGATTTAATTAAAATTTCTTACAATAAAATACTATTCTCTGTTTTATATGATGTTTTTTTTTTTTGTAGTATTTGTACAAATAAGTTTATTTTTAATAATTAATATTTGTATTACCTAAGTTAAATCAATAAAATATACCTAGCTATAATAATTATTAGTTTAAACATTTTGTTCCATTTTATAAAACTTAATACCTATTAACTAAGACCTTAGGTAGAAACATGAAGTCACCAGTCGCCCAACATTCTTACCGCTATGTAATTAATTTATGGAAGAAAAAAGTACTAAAATGAAAAATTTAAAGAAAACTTAAAAAATATATAATGATAAAAATAATGTAAAATTTACATTATATATTTAATATATATTTTTTTTCAACATTAAATAAATTAGGTGAGAATAATATTTTTAGAAAAATTAAAACTTTTCAAAGTAAAGAATGGTTTATGATAAAAGGATCATTGTAATTTGAATATTAATTCCGGCAGACTGTTCCGGCGGGATACTGCTATACTGAGAACTTTCTTGGTAGGCCGCTGCTCAAAAATAATTTATTATTATTATAATTAAGGATATTATATTTGTAATAAAATCGGTAAGTATAAATATTTTGTATTTTCATATCATAATTCATAAGGTGTGAGTATGAAAAATTGTTCATATTAAGTGTTGAAGATTTTAGATTTCGATTCGACTGATTGACCAACCCCTCATTATAAATGCATCATCAGAAATTATTACTTATAACTATTAACTAGTCGTGTATATTTAAATTTAAATACATTATTTTTTTTTGAATTTTCTAAAATATAGCTTTTCAAACAAAAAAATTGTTTCATATATCAATGAATTGAAAACTGACATTTTTATTTAGCATTTTTTTTTAAAGCTTTATTGATTCTGAGAGCTTTTTGGCATTTTTATGATATTGTATATTTTTATGCCATTTATGGTTTAAAGACATTTTTTGTGTTTACACGATAAGTAGACGAAATAATGTTTCTATTTTCAACTTAAATATCTTGTTCAATAGGAAAGTGAATCTAGTTGATGCATTGAGTTGGTCAAAATTTAAAATTCCCATTTGTTTTTAAAAGCACCGGGAAAAAACAAAAATGGACGGAAAGTTCCTATAATATTGATTTATCTAGGTTTACCTCAATTCTCCAATTAGATGACCAGAGATAACACATCAATTAAGTTTAAAAGTGTTCGTAGAAAATTGATTGCATCTACAGGGTCATCATTTCCAGCTGAAAGATCTGCATTGGTACCCATAATAGTTTTTGCGATTTTATGAATGTCGGCCGTATAAACATTGAAAGGTCGCTTACCTTGGAGAACTCCAGCTTCAAGTTGGTAGTAGCATTTGAAATTTGAAATATTTTTTTTTTTTGTATATATCGATAAAAAATTAATTTATAAATTTATAAATAATTATTCAATTTTTATAGCTAAATACATTATCAATTTAGAACGAGGTTTCTACAAGTAGTTTATAGTGTTACCAAAAAATATATAGACACGGTTTTAATTTCAAATTTCAAATTCATAATAGGTAGTTTTGTGAAATAGCGATGATTCAGTAGTATGCGAATATATATTTTATATTATAAATTATAATACATAGGTAGGTATTATAGATTAAAAAATGTATTATTAAACAATGTGATTAATGTGTTCAATATCAATTATTATACTGTGTATAGTGGTGTATAATATTATATCCCCCGCCTGACGTTTATTAAAAAAATTATATATCCCAGAACAAATCATAACTACCTACGTCGCTGCTACAAGTATTATACTGTTTAACCAACTATTTTCAAGGTAGGCATATACCTAAACTTTTGAGACATACCTACCTATATGGCTATATATGTATATTATAGTTATTTCGATACTAGTAAGTGTAAAAATGACTATTTATTTTATTTTATCTAAGCCATCCAAAAGAATTTAAATAGATAACTACCTACGTTATAAAAATAATGTAATATGTACATAAGAAAACTTAAAAAAGCAATAATTGATGTGTTCGATCGCCGTTTTTTTTAGTATCCTGGCTAGGTATATTATTTGTTTATTAACGAATGTTTGACTGTGAAACTCAATCAACATTAATTTATAAATCGCAAATATTTTGTTCGTGTATGGCTGTTTATTACACATGCCACTATAGTATATTTTACTGGATTAGAAAACTATTTATTACTGATTCAATTTGTTTCACTAAGTTAAAGTTATTTCAATTTACACGATGGCTACAAACGGAAAGTATCAAAACATAAGTAAGTGTAGATAATTTAAAATCTAACGCATGGGTTAGATTCTATGCAGGGGCCTAATTAGAGGGGGGGGGGGTTATTAGGGGGATAAACCCCCCAAAATTTTTTTTATCGTTAACATTTCAATCAAAATATTGATAATGACCATTCATGTTTGCTAAAAACGTATATCCCCCCCCCCCCAAACCAAATTCCTAATTACGCCACTGATTCTATAACGGTTTGGCAAACTTAACTAAGTAGTAGGTAAGTACTGATATACTATATTTGAAAATATAGAGTCTATATTTTCAAACACGTTTGTCGTTTAATGAATTGGATTATTTATTTTAGCAAATAATAACTATATAACTATATAAGTACTAATAGGATTTTTCTATAATATACTTACTCATACATTATATTTTAGTTATAATTGGTAGTTATAAGGACAACGGTTCCAAACCTTTTTATATCTGCGTACTACTTACACATTTTTGCTTATCAACAAATAAAACGACATTATTTTACATATATTAAGTTACTTTATAATTTATTTTATTAATTATAATGAATATAAATGAATAATTTAATAATTTAATAATTTAATGAGACGGTTGTTGTTGTATTAATCGATTCAGGGCATAAATATTGAGGCCCGTGTTGGTAACTTTAGGTCTTAAATTGTCTTCTATGTTAATTTTGTTTCTATATTTCATTATTAATAACATTAAATGTACGAAAAAAAATTGTAAGAATGAATACAATTTAAACTTAATAACTTTTAGTTTGCGATCTTGCTTTTTTTTTAACATTTTGAATTTTCTCAAAAAACGATTATTTTTAAAGTTTAAAACTATTCATGTATAATTTATAGGATCCGTAATATATATTTTGACTCCAAATAATGCCATTGTTAAAAAAACTTGTTGTATTTACTATAAAGTATAAACTTATATTTATCCGCATCATCATGATATTATATATTATTATAGGTGTGTACACTATATTTGGTAGTTAAAGTAGGAAAAATGTTGAAAGGGGACTACTATAGAGTATAGCCACCAAAAATTTAGGAGCGTTCCCGAGTTCTTACTCAACATCTAACCAAACTGTTTTAAGAATCAGTCTAGGGTCCAAGCCTCCATTATTTTTTTCTTTCACATTTTCACATAACTATATTTGGTTATAAAAAGTTTATATTAACAGGATGTAAAAACGATCCAACTAAAGAAATATGATCTAATCTACAAACCCATATTATGCCTGCTCAGTAAAAATAAATTGTAAATCATAGACTGAAGTGTTAAAAAAAATGTATTTAAAATTTAAAATTATTTTAGTTTTATATATTTCATTAATAAAACAAATCAAAAATAATTTATATAGAATATCACGTTAATAATAATTTCTCGTTAAGCGTCCCCTCGGTTTTTGGAGACTTAAATAGAGGACGCGTAATCTTGCCTCTGCCTCCCCCCCCCCTTTTAACTAGTTTAACTACTGCCTATATTATAATATATTATTATGTGTATTTTAAATATAATAGGTATAATAGTTAGAAACTGTCATACTGTATTATATATATATATATATATACCTATTTCGATATTTCGTATTCATTTTTTAGGTATTCAACCGACGAAACTTGCACGGACTCCTAAAACAAAATATGAGGTACATATTAATATTTATTAAACTATTAACTATATTTTGTTACCTATATAATATATATCATATTATATTATTATAATATTTATTTAAATATGTTACGACAATACACGCGTAGTGACACGCCAAATCTATCCTAACTTCAGGAAAAAGTTTCATGACGTCCTTATTCTTAACGTTTGATTACATTTGAAAATAAATAATATCCTGTTTATTATAGTTGCCCAGAGAAAACTTAACCGAAGCTGATCTAGTCAAAAAATCGACTTCCGACAGAACTAAACGCCGTGTGGCCCACGAGGCGTGGTATCCCCTGCCTGTAGTCACTAAGCCTGTAATAACAGAAAAGACTCAGCAGAAACCAAAAAAAAAGCTGGTGATAAAGAAGGATGGAGTATGTACCTATAACCTATATATTATTATAATATTATAAATATAAAGTACCAATGTAAATCATACGGTTCATTACGTATGTTTTATTTATTTTTTAATACACATAAAATAATAGTAATACAGGACTAGAACTCCCAGAACCTTATCGATTGTTAAATAGCTATATTAACTGTCCTATAACTTCTTAACCCGTAATGACATAAGCGAAATTCCAATTTTGACTTAAGGAGGCTGAATATATTAAAGGCAAGCAGACCCTTACAAAATAGCATTTTGAAATTGTATATGTCCAAGATTTGGGGGGGGGGGGGGCTATGGCTAAGTTTGACTAAGCCCGCCACGCCCCCTCAATTTGCGCCTATGCTATCATTCAAAGTTTCCTCAGCTCACACTCGATTATAACTAACCTATTTTATTTAAAATCTCAAACTATACCTACTTAGTATGCCACTAACGCACCACTATCATGATATTTTAGTAAACAATTTAAAAAAACATCGATCTGTTTTGTTCTATTTCCTTTAACTCATTCAAAAATCATGTTTCCGCTAATCTATCTACGCCTATAAATTGATATATCTATATTATAATATTAATTATTTTTATTGTTTATTAATATTTTCAAATGTTAGGCGCCTAATTCATGTAATTGGGTCCAAACCCTTATAATATTTCAGTGTATAAATAATTATACACCTATTTTATAATACATTAAATGACCAGATTAAGAATATAATATTATAGGTATTAATATTATTATTACGTAAGTAGGTATCTTATGTTAAGTGTAAACAGAACAATATTATTGTACTTTGCACTTGCTAAATTGATTTTTTTTAAATATAATATTAAACAAATACAATTATCGCTCGGTTCAGAATCTAATACAGATTCAGCTATCAAAAAATTCGAAATATTAGTGACGAGTTCTATTGCAATTGTAATTATTTAAAGGAGATTTCAATTGAGTTAGGTATTACGACAAATTCGAGACAACGACGTTCGATATTTAATAAAAATATGATGTTATGAAATAATCTGAATATTTTGCTGTTTACTTAGGTAGGTACCGATCACGAATTAAGATATTATCACAGAATATGATATTATATAGGGTACCGAACGAACGTGTGATAAGTGAAGCCCGAACGGCCGAACCTTCTTGATAACTATCGCTTTATAGTTTATAGGATTGTTCTGTGTTGCCCGGAAGAATAATGAACTATTGTCATTTAGTTCCTATTATTCTTCCGGTTAACACAGAACAATCCTATAAAGCGCCAGTTGTCATGCCAAACAGTGAGAAGCGGGCGGACTCAGAAAACATTGGTAAAACTTTTACGTTCCGTATCCTGTATATTATCTTAATTCGTGGTACCGATGTATCTCAACACTCATTCCTCAATATGAGATTCAATATTTTGCTCTCTAAACTTCTAGGGAAATAACCGGGAGCTTTTTTGAATATAAAAGAGCTCTTTTTCCCAACGGTCAGCTTAGATTAAACCGAGACACTGTCTCACTCACTGTGCCTATTAATAGCTATAGTATAATATGTACCTAATACATAAACCTATACACTATATTTAATTTTATTCGGTATTTTTTTAGTTGATATATTCTTATATATACGAATACTCTGCTCTGGCCTTTAGAGCCTTTAGCCTTTATACGTGTATAGGTGGTCTATATTTCTATAATATCGTATACGATAATACGGTGACATTAATTACCATAATAATTAATATTTAGCTCAATGTGTATTAGATATGTATATTATTTATAAAAATGATATGCGAGAAGTGACCGATGAATAATAATAAACTAGGTATATGGTATAATATCTATAAAGTTTTCTATAAAAAATAATTATTCATTTTTAGACTGTCATCTGGCGTGTAAAAAAAATAACCAAGGCAGTTGTTTTGGATTCTGCAAGGGCTCGACGTAGCCAATCTTCAAGTTCTGGTATAGAAGGTAGTAGTAACACGTGTTTAATTAAATGTGATAACAATTGGAGAAACCGGGGAAGTCTTAAGTCTCTCTGATGTAAAGGTAGTAGGTTTGAGTGTATCTATATATAAGAACTTACCTCGACAGTCGTCATTGAGTAGATCACTGTAACACTGCAGCAATGGACGTGTAAATGTGTTAAATTTAAATTCATTGGTAAATAATATAGATATTGTTAAAACCTGCAGAAGGACTGTTTTTAAGTGGAGACATTCTGTCAGCATCTATTTCTAAGGATATTTTATTAATTATTTATTTATTTTTCCATTGCTGTATTACTAATATAGCGGTGTCGCAAATCTTTTTTTACGGGGGGTCAAACATAGAAACTTAATTTACCGGGCAAAAATGTCTATATTTACTGCTTTAAGTAGGTAAGTAAGTCATACAGTTTTATTATATAAGTATACCAGCTACAAGGATACACCATTTATACAAACATAGCCACATAGATATTCCTACGACCTATTAGCACCAAATTATTGGAGGGGAGAGGACAAAAAGGGCCCCCCCTGCTCCAGGGATTTTGTGCCACTGTATGGTAAGTAGATACCTAGGTGAAACCATGACAAAGTAAATTTTGTCATGAGTAGAACCAATTTTTTCCTAAACTAAATCACATATAGCATACAGTAGAAAGGTTTTAATTTATCAAAACTGTAATAGTATAATAAGTTATGTTGCAATCAATAATAGTCAATAGATACACAATATTTACATAATATTATATCGTATACATTTAGGTAGGTATATAATTTATATTGATTTAATGATAATTATACTGTAAATAAAATATATATCTTGACACAACTTTGTAGTTTGTATAATTTTAAAATACTTTGTTCATTTGTAATTTCTATTTTCTATAGGAGTTGACGACAGGGTTAAGGCTGACAAGAGAAAGACAGGAGACTTAGATTGTGACGAAGTTATAAAAAGAAGCAAAAAAAATTAATGTTGACACGTCAAAAAAATAAAGACGTAAAACCAGAAAAAAATCATGCTCACAAAAGGTGAACAAATTTTTTGCCGAAATTCGCTTTTTGCACACCTTGTTCGCTCATTCTCCTCCGTAAAAACAATTTTCACATTGCACTTGTGTGATGATAAAAAGTGAAATTCCAAATTGTACTATTGCATTTACATGAAATTATGCAAATTATTACTTGTTGAGTATTGGCGTTAAAAAATATTTAGAATTTAATTTTGATATCGAAAATTGATTTTTGCGGTCAACAGAATGATGAAATTAATTTATCAAATTATTTCCTTTTTTTAAATTCACAACTCTACTTGGATCTAATGAATAATTTATATTTAGATAGGCAGCTTTATTTATATTTATTATCTTTAGTAAGTTAAGGTACCTACCCATTTAATCAACTTTTAAGAACATAAACAAAGTTTGTCATCATTGAACATATCTTACTAAAATTTAAAAAAAAAACTACACAATGGTGGTTCACTTTTGATTTAATCTTTAATAATATAGGTAACTTAAAGTAGTAAGTGTGCTATAACACTTGTGAGTAAGTTTGTGGTTTTCAAAGGTTTTTAAAATACTTTGTTCATTCATGATTTCTATTTTCTAGGAGGCGACGACGGGGTTCAGGCCGACAAGAAAAAGTTAGGAGACATAGATTGTGTCAAAGTGACAAAAAGAAGCAAAAAAAAGGCAATGTTGACAAGTCGAAAAATAAAGACATAAGACGAGAAAAAAAATCACGCCAAGGTTGTAAGGTATACAAAAATGTGTTACCGAGTTATTCAGTTTTCATTTTATTCAGTAATTTTGTAATTAATATATTCCTATACATATACTCTGATCTGGCCTTTATATAGAGTTAAAAGTTTATAGGTACGTTTCTATAATATCGTATAAGATAATGCAGTGACATCAATTGGAATAATATTTAATATTTCGGTTATTGTATATAAGATATGTATATCTATCTATATAAAAACGAATATTTGTCTGTATGTCACTGAACTCCCTAAACGGCTGTACCAATTTTGACGAAACTGTTTGTGTATGTTTGAGTGGTTCCCTGGATGGTTTGGATTCATAATTGGACCTGGCAAGTCCAACCCAAAGAGGTGCTCAAACAGATATTTTGAGATTTATGATGGAAATTTTCGTTTATAAATGGTTGCTATTGGTTATAGGAGAAATAATTAGTAGACATAATTAGTAGAAATTAGTATTTTTTTTTTGTATATAGGTAAATGTTGCCATTATACTTACTCAGGCTGCAGATGAGGTAAAAGCATCCATTATAAATTGTAACGTTTATGGTTTCAAATAAAAAATTATACCATAAAACAAATATGAGAATTAAATGTATATATTCTGTATAGCTATATATAGGTACTCAAAAACTACTTAACCGATTTTGTGTGAAAATTTCAAATTGTTGTTGGAGATATCAGGAAAATTTAAAGAGAATTATTTGAACCACGTTTGATTTATACCAAGTGCTGTATCCAATACACCACAAATTAATTATCCGTCTTGGAAAATATAAAGGAAAAACGACAAAAAAACTCTTATTTGGCTTATTGCCGATTTCGGGCACGGCAAAAAATTTGAATAAATCGTAATTTACTTGTGCAATATTGCTCAGCTAAGAACGTCAGCCTCGTGCAAACACAATATACACCGTTATACGAGCGAAGGGGAAACTTCCGCAAAGTTCTCATAAACTCTTACGTATTAGCCCTTCAGGACTCGAGTGCACCTTCACCGGGGCGGAGAGTTCACTACACCGTATCCGCGACTGTCGACAAAGTTCGAATATAATATTAATAATATAATCTATTATATAGGATGAGGCGCATAATAGTAGTAAGAACGAATTGATCCAGAAATTTAAAAATATTGTTCCGCTTGTAAAAATTCTAAGGAATAGTAGGTATATATTATTATTATTATTATAATATTTTAAAACCAATTAAATACAAATTTAAAAAAATCTGTCTGATACGTGTATAATATTATAATAATATGTCAACACTGTGAACACACTATCTGTTTGAGCACTGCATATGCATTTAAAATATAAATTTTAATTATGCTGCAGAGAAGCATAATAACAAATTTTCATTAACTAGTATTTGTAACGAAGGTTAAACTGCAGTGTTTTGGCACTATCGCCATAATATATGACTAATGAATAGAGACCGGATCTTTAGGTTTTTACATATTTTTGTTGGCTTTATGCAGCTTTACGAGGATGAAAAATGTGGACGATTTATCCATCATAGAGTTCGTAGGAAAAAATTTATTTTGCATATTTTAGTATATTTTGGACATTATATAGAATATTTACTATTTAGCCTATCTGTCATATTTTAGAATATATTCAACTATTGTTCATAAAAAGCATATTTTATTAATTTTTCGAGTTGTGATTTTTCTAAGAAAAAAAAATTTAATTTAAGAATGTTAAAAATGAAAAATCATTGAATTACTCTCAGTAATCTGAATATATTAATTACAAAATTACTGAATAAAATGAAAACTGAATAATTTGGTAACATATTTTTGCATACTTTTACGTGGGCGTGATTTTTTTCTTGTTATACGTCTTTATTTTTCGACTTGTCAACATTGCCTTTTTTTTACTTCTTTTTTGTCACTTCGACACAATCTATGTCTCCTGATTTTTGCTTGTCGGCCTTAAAATTTGATTTAGGTGTAATAATATATCTAAAATATTTTTAAAATATTTATGCCATTTTCACTACCAACAGCCATATTTTATTATAAGTACGTATATTATGTAAAATATTATAATATTATGTTCTTTTGGATTTAGCCTAATGTGGACACAAAAAGAAATTTGTTCACCCAAAGGTATCAAATGTATACAAACCGTAAAATCAGGCATTAACCGTCTGACATATTGTCTCATCAGTCATAACTCCTAAGTTTCAGTGGAATATTATATAAATACTTATTTGTACAAATAAAGTGTAAATTGTTAACTAGTTTAATTTGTTTAATTTATTATTTTGAAAAAACACAATTCCTACAGGTAAATGAAGTGGCGCATTTAGGATTTTGCTACGCTGGGTACACATTTTTTTTTTAATGCCCTCTTTTCCCCACCGGTTTTTTTTTAGTGGCAATTTTTCTCATCTTTAGAAAAACTTACAACACACGTGCTATGGTAATAGAGTATCATGCAGTATAAAAATCTATCGAGTGCCCGTGATAACAAAACAATCAAAGTACACTGTATTTATTTATTTTTATCTATTTATAAAATAGTAAACATATTAAATATTAATATCTCTTGAAAAATACATGAATAAAAGTCGCATAATAGTAGACGGCCTTCTTGCATCCAAATCATGGTTAAAATCAATACAAATAATTGTAAAAAAACAACCAAATCGTCCAATGATAATAATTTATAATTTATAATTTAAAATAATATAATTTATCTATTGTTACTTTTTAGTAGTCACACAAAACAATCAAAATCAATTTTGTCAAAAACTTGTATCTTCCGTAAAATTTCCGTTTTTTATCATTTTTTTTTTGTTTTTCCTTGTCCTTGTCGCTTTTGAAAACTATTGGAAATTTGCTATTTTTGTATTTTTTAAAGTACTTAGCTACCATCTAGATTCACTTTCCTCCTAAAAAAAGATACTGAAATTAAAAATCAAAACATTAATTCAATTCAACTATTTATCATGTATTTCAGACACATATACACACACACACACACACACACACACACACATACAAACATCACACATTATTGTAAAATCCTTGCCTTCTATAGCTCCGCTCATAATCTAATATTAATTATTATGTATGAAATACAATAGTAATAATATTATTGGCATCAGTATAATTATTATTTATGTTGCACGATGGCACGATGATCGTAATAAATTCTAATGGAAAACGAGAAAAAATCCTCGTTGGCTTATAGTATAACGGTGCTATATTATACGGTATAGACACCTGAGTGCAGCTGAGATAAACTGTCGTCGAACTCGTCCCGGGGTGCCTAATTTTTATTAGCGAGTGGCGTTAAGGTTTTCTGGAGCTAAATGAGCGTGTTGCACATGGCACGACGATCGTGAAAAATTTGAAGGGAAACTTACAAAAAAAACTCTCATTTGGCTTATTGCCGATTTCGGGCGCGGCAAAAAGTTTGAATAAATCGTAATTTATACTACTGCTCAGAGTCAACACACTGTGAGAGCCGGAAGATGCCATTTCAGCGAGCTTTGTAATCCGAAAGAACGACAGCCTCGTGCAAACACAATATACACAGTTATACGAGCCAAGGGGAAAACTTCCGCAAAGTTCTCATATTATACTCTTACGTATTAGCCTTTCAGGACTCGAGGGTACCTTCGCCGGGGCTGAGAGTTCACTGCAACGTACCCGCGACTTGGTACAGACTTATAGATACGACTTATAGATGGTAGATTTATACGGATCACATGATATTATACATATACTGCCTATATATAATCCGTGATCCGTGTAGATCTGCTATCTACATGCTTGCATACCTATAATAGGTATTTCAATGTTTTGCATCTATTCCATAACCGTGGTAGGTGTAATAATAATATGTATATTATCACGTACAGGTCTTCTCAGAGTTCACGGGAACCGGGTCTTGTACTTTTGTATTGTGTCCCTCGCTCTGTCGTGTTTACCCACGAATGACTGCTACACTATAATAAAAGCAATGTAATAATATTATAATATAATGCTTGTTGTGTGACTTGAAATCGATTACCAGCAAGGATACTGCACGTGTGACCCGGAGGCTGTCGTTGCGACGGAACGCGTGATCAATCGAGTGTCGGGGGTGTGTAACGACTATAACGGATGAAGATAATAATAATGTTATATTATGTAGCAAGGCCACCAGTTGACTCTACACGACTTACACTCTAAACGAGTATACACAAATACTTATTATGTTGTACACTAACACTCATCCACGACCTACACGCGTTTCAGACCTCGTGCCTATGTATTATTATAACGCGTATAACATAATATTATGCTACATTATCTGGAATTGAATTTGACAATTCTACACCGAAATCACATGTAAATGTTATGTAATATTTATAAGATAGGTACACAGTACACACATACTTATATGGTATAGGTACCTATGCTCAAATAGCTCTCGTCCACTCTTGCAGGACTCTAATAATCAAAGTTTATTATTTTATCGTTGGTTCGGCTCGAATATAGTCCAACAATTTAATTAACAGTTTAATTTTTAAATTTTTTTTCTGTGTTCTTTGTAAAATTAATTCAGAATTTAGGCTGCATTAACCAACATCTGAAGCTGAAGCGTGCTGACTGCCGACTTAGTTTGTCGGTTACTGATTTTACCTATTTTACTATTTATTCATCTATAATCGATATCGATTATTATATTGTGCCGATGAGTTGGAAAAATCATATTATTATTGTTGATCCACGGGGGCTAAGATTCTTGTAAGTCTAATTATATGTACCTATTTTTGAACTATTGATTACTATGTAGACTATAATATTGATTTACTGTAGGTAAGTAGTATGAGAATAACAAGAAAAAGAATACCATATATTACCATTGTTGCAATTTTCAGTAGATTAAAAGAGTACATACAAACGCCAGTGGCCTACCTAAATAGGTAATTGACAAATAACAATATTGCACCCACGTTAGTTATCAGTATAATAATTACTAATTAGCACGAGAATTTCGAACAGTAATTTTGATTAAACAGCTTACACGGTTACACCCACTGCACTAAATTGGTGTATAGTCCAATTCAATCATGTTAAAGATAGTAGTTTAGATTGTTAAAATAATATAATGGTATGTTAAATATTTAAATTTTTTGTAGAATTGACATGTTATTAAAGAAATAAGAACGATAAAATAAAATATGTGAAATTATGTTTATCAAATATTGATTCGAAGTAAACTATGAACTGAAAAGTAAAAATAATAATAATAATAAATTAATAACAATGACTTAAAACATTTATAACAAAAAGTTCTTATTTTTAGTGCAGTTTTAAATTTTTAATGGAGTACCTATTCGGTATTTTCTAGTGCAATATTGCAATCAAATTTACTTGTTTTTTACTGAAATATCATTCACATCCTATAATTATTATATTAGCATATCCGTGCAGTCAGACGTGTAATACTTAACGTAGGTACACCGAACACATAAGTATTAAAGTAATTTTATCTTGTGTCTTGGGAACTTGATAAGTATAATCTGTCCACAATAAGAGTTGACTCTAAATCCACACACTTGTGATAAAATATAGGACATAACTATCCACACACATCTAATAGGTTGGACTGCACACTTTTAAAATTGTTGTATTGAAAACCCTACACTTTATAATTATATATAATATAATTTATATCCACACATGGCCCCATCCCCTAGACTTCTCAAGGAAAATGGAAACCTCAATCAACAGAATTCGTATAGGACACACATCGATAACCCATCAGTATCTGATGAAGAAGGAAAACCCAACCCTATGCGCCAGCTGCGATATACCTGTCACAATTAAACACATCATAACTGAATGCCTTTCATTTGAAATAGATAGACGTGAAGCAGGCATCTCTAACATTCTGTCAGAAACCCTCCACTCAGACAACATAAGACGCATGCATGATAACCTTTATTACTAAGTCCAACCTTATCAATAGTATTTAATATGTAACTTTTATAACATGTAAATAATTTAGAGTTAAACTCTTTTTCGCCAATGGCCATAGTTGCCGAGACCTAATTCAATTAAATAAAATATAATTTATAATTTATTACCTATTTGTTATTTATTAAAAATATATATAAATATTAACAGTTTATTGTTCAAAAATGTAAACGTTTTTAAAGTTTTTTTTTAAAATCTTCCTGACATTTCCACTATATTATGCATATATTGTCTGTACTTAAAATAATTAAGTATTAAATACTACTTCACCCTTCAATTCTATTAATAATTTTATTATAATTTAAAATATTTAAATGATAACGCTATAAATCACATACGTTTTACTCACTATATATAGGTATATCATAAAACTATGGATAAGACTGACTAATGGCGAGTGGTGACTAAAGTCTTAAACGTGTTAAAATGATAATTATTTATTATCTTACAGTCTTATCTATCCTATTTGGAACTAAAAATCGGCGCATCCGAGTTGGGTCCCAAGTACTAGGTGCTAATCTCAGGTACTATACTATAGTTGGGTCCGGAATTATTTTAAGTACTACACCAGTTAGGTCCTGGACTTTTTCAGGTACTCCACTAGTTGGGTCTCTAATATTTTTTGGTGAGTACTACACTAACATTTTAACAGACTCAGAAGTCTATTCAAACCAAAGGTATGTTTAAAAATATTTTTTTAGTTTTTTTAGTTTTTTATTACAAATCTAAATTAATTGAAATTTACAAATTATGACATATATAATACAAATATGGGTACCTACAATGTCAAAAATTAATGTCATATATATTTTTACCAACACAAAAGTAATTTTTTTAAGCAACATATTTTGTTTTTATTCGGATAATATAATAGGTAACCTACCTATACTCTGTTCGCCGAGAGAACACGCCGGTTCTGCGCATGCAGATTGACAGCTGCTCGCTCGCCGAGGCTCTATTTACCCCACCAAGATGCCTTCTTTAAGCTAACTCAACTAGTATAGCAATTTTTAATTCGGGACCCAACTCGGATGCAGCCCTAAAAATAGCAAAATTTGGCATTAAAAATGTGTGCATTATTTTGGTATGATTCGCGCCACGAGAAAATACATACTACGGCTCGCGCATGCAAATGACTGCGCTCCGTCGTCTCGAGGCTAAATTTCCCCCACCACGCGGAAACTGGTCTATGGTATACACCTGCCGACGAAACCTGCGTGCTCCGATAGGTGGCGATCTTGCTGGTGAAGTAGTGGGAATGCGCGAAAAATACGTATTTTGGTCGACCGCCTTATGCATTCTCTCGTGGCGCGGACTATACAAAATGAACCGATAAAGTGTGCGGCTTTTGTCTACCGACCTTTGTGGGGACGAAATCATAAGTGTGCGGTTTTCGGATGCAATCAAAATAAGAAACACAGTTGACGGCGACCAGTTTTCGTCGCTGGCATTCGGGTTACACCCGTCAGGTAATCAACCCCACGAGTCACCAATCCTTCTATACCTGCCGAGGTAGTATTGTCTCTCGCCGCTGCACACAAGTCGGTCGCCGATTGTGTTTTTATTTTGATCAGACTTATCATCACTTAATGATATACCTATTATACAGTCTATGGTATATGTAGGTTATGTACACTTGAGAAAACAAATATCTACACCAAGATTAAGGATATATCTTTAAGATGACACCGACATTTGTTGTATCCGCCTTACGAGTGCGTACCATATAGAAAATTTTAAGCTCAGCACATTTAGCTCCGTTATTTTAAAAATTTCAGTGAATTGACCTTTTATAAAATGTAAAGTTAAAAAGGTATTATCTAAGCAAGGTCATAGGCTTTTTATTATATTTTAGTTTTAAAGCGAGCTTTGAGTATTTTAAGATGTTTAAACAATTTACAATTTTAAAATACTCATACATCGCTTTAAAATTAAAATATAATAAAAAAACCTATGACATTGTCTAGATAATAATCTTACCTTTAAATTTTATAAAAGGTCAATTCATTCTAATTTTTAAGACAAAGTAGCTAAATGTGATTTGCTGAGTGCAACATATCAAATGTTACGCTCTTGAAAACGGAGACAACAAATGTCGGTATACCGTCTCTTAATCGTGATCTACACTGATTAATAGTGATACACTGATAAATGATAATTTATGCATTATTTATTGCTAATTTAAAATTAAATAATTATTTATATTTTATATTTTCAGTTTTCAGCAACCTACGTGGACATTATATTTATATATATAGCGGCATCTAGTGGTCTGCTGCACGCATCCATTATCGTTAAACTCAGAATCAACGGTCGTTGAGTCTACAACGTGTCGGTTCCAGTCAAACGTGATGTATATATAGGAATTTTCTGTTCACATGTAATATGGACAAAGTAAAGAGGTGCACAAACCTAAACGGGAACGCTGGTTAGGAAAGTGACTCATAATCCGTTCCTCCAGACGTCCGCACCCACATAACGTTGAGCCACCTCTTGCCGACGTCCAGTAACATTTTTTACCTTCGATGTTCAGAACAAAAAATTTTATAAATGTCAATCTATTTGCTTGAAATTAACTGATACATTTTTTGGGTCAAAAGTCAAATTTTTTTCATAACATTTATTTTGAATATATTTAAAAGCTTGTGTATAAGTTTCAGAGTTTTTTATTCTTCAATAAACAAAAAACAAGAGGTACGTAAAAATTGTTCTTTAAGCCGCGAATGGTAAATAACTGAGTAAAATATTTTGGACAATATTCAAACGTTCCGTCGACAAAAATTGTATGTGATTCGCATAGAAAAATTAAATTTGTTTCACAAGAAAATATGATATTTGTTTCTTGGTCGTTAATTAACAAAAATTCTTCGCCATTTGAGGTAGATATGTCAGTGCTATCTATTGCAGAATGTAACTCATTTAATGACGAAAGATTAATTGCAGAAATGAAAGTTTTCGTGCTCGATATACCTATACATTGACGAATAGCTGATACATCGGCCGTAAAGGTCAAAACACTGTTATTTGATTGAATTTCATTCAAAATTATTTTTTGAGGTCTTTCACTGGTATCATTTACTGCTTTTCGCTTACAAGCAGTCGCCACTTTTTGCCTATCGATATTAGAACATAGCCCAATGCATATAGCATATTATGTAATCTACAGTACAAGTAATTAATACGTACCTAATTAGTTTTAAAATATTGAAGAAAAAGTAAAATTAAAATAAACACGTTTATTTAACATACCTGTTATATACTGATTAACTGATCTGACTGATACCTTGAAATATTTGTTTGGACCGATTTGTAAGAAAAATTAAATTTGAACTCATCAATCACAATCATTTTTTTTCCACGTATACTTGTTATGAATTCCATAATATAATATTCCTATGTATTCAATAATTAATATATACGTATATTATTCACGCTTCACTCGGACGCGGCTAAATGTTGTAATATTCGGTTGATACTCCTAATTTCGTCGTTGTCACCACAGTACTCACAGATCCGATCACAGAACTCCGATACCGATAGCACAGGCACTGTTGATATATCTATACGTGATATAGATTAAATCGATTTATATTTATTTATAATATTATGTAGGTATTTCTACGTTTAAAATCAATTATCTCTTTATGATATCTTAAATATTAAATGGTTTATCGATGTCGATATCACTACACATAGGCTAGGGGTTCTCAAACTCCAGCTCAATAATATAGGTGGAAATAGATTTGGCGGAAATTAAAATCGAACATTTTTCGTTTTGGCGGAAACAAAAATCGAGTTTTTTGGCAGGAAACAACTGACGCCCGCCAACGGGGCCCACTAAAAAATCTGCCAAATTAACAAACACACGTGTTTAATCCTACAGTACCCTCCCCCACAGTTAAAAGCCACCCAATGGTCTAAGGTGCCGCGGGTCAATTAATAAAAAAAAAATAATAATAACTATAAATTTGTTATAATATAATATATTATAACATTTGTTACGTTCCAATACATTGATAACGATTTTTGTCAGTCGGTTAAAATAGGTGCATTATAATATTATACAATTTAAGCAACAGTGTCGTATGCAGGGGTAAGGTTCTACGGTTCTAATCCTCCTTGAAATTTTTTCTTTCCACAAAAAAATCGCACCATAATCAATACACAAAGTAGATTAATTGTTGGTCATTTTTTTATATATTATGTTATACCTGTAACTAAACAGTAACGGTAACTATGGCCATTAGCTATTGTAGATAATTATGAACTGTGGTCGGTAAGATTCGCGTGGTAAGGTGTTGTTACAGCAGGTAAGCAAGCGCGTGTATGTGTGGCAATGTATTTACTACATACGAACACGGGTGGTCACCCATCCGAAAACTAGCAGCGGCGGGTGTTACTTATTCTCAGTCGCATTGCGCGACTGGTAGCAGCCAACGCTCCGCGCCAAGCCACTAAATTGGAATTGCAATAACATCGACAATCATAGTTTCAATTTTTTTTCGGCTGCTCAAAAACATTGACGCCCGCCATAATCGATTATTATACCACACGTTTGTTATGGACCGAAGAGGTTGCAAAGACGACCAAGACACCAAGTCGAATACTCTAGACTAAATTTGAGACTGTAACTCAAATAGTTTGTTTTGACGAATCATACAAATTTAACTGTTTGGAAAAAAATTATGTAAACGGACATGAATTCCCCCCCCCTCCATGGGTAGTGATTAGCCTTGGGTAAAACCCTAACCGAAATAAATAGGACTGCGTACGCCACTGCAGTATAGCCGCATAGTTATAGGTAGATACGTACCTAAGTACAGTTGTCACAAACACCAAGTCCGACGAGTAAAAATATATTATATTATTTTATTTATTAAGAATCAATCTCGTTTAACAATAATATTTTAATAATAGGAAGTGATAATGAACAATATACAGTCATAGGCAATAAGAATATTATAGTCACTGAACGATATAATATTATTAATATTATACCGACTCGATCAGTACGATCTGTACGGGTAGTAGGGAGGCGGCTGCTTGTAGGCGGATTTGTACAACGGGGCGTCCGGGTAAGCCGGTGGCTCGGCGGCGGCGGCATCGGCGGCGTGCTGGTAGACGGCGGCCGGTGCCGGACGGTAAGCGGCGGACAGGGATGGCTTGTAGGCCGGTTTGTAGGCCGGTCGGTAAGAAGGGACGGCGGTGGGTCGATAAGCGGGAACGTCGGCGGCCGGTCGGTAAGCGGGAGCGGCGGCCACGGGTCGGTAAGCGGGAGCGTCGGCGGCCGGGTGGCCCTCCTTGGACACGACCGCGTTGAAGCCGTTCTCCTCGTCGGCCGTGTAGTCCACCACGCGCCTGGTGCCGTCCGGTTCGACGACCGTGTACTGTCCCTTGACGTTGTTGCCGTCCCTCACTTCGGTCTGCGACTTGTAGTCGCCCGTGTACGCGTCGGACACGTCGTACGCGAAGTTGTATTTAGGCGGGGCGGCGGCGTGCTCGTCGGCCGCGGCCGCGCGCCCGTAGTAGCCGTTGTGACTGTAGTCGGGCGATGGCCGAGCGGCTGCTCCGTAACCGTACACAGACAAGGGGCTGCCGACGTCATCTGCAGCAGTGATGATATGGCGATGGCGACTACGACCAGTGACCGCAGCTGCTAAAAAAGAGCAAAGCGATAAGGATTTTTGCTACAGTTTCGGTTTCTTATTATTCAAAATACAAAATCGAGGTTACGGTTACGGAACCGGTAATTACTCGGTATATTAACCGCCGCGTTTTCCTTTTTAAGGCTCAGTAAATGAAAATGCATTATGTATTTATGTTATATATTGTATGAATACAACTGCGTCAGTAGTTTCTAGAGTCTCAAATTAACTCATTTATTATATTTATCTTAAACGATAATAATATAATATACTAATATACGATTCACGCCAAATATATTAATTGTCTATAATTATAATTGAAATAACTACTTCTCCCTTTCTGTGTGACTAGAACATAGGTCTGAGTAATAATTATTAATAATACATATTATATATTATGATACATAAATTTAATATATTATTGTGTTATAGCTTTTAGGTATCGTAGTGAAAACTGGAAACACAAAACTATATAGATGTCACGAGTGCTAGACGTATTACAATATTCCTAAATATATTATAATATTATTGGTTAATCTAGCAATGTGTGTCACACCGAATCGTGCACAAGACATTTGTACTTACTTGTGCAAAACAATAGTGACACGCACACAAAAATCGTGATTTTTCAGTAGAATGATTTTAACATTTAAAACTATTACATTTGTTATTTATAAATTATTCATTTTTGTAGATCAAAATATGTAAGAATGCATACCTATAAAAGTGTTAAATGTATTCTACATAAAAATATACATATTTTATTAAGATACTTTATGAATTCTATGAAAACTCAAAAATCACCTATTTGAGATGTGTCAAACTATTCTTATAATCTTATGTGTAGGCTAATTATAATAATGTGTTATTAGAGTGTTTTAGTACCTAGGTACATTGTTATATATTATGAAGAAAATTGAGTGTAACAGGCTGTTAATAACAGCTATTATCACTCGTTTGGTATAAATAAAATGTGAAAAATATAATTTTTAAATTAAAAATTCAGTCTGTTTTTACGTCCATGAGTAATGAAAAATCCAAAAAGGTATATTATTAAAACGAATTATGAGTTTTGAGTGACCATAAATCATAATATAATACTATGTTAGATTGTTCGCTATTAAAAGTTAGACAGATTTAATGTTGAATGCTGATGTGATATTGCGGCATAACGCATAAATGTGAACGAGCAGTTTTGAGCACCACAGAGAGACGTGTTTCGCCAATTTTGGCCACTAAAATTAACGCCTAGTATGACTAACCTAGTTTTGTTGTTAAGAATTAGTAATTCTAATAAAATCCGTGCAACTTAATAAAATTATAAATATATATATGACACAATAGATATTACTTTTGCGCGGTTACCCGACCACCACGACGTTTAATCAGCAATTTCTGCATACATTCAACGATAATCATACGTTTAATCAAGCCTGAACATAAACGAGTTTTTAAGTTCAAGTTAAGTCAAAACTTAAAATTTAAGTTAATTTTAACTTTTTAAAATGTAATTTTCATTAACTTAATTTTTAACTTTACTGATATTTATTGATATAAACTTAATAAATAACGGGTTACTTTTAATCAAATCTAAGTTACGTTAGTTTAGAAAAAATTGAAAATTAAATATATTTAATTGTTATTGCGATAATGGATATTGCATGAACATATACTTTTTATTATTTTATAAAATATTAGATACTGGCTATTTATATTATATTAAAAATTTAAAAAAATTAAAATAACTTAACTTAACTTAATAAGTTAATAATTGTAAGTTTCAACGTAACTTTTAACTTAACCTAGTTAAAAAAAAAATAAGAATAACTATTAAATTTAAACTTTTTTAAATGTTTTCTATAAACTCAACTTAACTCAATTAAAATTACCATTAACTTAAACAGGGTTGAGTTTAAGGGGATTGCAAACGGACAGTTTTTAAGGGGTTCAAAATAGACAATTTTCAAATTGTATACATATTGTGAGTCTTGCAAATGTGTGCGTAGTAAGTGATCATTAGTTTGTGTGACTGTGTGTAAATAAAATAGTGGAGCACTTCCCACGTGCACATACAAGTCACTACTACGGCGTTGCGCGAATGAACAGTGAACAATTTATGTTCATTTGTCCTCATTTTAATCAATGTTTTTATGTACTTTTTGTAAATCCTACCGATGGACCTGACAACGCGATAAGACTTCTGAAAACTAATTTGAATTTGTTAATATGTCTACTTGAGACCGATCGGGCCACATTTTAAGATATTTTATTTAGTTTTCGAATAATCAACATTTAAAATTTTGTAAATTTTAAATATTTAAACAAAATGTATAGGAGTTTAGGAACAACATTTTAAAAAAGTGGCCTGATAGATCTCACGTAGACATATTAACGAATTCAAATCAGTTTTCAGAAGTCTTGTCGCGTTATCAGGTCCATCGGTACGATTGACAAAATATTGGTACATTTTAATTGAAATAATTGGCCGTTTGCAATCCCACGCCTTAACTTTAATATATACACTACATTATACCTACGTATATGATCTAAGCGTTTAACATTATATACCTAGTTATTGCATACCTAAAAAATACAAGTACGTCATGATATATCACAGAAAGCGATAAAAAAAAAAGTAAATTTAAAAAAGTAAATATTTTCTGTGAACGCGCAAACACGTTTTCAGATATATCTATGGTTAATGTATTCAATAATATTGTTAGAACGAACGAATACTTTTGAGCTTATAATATATATTAATATCTAATTCAAATATTGCTAATAATAATAAATAAAAAAAAGAATACATTAAGGTGAAGTAGGTATAATATGTACATAGAGATTTCAACCGTGTTTTAAACTTACCGTGTAGGGTGACATTGTAGCAGTGTATCGGCGTATCTATACTGTATTATATTTAGCTATTTATGTGCAGGACTCTTCCGAACTGACAGCGGGCGAATGTCGGTTTGGAAGAACAACCGCGGTATTGCTGCGGTAGGTACACTATGTGTAGCAGTTGTAGAAAAGTGGTAATATAATAAATATTATTGACGAGCGTGCGTGAGTCGGGACACTGAAAGCGTACGGTCATCCGACGCGTATTTATATATATGAAAAAAATAACATGTACGGGAGGCCTACAACTGCCCGCGACTTTCGTGAGACGAAGGAAAGAGAGAAAGAGATACAAAAAAAAAAAACCGAAGGACTGCGCGCGAGCGTGTGATAGGTACCTATACTCGAGTCGTGGCCTCGGGCTTTATCCCGGCCCCGAGATAATATACTGTGTGTGTGTGTGTGTGTGTGTGTGTGTGTGTGTGTGTGTGTGTGTGTGTGTGTGTGTATGTGTGTGTGTGTGTGTGTGTGTGTGTATGTGTAATAATAATTGGATTCCGTGGTACGGTTGGCGCAGTTGACCGCCGCGCTTCAAACGAAACTTGAAGTCAAATAACGTCGCCGAGCGCACGTGAGAACGGCCCTCGTTATTATTGCCGAGTAGATAGTAATAATATAAACTCGTAATATTATAATGTAGATCGTCGCCGGTTTCGTAACGCCAGTCTGTACTACGCAGCTGCACCTCGGCCGATGCACTTTTCAGCTCCGTAATACAGAAACGCACACAGATACCTTCACATATTGTACAGGGCGATTCACCTGCAACAATCATACATTTTACGCACAACTATTTTTAATTTTTATATTGTATTATAATTATATTTATTACGATGTATTTTTTCACGCACGTGTGGGGAAACGCATTACAAAATATAACGATCTCATACTTGACGCGTAATAAGTATACTTACCCATTATGTTAATGTGTATGAAATTATGTATTATATATACGGTCAGTTTTTGTACGGAAGATACGAACTTACATTAAATTATGTATACCCCCGACAATTTAGCCTGGCTTATTATATATTAATTGTTATTTACAGCTATTATACGTATATATTACATTGTAAGAACCAATGATTTTATCTACCACGTATCAGTTAAGACAATATACCTATTGAGTTTTAGAAACCGTAGTCTGTTACAGCTGTGCCTCGAACGTGTATAATTATTGTCCTATATTACCTTCTATATATACATTTATAATATAATCAGGGAAAATGAAAACCGATCGAATGAATAAATAGACGAAGCAGGGGAAGGATTTCGAAGAAAATAGACACGTATAGTTGTCGCCAAGAGTTGCTGGGGTTTTAAAATTTCTTAGACGTTTTATCCCTACACATAATATGCACACTGGCCCAATTGGACTTAATCATTGCGGTGAACTAGCATAATATTACACATACACGATACAACGTACAACATCGTGCGCAATAAAATATAAAAATATAATGTACCTATATGTACAAAAAACAGGGTAATACACAGTTATTTGCTGTTTTTCTGTTGAAGTCAAAAGGACGACCAGAAAACACGGTAAATCGCATTTTATGTGTACCATTATACCTAAGCTATATCGTATATAAATATGTACGCGTATGGTTTGAATTCCCGTGAACTTTATACATAATATAATTATATACATGCTCGAAAGCCAACTGTAACCCCCTCCCCTACAAAATGCTAATGACCATAGTCGCCATAGTTCAATGAAAAAATATCCTCAAAAGTAGGTACAAAGCAGTACAGCACCTAATAATCTAATCTCGCAACTCATATTATTGAATCGAATGCGAACGTAATCGAAATAACACACATAATATGTAACGCCTTTCGCAAACTGCAGGACCGTTGGAATGACACTCGTCGTAAGAGAATCAAATATCTATACATAAATAATAATAATAATAAATAATGAGTAAAACTGTTTTCATATGTAACGTAATAATCGGTAGTATGTAGTAGGTTTTTGGTTTTTTTTTTAAATAATATAACCAGTCAAAAAATATTTTTAGAAACGAACATTAATTACGCAACAAAAAAACGTAGATAATAACAACACTGCAGCAACTGAAATCGTTATAATTTATCATTTTTATATAGTGCCACATATACAGGTGTCTATTTGTATAGGTACATATTATATTATATTATATGGGTTAGTGTTATGATGAATTATTATTTTATAGTTATACTATATCAACTATAATCACATTAACACTATTTTTTTCTAATCGTTTATCAAAAAACAAAAATCATCTTGCATTAAGGTAAGAATAGGTACCTCTATACAAATATAGCTTTATATATCACTATACCTGTAATATCGTGTATCAAGTATTGAAGTATTATTATACGATTAAGTGTCGGAATCATATTATTATTGTGAAAGACACAGAAAATATGTGACGGTAAAAAGTGTACCGTTTCTGTGAACGGCTCAGAATTATGTAACAATAGTCTATATATATATATACCTAGGCTTATCTAAATAAAGGATCAAAAAAAGTGACAATAAACTGAACAAACGTATACCTTCGTATTTATGTCCACGCGAAATCCGCTATGACATAAACATAAAATGTAAAAACCAGTCGTAGCCGACGTGTGCCGAGTGCTCAGAAAACATGCGTGAAGTAGAGAAAAAAAAACTGAAATAAATAAAAAAAAAACATTGAAGTATGTGTACAGTTTTGGATACCTACACGGAGTTTATCTCGCGAAGATCTTCTTTTTCCAGTTGCTTATACGTGCAGTCTGCGCAAAGTGCTGAAAACGCAACGACGTTTATATTATTACATTACCTACGTCGTTCGGATTCAACTGTTGATAAGAACTAACAAAATAACAACTACATGACTATACTGAAGAATTGAAAATTGCCAATGATAACTTTTAGATATACTATAATGGTTATTACTTTATTAGGTATTTTTTTTAAGGATAAAAAAAATCCTGCGTGTCTAGAAACAGTTTTTTGACTTGTATCAGTTCAAATCTCGGAGGAAAGTGTTTCTTACTTTTTTTGAAACTCTATTGGCTCACTCATAATAGTTTGACACTTAAACCGGGTATTGGGATGTCGGAGTGTTATACAGTGTGATCAGAAACCCCGCATAAGTTGTAATTTATCTTGTCCCGCGAAAAGTAGCTCCGTCGTCTCTGCAGTGAAACACCGCGTGAGATATACCGGCTGTAGGTAGATAGTACCTATATATTATGATAATTTGCAAACGCTTTTTTCGCCGACGACCGCCGAGAAACCTTCGGCCGAAATGTTACTGGTGCCACTGCAACTGCTGTTGTTGTGCAAGTTAATGACGGTTATTATTATCACTCACGTACAATATTAGGTTTGCATCGGCGCAGGCCAGTAGCTGTATTATAGGCACATCGCCCACGTAGGTATACGGCCGTAGTCTACATATAATATAGTAAATTATATAGCATATATGGGTAGGTAGTAGGTACCTAGTGGAAATTTATAATACCTATATAGTATCATAATAATATATAATATATTATCTGTAACGAGACGCGTAATGAGGCGCAACAGGTGAAACAACGTTTCATGAGGTACGCCGCCCTGCAAATGACGCGAGCATAATAATAATATCATAATTTAGCCTGCCTATATTATGTATAATGTCTGTGCGTCTATAAATTTCACAACTCCGTTCAACTTGACCCCTTGACTTCCCGCCAGTTATTTACATCGGCCCCAGAATGCGCAGAGCTCGTGATTCATTAGCGATATGTATTGTGGTTTTCTCAAATCATCGAGCTGCTAAACGCAATGGCCATCACCGCATTAAAACGTAAATACAAAACAAATGCACGCATTGTTGCCTTCAGTATTATTACTCGAATTCTTATAAGTAGTAGGTAGTATGTCTTCTCAAATCATCGAGTGACAGGATAAAATGCATAATACTTAAACACTGTCTATCTACGTCTTATTCCTGTGTTGGTGCCATTATATCATTATGTTTTTATCGTTCCGACGTCGATATAATCATAATTAACTCCTGCTAAGATATTTATTGAAAATTCACCTGTACCGATGACAGATTTGTTATTTGCTTTACATTTAAACGTATTAATTATAACTGTTTGGTTTAGATTATATCACATAATAATATATTATCTCATTTTAGATTCTGAGCGGAGCGAATGTATCGTAAGATGAAAAATGTTAGAAGATTTCACATAAATTTTTCTACATATTATAAAAAATGAAAAAGTTCACCGGAAAGTTACGCTATTTATTTATTTCATTATAGCAATGAAATATTATTTTTATTTTTATTTTTTTGTTTTTTGATTATTTATACAAGTATCATGTTAGGCTGCACATGAAACGTATCCACTCATAATCGTTTTTCGTATACAATGGTTTATCATTGAATTCAAATATAACGCACATCCAACATAACGAAATGCATATATGTTCGACAGCTGCTGTACAGCAAAGCGGTACCCACTTGTCCACCTTTTTTATGCATTAAATTGTATTCCAAACCACAAGTCGACTAAATGATAGCCAAGTTTCTAAGTAGTGGCACATACAATAAAACAACAATTTTTTTTGTATGTACATACCATACACTTATGCGTGCCATAAATGCTTTCATTTAATTGGACATGATTTGTATACCATCGCAAATCCACTTCACAAATTCAAATACCATAATATAATCCACACGTAGTAAACCACACGCTGGTAGGTAAATACTAAATGGCAATGGGTCATTCGATAGATAGCTATATAGAATATCAGATAAATAGCAGATCAGGATCGTTAGAGAATAAACAAGCTGGGGAATTATGAGTAAGTTGTATATAGGCTATAGCCATACTTATATAATATGTATTACATAACACGAAGTAGGTACCTATAATATAGACGAGCGCATGAGTTATAAAAATGGTAGATTTATACGTATACCTACGGCCTATTAGATAGATACAATATCGAGGCACCACGAGTAACATTTTAACTCGATCTAGTACAGTGGCGTGGCGTGGCGAAGTGAAATATATTATCAGGAAATTCATTTTTTGAATGACCTACCACCCCTTGACTAATTAATATAATTCTTATTTTTGATTTTATTATTATTGTTTAATACCCATCATATTCAGATAAAATTTATCTTGTACTACAATTTCTCACTAAATCCTCCAGTACTCACCTCTTTAAAATTATCAGGTGACTGCCCTTCATAATCACGGTCAATACGCCACTGCTATCAAACACACACGGTTACCAGTATTAGCCATTATAAGTTATACAGTCAGAATACAATAATTTTCTATTAATATACCTATATCTATAAAATAATAAAACTAGTCTACTTTTAAGTCTTAACCAAAGCTGGGCAAGTTAACCAATTTTTTTAACTAGTTAAAGTTAAGTTATCCTAAAATAAAAAATAATTAAGGTACGTTAAAGTTAATTTTAAAAAGTTACTAAATTTGAGTAACTAAGTTAAGTTACAAATAATAACTAAGTTAAGTTTAAAGTTAAGTTACTTGTTTTTTAATACCTTTAACTTACTCATAAACGTTTTTTTTTATCTCATCGTAGGAAAATAACTAGTTTTGGTATAAACTATAAAGTAAAACAAATTAATAAAAAATGCACAGACTATATTATTTTATAAATTATACAACTGTTTTAGATTATTGTTATAGCTGTACCTTACATACAGATCAAAATTATATTATATTTTCAGTATAATTTAAATATTAGTATTTATTTATTAAAAACAATTAAATATAGTATGAATAATAATATAGTTGAATCTTGAAATATGATTTTTTCCATTTGTTTTCATTGAAATACAATAGAAATATAGAATAGAATATAGTAATATAGTACCTATTTAATCATATTCTACTCAAAAAATATAAATTTATCTACTGCTGCTAGTTCTGATATAAAGCAAACTTATGAAATTAATAATTATTTTCAGTTTTAAATGTTGTCTAATCTAAATGTTTTTTTTTGAATTTGAAGGAAAATGTTTAAAACATTGATACAAAAAAGAAAATATTTACAGTTCACATTAAAATATAAAATATTAAAATGTTACTTCAAAAATATTTTTACAGTCCTAATCTCATCAGTTTATCAAACTATCAAACCATTAGAACTAATGGAAGTGTTCAAAATGACAAAATTAATTAATCCTGGTGGTGCTCAGAAATACCAATGCAAATAATATAGAGTCATAATAGACAAATTTTTTCAAATAACTTTTTACAAATTTAAGTTCCAATTATTTATAAAAAGAAATAACTTAGTTACTAAGTTATTTTCTACATTCTATTAATTTTTTAACTAGTTAAGTTAAAAGTCATAAAAAAAACAAGCCTGGGTAAGTTAATGATAATTTTTAACTGAGTTAAGTTAAGTTTATAGAATCCATTTTGAAAAGTTTAAAATTAATAGTTAATCTAATTTTTTTTTTTAACTCAGTTAAGTTAAAAGTTATATGGAAACTTTCAATTAACTTATTAACTTAAGTTAAGTTAATAATTTTTTTTTTTTAATATATAAATAGCTAGTCATATGGTTTGAAATAATAAAATTCATAAATATTATTACACCCAGAAAATAGACATTAAACTAAATTTGGAAAATAAAGATACAGATGAAAAGAATTATGTAGTTGTAGTAAATGCCAAAAGTATACAAAATAAGATATACGAATAACCTTTTGATTTATTTTAATAGATAATAATATAAATATATAATATACATGTTTTAATTAATAAATAAAAATAACATGGCATTCATTTTTAACTGAATACTTTTTCAGAAAACTAAGCAAAACTTATGAATCAGTAAAATATTTATTGAATTTTAACAAAAGAGTCATTTCAAAATTTTTGTCAGCCATTGATCCTCTACGTTTATTTAATAATTGACCTCCTGCACTAAACAAACGTTCTACATGTGCAGATGCAGAAATAGCCGTGTTACATTGTATATATGCGTTTCTTAAAACTAATGGCAAATCTAATGGACTTTTAATGTTTGTGTTTGAAAAATAATTATTTATTATAATTTGGATATCATTATTTTCATTGGTTTCATAATTATTTAATCTAAAAAAGTCTTCTTCAGAATCACTACTATTATTGTCTGTAGAAGCAGTGGTAGTTACAAGCAAGATTTGTTTCTGTTAACTGAGCATTATCAGTTATAAACTCCAAAAATGTTTGTTTAATTTTGTTACAATTTTCAGAATTTGTCCAGTTTAGCTTAAATTTTGGTATTAAACATGCAGCTACTTGGAATGATGTAGAGACCATATATCTACTGAATCTGCAAATTAATTAACAATATAAATAATTTGATTTATAAGAATCATACATTTTCTTGTGAAAATTATTTATTTTAAGAAATCAATATTCAATATAATAAATAAAATAAATTATGTTTAATCTTAGATCAAAATGACATAACTAAATTTAGAATTATTTTAATTTTAAAGCCAGTAATGAACATTTTAAAATTGAAACATAAAAAAAACCAATGTCATCGACTAGATAATATTCTTACTTAAATTAAACATAACAGAGATAAATGACTAGTTACAAATATTACTTATAATGATTTTAAAAGACTTTGTTTAGAATTTCAATGATTAGTCTGAATAACTTATAAGTATGAATTAGTAACAGCCTACAAGTACTTAAATAATATATAATATATTTAATACCTTTTTTTAGCGCAATAACCAAAGGTTTACACAAATTTACTCCGTCAATATAATTTAATGCTTTGTGAATAGCACCATTTGTTGGCAGCAAATATCCAAGTAAAACAAACTTCACACCTTGTAATAAATCCAAAGCCTTAGCTATTGGTTTCATCACCTATTTGATAAGAAATGTATAACCATTTTAAAACTTAGAAAATTTGGATTCATACATAATAACTTTAAAAAAAAATTAACATACATCACAATATTCCTTTAAAAATGAAACTTCACGAGGTGATGATATAGATGGCAACTGTAAGTCAATGCAAAGTATATTTATCTTATCAATGTTGGTCATTATACATTTCATAGCATCATAAAAGGAATTCCACCTGAAATTAATTACAATAGTTGTTAATGAAAATAGTAAAATGTTAAAATCAGTTTTAATTTAAATTTGTATGAGTAGAAAAAATAATACCTAAAACAATGAATAATAAGTAATTAATGTACAAATTACTATTATTAGCCATAGCCCATAAGATATATTATTAACCATGATGGACTATAAATATAAACTATCAATAATTATGACCAATTTAAATTTATATTTGAATATATAATAATAAAAATGTATGCATTAATTAAGATATTTACTACTTATTAAATTAAATAATTATTTAATTTACCTAGTGGCATTAGGAGTAATAATATAACGTCCAAGGTGATCTTTAATTTTTTCAGAACTTAATACTGACTGGTTTTGTTTATTGAATATAGCCTGACACTTTGAAAATACTTTTTTACTTATTGCTTTATATGCTGCATCTTTTTCAGCATCATTAGCATCAACAGTAGCAATCAAGTTAAGTGTATGGGCTGCACATCTTTGATGTGGAGGCAATGAAAAATAAAATGAACTTTCAATGTCCTGGGTTTCTAATAAATCTGTTACTTCGACATTCATAGGAATCTTATTCACATCAGGAACATCAATTCCATCATCTACTGTACCCTCTGTACCTTGTTCACAGTCACTATTAAAGACTCTAAATGTAATAAAATTGAAAAATGAATTAATAAAAAAAACAATAAACCAAAGCAGTGAAAATTGACTTTAATAAGTCTGAGTAAAAAAAAAATATTTTACTTACCTAAAAGCGTTAACAAAATTAGCAGCATTATCTGTAACTATTAAAGTGACTTTGTTTTTAAGCTTAAACTCATTAATTACTTTATCTATACATTCTGCCAAGTTATCAAATGTATGCCGTCCAAAAATACGCCTACAAGCAAGACCTTTAGAATAACTTTCAAGTGTTTCAGGATTAAGCCAATGGACAGTGAAACCAATATATGATCTAAAATAACAAAATAAAAACTGAAGTTATAAATAATATACCTAAATAAAAATAACAATTAATATGCTATTAAGTATTGTAATTTGTAATACTAAGTCTTAATAAATTAGATTAAATATTATATTATGTTAAAATAAAAAAAATTCACAACTAATATGGGTATATATATTACCTACACACTATACTATTATATTATTCTTATTTATTAGTTATTACTAATACTGATGAAATTAAAACAATTTCATCTATCCGTGCTTAAAATTATAAATATGAAAAATTAAAAATTATGTTATAAACCAATTATAAGTGAAAACTACAAGTAAAATTTAATTTAGTAATAATATAAACTTTAATAATTATAACTACTTTTAAAAACTAAAATAAGTAATAATTACTATAATATTTTCAATATTTACCTATGAAATATACTCCAACAATCACAAGTTAAGCATACATACTTGATCTTTTCAAAATCAGTTATCATTTCTTCAACCATTTTGCCATACAAAGTTTCGATCCTATGAACAAATACTCGTCTTGAAACAGGAATCTCGTTTGAAGTTAATTTGCAGTATGTTATAAAAGCAGGGTGCTTGATTAAGGAAAATGGAGATACTGTATCAATTATCAGTTTTAAATTGGCATCGTTAAATTCACCATCACTTAGTTTTCTAACTGGTATTTTACCCACTTCACACAGCTTTAATTGTATTAGATTCAACAATGTTTGTCGTCGATGATCTTTTTTTGCACAATCATTAAAATTGTTTAATTCTTTTGAATGCATAATCTGAAAACCAGATAAATTCATTAAAAAAAACATAATTATGAAATATTATCTATGTAGTATATATGTTTTAGTTTTACAGGAATATTCATTCAGTATTCTTATGAGTTCTGTGATTATAATTTAATATTCCAGTAAACCTAAGGTACCTACAGAAACAGTTATTACATATTTTCATCAACATTATTTTTTAAATTTATTTCTCACAAAAAATTGTTCTAATTTTATTTTTATTGACTAGGCATAACAATAGTTAAAATATGTTTAAACCTAAAATGTGGTAATATAATATCATCTCAGGCTTCAATCATTTATTTATACTCAACTAATTTGTTACTTACTTATGTTCACTACTTGAATTGGAAAAAAGTTCAATGGGGGGATGCAGTATAAAAAAAAAACTGCTTATCTACCCGAAGATATCTAACTATTGAATACCTAGATTATAATAAGTACCGGTACGTACTCTAAACTATTTTTTTTTAAACTAGAGGTACTCCTTCACTCATTTCCCCTTAATTCAAACACTGCTCTTTGTACTAACTATGAATTAGGTACTTTTTATATCAAAAATATTATAAGCTTTATCATGAGGTTACTACATAGTATATTATTACACTATTATGTGTCTTAAATAACAATTTACATACTTTAATATGAGTTCTCAAATTTGAGTTTGAAGTATTTGATGTGGAAATTCGTTTCTCTTTAGGGCCACAAAGAAGACACTTAAAAATCAAGTTTTTGGTAGATGTATCACAAAGTTGTTCAAAATATTGACTAATATATAACCATCTTGGTTTATTATCGGCTGTTCTTATATTCACTACTTCACTGGTGGATTGTTGTTCACACATCATTAGATATTTGACAAATGACAATTTATTATTTCAACTGAAAATTAAAATATAAATTAAACAATTGTAACTATAATTATTCTGAATATCTAATGAAATGATATTAGATCGTTATTACTTTATACTATATATATATTATTAGAAATTTAAATCAACTTAATAATATACAAAATAATAATAAAACATAAATATTGAAATACTTACCAACGAGTTTAAGAAATGTTCTATTATAGTGTAGACTGAAGGTTAGTAAGTAGTCAGTAGGTATTGATGGAATTGCAAAAATTAAGTAATTAAAATATTGAATCAAAAAAAATAATAAACGTACTTCACAGATAATCACATGGTTATACGAAAACTGATACACACTATTTAATATTTATTATTTAATACTTAGGTAAGTCTTGCGTGCTGTAAAAACGACGAACGCAAAATGAACGACCAAGAACTATTTTATTATTTAATATTTTTATCTAATGATTCTAATGACAAATGACAATTTGCTTATAAATACAAACATTATAAATACATAATATGAGCATAACCCATAACAGAATTAATAACTTATTTGGTTATTTATGTCTTTATGACGAAAATATTTTATAATATTATATTCTTGTAACTTGGAAATTGAACATTTGTGATTTATGCGTTGTACCTTTTGGCTTTTACAGTTTTACCCATATCACATCATATTATGTATTAATTATTAGCACGAATTAAATATATTTATATATATTTATATATATTTATTCGTTGTTATTACTCATTAGTTATTAGTATTTAATATTTACTATTTAATATTGTTATTTTTACACTACCTATGCCTGTAATGCCGAGGTATAAGTGGTATACCTATATATAATTAATTAAGTTATTTTTATTGAACAATTCTGATTAATGGAACAAGAATTAAATTTTATTAAATTTTATTTCCTATTCTACTATTCTAGTAAATGTATATACAATATGGATCAGATTTCAATAATAATTGTATTTATAATTTAATTATTTATAAATTAACTAAACTTGAATCTGATTAAAAGTAACTCGTTATTTATTAAGTTTATATCAATTAAAATAAGTTAAGTAAAAAATTAAGTTAATGAAAATCAAATTTTAAAAAGTTAAGTTAAAAGTTAAAATTAACTTAACTTTTAACTTTTTAACGCGTTTATGCCCAGGCTTGAAAAAAAGTAACTTTTAACTTTTTAACTAGTTACTGCCCAGCTTTAGTCTGAACACTGGTTTTGTGATTACCCATTATTGATGATTATTCATTTTTTTCCGGCAGGTTAATATTTTTAACTCAACAATTTACGTCAAACATTACCTGAAATATTTTTTGATCGAAGTGAATGCACGTTTTGCGTGTGTATCCAGCAGGCATCTCGCTGTCGGCTTGGCGAAAGTATCCATTATTGGATATACAAAAATAAATAATAATAAAATTACAGTAGGTATATAGGTACCTACACTTTGAATTCAACGTTTTATTCAACGACGGCAAAATCCAGCGTGCCGATCGCCGCGGATCAACCCTCAATGGCATAAGACTGCTGGAAATTTTGAGTTCTCGCGTGGGTGTCCAGCTCCGTCATATAATAATATACGAAACATAAACAATAAATGATAAGCCCATATTATCAGGGAAGAAGGATTATTTAATATTAAAGTGATATACACAAAAACGAGTTTTGAACAAAAGTTCATTAACTATCTGGGTCTTGTTAATTTTAACTCTTTGCCAATAGATGTTAAAAGAATTATTTTTATTGAAAATACTAACATCAACAAATGTATGAATTATGAAATAAGTCAGTGATTATGTTTATGATTTGGTATTACAAAATCTAGTATAAGAAACATTTGAATATTTTTTCTTTTTTTATTATTATTTTTATTACCATTTATTTAACTATGTAGTTTAATTTGATCTCTAGACTCCCTACACCACCACAAGCTTAGCTTAAAGGTGTAGGTATTGTATTATTTCCTTCAATACTTTTTGTGTATCATTAAGTGTTAATCAAATAATAAAAACCTTCTTTAATAAAAAAGAAGAAAAATTATAGTAATGTAATGATAGCCACTCTTCACAACTAGTTAATACAAGAACTAAGAAGAGTGTTATCATCATGTCCCTCAATATAATTTATTAGATTGTATAATACGGTCCCACAGATATTTATATTATAATAAACATCTGTGGTCTTTTATGCTTATGTCCTCTACCCCTTCTATACAAGTACCGTCATAATCTGTGCTCGGATGATACCCTTCGACCACCGGCCAGATTGACACACTTCTCAGTCCCTCCGCGCTCGCCCTTGATGGCAGTTTACGTAATAAGTTATTTAATATATGTTCATTATTTTGTGTTTTAATTATCTTAAATAATAAATATACTTTTTAAGTATTTCGAATATATAAGTTGTGTTTTTGATTAAATAAAAAATAAATCAAAAGGATCTTCAACCAAATTAAGGTGAGTTAATTTACCACATAATTAAATCCTTATATGTATATATATACACCTACAGAGGTGGACATTTATATACATATAAGAAGGTAGTAACCTGAAGTGTGACTGTGTACGTAATATACACAAACAACAAATCATAACTAATAAAGAAAAGATAAACACTTATATTGCGCGCACAGTCCATTTTCACGTTACTACAAGTGGCGCCCAAACTCGTGGCTCGTAACACGAAATAAAATTTTTTTTTAAATAAAATAAAAATAAAAATAAATTATAATAATAAATAATCGATGAATATAAAAATTCAATCACTTTATAAAATAACAAATGAATAACGAAACTACCGACTCGGAAAAATTTAATGACAATTTAAATACACTCATACTCTCTTCAAAAGATATCAATAAATTACTAAAACCTCAACTAATAATTGAACTCACCAAACGAAACCTAATTTCCACAGGCACAGTTCCCGAATTAAAAATTAGACTTACACAATATCTTAACGGAGAAACAACACCAAACGATTTTATCAGTACTTTTAACACAAACAAAATGGACAACACTAAAGAACCATTCTATAAACCTAATACATTTTCCGGTCTGATTTCTGAAGACATTGATACTTTTATTAGAAAATACAATAGAGCAGCTAGCATAAACGGGTGGTCTGATGAGAAAAAAATAAAATTTTTACCATTATACTTAGAAGGTCCCGCATTAACTTTCTATGATAACAATGAATCAAATTTAATCAACGACACAAAATGGGAGGACTTAGAAAAAAAATTAGAAAGTGAATTTAAGCCCACGGCTCAGGTAGACATGTTAAAATTACTACTTCAAAAACGTAAGCAACTAGACGATGAACAAACAATAAATTATGTCAACGAAGTAGAATCCTTATGTAAAAGAATAAATCCCACAACTCCTGAAACAGAATTAATACATACGATTATGAAGGGCTTAAAACCAAGTATTATTAGACACATAGGCGTACTAGATAACACTACTCTTAAACAACTAAAAGACAATATAAGAAAATATGAATTGATCGAATTTATGGTAACAGGAGAATCAACTCAATCTAATACGGATATAAAAAATGCAATTATGTTTGACCAAATAAATAAAATAACGGAAAAATTTAATGAACAATTAAAAGCGTCTAATGAAAATAACGAGAAGTTAAATAAAAAAATTGAAAATCTATTAGAAAATAAAAAATCAAACATGAACAAAAACAATTTTTTCAAACCTTCGAATGTAATGGGACAAAACAATTTTTTTAATCAAAACTATGCCAACAATAAAAGACAAAAGTGCGAAATTTGTTTACTTAGCAATCACACTACAGAAACATGTTTCCGAAATAAAAATAATAGTCAAGCACAACAATGTAATATATGCTTCAAAAATAATCATAGAACAGAGAACTGCTATTTCAATATCAAACACCCAATAACATGCCAAATTTGCGACAAGGTAGGGCACTCAGCAAAAACGTGTCGATCTATCAATCAGAACTCAAAAAACTAACTTCTAGGTCAAACTTTACTGATAGATGTTCACCTTTATCTTCAGATTTTCCGAAACATAACTACAAAATAAACAATATAACCGAACCGCTATATATTAAAGCTACATTAAATAATATTACAATTCCAGTAACAATAGATACAGGAGCGAATATATGTTGCATTAGACACACATTGATGCCCCCAAATAGTGAATTAAAAAAAGAACCTATAATATTAACAGGAGCAAACAATAAACCTTTAACTCTGTTCGGATCTATCGTAATAAAAATAAAAATAAACTCCCATGAATTTGAAATTAAAGCATATGTCATAAAAAATTTATCTTGTCATATAATTATTGGAAATAAGTTCTTATATCAACACAATGCCAAAATAGACTTCTTAAACAACACGCTAACATTAGATAGGGACAATGATAGAAACAAAACAGATAATGATGTTATAGTAATAAAAACTTATAACATTTATAATAACAATAATATAAATAATATTAAAGAAGAGGTACAAAATATTTTTCAAACAAGCCCTGAATATTCGATAGCTCACTGCATTTCGGCAGACTTAAAAATGAGCAAAGGCTTAGCTGCACAAATAAAAAATAAATTCGGAGACGCCTCGGCCCAATTAGATAAATTAAAACCAATGGTAGGTGAGGCCATTCCAATAAACATAGGGAATAGAACAATTTATTACCTTATTACAAAACAAAATTATTTTCTAAAGCCTACATATGAAAATATAAGGACCGTATTACAAAATTTAAAAAAAACCATGAATAAATTACATGATTATAAAATTGCTTTTCCCACTATAGCAGCTGGACTGGACAAACGAAATTGGTCCATAATAAAGCAATTAATTTACAATGAATTTCAAAATTGTGACATAGAATTACTGATCTGCCACAAAACCAAAAATCATATAACAAATAGTTGGAAAACAAAAGAACACGAAAAGGTTATTAATTTAATACACGATCATTACCAATATAATAAAATAATTAAAAATCTTAACAACATTAACGATAATTTTAATAAGAAAACAAAATTATGTTCTGGCAACTTTAACATTAACAAAAACATCAATAATAAGACCGATGACACTAATAAATTAGAATTAATTTACAATAATAATTCAAACAAAAATTTAAACGATAGTAACGAAATCAATTCAATTTTTAACAACTATAAACCCGGCGAGAATGTCCCTGATGATGGAAACTGTGGTCTCTATGCGTTATGTAACGCATTGAATGATAATAAACAAGATAAAATAACTTCCATATGTCAACTATTAGAAATATTACAATTATCTGACCTTCCAGGACACTGGTGGTCCGACAATGAATTGGCCTCCATTGCTAACTATTATAATCATGACACTTACATTTTCGACGAGACTTCAAAAACAGCCGTTATCCACCGTAATAAAAATTATAAAAGACCCCCGATTGTTCTGTACAATACAAATAAAAACACGCACTGGATCCCAGGCACTAAAACTATAAATCCTTCACTCAAAATACCACACAATTATATTGAAATAAACGACTTTACACCCTTACAACAAATAATCACAGAAATAAAATATAAATACCAAAACATAAAGAAACCTATAGTAAATAACGAACTCAAAGAAAATATACACGTAACAAATGTAGACCATATTATTCCAAATAATTCCGACAAAGAAATTATATACGATAATGAAGGCACCCCAATTAAAATATCCCATGAATTAAATCCTTTACAATACGGACAAGTTTTATCGTTATTAAAAAAATATATACATTTATTTACTTCAGATGCATCTAATATAAAACCAGCCAATATAAAACCATGCGAAATTAAAATGAAACAAAATTATAAAGACCCAAAGTTTCATGCTCCTCATAGAGTGTCTCCACAACAAAGAGATGAACTCAAAATACAATTAGATAAATTAAATAAAGCAAATATTATTCGTCCGATAATATCAAAATTTGCAGCACCCGCATTCTTAGTAAAAAAGAAAGAAAAAGGTTCATACAGATTAGTGGTTTCCTACAAAGAATTAAATGAAAGAGTTGAAACAGACCAATACCCTTTACCTAGGACCAACGACTTACTAAGAGCTTTAGAGGGTGCAAAGTATTTTTCTTCTTTTGACCTCAATAGTGGTTTCTTTCAGTTACCAGTAAAAGAAACAGACCAATACAAATTGGCATTTACATCAGTTCATGGCCTTATGACATTCACTAGGTTGCCTCAAGGATTTAAAAATAGCAGTGCCATATTTCAAAGAGTATTAAATGAAGCATTTTCTGCATTACTATACAAATCTATAATCATTTATATAGACGATCTAGCATCTTACGGCAGCAATTTCGATGAGGCATTAATAAACTTAAATAAAGCTCTAAAAATAATTGATTCAATGAACTTTTCCCTAAAAACATCAAAATGCCATTTCTTTAGTAAAAAAATAGAATTATTAGGCCATGTAATTTCACAAGAAGGCATTAAACCACTAAATACCAATATCAAAGCCATAACTGAATTTAAACAACCTAAAACACAAAAAGATGTCAGATCATTTTTAGGTATGTGTTCATATTATAGAAAACACATTCAAGATTTTGCAAAAATAGCCCACCCCCTCACGGAACTAACAAAAGGCGACATTAAAATTAATTGGCTTGAAATTCATGAGAAATCTTATAATACATTAAAAAAACACTTAACATCACAACCCTTGCTTAAACATTTTGATGATAGTAAAAAAGTATTCTTAACAACCGATGCATCACTGACAGGATTAGGTGCATATCTTGAACAACCAGATGACAACAACATTTTACATCCAATCGGATACGCATCAAGAAAATTATTAAACAGTGAAAAAACTTATTCATCAACGACTTTAGAACTATTAGGACTGTGTTTCGGCATCACTTATTTCCGGGAATATTTATGGGGAAGACACTTTATTGTATTCTGTGACAATATCAGTTTACAATATTATGAAAATTTAAAAACACCATCAGCTAGAATAGCTCGATTAACTCTAAAATTACTAGATTTTAATTTTAATATTTTATACAAAAAAGGGAAAGAAAATAAAGTAGCTGATGCTCTATCGAGGAATCCAATTAATAAAATTGACATCAAAAATGATAATGATAATTTAACTATTGATTTAACTGATATAAAAAACCAACAAAGTAATGATCAGTTTTGCTCACAAATCATACAAGCAATTAATAATAATCAAGTCGATCAAATACCAATTAGTATTCAGAGAAAATCTAGACAGTTCATAATCTTGAACGATACATTACATTATAAACATTACAAATCACCAAACAATGTCACTTATCCGCTAGTAGTCCCACAATCATTAACAGAAAAAATTTTAAAATCTTATCATGAATCACCTATTGGTGGACATACAGGAATAACACGAACCCTTAACAAAATACAAAACAAATATTATTGGCCCAATATGACTAAAGACACAAATCAATATATTAAATCATGCCATAATTGCCAAATAAATAAAAAAATAAATGGAAAACCTATTGGTCAACTACAACCAATACCCCTTTCAAACAGACCCTTAGATAGACTAACATTTGACTATTTAGGACCATTGATATCCAGTAACAATAAAAAATATGTTTTGGTAGCAGCGTGTAATAACACAAAATTTATATTCACCAAAGCTGTAGAATCTGCAACGGCTCAATCAACTATTAATTTTATTATTCAAATAATATCACAATGGGGTTGTTTCCGCCAATTTTCATCTGATAGAGGCACACATTTTAAAAACCAAATGGTAAGCGAAGTGTGTGAAAATTTAGGAATAAAACAAATACTATCAACCAGTTATTCCCCACAAACACAAGGATTTGTCGAAAAAATAAATGATGTGTTATGCAACTCTATTAAAAACTATATTGATGAAAATAATCAATCGAGATGGTCTTATTATTTACCATATGTTACATTGAGTTACAATGCCACCCCACAAACTAGTACTAAACATAGTCCTTTCTATCTGATGCATGGTTTTGAACCATATTTTCCAATTGACAATAAAATAATTCCAACCAATATTCCTTATGACATAAAAAAATCACTAACAGAACTAAACAGATTAAGAGACAAAATTCCAACTTTAATAAAAACTGCACAAAACTCACAAAAAAAATACCACGATCAAAAGCATCGTCTACTTACATTCAAACCAGGAGACTCTGTATTAATCAAATTTCCTTTCAATACAATAGGAAAATCTCCAAAACTTGCCTCTAAATATAAAGGGCCATTTAAAATAATCGAAAGAATAAATGATTTAAATTATAAAGTCCAATTAACATTAAACAATAAAGTAACTGACGACATAATTCATGTCAGAAGAATGAAACCATACATTCACAGATAAAAAAAAATAAAATAAAACAATCATAATAATAATAACTAGTATTATTATAAATTAATTAATTAAGTAGAAATTATATAATAAGTATGAGTAAAATAGGTAAAAAAAAAATAAAACATTATTATAAAATAAATAAATAATCAGTAAATAGATTACTAAAAAACAAAAAAATACAAAAACAATATTAATACAAACAGATAATATACTATGCAAGATTGCATACAAAATGTTGTAAACATCATTAATAAATATAAGACAATAAAATAATACAATTAAGAATTGAAACAAAAATAAAATGTATATATACTTATAAAAGATAAAGAATTAATAAACAAATTAGAAACAAGAAATACAAATTAATAAAATATATAAAAATAATATAGATGATTGTAAACAAAAATTTGGGTATAAAAGACTAATTGAAGTATATCAAGTACTCATATTTAATTAACGAAGCTACAAATATAAATGAAAACAAAAAATTGCTTATCTTACTAATAATAAAAATATGTTAGATCAAGTTGATAAACAATATAATAAATAAAAAACAAAAAAAAACATATAAAAATGAAAGAAAAAAGTTATAAGAAGAAGTAATTTTAATTATAAAAATAAAAAGAGTTAAAAAAAAAAAAAAAAACAAGATTAAAATAAATATATATATATATATTTAAAACTACATTAAATAACACAATATAAAAATAATAAACCACAATAAAACTTCCAAATAAGAAGTTAATTAGTAACAAAAAAAAAACATACAGGGAATAAGAACATTAATATCAGCAAAAAACAACACAAATAATGATTACAAACTATTGATGTAAAATTGTATTAGAATACCTAGTAGAAAATATTATAACAAACATGTAATTACCTACTGAAATATAAATATTAATTTATATACAATATAATACCATAAGATTTTGTAATTTACACATCAATAGAAAATTAATATTAGAAATAAGTTATACTAAATTGTAAAATATTAAGACAATACACAATTATGATGTCCCCACAATCAACTATCATATATGTCATACTAACATTGGTGCCAGTTTATGGATTCATAGCATATGACTGCAATGAAAAAACAATAAATGTATCATCATTCAACAACTTAGAAGTTGACCACTGCAAGACTCCACCACCAGCGACCAGCATCGAAATTCCAAGGATCAAATTAATACAAAAAGCAGACACTCGCACAGTATCTTTTAAATCATGCCTTATCTCAGTTGACTATCTTATTACCAGATATGCAGCCTTAGATGATGCACAAGTAGTTGAAGACGGATTCTTTTCAGAAGTGGCATTATAACAGGGTTAAGGATCAATCAAACCACATTTGCTACACACACGGTAGCTGGTAGCATTGATAAAAATGGAAATTGTGAAGGAACATCATATTCAACTAATAAAGGATCATGGAAAAATGTTATAGTACAAGGTAATTACAAAATACAATTAAGCGAAGGTGTTGCGAACATCATTAGCAAGGATGACTTGTTAATTTTGCCAACTGGAACTAGAATGAAACTATGTATGGAATAGATTCATACAGAGGTGAAACAATATAGAACAACAATATCATATATCAAAATTGTGATACACATAATTTTGACGTACTATATGATGGCCCTGCAACACTAATGATTTCGGAACAAACTCCAGAAAACCTGTTTGAAACACACACATTTCTAGTGGAGACCGAAAACATAGTCTTCGCCTTGAAACAAATGAAAAAAACTTTTGCATGTGAAATACCTGTAATACAAACAGAACACCCACAACTGTTCATTTTAAAAGAAAATACATTCATGCATCACTTCCCAGCAAACAATATTTCACACCAAAAACATCTACTACTACCACAAGAAATCCAGACAGCACAAAAAAATATAGCGAGGCAATCCATGGGATATTCATACATAGACCAAGGATTACGTTTACAAAGCTTAATTGATGACATTACTGTATCAAAAATAATTGAAGATAAATTATACAAAATGTGGGGATGGTTCACTACATTTGGATCCTGTATTTCTGGGCTCTTAGGTATATTTTTTATCTGGAGAGCTATATCAATATTAATAAAAACCAGCATTAATATGACTATACTTTACCAAACCTTTGGATGGAGTATAAGACTCATAGCAGGAATATTCTCCAGTACAACACACTACATCATGCACAATATACACAAGAAAAAATATGATAAAATCAAAACTATAAATGAGGGATCAACATTACCTCTTTTCCAGACAAAAACATATACAGACAAAATAAAAACAACACCAAGAAGAAAAATGTCTGTCTAAAAATGCATCCATAAACCACCAATGTTAAAAAAAAAAAAATGGTTAAATAAACACTAACCACCTGTTGTACACTAGTTAATATTTAGTAGTTTAATAGTTTAATATCTAGAATTAAAGTAGAATATTTCATATTATATTCAATTGACTTCAATATTAATTAATATGCATTAACACATCACAACTTACAATAATAAAAAAATATACACTATTATCTACAGTATCTATTGATAAGCCTCACTTTAATATCAATTTAGTGTCACCATATTGTATCACTTACCTAATACATTTATAAAGATTATTGATATTATCAATATTATTGTGTATCACCATCATTCATTACTTAAAATTATTTTGAAGCAGGTGTTTCAGTTTCAATGTTACTACCTATTATTAAGTCTTAACTATTATATCTATGTTATATTCACTTATTATATAGAATATGTATCTAAATTTAAATATCCAATAAATAGTAATAATATATTATTAAGTTATAGTTATGCAAGGATGAAAACGCATAGGTAGGTACATAAATACAATACATTTTTTTTATTATTGTCTACACAATATTCATAGCAAATGTATAACCAATTAATATTACACATAATATGTGTCTTTAGATTAGATTAGCATACCTTTAAATCTATTTTATTAAATAATCAATTAAAAGTACAAATATAGTTATATATTATATAAAAATGTGTATCTAATCATACAACTTAAATTGTATACTGTAAAATTATGTAATATGATTCTATTGTTCATCCTTATTCTAAATCACTTTGTAATGTTATGAGGACATAACATAAAATAGGTGTGGGGGATGTAATGATAGCCACTCTTCACAACTAGTTAATACAAGAACTAAGAAGAGTGTTATCATCATGTCCCTCAATATAATTTATTAGATTGTATAATACGGTCCCACAGATATTTATATTATAATAAACATCTGTGGTCTTTTATGCTTATGTCCTCTACCCCTTCTATACAAGTACCGTCATAATCTGTGCTCGGATGATACCCTTCGACCACCGGCCAGATTGACACACTTCTCAGTCCCTCCGCGCTCGCCCTTGATGGCAGTTTACGTAATAAGTTATTTAATATATGTTCATTATTTTGTGTTTTAATTATCTTAAATAATAAATATACTTTTTAAGTATTTCGAATATATAAGTTGTGTTTTTGATTAAATAAAAATAAATCAAAAGGATCTTCAACCAAATTAAGGTGAGTTAATTTACCACATAATTAAATCCTTATATGTATATATATACACCTACAGAGGTGGACATTTATATACATATAAGAAGGTAGTAACCTGAAGTGTGACTGTGTACGTAATATACACAAACAACAAATCATAACTAATAAAGAAAAGATAAACACTTATATTGCGCGCACAGTCCATTTTCACGTTACTACAGTAAGTACCGTTTTATAATAATATATAATAATATACCTAACTAACATAAAACTCAGTGAATACTAAACAGAAAACGTTGAGCGTGTTTCCATAATATACAAAACAATAATACATTCATGGTTAAATATAATATACCTATTTACAACAGTCTCATACAATATTTCAATGATACATAGGTAGTTTTTACTTTTTTAGACAACAGTCTCATAATATAATAAATAATAATACATAATATTTAGACAGCAGTTTCATATAATAATAGATACATAGTTTTTAGACAGAAGTCTCATTAAAATGGTACATAATTTTTAGACGGCTGACTCATATGATCATACAATTTTTTTTTTTTGACATCAGTCCTATATAATTATAGTACAATACGTAATTTCCAATGAACTGTAATAATAATATAAGCCAACAGGGCCCGTCGTCCGGAATTAACATAAATAATTAGTCGACTCATATGATGATGTTTAACTACACAATATTTAGTCTTACACTCACGGAGCTGCCATATTCTACAGGGTCCGTAATAGTATAATAAATCTATTATAAAATTGACCAAGTTAACCAAGGGACAAGTGGACCCTGCATACGCACGAATGCGTATTGACAACGAAGATTTCACTAATAAATCAAAACACTGATTGCAGCCGGGACAGGAACACGAGGTGTTGACACTATACTGTCCCCGAGGTGCAAGGCTGATTTGCAAAAACAAAATAGTTTAGGTAATTTTGGCGGCACGGTATGCGAAGTACGCGTGCGGAAAACGGCGTGCACCTGCAACGGGCGCAAACGCGGGGGCGAAAAACATCGGACGGGCGAACGAGCACAATAATATTATGAACTATGAACGAAATATTATGGGGGGGGGGGAAGGTGGCCGTAGGGGAGAGGTCGAAAACTTGGTGAACATTACTCTACGTCTACGAAGGTTTGACAGAAGCAAACCCTGCGTGTCACGTTCACCGACGACTTCCAAACGAACCGTTTGGTCCTCTTCCAGGCAGACCTCCTCCGCGGACCAACTGCAGACCGTGTTGCCGGGTATTCCGGGAATTCCGCAGGTACCGGCGGGACAGTCTTCACGCTGCCGTACACCGGTGACCGGATTCGCAGTTCGAGAGACGACCGGAAATGTTCGCTCCGTCGAATCGGTAGTTGCTGCAGGACATCCGCGGCGGTGATCCTACGATCGATGGCCAGGTCCGGCGGCCTTATTATCGAGATCGATCGACAAGAAGTCTTGTGCGACTAAACTCGATTGATTATGTCGTGGTCGACTGCAAAACGCTATTCTCCAAAAACAATCGACTAAAATTAATCGCATTCGAGATTATTAATAAGCTAGACCAGTGGCGTACATTCAATTGTCTTATGGGGGGGGGGGGGGGATTAAATAATATTATTTATACATGTTTATCAAAGTGCTCCACCCAATGCAATATATTTTATCAAAGACAAAGACCATTGTTGTTAAAAGAGTTCACACTTATTTTTGTAATAATACTTTTTGTTTCTTACCATCTTACCAACAACGGATGTTTTAATAGGAAAATTATAATTTAAATCAGGTTTCCATATTTTGTTTAAAATATCTGGCTTTTCATTTTGTGACAACAATTTGTTTGTATAACACGCAATATAAAAAATGCCAGTAATTTCAGTATCATTTAAAATAGGCTCTGTGATCGGATCTGGTGAGGATAATGGCGTGGTTGATGGGAAATCTGGTGTATGAGTTTCTGAAGAAGATAGATGTTGCGATGATGTACCCGGCAGAGATTTTGAAAAAAAAAAATTAATTTTGGGCTGTTTTTTTTCGGCCATAACTACTGTATATTTACTGAAAGTTTACACTGTTAATACGTTTACGGTTTACCTACGTATTTGTATATTCTTGGTTACATTATGTCGTCTAATTCACCAATAAAAAAATTTATGCATTAAGAATATTTAAGACTAGGTATAAAAAAATTAAATCATACAATTTACTTACCTTAATCTTTTAGATAACTATTGCAGTATTGCAGATAGTATATTTGATTGATATAATTTGAAATACGAGTCACACTAAACACTTTCATGAGTACACTGAACAATTAGATTACGACACTGAACATCGGACGTTTGGACAATCGTGTATATTATTATAATAAGATATATATTAATAAACAAAAGATAAGGGATAAAGTTATAAATTAAAATAATATTTCGATGAGGCCGTATGCGCCATGCGGGTACGCCATTACAAAAATAGACACACACACACACGGGCGCAGCACAGAGACAATTTACTAATAATGATAAACAATATTTAATATTTACACAAAAATAGTTTTTATGTAAATAATAAACATTTATTTGTATCTCTACCTCCTGGGACGAAAAATTAATATTTTTGTGATTCCATTAAAACTTACAAAATCCTTAATTTTATTTACATGATGACATTCTCAAGACATTTTTATATTTTTTTTTTGGCCCTGGGGGGATTTATCCCGAAAACCTCCCCCATTTGTACGCCACTGAGCTAGACTAGTAATCAGCTTGTCGAGTGAACCACAATGGTATAACCTAAAATTGATTTATTATCAGAAATATTCCCGCCAAAATATGATATATTGATTATTGATACTGATTGTTACTAATCAAATTGTTAAATGTTATTGTATTATCATTACGATCTACTGACTGTCTACTCATCGTCTAGTCGTCTCGTCATTTATTCGCCAATCGTATTTTTCATATTATTTATTTAGATTCTAATTTAATAAGGTAGTACATCTTTTGAATTAAAGGTGTTGATCTCTGCAGTACGATAGTCATAGGTGGTTTTACGGATGCGGCCACTGCACCTGACATTGCAATTTTCAACCACCACATTTTTTTTATTACCTGTTATCATATAATTATTCTTAATTAGGTTTAATTATTAGGTAGGTATGTACCTACTTTATAATTTATATATCTTTGTATAAATCTATACAAAGATATATTTTTCTAATCAGGAATTCGGTTGTTAAGTTGTTAGTTCGTAGTTCTTATGATAAGGCTCGAATAGCCTTCAGATCACAATGTGGAGGAGATCTTCTCTACACCGTGATAAATATTATATTACCACTATGACACTATTCATTATGTTATAGTACTATCACACATATTAGTCGCATTCAATTTGTCATTTATGCTTTTAAGAATTTTAGATCCTTACTCGTTAGTCGTTGCCGTCAACAACGAACCGGTCGAAACCGCAGTAAGCGCCACCAGTGGTGAGTAGAGTTGCCGCAATTCGGCTGGGTTCGAGAGCGTAAGATAATTCGACCACAGCGGATAGTGACGACAGCCTAAACTTGCAAATATATTTTATAATCAAAAATCAATAATTTCTATTTCCCATGAGTATATTATAAACAAAATCGGTTTTTCAACTGTTAAATACAATTATTGTTAAAAAAAATGTATTGTTTATTTAAGAATTCTAATTTATTGATACTTGCAGTAGGTAATAATATAGTAAATAGCACCAGTTCCGGCACAGAGAGTTTAGTTTATAGATTTGAAGCGTATCATATTATGTTTACTCGGGATTCGCTTCCTATACCATAATATATTTTTTTTTGTTTGTGATGTAATATACCTCCTACTGAATTTGATCACACTAAGCTGTCACAAGAAAAAACTTATGTTATAATATTATAATGTATACATAAATATTTTGACATTTTGTACATTATTTTAACTATATTAACCTATATTCAGCGCGAAATTACTTTCCTAATAATTCAATTTTATTGAAAATGTACAGAATATGTTGCTGTTAATATTAATTGTTATTATATTATAAAAAATCTACGTCCTATACACGACTAAAAACAATATTTTTCATTAGGTAGTTTCAATACTTAAAAAGTTATAAATATTTATTGATTTTAAATGTCTGTAAAGATTAGTGTAAGACACGCGTTCGACAACTGAAGTTTTGATATTTCAAATAATACGCGTGTTAAATATCTCTAGTTCAGTTTCGAGTGCCATTAATTTAAACCTATTATGATGTTTCTCAAGTGTTTTCCAAATCGAATGACTACATATTATTATAATGTGTATGTGTTTTCTTCTGGTTTAGCCTTAATAATATTTACCTATCTCATTTCTCAAACTCGATCCGATAAATACCATAGGTATAGTATAGTATAGGTACTTATAGTTTCCTCATATTATATAATATCGTTAGACATAGGTATAATGTTTGATAATATTATTTATTTTCAATTAATAGGTACTTAAATAAATGTTGAAGTTGTTAAATTATTACCTCATATATTAAACGCGGAAAAACCTCATGCGTGAAATGCGTAAATCATTAAATTATTCATATAATCGGATTTAGGTTCCGAAATTATAGGAACGTCAGAGTTTTTTATAAATACTCAATATTTTATTATAATTACAATGATCCCCACAATATATTATCTGGATATATTAAATAATTATTCATAATCAGCCGTTTAAATAATTTTATAAATAGCATAGTATCAAGTATGAAGTATTCCTAATGGCTCATAAAATATAGAACTGAATAAAATATAAATGTATGGTATCGTGAGAATTTTTTTTTTTAATTGTATGTACCCAGAGGTTAAATTATGATGCATGCTGTGAGCGTTTAAATTATAATTTATAATTTTTACGGTTGTGATAAAAATGTAATGTTCTATAAGAAATTTATAGGTATGTATATACTTATATAGCCATATAGGTACCTTGAATTTTATTTATTGTTTCAACGCTTAAATTGTAACAAATAAAATATTAAAAAATGGATTTTTTTTTTCATAAATTTGAAAGTTTAATTTAAAAATGAAAATAAAATTTATTATTGACGGCGAGCCAAATCTATATCGGTTCTTAGAAATACATAAAAAGGTATTAGATTATTGGAGTACTGCTATATCTTTCTGACATAGTTTTTATGGATAACACTAACGAAAATATTGATAATGTTCGTTATTTTATTTTTCAGTCAATCACTTTAATTTGTCTTTACTCTTTCTAGTAAATAAATATACATATTAAAGTACTTATCCCGTTCGATCATTTAATATCGGTACAAAATAATTTCGGTTAAGTGATCGAAACAGGTCGTGCATCATCTATCATTTATTTTACTTAGGAGTTTAAAAGTATCAACGTGTGAAAATACTGAAAATAGTTATTGTATTATAAATTTATAGACAATTTATCAAATAAGGTACCTAAGCACTATTAAATGGATCATTAATATAAGTGAGTATTTTAATATATAATCAATAATATATTATCTAAGACTAAGTGAAACTTAAAACCGAAAACATTTTTTTTTAAATTTATTGCCTTATTGCTGTTAAAAAACTAAGTGCTAAATTAAGTATTTTAAGATAAATGTTGTTCAATCGTAACTAAAAAACCATAAAAAGAAAACATTTTAAAAAATCATGTTCTTAAAAACGTATAATCGCGCTTACAAAACGGATTAGATTTAAAATGAAGTTATTTAATGGAAAATGTCATAAGACATGTTCGTTAGATAAGTATAATACCTATACATATAATAAAATTAACTTAAATAGCTATGGAAATCTAAACTGAATAACTAATAACTAATCAACCATTTGTGAACGTATGGTACACTGATACCTAACCGGTTGACCAGCCAGTTGTGACGGAAATCATAAAGAAAAAGTCATAAAAATACAGTTTGTTTATCAAACAAGTGCTCTTATCCCACTTAAACTTTTTATTTTTATTTTTTGACAATAGCGAATAAGAGTGTTACTGCTTTAACAGTACTTATTCTGATTGCTTGCCATAATTGTTTTAAATATTTATATACATTTTATTATTTATTTAAATTAAAAAACATAAATATTGTTCTTAATAATAAATATTCCAAATTGTAATACTTATACTCTATTCAGGATAACCTTGCCTACTTTTGCGCTTTCAAGTGAGCCGCTTGAAGGGCCCAACCCCCTGGCGAGAGTCAGCGACGGGTAACGGTAGGGGTTGACAACTATTACAACCAATCACAGTGCACCTGACTCTTGCCATGTGGGTTGGACCCTTGTTGGGCGGCTCAGTTGAAAGCGCAAAAGTGGGCAAGGTTATCCTGAATAGATAGATAGTATACAATAATTGTTTAATTAAAAAAAAAAAAGTGAAATAGTTAGATATTATGAGTTGATGTGTGATTGCGTGGGTTTCTAGATAGAGCGGATGACTATAAATTTCAAAGTACCTACCTATCAATAATAGACATTTGGATTATAAAAACGGATGTTGTGCGACCAATTCTACATTCATAATATAATAGATACCTACATCAAACATCAAAAATTACTCGTGTACCTATATACATAATTTTTTTACTTAAGATTTCAATGTTGAAATATTTAATTGAGATTTTCAGCAGGAGGTACTTACTGCGATATTATTGTTAAATTGATATAATAATTTTTAACGCTTCCGTATAGAGATCACTCGTGTTTCCAGATCTGTCCTTAAAATGTATATTCATTGTTCACAGCACAAAAAAACCAAGTTAATAACAATAATAAATTTATTAAGTTAAAATAGTTTTAACGACTAGACACTAAATATATATTATCCATAAATATAATAATTTTTAAACGCATAAATAATAAAAATTTAAATTTGACAAAATTAAAATAACGTATCATACTGTTTGTACAAAAAATTCAACGACTTGAAAAACAAAACGTATTCATTTCGGACGCTATAATTAGTAATAATAAATAAGTATACGTTTTAAACCTATACGACACACTCTTATTATTCGGTGATTATACGTACGCTATGCGTGTATGGACAAAACGCCGAAAACAATACTGCCGTCCTATTAAAATTAGTAGGTAATAGGTACGCAACACCTACAGCCTACCCACCTATGCTGCTGATGGCCAACATCAATATTTACAGCTAATACTCACACGTTGATTGTTTGTTGTTTGTTTGTTTGTTTGTTTTATATAAATATAGAAAAACGAGTGTTTAGATATTATATTATATAATATGGGTGCGAATATTATTACAATGCGTCGCGGGACGTTGCGAAATGAAAACGAATCACTGCGGTCGGCGACTCGCCGCGTGTAAATATACCATCGGAACCTGTAAAGGTCGCTAAACTCATTTTTTATTTCGAGTTTTTCGCCCGTCTTACGCGAGAACTCGTCACGCACTCCCACGTCAACCCCGCGCGTATATCAAACGGCCGGCGTCGTCTGCAGCTCCGTACGCACAGTTCCGCTTTCCGCATAACACACGAGGCCTGTCGCGGGAAAACAAAATTGACGTCGACGACAGTAATAACATCGCAGATGACGTCCGACGGTTCGCAGCAAGTCGACGGGCCTTTGCAGCGGTGCCGTTGCGATTATCCGCAGCCGCCGGACGCCGATCTCATAACGGTGGCGGCCGCAGTGGATTCCGCGGCGGAGGCGGAGGCGCAAAGGAAACGGCAGCAGAGGCAGCAGCGGAAGCGCGACGCGGAAGGAGAGGCGGCCGCGCCGGAAAAGTCCTTTTGGAAACGGTGCACGACGGCGTTCGTGACGGATTGCGCGGCGCTCGTCAGACGCGGCGCCGCCCGTCTGTGTCCGAACTGTTGCGGCCGGTGAACAATATTATTCGTGTACAATATAATATTATACCCAGGTATAAAATATTATACGTTATCGTTGTGATTGCGGTATACCGCACACGGTGTATAAAATATTGTCACCTGCACTATTATACCGCGACCACCTTATTTTACTGTACGTATTGTAGATGAACTGTATATTGCGAGAAACGAAAATTTTGTGATTCGTTGGTATCGTTGTTTTTCTTATTTTAAGTAGGTACTTACATGAAATGTACCTATAATGGTGAATTAATAATATGTATTTACATTTGATACCCATAGTTTAAAATTATTTTAAATTCTGAGCGGAGCGAAGAGTGCATTGGTTTTACAATGATGCACCTATCCCGAGTCAATTTTGTGAACTTTTGTTTTTTATGAAATACTATAGTAGGTAGACCATTTTAAACAATAATAAATACATTATGCAATACGAACAGAACAATAATGTTATATTATATATTGCATACAATTTTGGTCAAGTCGTTCAAGTTTAAAATTTTAATATTCTAGTTTTAGCTATAGCGATTCGCAATAATCTGCATCGTTTGAGTATTTTCGGAATTTAAACACGATGCTATAAAAATAAATATTTTCTTTACTCCATTCAGTCATATACACATAAAAACGATCAGTTTAGAGTTAATACTTATAAAAGTATTGAAGTATATTTTTCGTTCATACCTTAATTTTCTATTATATACAACTGTAATATATTTATAATAATTTTTAAACTGTATTTTATTTATTAATAGCTCTATTCCTCTAGAGACTAAAAATGAAATCTTTAATTGCACTATCTGCACTGTACCTACGTATTATATCTAGTATTTATTGCTGGTAGCTTATAAAATTACATTAGAATTAATTATTTGTTATTGTTATTTTTGGCTTTAATGTGTATTCCTGTCATTAGTACATGTATTGCAAGTTTATTTTATTTTATAAAATTATTTGGTACTAATTCTAAATTGTAGTTAACAGTAATTCTGTGTGTTATAACTCCCTACCTCATCACCACAAGTTTATCTTAAAGAAGTAGGTGGTAATCTTTGTATATATAATTTGTGTAGAAAAAAAAAAATAATAAAAACATTTTTTTACTAAAAATGATCGTGTTTGTTTTATAATAATTTATATTGATGTTTATATATTACAATAGTACAGTACTAATTTTATTATTGAACACTGTAATTTTTTTTAGAATAAATTATTAGTGAGTAATATGTATTATTATAGTTTAAAATATAATATATTTAATACAATACACAGTATTATCTTCTTTAAAATTATTAATATAAATTAAATATTTATTTAGTTAATTTGTACATGCATTATATAAAAAATAAACAAATTTGTTGGTATATATTTAAGGAAGAATCTTTTTTTCTGTGCATTTGAATACCCAATGATTATGTAAGGTCAATTTATATATTTATCGTAATATGAAACTTTAAGAATTAAACGAGCGAATTTAAAATGTATTTAGGTACCTACTGGCTACTAAATAGGTTCATGACATGAGGCTAAATTATTCACATTTAATGTATTAGATTTTGTTAATGTAAATCTATTTAAAACAGAGATATAATATTATTTATGATTAAAAAAAAAAATAGTTAAGCTAACCTACTATAGGTAATATGAAATAAACATTTTTTTAAATTGTATTATTTTAATTATTATTAAAAAGATATGGATTTGCTTATAAATTATATTTTACTAGATTTTTGAACTTGACAATTAGTTCTGATAAATACATTCATTATAGCATTGTTCAACGAATTTACAAGTCGCAAATACATAATAAAAGTTAAATATACAACCAAAACATTGAATTTGTCTAAAATTATAAATTTCAATCATAGTTTTGAATAGTATTACTATTGATTATAAACACTAACTAAATAAAAATTATCGTTTAAAAATAACCAACATTTACTACGGTTTATGGTCTATACTAATCGTATACATATGATTAATATATATAATATACATACACATAACCACATAAAAATATGTATAACAATATAGTAATATATGGGTGATAAATACGTATAGGTATTTAGTATTCTCGCGGTAGAGAAACGATGGTTAAAATAATATGTTTTATGTACACAGTGTAATAAACAATAATAATATTATAATAGGAAATTATAATAAACACGTAAGGTGAAGATTTTTGGATGGAGGGAGGGAGGGTTGTGAGGGGTCCAGTTGTGGATGGGCAACCGTTTGATCAGCAAATGGGTGGCTGACATTGTTTGCAGTTCTCCATCTGAGTTTCGAATTCTTCGATTTGTAGCGTGCAATCGAAAAAATTGTACTTTTTGTACATCCTGCGCGAAGCTTCTTTCAGAACTGTAGTCGTGTTCGCGCCGGGCTCTGTAAATAAAGAACACACACACAGATGATTAATAAACTCACCCAGATGCGATTATAATAAATTATATTGATATAGGGTATGTCGTATACATCAGCTGTTCTCGACTGCATTCTTGAAGCCGCCACCCCCTATAATGTCACCAAAAAATTACAGCAACCCTTTTATTATGATATCATTAGAAAATAGAAAGTGAATAACCCTGTGTATATTGGCAAACCCCAGTTTGAGAATCCCTGGACTGTACGTCTGTATATCATAATAGGACATAAAATTATACGGCGACAATATTATTCTTTGCAACGGTCACCGAGGAAATTATATTAACCACGTTAAAAGACAATCGAAAGTCTTCTCTCTGTCTGCACCACGAGTGACCGTTACTAAACACTTATCTTATCACTGCATGATGTGCGCATAAACGACATCCATGATTATACTCACTGACTGCCAGATGGGCGGCCAAAGCAATTTTGTCCGGACTCAGGGCCCACACCCTGAGATTGTGCACCCTGACCACGCCGTCGATGCTCATGAATGTCTCCAGGACATCTGAGAAATTCACTCCTTTCGGCATGCCTTCCATCAACACTATCATGGTATCCCGGAGTATGTTGAACGTAGTGACCAACACTAATAAGGAAAACATGAACGTACATATTGGATCCACGATTTTCCAATCAGGCTGAAAAATTGAATAGTTATTAGTATAGGTGTATAATATTTCTATGATATGTCATTTGTATATAATATTTCTATAATATGTCATTTGTATATAATATCATATATTTATATCTTATATTATGCAACAATGAAGATAGTTGGTGAGGAGTGATTTAAAAATATAAAATATGTATTCTTAATTTAAGTTATTTTAGTATTCAACATTCAAGTACTAAAAGTAGGGATGTACACTTTAAGGTAAAAATACGTTCGATACATTTGGTTGCTTCTATTTTTATTACATAAATAAAAGACCGGTGAAAGTTAAAGAATAGTGGGTATCTATGATGTATTTTCTTTGAAAAATTTTTAAAAAAAAGCAAAAAAGTAAAATATTTTTCAAATTCGGTGAGATACGAAATGAACTTGAACGAACGAATAATGATTAAGGCGGTACCTTAATTTATTATAAGTAATGAAAAACCAAAATTCACAACGCAGTAAACAATAATTTAAGTCGACGATTGACAACTCCGTGAGTTATATATTAATAGTTTACTGACACAATACTATATTATATATTATATACAATATACCTCAGCTCACGTACAAGGTTTAGGCGAACTGCGTGACGTATTAAGCTATTACACTGTATACATATTATTTACACTACAAACCCCGAAACGTGCCCATGTACCTATACTCTTATATATGCGTAAAATATATTGTGTAGTTGAATTAAGTGTTGGAAATTATAACGATACCTGATATAGGTAAACGTTAGATGGGGAATACGAATGCATTACGAGTTCGCTTTACTCGAATATATCGCAAACAAACAACCGTCCTTGTTGAATTAATTAAAAATTAATACGTTTGCTCGTGTCGATTCATACGCGTTTCGTGCTAAACGCGGTATTAACGTAAATTTCTTGCTGCGGTTTACAAGACCATTAACATATACTATTATGTAAAACAACATATTTTTTAAAAAATTTTATCACACAATTACTATGCAGGAGGAATGAGATGAGGGAGGGGGCGGGTTTGAGTGTTTATCAAAAATAATATAATACAATTCTTTAACGTGACGGAGTTTAATAATCGTTATTAGGCTTGTCGTACACTGCACAGGTATTATATAGGTAGTTATGCATATCGCTCGGTATCAAATATTTTCTGGATCAGTAACATAAAACGAGTAGGTGCCTATACAACATTACAAAAGGATATAATTCAATTTGGGTACAAAGACTCAAAATTGTGCGCACGCCGATAACAGTTTTTTTTAACACTTATACAAAATGCATTGTATAATAATCATTGTAATACTATCTGTACACAAAAATAGCCCAACGAGTTAGATAAGAGGATTAAAGAAAAAAAAAAGAATCAAATACCGGCGAGGAATTTTATGTCCATTGAGTATTCAACGAGCGTTGAACATAAAACGTGCTGGGTGGCACGTATTCGCTCTTAATATAATTTAGTTACCTATATACTTACTCTAAAGTAAACGATAACGGCGGCAATCAACACGCCAAGGCTCTGAATAATGTCTCCGAGGACGTGTATGTAGGCAGCCCTAACATTGATGTTGGAAGTGCTCCGGCCGGTCGCCTCGTCGTGGCTGTGCGACTCGATGCTGCCGCCACCGTGAGAGTGCGAGTGCTGGTGAAGCGTCAAGCCCATTCTGTAACGATATAAAATTAACGCAAACGCGCGAAAGCGACATTAAAATCGGATCACAGCTATTATAATATTAATATTATTATGCATTATCAATATTATCATATTCATACGCAATATTATGGCCGGCTTTTAATAAAAATGTATTGAATCGATAGTGAGCTTAATGATGGTCCCTTGGACATTACTTAGTGGCCACTGGTCCATTGTACTCGGACAATTACATTAATTTTTCACTGAACTATATTTGTAGTATATTTAGTATATTTAGATTAAATTCTGTGGGTTATAATAATTGTAAATATCCATGAAATAGCAGTGGGGCCATCTATGTTTGTTCAAATTATTTTTAAAAAAAATGTTTATTTCTCCTTATTTCTTAAATTAATATTTTTGAAATGTTGCTTGTATAAATATTTTTCTATTTTTTTGATATAATTTGTAATATATTATATAGATTTTAAAGTAACTATCATAGTTTTTAATACACGTCTTATATCATAACATTATCTGCAGAAAAAGGAGATTAATAAACACGTGCGCGTACAAGGACGAATCTATAATTTTTTTCGAGGTAGGTGTGGAGTCTAGTCGAAGATATTTTTGACTATTTATTACGTTATCATATAGATTGTCATCAAAAAAAAAAATCAAGGGGCTGATTCCCGTGGACCCCAGATAACATCTTTCTTGCACACTAATATATTAAATTATTTTATTCGATTGATCACACACGCGTGGAGGCCTACGGAATGAGAGATCGACCGCTATGGGGCTAAAATGTATTATCGTATTGATCCCTTCTCCGATGATTGAACTACAATTTTCCTAAGCCCACGTGACTGCCGCAGCTACGATCATTCGTAGTTCAATGATCACATAGATCGCGATATATACACGTCACGCGATAACGATGACGATAAATATTATTGTAACATCGCATCGTCATCGCGTATATCGCGTACTTCGCGTATTGCACGTACGTACAATAATATAATATATACTCACACCAAGTTGACGCATAGTCCGACGGCGGACGTGATGAGCATAATGTCGGCGTCGATGGTGTATGTCATGTCTCTGAGGCGCTCGACGGCCAGGTACAACAGCACGCCGGTGACCACCCAGATGAGGAGAACGGACGTGAGGGCGCCCAACACTTCGGCCCTGTACCATCCGAACGGCATCGACTGCGTGGCCGGCCTCGAGGCCACCCATATGGCGCACAGCGATATCATGAAGCTGGCGAAGTCCGTGAGGAGATGTGACGCGTCCGTCGCGATCGCCAAACTGCTCGACAAATACCCACCTGTAGGTACACGAAATATTAATATTTAATATCGTACGATATCATATACATATATATCGGTGCAATAGTATGTTATTATATGCACGCCGTGCGCCTATAATACACAACGAGCGTTATATTTCAAGTATGAATAATTCCCGCCAAAACTTACCGACTCCCTCTCCGATCATGAACAGCAGACATAGTATGCTGGCAAATATGAGTTTTCGCCTGGCCTTCTGACTGCTCGACGAACTCTCTCGGTTCGGATGGCAATGTTCATTGACTGCGAATTATAAAAATCGATTCGTTGTTAGCGAGGCGTTTGGGCTCAATACTATAATATATATCGACTCACACTAATAACATTATGTTAAAATCATTTATATCAAAACATCTCGAGAAACATAACGTGGAAATAACATTCCCGAGATCGTTTACATTATGTATACACAGCTATGTGTTAAATATTTACTAGCAGATTAGGCATAATCTGTGGATATACAACGGGCTATACTTTGTGAGTGTAGTAATAATATAGCTTCGTGGGCGATAACACTTCATAGTGCCTAACTTAACCTGGTAGGTACTCGACCATGCGAATACATTTTTTTAATTTTTGGGGACACTCTTTATTTAATATTCATAGTTGGGAAAAATATAAAGAACAGTATGAATAAATATTATATATATAATATTTCTTTATATACAGAGCGATTCACCAAGCATGATCACTCCTCTTTTTCTTCAATAATGCAGTTTTTCAAAATTTAATAACTGAGAAACTATTCGTTTTGAAAAAATTATCCACTAAATAATTTACAATAAACAAAGGAAAATTTGAAATTTGAAAAAAAGAAAAACAGAAATTTGTTTTTCCAAGGGGCACTCTTTATATAGGGCAAAGAATTCAAAAATACCCTTAAGTTATGTATAAAAATTTTGATTATTTGAATAGAATTCATTACTAGACGAAAAATGTGGTTGATCATTCTTCGTAAATCACCCTGTATTATATACAGGATTATAAATGTATTATAAATTATAATATATTAAATATTTCGTTTTATAAGAAAATAAATATCTTACAACAAAATAAATTAAAATTATATACATGATTATATACTTAAATAATATTTCAAATAGTTTTTCAGCCTCACGCCTTTTATGATAATTTACTTTTTCACAGAACTTCAATTTTAGATTTTGAGTGGGACGATATGAATGTATAGGTTTTATAAAAATGTGTATTTTTTTTTATTTTTTTTTATTTGTATCTGGTCATCACCTTTTAGGACAGTATAAATGCTTAGATTTTCTTCAAAAGCACCTTCTTTATTGATAGTAAAATTAATGTAGTAAGTACCTTGGGGGCAAAGTAAATAGTTCCCAGAAGTTTTCAAAAACGCCAAGAAACACAGAAAAACAATTAAGGAAGAACGGACATTTTTACGTAAAATCGGTTTTTGATTTTGGTGAAACTCTAAAAAAATAACCGTAGATAAATTAAATGTTCAATAAATGTTTTTATTATCATTTTCTATACACCATACAGTTTTAAAAATACTTTGACATGCTTTAAGCTGTTTACACTTTATATACAGAGTTTTTCAATCTTTTAAGTTTTTTTTTTCTATAAATGTCAACTACATTTTATTCATTGGGTCAAAAAGGTTGAAAATTGAATACAAGACTCATAATATATTCTTATAAAGGCAGTTGATCAATATTAAAAAGACATATACACAATTTTTATTGTGCTACACAAGATACTCACACGACACACGTGCACACACACACACACACACATACACATACACACTACACCATAATTGTTACATAGGATTTAGTTTGGTTTAGTTATAATCATAATAATATAATATATACATTTTTTAATTCTTATAATATATTATTATATAGGCTTTTTATTCATTATAAAAATGGCGTTTCAATAAAAAATCTTATCGAAAAAAAAACAGATATTATATTGCACTGTATTATCATTAATTTTGTTACATTCGTTTAATCTAATCTTTTTGTGTAACTGTATATTATATTAAACATTATACAGTAAATGCTATAATTTTTAATAAAACGTTCAATAGTTTAAAGTGTTATTTAGAATACAACTCGCTGTTTTATTAGTATTTTTGCTACCGGAAAACGTACCAAAATTTGTTCACATTAAAATACACCACTTATTATCGGTTAGGTAGTTACTGTAATCTGCCTAAATTTAAGTATATATATATGTGATAGAACAATAAACGTTAAAACGTCAACACTTAACGTGTTAACGTTTTAACGCACTTTCGAAGCAGAAACAGTTTTTTTTATGTATTCATCATTCATGTCATTTTGTTATAATATTATGATCAATTAAAAACAGTTTATTTCTATGAAACCAAAATTATAGTAATTATTTTAATACTTAAGTGAAGAAATTTAATAGAATCGCGTCTCTGCGCAGTTTATCGATTTCTTATTTTTAATAAGACTGCAGTAGACGTTATTATACTATCTATCTGCATGACGATATCATGAAATATGTAAGTATGTAATATTATGTTAAGTAGACCGTAGACGGGCACTTACAGATTGTGATGGGCGGTTTCGCGTCTACCGGGTCGGGGGTTTCGTGGTTGGAATTGCTGTCCTCGGTCGACACCTGTAGAGTGGCGCAACAGCCGGACGGTTTGCCATGTATGCAGTACACTAATTTACCAGAACCGGTTGACGGTTGCCGCACAAAAGCTCCGGTCATCGTCGGTGTTGTGCTCATGAACACGACGTCTTCATTAACGGACCCGTACTTGGAACTTTCGCCTAATCTGCGAAAAGGAAAAAAAAGAAAATTATTATTCTACCACTGTAAAACGACTCACGCACATCGTGACATTATATCATCGTTTATAGAACGATAGATATAAGTATAGGTAATTTTATAAAATGAAAAATCGTTAATATACATCAAACTTTGTAAATAAGTTACGATAATATATAAACAAGAAAAACTCTTATGCATAAAACGGGTACAAAACACAAACGGAAAATAATATTAAATATTAAAGCACACGCAGTCGTTCCTTACAGTGGAATAAATTCGTTTTCCATGGTACATTAGGATCGACAATTCACTGTGTAAGACTTCAGCGAAACCGCTATATATTATAATAATTATGTTATTATTATATTATATTATTACAGCCAAGACCGAAGAACATCGATATACAACGATAAAACGAAACACTATGCGCACAATCGCACTGCTAATATAGCGTAGCAGTCATATATACGTCATGCAACAATCGAAATTTAAAATATAATATTCGTTTCGAGACAAGAAAATACGTTCAACAAGTCCCATTTTTCAATAACGACTACAATATTTACCGATGGAATTGGTCCGATAAGCACTCTAATATTGAACATATAATAAAGTGGAAAAAAATATATTGAAATTGTTTTCCATGTTGTTATCTACACTAATTATGATGACACAACCCTGGAGGGGGTTTTGCTTCAACCCAACAACTATGTTGCCATTGCGCTCGAGATTTGAGATTAAAACGCACCTGTAGTGTTATGATATTATTACTATATTTGTTCTGTATTATTTGAGATTATTTTCATTCAGATCCGTATAAGTATAACAGCAAATAAATCTTTATAGTGGCACTCAGACATGCTTTTCTTGATGTAATATTTTAAGTAAACGCGGCAACGCATCACGTTTTTTTATAATAATCCATACATGAAAACGGCGACACGAATAACCTTTGACTCTCATTATCAACACTGTTTGGCCCATTCAAATGTTTATCTTGAAATGTAATGTACATATTTAGTTTCTGTTTTTCATATAAATTATAAATTAAACAAGTTCAAATAATATGATGTAGGTACCTATATCTATCTAACTATATAAATGTGAAATGAAAAGCTCTGTACAGGCTAAACTCTGAAACTACTTATCAGATCTTCTTAATTTATATTTTACACGAAAGAGTATTTCACGGAGAAGGTTTCTATGAAAGAAAATTTACCGGAAAAGTAGGAAATCTGGATTCCTGAAAAAATTAACTAAATAATAAAATAAAAATTTAGTTTATTGTTGCAGATTAAAATAATAATAGTGTATGATATATTGGTTGCTACTTGCTATTGGTTAATCGGGCATGTTTGTTGATTTGTATTATTATCTTTTGTCAATATATATATTATATATATAAATAAATGTTTGAGGGTACCTAGATTAGACCTCTGGGAAAATAGGATAAGCTAATTTTAAAAAAGAATTAAATTTAGTTTTTTTTATTCATCGGATTTAATTATGGTTAGGTTAGGATAGGATTTTTTATTAATTGATTATATTAAACCACCGTAGGTGGAATTAAGTAAAAACGACAAACTTGGTATAACTTTGATACTTTCGAGTTAAATCATACACTTACGTACAAACAGCACGGGGTCCGCGATCTACCGCAGGTAGATCGCCTACCTGATAATATAGTGCTGCGAATCAGAATTTTTATTCCGGTAAACGGAAAAGTTAAGATACATTTTGAACACCACACACCAAATATTAAATAACCAAATGAACAAAGTTTGAGTCACATAGAGTTGGTACATTTAACGGGCAACGAAGTGCACGGGATCAGCTAGCATAGATACTAATACCTAACAAATATATTATGTATGATACCTACTAACAGATTAAATAATGTCTTGTAAAATAAATATGATGAATTGTAATTACACTATTATCATAGGAAGCGTTAGGTGAAATCACCACAGATGATATTTATAAGTTTTACAAAGTCCCTAGACTTATAAACCTATATTGTAAATTAATTAATAAACATTTAAAATTTAAATAATATGTATATGTATATACATTTGAACTCTTATTCGTCATTACGTATATTATGTAAAACGAAAAACATATTGAATTTAAACCAATGTAAAACTTTGTAGGATAATTACCCTAATTTGTTAAGCCTATATATTGCTAATAAAAAAAATAATACTTGTGTAAGGTATTTTATTTGATACAGTGTTTTCTAAATTGTATAAATATAGTGTTTAATAATTGAATTTTAAACTCCATCACAATGTATAAGTATACCTACCTATGCATTTTTGTAAGAAAAAAATAAAACTTATAATTACTTATAAGTTTATAACTATAACTTATAATTATTAAACATATGATTAGTTCATAGCTTTATTAGCATCACCTAGTATAATATAGCAACAAATATTTAAATTATGGACAATGGTATAAGCTATTAAGTAAGTAAGTAAGTAATATTATAGATTAACATTATAATAAATCATCTTTATGGTATGCCGTATGCACATATTTCTCTTATAAAAAATCATATCAGGTGTACAATAAAGAAATTAGATGAATAAAAGTAGTTGATTTGTATTATAGGTGTATCAAATCGATACTTAAAGCCATACAAAAAAATAATTTAGAGAAAATTAAACGTTTTCATTTAAATTAACAATAGAAACCAGGCAAAATTGATACAAAGTAATGGGTAGGTAGGTATCTGATAATAATTATAAAGACCATAAAATTAAATTTAAAAAAACCATAATGTAAATTACGCGAATCGGTGGGCCAGTTAATAAAAGTAGAAAAGCTCTCTGTTAAACTAAGGCTTCAAACTAAGCTGTTAAATAATTAGTTCGTAATCAAACAATCCGAAATCAATTAGTTCAATGATTAGATCGTGACACAGTGTATTCAGAATTTATTGTATTCGACATTGGATTTAATAGTCCATGATCAAACATTTCGACAGACATTTTTAAATTAACATCAGGCACTAACCTTGACCGGAAATGTCAACGTTACGCTAATAATTTTCATTCGCATAAAGATTTTCAAAGGATTTTTGACCACCTATAAAATATAAACAATTACAAAGTAATTTTAGTTTAATATGAAACTGCAGGCTTAAGAGACAATAAGATGCATTATTGTTGCTGTTGTAGTGTTGTATAATACTTGTATAATAATATTATAACAAGTAACTAAATACCTAGGTACAAATTGAACATTTTATGAATGTTTTGTATTGAAAGTATCGAAAATGAAAAAGATATGCAGGTTTAAATGCCGTATGTATTGTGTATAGATACACAGAGTATTCCAGAAATTTTTACTAATCACTAACAAAATATTCAGTAAACTAGTTGCCTATATATATATATACAGTGAAACTTCTGAAAATTCTCTTTAACTATAGTATTATACGAACGCCCCATGAGACTTCGTAATACATAAGTTTCACTGTATTTCACCAAGCATGCTCACCCCCATTTTTCTTCAATAATGAAGTTATTTAAAATCTAATTTTTGGAATTTTTAAATATACTTTAAGACCATATAATACATTTTTTGAGATTTTTTTGTACTACTTGAGGAGTGGAGATACAAACTTCTGTTTTTCAAATGAGAAAACACATTTTCAACAGTAAATTATACAGTGGATAATTTTTCTGAAATTTTTGAGTAATCAGAATCAAAATTCGTACGAGTAGTTTTTGAGATTTTCAATTTTGTGCTCTAAGGATAAATCCATGGTAGTTGCCAATTAGTTTATAAGATAAGGGAGCTATAGTGATTTAGAAATTGTAGTCATTAATATTAATCTATCAATATTAATAATTTGTAAAAATGGACAAAGTATAATAAATACTAGATCCAGTTTTACGTCTATTTTATATTAATGTAAAACTATTTTTAAGGACAATTATCATTATTAAAAACATTTTAATAGCTATGAAACTACACATTTAAATTATGACTGAGGCGTACATAAAAATTTTCAAAAAAATCACCCTCTAAATAATTTACAGTAAAAAAGAGGAAGGGGTTGTCATTTAAAAAAAGAAGTTTGTATCGCTATAGAAGTATAGGACACTTCTTAAATAGTACAAAAAAATGGTCTTCGAGTATTTTTAAAATTTTCAAAAATCAAAATTTGAATAAATTTATTTTTAAATGAAAAAATAGGGGCTTCGTGATTCACCCTGTGTATATATATATATATGTGATGTGAAACATACATTTTAAATATAATCACAACAGTAAATAATAATAAATTAGTATATCTTAGCATACATTGCTCGATAGGGAGGAAACGCAGAGGGACGCTCCTATACCATTTTTATTATTTTTTTTTGCATTCCCCAACTTTTTTTTACTTGGACGGGGAGAGGCATTACAAACTAATACCCAATATAATTTTTATTAAAATGTGGATTGGATTTAAATATTGTTGTCAATGCGATATATTTAATTTATTTTATATTTTTAATATCAAAAATATCAAAAATATTTTTCTATAGCTTAAACAAGGTACCTAATACTTAGATTTTGGTTTTTGGTATTAACGGGTCTATGTTAAATAATCTTGAACTTGGAACGCAGTTTTAAATCGTTAGATTGTGCAGCTCCTCTACTTAATAATTTCAATTCGAGTACTGATAATATATGTAAAGGCAAATAGGCAATATACATAGACAATAAACATAGGTATAAAATACTAAAAATAAATTTTGATAAAACTTGTTTAAATTAACTACTAATAAAACTGTTACATAGCACTCCAATTAACAGCAATATAACCGATAGTCAATAGCTGGTTATTAATTTTGAATAAATTAGTACATAATAAACAAGAGTTATTATAGGTAATAGTATATTCATACTAATTATTATTATTATTAAATAATTTTTAAAACATGACTTTGAAACAGATTTTTGTTATATTCAATTTTATATAAAAGTAATATCATATATCCCCTATTGAATTATTTCAGAATTTATATTTAATAAGCTTAAACAATCGTATAATCAATCCTAAAAATCGTATATTGAAAATATTTTGGCTATACAATAGACAAGAGTTTTCATAATATTGTTTTAATAATATCTCATAAATCATAATACATATTACATTTTAATTATATAATCGTACATTTAAATTAGAATTATTTCATACAAACGACTTACGTATCTACTATAAATGTATATTCAACAAAGATGAGGAGAGAATATCAATTTATTCATATAACTGAAAGCGAATTTAGGCCATGTCCGTCCAACTTCCTAGCTTATCTAATTACAATATTATTGTTTTAGAGTTACCATTACGTTTATGAAAATCAATTAACAGTAATTAACAAACTACAAATTTGCAACTCTTAATTGTCAAGCTAATTAATACTGTGAGTGAAAGCCTGCAGGCGCGTACCTGGTGGGGACGAGGATAACCTCCTCCCTGAGCCATGTGAAATTTAGTTCTTCAGTTACAAAATATCCATTATTCTGAAGTTCTCATTTGAAACTGTCTTATAAAATATATTAATATTTAAACATTTTATTCAAGTAACTTTTTTGTTGGTAACTCTTCGTAGTTTGTATTTTCAGCTGTGTTCGAATAAAATATATAACTTGATTCAAACTTTTTATAAAACTATATTTAGGTAGGTATTTAAGTAACTCAATTACTTAATACCTAGCTTCTGCTTATTTCTTTTGTGATTTAAGGTATTGTTTATTAGATTAAAAACCTAATTTAGAATTAGAATGGCTAATCATAGACTTACTGGATTGGCACTTTTAAATAAACGACACCGAAATAAACACATATTAACGTATATTATATTAGGTATAAAATGTTTGATCGTTTTATTGAATGAGTTATGGATTTTGTTATTTAGATATTTTCTAGTTTTATAATATTATATGTACAATTTGTACATCAAATAAATTATAATTTTAAATTGTATTTTCAACAAGACTTTTTTTAAATTTTTATGTTTTTAGCTAAGAAATCAAAATGATACCAAACATATGGTATTTTTTTTTATCAAAATGTTGTTTTTCGTAAAAAAACAATAGGTAATTTTCTTTTGTTCTTTGAGTTCCATAAAAATAATTATATAAGTATACCTACTAAAAAGTGATTAGAAATGTCATTAGAATTTTTCTGATTTTCTAATTAAAGAAAAATAGTAGAAAACTGTCAGAATATAAAAGATTTTTGCATTAAAAGAAGTATGGGCGACTGATCACCGGTTTACACTCACGGTTTTACCACAAATATCCAAACAGTATTATCTAACCACAAGCTATTATTATGTAAAATGTATCATGATACGGATTTATTATAATCACTGTTTTATTTCCCTTTATAACACCAGAAATTAAAAAAGAAATTTTAATTTTAAATAAGAAGAAAAAACACTACTTTAATACTACTAACATAATATAAAGTCATCGTGAATACTACTTAAGTAATTACAATTGGATTAAATACAATTTATTACCTAATTATTTACTAAAAATATCAAATTGTTTACCTTAAAATTAATGTCATGCATTTTACATGTTTTTTATTAGCAAACAATTGTTTAAGATATTAAACTAAATACACAACATGCAGCTACGCAATGTGATTTGTGAAAGTATTAATCTTATTTCAAGATCCATCCAATTTACAAGAGCTCTCTGTATATAATTGACGTTTATTATAATACAATCTATATGCATAAATATAAATATTACCAAAAGTGCCACTTCCTCGAAGTGTTTAAAGACTACTTGACCTTCAATGAGAGTCAAGGATGAACAAGTTATTTTAAACTAGTCTTTTAAGTTAAGCTAGTTAAAAATAATAGGTAAAATTATTTTAAAAGTACCAATAACCCAAAGTGATGAAAGATCTTATATATTATATAATTTTCACCTTTTTTTTTCTCGGTTAAAACAATTAATATTGAATACTATATTTTCAGTTTAGTTTAATATAGAAATTATTATTATTGAAAATATATTTCTAGTAATATTATAATATATAGGTTTATAGAAAAAAAACTATCAAGTTTGAAATACAATAAAAAGATTTAATTTGTTATTAATTAATTTTTTCAGTTAATCGTATAAATATACAATACTATCTGTAGGTACTAAAATACATGAAAATACATTAGTTTGTATAACAACTGCAGCTGTTAGTAACTAATGGTAATTTTTATGGTCGTTATTTTGTTGTCTATATGAAAATAAGCAATAAAATCAAATAGCTACATCGATAACATAATAAATGTACATTATAATTATTAGTTATTGATAGTCTCATACACAATTGTAATATTATCGATCAACAGAGATAAAATGAACAGTAAATTCGAAAAAAATCGTTAGAAATCGAGTAAATAAAAAATAAGACTCCACTGTATATTTTTACAGCCTTGCGATAAACGCGATCTGCAGGTGCCATATACGTAAGAACCGGACTACCACCGACATCATAGTAAATTAAAATACTATATAAATCTCTCGCCTGTGTTTGTTTTCGATTTTATAATATATTATCATATGTTTACACAACAGTTTCTGTTTACTTACATGGATCACAAGCGGGTCGAGTATTTTTCGAATAAAGTCATAGCGGTATTATGTCGACAAAAAAAAGAAGGTGTGTGTGTGTGTGCTGTGTTACCGCGTACCTACACAGTACACACATTATAATATCATATTATATAAAAAATAAATTGAAGCACTTTCTGTGAGTGTGAGTGTATAGTCGCGTATTAATAACACGATAGACTATACAGGTGCGATAAACAAACAAAAATAGCCACCATACCGTATCCATGCATTTTATTATAATATAAGTGTACATAATATTATAATATTTACTATCAGCAAATAGGCCCCACGAATTTATAATAATAATAATGTCCTCGAGAGATAGGAAGAAAGGACGCGGCGGATGACAACGATTGGAAACAATATATTTATATTATTTATGTATATTATAAATCATATTATTTTTATTAATAATAATACAATATTATGATTTGCCGGTCGCCGCCAGACGCCTGCAGTGTTGTTGTCATCAATTTTTTTTTTTTTAATATGCAAACACTACAACAGCTATTTATGATACTAAAATTAAAATGTTTGCATAAAATATTGAATAATAGTATAATACTATAATAATATATTATTGTCCCGAAATACTACAAAACATACTTTTAAAATAAATTAAATTAATAATTGTTGAATGGCTAATCTCTCTGTTTCATATATACCGAAACAAAGTAGGTATATAATATTATACTTAATTCTCCATCAAATGTATTAATGTCTGCTCGCTGTATACAAAATATAGATTATTTTAATAAAATATGTTTAACAGATAGTATGTTATAAATATACTATATAAATATAATATAAGAATGATATAATAATCGCCATTGTAGGGAATATTTTACTTGTCTAATCTATTATAGCCTATATAAGTATTAGTTCTTCTTTTTTTCATATATACAAGGTGTAACAGAACCCGACAAATGAAAACCTAACTTTTGTTCTAATCAATATTTTAAAATTAGTTTTTTTCTAGTTTATAGACGCTCGCACTACGGTATAATAAATATTTTTAGTTACTGAAAATAAATAATGTATTACATTTTTTTGGAAAAATTCAAAATATTCAATATATTAATCTATTGTTTAAAAAAAATGTATTTTATTTAAGTCAAATAGTTTATTTTTTACAACTATTTTAAATATCAATATTTATTTTTAGTAAACTAATTTGAAACTTAATAACTTTTTTCAAAATATTATTTTTGAGAATTTCAAACATAAGTAAATCTTAAATTGTTCACTATCCATATAATAATAATATAATATAATTTTTTTCATACTTTAACTTGTATCAATTTTTGATTATTGATTTTCAGGTCTTTCGAAGTTACACTCTGTATCTATCTACCTAGGTAATTAAAAATGAATTATCTTCATTTTGCTGTTACTTAATGTGTATAATAGAAAAACTTTTTATAATTGAAATTTATTCCCTTAATTAAAAAATTATTATTATTTTACACACGGCCCGGTGATCACAATATAATATAATAGGTAATATAATAATAAACAACTGTATATAGAGGTTCTCGCTACAGGCCAAAAGTGGTCTACATAGTCATTTTCTCTAGGGTCTTACCTTAAATAACTTCCACCCTAGCTCACCAAAAAATCATTTACAATTTTCGATCTTTGTTCAACCCATCTTATTTCACAAATAAAAATCATTTATTTTACAATGCATTTGATAAAAAATTAAAAAGTATCAATAAGTAGATATGTGTACACTACACTGGATTTTTTGATGTCATAAACATATTATAAATTTATTATTATTAACTGTATTTATTTGTTATACAATATTATGTGTATATTTATTGCACAATAGTCAATAGGTATAATATCCATTGTAAAGAAAACAATATTATTAAAATATATTCAGAGAGAAGGAGTAGTGGCTATGTGAATTTGTTTGAATATTTAAATTTATAAAATGTACTGCCTTTAGATACTAAGCCTCCCCTGAAATTCAGATTTAAATCTCCGTCTATAAATGCTCATCGCGCCCTTTCATACGTATCCGTATTATGATGACCTGTAAATTATATATCGCAACGTCATTCTCATTAATAGAGACGCTATAAGTACGCTACGTAAAGAAATCTTTTTGGGAATTCGGCCGAAGCGATTATTATTTGGTCAGTATATTTTTTGTATAATGAACACTGCGTCTGATCTAGTTACCACGACCGGATAACCCGTCATCGTCGACGTTTCTGTACACATAAACGGTTTAAAATATAATATAAATATGAACTAAAGACGAGAGTGTATTATATATATATATATATTATATAAATATAGAATATAAAAATATGTATATACATATAATAGTGTACATTGGCGTTTGATTAGACGCGGTTTTCGGACGGTGCAGGTGGACTTGGCGGTATACAAACACGTAAGCAAATTAAACGGAATTATAGGCGTATTCAAACGATACAGAAAAAATGAGGCAAGTGGGTTAATAATACAAAATTATCGGACGTCGCGAATTCGACGACCAGCGCTGTCCGGATAATAAAATATTATCATGATTTATAGATAAGTAATATACCGACCAGGGAGAAAGCTGGTATTATCGTAAATATTATTTGTAATTTGACTAAATAAAATATTCACCGCACTACTACAGGACCAGAGTATCCAGGTATTACCAGGTTAATTAAAAACGAATTGAGTAGAAGACAATAAATAAATCGAGAAGAAAAAATTACTAATGATCGCCAATCATCGATTACCAGAGCTATCCGCGATGTGATCAATGATTAAAAAATTATGGTGTCCTCTACCTGTCGTGCCTTTATAGACTAAAAAACGGTCATACAGATGATTCTGCATATGCTCCGGAACTTCTATAATTCATACTCTATTGCAATATATATTTAATCATGTAACATTTAATAAGAGTTTTGTATATAATAATTTGTTAATTTTAGACAGAAGATTTAAACTGTGTAATATGGACTATATGGAGCTATTTAAAAATGTAAACGTACAGAAGAGCGCATTTATAAAATATACATGAACATTAAAAAAAAAATATGAACAACTTTAGGAACATGACTTTAAATAAATTATAACTTAAGTATATACCTACTTCAAATACGTTTCGAGCTATAATTATTATTCCATCAAAATATATAGACAGTACCAGCTGTTATTACTTTTAAATTGTAGGTATACATGTATATATATATGGATAATATCGTAACACACAATTAATATAATATTTTCTTATTATCTTCTAAGTTATATAATAATTTGTTGAACTGTAATTGTGAGTTATTCAACTTGGAATTCTGTATGCTTAACAATTCTACCATTAAGAAACCATGTAAGACTATTATTGAATAAAAGTTTGTGTATGTTAGAGATGAATAACATTTTTTTTTGTTTTTCCTAATTATTTTAAATATTACCAGGAAATTTCTACTTTTGACTCCCCCAAAGTTCAAATTAGATCCAATATGCTGCCAGAAACCTGAGAAACCTCTCTCGAAGATGATTATCTATTATTTTTTACTAGAAAAATTGTCTTCAGACACAAAAAAAATATTCATCATTGTAAAACCAATACATCTCAGAATCTCCACTCAGAATTTAAAATGTATTAATTTAATATCTTTTGACATATTTCATATTATTTTTTATTTAATCAAGTTATAATTAAAACACAATAACTGTAAATGAGAGCATAGCAAGATAGGCTAATAGTTATTATTATATGAACTGAATAATTACTACTACCTATAATACCTATAGTCACAAGGTTGCAAAATAATATAAACGCAGTATAATATTTATTATCTGGAGTATTAGCTTTTAGCTAGCACTACTGTTATTAATTAAATTTATTTTTCTTCAGGCGTGCATAATGCATACCTATATTATCAGCTATTTTTATTTAATCAATTAGAAACAATGAACATTGTTCATTTAGACAACATATATTATAAAGAGTATACTTATTACGCCTACTGCCGATTTTATCACTGCATAATGTTATAAACTAATAACCTGTAATATAAATTATTATTGAAAACATTAATTTTGTTTCAAATGTAAATACAAACTTATTAGTGTATCGTGCTGTGGTGACGTATAGCCCCCTACGGGGGGGGGGAGAGGGCACAGGGTCAACCCTAGAAATTTCGGTCTCATTAGTCATTATACGTTGTTATATACTATACGTGCCTGAGTGGGTTAATATAGTAAATAGTATTTTAATACGAGAGAATGAAAGATATTTGCCATGTAGACAGAAAGGATATTGCTCCCTCCCCTAAAGAAAACGATTCAAATCCGCCACTATGATGGTATCGTGTATGATAATCCCAGAGGGTTAAATCATTGTTTTCCAACCTCAAAATCGCACAGAATTTTCTAGGAGGTCGTGAGATTCATCTTAATTAAAATCATTTTCGAAGTAAAAGAAAATCTTGTAAGATAAAGATCAATTCCAACAATCACAATAATTGTTTTTTATATTTTTAAATAATATTACTTTTTATTATTCATAATACAGCTTAAAATACTAAGATTATCAGCTTAAATAATATTTTATAATTATGATTACTATGTAATATAAAATATATCATAAATAATTATACACAAAATACAAATAGAATATCAAAAACTCAATTATTTTATGTTTTTGGTTAAAAATATAATATACTATAGATCTTCAATTATTCGAACGATTGGTGTGATATAAGTAAGATAAAAATTGAAACTACTGAATTCCAGTATTTCCAACATTACCATATCAAAAAGATCTTACTAGATACCTAGCTATAAAAAGCTGGACCTGGAGGAAAAAGGTCGAGAGCCCCGGATAATGATCGCATATAAATATATTATGTATATCTCAAAACAATAGAGAGAAATAAAAGTATTTCAATTAAGTATATTAATTAATTTTAGGGTAAAAAAAATGTTAAACCGTTCAAAATCGTAAAATATAGATTAGTAATAAATACTTAAATTTGAATCATATTCATAGGCTGTTTCCTATAATGTATATTATGTTCTTTCAATATTTTAATATTATAACCTCGTGCATTATATCCCATGGGATATTTTATATTTATGCTTAATGAACAAAGCCACAATTAAATAATAATAGCATCAGTTACTACTTTTTTGAGGAGTTTTTAATTTGCATTCAAAATATATAGTGTTAATCATGTATGTCTTTACAAACAATATTTTACGCGGATATTTTTTTAAATAATTATATGGAAATATTAATTTAACTATTGCATTTTTTTTTCTAAAACATTGATAAAAACATCTGGCTATCTTAGAATTTAATAAAGTGTAACTAATCCCGTTTTAATATGACGACGAAATATGCCTATTTAAATTTAAAGTTTTTTATAAAACCAGGTTATTTTTTAAAGATCTTATCAATAGGAAATATCTAACAGCACCATAGCGTGTCAAGTTAATCAGTGACCAGTGTTATCAGTCATTATTAACGAACAAAAAAAGTAGTATATAGGGTGATAATTTAACAAATAAAACATTAATTATTATCATTCAATTGATGTATAATTGACATTTTATGAATAAAAAACTTTAAAAATGTTTCCACACCCATTTGTTATTCATAATATTAAAAAAAAAATATTAAAAATGGGAATACGTAGGTAATAAATGTTTAATTATTTTACAAATAAATTAAATTAAAACTGTTTTAGTCTTCTAAAATATTTTTAGATTATGTTTTTAGTTGGTTCCAAATTATAATTATATGTCTAAGATATTAAATTTATATCTGTGATATTTTTTGTAAATTTGGAATAAACATACAATTTTTTCAAGAATTTTATTGTAAAATACTAAAATAAATACAATTTAAGGTACAATAATTTACAAAAGATAAAATATGTATTGTTTTAACTGTAGGTAGTATTAAAATATAAGAACTGTAATATAAATGTTAGTATTTGAATCCCTTAAAACCATACAGACAATGTTGTATGCAGCTATTAACATAAAAAATATCACTCACTAGGTAGGTTAGGTACCTAATTAAAACACTTAAATACATACAAAGTGATCGATCATAGTGTTGTCACAGTCAATCAATTTAAATTTAATTTAATTCCTATTTCCTTTGGAATTCAGCGCTAAAAAGATTTCGCCAGGTATAATCACAGCAGTGTACCCTGTATATTTTATGAAAATGTCAGTATTCAAATATATAATTGTAATGCAATAGTTTTGACTATTCTTATGTGTGTTATGATAATATAGTAAATAATGTAAATCTCATATTACAAGTGAAATAAAACTAAATTAATACAGTACATTGAAACAATTTAACATATCTAACAATAATACAAGTACTTAAAACAATATCAGATTTTCAAAGCGTATATATAATATTACGTAAGACAGGTTAGTCATTAAAATAGGGCACGTAAGACTATTGTAAAATAACAGGTATACCTAATATCTGCGTGTAATTAATATTTCATTTAATCGTTTAAAGTAAAAAAAAAAAATATTTTTATAAAATGTATTTAAGATTGCTTTGTGGTATCAGCGCATACGCGTTTTATACGTATTACCAAAGTATTTAAAAAGTATTATTATTTTTCAGTGTAAATAACTTAGGATTACCGATAAGCTCTTTTTTTAGATTTATATGATAGTTAGTAGGCGTACAACTATATAATGTTGTATAATAAATAAACTTAAAAAAACATTTTTTCTAATAGGTATATAATAGTTATTTATTATCAAAACTTAAGATACAATCGTAATATTAAATAAAATATTTAATATTATAATTTCTAAATTAAACTGTAGTATATAAATTATCAGTGATCCAAAACTAATAAATGAACAATTTTGAATTCGGCAATTTTACTTTATTTATAATTATATTGTTTAAGGAGAGAGTAAATTTACTAATGAAAAAAGTTGACACTCGTTCCGGATACAAAAAACTCTCTATTTATTATTATCTTTATAAACAACAAATATAGTCAAATGAAAGAAAAAGTAATCTGCAATCCCACTACAAAGATACATAAATAAATCACTTAACTTCTTCCTAAAACAGTACCTAGTTTAAATCAAATTCCAAACTGTAAAAAAACATAGGTTATTAGTTATTACTTATTTTCGTAATAACATATTACGTCACAAAGAATAACATAACATTAATAGACATATCAAAATATTAATTGCTCATAGTTCAACTATTATTTATAAGGCAAATAATTACTATCTAAGTACGTATAATATATCTGAATTCCATAATAACAGGAAACCAGAATACATTTTAAATCACACAATGTAGGTAGGTATGTATTTTATAAAAATTGTTATGCAACACTTTGAAATAATAAGTATAATACTTTTTTTTCCCAATAGAAATTCTCAAATCCAAAATTTAAAAGCCATCAGAATTGTTTGAAATATTAATAAATAGCCAATTTAAACTATTTTTGAATATTTCTATCTTTAATTTATAAAGTAATTTTGTTGTGAGCATTGTTTACAAAAAAAAAACAGAATCGATCGAAAACGTTTTCAACATATTAATAATACTTAAGAGGGTATTTAAATTAATTAGGTTTAGACATAGTCTGATATAGATATATACTTATAATATTTTATTTACTTTAATGTAAAAAAGTACCTAAACATAACTTTTTATCGTCAAAAGTTCAAATAGATATTTACAATTTATCCAAAAGTTTTATTCTAATTACATTGATCACAATTACCAGTAGTTACCACAAGTCACAACCTAACCATACTTATGTCATACTGCATTGTTATAGATGCCTCCGCTCTCCTTCCCTTATATGTTCTATTAGTTTTGTATTATTGTACCTAAATTAATTAATTATCATAATACAATAATACAATTACACCCATACAAATTACAAACACACTAATATAAGGTTTGGTTTATAGTAAAACATTTTAATTTAATTATATTAGAAAATGTTAAGTAATTGTTTTATGAATTTAAATTTATTTATTTTTATTCATTAATTAACAGAGCGATTTATAATACCTATTTCCGATTAAAATATTGGTGTTTAATTTGAATAATTTATTCTTATGCAACTATAAAAATGATTTTTTTCTTATAACATTATATTTTAGCACAACGTACAGTTTTATCAAAAAATTCATTAAAAATAAATAACAATTATAATAATTATAAGTCTGAGAAAACTGAAAATGCAACAACCCCGTAAAACTTTTATGAGCAAAACTGTCGATAATATATTAAACATTTGAAGTGTATTTTTGAGTGGAGTAATTTGTTTTTTATCCACACAGATATTCAACCCGAAATACCTTAAAATGATCAAGTGTGGATAAAAAAAAAAATGTACCGAAAGCAAAACGTACACTATACAGCACGCGGGTTACAGCGGTGACGCAGCTGTCGATATTTATATATATTATCTAAAAAAAAAAATTGTCAACAAGACTTACTCGCGTAACAGTTGCAGGATTCAAACGATCCACACGGGATGCGCACACGCAGTTTCGGTTAGTTTTGCAGCGAATGTATTCGCACGCCCACGTACCTATACAATATTGTCAATGATGTAATAGTATCGGAATATTAAAATCGTGTAGAAAATAATAATATCAATATATCGAATAACGCGAAAGAATTAATAATTATTATTACTTGTTCGCGAGCGACACTGCACGCTACGGCGGCGCGGTATTAATCAAACATAATGATAATAATGTATAGGTAGGTACACTGCGACGGGAAAACCGAACACAATTCAAACGACAACATATAAAAAAAAAAATAAACGTTCAGCTAGGTAGGTTAGTGTGTAAAATAATCGTAATAAACTATAATAATATAACGTGAAAAGCGAATTCGGCGACGGAAGAGGTGCGCGACGATGATGACCGGTGCTGCAGGTGGCGCAGGCGAGACGGCGGACGACAGTCGAATGAACGGGCGGCGGTGCTCGCATACCCATTTAACCGAGTGGTTAGCGCTGTGACAGTATACGCCGTGTGTTTTTTTCCGCGACGATTTCTCTTCCCACCGCGTGTGATACATAAACGGTTTTACAATATTATAATATATTGTGTGTATATAAATCACTATCGTTACCGTTGGACTGTGTGCACGCGGCGTCCATCCCCCGACGACGACGACGACCGGAACCCGTCGACGTAGTAAACGCGCCGATTACATATTCTAAATAACTGTTGGGTATGACCGCACATATAGGTGTGATATATATATATATAACATACCTATATAACATACAGGTAAAGCGAGATAGGAGTCAGTGTTGTAAAGTATTTGAATATAATAGCGTTTTAATCAGTTTTGTCTTTTAAGCGGACCGATGAATGTTTGGTATTACAACGATGCGTGTAATAATGGGATTTTTAATATTAATTGTTTTTTGTATTTTTTTGAGTGTGCCTGTCATTAAGTTTTTGAGCAGTATAAGTGCTTGTTCGAGGGTAGAATATCTATATTATACTTTAAAGTGGTACATATAAGTCCTTGTATTTTCCACATTTGGAAAAATTGAGTGAAAACTAAAAAAAATTACGCAAATATTTACGCAACACCAGTTTTTGACAAAATGTAATATTTTTTTCTATTATAATATTCAAAAATAAACAACCGTAGATACTTGAAATATTCACTAAATATTAGCTAGTAGTATTAGGTTTTTCAAGACATTTTATAATTTTCAAAATTGTTTAGTTCTTTTTGAGCTATTTATAGTCTATAGATTGCAATTTAGACTTGTTTTGTACATATTATTAACTATATTATAATTTTGTTCGATATCTATGTATATTATATTATTATCATTATGAAAATGATAAAGTCTTAGAAATATATGTATCCACCTATGGCAGATATTTACCTATGGCATAATATTTAGTCAATAAAAATTCGATGATCAACTTTCAAGCACCTCCCAAATTGCGCCTATAGAATACATTCGAGATAAATATTATTCAAATTCATATTCTTAAGAAAAAGCTGTCACGTTTTTATAACTTGTAACCAAAAACAATTGTATGCCTGCTACGCATAAATTATAATGACCATTATTATGGCATGACTTAAATAATCCGTCCCGTAAAAAGTTTTAATATTTTATACCCTGTTATAAAAACCCTGCAATTTAAAATTCTAGATTTAAAATATCAACAAATTAATTTGTAAACATAATTAATTCTTTTATAGAACTTTTTTATGTATTCTTTTATAACGTGCCCATAACATTATATAGGTGTTATAAAAGTTTAAAAAATATATTAACTTTTGCATAAAATATTAAAACAGTTATAGAAGTTACGCGAATCCACTAAGGAGAGAGTAACGGAAAATACAAATTAATATTGAACATAATATAAAATGTAAATAATAATAGGTACTCAATTACATTTTTAAGTGGGTACTCTTTATTCTCAATACCTTTAAGATAAAAGATTTGCACGAATGTGCATCACAGAAAAAAAATTATTCTAATCAAGATGTAGGTATGTGTTAGTAACTAGTTTACTAGTACCTATAACTTAACCCAACTATATAGTTGGATAGGATTTTTCGTACAGACTATGATGGAGTGTGTGTTTAATTCACAAGCGATGTCGTATTATTATAGGTTTATTATAATGAAGTATACAATTTTATTATCAACCACCATCACCACCTCGACATAGTTTAAGATTTTATACTCCCGTGCATGCCTATGTAGGTACCGTTTTTAAAGAAAATATGTATTCGATAGTGTTTGTCACGGTCGTCAAGAGTCAGGTTTTAATAGCAGCTACAATCGACACCACTGAAGAATGCTTTCCGCGACACGCGTTTATAATAATATTATAATTTTTAATACGCAGAGGTATATGTATTTTATTATGATTATATAAGTATGTGTATATGGGACAAATGCACGTATTACGTATAGGTATATTGTATACAGGTATTACTGTGACCGATATTTTCGTATCGTTGTTATCTACGAAAAATTAATATTCAGCCGCGCACGTGCACCATAATATATAGTCATAATACTGTGCATAGATGCGGTATTACAGTATTTTGAATATTATTATATGAGCACAAGAATGAAGTTTATTCTAATTTCTAGGATAGAAACGCTTAAAACCAATTAATCGCCAAATCCGTGAATTTGTGCGTGGCACCATTATATAAACAGAACGCTTCTCGTGCATGCAAACCCCCATTTTCACCACTAAAATTCATCGATGTAGCGATTTTATTAAAAAAAACTGTTAAACTCATTTGAAAAGTTTGTATCACCACAGGACTAAACTTCATAGAGGAATAAAAAGTTTCTGGATCATGGTATTTTAGTATGGGTTACCTATAAAAACCAATCAAATAAACAGAATTTGAATAATTGCGTATTTTTGAAGAATAAAAAGAAGTGAGCACTGAGCATGCTTAGTGAATCTTCGTGTACATAATATAATATGCATGTATAACAATTAACAGAATCACATAATTCGTAACGTGCCTATTTCTCATTAACATTTTAAAAATTTCTCAAACACGAAAATTCAAAGGAAATTACACAATCTTCCTAAACATTTACACTACATTCTGAAATCACAATAAAACACAATCAAAAATGTTTTTTATTTTTTCTATCAAATAAACGTATTTATGAATTTACCGGTATAAAATATAAAACAATAAAAATATTCATAAGATCAATTTATTCAAGTTGATACCTAAGTAATAAAATAATACATAGGTATTTCACTCGGTGTTTGTAATTTTAAAGATAATCTAAATTAATAACACTTGTCATTAAAGCTTAGGAACAAAAATAAACTATTTAATGTATTACATTTTTGGTTCAGTTATTATGTGTAATTTAGAATGTAACTTTATACATATTATAACAAATATCATTCCATTTTTTTGAAACATTGAAACGATTGAAAATGACTAACCGCTTATAGGTAGTCTAAAAATGTATTGACGTTTACATACTAAGATATACCTACAACTTACAAGACGAAATAATTAAAAATGGCTATTCAAAACAGTAAAGACAATAAAATAACCATGTAATCAAATTAACGGCAATATATTAAGTCGTAGAATTACATTTGGGATCACGCATCAATATTAAAATACTATAAAATATGAATTATTAGGTTTTTAACTTAAATGACTTATCAGTTTAAAAAAAAATATAAAATACATAGAATTTATAAATTTGATACACACCACCACAGCAGTATATCAAGAGAGGCATATACAACGATAAATATAACATAACGAAATTTTCACACGGTTCAGTTACTATTTAATAGTGGTTAAGCGGCGAGATAATTATATTTCGAAATGAAAAGGCTTAGTATAGTAGATATTTATTAGGAAATGGTTAGATACAATTTATATTAGTCAATCTTATATAATATAGTTACATTGAATTGCTTGTCGGAGAATAAATAAAAACATACGCATATACATACAATATACATACATGTATATAATATAATATTATGATATTTAGCCATAGTGTCCACAAGGAGGAGAATCAATTTGAATAAGTCGTTTTTTCTTTAAAAACGTGATAGTATTTTTCTCCTACTGAATAGTTAAATTTAAATTTTTGGCTGATAGGTATAATGTTATAACACTATATATATCACGTATGTACAACACGAACTAAACTGTAACTGATCATCTCATACGATTACGATTATAATCACGATTACTACTAGACCCTGCGGGTTAGGTATTATATTACTATTAAAATAAAAGTGGACTTTGATTAGGATAAATTTTAATCGTCATCACCACCGTCAATTTGGTGTGAAATGTGAATTGAGCGTTTGGCACTTTATCATTTTAGTTTTTTTTTTCAATTTTTTTTTACCTAAAATTGTAAACATTTTTGTGCGAATTTATGAAAACACTTTATTTTGGCCTATAATGAAAGACACGTTTGGACGTAAAACTGTAGCAATTTAAAAACAATCTGCATTATTATAAGAAAAATAATAAATAAATTATGAAAAGATATACCTACCTACTGAAGAAAAATTGAAGAGTTGGGAAAATTACCAAATTGAAAAAATGTATTGAATTATACAAAAAAAAATAAGACAACGTTTTGTGACAAAAAAAATAAATGAATCATACCTATATTAATAAATAGAAAATATCTCAAATTTAATTAGGTATACACACATTGAAATATATTAAAAAATGAGAACAACATTTTGTAGAAAAAAAATTAATTACCCACATAAAACAAACTAAATAAAAATATCACCTATTATCTCAACTCACAAGTACAAATGTTAGTAGGTACTAAACTAAAAAGTATACCTATAAATAAAATTTCAAACATACTTTTGGAACACTATAGCATTGAGCTAACCTCGTGCAGGTGTCTTCTGGATAACGCTAATTGGCTCAGAATTATATACACACTCAATAGTGCTTATATTATGCATAGATAAATCTGAAATATATGTAGATAAATCTAAAATTTATAAGTACAAACGTGTTAGTATGTAGGGAAATATTACGCACTAAAGTGTTGCGTTTTGGACAATACACCCAAACGTATTCCTTCCAATAAGTCGAATGACTAGGTAGATGCATGTTGGACGACAAGACATTGTGCGGGAGACAGCATGACAAGAATACCATATAATAGCCGTATACTATAATAGTTCTGTACCGTACTAAATTTGAATAAAATACGTTTGCAATAAATTGTAATTTTCCTTTCTTTAACGGATTTTTATTATTAGCTTTTAGTATGATAAACGATAATATTATTAGAGCTCGATAATTATTAGATATGTATAAAATATTAATAATCATACATTAGAGCAATTAAGTAATAATCTTTAAAAATTTAAAGTGTAGAAAATCCATTTTACATATTTTGCCATTTAGTTGGCAAAAATTCAATATCCAGCAAAGCATGCATAACATAATATTATGTAACTATTTATGTGCGAAGTTAAATTAAAATTTCTCATCCTCAATTCGTAATCAATAAATATATATAGTTGTCATTTTTATTCATCGACAGTAATATTGTATGTGTCAATCACATTGCGAATAGCCAGGAACAGAAAGATTCATTAGGAGGCCACGCCGGGACATTGGCGACGAGTGCACGATTGCATAGAAAAATAACAGTTATCCTTCAATATTTGTGATAACCTTGTGGCTTCACCTTTACGTAGGCCATACTAGGCTAAGACAAAAAAAATAAAAAATTAGCGGCAAATGTATTCTGGTAAACAGTTTACTCATATTTAGTACAAATACCTATACATATATATATATTATATGCAATTTGTATATTATTATAAGTTTAATAATGAAAAGACACGTTGAACTTATTCGAGGACAAATGCAATTATTCACCGTGTTTCATTTCCGTTAAAATTACTCTTATGATTTACACTTCATCGCCCAAAGTTCTTATCGCAGTTAAACATTTAATATACCTAATAATATTATGTTAAAGGGAAATTGTGTGTATGGGTATAGTCGTATAAACACTATAAATTGTATATTATTTAAACTTGCAATAAAAACGATAAAAAGTTTTTAACGTTGTTCGAATCTTTCACCTATGAACTTTGTTTTAAATACATTTCAATAAAAGTTTCACAAGCATGAAAATCTGAAAGTTTTTTGAAAGAATATAATTATTTATTTATGTATACTTTTTAAATTTTTACACGGCATCCTACTTGTGATAAACATTTTTGCATTGATAATTATAACATTATATTATTTATTATGTATTTTACACAATATTATTAATATAGTCACATGGAGTTTTTAAAATGTGATTTGTATTTTTACAACACGGTAAAATAGTTGGTACAATGTACATAATTTTCATGCAATTAAAAAGTGTGAACGGTACCTAAATTCAAGAATTGACACTTAATAATTTGTTCACCTTAAGTTTTTATTAAAAGTAATTTATAGATAAATTTTTCTTAAAACAATATACTATATTTTTCCTATTTTGGGTAGATGGAAAAAAATGTATAAAGACTCTTATACACCATAATTAAAATTTAATACGTTAAATCATAATTTAATACGTCATACATTTATTACTATTATTACAATGTCTCGAGGTGTCTATGAAATTACAATTTTTTTTATACCTACCTATACTATTAAATTAATTATAATGGAATACCTAACTGAAAAACATAAATTCCAAATGGAAATAATCCGAAGTCCGGAGCAATAATATATAGTCATCACCGGTATGCTCGACTCACCAAGCTCAATCACCTGTCGAAAACTAAACCGGAGAAGTCAAGGTCGAACTGACTGGTGACCGACAAAAATCGTCACCGCCTGATTACTATACCTAACTGATATTCTAGTCATGTATAAAATAAACCAGACGACGTTCGCCGGTTAGTCGGAAAAATCCGATTGACTTCAAAAAGGGATGAGTCCGCGACTAATATTATGTCGATTATCATTTAGCCGTTTAAGTGTATTTATAATAATAATAATCAGTGGCATGTTGAAACACCCTCACCCTCCCTAATGGTAGGTATTCGTGCAAAAAATATACTTTCTATATTATTATTATAATATGATTTAGATTTTTGGAAATATGTTGTCATATTATGGTTTTATAAGTTCTATTTCATATTTGATATTATGATAATATAAAGATTGATGATTAGGTACTATTACAGAAACTTTTTAGAATATTGGTATACGTGACCCTGTCTCTCGTAATTTTAGTCGTTTCCATCTATAGAACCCAAACTATAAAAAACAAAAATTATGTTTCTTATAAAATGGTAGATACTTTCTAAAAAAAGTTGTAAAAATTAATCCAAAAGCACTGTGTGTTACTCTATAAATTTAAAATGCATTAAAGTCTAACCTGTCTTCTAGACAATAATTAAGTTATGCATAAATTATGTTAAATTAATATTGTTATTTATTATCAAATTATAAACCAAGTAGTATTTTTAATCATGAAATAAGTTGAATTTTAAGAAAATATAAATAAACAATATTTACCTAGTATATTAGGTTAGGTTAGTTTAGGTTTAGTATCATTATTATTATTATAACCTTAAAATAAACCCTGTTATCTCATAATGATATTGTGTATTAAACATAATATATCCGCAAATTGAATAAAATAAATAGATAATAGCCCAGTCAACAAAACTGGATTTATTTAAGAACAATAAAAATAATATATATATTATTTTATATATTATAAAAACGCAGTGCCTCCCCTCCACCCAAAAATATACAACCTGTAATGGTGTTGTGAGCTTGATATTCATTAGAAGCAAGTCTAATATTCCAACTTCTCATCCACCCACACAAACCACAACAAAAGCATTCAAATTTTCAAATATTATCTGTCAAGTAAATACTAAAAGTACTAGTCGATACTAAATAAATTATTAACCACTCATCAACAACCCCTAAAAAACTCAGAGGTGACCATCCCTTAATAAGCCGCTTTGCTACGCCATTGCAGACCCCCCAGATCGTACTTTTCGACTTTGAATTTATGTAGCCATGTATAGAAAGTAGTAGGTACATTTGAATTCATAAATAATACCATAATATGACTATCATAATATTTGATGATGTATACGTAGTTATATTAAAACAGTACCTACGTTTATAAAATAATTTAAATTAATTATATATATATTTTTTATTCATGATAAATTAATTTGAAAAAAACTCGACTATACTCAAACAATAAAAATAATACCAAACATTAAAATTTTATTTTCATCGTGAAAATCAGATCACGGAGTCACGAAGCATAAAGACAAGACAATAAGACATTCATCAGTATAATGAAAACAATTTAGGACAGGAATAAATTAACAAAATGAAAAGATTTAGTTATATAGACGTACATATTTAGATAATTCACCAAAACCGTTATAAACCAAAGAAATTATAGTAATTCGAGATTAAAATCAAGATTATAATTTAATTGTACTGAAAAAGAAAAATTATTTTGACGACCAAGTTTTAAAATAAAATAATATCGTGAAAACGTAGTTGTGTAAAAACAGTTGGATTCTCGGAATCATGAGACGTTTTTTAAGATAGTTGGTACCCATTTTTTTTTAAATATATAGGGCATAGGTACCACACTTCAATTCTTGTTTTCACTTTGTATATAATAATATTGTTTATTAAATAAAGCTGTAAATGTAATCAATATTATAAATTCATTCATAATTAAACAATATTATATTAAATTACATTTTTCCTTGCATTTGCCCAATACTTTAAGGATCCTTTAAACTCATAGACAAGTTAGTGGCGTATCTACGGATTGGGGGGGGGGGGGGTGAGTACAGAGATCATACAAGTCCTACAAGTTACAACATTATGAAATAAAAAACCAAAAAAGTCGATCTGCTGTATATCACCGTATCTTCTATCCTAAGGATATTTTATAATTTATTTATATGTATTATTATTATTAGTAATTTATTTTTCTAATAGTAGACCTTGTTGATGAACTAATTTAAAAAAAAATAAAATACATAATGGAGGAAAACTTTCTAGTTTCTATGATTAATGTTTTTGAGTTACAAGTTAAAACATTATAACTAAAATCTCAAGTGGTAAAATTTTGATTAAATAAAGTAAAATAAAAAAGGAATTTTAAATGTATAAAAAAAAAACAAAAAATTGTGCCAATCTATTTTTGATATTTTTAGAATTCTGAAGACCAATTTATACAGAACTTTATATAACATTTTCAAGTTTAAACTGTTAAGATTGAACATTTAATTAGTTACAACTACGTAATAATTTGGAAATGTTCGTGATTTTGAAAATATTTTAACTTCAAACGCTTATAAAAAAAAATGTGACCTTAAATTTTTGATATTTTTAATTTCTGTAAGGATAAACGTTGTATTATTTGTTCAAACTGTTTGACGCATAAACAAAAGTATTTTAATTAATTTAAATACTTAATCCAAAAAAAAATATTAAGTGTATACCTACTTATAAATAAGACACAAAGTGTTAAACTATTATTAAAATAATATAAATTATAAGTCACTGCAGCAGTTATTCATTTTTTAATTACAAAAAAAATTATAAAATTGATTTGATGAAAAACTGCCGTTTTTGTATTTAATAATAGCCAATAGGTATGTTCTCGTCTTTCAATATTTTTTAATGACCCAAATGATGATGACAGACAAAACATCACCACACATCATCGTAAAACCAATTGAATCATGGTATGCCGCTCAAAATCTAAAACTACTAATAACCTACCTAGTTTTAAAAGATTTTGAACAATATTGTAAGCATTTAATTAGATATTAAGATACTATTTTGTATCTATAATATTATAAAATATTATGGTAACAATTCTATAAATTTCTGACCTATATTCAAACTGCGTTATTATAAAATATAATATATAAAATGTGATCCAGCCAAAAGTTAACTACCCAATAATTCGTTTCCATTAAAACATGACACCGAATAAATTGTATACACCACATGAGTACATTACCTAGACACTCGGCGCATCACAACGCAAATATTTACGTAATATAAATTCTAAAATACGTACCTATACAAATTCATGGTCATATACAGTAATAAATTATTCCGGACATATTTTGACCACGTAGGTAGGTATATTTTCAAGTACCTATACATTTCACAACAAAGTTATGAATTACAGCTCGTCGGTATATTATAATAATAATAATTCCTCTTCTTGACAAAAACCCAACTCACAATAACTTCTTTTCTCGAGATTCCCGATATAAAATCCAGTACCTAACAAGTATCTTAATGTAGATTTTTACTCGTAAAATTGCATTATCTTATAATATTTAAAATTTACATAAAAGTGCACTACCATTGTTCGCTTACTGTTATAAACAACTACCTACTATGTACAGAATTAATTCAATTTTATTATACTTAGATTTAAGGTTCGGATTGGTATAACAGTCGTGTATTATTTTTCGTTTGTTAGAACGAAGAACATTGTATTTAATGGGAATCACTACGAAATAAAGAAAACAATTCCAACGAAAAATTACAACATAATAATTTATCCAGAATAACTACATGACATAGTGGTCAGGTTCTACCACTGGATAAATTTTCCCCTCTCATGTAAATATTTCAAAAGAAAAAAATGATAAAATTTATTTCATGATAAAATGTATGTATTGTAAACATCTGTTTTTTTTTAAAAAAAAAAGAGTTATAAAAATGGACAAAATATAATTTATAACGCAAAATAAAGTATAAACTGTAAATAAAACATAAAAAAATAATAATTTATTTAGGTAGGTACCTACATTATTATAATGGACTTAACCATAATATTAAATTGAATGAACATTATTCAAAAACTATATGAATTACGAATAGAAAACGATAAAAATAATGTAAAAATGAACACATTTTTAAATGCACTATAGATAGATGTTGGAACTCATAGTACGAAACTACGAACGCGAAATTTCTTTCGGACCTCAGAGAACGACGTGATACAGGTATATAACACTATATTATTGTGTACTTATAATACATGTTAGTATGTTACATTGTTGCGTCATAAATATTGTACGAGTAAATTATACATAATATTATAATAAACATACCTATACCTACGAGTTATACAACTCCACATTGATTTGTGTCATCGGTCCCCTACTTCGATATCATGTGTTGTACCTATCTATATGCGCAATGAATAAACGGTATTAATAAAGTGGTTAATAAATAATATTTCAAACACGAATTGTATCGAGTATATATACAATATACAAACCGGTCTCGAAGACAGTATAGATTTATCTATATTATGATTCGTGGATGGATATTGTTGTATTATGATTCGTAACAAAATGTATTATTTTATATTCAATGGAAACGCACTTAAAGTTCATTGCCATCGACCATCTATAATACGCATTTTAGTTTGGTATAGGTATCTGTTTATTTATTTTATTCTCATTGTAGGTATATACTTATTGTATTTACATAATATTATACACCATTAAAGTTGATTGATTATGTACCTACTTGTCCTACCTATACCTATACATTTTAACTAAAAAAAATTATAAATACAAATTATTTCCATACGATAAACTACTTAGCATAAAATGTAGGTAATACCTATAATAGGCTATAAGTAATTAGAATATGGTTACAATAACTAATAAATCCTTTTATACTGACTGAGAAAAATATTGTTTGAACAATAAAATATACACATCATTTTCTACGATTTTCGAAAATAGAAACCCAATTTCATCTGAATAAAGTTTAGAAGTTTAGATTGATCTTAGCTCAACTATAAAAAAACGATTGAGTGAAATATAATACATAACAAATCCGTAAATTAAAGTTATACATTTTAGATATTAGTAAAATGTATGCGAACATTATTGTTTCCTATTAATAAAATAATCCAAATAAAAATTCAACAATTAATTGATGAAATTAATAATATTTTACACTTTTATTGTTACTTATCGCCTACTTCGGAGTTATTAAATTATTTAATATCTAATATCTATATTATCTACGATTATCATAAAATACGCCAACGTATTTAATAAATAAAAAGATAGTTATCAAGCTTTAATATATTTTAAGAAAAACGTGATCTAAGTAAATAATATAAGTATACGGTGTACACAGTATTATTATGACACCATAATTGTATAATGCTATAGGTATGATACAATAATAATAGGTAGATAAAATGTATCAATTGACATTTTAATATGCCCCTATTATAGATATTAGAATATTTAAAATCGTATAAAAACTGAATTTTTCATGATGGAATGAAGCAATGTCTATAAAATACTTAAGCATTTTATAATTATTTTTAATAAAAAATAACCATATTAAAAAAACTTAATTGTGAGATATTGTCATAAATTACAAAAAAATATAGCTAGTTACGTGTATAGTTCGACATTTTTAAAATAAAATAACAATAAATTACATTAAACCGTGATAAAATGTATTTTTAGCTAAACAGAATTTTCTTATAAAAGATAATATTTATTTATCTAAAACTATAATATTATATTTAGGTAGGTACTTTGCAATATACTATAATATTTTACTTGAAGTTATGCTTATAAATAATGATATAATATAGTAAAATCAGTAGAGAGAGATGTTATAAAAGCTTCATAAAATGATTTATATATATAATACCAATTATAGGTATAATAAAAATCTATTGTTTGTATTTTTATACATTTTTAAATGACAGCATACATTTTTAACACTGTTCCAAAATAGAATATTTTCCTACGAGTTTTGAAATATAAAAATCAAAATTCAAACGAGTAGTTACAATTATTTAAATGAGTGAGTACTGCGGACCATCACTCCGCTCATCAAAACTTTATAAGAGAACTATTACAATTATAACTACTAATTTTTATTAATTGGAATTTTCAGAATAATATGGTACAACTAGTTAAAAATAAATATATAATGTTTTTATTCGAAAACGTTGTAGATAAATGACATAACATTTTCTGAAAATAAAAATGTACCTACCTTTGAAAAAAATTTGCCCCATACTTTATAAACATATTATAGGAACTAAATAATATGTGTAATGTGTATATTATTTTGTATATATTATAGGTTTATTTTTTATAGAAAGCTATAGTATATTTATATGTATAATACAAATGTAGCCATGAAGGCATTACCTAAATATTTTTATTCGATGTTTGTTAAGTTTTTAGTTTATAGTTGTATTCTGTTAAATAAAAAATAACTTATATGTTCTAGAATGTAATTCAATTTACATATTAAATAATCGATAATATTTCTGCTACTTTATGAATTACCTATGATTTTGTTGTTTATATTTATTTATTATTTCATACATCAAATTGTTTATAGAAGGATATTTTTACAGCCCTAGGTTCTAACTACTAAGGTAGTAAGATATTATACAATTATTATAATTTAAACTACAATATTGCAATTAGGGGTAAATGGAAACATATCGCAAACTCACCGACACATTCGCATTCGCATTCTTAATATTTATTATACAATTTTCATGTGATTTTGAGTAATTCCTGAAGAAATTTAATATAATAATATAGTAATCGGAAATAGTAATGTAGCATAACTTTTTATAGATACATCATAATGTTCTGTCTCGCATCTTAAATTATACACACGAAAATACGTGATACGTGCTGGTTCATTGCCGTTTTACACAACAGTGTACACATTAATGGAAAAATAATTTAAAAGGTTATGAATGTATTCCTACCTAAAGTATTATCTATTCATAAACACGTGGCCACGTGTCAATTAAATGGGTCATTTATTCATACTCGTGTAATAAATTATATACCTACTAACATTTTTCTCTTAACGGTTGAATATTATACCTACAGTTTTTGTAGGTAAGTACACGTTTTTAAGTTGCAATGTTTCTACTGCTATTATTTGTTCTTGTATCACACAGGAATAACTATTACCGTCTCTTGAACAATAATTATATGCCGTGACAAATAAATAAAAAAATGGTTCTTAACATTGTAACCAAAATATCATATTATAGTACCTGCAGCTATCATAATAATATGGCTACATAGTGCATAGTGACTTTGTAAAGGCAACCAACACAATATAGCACGACACTAAGTGCAACGTCGCGCGTATAATTATTTATGTATAGATCTGCAGTAGTTCACCATTGATTATAAATAAATACCCAGCCCGTAGTGAGTGATCCGTAGCTTATTTATAAATCAGTGGCAGCGGTGACTTTGACGAGTACGAAATACAAAAACCAAAAACGGGATTCCGCGGTACCCACGGTATAAAATCGAAACAAGCGAACGTGCGGGGGACTGCAAGAGGATGCAGATATAATATGAATTTGCAAAGTGCATCTGGCTAATATTATTTAATAAAATCGTCAACGGTATCCCCGCTGACTATTTCGACTTGGTAAACGTTACAGACTAGGTTGGAAGAAATGGCGGGATTTCGGTGTGGGACAAAGAGGGATTGGTGATTTTTTGCGGATCAAACCGTCATGGACGATGTCCGTGACTTAAATAAATAATAATATTATAATATAATATGTTATAGCGACCGATTCGTAAATTCGGACGAGATTTACTTGCCCGTCGATGACGACTCTGTCCGCGCCACGGTCGTTGCAGCTTCCCTCTTCGTCGCGGTACGTAACCCTCCTAGTCAGCAGTGGCGTCCGATCAGTGGCACCGTCGACGACGATGGATACGGCCGCGTCCGTGTCGTCCAAGTCGTCAAACGTCACTCCTCCGGCTCCGACCGACGTCGCCGATCCGTGGTCGTGGTGCTGTTGTTGTTGTTGTTGTTGTTGTTGTCGTCGTCGTCGATCAGAATGGCCGTTACCGTCTTCTCGGGTGATGGTTGTGGACGCAGCGGGAGGTACAGTCGCGTCGATGACAGACATTTTCGCCGACGACCACCGGCACGAAACGATACGATGTAAGTATAGGTTAGGCTACAATCGGCTGCAGCTGACAGACGCCAAGATCTCGTTCGAACGTGAAAATATTATTGTAGCACTATAAATTTATATTAAAACAATAATACTTGACGTATTGTTATTGACGTTATTGTTATTGTTTCCGTATAATAACATAAACTGCGACTGTGGATAAAACATATTAGTGTAAATAATATGTGTAACAACAATATCCGACGGACGAATCGCGTGTCCGAATGTGCTCTGGCTCTTATCACGGGTTAATAGTTCCCCGCGATTGTATAACATTTACATAGGTACCTACAACCTAACATGATAATATTATTGTATCATAATAATATAAGTTATAACATGACGTATAGGTAGGTACCTGCGGTTCGACGAACCGCGTGCGAGTTCGATCATTATCGCCGTAATAATAGTCATTATTATAAGTATAATCCTAACAGCTCGCGGGCCACCCGGAGGTATACGTGCAGCAGGTGTCGACTGTCGATGTGTTATATTTGTACAGCTGATATTTTGTGTGGCGTGCGTAGGTACGCGCTTTTTTTTTCAACGCATACGCTCGGCCCGCTTGGAAAACTATTTCGTCGCGCCGCGGGCGGGCGACCGGCCGGCAAAATAATAGTAACGTTACTTGTACAGCTACGGCGAGAGCTGGTATTATACCTAGGTAACCGATATTATACGTAGGTAATCATTATATTATTAACGAACTGTAAAGGTGGGTTTCCGCTTTATACGTGTACGTGTGCGTGCATAAAAATACTTTTCTGTGATTGGTTGGTATACATGGTAAGCTTTGGGTATACCAGAGTGTTGTACGTTCTTACCACAGACTTGACCATTTATACCATGAAGTTGGATCCAGTTCAACTTTTCACGTGTACACGGCTGTATATTGATAACAATATTGATAACATAAGAATATATGAGGTAACTAATATGTTACCAATCTTAACCGGTCTAACCCACATTAACCGATGGGAAACGTTTTTGAGACCGTTCATAGCGAACGTATCCGGTCAATATATGCATGCAAACGTACACGTATGTAATGGAAACCCACCTTAATGTGGTACCGTAGACTATTATAATATTAAAGTTTATCGTCGTCAGTGGCTATAGACTATAGTGCCTATAATTAGACACCGATACAGCAACAACCACACTCGTGTTGTCGGTTTTACCGGTTAGGTTGGCAACACAACGCACCCGACGCGGTAAGCGGTTGCCTAACCGAACGGCGAATATACGTAACACGACGCGCGCTAGGACTCAACGAAGTAAGCATCCTCTATTCGTTCCTGCCAACAAATCCAAGTCTATACCTACCTACCATTTTTGTCGTTATTTCTTAATTTTTTTTTAAACCCAACCTATTTATCATTACCCACAGTCACCGCGAGAAAGCAGCTCTCAGTTGAGGAATTTCCCGAGTGCGTCCGGAATCAATGGTATGACGTGTCGCAAGAAAAAAGTTCATATTTTTGACGTAGCCCGAATGCGGCCAAGTTTATAAGTTACTCACTTACCCCGGACGTACGGTGTACCGCGAGGTGGTTATCATTATTTTGTTTTACACACTTGAAGTTAGAATGAGTTATTTTTCTTTAGTATCTATATAAGCTACCACTTGACATTTTTTGAAAATATAAAACACGAGTACTTGTCTATTATGATTAATGCCACAACTTTGAGCATCAGTTTGTAACTTACACCCATTGACCTAAATTAGTCGTAGTCATGCTCTGTTATTATCGAAGTTAAATTTCCCCACCATTGCTAAAGTCATCGTTGTACAAATTACGCATATAATTATACATTTGTACCATCATAGTCGATCTTCAGTTCTGTCTCTTAAAAGTTTTGACTGTGGTCCGAAGGACGCACTCTGACTATTCAATATGAAGTATCGATAAAACTACGGACGCAAAAAGGTAAAAAATAAAAAAGGGACTCACTCAGAACACCCCCCTCAGGCTCTCAGTTCTTATTGACTTTCATATATTTTATTTTTACAATATTGTATTCATCATCAATTCATGTTTTTATTTAAATGTAAACCTAGTAACTTGGGATAACTCGTGGCATTACAATGAAGATAGGTAAAATTATGCACGTCAAAATTTCACATAAGAAAATAACATATTAAGCTCGATTTTGATAAAAGTCCTTCTGCCTCTCATGTACAGATATTTTCTTAATAACTTTTTGGGCTTTAAAATAAAAACCTAAAAGGGGTCGCAGTAAACGTATTTTATCATACGTTTTAGATCAATAAGCGGTAGTAAATTACACATACCTACTTCGGAATGTCCCGATTTAAATTTTTTTATACAATATGCATGAACTCTTTGAAAAAATATCTAGGCTTTTTAGCAAATCGATTTAAAATTTTAAAAGACCTCAAAAAATCCCATGAAATAATTGCATTACATTTGTATTTATTTTGAACACATCTGATTTCAAATCAAAAAAGTGATTCCTAAAGAGCATAGTCAAGAAGCTTAAAAATGCGACCATTTTTTCGAAATAACAATCGAACTTCAGGAAGTATGTTTAATTTACTACCGCTTTTAGTAGTTTTTATAGTCATGCAAACAAGAATATAATTCGTTTTTTCGAAAAGGAAACATTTGCGTGCGCGTGCGAGAGTTGCATCCGGCAACTATTAGATACAGCGATTCTCGGAAACACACACTAATGTTCGTTTCAATCATGTGAATCATTTTAATTGGCTAAATATGATTCCTTATAACATGAAACGTTGGAGCCCTCTTAATATTATTATCGTATATATTTAAAACACACCGTCCTCGACCTGAGCACAAAAGCTCACCATTTTTAGTTCGCTTGTACACAGGTAAGGATATTTTTTAGTTTCAATATATTTGTAAGGACTTGTCACTAAAAGTATGCATAATTTATATTTTTTAAGAACGACATTATGGAGGACGATCAAAAGTGATTCATTGAACGGGGTTCACACGAAGGAAAAGGACTTGCTGTTTTCACCAGTGGTGGTAATTGGCGAGGTATCTACTAAATAATTTCAAGGCCTTTAGTAGAGATGAAGATGTTATAATTTACCTTTATTTTAATTTTTACTTTTACCAAACCTAAGATTAGAAATTATGTTTCGTGTAATAAACTCGCAGTGTATAAAATAAAGGTGTAAATAATATACAGTGGTATAACTTTAATACATTTTTTGATTTATTATAGTCTACCTATATAGGCTATAGCGGTAGTTAATTAATTCTAAAAAAAAAATGTAAAATATGTTGTATAAAAAGTTTTTTTTTTTTTAAATCAATCTGTTTTTATATATTTTCAATTAAGTTTTAACATTATTTTATCTTAAGTAAAATTATATAAATCTATATTATGTAGGTAATATGTCATAATAATTTTAAAGTTAAGAATTTCCAAAAAAAATGTGGTATTGTGGTAGCTAACACGTAATCATTTGTTGTCTTATCATTATAGTATTATGTTATAGCTATACTTATATATTATGTGTTCTGAAATAGCTTATTTTTTTCATGTATTTCTCTTTGTGGATTGTTTAATTTGCACATTATTTAGGAATTAGGAATGTTAAATCATAGAATGTACACTATGTACTTAATAATTATAATAAGTAATAACAGTCATACAATATGAAATACCTATACACTTTAACGACTTTAAAATCAATAATAAATGTACAATTACTGGTGTGATAAAATATTATATTTGAAACAAATTATTAAGGCTAAAAACGATTTTCCTATGCGCCTTCAATAGAAGGCCTCTCACCTACCTACAATCAACCCAACACTCATCGTACAGCAATTTTACTTATTATAAAAAAATATTTTTTAGATTGTGTATGGAAAAAAATCAAAGATAAAAAAATTATTTAAACTATAAAATCGTCATTATCGTTCTTATACCTATACAATTTTCGTTATCTAAATACTACAAAAGTACAAACTGTAAATCGTTAGTTGATGTCGATCCAATGTTAATTTATTGCTTTTTATCATTTTCTTTGTACCATTACATATAATATATTTTAATAACTCAACACATTGCTCAAATATGTAAGTTTTATTGTTTGAAGTTCAGATCAATTATTTACCTATACTATATTACTACCAAAGACTTAATAGTTTACACGATACAATTATAAAAATCACTGATAATATTGATAAATTATATATTATGAATAATTATTTTGATACTTATAGAATATTGTCTATAAATAACAAAGTATTTTCAAGTATGCCAATGACAATATTGAAAACAAAACAAGTAACTATCGTAAAGATTTTAAGAAGAGTCATAGGTTTAACGATATGAAAATAATGCTAGAAAAACTGCAAACTATAATGACCTACGTCTGTAATTTATGTATTACGATTCATAGTATAGGTAGAAACACAAGCAATACGTAAGTATATTCAAGTAAAAATCATACTCTTACACTTAATTAGTTTTAATTCCAATTAAATGTTTGAAAAGCTTGTTCTTGATAAATCAAAATAATATTTATATTTTACAAAATTAAATATCTACGTAACATTATTATTATATTGTTTAATTTATTTTAATTAAACGTCCAGCTTTTACTATGTATAATACTTCGTGATCCAAATGACTATTTAAAGACAATGATCAAAGGATTAACTCTTTTTTATTTTTCTGATTTAAAGTGACAACAACAATTTATAGGACTGTATAAAACATATAAGGAAAATTTTAAGTTAAATGCGCTTTATTTAAATTCATTATACATTTATGTATATACTTAAATTATAACATATAATTCAAGAAATTATTTTTAGACTAACACAAACGAATACCTTTCACTCGTCAAAAATATACTACTTAATCAAAGTCTTCAAGTTTGCCAATTATCACATCTAAATATTTAACATAATCTGCAGACCGGTAGTCCCAAAGCCTGTGTTGCGTAGAACATTTTTTGTGTTTGTCATTATTTTGAAAAACACATTGTATATTTAAATAAATTAGAACAAAACCGATTTTAAAAAATATACATTCACTGTTTACGAACATCGATAGGTAAAGATAGGTAAGTAACTTAAAAGCTATATTATATAATTTATCAAAAACACAGATGACATTATTATATTAGTAATCTCACTGCAGTGGCGTGTAACATAGGGTTCAAGTGTTGCTCAGGCAACACCTTAAATATGGATGGGTGGGTGGGTGGGTATTGATAGAAGGAAAATAGGAAATTTTATAGGTTATTATAATAATATTATGAGGTGTATGTCACTTACAATTATTTGAGCAACACTCATTTTTTTTTTTTTATACATCTCCCTGTTAGTTACCTAAACCGGGCTAAGTTACAATCACGATACGTGAGTTAGAACTTAGGAGACAACACAGTCAGAGCCTCGAAGCATAAAATAAATTGGTTGGTTACTGTCATGCAAGTTGAGGGCAATACGTGTTTCATATATCACATATATCACATAAATACGTTCTCATCACAAATAAAATTATAATGTAATTGTACTATTATACTACTATGTACACATGGACGTATTCATCGATTGTCCCAGTAAAAACTATAATCACATTAATATTATAGAAGAGTATAATATCAAATAATTTAATAACGAATAAAATAAAATTGTTTTGATTATAGGTACTGCAGTTCGTGAAAAATTGGTACACGCACTAAATAAACGTGGAACATTTACCTGGCACGCATGGCATTTATTATGACATACTTCATTTGCATGATGAATTGTGTAAATTATAAAAATAAAAGATAAAGATTATGAAAGATAATAATGTGTACATAATATTTCTCGCGTTCTATTATAGTCACCAGATTTGACATTGTAAAGATCATTAGAAATTATAAGCATATAATGTGTGTTTCTAGAAATATAAACACATTAAATTACATAAAACATTAAAAACCTTTGTACCAACCTTTCAGAGATAATATGTGGTTTTTAATCTACAAAACAATAGAAGTTGTATAATTCGTTAAATTACTTATTGTTCTAAAGTCCATTTAGTAGAAGCACTAGTACAATTTGCACTAGACATCTAAAGCAACAATAAATTAAGAGTTTTTTACACCACTATATTTCTCTGCTACTTATTTTTTAATCCCTTTTTGTTATTCTATCATTCTTAAAAGTAGAAACAATTAATCAACAATTCAATTTATTAATTTGTTTATTTTAGTAGGCAAATAATAAGTTTATTCGTAAATATATCAAAATTAAACGTAGGTACACATAAAAATTTGAAAAAATAAATAAATATAGAAACAAGGCGCTAAATTGATATCAAGTAATACGCAATGCAGCCTACACACAAATGTATATAATTATATTATATATCTTTTCGCATGTTTGGCAGTCGGTCTGCGCCGTCTATGTACCTACTCCACAAATTGAAATCGTAATTTACAAGACAAACAATTATTATATATACAGACATTTGAAAATTTAATATTATTATATAATTCACCAAATACTCTAAATAAATATGATATTTATTTTGTTGAAAAATGCGATGCGCAATACGCTGCAAATGATCAAAAATACGTATCGTATACTATTGTATAAACTCACATACAGAAACAAATATATCAATTTATCCCGGTTAAATTTTAAATGTACACATTCATATGTACCAAACGTATCTATTGTTCATCATAACTTATAATACAAAAATTATATTTCAAGATTTGAAATTAATTAATTAACTTGATAGGTATACCTATACATTTTATAATTATTTAAACATATTAAAAAAATGTATTGTACTCGAAATAAAAATGTTTTCACAAAAACTGTAGTATCTAAAATATAGTTATATCAATAATACCCGATGATAGACTATAAAGTATACAAGTTCACCCCACGTGATGTATGATAAAAAAAATATTGAAAATATTTTTTGTTCATTTTTTTAAACAGCTGGTACTAGTGTACAAATTGAATAAAATAAATATACCAAAATAAAAATACAATGTATAATATGTTTAATTTTGTAAATTATGGAGCTATATAGGTACTAGTCAATAAAAGTAGGTACAGTAATAGTAGTTCTAGTAGTTATTTTGTTTAGTTAATGAGCGATAAAGGTATCACGTGCTATGTAGGTAAACTAGTTAATACCATAGTGAATAGTGACTTGTAACCACTATTTAAAGATGTAATAATTAACATATTTTCACTATTTTTCAAAGTCACGTAAGCGTTTTACAAAAAAAAAAATGTCGATAAATCGCATAACTCACTGTAGCTGTTGGCTGAACAAAATTGTACAATAAAATTCAAACGCTCATATTATATATTAACTTCAAGGCCTCGACACTGTTAAAGTGTTGATACACTTCAATGTCTTCTTACGTATAAAAAAATCGTAAAATTGGGTGTCCATTTTATGAAAAACTCGGGGACACAGACGTAGATATAAGCCATAGTCATTAATATCTAATATACTTAGTACCTACCTATGTTTGTATTGATGGGCGGTTTACCTTTAAAAATGTAATAAACGAATTCAATCAAAGAAGAGCTAAAAAATTATATAAATAAACACATTTATATAACCTACTTGTTATTTCTTATATTTATAAATAAAAAGCGTTTATATATTATAATATACCTAATATATATGTATATATATTTTCTTTGAACATTATTTTATTTCTGAAGATTTTTATACACGTTTTTTTGTAGATAACCGCTTGAAAAAGTATTTCTTAAAAAATATTTAAATTTTCGTGGAGGTGCATGCCGTATTTTGCTTATTAAACAGGTTATTTTAACAAACCATTAACTGTGTAGATATGTAAGTATGAAATGTACATCTAAATAACTTCATCATTAAAAAAATCAATAAAATAATAATTTTTACGACGATACAATTTGTTTAAGATAATCTAGATAAAATAGTACATAGTATAAAATAACACATACCTATGGTTGTATATGAAGCATTAACAGCGTTTCGTGCAATAAGTTATCTACAACTTACAAAATCTTTTGCTCTCGCCTTCCAAATTATTTGAGCACACAGAGTATTGCCCATTATTTTGACAGTATCTCAGTAAATCTTCTACCATCGACTATCGAGAGGGCTAAAGAGAAATTGGAGTAAAAACGTCAATAAATAAGAATAAAAATGTCATCGAAAAGTTTTACAGCTGGGTAATTCCGTTTAACTTATCTTTCATGCCCATATAAATGACTTATTCACGTATTAAAATATTAAATATTTAATTTAAATAAATTTACGGATTGCATATTTTGAAAAGGTAGGTACATGTTTTCTTTTTTTCAAATGTAATTGACATGAATTTACCCATATGTGTTTTTTATATATTATCTAATTGAGTTATTAAAATTCACTATACAAAACAATAAATAGTCATTAAATAACTCAGATCTTAATTCCGTAGTGATGTCCCTATATGATGAACCATATAATAAAGTCAATTATATTATCTGTATTTATAATATTATTTTTATTAAACATTCAATATTCAAAAGTAAAACTTAGTTATAATTATACACAATAATACTATGTATACGTTAGGTGTACCTATACAGTATACAGTGTTACAAGTTACTACTTACTATTCAGTTAATTGGGCGTGGTGATCTAGATAAAAAAAAAAAAGTAATATTCATTTAATCAAATAAAAAGTTCTCATTTTAAAATGTATTGAACGTGAATTTGAAACGTCTTTGTGAATAATAATTTCAATGACTTACATTGAATATCTGTACTGTTAGATTTAACAGTCACAATATTACAATTTTATTTACGAAAAATAATCATATATTACTGTTCACATTTAAAACATACCTGCTATGTTGGCTATAACATTCAATACGTCAATAGGTAGCAAAGATAATATAATATTTAAAACATAAAATCATCTCTAAAACTCGTCATCAACAGGCGTTTCTATATATATATATATTTATGCTTGAATACAATAGGTACTAGCTACTTATATGATACATAAAGCCGGGAATGCGTTAAAAATCAAAAAAAAACTGAAACTAAACAGTGATTGTAAAATATTCATTATTATTTATTGGTAGTATATCATCGCATGGTTGTATAATATTTAAACAGACATTGCCTTTTTTTTTCAAGAAACCGGTTTGATTTGGCTTTTGAGCCAAACAACTTATTCAATTATACCAAACGCACGTCTGGCCGACACGAATATATATAATTTATACGTACGTAAAAATGCACATTTGATTGACCGCGACTATGTACGATGTTAATACCCGCCTTTTTAATATAGGTTACCTACTAACTACTAAGTACAACTAACCGAGATTTATGACTCTACCAGTAAGACGTATATTAAAAGACCATAACCTGCACATCAAAATCTAAATACGATCGTTCTCAAATATTGTGAAATTGCACGAAAATCGCGACGAAACGCGCGTGTAACACGTATGGTGCGTACCTATGTATAGGTATTGTCGGAACGGTCCGGAAGTGTCAAACGGACCTATCATATAATATAGACACATAATCGTCTTGAGAACTGTTATATTCTGTGACGATACACCCGGGCGATCACGATATGATGGTAATTTTGCGACGCGTTTTCAACAAATAGGTTACTAACTACCGAGTACAACACTACAACTAACCGAGGATTATGGATCTACCAGTAAGACGTATATTAAAAGGCCCCTGGCCCGCATTCGCAAATCGGAAAATAGAATTATTACGATTCCGCTCACACGACCTGCACATCAAGAGCCAAATACGATCGTTCTCGAATATCGTGTGAATTTCACGAAAACCGCGACGAAACGCGCGTGTAACGCGTACCTACACCTGTGTACAGGTATTGTCGGGACGGTCCGGAAGCGTCAAACGGACATATCATTACGTATTATCATAAAATATAGACACAATCATAATCGTCTTGAGAACTGTTATATTCCGTGACGATACACCCGGGCGATCACAATATGATAATTATTTTGCGACGCGTTTAAATCCCCCATTTGGAAATGCGCGTGTAACGACCACGGCCAATGCAACGCGCGCGGCCGAGTCGGTCGACAACTATAATAATAATATATAATATTACATTAATCAGGATGTTCGCGCGTGGCGTACGTGTACGTATAGTAATTGAATCAGGAAGCTTGGAATCATAATATGAATCTTATCCTGCCACCACCGCCAGCATTCTAAAATATAATATGCACATAATATTATTACGAATTTGTTATTATCACAACACTCGTCGGCGCGTTTGTAAATACAATAACAATATTAATTATTGTACACGTTTCAATGCGTGCGCGAGCGGCGGCAGTGGGTCAACCGAGTGCTAACATGAGGTCAGTCATGTGCGCTGCACCGGCGTCGGAGCGGTCGCGGTCGGCTCGGCACACGACCTTGGCACGTAGACACGAAATTCCCTTGCGTACCACGACGGCGGCCGGCCGCTCGACTCCCGCGATAACTGATAAGTCCCTCCCTAATTATTATTATATAGTCCGAGTGGGTTAGGTTTTTCCCGGTAAGCCCAGAGATTTCGTAAAACCTAATTGTCAACGATTGGGTTAGGTGTTAGCACGGACGTATATGGTATACCGTAATATTATTATAATATAAGTACTAAACTTCCAACGAAACGACTTTTTTCACTTCACTCTCGCTGCACGTACCGTGGCAAAATATACGATCATAACACTTTTTCTTGCTACACCAACTAGTCCAAAGGTTGAATATAAAATAATATGTAATTATGTAAATAGTAAATGCATTGTTTTCTGTAAGTTATAACACATATAGTCGACCGATACCGAAAGCTCAAATCGTCGAGCACGACACGCCATGGTAAGGAAACAGCTGTCGTGAAACCTCTTATAAAGGACACTCAAAACACATTATAAGAGTTATAGAAATATCAATAATAATAAATACTTTTTTTTTTATTACAATACTAGCTGCTGGTGTATCTACCCACCTCGGTTTAATAGTGAACTGTGAACATACACCTGATTGAATATTTCTAATCGAAATTCTTCAAAAGATCAAATTGGTTTTGTATTATTAGTAGCAATAGTTTGGTGCTCTGATGCAAGGATGGTTTTTTTTTAATGTAAAATAGTTATTAAAATTTGAGTTTGAATGTTTAGTTGTCAGTCGTCGTCGGTGTAAATCAGACCTTCGGCGGATTGAGTACAATGGTACCCCATAAGCATAACTAGAAGGGCTGCGGGCGCTTAGTCCCCTTTTTCCAAAACTACACATAGCCCTTCAAGATAAAGTCATCTTTGAACTCATATAATATCAATTCAAAATGAATAAGTAATAATAAAGTATTTAGCATATTTCTCAGTGAAATGTTGAACGTGACACGCACATAATACATTCATATATTCAACGCCAATTCCAACTATATAATCGCGCAATAAGCATAAATTCATAAGACATAAAATATTTTGTAATTTTAACTTGTTCCATAAGGTTTTTTGCAAAGTTTGTAAAGTTGTTTTCATTATATTTTGATGTCAAGTTGTATATTTGATTATAGCGGATAAATCTACTAACTACCGTCATATTTGTTCTTATTTAAAAGTATATTGTGTAATATGTAACTATACCTATACGTTTTTTTTAAAACTTTGTATATGATATATCTCTCTTTGAATTTGTTAAGTATAAGGTTTGATACAAGCCATAAACACTTCAATAAAATTAAAATTAAACTAGAGTAAAAATAATAGTTTTGTATTTAATTAGTATTATTTATTAACTATAATAAAAATTGGCAATGGATGGTAGGGGGGGGAAGCTCTATCTAGTTACTTCTTAGGAAAATGTATGAAGTGAGGATTCAGGCCCCTCAAAATGTTTGGGCTGGTTGTGCCACTGTGGTACTCCGGGCATATCTCATGTTTTATTGTAAGTTAAAAAGTGGGAAGCTGAAATCTGAGTTTGAGTGTAGTTATCGGTCATTACTGGCGTATATCGGACGTGAGTGGTCAATAAACCTGAGGCAGATTGTATAATATATACAACTTCAATTCATACTGGCACGCTGCATATAGCATACCTGCATAGTGCATACTGCATATAGGTTATTGAGCGCAATCCGATTCGGGTGTAATTCACTCGTGGGAATTTATGATTATAATAGTAAAATTACTCCAACTGATAATTATTGGTATCAATTATTGTGTCATAAATTACGAATATAACGTATAGAACGTTATTTAATTTAAAATTTCTAGCAAGTTTATACTCATAATGTATAGCTAAATATTCTATTCGTATTTATACGTATGTAGGACAAAGGTATTATACATTTTTAACTCATAGAAGTGCGCAGATCTTGCTGGCAGGGGGTGTAGAATTGTTCGTAACACAATCCGTGTTAATCATTATTGTTTTTTTGAATAAAAGTTTATTAATATTATAGTCACGATTCAAGATATAAGAATGCCTAATATTTTCTGAAATGTATAGTATATACTATACTTGGAGAAAATATATATCTCGTAGAAGAGGCAGCTTCCCACTATGTGCGAACGCCTAAGAGAATAACTACAATTATTCATGTTAACAACTCAGTGAATGACGATTGCACAATTCCATGGACATTTACACGATTGTCACGACTATTGTATGGAAACAATTCTAGCTGCTACCTACCTATCTATATGACCTATAATCGACTTAATTTAAACTTTGAGAACGGTTATGACGTAAACGTTCGTCTTCAGATTCAAGTATTTAATTTTTATTTATCTACGATTTATATCGAATACTGAAATACGTTTACTAACCAAGAAACGTCACAATCGTCTAAATGTGAAATAATAAGTAGGAAATTAAGTGTACCTGATACTATAACTTCTATATACCCACGAGGAGTGTTGTATCTGCGTGACATCAAATGTGTGCCGTAGCGCGGTCACGTGTGCAATTGTCCCAAACTTTAGAAGACCGCAAAACTATATCGATGCGTTTTTATTTTGAATAATCAGTCCATGTGGAATACATAACCTCGATGGCCTTTAAATATTGTACAAATGCGTGTTATGTGATGCTCATCACGTATACAACTATACAATGATAATTATTAATTACACTGGACCGGTTTTCATCCTGTCAATATGTACAGTGGATATAATGGATTTATATATATACGTACCTAATCGTGAATATAATGATCGCTGATTAAAATTCCGACACATCAATTAACCGACGTAGATATGAAATTATGAGCACATAGTTATGAATTAGCATAATGTAGGACAATAATATTATATCGCGACAATAATCTCTATACTAGATCACACGGCGTAAATTTCATACTTCCACCTGTCAGAAGGTCATCTTAATAAATTAAATGTAATCCCACTACCTACGTCACGTTAATGACTGGATATATTATGTATAATATATTATACATTTAGTGTGATGGTTAAAAGTTTCCTCTTGAGTACCATTTTTATGGCAGTGTAGAATTATCAGCGAACACGTCGTACTTCGTACATCGATATATACCTATACCTATGTGAATGTTCTGGATAAAACTGCTTCTTTTTGACATTTTGAAAGTGTTATGCCGTTATTTAATTCATTTTTCATTATTCTTTTTTCGTTTTTCTTTTTTTAATTAATCACCAGCGTATTGTTTTTATTGTGTAGTTTTGTAAAATCGTAAATCTTTGATTGTTTGTAAACCGGATTGGTGAAACCTGTAATACTATGAAAAAAAAATTGTTTAGAACACCACGAAGACACATATGAGTTCATTATATAGTTACCCGTACGTAACAAGATACTTCATAAATTGATAAAGAATGTTTGGAATGATGACTATTGATGATCATGTTTGCGCTATATATTATAGGTAGGTACCTATTAAATTATCCACTCTATGTATGTCGTATATTTCGTATATTCGTATACACCCATAGATATTTAAGCAGCAATTCAAAACGATTCGAAAAAGTATTATGCTGCCATAACTCATAACGTAAATAGTTAGCGAAATTTAAGGGAAAACAAGAGCATATTTAAAGAAAAATCACTAGTAGATATCAAAAACCATTTATTTCATAAAAAAAATTACTTTAACATACAATTTTTTTTAAATGTTTTATTATATTTTATAATTTGATATACACATAAAGACAAAATGTTCTCAAGTCTAAATAGTTAAATATGTAATACATTTAAGAATAGTTTATAACTTTAGAGTACCTAAAAATAACAAACAAGTGACAAAAAATTTATCTAAATATACTTGTAGAAAACAAGGATTGATGTCTGATGATAATGTCAACATAGTAACTGTAAGTTACATTTAAATTTTTAATTTAATAATTATAGTGTTGAAATATTTTTAATTTCTTACGCATTTAATCAATTTAAGAAGTTATTATAATATTCTCTGGTAACAATTCATGTATATTGTATTGTATATGGGTACAGTGTATTATAGTCTATACTCTAGAGCTCTGCACGGTCCGTTTTCTTATAGACCGGACTGGACTGATCCTTTTTAACAGAGACCAAAACTGGACCGGACCGATAAAATAAAAATGAAGCCAGACCAGACCGGACTAATATATTTTAACAAAGACCAGGACCGGACCGAACCGGACTGATATATTTTAACAAAGACTAGGGCCGGTTCGGACCGGGTCATGCCGATAAAATAAAAATGAAGTCAGACCGAACGATTATTTTATTATGATAATGATTTTTATTTTTAAACGTAATATAAATTATATGTAAAATACTAAAATTATAATATTAAATCGACGTTCAAAATGCAGATCACTATAGACCGGACAATATTAACCAACTAATATAAATTTAATGGTGGACCGGACTGGACCATTTTTTTTTAAGAATCAAACAAGACCGGATCATTTTTTTTTTAAACAAAGAGACCGAACCGGACCGAGCCACATTAAATTACAATACACAAAGACCGAAAAAGACCGAACCATGGTCCGGTCCGATCCAGTCCGGTTTGGACCGGTCTAGACCAGACCGTGCAGAGCTCTATCAGTATACTCTATAGTACCTATGTCTAGCTCAATAATTCAACCATCTCAGGTTACTAAGTTAATTTAAGATAGGTATCAAAAAATTCAAATGTAGTAGAAAAAAATTGATTAATAAAAAATCTACATAGGTAGATCGTAGGTACCGCTGATAAGATCTAAACATCAAAGATGGTAAACGCATCACATAATCGAAATAATGACTAATTAAGTATTACTTACATACTGTATTAAGAGTGTAATGAGAATTTTCTTATGGTAAAAGCACTTTTAAACTGCTTTTTATTTTTACTCTCAAAAAAGAGACTTGCAAAATGTCGTGTTTAAAAACTTGTGTTCGTAAGTCTACACCAATATACTCAAAATATGTTTGACCCTAAACTTATCGTGGCTGCCATGGAAAATTATGATAAACTGTGTATAGATGTCTTTGCATGGTACAGCCAAGTTCACTTCAATGTTAGAGTCTAGGGTAATTATTGGAATGTGCGCCTCTTTTCCCGAATTTTCTTCATTAATTATATTAGCGTTCATAATAATATTAGGATGTAATAACTAAATTTTATTTTAAAAATCTACTTTTTGAATCACTTAAGTCTTAATTGAAACATAATATGTTCCGAATATTTGATGACAAATCTTTGACATAACCTAATAATACCAATAGGTATTTTAGAATTTCGTAAATTTTTCAAAATTACGATCATAACTACAAAACATGTATTTTTTCCGGAGATGAGACCTTGGCCATTAAATTCCTTTTATCGAAAAATCGTTTGTTACAAAATTCCGACGAAATCTGTGGGTTGTTGAAAAAAAAATGTACAGACACTTGCACATGCAATTATTACTCAGCTACTAATAAAGGATTTATACTGTCACCGTGATACATTTCTGATAAAACAAATTGCATTGTGTTATTTTTTTCCATGCAAAAAAGACATTGTTTAAAATACCTGTGTATAAATAATTCAGAGATTTATTTTTCTTATCCATTCTATAGTTGTAAATTGTAATACTTTGGTGTTGCAAGATCAAAAAATAGTTATTTAATTTTATTTCTCATTAATGAATGTTGTTCAGTTGATGAATCGAACATTCGTATGACTAACATTTTACTACACATTTTATCACCTATGAACAATAAGTTGTTATTTATATTATTGGATAATATAGAATTTTATTTTTAAAGTTTATGAATGCCTTAATACTCATAATGAACTATTTTTAAAAACCTATAACTTCTAACATAGGTTTTTAATTGTCGGTAAAACATAATAATAATTGACAAAAGTAAAAATAATTGTAAAAGTAAAACTGTCAAATACCTAGAACTACTGCGCTTAGTATAATGACTCATAAATATACAAATTAAACATTAAGTATAGCTACATTTAAATATATATTTGAATAAAAACAAAAATAGGCAACTACTGCAGAATTTCTGGAGATAACAAATTAAGAATCTAGAAGTCCGTTGTTCGTAGACCAATAATAATAATAGACCTATAAAAGTATTAACAATAAAAATTATATTACAACACATGGCATGAATTATTAATTGTTGCGATTTTACGACTCTTAATGACAAATAGTAATACAAAATAATTATGATAGAAACGCATAGAAGTCATAAAATAAGATAATTGAGTACTTACCTACTTTTATTTATTGTTCGATATTTCATAACACAATCAATATAATGAATAAATATAAAAAAATTAAATGATAATTTATACATTTTAATCGTTTTATATTGTAAATCAAACGTTATTTAAAGTGAATAGTTATTTAACAACAATCATTTAAGTTGAAATTTAACAAAATAATACACTAAATTATACGAACGTAATTATACTCGTCGCATAAAATATATGACGTTATAATACCCATCTATTAATTAATTGTTTTAAGTTTTGGAACATGATAATAAAAATAATGCTAATTAATGTAATATAGAAGTACAATTTATAGGAAGTACCGAGTAAAAAGTTATTATTTAGTAATTACTACTAATTAGTTATATACAATATAATATATATATATATATATATATATATATATACACATGAATATTTAAATGCATACAGACTTTAGTCTACCTATACTACACTCCACCAGTAAAATATCTAGCAGGTACCTATTCCCTTTAATTATTATTTATTACTAATTACTATTTTTCTAAGGTAGATGACTTACGGTCAGACTGTCCGAGTTAAAATTATAAAACTGATTTGAACAAACATATTATAACTGCCCCACCCATCCTATAACCTAACCTATATATTATATATTAATTATTATACCTAATACTTATATCATTATAGATACCTACAGACATACAGAATGATTATTTTAATCTTGAATAATTATTATTCCTTTTAAATTTGTACATGGATTTTGTTTATTTTTCAAATAGGTACCTACTTATAAATAGATACTTACAACCCACGTTGGTTTAAAAACACAACTCAAGTTTAACTATTAGAATATTATTTATTTTTTTTAACGTAAATTGTTTCTTTTCTTGCAGAATCAGCATAATATTCTCTAACGTATATTTTGGAATTCAAATGTAAAATATTGAATCAGTATATTTGTATTTATAATCATTTAGAATTAATATTCATACGATTGATACTTCAAAATAAACCAACAACCTACCTATCATTTAAACATTCCGTTATTTCGTTCAAATATTCTGCTTTAGAATATAAAATTTGAAAATCACCCCGTATAAATGGTAATAATGTAATATTATTATAAATTAGTTTGATCTTTCGTATGAAGTAAAAATTAAGGAATGGATGAATGATTTTTAAAATTTGTATCTTGTTTACTTAATCTTATATAATCATATTATAGTTTTATAGTAGCTTAGTATATATACCCTAAAAATGTAAACCATTCAGATTTCTACACTTAGGACTAACTATCGTGTTTCAAGCAAACACATAAGTTACAACACAAAACCAATAAGATTATCTATATTCTGAACGATATGTATGTTATAATTAATCTCAAACATGTACCTACCTACATTATAAAGTATAATATTTTATGGTTTTTTTTTTTCAATTCTTATCAGGTGAATGCTCTTTGAACGTTTGTATAGATCTCTTTTTTCAAAGTACCTACCTACCTTTATTACTGACAAATCATACAAATCAAATTATTCCGATTTTTTTAAAAATTATATTTATTCATTGTAAATTAGAAACTATATAGTAGGCACATACAATTAAGTGCCATCAAATCCACCACATGGGTTACCCAACTGCGTCCGCTATAGCCTGTCAACAACTATCATATTTCACCACTTTGCATTTTGATGTGTTCATACATCATACATTAATAATATATTCACCAACAAATATTATAATAATATAAAGTCAGGCGTTCTGTATTTATCGCAACTATTAATAACAGAACTTGATAACCTACACCAATGCAATAGGTAATACATTTTTTTTAACCAAAATTCTACAGACTATTTCTAAAAATTATCAACTGTTCTACAATCCACCCTAAAATTGGTAAATTACAAAATGTATACGTATACCCTTTGGCTGCTTATATTATCCTAATTTTTCTATGCGTACCTACTATTTAAAACAAACACACTATCTACTATAGTTTTATGATAACCTTGCAATTAAAAATAAAAAATAATAAGCTTTATCGCAATCAAGCTGATAGCTTACTCTATTAGAAAATAAAATCCTCGATCTTATATCTACCTATAATATCTGTGACTATATAGTATATCTATTTCATATTTAGTGTTAAAAATAGATCGACTATTATAATAGTCTATAGCTTACACTTAAAGTAAATACACATTATGACATATCATATAAATATTTAATTACATGGTAAATATAAAATAATGTAGGTACTATAGGTGAAACTAAACTTATTTTAAAAATCAATATAGGTACTTAATTATTTTTAAATAATGATTCTCATAATCTCAAAATATTATATTTGTTATGGTGTAGTAATGTGTGGTATCATGAAATAATCATTATTTTTATTTTTTACATTTCATTGGTACTACATTTGAACATTGGTAATATATTTATTGACTACCTATTGTTTTAATACGATTCAAGAAAGAAGAATGTTAAAAATGGTTTAAATAGACAAAAGCAACTAAAATGTGTAATGAGTTAATGACGTAGGAATATACTGCTATTGATAAATATTATAATAGGACAGGTACAAAAATAGTCAAAACAAAATATTTTTTATAAACTATGCAAGGTCTAACCAAGTCTGTGTGTCGGTTTTTATACACTAATTGTCTATCACTGCAGGCTGCTGTTGCGGTTACGAGTGACTTATTTAAAAACACCGTCAACATATTACATAGGATTTCAAATAATATGGAATATTGTATAACATAGGTAGTAGGTACTATAATACCGGGTGATCGATTTAACGTAAGACACTAATTATTTACTTTAAAAACTATTAACTTTTTTGAAAACGATTGTTTTACATAATTTTCAGGCGTTAATAAACAACCTATTTATTCTATTTTTTATCATGATCGTTTTTTAAATGTTTACTATTTTTAATGACAACATGCATTTTTATTTCTTTATTTCAAAACAGATTATTTTTTGTAATTACTCCGATACATAAGAATCGAATTTGGACGAGTAGTCTATGAGTTATTAGTAGGTATCTAAAGTTTTGTTCAGTGGTGTTACAAGAGTAGGTACCTCGAGCAATGTTGGCCCTCCACTCCGACTCCACTAATTAATACTTTTAACACTTACACGTTATTACTAAGAAAGTTGTCCAAAATTTGATTTTTAAAAATCAAAATACTCCGAGTAATATTCTGTTACGAAATAATACATTAAAATGTATGCCACCATTCAAAAAATTAAAAACTTATTCAACAGTAAAAAATATCATTTTTTCTCCCAAAAATCTTGGAAAATGTTTTGCAACGACTTAAAGTTATGTTAAAGAAATATTTTCTTAAACGTTAGTAAAATATAACGCTAAAAATAATGGGTTTCTTACGTTAAATGGATCACCATTCACCCCGTATGTAGAAATATAATATTATGGTACTTGTACGTAGAAACCGTTGCAGTATTCACAATTTCATAAACCTCCCATCAGTTATATGTGTTTAGTGTTTAATGTTTTGCATAAACGTACCTCAGTACCTATATTATAGCCGTATAGATACCTATAATATTTGTTTATTAACAAAATATTACCAAATGGTCAGATATTAGGATATTAGGTAGGTCTTATTCGATGTGTATGTTATGCTATTCATAACTTACCTAGGTACTAGGTATGTAATTTTTTTTTATTTCCGAGGCTAAACTACGAATTTTTATACGCATTGATGCACCATGATAACATCATACCATAAAATAACTTTCTTACCTACGTTCTTTACACAATACGTAAATAGCCAATATAGATTGGTATACGTCATATATTTAATATTGTCCATCATACAATTTTTAAATTATTTAACTTACAAATAGTGATTATTACTAATATTGTTTATAATATTATATGAATAGCAATTGTATTGTGAACTCTGAATTTTGAACAATCATACAAATCGACTCATATCACAGCATAATATTCTTATATTTAAAGCCCCGTACTTAGCATGTTTTATTTTTATAGATACAATAATAATTACAACATTAGTCAATATTCATATGTTTTTATAGAAAATGTTGATTGAAGGTACCTATTGTAAACAATAAACATAATATAATTATAATCTTAATGTAATTCTTTGATTAATCTAAACTACGTTACTAAATTTTTTATTGAAATTTATTGTTTTCAAAAACCTAGCTATAATATCATACAAATAGATTTAATTTGCAACATACAATACATTTTGGCACATTTTATTATTCCTATACCCCTTAGATATTGTTTAAGTCGTCATAATAATAATAAACATAATTTGTTTCCGTGTGGGTGACTATGACGTATACTGTTCATATGTTAGTATATCTACTTCGTTAATAAAATATACGCATAACTATTAAACCACAAATTAACGTCCTCGAAGTTATGCAAATTAAATTGTATTGCTATTGGTTGATAATATAATATAGATACAGGATTATTTTATTTATAATCAGGAAAATGTATTAAATTAATGCTTACAATCACGTACCTACTAAAATTGTACCTATGTTTTGATAAATAAGCACATATAATATTATCTACCTCCCAAAATAGAGTTATTGTTTCAAGAATTTGTTTCCCCATAATGTTGTGGAGGTATTATAGTGTATAACTTATAAGTAAAAAATAATTGATTTAATGCCATAGATAAGATTAAAATATTAAAATTCATAAGACTATATCATATATATAATAATTAGAAAGCCGCCTCTATATACAACAACATTATTGAATTATGATGCCCAACGCCATTTGTCACTTGGGCAATATTTACAAATTCTAATCGTTTTTTGATTGACAGCGAGCTTGTTAGATATGAAATGTTGTTGTTTATTATCATATTACCTTTCTAACGATTAGTAAACATTGCCCAAGTTGTACGTGGCTACCAGCGTCATTGATAAGAAGAAGTCGGCTATCTAGTTATTATATTATATATCTGTGGACTATACAGTATAATGTATAAACACATTATTTGTATGAAGTACGTATACAATTAATATATTAATATGCATAATGCATATTTTATTCATTAGAACAAAGATCAGATTCACTATGATATTTATGATTCAACTGAATTTCAAAATCCAGTATTATTTACATAATAATATAATATTATACATTTTAAAACAATAAGTATGTTTACCTACTTCTTTAAGTTTGAATTCGTGTGATTTTTAATTTTCATAGTTTTAAACTGTTAATTATAATTAATGCTGGTGGCAAAAAATTATACACACATACACGGCAGTTTTAAACAATTATCAATTGATAAGCTACGAATAATTTAATATATTATAATGACTATTTGTTCAAGAAAAGTGGGAAATCTATCGTCAAAAAACAGATATATACCATGTATATTTGTACCTATAATAATAATAATTCCAGTATCATCTTATCGCCATACTTTGAACAGAATTATTATATTTAATAATTAATAAATAGAAACATGTATAATTCTTAATTACATAGTGATTGTATAATTATATTATATTATCGTATATTAAATACGATATACCTAATTTTATATTAATTGTGCTGTGTTGCTAAGATAGGTAGGTATGGTAAGGTTATAAGGTACCTATAGTATATATCTAATAAGGTGGCTTATTAGTAATATAAACTCATTATAAGTATAAGCTTTGATATGAATTTTAATTCAATTATGTAGGTACCTATATTTTAATATCTAGCAAAGCGATTATGAAATATTGTAAGACATAATGTAGGTAAAACTATGTATATATTATATCATTTATAAAATTGCTTCATTATATTATCATTAAAATATATTCATGTGTATATAACTAAATAGGTAATTTGTTTTAATAAAATATATCTTGCCTATCATATTTTATTAATATATCAAAGGTGGTCCCACTCACCTATATGTTTTGAATGCATATTTGCACGCGTGCTAAAAATATGTACCTACCTATTGTACATATTCGTCCGTACCGTATAGATTTTACAATATCATTTCATAAATCAAGTATAGTTCTAATATAGAGCTGCTTTATATTATGTATTATTATGGAGAATATTATATTTTCAACTAGATGGTAAAAGCAAAAGTATCATATTATTGTTGTTATATAGTTTCTGAGAAGTTTAAGGTCAGACTTCAAGTCTGAGACTTGGGTGAACATAATGCATTAGCACTTATTCCCACCAGCTCTTTTCAAATGGGAAAAAATAGGCACTAGCACTTATTGTTTATTTTATAGTAACTACTTACTAGTTACTATACCTACCTACCCATATTGCAAAAGACGATCTAACGATAGATGATAAAATATCAACAACAATAAATCATATTCCACTATCTATATTATAATATGACACTACAATATAGAAGTATTATTATAGAACATGACGAGTAAAAGACCTGTATTGTTTTAATCGTGTGTTATTCAAAATATTTGGTGAGTAGTGACACAATATCTAGTCAACAATAAAAATAATTATGTTTTTTAGAAGTAATATTATATCATCGCTTAAGATAATAGTATGTATAAACAATTAATATGGTACCTACTATTATAATTGCAATAACTTTTTTTTGCTTTGATTATTAATAAAAACATTACAGCTATAAATATGCATAATATCTCTATATACTCTATCAATATGATGTCATATAGTGTAATGGCGTAAGTACTAAGTGGTGTAAGTGGTGTACGAGGTCATGTACCGTTTTTAAATGGTATATTTGGGGTGATTTTATTTTCTACCGGGCCTAATTATTCACACACAACCCTGCAAGGATATCATTGTCAACCTCGACCACAATAACACAATAATTAAACAATAACGCTGCAGATCTAATATATTATTATACTGTACACGAACCATAAGATATGTATTATGTGATAATACCATTAAATAGTAAATACCGACTTAATATTTTACCAAAGCTACATAGATACATTCAAATATACGTAGGTGCCTAAATACAATAAATTATAAATAAGCATAGTAGAAGGAGGAAGATGCAATAGATGCATATAATATGTAATTGACGTTATATCTATTAAGAACCTGTGGAGAATATGGTCGTACATCCATATAGGTATATGTGGTACTGATGAGCTATATCTCCTGACTCCTACCAGCTACCTTTACGAACAGACCGGCACACGCAACGATCTTCGACAATAACAGGTGGTGTATTTTTTCGGGCCTGATAATAAATACTAGTATTTATAATCAATGATAATACTCACTCACTCCATGGACGCGGAAACGGTTCGATCAAATATTGTCTTTAATCGGACGGCCGTGAGATGGGAGGCAATGACCGTTTGTAAAGCTTATACCAACGAAAAATATTATCGCGGCTACCGGCTAACCACGTCCAATAACGTATCGATACCTATATAACAATATGGTATGGACTCGGTCCGATTGGTATGATGGTCGCCTCGGTAGACTTCCGCGTACGTTTGACCGCGGATTTATAAATTATAGAACCTCGCTATATAGAATTCGCGAACGGGGGTGTTTGAAGACTTGTGTAGTTATATGTGTAAACTATATTGATCTGCAAAACTACTGACCCAACGAAGCCACAAAGTCCGTCCGCTGTCTATTGAATCCGCGATTTTTTTGGTGTGCCTACCATGCTGTATGATGAATTTTAGCACAACATTTTTATGTAGGTAAATGTAGTATTAGTTTAATGTATTACCTAATGTGTATAAGTATATGGAAACTCTAACACCACTGCAATGAACTAATAATGTATAACTGTAATTTAGGTACGCCAGTGTCAGTGTGTCCCATTTATCATTTGATTCTCGGCACAGCGGGATCGAATGTTGTCGATACCTTTATATTCTGACAATTGGCGAATATCAAAAGATGTTTAATTACGAGTGTTGATCGACTGTCTTCATCAAACAGGCACATGCCCCAAATCCCAGGACGCAGTGCGTAAAATTTATTTACCACAATTTATTTACTATGAACCATAGTATAAACTCATAGTTTTTATTATTTAGTAATATGTTTCTTTTGTTGTTAAAAGAAATATTTACAATCTATATTTAATAATGCAGTACAATATGTACATTTGATATTAAATTGAAAAAAATCAAAGTATAGATTATAAAGGTACACAGAAACAGATTAGAAGAAAGTGGAAAATATTACTTTCCATATATAAGTAACACCTCTGAAAATAGGTAATATCGTTTTTTAAAAAATAAATAACACTATTGGCTTTATATTAACTATATGTATGCTTAGGGAAATTTATTTCTAGCCTTCTAGTGTTCGGGAGCATGTATAGATAGGACAACTGGGAGAGGGAGATAAAAGCAATCTTGTGATTTTAGAGTTTGGGAAATCTTTTGTAATAGTGATGAATTAGTTTTTTTTAGTGTGGCCAGATGTAAAACGTTATACCTATGGATAACGTTAATAAATAGTAGAGAAATGCATCCTGCAGTGGGCCTACTTTACCAACGCTGATTAGTCATTATAATGATAGAAATTGGGCTCTACAGCGGAGAAGGAAAATCTTATATACGAGTATTATTGTGATGAGTACTTGAGGATTTTATACACCTACTAATTTTCTAAACCTGCATGTATGATGTGGGGCTTGTATTTGCGCAACGAAGTTAAGCGCAAACACCACAAAATAAAATACATAATCATAACATAATCATAACACAATAATATCGCTATAAAGAGCGTGGGTTTGAATGTCCTAAAAAACAAGAAAAATATCTTTAAAAAATACGGCTTAGTGCACTAATAATATTTTAAAACTAAAAAAATTGCATTTAAATTGTTAAACAAACATATATTATTGTATTATTTAAATTTAAGAAACGAGACGTTATCGCGATGTATACGAGTCGTAAATAAAACGACCTGTACTATATTATACTCTACTATCGTATATGTTATTGCATCGGCTGGTTCGTGATGAGAATTTCGTTTGTGATTTTGTGAAACTGTCGTTCAGCCGCCGCCGCGTTTGTCTTTTAGATACCTATATTAAGATATACATTGGTAAAAACATACGTGATAAAAACAATAATATGACTAAGCGAAATGATTCACCAACTGTATCGAATTACTATCCGTTCTTATAAAACACATGAAAAATATACTAAAATATTGAGAAACCCCTAAAAATTCCGAAATGAAGATATTGTTTTAAAAAAAAAAATGCAATACTAAAGTTTCGTTTTTAAGATCATCGATGTGCGAAACGAATTTCGTGGTCGCAGAAAACGATGTTTCGAGACATACGCAAAACAGTGCGATTCACATTGAAATCCGCACCCTAAATAGTTTCAAGCTGGCGTACTGTGTCTCGCCGAAATGTCTCTCTAAACACCGCAATGCACGTACGGACGTGAGACGAAAATCGTTTGAGATTTCACGCGCAGTCGTGACGTGAAAAAAAATACACCTGTGATTCGGATTCCTGAATAAGGTATTTTCACGAAACGATAAGTTTGGCGCCACGTGCGATCCCGACTGTAGGGCACGGCACTTGTAAGGTATACTTATGACCTGTCGTCACACGGCGGCCAATCATTATAACAATCAACTATTAGTCGATACCCATACGACAACATTACAATATTATTGTCATATAATATATTATATTATTATGATTGGTTAATTTTACTGTAAGATAAAACTACGTTATAAACCATAATAAATTATATCATGCATTTTTTTAATTCAAAGCTGGACATTGACAAGTTAAAAAGTTAAAAATTTAACATAACTAGTTACTTTTAGGTTTTCCTCAGTTTAACTATCAGATTAAATGTACCGACTCCGTTGATTTTTTAACAATCGTGAAGTCGACGAATTCAATTTTCATTTTAAGAACTCAAGTTAATTATTTTGTCCTCAATTTTATTCCATTACATTTCAATCGATTTATTATCATGTCAAAATTATATATTTCGGGCATGGGCGCAAACAGTATTTGAGATTTGGGAGGGCTGAATATCTTGATGTAGAGATGAAATTTTTTTCGTATATTTCAATGTGGTGTAAAATCTTTATTTTTTTTTTTTTTTTTGGGAGGCCAATCAGTGGTTAGAGGGCTTATAATTAAATTAATATATTGACTTTTGACATTTTCTTATTATTACGGATATCAACTTGACCGGATCTAGTTTAAAAAAAAATTAAAAAATATGCCCGGCAGGTAGGTCGTCGTGGATACTATATTATATTTTATTGTCATGATGTGCTTGTGCAACGCAAAAGCCACAGGACGCGTGTCCAACGATGCAACTTTCATTGGCCGGCGTCGCGTTCTCAAAGGGCGACGGGAACTCGGTCGCCCGGAATTGTACGTATCTGTATAATATTAAAATATTATATTGTTATTGTTGTGTTGTGCACGTGAACGTCCGGCGCGCGGCGGTTAACGAATCACGATAATGCGCGGCCGAATGCGACGCGGTGTGAACGCCGCCTGTACGTCGGTCACGTAGGCCAAGTGCCCGATGCCGCCGCCGCCGCCTATATATAAGACCGGGTCCTGTGCTGTACTCGGTCCTTTACACTGCAAACTACGACCGCGACCGATACGCACTCGTCCGACACACCGTCTACGTTTATATACACATAACCAGGTTACTGCCACCACGTCGCGGTCCACCGCGCTTTTCGAACACCGTTCTTGAGACGGTTTTCCGACGACGATTTCGTTCTCTCGTTACTGCGTCGTCCAATTTGTCGTCTGTCGACCGTTTTAAAGAGTATAATATTAACACATCGATCACGACGACCACGACGATGTGCGGAACGGCCAGCCACAAGTCGGAACACGGACACGGTCATCCGCACCACTTGTTCAGAGTGCCGACAGCCCACGTAGCCGCATACGAGTATTTGGTCAAAGAGAACAAGACGAGCGACCCGAAGAAACCCGGCGACACGCTGACCGCCTTCAGCAGAAGCACCTTCGACAAGTGCTCGTCGTTCTTCGGAGAGTTAAAGAATTCGCCGGCTTACAAGTGAGCATCACCACATTATAGTATATACCTACTGATGTAATATAAATTATAATAATTAATTATAGTAATAATATATCGAAAACCCATTTACGATGTCTTTAAGTAGGTAGGTATAGAAACCCTGAAATAATATATGTCCGTCCGTCTGTCTCTAAATTCGATATAAGGATACCGGGACAGGTACGCGGACACAATAGGTATTCAAAATATAATATAATATTGTGTGTGGTTTACAACGATTAAAATTATTTGGAAAAAGGTTCTGTCGACAAGACGCGAATAATAATATCATGTGGGGGTTTGCATATTACGTGTTTGAAAATCATTAAAAGTTATTTAACATAATATTATGTTTGACGATGGAACGGTGGACCTGCACCGCCGTGTCGGTATTCCGTGAAAGACCGTGAAGATGTGTAAATCATCACTCGTGGAGTGTGCAGAAAAATCTCATGTACCTTCCTAGTTTTACCGCATAGCTTATGGGATATGATGTACCTACTATTATTTCAGTATTCCGTCGATGTTGCGCCCTCCCCCCCCCTTATCTATGACTCGAAGGACTTTGCGGCGATGTACATGGTCGATAACCGTGCGCGAACCTATTCTGACTTCTGTCCGTGTCCGAATCAATCATTACGATTCCTGTGGGTACGTATTTTATTGACGGCCCCTTTGAGGTTCTCGGAAAATCGCAATTAACAATTGTTATTCATCGTACCTACCGACGATCCATTAAAATCATATTGTTATCCACTCGCGGGCCGTTCAAACTTGTTTAGCCTGTTCAACTCGCGTACGTTGAGCCGCAACGTAATTATTTTGTTTGCTAATATGTTTAGTAATTTAATGACGTGCGTGCTTAGACATGCTGTGTGCGAATCGATTTATTTTTGTATTTTACACGGCGGTACTTTCGTATGATTCATTTTCGCGTGTAACGGCGGTCTAGACGGTGGTCAGAATATTCTGGACGTTGCGACTCTTCGTGATAAAAATGTGAAATACACTATAACGTCGTTCAGAAACGAGATGTGAGATAGAAAGTTGTATCGAACCGAGTACAGGCCAATGTATATGGAGTATAACAATATCATGCATGTGGTTGCCAACATATATATATATCTGAAAGGAAATTAGGTACACGTCGCGGACACAGCCTTTACATTATAACGAATTGTGTACTTTTCGGGATCTCAAAGGTATTATATAGTGCTGTATTTCTGAGCGCATTATGTTTCGTATCGTACCCATATTGTATTGCACCTTTGTTTCCATTATATAGGTACTCCGTGCGCCCATATTGTTGTGCGCAACGTCAATTTCGTACACGCATATTTATCAAAGAAAAATGTCTGAACACGAATTTAATTAACATATTTTTGTGTCGTATTCTGTCAGCCGAGATATTTAGACGAATTCGTAACCAAATAGCTATTATAATGACGTAGGTTGTAGGTAGCTTCCGCACGAACCATTTCATAATAATAATTCACTGCACAATAAACGACATTGAAAATCGTCACATTTATAACACACTCAAATATGTATTTATTTATTTGAAGGAATTTAGAACAAAATCTGTTGATACTTGACTCTTTCAAAACAACGCGATATCTCGTACTTTACAATGGTAATTGATGTGGCCATGTAGGTAGGTAGTATTCAAACATTTGTCCTTTAAAAGTAACACCTAAAAATATTTGACAACGGCGAAGTGTAATAGCTTACTAATATTGCAATTGATGATTTTTAAAATTACTCGTTAGTCATTGATATGCAAACTTCAAATACGTAATAAATACTATTTTGAAACGATATGGTTTAATTTCTTTAAACTAATTTTGCCTTGAACTGCCTTGACTTAAAATTAGACTGAATGATTCAATAATATTATTGTTAATAAATCCTCTAAACAAAAATAATTGCATTTATCATATTCGTCATACACTCATACCTATACATATTGCTTAGTGCTTATATACAAAGTTTTAACTGGCAACTGGCAACAAGCAATAACAGTCGATCAAAACATCCAATGTTTATAATAGATGGACTTCGAGGTCGAAAAATATTGACAGGGTGGGCGGAGAAAAGGTAAAATCCTAAGTGACAAATTGTTTTGTCTAACTTAACAGTTTTAACTTGTAAAATTTGTTCCAAAAAGCTATGAGGGTCAAATACCAACATTTTAAGACTGACCGAAAAATATTTTAGCTGTAAATTATAAATTGTAAAAGTAAATTATTTACTTATTTATGTTACACAACAAAAAAATATTTCTAAATTAAAAAGCAATAACTATTTTATAATTACTACAATGAGTTCGAAATTGGTGTAGATAATAATAGCAGCGTTTAAATGTTCTTAATGCTAATGTTATCAAAAGATACTTTCCGTATTTTATTCTTAATAAACATTATACTTTAAAATACTATATAATATATACCTAACTAATTTTATTTTATCAATATTTTTTTTTTTTTTAAATATTCTCTTGCCTATTTCCAAACAGTGTTATAATAATAAAGTACGAAATAACTATTAAATATGTCATACACCTCATTATTTATTTGATTTGAAGAATATTTATTTTTAAAATGTATTTGTGGACCGTGGTACTTTTAAAAGCATTACCGCGAGAGTGCATGCGACGCAAAATTAACCAAGCTTCAAAGTGAAACTTTTATTAATAATACTCATAGTTAAATGCCAATTAAAACAAAAATATAAAACATCTGCCGAGTTGGTTTCTACGAGCCAAATTGTCGACATTTTTCGAAATTATTTAAAAATATAGCATATACGGTTTCTTTAAAGTTCAATATTCGTATCGATAATAAAGAAAATTGCTTAAATTGCTGAAAATAGTTTATTATTTACAATAAATAATAATGTGTGCGTGCAAGGAAAAAAATATTATATAGCTATAATACAGCTGCAAGTACATAGGTACTAGGTAGCAATAGAAATACATACCATTTAATCCATCTATATCCATAATATTATAATCATAAAGAATATTATGCATATTAAATAATATGGATAAAAAATAAAACGGGAAGTAATAAACGTAAACGGAATAAACTAAAGAATGAAACCGCGTCGTTCGTAAAATATTTCTGGGATATTTTTACGTCAAACCAGTTCAACAAGACGTAATAAAATTACACATTTCCTCACAGCTGGTGATATAATATAATGATGTGCGAAAAAAATTCAAATAAAAATACACAATAATAATATTATGTACGATTGTCATATCACCAATAATACCAATTCACACCAATTATTGGCGTTACAATTACCCAGTAACCTAACCTACCGCATATTAATCGCCGTTTACATCACCGAATTACGCGTGTCGAATATTATTAGCTTATCAGCTGTATTGTAGTTATTACAATAATAATATTACGATTGTTTTTCATCTCTCAGGGTATTGTTCTTCACGCAACCGGCGCACGTGATAATGGCGTTGGCCGTCATTCTGGTGGCCGCGTCCATGTTGCCCGGCGACATGAAGAAATCGTCGAACGCCAACGGTGAAAGCGCCAAGCCCAGGACTTTCGTCAACTTCGTCTATCTGGCCGCTTTCTGCACGCACGTGGGCGCCCAGTTCTGGATGACATTCATTTCCGGTGAGTAGAGCAAGTCCCCCCCCCCCCCATATAAGGACAAAAACGAACAAAATATTACCTAACGAACAAAAATTGTAATCGTCGGCGATTAATGTACAATAGTAATAGTAAAGCTGGCACGTGTGCGCACGCGTTTGTCATAATATTACGGACACATCGCAATCATAATAATAAATAATTATGATTAACAATAATGGGTAAATATCATAATATTATAGATGGTCACGTGCGACTTTCGTGGCTAGCGCGTGAAAAAAAATCCAATGTTTGTGATTTGATTTTCTAACACTATCGTTTCCCTCCGCCCGAATATCGATAATAATATGTACAAATATAGATTACAGTTATCATTATGATATTATATTCTTGTGATGTTGTACCGACGAAATTTTAATTCCGAAACCGCACTTCCGCGTTCACTGGTTTAATGCGTGGACGAGATGTAGGTAATTTTTAACAATTTATACCCGTTCGAATTTATTGTCACGCATCAAACGCCTATATACCTATACGATATAATATATACGTAATATTATATAACATGTATAATGATTAAGACGGAACTATATATATATGCGCTCGACCTATATCGTTGACTGTCGGCAATGCAATTTTCTGCAGACACGTGTAAATCGTATGCGTTTACAACTCAAACAAGTATATAATATTCAACCATATATAATTCACGCGCGTCGTTAAAATATTATAATATTTTATACTATTTTTTTCCGTTCCCCTTGAACTTTGAGTCGTATACCTATACTATAGGAGAGTGCACTGCGTGATATTACGTATTATGTGATATTTATAATATCTTGACTAAAATGTATGGTTAGGTGCTATATATATGTGCACTAAGTTTTATACACTTACAGAGCAAACTCTCGAAAATTATGTTTGATATTTTGAGTCTTAAAAATAACCGTGTGCTTACGCGTGCAATTGTATCTACGAGATGACTTATAGGACGGCGATTCGCTTTTTGGGCATGCGAAACATTAGTTGTATACGATGACTATTTTCCCCTTGTTTACGAGGTTTTTGGCAGATAATACGAACAACGAGACGAGAAGTCATTATAAATTTAGCCGCTTAATTTATTGGCACCGGAATCGGTACCTATATAGTCGTGGTGCTTGTTTTTCGGTTTTCGACTTACGTGAAAGTGTGAAACGTGATAATCAGCACGTGAACCCTGAGCCATTGCTTCAGAAAACAAAAATTTGACACATTTTGAAACCTTATACTATCATCATAACCCCTAACCTACATGGAATACAGATACAACTGGTACAAGCATATTATATAGAAATATACAGTATTTATGTATGGATTATGAAATATATTTCGGTAAACCCATCACCCGTTGCTTAATTTATTATATCAACGAGGTACCTATGCTTATTTTATCTCCATAGACTTAAGATATTCGGGCCCGGTGATTAATATTGGTCAAGTCATACGTTTTGTTGTTGTAGAATAAAATTATAAAGTGAGACATTCATCCCATCCTAAATAATATGACGTTACTAAATGTAAAAATGCATTTACGGCAATCATATATTAGTATATTATTATTGAATATAAATTAATTGTGTGTTTTGTCCTTTATAATAATAAATTTATAAAATAATTATTACTAAATATTGAAGTCTAAATAGAATAAAGTTAAAGCTTGAAATGGCCTTCCTCTATTCACGGAATACCTAACCTACTCTATATACTTAACAAAGCACTGAGTATTATGTATTTATTTGTTTGTTTTCATTTCATCAGGGTTGAGCTTGTACTTCAACTTGGCCAGACACGCTTTCGGTGACGTCCAAAAGATTCTGTTTCCCAAATACTTTTCGCTAAACAGTCTGCTAAGCGCCATCACACTCATCCAATTCGGCAAGATGCACGTCGCTGCCAACGTGTGGGACGTACACACGTATTTACAGGTATACACAATTTACAAATATAATAATAGCAATTTAGAATAACAATATATTAGTACTGAAAACACATTCGTATAACATATTGGTATATCACTCCCAGACACCGATGTATACGTATATAATTAATGCATTCATTCATTCATTTTATAAAAATAAAAATAATACATTTGAAATACATAATATTTTTTAGGATCCCGCCCCCCCCCCTCAGAAAATTGTTTTGAAAATCCGTCACTGTATATGTACTGTATAGTAAACACGAATGTAGCGAACCGAGTTTAGGCATACCGTGGTTACGTCCAAATCGTTTGTCATTAAGTCGTTAATCTTAAAGTCTTAACACTACACCTATCCGTTTAAATGCCACAAATATCGTGCTCCCGATGCATCTGCAGGACTCTCCGTGTACACGCACTTGATATGTAGGTAGGTCCTGGGCACCATACGTCATTATAATATTTTATAACATGATCGGTCGTAAAAAAAACAGAAAATATACCCTACAAAGGTAGTATGATATATACGTGTGCATATATCGGTAACCGGATTGTTATGGATGTTCTGGACAAATCCTCGCCTGGTTCTAGATCTACACGTACGCGTTTTCGAACGACGGTGAAATATATAAGGCATTTATGTTTAGGTGGGCTCGACAGCGACATAGTACACAATAGTATATATTATTATAGTGTACAATATCATCAAATAATAATAAATTCGGTGTGTGTACTTACGGCTCCCGGTCGGGCAGGGCGTTGAACACGACGAGGACACATCGCTGACAGTGATATATTGTAGTGGCGTGTATTGTTGACTGTTGTAAAAGTGGATTTTTCTCAAGGCGCGACATCTTTATCTCTGATCTCTGTAAGGAGACATAGGCACCTAATACCTATAATTGTAGGTATACAATTTTATTTTGTACCCTCGGGAACCATATTATCCTTGTTTATCCGACGCATAAATATATACCTATTATAATATATTAGTACACTGCGTTACTCTCGAACGAGTAATATAACCCGTTACAGGAATAATAAATTATCGCTATACGTGTTCACGTCTGACTGTCAAGTCGGTTTTGTCAACTTGTTAAGTATTATGGTCGAATAATACCTCAATAAACCTTTTAGACGCAGTTTCAATGCATCTTTAATACCATATCATATGAAATTGTATACTTAACATATGCGTGTGCATGTATATGATTTACTCGGGACAAACATAACTTGACAGCCGCAGTCATATTCATATCCATGTTGTAACTCGCAGGGCGGGCGTAGGCGTCTGCGTTCAGACTGAATTCGAAAGCAGTTTTTCAGAAATACGACCGCGCCGATATCGTAATATCTAAGAAACGCGTAAAAAGGACAAGATGTAATAAATAAATAAATATAGTAGGTATACGTACAGTCGAGGCGGCCTCATAAAAGTAACATTTATAAAATAAAATGTCATATTATCTTTCGACTTTCAAATATAATAACAGCCCCCGAGTAAATATTCGTGTATTGTAATAACGATAAACGCCGTACAGATTTTATAAACTAACAACAAGTGTGCCTAATACAATTTAATATCTTAAGAAAAAGAAAAGGAGGGGACCAAATAAGTTCGCGACGTAAAACAATAACGGAGCGGTTGGTTTTCGTCATAAAAAAAAATAAACATTGGCATGTGGAATGGAACAGAACGACGCCGTATGGTACTTTAAAATTAATTTTATATGATAATGTAGGAGAATAACGATTTTTCCATCAAGTACCTTTTTAACTTCGTGACAACCGTATCAGCTAAAGCAATTAATCGTCAATGTGCCCACAAGGGAGAGTAATCATGGGAGGAGGAGGAGGGAAATCAATTTTAAGCACACACAGCTAGCAAACCTCAAAACTGTACGTTGAACTCTTTCAAATTAAACATATCAACTTATTACCTACCTATAATACAATGGATAGCTGTACTTATAATATAGGTACATAATATATATAAAATAGGACATTTAAATAAAAGGACGTCCTTTAAGGAACCGGGGCCCATATACAATAGGGGTGTAGGACAAACCATGACGAGACGGTCTCGAGGAACCATTTAGTTTATAGCTATTTATAAGGCGATTAACGATCATATTATAACCTCAGAGTTCAGGCACGTTGTAGGTAGGGGTATAGGTACTTATAGTATGATATGGCAAATCGTACCTAACTGCAAAAATAATAATATTTGTTAACTATGACAAAAATAATAGCGTTTTTCGCGTATATTTGTGTCCGGACAGTTGTTCGTGTTGAGCTTGTGCTTCCTGTTGGAACTGATGATCCGGCTGTACGTGGTGCCGCCACTGTTGCGACTCATCACCGTCAAGACGGCAATCGAGAAGTCCGCGGGCGTCGGCAACGAGGTGGGCCACTACGACCTGGGCCCGTTGGTCGACTGCCCGCACTACATGGCCATCCACAAGGCCTTCCGGCAGGTGCATCTGTTCGTGGGCATCGGTAACGTGGTCACCATGATGTGCACTGCCTTCCACTTGGCGTACATCGCGGCCTAATGCCTCCACCGCCGCCGCAGCCGCAGCAGCAGCAGCAGAACGACCGGAAGTCTTCCCCCCACAAAAAAAAAAAACCCACTCGCCGCGCATTATTATTAATATTATTTATATGATATAATATATATATATTAACAATAGTAAAATGTGTGTTACAGTGACGGCGCCAAAAGTCCGTCGTGCGTCGCCCGATAACGTCGTAGTGTCATCACGACACACTACATCGTTGATTAGTGATTAATACACCCGATCAATGACACCATAATATAGTAGCGTTTGCAGCGCCGCCACTGTAACGCATATATAATAATAGTATATGATAATATTATATTATTACATTTTATACTATAATACTACAAATTATGCCTACTAGCAATATTACTACCACTGCTACTACTACTACTACTTCTAGTTACTACTACTATAACTACTACTATATATATATATTATATCTATTGCACGCGTTGCCGTGCGCTCATATGACATACATTATGTTTTCAATAATTGCTATATATACCTTTATATACACGGGGTCATCCATAACTTAACTGGCTTTTCGTTTTTTTTTTTTCCACCGCCGTTCCGTATATCTCTACATATAGTTCAGTAGAAAAGTGGTTATTTTGCTTTACGCGAACGACAGCGAAAATAAATACATTTTACGACAATGCAATGCATAATATTATAAATAGGTGACGATGATAATATATTAATATATATTATACTATTATTATTATTATTATTATTATTATATTTACGCGTTCGCAAGAGTCACGTGATGCGATAGTATAATATACCCGTTTCAGTATAACGTAATGCACCAAAATAATGCGATAAGTATAATATAAATTCAATAAAATAATGGCAACCAATCGACCAAAGTATGCGTGCACTTAGGCGTAAATATGGATAAAAATCTTGATGGGGGAGCCTCCTAGAAATAACGATTAACGCGTATTAAACACTTTCGAGGATATGAGTTGGGAAAGATAAGGGGCTTCAGGAGTTTTTCTGGGGGTCTAATCCCTCCCCCCCCTTTTTACGCGTCCACGTATAGCGAGGGCGCGTGTTACCGTGATGGCGCGGTGCCCGGCAAAAGAGAAAAATAACCGATCGCGGGCGACTCGCCGTTTTCAATGTTTTTCTTTTCAATGGACACGCCAATTGTTATATAAATAATAAACGCACACCTATTATTATTTATACAATTTTCCCTCTCGGCCTTTGCTAATTTTCGTACACAATAATATTACTATACTATATATAGGTACACGCCACGCCGGACTAGCTACTCGTATTTATACACGCGGCGTATCTATAATATATTAATATAGCACAACACTGGACGACGCACAAATAATAATAACAATAATAATAATAGTAATACTCACAGGTCGGATATTTTCAAAACTTGTTATATCGTTCAAACACGTATGCTGTAGTGGCCCGCGGCGGGTTCCAAAAACGAATTGAATTCACGACAATATTATAATATTATATTATTTAATAATAATATCATAAAATATTTAATACGCACTGCACCGTGCACGCAACGTATAACAGTAATATTATGATATAATATTATTAAATGTGTACGCAGTCGTATTTATCGAACGGTTCCTTTTTTATACCGCGTTCGTTCGCATATAGGTATATATAATAATATGTTTTAGTAATAAATAATCGGAGTGCGCGAAACTCGTCAAGAAAGACTGCAGTGTAATTTTTTTAAAACGTAATCTCTATTTTATTATTATCCACGCGTCTTGTGAGCAGATCGATATTAACTTTTATAAGTGATTTTTTTTTATAACATATTTTATTTTTTCTTAGTTCCTATATTTATTGTTGCAAACGTCTATATAGTTGTACGTAATACATATATATATATATATTGTAACACAATAAAATAAATATATTGTTATTTATTAGAATATTCCTTTGGTGAACATACATTTTTCCAACCATAGGTATACCTCAATACCTTTACCTAGAGAACCTACATCCTGCAGATGCCAGATACTATATAATTATATGTATTATCCATTTATTATTATATTGTTATGCTGTATTATTTACGATGGGAAGAAAAGAATATAAGAATACGTGTTTGTTATTTTTATATTTAATCGTGCAGTGATGTACCTACCAGTAGGTATAATAATTAAACTGCAAGAAAATAATCAAAAATATTGAGTTCAAAATATATTTCATAGGTTAGATATTTCTAGAAATGACTGCCGGTCGCCAGTCGGACTGGCCAGGGTGCCGACTACCGATAATATTATATAATATTCGAAAAAATAATTTGTGTTACAGAGCGGGCTATAATTTGAGTAAAAATCGACTAAAGTTACAGTTGATAAGTTAATTTTTTTAAATTAATATTTTACACTAACAAAGTACAAAAACAAATCGCATTTGTTTAAATAAAACTAGAATGTAATTGCCAATTGGGCTTTTTCATAAAATACCTCTTGGCTGTTGTGTATTTAAAAGATTGAAAAATATTATAATAATTAAATTCTGGGTCCAAAAGTCAAAGGCTAGATTATGACCTAATAAGGGACATTTAAAAAAAGATTATATTGAAACGTATTTCTTAACTGTAATAACGTAGAAATATGATAATTACTAAACCGACTCCTGTCGATAGTTATATTAAAATCGGATGTTAGAATAGTAAAATTACGCTATTACCTACCTCCAGGTGTTCGGAGGGCTCTCGAGATCGTGTATTCGAGAATTAGATCAAATACACCGTACAATATAATTTTATGTAAAAAGCACATATAATGTAGTAACTGCAGTCAATATAAAATATTATATTATATGCCTTACCTGATTCGCAGTTGTTTGTAGATATAATATTGTAGGAGTTTTAGGTTTTAGATAAAACAAAGTAATACTTCAAATACACAAATTGAAAAAGAACGAACGCACTAATTATGGCTTATCATAAGAAGTCCAGATTGTCGTTCATTGAAATCGGTTTCGAGACTTGAGAGGTTGTTACTCTGGTGGATGGTGCTCATGCACTGATTTAAGGGACGACGCGAAGATGCTGACCAGAAAGTGGTGGGCGGCTTTATCAAAAAGTTATCGTGAGCCTGGGAACTAGATTATTCTTTGGCGTCAGCATAAAATAAAGTCACACACATCCTACGTAATACCGTTATAAGTGCGTGCCGATATCTTAATTGTCGTAGTTAATGGTTTTATTTGACGTGACCGATTTCTACAAACGACAGTTTAACCGTTGTTTATTATTCTGTAAAATTTAGTTTATTATAATGGTGTGTGAGTATATTATTACATAACTTTTAGTTTTAGTCCTAAAAAAATTGTAATTATAATATCTACAATAAACTATTGTCTCTTTTTGTAAAAATCATAACTTTAACACTGTTTGCCATAAACATTAATTTCTAGGATTGAAATTATTTTTTTTCTAGTTTTCTAAAATGTATAAAAATAATTAATGTCAAATTATTATTGATAAACTAGTTTTTAAAAATCTAATATTTTTTTAATTTTCTCAAATATTTACTATGAGATATTTTTAGCCATTTTTTTTAAAAAAGGCAGCATTATAAAATATTAAAATCGAGTTTGATAGTTTCGATAAAATATCATTAATTTAAACTTTAAAGAAATTCATAAACTTAATAAAACTTAAACTTTATTCATAACCAGGTGTAACTTGGTAAATTTTTTTTTTATTAACTATAATTAACTTTTTGTTTTGAACATTTCAAAAAAATAATTTAAAGAATAATAATTTTTGAATTTAAAAGAAAATGTATTGCAATTGTTATCAAATTGTAATGTTGTTATAGATTACTCGCATTGAAAAAAAATTGATTAACAGTAAAACTGCTTCGATTTCCTTCAACAGTATCTTGTTCGATGGGTAAGTGAATCTAGTTGGTGCATTCGGGGGGTCAATACTTAAAATTCTCAATAATATTAAAAACGCCGGAAAAAACAACACACAAATTAAAGAAAAACGGGAAAATCCATTTGGTTTTTGGTGTAACTCTAAAACAAATGAACGTATATACATGCAATTTTCACTGGTTGTTTATATTTGCATTTTTATACACGATACAATTTTAAAAATATTTTGATTTGTTTTGAACCGTTTAGGATCATTTTTAGTTTCCAATAAAACTTTATTTGTTGGGTAAAAAAGCTTGAACATTTAATACAAGGTTCCTACTATATTATTACAATGACATTTGAAAAATATTAAAAATCCTTAGTCACAGTTTTTTTTTTCATAAGCATTTAAAGTTCCAATCTTGACAAAATACTGAAAAATCACGAAAATTACCAAATTATTTAGTTGAGAATTCATTAAAAATTTTTCTTTTTTAATCCATGATTTGAAAATGTAATACGAGATTCCTTATAAGTTTGTCTAATTTTATCAAAAAAAAATATCTACAAGCAAATCAAATTAAATTTTTATGAGCGTTTGAAGTTCACATTTTTACAATCGATTTCTCATGTAGCGGTTTTGTTATTTAAAAACGAATAACTGTAGATACATGAACATTTTACTGAATGTTTATATTTTCATTTTCCATACACTATATAGTGTTGAAAATATTTTGACTTCTTTCGAGCTGTTTACAGAACATTGTCAGTTTTCAATTTTTTTTAGTTTTTTTTTTTTTCTAGTTATCAATAAAATGATATTTATTGGGTAAAAATACATGAAAATTGTACACAAGGCTTCTGATAAATTGTTACAATAGAAGTTGAAAAATATTATAAATCCATGGGCACAATTTTTTTTTCATAAGCATTGAAAGTTCGAACTTTGACAAAATTTAATAATTATTTTGTAGTTAAAAATATATAAAATGTTCAACTTTAGACTCAACCAAGGATCGAAAATGTAATACAAGATTCATCATAAGTTTGTCTAACCATTAATTCGATAGGCTACGCTGTGAATCGCTTACATACAAACACTTAACACACACCAACAATGTTCATAGATAGACATTTGAAGTTTACATTTTTACAAAATTGGATATTTGAACAAAGAATAACGAATTTAGTTTTAATGAAATTAAAATATATTTATGGGGACTGGAATTTGTTTGTGTATTATTATTTATTATAGATTTAGATTAATTGTGACTATTAACTACGAACTAAGATATCAATATATCTACCGTATTAAAAAAGTAAAATAAATAATTATAATAGCAATGTAAAATACTATGTTTAATAAAACAATCTTAGTAACATAAGCTGACAGACCGTCTCCGTTCATAATCTTTTTTCGTATGTAATTATTTATCATTGAATTCAAATTTTACACATCCATTCCAGTAACTTACTCAATCGACTCTCCAACTGTACATTTGAATGCTGAAGAGTTACTTACCTACTTTCCTACTATTTTTAGTCGACAAGCAATAAAAGTAAATTCACTAAATTAAACACAGGGTGGAAGCTTTAGACTTAAAACATGGAAAGTTCATTAGTACTTTGTTCACTGTGTAGCCGAATGCAGGGTTTAATTCTGGAGGACCTTCTAGAAGAAATACTTCTAAATGGCAAAAATAAACTCAGTTGAAATAATAGGCACAGATTTTTTAATCATCTTAGATAATATATTAAAAGCTATTATATTGAGATATTTTATATAACATGTTAACTTTATGCAAGTCCTTTTGAATCCACCACTAGTATCAGAGTGTATTTCCTCCATTGTATTTTTAATGAAAATTGTTCGCTATGACATTCCAATCATTTAATTTAAATATAGCTGAAAACATATTCTGGATACGTAGTATTCACAAAACGAGAATAGGCCACTTCATTCCAGCATGTTTACTTCGCTCCGTCCTACGATACTGGTATTAAAACAGTTATTACCAACTTAATTCATTTAAATGAGAAAAAAAAATTAGATAATATTTATTATTTGTAAGATTAATATTAGTTTTTTATAAATGAATTCAAAAGATTTACAGAAAATGTTTAAATTAAATATACACATAAAAATTATTATTTACAAAGTTCTTGATTTCTTTTTGTAAAAACATATTAGTAGAAACCAATTGAATTTATGTTGTAGTAGGATATAAATATTCTATTTATCGCAATTATTCGCCAACTTCCATAGGTGTAGTATGATTATCAGATACCGTTCCCGAAGAGTCTTTTTGAATCAATTCATAAATAGTATTCAATTCAGGTGAGCTTTTAATTTGACACACAAAGTCGCTCATATGTGGATTTTTATCTGAAAAAAAAATATATATATTAACAGTTAGTAATAATAATAAATAATATTACGACACATAGAAATGTATTAATTTCTTTATAAATTGAACAAACCAAATTTATAAAAATGACACCTTGAGGCAATAATATTATATACATTAAATATAATATTTTTATTGCAAAGGATATATAATACACAATATGTCCCGAGAAGAAATAACTGGTTGTGTCATATGTTAATATAACATTAGTTATGAAAAAGCTTCTTTATTTTTTTAATTTTTTTTTAGGGATGGGCAATTCAATTTTTTTTAAACCAAACTAAACTTACCGCACATTTATGATGCATCTTCAAAACTATTTTAAAGCTATTGAGCTATCAACTAACATACATAATTTTTTTTCCAAAGTGCATACATAATCAAACCATAAATGTACATATTATTTTCAATAAATTTAAAAATGTTAAAAAAATTTCCAAAAATTAGCATTTTTGAATGGAAATTGAATATTACTCCAAACAACACGGTATTTATTAGTTTTTATTTTTATTTTATTATTCTACAGTATTATTACAAGAATATCTTACATTTTTTTTTTTGTAAATTTTAACACTGAGAATACATGTCTCAATTCCTCATTTAAGCTCTATGTCCAGTAATTGTTGTTCATTGGCAATAATTACTACTATCACGAGTCATATCGCGTTAAGCAGCGGCATTTCTTAGAAATTATGGAAGATATGAAATGAAAGTTTAGTATTCTAGTATCATTCAGTAAAATAATAAAATAAAAATAAAAATAAAAACTATAGTAAATACGGATATCATATGACGCAGGACGGTCACTTCTTCACGGGACACATTGTAGTATATTAGAAATGTGTTTGATTTAATATTGGGAAAAAAAAACAAAAAAAATTTTTTTTTAAAAAACTGAAACTTTCAATTACCGGAATCGGGTATAGTTTGTAAGTTAACGACTGCTCGCATAGCAGATCTCTTGAGTTCTTCCATTTTTTCAAACTCCTGTTTCACGGAGTTTGCTTTAATTTTCAACATGCATGTTTGTTTTAAAGGTTCAACAATTTTATCCAACCCTAAAAAAAAAAATATTTTTCAAAATCATTCACTGGTTACTTAAGGGCAGAAGTAAATTACTTACTTTGCAATACAGCGCTTGGTACGATTTGAGCCATCCTTGAAACCATTAGGTATGTGAGCATTTTAATGTCATAATGATCACGTAGTCCATTCTCCAAATAATTAAGATATTCAAATATATCTAGACGGTCTAAACATGAGTCCAACAATGTATACATACACTCAAAGGCTGCCTTTCTTATATCTAACCCATCATCAACAGTATGTTTAAACGGACCCATTTCTACTTCTCGTATGAGTTCTTTCTAAAATTCACACAAATAATGTAGAAATTGAATTCTTAAATTTTAATTTTAAAATATGAATAAATACCTTAACAATGGTCTCAGCGTATAGTTTAGGGAGTATAGTGTCGAGTAGATCCCTGACCAAAGATGGCTTATTATGTGCAGCCGAATTAAAAGCAATTAATGTTACTCGCCTAACATTTATATCTGGATCGGTAAGAGCACTCAAAAACTGATCCATATTCTGTCTAAGCAACATGTCAATTGGTTGTGGTTGATCAGATATGGTGAATTTAACAGCTGTCAATAATGTGGTTCTCATAAGCGCAGATGACGAGGATAGTGATAACTGCAAGTTTGGCAATAAGCTATATGGATCGATTAATGTGAGTTTTCCTAAACATTCAGCAACCACATTACGTGAACCTTCTTCTGTACATTCGCAGTGTTTAAAAAGTTGTTGCCAAATAGCTGGGACAAAAGGTTTCAGGTTTTCAATGCCATTAGGTGTAGACGACTCAAATGTGATAATCTAAAAGTTATCAATGATCATTAAAAATTATAAATTATACTTTTAAGTACAAATTACCTCTTTTAAGGAATGTAATAGTAAATATTGACGTTTAGGTTGCATATCAATCTCTCTTAATATGAAAGGCAAATATTGCTCTAAATTCCCAATAGAAATGCTACCCAAACTGTAACTTGCTGATGATTTTATTTCTTCAGAATTCGACGAGAATGATTGCAATATAGTTTCTTTCAAGTTAACTACAGAACTTAAATCTCTGTAATTGATATAGACAATTATAAAAATTGTAATAAAAATAAAATAAAATAGATAAACATACATATGTCTTCCAACTTCACCAATTACTAGCAACGAAAAAATATGTTGTTGGTCATTAGTTGGATTAATCAATTCGGACATGAAACTGTTTATAATACCCATTGCTTGAGTTGGCTGTGTTGCTGTTAAAGCTGCTACGCATTTGGCTAACGAATGGTAAGCCTAAAATTTTTAAATATTGTTTGTTTATTATTGTCAAAGAACAATTATTATTATATAAATTAAATATTACTTGTTTGTGCAAAGTTAGAGCCGGGGTGCCAACTGGCTGAGCCATCAATGGTGATATTAAAAGTGTTACTAACTCTTGGTATCCAAACTGTGGAACATTTGTAGCAACCAGAGATTGGAAGAATAATAAAATAGCATTCAAGGCTGCGCCTTGCAATAATGGAGATTTGGTTAAAGTCATAATTTCTGGCATAATAATGCTAGAGGAATATGACATAGCAAACGGTTGGATTTTTATTATTGTTGTAAGTAAAGAAAGTGTTAACTGAGCAATATGTAAATCTGATTCATTAATTAATTGTGGTAATTCAATAAGTATCTAAAACAAAATATATATAAGTTAAAATGATATTTAAGTATATAAAACAAAATATAATTTTATGCATTTACCTTTTTCAATAAATCAGCAGAAAAATCAGCATGAAAATTATTTAGCAACATATTAAGTAAACTTAAAGTACTCAATTTCAATGCTCTCTGATTTTTTCGAAGGAATGACGCCAAAATTAATACACCATCAGTCTAAAATATTATATTATAATATTTTAAACAAATATATAAATTCAAAATTCATAAATTGATTAATAAATTTACCAGAATAGAAGTCAAATCAATTTTCAATGGGGACCCAGCAACTTTAATAAGTGCTTTAACAGTTGTAAGTCTAGTAATTTCATTGCGTAAACGATCCAAGAATATGGGTAAACAAACTTGCAACTCATTTTGTAATACATCACCTAAATTACAAATTATTTGTCCCATACAAGAAATTGAGCGTTCCTTTACTTCTTGGTCAATATCTGATGTTTTTAAACGAGCGTATGTACAATTATACAATGGTACAGCGTATACCGCAAAATTGAACTCTAGTTTATTATCTGGTGAAACAAAATAAAATAATTAGTAAATTATATATTTATTTTTCTTTAGTTTTTACCTAAAGGACGAATGACTTTAACCATTTCTTGTAGAACAATTAGTGCTTCTGCAGTGATCTTATAAAATGGATCACCAACGGCAGTTATAATGGGTGGAATTAATTGCTCTACCCAAGGATGAAAGATTTCAGGAGCATGAGATGTCAACACGCAGTAAATAAATGATAATGTATCAATTTTCATGTTACTACTAGACTTTTTGTCACTAAAAATGATTATTAATTAAATAATTAAAAACAAAGCAAAAAATTGAAAATATAAATAAATAATACCTTAGAGAATATTGAATTCCTGGAATCAAAGTTCCTATGTGGTTGGTAAGTGCACCAGGAAGAACAATGACAAGTTCTTTCAACAAAGCTAAACAGTCAGTACGAGTTTTAACACTCCGTTCTTTCATTTGAGCATGTATAGCTTTAACGATTGCAGGAACCTATATACATTTTTTTTTAATATTAATTATTTATGAACTGTTCATCAATTTGTCATTATTTAACTTACTTGGGATTGAAGAAGGTACATAGCTGAATCCTCATCGGCCATGTCAGCTGTCATATTACTACTAGTCAACTTTGTTTGTTTCAACAATGTCATATACACATGTAATATGTCACTTTTAACATTTTCTTCCCTTTCTACAATATTAATGAATATATATTTAATACATTTATTTTTATTACTTGAATAAAACTATTCAAATTATAATTACCTTTAAATCTCTGTATCAATGATTTTGAAACATTTCTATACATATCTGCAATCAAATCCTTTCTGGTTATAATTATACCTTCCAAACATTTGGCAGCTGACCTCCGAACCTTCCAACTCATATCATCATCATCTGAATAATCATCTTCAATATATTCATCTTCCAAATCTTCACCATCAGTAGTATCCATTAAATTCTCATCACCATTTTCACCATTGTCATCATAGTTATAATTTGGATCATATGCCAAATACTCCAAGCATAGCTTAATTATATCATTAGTATAAGCTGCAGTTTCACTGGGACAGCGGTTAACAAAAGCATCAAAGGCTTGCAAACAGTATTCGCGTAATTCATCATCTTCTGCAGAATTTTCTACTAATGGTCCTTTTATTAACGGGACAACACGATCAATATGAACTCCAAACCGATGGCCAGCTTGACGACTGCAATGTAAGTAAATACACAATACAAGTTTATTGATTAAAAAATGTTCACTATGTTTTACCATATTGCTGCTATACACTGTATCGATGTTTTAGATCTTGCTGCTGGTTGTTGTACTGATAGATCATTAACCAAATAATCAATAAGTTTAATATATAGTAGTTGATTACATGACAAAACTAAATGACCAAGTGCAACAATAGTCCTGAAATAAAGAAATATATTTTTTCAATCTTCAAAAGTAGAATGTGAATAAAATGTGTTTACAAAAATATCAAAAAATATTTTTAGAAACAAGCCCTTATACTTCTTGTTAAAATTTAATTGTTTTTTTGTTTTTAGTATTCTGTATAATTGTTAAAAATTAGTAAGCAATCATGCCAATCACTTTTACTATAAGTTAGAATGTTTTATTTCAAATATTTTAACAAATATCTTTGGTTTTAACTATTAATTATAAGCAGGGTCCCGAATCGTATGCATTTGCCTATTTTTATTTATTAAATTGAAATGTAGCGAGGTAAGATGCAAATTTGGAACATTTTTTAATTATTATGCATATTTTAGCATTTTTCTTAAATATTATGCCATATTAAATAGGAAAAAAAATATTTAGTTAATAATAAATTTAGTAACATAATACAACTACACATATTTCCACTATAACTTGCTAAAATAAGATAGTCTGCTTAAGTTACCACTACGATTAGATGAGTGAATGTTCAATACAACATACAAATTACACTAGGTATTTAATACATTTTTTTGTTCCGTATTAATTATTTAATAAACTAACACATTTTTAAACTAGATACATTTAGTTAACATGCATTTTCGTTTGCATATTTGTATGATAATCACTAATCAGTCCATAAATGCTTGCATATTTCGTACGTTTTTAGTGCATATTATTATTCCGGGCCCTAATTACAAGCAATTAATTGATAAGACGAAAAGAATATAATTTTCATTTTATGTTAACTTATTTTTTTTTTTAAAGAAATATTTAGTGACTAGTATTTAGAATACTAATTAATAGAGTTGTGCAAGGATTGGTTTTTTTCATGCCGAGTCGAGTGTTCATTTTTTGTAGTCTAATTGAGTTAAAAAGTTGACTATTCATAAGGGTTGAGTACTGAAAAAAATACAAGTACCCAAAATATTTTAAATTGCATGAGTGAATATTAAAATTACATAGAATAGTATTAATTAATACCTACTTGGCATTAAATATTTAAATTTAAATTAAAAATTGCCTTCATTTAACTGTATACTATCATGAACATTAAACATTAAACACATACACATTACACATATAATATTTGTAGATAAGAACTAAGTTCCAAAGGAGAACATTTGTTTAAAATTCTAAGAAGGCTAAAAAGTATGAGATGAATACCATAAAAATAGTACAACTAAAGTATTAAAAAAGTGTTACGATTTTTAAAACTGAAAACCAAAATTATCCAGAGATAAAACAGATAAACATACTACAATAAAATTATAACAGAATTAAGTGATGAAAAGAGCAATGCTAAATTGAAATTTGACTTTGAGAACGATTACTCGTTGAAATAAATATTGCAATTAAAAACTGGATAAGTAAAAAAAAATATAAGTTCTAAATGATTGAGTTAAAGATCAGGTACATTGATCATATAATTTTAACTTGGCAGTAACTAGATCGCTATCAAATTTTCTATTCCACTTATTAAAATGTTGCATTAAATTACTTTTTAGAAGGTATTTTATTTATACTACCTATACCTTTCTTATTTTTTAAAACCATTAAAGTCTGTACTATCTAAAAGTCCAAACAAATTATAATATTTTTTATGTACATGACTCATTGCATCATATACAGTACACTATTTATCTCTCCCCTACTAAAATATATACTAATTAATACAGTTATTGATTTCATAAATAATATTGATTACATTTATATTGTATGAGGTTAGGAAATGTGTTAGCATCCGGGTTTGCGCAATCATGATTGAGTTTTTCTTCACAATGCATAGGCAGATAAACTTTCATGATGATAAATTAATACAATTATTTATTACTTATAATTAGGGCCAACATTTGTATGCATTTTCATATTTTTATTGGATGGTCATAGCTATTTTACACCAAAATCTGTTTCACAACCTAACAATTTTGTTTACAAAATGTTATTTTGAATATTTTAAAACTTTTGCATTTTAGGGGTATATTTATAGAGGACAATTTTATACATTTTTAAGACATTTCCAACTCAATGAATTGGAAATCACAAAATTGTTCAATATTTATGAATATCAGCATTCAGCAATTTTTGTTTGGTTTTCAAATGAAGAAAAATTCAAAATATACTGAAACACGAAACAAAAAATTGAAATCATTTGTAGTATACCAATTACCTAATATATAGAATACTTTTAAATCATTTAATTTAAATAAAATATTAAATGCATTAAGTATTGATAATTTTTGTTTTAGAGCAAATGTTGGTAATTATTAGCCAATACAAATTTAATAGGTTTATAAGACGTACAATTGTTGGCCCTACTTATAACATTATTTTATTGTTTTGTAATAAAATTAATTTGAAGATAAACAAGATATCTAATTGATAATATTACAATATTAGCACAAAATATACTAATTATATTATTATTTTAAATTATAAATTATAACCACTAATTAGAATAAGAGACTTAAAACAATTACTAATAGTTTTAACAAAACATTAAACCTAGCTATAGAAATTAACTCATACTATTCTACTAACTTGTTTTTCTGATTGGTATTTTAAATTTTGAGATGGCATAGGCGATATCCAACGACAAAATATGCTCAACACGGACACAAATACCTAGTATTTTATAATATGAGAGGGAAAACCTGGACATTTTTGAAGGAAAACCCTATTTGTATTTTTTGGAGTTTAAGGGGAGGAGGATCACCATTGTTTAGTTTGCTTTTTTATTGTTTATTTCAATACGATTTAAGTACTCGTAATACCTAAGTGGTTTTTTTTAGTGTTCATTTCCAAGTTTAGGTATTGTAATTACAGAACCCTTATCAAAATACATTTTAAGAAATGTCTTTTTAATTTTGTGAATATCTATGAGAGAAATCTTGCTAACATATGAAACGCCTATAAAATTTTTTTCTTATTTAGTGCTTATAATGCATTTATTACCTAAGTGTTTTTTTAAGTATTTATTTGGATGAATTAAGGTGTTCTAAGTATGGTTCCCTGATAATAATACATTTTAAGAAATGTCTATTTAAATTAAAAAAAATTCTTATAAAATGTCTATGTAATTTGTTTCTGATTGAACAATAATTACTTTCCTATTTATTTTTAAAAATAATAAAAAACGCTTGCCAAGTAAGGGATCGGCATGTAAACTTTCTAGATTTTTAATTTTTAGAAATTTATTAACTGATATTACACCCAAGTGGTATAACAATTTGAATCCAGAAAAATATCAGTATGAACATCCCTACAAAAAGTCATTTTAATTTTGTGAAATAGATCTCCGAAACCGGAAAGTGGATTTCGTTGTTTGGGGTCTTGTTAGATTCATATTGGTCAGGAGAAGTGCAGTAAAGATTTTCAGAACTTTATCTTTAATAGTTAACTCACTACAGAACATTAAAAAAAATTAAAACAAATTTTATTGGACATTTTTTGATGTTTTTCAGCTTTACAGCTTTGTAGTGAATTAACAATTGGAGATCAAGTTCTGAAAATCTTCACTGCACAAGACCCCAAACAACAAATTCGGTTTCGGAGATCTATCTCACAAAATGAAAATGATTTTTTGTGGTGCTGTTTATTTACAGACATTTTTCTGGATTCAAATTTTTTTTTTATCTGTGAAAAATTAAATGATTTTTTTAAAAAAATTTTAATTCTACATTTGTATCTACTTGATAATCCCTTTTTAATGAATTATCAACCAACTTTCTAGCTATCATAGTTTAGGAGAAAAGTTAAAAAATAGAAATTTTGGGACTGTTTACGCCAATGTTTTAATGGATTCAAGTGGTTATACCGCTTTGGTGTGATATCAAATCTCTCTCATTAATATTTTATATTGAAGCTAGCTAAATTACACACCTATTCATCATTACTGAGTTACATTTTTATTATTTTCCTATTTAACACAAATTCTTGAAGTTTTCAAAATTCAGACTTCTTTTATTTCAATTACAATACTAACTTGATAAAAAATCAAGAAAGTAAAATACAAATTATTTCTATATCAAATACAACACATTCAAAATGATGTTAGGACCATAAAAATATCTTAAGATAAAAACATCAAATCTTGCATCTAATGTCTGAACATAATTGGTTCAATATGAACCAATTTTCCTGTTACTTAAATAAATACACTACCTACTTAAATTGTTCAGATTGTTGTATATCTAAATAATACAATTATTTATTTGTAAAGAATTTTATTTTAGTCCCAACATTCCACTTTCTTGACTAGATAAGTCACAACGTAAAAAACAATTTTTTAGTGCATTTCTAGAGACTCAGCAGGATACATCTTGTCTGGGAAAAAAAGTGAGTGGAAAATAACAGAAAAATTCCCAAGTAAACACTTTCAAAAATTGTTCAAAATTGAATTTATATATACAATTTAAGTTTTTAAATTGTTACCTTTTTCTTACTGCTTGGCGAGAAGAGTTAAGTTGAGGCAATAATGATTTCAGTATACCACTGTGGAAATCTAATAACAATGATCCAAATCTTGATAGTAAATCAGCAAGTATATCTAAAGCTTCCAACTGTACGGATACATCTTGCTGTAAATGATATAACTTCATAAATGTTGTATTCCACAATTCATTTTCAAACTTACCTTTTCAATAGCACTAGTCAATTTTCCAGTAATCCTCTTGCACACATTTGCAGCTAATGAAGTATTAGTGATAGGTAGCTCACTTATAACAGTCTTTAATCCAATACTACAAATGTCTCTCAATTGTTCATTTTCAGATATCATATTTGTACAGAGTGCATCAACAATAGTTTCCACTTGGTTTTCTTTTACTTTATTAACAAGTGGACCCAAACTAAAATTAAGTAGATTAAGATTCAATTAAAGGAACAAATTCACTTTAGGTACCCAGCACCTTTTTTAATTTTTTTTTTTTTAATAGACGTAATTCAACGAGTTAAGAACGATGGTGCAAAAAAAAATTTGCGGAAACCATTATTTTGGAAGTTATAGCCATCCAAAGTTAGCAATTTTATGTGTATACGCATGAGCGCAACGTAACATTAATGATACGCTCATAATCAATTTTTATTTTTTTTTTTTATACGTATTTTAATAACTTAAGAACGATGGTGAAATCAAAATTTGCACAAGCAACATTTGCGTTATTCCCACCTTTTTTTAGCCTGTTAAAGTAACGTAAATATATTATAGGGCTCCCTTCGCTTGCCGGCTACGGAAGCCAAACTCGAGGTCCTCTGGACCTCTCGTTGAATGGGGGCTCGGCCCCCAAACCCCCCGGGGCTTAAATAGCAAACCTGGGGGGAAGGGCGACCCCTTCAGGGTCGCGGGGGGGAGAGCATACCTGCCCTACGGGCAGACGCATGACCTAACAGACTTAACCTTGTTAGTTAGAGTAACGCGAATCGCGCCAATCTTCAAACTCAGGGGACCTCCCATCGTCCAATGGCTCCGGTCACCAGTCTGTTAAAGAAACATAAGTATAATATTAAAGTGGCTCAGCTCGCCAAACTCAAGTTACTTCATGCGGCATTAAAACAGTCTTGCGCGCATGGCGCATACGTATAATATATAAACGTGAAATTGCAAACTTTGGATGGCTATAACTTCTAAAATAATGGTTTCCGCAAATTTTTTTTTGCACCATCGTTCTTAACTCGTCGAATTACGTCTATTTAAAAAAAAAAAAATTAAAAAAGGTGCTGGGTACCTAAAGTGAATTTATGCCCAATTAAATAATCATTCATTCTTTAAGATTCAGAACTAAAATGATTCGTATAATATATTAAAGATATGAATGTTATAAAGTTCTAAATAGACCCAATTTCAGTGTCCATAATATTATATTTAAAACTTCACAATAATGTTAATGCTTTAAAAATTCATAGTTGACTAGTTTGTATAAATTAAATATTAATATAATATATATAAGCACTTAATAACAATTCAACAGTAAGTTAATACTTACCATTTAACGGCGAGATTTTGAACTTCGCCATTTTTGTCTTCCAGCAACCTAAGCAACATTCTCACTACTTTGCGTTCGGAATCATCGTCTAGTTTAATGCTGTCTTTCTGTAACTCTGACATCAGATCGTTGGTAGCCATAAACCGGAAGTCTTTGTCACTCGAAGTCATCTAAAACAACCACACACACGGAGTTCAGAATTTGCCCGCAAGTAACTAGCAACTGCTAAGGGCCGATATAAAGATATTAAATAGATTCCACTTACTTTTTCGAGCAAATGAGCGATTTGGTACGACACGTTAGCCATGATTTTGTAGTCGATCGTTACGCCAATAAAACCGACAAGACAAGAGTATCACTGTGCGAGTACTAATCGCATATGATTATAAGTTAAAATTAAAATTCCATCAGACGCAATTTGTGCATTTGTATTGTAATTTGGAGTAACAATATTACGAGTTACGACAACCGACAAAATGTAAAACGAATGGAATAAGTAAATAACTCGTCGTAAAAAAAACACGGCGGATGCGGCAAGTGAAAAAATAAAAATTAACTTTATGTTGTATGAAAACTGATTACGGTTTTATAGTCTCCCATAGATATATGGCCATAGTTAACTGACCACGGTCGTGTATGGTCGAGTGTCCGTGTTCAGCTACGTCTCGTGTGAACGGTGTAAGAAATTTTATATAATCTGTGATACAAGATAGAAGATAAAATAGCAATCATCTCTACAATACCACAGAATAAAATACGGTACGCCGTGTCGATCAAGTCGCAATGTCGCATTCGGATTGGACGTTATTTTTTTGTTGTCGTGTACTAAACAACTAACCAAGTTGTAACCGAGTTATACCTCAAATTTGATACTTGATTACCTACTATACCGAGGTAGTGGTATTTGGTAGTTGTAGTACCGTGAATCGTGATTGCGTGAAAGTGAAACACTGAACCCGGAGCGTCATGTCGGTTTATTATTATTATTATAAATGGAAAATTGTTATTTTGTTAACAAGTAAGCATAAGTATATTAGTTGTCTAATGTCTACTGTCTTGTTTACTTGCCGGTTATTTTCTACTTAATTCGAGATTCGAGTGAAGCTTTATTCTGCTAGATTTTAATGTTCATCTAGAATCATGGTCAAACTTACTACGGAATTGATCATGAATTCGTACCAGTTCATAAATCCAGTTAAAGATAGAGAATTGGATTTGAGAGGTAAGCGAACTAAAAGTCAACAATCCTTATATTTCTTATAATATATATTAAAGTGTATACGGTACACCTACTTGTATATTTCTTTCTAATGTAAATCAATTAATATGATGTTTTAGGTTATAAAATACCACTGATTGAAAACATGGGTGCAACACTTGATCAGTTTGATACTATAGACTTTTCAGACAATGATATTAGGAAAATTGATGGTTTTGCATATCTTAAAAGATTGAAAAACATCATATTTAATAACAATGCTATTGTGTAAGTGTTCAAAGTTAATAATAGGTATTAAATATAATTTAAAATAATAACTAGGTAGATACTTTTCTAAGTAGATAGGTAGGTATCCAAATTATTATTTATTATAGCATTGCAATGTTGTAACATTCATTAAAAACCAAATGTTGTCTCTATAAACTCAATTGGCTTGTGCTAGTAAAATTGTGATTTGGTCCCCTTAAAATTTGAATGAAAACAATTCAATCACTGAACAAATTTTAATTCCATTATTACCCTTGTAACTGCAATACATTTCCTATCTTTTTATAATTTAAATTCAGTTGTGTAAGTAGTAAGTACTAATGTTCTATAAAAGCAAATTTTAAATATTTTTCCATATTGAATATAGTAATAGATAGGTAATTACTTGAAATTAATTAAAACTACTAAATTGTTTTTGATATAATAAAAAATGCACAACTTGGTAATTAATGTTTTCTTAACTATCTTAATTTTTGTTAACCAAGAAAATTCTTTAAATGTAATTAAATAATTTTTGCAGACGTATATCAGATAACTTAGAACAATGTCTACCAAATCTTGAATCTTTAATACTAACAGGTAATCAGATTCAAGAGCTTGGAGATTTAGATCCTCTTGCGACACTTCCAAAGTTGAAAATGTTGAGTCTTTTACATAACCCAGTTGCATCAAAAGAGCATTATCGACTTTATGTAGCACATAAAATTCCGCAAGTTCGAATTTTGGACTTCAGAAAAGTTAAATTGAAGGTTTGCTGTTCTTCACAAACTATTAAAATATATAATAAACATAACATAAATTATAGGAATATGAAGCAGCTAAAACATTATTCAAAGGCAAAGAAGGAAAAGAGCTTAAAAAGAAGTTGGTTAAGAAATCTAATCAATTTGTTCCTGGAGAAGGTCCTGAAACCAAAAGAGCAAATGGTAAATAAAAAGTTAAAATATATTAAATTTACTTATTTTCCAGTTACTAAAATTAGTCCAGTTTTACAGTTGTTTAATAATTGAATAATTTACATTAATGTCTACATGTATTAAATACAGTTTAAGTTGAGAGCATTCAGGGGAGTCATTTCAGTATTTGCCAGGGTAGGGCATAATAATGCCCAATAAATATAAAACTTAAGTACATATCAAAAAAGAAACTGAATCACTTCACTCACTAGGTACTTCAACTACAATTCAATACTTTTCTAGAATTCATATCAAGCAAACTGTATCCGTTTTTGTTAATATAATACTTATTTATATTATATAAATAATCTTAACTCAGATCAACGCATAACCTAAAGGCTTCAATTAACATTACTCTGAAAAAGAAAATATTTAAATTTATATAATATTAATAAAAGTTTCCCAATAAAATAGTCATCAAATACCGCCATTTAACTAAGTATACCTCCTTAAAATTATAACAATAATATAATTTTAAAGGTACCAAGAGATCAATTTCTATACTGTGTCGAATAATCTGTATTTCTTGAATTGTAATGCTAAATTATTATATACTTCTTTATCTCGACATACTTTGTACAATTATCGTCTCATAATAGATCACTGAAAAATAATTTTTGATACTAGCCCTAAGCTACTTTAACTCTTTTGCTGCTTTAGGAGTACTATTTCGTCCAAAACATTTACATTATTAACTGATTCAGATGTGCTATTACGTCCCTGTATTTTGTAATATTATCATTTGCCAGTAACTGTACAAGTTTAGGAAACCTTGGCTCACATTATTTTAAGCTTAAATAATTAAATCATATAGATCTCAAAATTAAAATTTTAAATATAAAATAAAAAATTAATAAATATTTTATTTTATGTAGCATATACAGGGTTGCATTGGATAAATAGTTTAGAAGTGAAACGGTTAAAATCTAGGGTTGGGCAAATGCATACTCCTGCCACTTACTACAAATGACACCCCTGAGGATATTGTACCTGCCCAATTGTGTTGTCCCTGTCTTACTCAGATGTAACATACCAAATTGTACGTTTAGAATAATCCATTTTACTTAAGAATCAAGAAGGCTTCTTTTAATATTATAATTTTAAAATTATACCTTGGGCCCTAAATAATATTAATTCCTTTTAGTTTGATAATAAGTCAACTTACTTTGTTATAATATGTTAGTATGAAACAACACGTATATGGACAATCCTCTAATTGAAGTTAACATTTTGTATTTTATTTAATAATTGATAAAACAAATTTGTATTTTGTGGGTATGCGGTCAAATGTTTTTAAAATAATTAAGAGTACAAAATCTGTTAAAGTATATTATGATTTTATATTTATACTTAGAGATTAAGATTTAAAATATTGAGGTGAAAAAAAGATGTAATATTTGTTTATTATTAAAATAGGTTGTTTTATAATTCAAACAGTACAACTTCAAAATCAAAATTCTAGTTTTGCATTAGTTCTTATGTTATGAAGTTATTTATTTAGTGCATTAAATATTTAATTTTATGCAAATTAGTCCTATATATGTATTACAAATCTATTTTAATTGTTTATGTGTCTATTCCCAGGCTTAGGGGGTATTAGCACCCCCTATTTTAAAATTAGCACCCTCTAATAATTTTCGTGTTTATGTATCAGAACTTCTCCTTACAACAACAAAAAACCAAAAACGGCTTATCATAATGGGTATCAGAGTGTAATGAATTAAACAAAAAAACTCGATAATTGTCAACTTATTGAGTTAAAATCTAACTAAAGAAGATTAATTGTTATTTCCCAATGTTTATCTTTTACTAAACCCGGTTGTTGTGGTTGTTTATATTATTAACAGTTATAACGTTCCGCAGCGACTCAGCGCTACGACAATAGTATCGCGAGTATTTACTAATATAAACATACTCGTGCCCACATCTAATTCAGACAAAAACCTAATTATGATATACGAATCCCTTATCAGTTGGTGTTCACTTATGAGTTCTAAGTTTCCGACAGTCTGTGTGATCGTGTATGCCGTATAGTATTATAATATACTATACAGAATGTAACAGATAAAACTGACTTTTGGAATAACTTTTGTTCTAATCAATATTTAAATTTTTTTTACACTGAAAATTTTAAATTTGATTTAAATTTTTTTGTTGGTATATTCAATTTGTGAATCTGATTATAAGAAAAATTTTGATTGTAAAAACATTTATCTTAGTCAAGTAGTTTATTTTTTAGAATTTTTTAAAATATCAATATTTTTTTGATTAAATGAATTAGGAAAGTAATAACTTTTTCTGAAATATTTTTTTTGGGAATTTGCTGACATGAATATATTTCTTAAATTATTTACTAGTTTTAACAATTTTTGTCATACATTTAAGTATTTTCGTCAGGTCTTTCTGTTATACCTTGTTTGCTAATATTTATTTGTCATATTTTTTGAATAAAATTTAAAAAAATATTTTTAATTTTTATAAAATGTTATACCCTAATTATTTAATGTTAAATTGTCATAAAACATTTTTGCTCAAAAAATTCATTAATGCCTCATAGTTATAATTTAATTTAAATGCCTAGAAAATGCAGTACCCTCGGATTTTTTATTGAAATTGCACCTATGTTAATTCCATAAAAATATATTTATTTATTATTTCTTGTTAATATAGGTCATAGTCAAGAAGACATGTGGAGAATTCGAAAGGCGATATCTGAAGCATCATCGTTAGAAGAAGTTGAACATCTAACCAAGTTGCTCGAAGCTGGGCAAATTCCTAACAAAGACCAAAATAAAAAATCTGTTCCACTAAATGGAGGTAAATAAATAATTTTATATAATTCAATAATATATTTTTATTTGTTATATTTATAAATTATGATTGTATTTTATTACTAGAAGAAAATATTGAAGAATTTGATGATGATGATGATGATAATAATGAAGCACCAACACCAATGGAATAGTGATTGTCAGTCCTGATCCTTATACCGAAGGCTTTATTTCTCAGCTATAATTTAAGAATATATTATATTTAATATTTAATCAGTTCATTAAAAGATAAGAACAGATACTAATGGTCTATTTTTTAATTTTAAATCTTGAATCCTATTATCAATGGGTTGTGCCAGTAAAATACTAACATTTATTTTATTAGGCTTATATGTTGAGAAGCGCTATACATTAACACTCATGGGTGTTACTTTTTAAAACAAACAATGTCATCTCATTTTACATGTTTGATAGTGTTTAGTGATTACAGTGGTTATTTAAAAATACAATTCATCGTCTGAAACACCTTTACCAGGATACAATGACAATTATCAACTACAACAAAACTATACAGATCAATGACATATTATTTTTAGTAAATATCATGTCCACTTAACTGAAAATGGATAACAATTGTGTATTGCAGAGGTGGCCACTGGCCAACAAGATGAGCATCACAAGCTATTACAGTAAGTGCAATGTGAGTAAGCACCATGAATTAAAAATGTGTACAAATTATTCGATATGTAATTTTTTTAACTGTTACTACAAATATGTGAATACAATGTTTATTTTAGATATTCAATTCTTGAACTATTTCATTTTCAGTTATTTTGGTAATAATGTTATAATTTCATTACTTGCATAATATGGATTTTTATTTAATGAAGGTGAGAAGACTTACAGCAATAACATGACCTACAGAGTAACACAAATGTATCGATTCAAACAGAAAAAAAACTGTTTTTGTTTTGTGTCTTTATTAATCTGTTTGATGTTGTAAGTACTTAGTTAGAAAAAAATGTCTGCATTGTTTTTAATTGTTATTAATAAATAACATATTTTATAACACTACTATTTTTAATTGTTTAAGACCGTTGTTAGGGAATATTGCGCTAATTGTAGTTTATATTGAAAATAGTTTTTTGTCCCTTCCTACAACCTTAATGTTGTATAACGAACGACAAATATTATTTTAAAATATTCTTCTGTTTTATTTATAAATAATACAAGTATACAACAGCCATTAACTCCTTTAAAAAATGACGATCAAAAATTTGTCTAATCCCCTCACTAAACACATTTGTCCAGTGACTAGGTGTCAGTACCAACTACCAATTTTAAAATCTTGTATAAAGTAATATATAGTAATAAACAAATTCCAAAACACACAACCCAGACAATTTCATTCTATACAACTAACGACATAGAGCGCAAACTAGATTTCTAGTCAAACACAGTAAAGCCTATACATCCAGCTTAGATAACCAGACCGATCTCTCAGTAATTTGGGGTAAAATTAAATCCCTCAAAAGGACTAACAGACAAAGCAATATACAACTTCTCTTTAACTCAGAACTCATATCAACACCAAAGAAAGTGGTAAATTACATTAGAAAGTCTTTTCAAAAAAAATTCAAGCAATTCCAACTACGACTAAATTCCTATCAAAGTACCATCGGTACAACTCTCAAACACAATCGACCTACATTATACTACACAAACCCAAATCAACTTACAAATAACCATAGAAGAACTAAAAATGGCATTTAGAACCAATAAAAGTAAAAGCCCGGGACCGGATGTCTGGAAATCCCTTATGTTTTTATTCAAAACCTTCCCCTCAACAGTATCAAACAACTATTCGACATTTTTAATACTATATGGAATAATAACGTATTCCCAAAATACTGGAGACATGGGTTTGTTATCTCGATTCTCAAGCAGAAGAAAAATTAACATCTCACTGAAAGCTATCGTCCCATCAGTTTACTCAGTAAGCTAAGTAATAAAAAAAAATAAAATATATTTCCACTAAACAAAATGGTTTTTGACAAAATAGAAGCACACTTAACAACCTTTTAAGTATCAAAAAATAAATTTAAATAACTAAGAACAATAAGCAAAGTATATTGCCAAGGCCTATGATACCACCTGGAGGTCCAGAATAATTTACATTCATAACAAAATAGTATGTTAAGGGAATCTACTCAACTTCATCCAAAACTTGTTACTCAAACGTACCTTCCAAGTCAAATCATCAAACTGCTCATCCTATGCTTACATATACGAAAATGGAGTCCCTCAGGGTTCTACTTCTCATGCTACAATCTCAGTAACACTTTTCCTACTAGCCATATATTACATTTCCAAGCAAATACCAAAGCCTATCATTCCCATGCTATATGCCGCTGATTTCTCAATTTTATGTAGTAGCAGCAACCTTTAACAATAAAACAAATACTATAAGACGCCACCAATGAACTAATAAAGTGGTCAAATACATATGGATTTAGATTTTCAGCTGAAAAAAACCACTTATTATGTTCTACAACAAAAAACAAATAAAATCTCAATTAATATGGGCAAATAATATATAATCAAAAATGGCAAAAATATTAAAATTCTTGGTATAATATTTCATTCATAATGTTCTTGGACAACCTCACAATCTACACCTAAAACAATCTTGCTTCAATCGACTCAATATAATAAAAACGTTATATCATACCTCATGGGCCCATTCCTCAGTACTTATCAAAATCTACAAAGCAGTCATCCTGTCCAAACTAGATTATGGATCATCCTTATTCTCTTCAGCAAACCAATGTCACCTAAAAAGCTCAAAACTCGGGCATGCGGACACTATGGTCTATCTCTTTAGATATTAATCTCTAACTACATCAACTTCCAAAAAAAAAGATACAAATCCTAAATTATATAAATACTATTTCAATGAAATCATAGCCTAAGCCCTACCACAGGCACATCTATAATAGATCAAAAAGTAGGAGCAGCTATTATATGAGGCGACACTGAAATCCAACTTAAACTGTCGGATATATGTTAAATTTACACAACTGAAGCCTTAGCTATACTAGAAGCAGTAAAATATTTCAACCAATCTATAGACAAACGTTATATAATACTAAGTGATTCATTAAGCGCAATAATAAGTCTTAAAAACATAATCAATCCTTCGGATATAGCAAGGAATATTCAAAACTGACACATTGCACGATCTGCTGCTAAACTCATATCCTTTATGTAGATTCCTAGTCACAGCAATATAGCATGCAACGAAAAAGCCGATGAGGTCACAAATCTCACACAGCTCACCTAAAGCCATCACTATTCCAAGTTTCTCTTACACTAACGCAAAAAAAATGTATAAAAAATTACACTATCAAACTTAACGAAATCAAAATGACAATACTTCCATGGCCTCCACCGTCAGATTTCTCCAGAAGACAAGAAACAATTATAAATTTTCTCAGAATAGGTCACACCTCACTAACCCATCAACGTCTAATGACAAGAGACAACCCACCCAAATGCTCTACCAGTGGTATCCAACTAATTATTAAGCACATCCTAACCAAATGCAGAAATCACCAAAAATATCGAGAGGAAACCCTCTGCTCCACACATCTTCACGAAAATCTCAATCCGGATCTTACTTCAATTGTAAACTTATTTATGTTTTTAAAAATATTTAATTTGTACAATGAAATGTAAACCTTTCTAAATTTAAGTTCAAGTCTATATGTATGTATTTAAAATACCCTAATGTTATAATATGTACTGTCAGACCCATGGCCAGAGCTGCCGCAATCTTTGTTAAATAAAAAAAAAAACATGATATAGATGAGATGGAGAATAAACTTACAGTCTAAAAAGTTGCCATTAAATTTAAACAGTAGTGTTAAGAGTAGCGTGGTACAGTTAATTAAATACACATTATAGTATATTTAATCGATGATGCTATAGTTAAAATAAAACAGGCCAGAAATATATTTTATACTACCATATATATATATTGATAGTTATAGTTTAAGTTGTAAAAGAAAATCCAATAAAAACAATCGGCCTACCAGCACATTTATACCATATTTATATGTAAGGTAAAATAAAAATTGTATACTCAATTACAAAAATATTTAAATTTAACAAGTGTTAAAACGAGGTGTCGTATCTCCCAAAACAGTAAATAACAAATAATATATTGTACTTTAGAATCTACATTATTGCATTAACAGTTGTTTGTAGAATTTCTTAAATTTTTGTGTTAAAAAACGTGAATCCTTTTATTTAAATTAGTGAAGTTCTAGGCACTGATAGTAATACCTTAAGCTTAAAGGAAATTACAATACCTAAAAATTAAATGGATTTATAAATACATCATGTGTTACTTGAATAAGTGTATATTTTTATAGGTTGTAGATAATAAACATTGTTTCTAATTTATTTAAATTATCAATTAACACAAAATTACAGAAAAATATATTTAATATTGCACATTGCATTTTGTACACATTAATGTCACGAGACTTTTTTAATTGAAGTAAAATTCAAAATTTTATAAATCAAACTTCAATTTTTAAATATTAGCTTTTCAACTACGTCATAAAAAAAAATCATTTTAACAGAATAATAATAATTAAAATTTGTTCTTACTTATTTATATACTTAAATAACAAAAAAAATTATTTCAATTGATACATTTAATAATTTTGGTTCGAGACTTTCCTACCAGATTTAAACCAGTGACAATTGCTGTTCAATACATATGGTAATATATATGGATTTGAAAGTATAGCAGATGCATTAGGTCGAACTGTCGGATCACGACTCAATAACTCATGCAAAAGCATTATCACATCACTGTCGTAAAAGTTCATTTTTTCTGAATTACTCAAAACTCCTTCTACAATGCTTGATATAGTATCTGCTAAACTCTAAAAATATTTGTATTAAATTTAGTTAAATCAACAAGTATTTCAAGATCCCCTGTGACGATATACCTATGATTATCCTTTTACTTACCTTCGCAACAAAGGGATGTTTTGTAGTAATCAAATAGTATAAGACACAACCAATTTGCCATATGTCACTTTTTAATCTCAGAGGTTTCCCAAAACATTGCTCTGGAGACATGTAACATGGCGTACAACAATTTTCACCAACAATTTTGTCACTAACATATTAAATTCTTTTAAACTTTATATTCTTAAAGTGAATAATAATGAAATTATCAATATTGTGTACCTGGTTAATATGCGAGAAGATCCAAAATCTCCGAGTTTTACAACTGTACCTTGATTTCCTGTTAATAATATATTCATTGGATTAATATCACTATGTATAATCTTCATTTTGTGAATGTAATCCACTGCCATTGTAACTTGACTAAGTATATTTAATACACACTAAAATAATTTCAAGACATAAGTTGATTAAAATTAATTTATAAATTATAATACTATAAATAATTACATTTTGGGCAATATAATTTGAAGTTTGTGAACATTTATTAACAAAGTTTTCAAGAGTTCCGTGTATGGCATACTCCATAATGATATGGAAACTTTGTTTATTTTGAAAACTATTATAATATCTGATGATATTTGGATGATTTAACATTTGAAGAATTTGAATTTCTTTGATAGCTTCCTGAGAAAAACGATATGGGTTCATTAAAATTACTATCACAGTATTGAACATATTTTAGTTATTTACCTTTACGTTCTCTGTTGACATGGATTTTAAGCATATGGTTTTCATAACAGCTAATTTCTTTAAATTAAAGTCTCTAACCAGTTCAACAACTCTAAAAATGGTAATATTTATAGATTAATAAGTAATATATTATGTTATATTTATTGAAAAATTTACCCAAAAGCTCCACGTCCTAGCACACCAACAACGTTATAAGAATCCATGCTCGCGAAAAAAAAATATCAACAATTTCTATTGTACTGTTATGCATCCATTGCAAGCTTAAACATAATATCTGTAAAAGTTAAAAGATGATTTAGAGTACCTAATAAAAAAGTGATGCCTAGGTAGGTGATTTAATTTCACATCAGAAACTTTATTCAACTTTAGAATCATTCCGGGCTCTGACATTGCCTTAATAAATTATACTAAAATAATAAATATGTTGACAATTAACATTTATCGGCTTACTTCAATAGTAGTTCAATTGTTTGATGAAATTAATTTAAATTGTATTAATTACAGAATTGAATCAGACGACAGACACAGCAACAATAGGTAGGTAAACATCGGATATGGCAATCAACTTCTCAACTTTAGCTTTTTAATTTATTATTAATAATATTAATAAATAAGACAATCAGACGTCATAGTTAGAATTAGCCACCTGGCATTTTACACAAACACAAATTAGACACTACCAGAATAATTATTCTCCAACGTCCCACGTTCAATAACGTACGGTTGATGGTTTAAAGTTATAACTGAACATTTTTAATAATCTATAACGTCACTTATCTTTTTTATGTAAAAACCAAAACTGCACTTATAAATAGAACAGTAATAATGATTTAAGATAAGAGCATCGGATTTTGGTAAGAAAAATTGCAATTTACAGCCACCATATTATTGCGCTGCTGTGCTGACTGTAGCGGCAGCGTTCAAAAATAGTGTTCATCATGACAAATTTGTCATGGTGTTCAAATGTTCATACCACCAACCCGCGCTCGGCTGTAACCATGCCGCACCATGAGCAAAACAGGATTTCATATCGTTACCGATGGGCGATAAAACTCGCTGCTTATAAATAGTCGGCGCGAAAATAATAATGTCGATGACAGAATATTTGTTTTATTTTTTTCATAATACCTATATCGAATTTTATATTTCGCATATTGTAATAATTATTCTACTCATTATATTTTACACGATTTAAAAATCTCACAATATCATAAATCATGGTTCGTAGCATGCATGATGAATAATCATAGAACTATAGAAGTAAATGTATTTCCATCATGGACCATGAACCATGGTGCTGACGAAATAAACTACTCCATATTATTTTTAGAAATATCAACTTTACTTCGCCATTGTTCGATCGTTGTCATCAATGTCATTGATTATGAATACTAATATTTAGAGGTCCGTGAAGTTGGCCGCACTATGTCAAAATTTTGACTCCAAACTTTGTCAATAATTTATTAGTCATTTGTAAGTATTTGTAAGCACAATTTGGTAATTTGTAAGTACAGTCGTTTTCAACTATCCTCGAACGTTTAAATCACGGCTAACTTCCACGAAATTTGGCCGTTTTGGCATTTCAAAGCTTTTGACTGTTCCAAACGTCAAGGGCAATTTTTAAGTATTTGTAAGCACGAATTTAGAATTTTTAAGTCATTCCTTCCTTAATTATCCCTGAAAGGAAGTTTGCCGTGCTTTGTCGAGCTTTTCGAACTTTGACCGTGCCAAATCGTCAAGGGCAATTTGTAAGTATTTGTAAGTACGAATTTAGAATTTGTAAGTCATCCCAAACTTTATTCTCCTGGAATTGATTTTAAATTAATAATTGATACTTCATTTTATATAGATACCCACCAATTTTCACGTTAGTTTTTCATTGACGTTGACACCAGAAAAACCATAGTTTTAAGTGAAATTGAAATGTTTGTGTTTTATTTATCATCATACATGCGCATAACTACCTTTTATTCCAGAAACACGAAGGAAAATCCCTTTTCTCAAATATTTTCATTTTTATTATGAATGTTTTGTGTATAAATTTAAATTTTTTTTTGCTCATTATTATCATTTTTAATAATTTTATTATTATTTTGTTAATTTAACCGCTTATGATTATTATTTTATATTAATTAACAACATTAATAATATTATAATTATTTCATTCTTACTTTCTAGTGTTTTAGTTTTACGCAATATATATGAAAATGTTCACGGTCTTTAGGTATTACCCAGTCTTACCTTTATACCTGCGGTATAATACCTATATTGTATCTGATATCATATCATCTTAAATGTTAAACTTAACAAATAATAGTTGTTAAACGGATAAGATTTAGCCCCCCCAAAAATGTCCCTTATTGATTTAGATATAAGCCTCCTATAGGTTATTTTTAATAAATATTTTTGTTAGCCTCCCAGAATTTTAACCCTATATAGTTGCGCCTATGTAAATGGGTACCACTAAACTGTGTAGTGATAAGTGGTAAGTTACTAGCTGTAATATATGTGTGAAATTTGAATTCAATTATTTATCATTGTTTTAGATATTATAATATTAATGGTAGACAAATGAAAATTAACATAACATTTTTCTTGAACTTTCTTTATTGTAACTTTTTAAATATTATCCCTGTATTGATCTGTAATGATCTATTAACAATATACAGTAAAATATGGTCTTTATGTATGGAAATAGTCCCAGTCTTACAGATATATTATATTAAATTTTAAAATTAACAAAAAAAAAATTTATCCCTGTATCGATCTGTAATGATCTATTAACAAAATATAAAAAAAAAAAAAAAAACATTAATTTATAGTTATATTTTTTTAAAGTTTATTAAAAAATTTTGACATCGAGTGGCCAACTTCACGGATCTAGTATTTAGTATTTAAATACAGTAGAATTGGCACAGATTATATTAATATAATATTTATTATATTATAATCTGGGATATAGCTAGTCAATTATATTAATAATATAATTATACTGATCAATGGTTGTACACTTATACAGTTATACACTTATACCTATCAGGATGAAGACTCTTTACTAGTACCGTCCTTATAGGATTTGCGAGGCCCCGGGCAAAAACCAATTTTACCACTTTTTTCAAACGCGAGGCCTCCAAATGTCCAAATGTAAGCAAAGAGCGCGAGCCCCCCCCCCCTCCCCTAGGCCCTGCTCTTTACCTTAAAATCGTTCCTGCCTTTGTAATTTTATTTGACTGGATATAGACTTTAATATCTGTTACCTACAAGCTACGTAATCTATCTTCAAAATTTACTGTCTTGTCGTTTTCTTTTCAATTATTCATTTCGGTACATGGTTGGTCAATTTTATTTTTATAGTAACTGTCTACCTAATTTGGTATTTTAAACGTTTAATTTCTTGGTTACCGTCTTTTATTTCAAAATGTAATTGCATTACTTGTTTGTTTAAAATTTCCGTGTACCTATTCACTAAGTCCTCGAATTAATTCTGAATTGCATAAGTTCATATTTCTTAAAAAAATTTCAACTTTTTTAAATTACTGCTATCTTAAAGCGAAATACGTGTAATATAGTTTCTCTTATATGCCTCTTTTAGTGTGTAAATACAAATATCTTCTTCTTTCACGACTTTGTCTACTTGACTACACAAGTAATTTATTTTTTCATTGTCGTCCCAATTATTTATTTGCGCTACTTTTTCATATTGTTTAATAAATGTTTTTATATCCCCTTGCCCGGAAAACCCGACTGGTTTTATTAACAGTTTTTCCATTTTTGTTTTTGAATTATTATTTGCTAGGCATAATATGTAATTTCTGTGACAAAATTGCATGTAAAAACATTTATCTAAATCAAGTGATTAGTTTTTTTATGATTTTTTAAATAACAATTTTTTTTGAGTAACTTATTAATGATTAATTTGAAAAGAAATAACTAAAGACCGGATATAATTCTTTTAAAAATATGTCAAAATTGCCTTTAAAAATATATCAAATTTGCAGTATAAATAATATGTTAATTGAATGTAAATACGTTGGAAATAAATTACTATGTGTAAGGTAAAAATGTATCCAAAAAAAGTGAAACTACAATATCTACATGACAATAAATTGAAATTCTGCTGCTTAACTACTAACTAGGTATTTGCAAATAAAAATACCTGTCTAGGATGTCCATCTTAGCATTATGCATAGGCCAGTGAAAACGCACACGCGCGTGTTAAAATGATTTCAAGGCACTAAATGGCGCTGCCGTTATCGAATTAATTTAAATCTAATTAATAATACTGGCCAATACCATTAGCGGCGTTAGGTTAGGTTAAATTAAACCTTACAAAACCTAACGAAACCTAATCAATAGACCCCATCTAGAGCTTTTACAATGTTTATATATACAAACTAATTCACTTTAGCTAACCAGAATTTTTTTGTAAATTTTGAAATATTTTTATATTTATTTCATTAAAAATTACTGAGTTAGATAGATTAGGAAACTAGGTTGATTGGGAGTTGGTGAATAGGTATTCCATTGAGTCACTTTGATCTTGGTAATATAAAACTTTTGACACGTTTTTTTTACTGCTACAAACTTTTTTTCCAAGTTCCATCCCCGTAACCTATAATTGTTTCTATACAAAATTAATTTATATAAAATATAATTTCATTAATCGACCAATATTGTGAAATTTAATGTAAAACAAAATATGTTAGTTACACGTCCATGCTTATTAATAATAAAAAAAATGATGTGTGTAATATGGATGACGAAACTTTATTAATACATATTAATTTATACAATATAGAAAAATTATTTTTTCAAGTAAAACGATGACAATGTTTATAAATTTATAATTATTATAGATAAATATATATTGTAAATCATATCAGTGTGATGGACAAAGATAAATTACAAGTAGATATATAATAAAAAATAAAAAATTTAATTTAATATTTAAATGTACGTTAATCCCTATTCTGTTTCAGTGTAGAGTTAGACAATGGTCACTTGGTTTGTATGAATCTAAAAATAAAAAAAATGGTTGACAGTTAAATCAGTTTTTTTTCTATAGGATATAATTATAGAAACAATATTATTAATACTTTAGAAATATTTGAATTAAATATAAAATATTATAATATTATGTTTCAGAGTATGTATTGTAAGTTGTAATTTATAGTTTAATAGTTACAATTCCTTTCATTTATTTCCAAAAATGTAGCCACATGGTCTGAAATAATATGCATTAGGTATCTTTATTTATTGTAACTTTACTAGTGATTTTTTTTTTTATTAAGATGAATAGTTATAAATATTATGCATGAATTAGGTAATAACGTTTTACAATTTAAACATTTATTTTACGGAAAATAATATTTTCAATCATCATAGATCATTGACAACAATAATTAGATACTTACTTCCGATTGACGTCCCTAAGCAATTTATATAAGTAATACAACATGAATACAATATATTATAATATAATGTTTAATGGTGCATCTATTATTTACCTTACAAAGTGATGTATTTAAAAAAATTATTTGATGTCGTTTAGCATTGATGCGAAAAATCTAAATGTCGTCATATTTTCATAATATAACGATACATTTTTAAGGATATGATAATAATTGTGTATAATTTGAATAACTTATATAATTATCTCGTTTGCACAGTGCATATTATCGTATATTTAAATAGAATACTATAGATAAAAAATGCATAGGTACCAACAGAAGTTCCAAACTATCCAAACAAAGGGTTGATGAGGCTTGAAATTTACTTAGGTTACTACAATCATTAAGATTATACTTTTCTTAGAATAATATTATTGAAATAGTAAGTATATTTCCAAACTTTTTTGTTATATTACAAATTGGTGTAAGCTTTTCTGTATCGAAATCCATGCCTGAACGATAATTTTCAAAGCTCATAATGTTGTTGTAAAACTATGATTAAGATCCACTATGTTTTGTCGTATATTGTAGCCAGTCGTGAAAATAATATTATTTAATATACCTACAGTCCTCTTAATTGGGACACATCGGGCGGTGACCCATTTGTCCCCATTATCCAGACTGTCCCGATTATCCGAAGAATTTTACATACAATACATTCATTCGGGACTATCATTAATGTCCCCATTAAGCAGGTGTCCCATTTAAGTGGTGTCCCGAATAAGCGGATTCTACTGTATATGTAATATAGGTGGGAATATTTTAAATTATTGACGTAGGTCAGGCCAGCGAAGCAAACTGTGCTGAGGCGACAATTATATTTTCTATATACCACCGCCGTACGCGCAGGCACGGGGGGGGGGCCGTTGTCGCTGAGTGTGAAACGCCGATCGTAGAGTACGGGCTAGGCGATCTGAATTTGCTAAGTGTTTTATTTATCTCTGTTTTAATACAATAAAAGTGTTACCGACCTGAAAACCCGAGTTAAACATTATTTTAGTCATTCTTACGTTCTTACATTTTATAGGAGTAGCGCCGGGATATACGTACTATGTGTCTATGTGTCAATGAAGTTTTATTAAACTAAATAGTGCCACGGTATTAAAGAACTACAAGGGCCGGACTGGCCTGACCCGGTCTTTAAAAAGCCCGGCCCGTAGTGACATTGGACCGGGCTGGGCCTTTGAAATAAAATAAAGGGTTCGACTGGGCTTTTTAAGTCTTGGAATTGTATTCCGGACCGGGCCTGGGCTTTTTTTTGTACAATTTTTCGGGCCGGGTCGGGCTGGACTTCGAATAATAAATCAAGGGTTGGACCGGGCTTTTTAGAGATTTTTCTTCAACAATAAATAATAATGAGAGTAATAGAGTATACTCTATGGATAGATACTAGATAGTAGATACAATCACAATAAATATAATAATATATTGATTGTTAGGTATAATAAAGCTATTTATATACCATAATAATATTATATTTTTTTTCACAATAGTTTTTGGACTAGACCGGGCCGGGCTTGAGGGTAAAATTTATGGACTGGATCGGGCTTTTTACGAGCTCAGCATTATTTTCGAACAGGGCCAGGGCTTTTTTTCACAATATTTTTTGGACCGGGCCTTAGGATAAAATTGATAGACCAGACCGGGCCGAAAATCGACGGCCCTTGCAAGTCTATTGTCTATACAAGGTATATGTAATCCTTGAGTCATTTCAACTAGTTAGGAACGAACTAAGAATTGACAAGCGTCCTACCATCCTACTTCAACGAGTTAACAGTGCCATTCTAATTAATTTTAGAGAGTGTCATTAACTAGAGAATACGAGGGTAAAGAGTATAGTTGGTTTACCTAGTATTTTCCAATACGGGTGATACCACAGTTGCAAACTCGTCTCAAAGATTCTACGCTTATATAATATTGTGAAACATCAAAAAAGCGATTATAGAAGTATGAAAACATTGAAAACGATAAATAAACGACAACATACCTAATAGAAAAATCCAGACAAGTCAACTATAAATTAATCTGCCGACTGCCGTGCATTGAGCTAGGTCCAACGGCAAACACCATAATTGATTCTCAGGTAAAGGAAACGAGGTCAACGGTGAACCAATGAACCAGCCAACGATATACTACGAAATACGACCCGCCAAAACAACTGTGCACACAACAAATATAAAAAAAAATATCTACAGGAACAGTAACAGTCTTATATTCGAGACTTACTCGAATATAGCCCTATTCAGTGATACCATCTTGGTACTCTCTGTCCATATTAAATATGTACAAAATATATTCTACGTGTTGTAAATAGCGTCGCGTTTAATAACTGATCGACGACATAAGAAATAATAACCCGTGCTGACCACCTAGTAGCGCCTTGAAGCTGAAGCAAACTCTTCTGCACCATAACTGTTAGCTAACAAAATAATATATTGACACTATTTTAACGAGAAATAAGTTTAAATAAAATATATTTTTAAAAGACAAGGATGTGTGGGGGATAAGCCTCCCTTTAAAGTTAATGAAATAAATGAGATTGGGGTGGTAGTCTTTCAAAATTTTTTTTAACCTGTTGATCAGTCTTCAATGAATGCTAGTTGCTAATCGACGACACTGATTACCTATGTAGTATTTAAAATATTTCATCATCTTGTTTACGCAGTGTATGTGATACAATATTTAAATAAAATATTATAAAAAACAAATGTATACTAACTTAATTCGATAGCAGTCTGTAGCCAACCTTTTGTATTGTCATATTCCCCTAAATTATAATAAGTACATTGGTTATTGTAAAAATTATCGACTGCAGCCGATCCAGCAAAATATTTTAAGAAAAGTTGAAGTATGAGTGAATGAAACTTATATTATAATAGCCCCCCCCCCCCAAAAAAAAAAAACTAATGATTTCACTACTATAATTTAAAAGTATCATGAGAGTATCAATTATAGACTTGATATACAGCCCCCCAAATTTTAAATACTATTTACGCCTATGGCCGTGGCGTTAAATTGCTGCAGGACACATTTCACCGCTCCAGTGTGTGGGGACCTTAAGAAAGTGAACTATGTTGGTGAAAAAAATGAAGGAAAAATAAACTCAAGTTGACATTAATTATATTTTATAATTATCAAGTATAAATCACAAATCCACTTTTTTGGGTCAGTTACATTAAAAGGGCCAATAAAAGTTATTATCCGATAACTATTCATGACGTGTTTCTCGCATTGTGCTGAAATCGTTGGTTTTTTAATTATTCAAATTATCTTATTTGAATTTTAGGTACACAAAATATGTAGTATATTATAATTGATAAGAATATTATAACATCTATAAAAATAAACAGTGAATGACATACTATCAAAAATAGTTTTGATACCCAAAGATCTAAATTAAATACTTACCAGTTGAACTTAATTTTAGCATTAACTCTTTAGCAACCATTTGGTCTATAACGATATTTCAAATAACAATGAATATTAATTATTGTAATATTAATAAAATTATCAACTGATATAGGTATTATATATAAATATTATGAATTTAATGATTATACAAATATGAAATTAAACGAATACCTATACATATAAAAGTTAAATTAGTTATAAGTACCTACATTATTATACCTACATTACAGACTTATTTACATTAATTATTATATTTCATAATTTACGCCAATCCGGTTATGAATATTAATTTATTTAGTGCGCTTTATCTATTTTGAGTTGTTGAATTGTTTCGAGTGCTATAGGAACCTAACATCTTGCAAATCTCATTGGAGCTTATTTTATTGATAGTTCGAATGAATTTTGAGACACTGTATCACATTAAGATTAAAGCGGAACACATACTGTATGTAAACATGTGTAATGTATAGATATGCACATAGGTAGTAAAATATAATAATATAATATACATGATTACTTACCGATACACTCTGTTCGACCTTGATTCAAAATAATATTTATGATTAGTAAAACAATATGTTATATTTCAATAATTATGAGGTTTTAAAATGGTTGACTTTGAAGAGGACTTAACACATAAAGCCAGATTTCAAACATATTATAACATAGATACTTAAATTTGTTTTCAGCAGAATCAATTTTGTGACATTAGTTTTGGTATAAGGTTGAATTTACCTGAGTTATTTAATTTAAGTACAACACTATTATCTAGGGCAACTATTATACGCTTTTATTGATATTCAGATATTCTAACATTAAAGCAAGTTATGAGTATTTTGCTACTGTAATATTTTGCATGATTATAACTAATTCAAAAATTAAATTTCTAATGAACGAGATGCCTAGATAATATTCTGACCTCAAACCTATGACCAGTAAATTAAAGTTAAATGTCGGCTGAAATCAATGTTTCTATCGTGCTTGCATGTACGACAAGGAACCACATATGGCTGAGGAAGTCTCTATTACTTGATGTATGTTTAAGGTAAAATATTATGATGCTTATACTGATATAATATTATTATACTTTTATCTGAAATAAATTAATGGTCACTAAAATAATTTTATTTTTCAAAAATGATAAGGTTGCATAACATTTTCCTATGTCAAAAACATAAAAATCTCAAATAATTAAACCTTAACCTAATCTTATTTTAAATACTCATACTGTATTATATTTTTTTTACTAAAAAATTGTATTAGACAAATTAAGTAAAACATAATATTATACTTCTTAATTTTACGCAATAAAATACAAATAGTATTATTAAAGTATATACCTAATCATAATATTCTATTCAATTATTTTATTTTTATTTTTTATAGTCATTCTATAAATGTTTTTGACAATTATATATTTTCTTCCTATTATACTCCATAACTATTAATCTGTGATCTATCGTGTAAAGTAAAAAAAAAATATAATTATAAGTACTCACATCCATAGCATACTTCATAACTAATACAGCTAAACATAAAAATAATAGTTAACATAATAATATTTCTGACCATATTTGTATCAATAATATTAACAGCGTTGAACACTATTGGAAGAATACTGTAAAATATTGTCTAGTTATTGTATTTAAAGTGTTATTATTTTATTAAGCAAATACAAAACAATACAAGTGTTTTCATAAACAATTGAATAAACTACCTACTCTAGAAAATATTATTATAATGTTTAATATATGTGTAAATAATATTATATTTTTTTTTTTATATTGATCCTTAAGCCCGGCATCTATATGGCCATTAGCTGTTAGTAGGATTGTATTGTGGTGGACGGAGGTGGTAGGGTTTTGAAATGGTGGGTTTTTACACGTGAGTGTTTGTGTTTGGCAGAACTTTTGATTGGGCACCCGTAGATATCTGCCATGCCCGGGTGGGGGATGGCGGCACTTGTTCTCCGGACACCGTGACTTGCCCGAAGAAAAATGCCACTCGTGACCAAGGAATCGACGCCTTGGACTTTTTCCGTATTTTGTCAAGATTTGAAATTTAAATGCTTATAAAAAATACTGTGTTTAAGGATTTTTAATAATTTTTAAATGTCATTGTAACAATAAACTTGTAACCTTGTAATAAATATTCAAGCTATTTGACCCAACGAATAAAATTTTATTGACATTTATAGAAAAAAAAAAACTAAAAATTGATAATTGATTTTGTCAGTAAACAGCTCAAAACGAGTCAAAATATTTTGAAAATTCATGTATTTACGTTAATTTGTTTAAGAGTAACAACAAAACCCAAAATCGATTTTGTCAGAAACCGAGTTTACGTAAAAATTCCTGTTTTTCCTTATTTGTATGTTGTTTTTCCCGGCGCTTTTGAAAACTATCGAGAATTTTAAAATTTGGCCTCCCAAATGCATCAATTAGAATCACTTTTCCATGGAACAAGATACTGTTGAAAAAATCAAAGCAGTTTTAGTAAACTGAAAATAATTAAATCATATTTAAGATCAACTACAGAACAAAAAAGATTAAATGTCCTGTCAATCATATATATTGAGCACGAAGTTGCGAAATCCATAAATTATGAAGATATCATTAACGAATTCACGTCAATAAAATCAAGAAAAATAATAGTTTAGTTTACTCGTATAGGTTCTGTATGTTTCATTAAATATTACAATATATAGGTTTAAGTTCTATAATATTTGTTTTTTATTGAAAATAACAATTTCCATTGTATATAAATATAGCTGATCCCGTGCACTTTGTTGCTCGTTAAATGTACTAACTCTATATGACTCAAACTATTTGTTTAATTCGTTATTTAATTTTCGGTGTATGGTGTTCAAAATGTATCTTAACTTTTCCGTTGCCCGGAATAAAAATTCTAATTCTCCAACTACAACAATAGTAGGTGCATCTAAACGTCCTATATGTTGGCCCACAGAAGTTTTATTTGCTCTGATAACAATTTTGTGATCATCAGATGGCATCATATCCATTGCACTTTTAAATAATATAATCATTATAATCAATTGATTGTGTTCGTGCACATGCATTTTTTAATGGTAACTTTTAGGGGCGTTAATATTATGTTGTGCCCCGGGTTACATAATTTGTAGATCCGGTACTGGTTATGGGTATCACACAGTTTCGCAATTGACGCGATTTTTTACAAAACAAATAAAGTTTTTTTGACATTCCTAGAAAAAAAAACTAAAAAAATTAAAAACTAACAATGTCCGCAAACAGCTCAAAAAGAGTCAAATTAATTTCAAAATTGTATCGTGTATAAAAAATGCTAGTATAAAAATTCAGTGAAATTTTCAAGTATCTACAGTCATACGTTTTTAAATTACAATAAAATAAGAAAATCGTTACATGAGATATCGAGTGAATATCAAATATTGTAAAAATATGAATTTCAAACGCTCATAAAAATTTAATTTGACTTTCTCGTAGACATTTTTTTTTTTTGATAAAGGTAGATAAACTTATGGATAATCTTGTATTACATTTTCAAATCTTAGATTGAAAAAGAAAAATTTTCATGAATTCTCAACTCAAAATAAATTGCTAATTTTCGTGATTTTTTTGTATTTTATCAATATTTGAACTTTAAATGCTTATAAATAAAAACTGTGACTAAGGATTTTTATATTATAAATTATAGATTTTATAAATTTTATAAATCCATAGCGGATAGGAATATTGTGATATTTTAACGTGTACAATATTTTCAATATTCACTAAAAATTATATTTATTTTTTTTAAAACGAAATTGTTCAGGTGAATTTGATTTAGTCAGTAGGTATCAGATCGCATGTCTTTTATTGCATTAATTGTTGTGGGTCTCGAACTATATGTATAACGTAGGTATAAACTGTATAAACTTAACACTTGCAAAAATACATATGTATGTTAACAGTTGGATCAAACTACAAATGCAAGGCCTAAAATGGTGTGCGGTAACTAATATTGAATGTGCAAATTTAAAAGTGTGCAGTACTTATTTTCGGCTTTTATAAAGTTCTTTTTTGATTTATATTCAAATAAATTATTGAAATTACTAATTAGTATATTGTATTCGTTTAAAATCTTAAGCTTTTTCATCTTAAGCTAAAAATTATGGAATTGTAAATAAATAAATAAAATAAATTTTCGTGATTTTTCAGTATTTTGTCAAATTTGAACTTAAAATGCTTATGAAAAAAAACTGTGACTAAGGATTTTTAAATTATAAATTATAGATTTTATAAATTTTATAAATCCATAGCGGATAGGAATGTTGTGATATTTTAACGTGTACAATATTTTCAATATTCACTAAAAATTATATTTATTTTTTTTAAAACGAAATTGTTCGGGCGAATTTGCTTTAGTCAATAGGTATCAGATCGCATGTCTTTTATTGCATTAATTGTTGTGGATCTCGAACTATATGTATAACGTAGGTATAAACTGTATAAACTTAACACTTGCATAAATACATATGTATGTTAACAGTTGGATCAAACTACAAATGCAAGGCCTAAAATGGTGTGCAGTAACACACTATGTGCAGTAGCTAATATTGAATGTGCAAATTTAAAAGTGTGCAGTACTTATTTTCGGCTTTTATAAAGTTTTTTTTGATTTATATTCAAATAAATTATTGAAATTACTAATTAGTATATTGTATTCGTTTAAAATCTTAAGCTTTTTCATCTTAAGCTAAAAATTATGGAATTGTAAATAAATAAATAAAATAAATTTTCGTGATTTTCCAGTATTTTGTCAAATTTGAACTTAAAATGCTTATGAAAAAAAAACTGTGACCAAGGATTTTTAATATTTTTCAAATGTCATTGTAATAATATAGTAGGAGCTTTGAATTACATTTTCAAGCTTTATTACAAATCAAATAGGAAACAGAAAATGTTCCTAAACAGTTCAAAACAAATCAAAATATTTTGAAAATTTTATCGTGTATAGAATATGCAAATATAAACAACCAGGGAAAATTTCATGTATCAACGTTAATATGTTTTAGAGTTACACCAAAAACCAAAACCGATTTTGCATAAAAATTCACGTTATTTCTTAATTTTTATGTTGTTTTTCCCGTCGGTTTTGAAAATTTTTACCTCCCCATTGCATCAACAATATTGGTTTTTCCACCAAACGAGAAACTGTAGTTCAAAATCGAAGCGTTATTTCGACTACTTATTGTGTACACAGACACACACAAAAAAAAAAACAACACACATCATAGTAAAATCAATACAAACTTCCACTCAGAAACTTAAATAAAAACTAGTAGGTAATTTAATTTAAATATAATATTATTGTTGTGGTTATTCGTTATTTTAGGAATTTTGTATTATTGTGATAGCTAGATCTTGTTTACTCGCCTGTATTTTGGTCTTTGATTAACATTAACAATTTCTAATACATATTACTATTTATTAATAATTATATATTAAATTAAAGATCTGCAATTTTACAACCAAATTGTTGAATTGTTGTGGTTTATTATATTGTTAAAAATAACAGTTATAATAATTTATACATTTAATACCTTTTTGCCGTTTGGTTAATTTATTTTACTATAAAATATAAAATTATAAACATAGACGAAGGCCCACAGGGAAAATCCCTTTTTTCCTATGGGTCTATCCACCTGTTTATACATATAATATAAATGTGATTTTATTATAACAATAAGTAATTACAATAGTAGTATATTAGTTAGTAGTTACTAGTATAATCACATTACGTATAGTTGGAGAAATTGAGGGAAATAGGGTGGTAAAACCTATTATAGTTATAAAAGCCAGAAGTTGTAGAAGAATTAATATCTCAGTAAGTAGTACCTACTACTTATTACATAACCATATGACAATATTAAATTCACAGTTAATACCAAACAACAATAAAATATATTATAATTAGGTATTCTTTTTTTTAATATACAAAAGAAAAATTAAGTGGGATTCATGAAACCCATATTAGACCCTAGGATGGGGGTCTGTTGAGGGTGGATCGTTACCACCCCCAGGTCCCTGGACAGTAGGTCTAGTACTGATTGTTTACTGGAACATTAATCATTATCTAACATTGTGTATTACAATATTATTTTGATGTTAGTTCATGTATTATGCTTCTGTCGTAGTTCATTGACTCTTGTGGAAATTTACCAACATTAAATGCCATATTTACTGCTTGACCAACACCTGTTGTAAATTAATAATATTTATTATTATTTCAATGTACAGTATACTATGAGGGCATGGCGCTTTCATACTTGATCCACATGCAACTACACGGTTTGCAAGACCACATTCAAATGCTTCTTTAGATTTTATATCTCTGCCAGTCAATAATAGATCCATAGTTCTAGAATAACCTACAGTTTTTAAAAGTCTCTTAAGAAATATTTTTGAATTTGAAATATTTAATTTTCTATCAATTGCCATGACAGCATTCTCTTCTACAATTCGCAAATCACACCACAAACACAATTCAAAACCAACATTGTTTGCAAATCCAGAAACAGCAGCTATGATTGGCTTTTGACAATGTGATTTAAAAAAGTCCTTGAGGGAAAATAAACAATTTTTATTTAAAATAAAATTAACTAACTAAATGTTTAATTATTACATCATATACTTGTGGTGCCTTGGACAATTCACCAAGGTCATATCCTGCACAGAATGATCCCCCTTCTCCATAAAGAATACCAATCGTTGATGAAGGGTCATTCTCAAAATTCGAAATAGCTTTTCTTAAATCATCTACAGTCGCCACATTTAATGTGTTTTTATCATCTGGTCTATTCAATGATATTAAAGTAATATGCTGGTGCTTGAATGTTTTAACATTTGAATAAATAATATTTTCTGAAATAATAAAATACATGACAGCTAAATTTATAATAATCATTTTTAAATTAGAATATATTTCTTTTTATTAACAACACAGGAAACATTTTTAAATACCATAGGATTTATCTATGGTACTTAGAGAATTGTGTGGATATCGCACTAATTTTTGAGTAAAAAATAGATATAAATATCAAGATGAAAATCCTCGAGTAATATAAGTGAAGAAAGTAATAAGTAAGTGTTCATTTAGACGAAGTCTTGAACATTAATATAGAAACTGACGTCTTTTAGAAAATATGTAGAATGCAAAGATTTTTCACTATTTTAAGTTCAAACAACCTTATCTTAATTAGGTACAGTATATAAACTAAATGCATACATAATACATATATTATATATTTATAATATTGTTTTATTTATATTATATATTATCTATGCTTAAATGCTATATTACACATTTGACATTTCTAACATTCAAATGTATCAATAAAGAAACCCAATAATATACATACTATATTATTGTGATCGTTTCGCTTTGAGATATATTAAATAACATAACAATAAGAAAATTAAATCGGTTCATAAATATTATTAGAATACTCTGTAGGTGTATAAAGAGAAAACAAGACAGCCTTGAGATTAGATTCTAATGGGGATGAATAACCTCACCTTTAAGAAAGCAACCAAGGATTAGTCATATACGAATAGGTTAACGTACAATAAGAAAAGGGGCGATTACGACTAGATGGCCGAGCGTATACAGATAGTTAACTGGAATGCATTATTTAAATAGTAGAACGCATTTCCCAATGATATGGAAATGTGAATAATATTATAATCATATGAATATAATATATATAAACTGCATATAATATATTCATAACATTCATAGTATCTAAATATTGACGGATGGCGTATAACATATGTAGTAAAGATAATAATGGCACATGATTCTCGGAATAGGCAGGCGTGGAAATATATATATTATATTTCGAATCACGTCCTGTGAGGTCTGAGGATATATCGATAGACAAGGGGGGAAGTAGGAGAGCAGGAGGCCCTACAAAACTAGACCCGAAACGACCTGTAAAGTAAACGTGATATACCATCGTACATGCGAGCACCTTCGCGAGAGTCAGTATAAAGATTTTGTCAATTTGGACTTACAGTGTTTTATGAAGAATAATTTTAAATATACAACTTAAACTTTTCAACAAAGTCTAATTATTTATCAACCTACCTAAGAAAATCCTCTACAAACGGTCTTGCTACCTGCAACTTATAAGCTAAGCAATTAACCCAATTGCTAGTTTATAACAACTGAATAAGATATAAAAAAATCATACCATTAGATGCAAGGAAAGCCCCAGACGAAAATAATTTATTATATTTCATTGTTGGCTCAAATCGTAGGTATTTCGTAGAATGGAGAAATAATTTGACTTGTTTTAAAAAAGACATGCTTATAATAATCACAGATATATATAATAGTTATTACTTATTATATATTTATATATTATATCTGTGATAATAATATTCGAATTGGAAAATCGTTATCAATTAATATTTTGTCAACATCTTAGATCATATCACGATTTAAGATAGTACTAGATAGTCACAGATTTCTATATAGTACTAGATAGCGAACTCCCGCCATGAATTGAAGCTTCAAGGTCGGTTGACAATTGTATGGTATTTCATATGACAAATAAGATGATATTATGATTTATTTTGTATCGTATTTTATTATTTCTAAACTTGTTTAAAAAAAAAAAATAAATATATTTTATACAAGTCATTTTACATTTACTATTTTATTTTACCATTAAAAAAAATATTATTCCTAATACATTTTGTATAATAAATGAAATGTTTTGCCAACCAACAAAATGGCGGCCGCCCACAGCTGAGCTTCACTTGTAACAATGTAAATTGTATAGGAGTTCCTTATCTAGTATAGTATAGAAGTCTGTGTGCCTTTTTTTTTATAGTACATACTTTCGAGGCTACTGATAATCTGCTCGATCACAGTCCATTATATCATGGGTACGAAACTCCGTGAATTGGCCGAATCGGGCGATTGTGGCCTTGAACACGGTTTCCAGGGGGAGTGTGGCATACGTGAAATAGGGAATGGTAAACAAGCCGACCCCGCGTAGCGTATCCCGCCATAGTCTTGGAACCGTTTTCATAATATTGGTAACCATGGGTCTAACATCATGTTGGTGCGTGGAACCGTTTTAATGTTTTTCATAGGTTCAGACTTCAGATCATAAGTAACCAAGACACCAATCAGCTGATCGAGTTTCGCTTCAATATTGTTCTATGATTATATCTTAGTCCGCGGATTTAACATAAAATAATAAATATAGATACTGCAATCATTTTAATTAGATAATGTTGAAACTATGATAGAAGTATAGATAAGTATATTACAGTTTATAAGTATAAGTACTTCTATCATGGTTGAGACTAAATAGTAATTAGAATATTAAATACTTCTATTCTGCGTTTAGCATATTTTAAATCGTAGACGTAGGGCACGTCTTACTCTAATCAAATTTTGAATTCATTACCTAATTTTAAATTTGTTGAATTTATTATTGTATGGTAATATATTAACATTTAAGTATTTAACACTATTATTTTCATATTAAATAATGTACAACCAAATAAATGTCACATTATGTGACAAATATTCAAAATATTTATATTCATTTAAATAGTCTTCTCTTTGGTATTAATTTTTAAATTATATAATTAATTTGACTGATAACAAAATAATTTACCATGAAAAAACCTACTTCTATACTAAAATTACTTCTATTATTTATAACCGGAAACGTTCAAAGTATGTAATAATTTGTATGCTTGTAGAAATTAAATGTAATTATTAACTTTAATTTTACTATTTACTATTTAGGTACAATTCATAAAAACCTTGCGTATTTTGAAACTTTACATGCTTCAGAATTTTCTCATAACATAGTAAAACGTGGAGTCAATGATAGTCCACATCCATTAAACAAAGTTAAAGAAGTATCATTCACCACATTGGGAAGGTAATCTATTATTCTATTATATTAAATAACTGTATGTGCGCATGGAGCCTAAGTGTTCATAGACTTTCATTAAGTGTGTCTTTGGGGTCTGGGACTTGAATTATAGGATCTTAACTCTTAAGTAACATTACAAGTAGTCCAGGCCCACACATTGATAAAAATATTTATTCAAGTATTTTTTTAGAGATTTTCGATTAATATTAACACCAAAAAAAGGATTATTACATCATCAGTTTGAAGCCACAAGTATAGATGCTGAAGGAAATGAAACTCCAGTCGCAGTTGGTATGTTAAAATATTATAAATTATAATTACTATCTACTAACTTGTCAAACACCTCTCATAACTGTTTACTAAAACTAAGTATTTACTCTATATTATATTTTTATTATCTATATAAATTGTAACGTGTATATTATTTTTTGAATTTTCCTGCATAATTTAGATCATGACCATTTTTATGATGGCCGGGTATTTGGAGAGAAAAGTTCACATGCTAGTGTACATTTAGATAAAGGTGTTATGACAGCTATTATTGATGTCCCTGGTGAAACTTATCACATTGAAGTATATTAAACAGTTTAATTTACACTCAATAGTTTTTATTTTATTATTTTTTTTATTTTAGCCATCTTGGAGACATATGGTCGACAAAGATAACAAAACAATGGTAACTTATAAGGCATCAGATGTACGATTAAGTTGGGAACATTCACACCTAAATCAACATAAGCCGTGTGCTTATGTTAAAGAGGATGCCGGTTTGTGTTGTAAACATGTTAATTTTTTATTTCATTAAACTAATATTATCAAATTTTCAGAGGTGGAAACTGTTGATGATGACGATGATCACTTAAATTCCATTACACGTTCTAAACGTGATGCCGATTCTTATGACTATATGATAACACCGACGAGAACGCGTTGCCCATTGCTTTTAGTTGCTGATTATAGATTTTTCAGAGAAATGGGTGGAGGTGATACAAAAACAACTATAAATTATTTAGTAAGTATTGATATATGAAGTATCTGTTGAAACAATTTTATGTTTTATAAAAAAAATTGGCTAAGTTTTAATATTATGTACACTTATACAGTATCGACAAACTTGTACTGACTATACTCCGTGCAAAATAAGAACATACCTCGTTGCGCAGATGGTGACCGGTTTCCCATTTGCAACCTTGTTATAATTATAAACATATAGTTACAGTCATAAGCCCGACCTGTGTGGAGCGAACCTGTTTTGGTCCGCCGCCCAGGTACATTCTTATTTTGTACAGAGTATATTTTTATCATTATTTGGAAAACACTTTGATTTATCCAAACAAAAGTATTTTAATTTTAAATATACCTATAATGGCTATAAGTTATATCTAATGTACTTAAAATCTATATTTATTTTAGATAAGTCTTATTGATCGTGTACACAAAATTTATAATGATACTCTATGGCTGGAGCGTCAAGAATCTGATGGATTTCGCGGCATGGGTTTTGTTATAAAAAAAATAACAGTACATAGTGATCCAACTAAAGTGAGAAGTTCAGAAGATCATTATAATATGGTTCGAGAAAAATGGGATGTTCGATCTCTACTTGAGGTATTTTATTTCATATAAGATATCTTTTTATACTTAAAAAAATTAGTTACACGCATTGTTACACTGTGTGTACAAATTTTATTTCTACTCAATTTTTAGCCTTTTATACTTTTGCTATATTTCTATATCTTTCCTCAATGCAACTCCATACATACTTTTATTATCTCCATACTCTTTTTCTTAAACCCACTCTGCTTTTATCTATACTGAGTCTTCTTATATATATATATATGTCTATAATTATTAATTTTACAATTGATGTATCATCTGTAATAATAAATAGGAGTTTTCTAAATCAAAAGATGTATCCAAGTATTGTTTAGCGCATCTGTTTACGCATCAAACTTTCAGATCAAAACGATCTTCAGTATTGGGTCTAGCATATATAGCCTCACCTAGAAGTTATGCAATTGGCGGCATATGTAGTCCTGGTGAATATTCTTGTTTATAACACATTTTACTGATGGAAAAGGACTAAACGCACAAATTAATCATCTGATAAATCATACTCATACTAATAAAATACTATTAAATGTTGTCTTGTTCTAATAATGCACAGGTGTATATTATGTGTCATTATGTTGTTGGTGATAAATTAGATTATGGACTAATTCAAGGATTTTTATAATACATACAAACATGTTAATTAATAATAACTAATAAGGCTATTTACATACATAGTTACATATTTTAAAGCTCAATTTGGTAACATAGCCCCTAGCCATTAACAATATCTTACCCCCAGACCCCCTGGATGTTTGCTTTTGTACTTATCACTTGCTATAATTAACGGTGTGAATGATATTTTATAATAATAACTAATATCAAATATGTAATCATTGATAATAATTATTTATCCAGGTACTATAGTAGATTAATTTGTTTGGTAATTATTACTAATTTGATATTTGCTTAATTTTTTAATTAATAAATATCTTTGGAATTCACCAATTATTTAATATGCATCCATATTTTTGCTTTATTTTAACTAAAAAAAAAACTGTATAATCTATTACTATTGCTTTGCTGGTGGCAGGTTTTTAGCCGTGAATATAGCCATAAAGACTTCTGTTTGGCCCACTTATTTACAGACTTAAAATTTGAAGGTGGTATTCTAGGACTTGCTTATGTCGGTTCTCCTAGACGTAATTCAGTTGGTGGAATTTGTACACCAGGTGATGGAAGCATTAATAATTTGAAATATATTTTTCAAAAAAATTAATTTTTATAATTGAATATTGACATTCAACAGAATATTTTAAAAATGGGTACACGTTATACCTTAATTCTGGCCTAAGTTCAAGCCGTAATCATTATGGTCAACGAGTAATTACTCGAGAAGCAGATTTAGTCACTGCTCATGAATTTGGTCACAATTGGGGATCTGAACATGATCCAGATATAACTGAATGTAGTCCTACAGCTAGCCAGGGAGGATCTTTTCTTATGTATACATATAGTGTTAGTGGTTATGATATTAATAACAAAGTAAGTTTAAATAATAAAAATATTAAACCATATAAATTGATTTACATCTGTGTACATTTTTAATTTTTTCAGAGATTCTCACCATGTAGTTTACGGTCTATACGTAAAGTACTACAAGCCAAATCAGCGCGTTGTTTTTCTGAACCAGAGGAATCATTTTGTGGAAATCTTAGAGTTGAAGGTAATGAAGAATGTGATGCTGGTCTATTAGGCACTGAAGATAATGATTCATGTTGTGACAAAAACTGTAAACTCAGAAGAGCTCAAGGTGCTCGATGCAGGTACTGAAATACATATTATAATATATTATGCAGTCATTTAATTGTTTGTCTTTACATTTTGTGGTTTAGTGATAAAAACTCGCCGTGTTGTCAAAATTGTCAATTTATGGCATCTGGAGTGAAATGCCGTGAAGGACAATTTGCCACTTGTGAGCAAGAATCTCGTTGTACAGGTACTGGAGCTGAGTGCCCTAAAAGTCCACCTATGCCTGATGGTACTGGGTGCCTTGAAAGAGGTAAATGTCGGACTGGTAAATGCATACCTTTTTGTGAGACACAAGGATTACAAAGTTGCATGTGTGATACTAGTAAGTTAAAAAATTATTTTTGATTGATTTTAGATATGCAATTTCTAAAATATTATTAATTTAATCTTAATACAATTTTTAATCATAATTAGAATCCAAAATGATATGCACTTTCATATTTATACTGAGTATGCACAACTATGGGGGTCCAAAATCTGTGCATTTAAAGTTAAATTAATTTCATAGAAGAAATGTTATTTTACTTATGATGCATATTTGAGGAGTTAACGCATATTTTGTTATCAAAGCATATAATTTGTTTAATGTACATTATTTTATACACTTTTAATAAAAAAAATAACTTTTTAATCTTTCCTGGGTCCTTTTTAAAATAAAAATGAAAGTTATTATGTTGATCAACAATTAATTTTAAATATTCACAGAAATCTTTTTAATAATTACAATTTTATATTTATTTTTTTGTTTAGCATAGTTTTGCTTTCAACACTGTATGATAGCTATGCTGTTCCAATAAAATAAATAATAACATGGTTACTACCTCGGTTTATGATGGATCTTTAATTGAACCTGCCAAACTAAATATTTTAATAAAAATTAAAAATTAATACATAGGTTTATAATTTTTTGGTTAAAGTTCTAAACATATTTTAATCAATTTAAATGTGATTTACTTAGTTTTTGTTATTTTATTATAAAGATTATTTGACAATACAGTCTACTAAAATATAGGTATTCTGTATTAGATTTTTAAAAAATGTATTGACCTTTTTTATTTTGGTTCAAAATGCATATAGTAGAAACTCGATTAACCATCACTCTCTGTTATTCGTCATCGGTCACCGCCAAAAAGAAAAGCGGAAATGTATTTTTCTTATAATTCAACCAAAAACTCGAAATCATTAAACGTCTAAAGAAAGGTGAAACTGCTACAAATATTGCTCAGGTTTATGGTGTAGGGAGAACAACAGTGAACAACATAAAACGGGGTGTTGAAAAAAATGAGCAACATGTGTCTCAAATGCAAAGCAACAATGAAAAGTTTAAAACTCGTAAAACCATGAAACCGGTAGAAAATATGAAGAGCTTGACAACATTATGTATCAGCAGTTCATACAACCCCAATACTTTTTATACCTTTTTTTGGAAAATTTCTGTTAACTGTCTATTTAATTAATTTAATTAACCGTCATAGTCCTGGTCCCGACTGTAACGGTTAATCGAGTTTCTACTGTATGCGCAATATGCACATTTTAATGCTTATACTACAAATTGTGATTTTTTTTGCGCATATAGGAGCGTTTTTTACCATTTTTGATCATGCATATTTGTATCATATTTAGCACCTTATCAGTGCATATAATATTCAGGTCTCTAATCATTATAGTTTCTTATTTTCAGTATTACAATCATGTAAAAGATGTTGTCGTATAAATTTGAACGATACGTGTTATCCAGTTGATCCACCTGATGTATTGCCGGATGGAACGCCGTGCATTCAAGGATTTTGTAACAAAGTACTGTTATAATGATTATTTTATATTTTTGTAAAAAAAATTATTGATTATGTTGGTTTGTAATAGGGTGCGTGCGAGAAAACTATTCAAGATGTTGTAGAACGTTTTTGGGATATCATTGAAGAAATCAATATTAACAAGATGTTAAGATTCTTAAAAGATAACATTGTAGGCACAGTGATTTTGGTTACGGGTTTGATTTGGGTACCAGCATCTTGTATAATTAACTGGTTAGATCATAAACGTGCCAAAGAAGTCCGAGAAAGAAGAAAATGGGAAGATCAGGATGATTTTGTACAAATGTCGAATGACGCAAGACCAAAAAAAATAATTTACATAAAAGTGCCGACTAGTCAAATGGAAATTCTAATGACGAATAAATAAGATACTTAAATCAACATACATATTATGTTATAAGCCAATATTATATTAAATACTCCAGGATCTCTATAATTAAAAGCAAAACAATAGTTTGTTTTAATTCTATTAAGTTACCTTTTATTATTATTATTTTTACATTTTAAAATATTATAATAAAATTCTTCTTTTTTTAAACTAGTCCCAATATTATAATTAAGGTTTATAAAAATAGATAAGAAATTCACGTTTAATTTTAATTATTACATATTGGTATTGCAATAAATCAATTTGTTTTAATATACAAATATATTGTACTCGGTATATTTAATTCAAATTATAATTAATGTGTTAAGAATTACATAAAATATATATATATATATAAATATACTATATTATGATTCTATTTAAAACATAATTTGATGCAAAATTAATTATAAGCAGACCAATCACAATATATAAACTAATACTTAAGCATAATTAATATTTCTACTTTTTTTATCAACAATATAACAGTTTACAGTAATAAGTAAGAAATAAAAGTAAATTATAATGTAATGCATAAGTGTAGAACAATAATAATAATAATAAAAAAAAAACAATTTATTCAACTGACATATATTCTCAAAAACAGTGTTTAATACTCTTAACTTACTATACATAAATTAAATATAAATTTCATAAAATAATAATAACAAAATTAATGATTTTGTGTTTAATATCATACCAGTGTGTTCCAAACAAAAAAAGCATTTGACTCTGTCAACTCTTGTCTGTACTGTGAGTACTCAAACTGTTCCTGGTCTGGTCATACAGTACAATACAGAGGTAGAGACAGAGTTGCAACAGTTTGGGAACACAACTGTAAAAAGGACGGCACCGCGCTCACATTTTCTACCAAGATGTTTGGTAGGAGCTGTATATATTATAAAAATATAAATCACTGTCCTATAAAGAAACAAATAGTGTACTCGTTCAAAAAAAAAAAGCAAATTGATAAACTAATATTCATACATAATTCTTTCCTTAATGTAATTTTAATATATCAAGTTTAACATGTAAAATCTTGGCTTAAAATTAAAAAAAATGTATTTCATATAATATAGTACTATGTTAAAAGTATATTTACATATACTTTGTTAAGTAGATCATGTGTAAAAATATTTAAAAGAAAAAAAATAACCATAATCATAATAATACTTCAGTCTGTGGTTGAATAACCTAATATTATATTATAGCAAAGTTTAGTTAAAACGTCTCTGTGCTTTTTAAGTCATAACAATAAATTATATTAATGATGATTATAGATACACTAATATAGTTCTATAATATTAATTATATACTGAATACAATAATAATAAAGCTACAGTTATATACTACCAAATAATTTTTAGGTGGGTTACTTGGTTATAATATAACATTATTTCATTTTTGATAATCCTGATTTCCATATGTCAATTAAAAATTTGGTTTCATTTAAAATTTCATGAAAAAATGGTTTTTTTTTTTCAAAGAACTGAAAAAGTAATGTGTAGTGAAAACAATCTAATAAATAATGATAGTTGATAATCATTTTACATACATATTAATATATTATATATACCATACCTAACTTAATATCTGTAGTGGATAAATCTAGAGAATTCTATACTTGATTTATAAATAATTTGTAATATTAATTACTAAAGTAACAACTATTAAGTATTTACTATGTATTTACTTCTTATTAGTTTTTAATATTATTTAATTTTTACTAACTCACTAAGTTAAAAACACAAAAACTATCAAATAGTTACCTACTAGTCATCACTCACTAGTCACTGTAATATGATGTAAGTTAAGTTTAAAGTTAAAAGTTAATTTTATTTTTTTTAACTTGTAAAAGTTATTAGTAATTAGAAAATAAAACTAACTTTACTTAGTTAAAAATAAGTGACTTTTTTTTTTAAATAAAATTAATAGTTATACCTACCTACCTTTTTTAAAGCTAACAAAGAACAGAATAATTCAATAAATCAATAAATGTCTTACAATTTTTAAATGTTTGTTATAAAATTAGTTACTGTAGGAATTTCGTACTTTTATAAAATCCAGCAATCATTTAAATGTAATATTATTTTCATCAGCATTATACGATGTTTCTTTAAAATATTTATTTAAATGACTCCATTTTGGATGAGGTGTGTCACTATTAGCTAAGTTATCCACATTTTTTTATTAAAGTAAGAGGTACCTGTATTAAAAATAATATTAACAGTCGAAGGTAATTGGAGTACTAATTGCTGTTATAAGCTGTACTTATTGCTTTCATAGTTTCATTTATACTCCGCCAAATGCCAATGATGTTTTGTTGTTACGTATTTTCCTAATTATTATTAATTTATATTGGCATTACTCATTTGTCAATCGTGCGCTATCTATATTTATCTACAACTTCTTACAAGTAATATCAATAAATTATATAACATTTAAAAATACAGGTGATTTTTTTCCGGGAAATATACTCTGCCACATATATATCAATTTGATATGTAACTACGTTATTTTTAGAACAAATATTGAAATATCCGTAGTATTAGACTTTGCCGCTCAGACATTGGCGCAACTAGGTGGGTGCACAAGTCCCTTGTGCACCCCCGAGTTTAAAATGTGCACCCCCAAAATATAAAAGACTTAATCTATTATATTTTGATTGTTTTGAAGTAAAAATTATCAATAAATACAAAAATGTTGTACAATACTGTATATTGAGAAATATAATAAGTGGATATTTCACTATTATATCCTAGTTATAAAACAGTATAACAATATTATGAAATAACCTCGATACACTCGATGATACGAAAAAAAGCAACGATAGTTTTTTGTGTTCACAATTTTTTTTTTTTTATTCATCAAACAAAAACAATATGAAATATATACAATATTACAATAATATATTGAATTTAATTTGAAAAACGGAAACAATTTTGGAAACAGTTGCCGTTATTATATACAATTTAGTATGTTCAAAAAAAAAGGTAGAACAAAAAAGAAAAAGCCGAAATTTATAAAGTGAACATAATTTGAGATAAGTAAAGACAATTTAGTATGTTCAAAAAAATGGTAGAACAAAAAAGAAAAAGCCGAAATTTATAAAGTGAACATAATTTGAGATAAGTAAAGGAAATTTAATGAGAAAAAAAAATACGATGGACAGGAGTGAGGAGACGCAGTTAACTAAGAGGGGAGGGTACGGAATGGCGATTTGGTGCGGATATGCAATCTTGTGGCCACTGGTCATCTCTGCACGTTCCCACGACCGACCCCCAGGTTGACGGGTGTCACGGGCGCGTTTGCTCGGTCGCGTGACGACCTTGCCCAGCTGGCGAGGCCAGACCGAGACGGCCACGGGAGCGACCACGGTTGACGGCGACGAGTGGCGGCTATAGTGCGCGATGTCGTGCGCGTCGACGGTTGACGGTGACGACTCTGACGACAGGCGGCGAAGACCAATAGACACGTGGAGAGAGCGAACAGAGATTTTGTGCTGCGGAACAGTGTGCGACGCGGCCGATGTGGGATTACCGCGGGACGAAAATGCGAGAGTCATTTTCGCCCTGGCGTCGTCCCTTCAGCCGCGTCTTCGTCCGTGTTCCTAGCACATATAATCTCTACAACACTCACCCCGTGCCAAAGTCTCCGCCGTTGCCGTCGAAACGAGTCGCCATCGCCGTCGTCATCGTTGGTACCGTCGGGGCGGAATCGTTGCCCGCGCGGTACCTATGCTATAGCCGCTGCGTCGTCGTCGTCGTCTTCCGTCGTTCCACGTGGCCGTACTGCGGCCGGGCGCTCGCCGAGCCGCCAGAGGGTCTCGCGCGTCAACTACGGCCGAGCGCGCTACGCCCGCGAACCCGTCTCGCTGGTGGTGGTCGGAGAACGTGCGCGGGTGACTTACCGCCGCGCACCTTCCGTGCTCTTTCCCGTACCCTCCCCTCTTTTGCGTCGTCGTCGTCATCCTGTCCGTCGTCTTCGGCCCAAGTGGCCTGTGCTAGTCGTGCTAGCGTCGGGCGGTTTTACACCCGCAGCAGAACAACACGCGAAAAACGCGTTTTACACGTTTCCATGTAGATTTCCTACGTGGAGAAACGGGTTTTTCGTCTTCTGCTGCGGGGTCCTCCTTTCCGATCGGCTCACCGACGCCGTCCATCACAGCTAATTCCTCGGCCGGCTGCTCAATTCCTGCACATACTATGTCCTCTGCAGCTGGCATCACTACGTCGTCGTTTAGAGGTCCGCCCTCGGAAGTCGGAGTTGGGACGATAGACTCCAACTCCGAAGGCGGCGCGTCGCCACCCGACTGCGCGTGACTCCAAGCTGATACGATGGATGTGTCCTGAACTACTGATGACTCTTTCGAGCCGTCGTTCTCCTGCACAGTGTAGCCGCCGAGTGGTGCTGTCTCGGGGATCGGAGCTGCAGACTCGGATACTGCGAGAGACAGCGCGTCGCCGCTCGGCAATTCACTGTGCATGGAAATCGACTCCTCATCATTTCCTTCGTTTTCGTCGCCACTCAAAGCCGTATCCACAATGGAAGACAGAACAGGTGTAACTACTTGCATGAGGTTTTCTTCGCTTTCATCATCATAACTTCCATCTATTATACCGTCTACGATTACTTCGAAAATTTCGAGTAATACGGCCTGCAAATCGTAATTGTTATTGTTCACAGCCATTATTGACGTAGATAATATATGTGTCGGTTTGAATTGAGAATTGCTAATGAGCTAAATACCAGTCTTCCAACACAGAGACCGATCAATTCGAAAATCTCCCAGGCGACGACGTGTACCTATATATTATTATATAGCCAGATAGTACGTTCTAGTTCATCGGCCCGCACCAATACATTTTCGAGCACATTAGTTTTTCTAAAGACCATTATTATTATTGATATAGTATAGATAGGTTAGGTTAGGTTAGATAGGTACTTAATATTCTGGTATTACGATTTGTATAATTCTGTGACTCAATTTATACTTTTAGGCTTAGCCGCTCAGACATTGGCACAACTAGGTGGGTGCACAGGGGACTTGTGCACCCCCGAGTTTAAAATGTGCACCCCAAAATATAAAAGACTTAATCTATTATATTTTGATTGTTTTGAAGTAAAAATTATCAATAAATACAAAAATGTTGTACAATACTGTATATTGAGGAATATAATAAGTGGATATTTCACTATTATATCCTAGTTATAAAACAGTATAACAATATTATGAAATAACCTTTAACTTAGGTAGGTATTTGATGTTGTGTAGAACAGGTCACAGTTACGTCGTTATTACTTATTTGTGTAACAATGATCATACCTGATAATATTTTCTTATAAATCAACAAAATAAAGTAAAAAACCGGATAACGATATTTTCTCTTTATCTTTGCCAAGATAAAAGACTGCCCATGATTCATGAATGTGGGCGCGTTCATATTGTTTACTTGTTTATAATTTATAAAACAAGTGGAAGCACGTAAATTAGCCAACAATATTTCAGTTAAATTGTGTTGTTAAAAAAACTGTCATGGTGCTATGAAAACTAAATATATCAATGTTTATATAATTATTTATAATATTAAACAAATAATAAGACCTATAGAACCTATATTATTTAAAAAAAAAAGAAAACACAAGAAATTGACAATCTAGATTTTCCAGCTTTAAATATAACTTTTGTTCAAACCAATATTTTAAATTTTTTTCATGTATAAATTAATATTTTTTTATTTTTAAATATTGAAAATTTCAAATTTCAAATTTACTTTAAATTTTTTGGAAAAATTCAAAATAGCTAATTTGTAAATCTGATTATAAGAATAATTTTAATGATTAAAACATTTATCTAAGTCCAGTAGTTAATTTTTAGAGTATTTTAAGATATCAATATTTTTTTGAGTAAATCAATTTAGAATGTAATAACTTTTTTTCAAAATATTTTTTCACAATTTTTGTCATACGTTTAAGTAGCGTAATTTTTTTTTTGTCAGATCTTCCTATTATACATTATAGAGGTGGGTCTGGGAATTATTTATAATTTGTGCACCCTCAAAAATATAGGGCTAGTTGCGCCTATGGTCCCGAGCGGTGACGGTAAACATCAAAAGGTTTTGGTTTTGTTGTTGTTTTTGTGAACGTTGTCGAACGTTGTCGAACGTGTGGGACAATCACAAAAATAAATTCAAAACAGTTGATGCACTAAAAGAAATAGCGATCACATTCAATTCCGATTCTAGTGATATAGACAGGAAGCTTAAAAAAGTATACTCGCAATACACAAGAGAAAGGAGTAATTATAAAACTATGTAAAAATCAGGAGTTGAAAAAGAATTTCATGCTAAATGGTTCGGATATGAACTTATGAGGTTTTTACAAGATAAAAATAAACCTTGGAAAACTCGAGAATTTGGATTAGCTAAATGTCAGGTATTTAAATTATGTTTAAATCGTTTTGAGACAATATTTAGACAAATTGATATGTCTCATTCCCTTAAAAGTATTATTCTCTATCTTTTTGTAATGGGTGATTTTACTCTAAGATTACTTAAAAACATAGAAAAAATGATTCTTCGTAATTGCGTTTTGTCTATGTTGCGCGTGGGCCAAAGAGAGAAAACAAATAGTGCGCTGACATCCTTTTAATGAATTCCGTGTCAAAAAAATTAAATAATATATTGATATTACTCCAAAAAAAAACTGGAAAGAACATATTGACAAAATTTGTCAAAATCGTGAAAATGCTCTAGATAATATTTTAAGCTCTGTGCGGATCAATTAATATATTGATTTTAGGCTTTAGAATGATGTGAGTTTTTTGTATGTGTGTGTGTCTGCCATTATCTTTTGTAGTAAAAATGCATCTATTTTTTACTTCTTTTTTTTTGTGGTAGACATTGGTAGACTTTGAAGAGGACTTAATACATGAAGCCAAATTTCAAAATGAGATTTTTTCTTAAATAAATGGGGGGGGGGGGGTGGTAGCCGGTTGAGGACGTTAGTGTGCTTACCTATTCATTTATTTTTATTAATTTATAATTATAAGTTTTTAGCTATTAGCATAGATTAAGTAGTTTCATATCTCTTCGTGTTATCAAAGTTCACCCTGACTCCGACGGAATTGTACGAGCTGTCACTGTACCTACGTAATGCTGTGGGACGGAGTTCCAACGCTCAGCAATCAAGTTGACTGTAGGTTAGGGTGGCCAGATTTAATTTTTAGAAATCCAGGACACCAAAATTTATAAAAAATAGGTAATTATCTAGGAAGTATATAATTTCATAGGTATTTGTATATAACTTTTAGGTATAAATAATATTCAAATTAATCAATTAGATAAGCCATCTTTATTTTATTAACACTTAAAATTCAAATGAAAATAATGATACAATTTCCAGCCGTTAAGATAAATATACTAATCTAAAATGCATAATTTATATACCATAGAAAAATTATATATTTTCAAATAAGAGGATGTTTTTAGTATATCTAACAATGGTTATAATTACTATAATTATGGATGAATATATATAATATAAATCATATCAGTGCGATAGACAAAAGTAAATTGCAAGTATATAATAAAAATAAAAATGTTTATGTATTTCGCATATAATCACTAACTAAATTCGGGTTGATTTATACAATGAGTATATGGCTCGTATGAAGCTAAAAATAAATGTATGTATGTATGTAAGACAATAGAAAAAATAATATAAAATGGTGTCTAATTATAGTATTTAGAGGGTTATTGAGAAAATACAAAACAGAACAATTGTTTCCATAAACAATTGAATAAACTACCTACTCTAGAAAATATTAGTGAATAATGTTTGTTATTTGTGTAATTGAGTTGGTATATTAATATGTTCGATATTCACTAAATAAATAATAAACACATTTTTTTTTTCATTTAGAACAACATTTTACGGGAAAATTCGTCTTTAGACACTACCAACTCTAAAAAAAGTCATGTAATTTATCGCTTTAATCGTTATGGTATCACATTTTATTTATATGTATACACCATATATACGATATACCACACGCACAAGCATTTTAACATTTGGTGATGAGCAAAAATGTACACAAGGTACCCACCCACCCGCCCCCCTTGATGTTTATAACGGCATTTCCAACTCAGCAAAAAAGTTGAAATTAAAAATGTACAAAATATACGTTAATTTGTAACAATTTGTATAATTGCAGGATATGATATTTCTACAGTATACCTAGTCACCTGGGGGCTAGGTGGCTCAAGTATTTTGTGGTAGAGGGACCACCCACCAACCAAATATTTTGGAGGAGCAATTGCTCCAAAATAATACCTTTGACCCGCCACTGGTTCAAACTACAAAAGAAAAATGTAAAAAGCACTTACAATTTACCGAGTAAAATGTGTTAAATTTGGAGTGAATCACTTGGTGGGGCCTCAACAAGGTTCTAGCTAACGATGTCATGTCGGTTAAAAAATTTAAATGATATACTGATGTAACTCAGGTGTAACTGGGTCAAAAAGTTTGAAAACCCATATAGAAATTGAAAAATATGAAAAATACAGTCATACTTTTTTTAAAAAAACATTTGAAGTTCAAATTTTGACAAAATACGTTAAAATAACGAAATTCTGCTAATTATTTTAAGTTAGAATTCATAAAAATGTTTATATTTAAATATAAGATTTGAAAATATTATACAAGATTCCTCATAAGTTTGCTATCAGAAAAAACAATATCTAACAGAAAGTTTAACTAAATTTTTATGAGCTTTTAAAGTTCAATTTTGTACAACATGTATATTCTTCGATTTCTTAAGCAGCGATTTTCTTATTATTTGTTGTAATTCAAAAACGAGTAACTGTAGAAAGTTCTTGAAATGTACACCATAATATGTTTATTTTATCATTTTCTATAATTCATATAATATTTTCAAAATATTTTTTCTCGTTTCAAGTAGTTACGGACATTTTCAATTTATAATTTTAGATTCTGAGCGAAGCGATGAATGTATTGATTTTACAATGATGTGTGTTTTTTTTTTATTTTTTATTTTTTTTTTGTATCTGTCATCACCTTTTAGGACAGTAACAGTGCTTGGATTTTCTTCAATAGAAACTTTTCTGATAGTAAAGTGAATATAGTTGGTACTTTGGGCAGGTCAAAAGTAAAAATTTCCCAGTAGTTTTCAAAAGCGACGTGAAAAACAAAAGAAAAATTAAGGAAAAACGGGAATTTTTACGCAAAATCTGTTTTCGAGAAATCGATTTTGGTTTTTGGTGTAACTCTAAAACAAATGAGCGTAGGTACATTCAAATGTTGACTAAATGTATTTATTAGCATTTTCTATATTGTATAACATTTTCCAAATATTTTGACTTATTTAGAGCTGTTTACGGACATTTTCAGTTTCTATTTTTTTTAGTTTTTTTTCTACAAATATCAATAAAATTTTATTTGTTGGTAAAAAATCTTGAAAATTTAATACAAGGCTCCTACTATATTGTTACAATGATATTTGAAAAATATTAAAAATCCTTTGTCACAGTTTTTATTTATAAGCATTTAAAGTTCAAATATTGACAAAATACGAAAAAATCACGAAAATTAGTAAATTATTTTGAGTTGAGAATTCATAAAAATTTTTCTTTTTCAATCTAAGATTTAAAAATGTAATACAAGATTATCCATAAGTTTATCTAACTTTATCAAAAAAAAAAATTTCTACAAGAAAGTCAAATTAAATTTTTATGAGCGTTTGAAATTCATATTTTTACAACATTTGATATTCACTCGATTTCTCGTGTAGCAATTTTCTTATTTGTTGTAATTAAAAAACGTATAACTGTAGATACTTGAAAACTTCACTGAATGTTTATATTGGTATTTTCTGTACACGATAAAATTTTAAAATTAATTTGACTCTTTTTGAGTTGTTTGCGGACATTGTTAGTTTTTAATTTTTTTAGTTTTTTTTTCTATAAATATCAATTGTTTTGAACTACTTAGGAACATTTTCAGTTCCCAATTTTATTAGTCTTTTATTTCTAAGGATGTCAATAAAACTTTATTTGTTTTGTAAAAAAGCTTGAAAATGTAATACAAAGCTTCTGCTATATTGCTACAATGACATTTGAAAAATATTATAAATTCTTAGTCACAGTTTTTTTTTATAAGTATTTAAAGTTCAAAAATTGACAAAATATGGAAAAATCATGAAAATTACCAAATTATTTTGAGTTAAGAATTCATATAAATTTTTCTTTTTAAATCTAAAATTTTAAAATGTAATATAAGATTATCTACCTTTATCAAAAAAAAAGTCCATAAGAAAGTCAAATTAAATTTTTACGAGCGTTTGAAGTTCATATTTTCACAATATTGGATATTCATTCGATTTCTTATGTAGCAGTTTTATATTTTCATTTGCTATACACTATACAATTTTAAAAATATTTTGACTTTTTTTGAGCTGCTTATGGACATTGTCAGTTTTCAAACTTTTTGTTTTTTTTCCTATAAATATCAATAACATTTTATTTGTTGGGAAAAAAACGTGAAAATTTAATATAAGGCTCCTGATATATCATTCTAATAGTAGTTGAAAAATATTAAAAATACATAGGCACAATTTTTTTTTATAAGCATTTAAAGTTCATATTTTGACAACATTTATCAAATTTATAATTTGATTATTATAAAATGTTCAACTCATATAGCTAAGAATTGAAAATTGAAAACAAGGCTCCACTTAATAGGTTATATATAAATTATTTTATTCACAATAATCTAATCAAATATACTTGCAGGTAATATCATAGGCTGACTGACCGTTTTCGCTCAGAATCGTTTTTCTCATATACAATGATATTATATCATTGAATTCAAATTTAACACCATCCATTACAGTGATCCCCATTTGTAAACTTCTATACAGCAGAGTGACACCCACTTGCCCATTTTTTTTTAGTTTTTTTTCTATAAATGTCAATAAAATACTATTTTTATAATTATTTATTTTAATTTTAGATCCTGAGTGAAGCGATAAATGTATATAATGAAGTGTGTTTTAATTTTTTTAATTTTTGTGTCTGTCATCACGGTTGGGGTAGTAAAACTGCTTCGATTTTATTCAACAGAATCTTGTTCGATGGGAAAGTGAATTTAGTTGGTGCATTCAGGAGGTCAAAAAGGGCAAAATGACCAATAGTTTTCAAAATCAGCGGGAAAAACAACATAAAAATTAAAGAAAACGGGAATTTTTACGCAAAATCAGTTTTCTACAAAATCGATTTTGGTTTTTGGTGTAACTCTAAAACAAATGGACGTATATACATGAAATTTTCACTGGTTGCTTATATTTGAATTTTCTATACACGATAAAATTTTCAAAAAATTTTGATTTGTTTTGAACTGTTTAAGAACATTTTCAGTTTCCAATTTTATTTGTCTTTTTCTATGAATATCAGTAAAACCTTATTTGGTGGGTAAAAAATCGTGAAATTCTTTTTTTACAATACGCATAAGGCCATAACGCTTTAAGACCACATGGATATAGGTATGTCAGTTGACACTGGCTACTATGTATTTTTTTCGTACAATTTAGTTATAAAAATCAAATTAATTTTTTATTGAGTACAAAATATAACATAACATTCCTCTACATTAAAATTAATTGGGCACCTCGAAAATATTATGAGTTGAATTCACTCAACTATTAAAAATATCAGTGTAAACAAATCTACTTCGTGTATAATTTGCTTAGCTAATTTGTTATGCATAAAGAGAACAAAACTATATACAAAAATCTTATTCATACAATAACAAAATTGAAAATACACGAATATTAAAATATTTAATCTAATGATAATTTCACGACATCTGTTGATATTGAAATCATCATTAGTATATACTTACGACATACTAACATATTTGTTATTATTTAAATTCTAATTATTGAAACTCAAGAAGAAACAGTATTGAAAATAGCTACGATAGAACAATGTCAAGTTAATAGGATAATATGTATATTATAATGATAATAGGCTAAGTAGATTTGGGAGCTTAGATGATTTGAAAATGTTAGTAATTACCTACTATTGATCTATCAATATAAATAATTTGTAAAAATGATTTAATCATAATGAATAATACATTTAATATTACATATTATACCTAGTTTATAAAACCATATTTAAGGATTATTATTCATAGTATGAACGTTTTAATAGCTCAGAAACTACTTATTAGAATTTTGATTTAGACTACATCAATATTTTAAAGAGAATTTCCCACTAAACTTTTCATTTGAAAAATTGAAGTTTGTATCGCCACAGGGCACGCTCCTTAATAAAACTATTATTAAAGGATGTTTTAAATGGAGCAATGGAGGATGTTTAAAAAATCATTCTAGCTGTATACTACATATTTTTATGAGTTCTACATATTTTACATGTTTTATTCATAATATATATTACATTTTACTAGGTAGGTGCCGATATATTTGTATACAATTATATAGGCAATTATTAATTTATGACTTTTTTTAAGAATATTTATTTTATGTATAGGTATATTACTCAATCGCTTTCAATAGCCAAATAAATTGTATGGCAACGTTGCACGTAAATTCGTTAGTTAAATCCTCTCTCTCAAAAACCAAACCAAACCTAAAATTAACTTATGGTAGGTCGTGGGGTATATGGCCGCACCTTTATGTTGTGATATTTTAATGTGTACGATATGTTCAATATTCACCAAAAAATTATATTGTTTTTTTAAAACGAAATTATTTGGGAAAATTTGCTTTAGTCAGTAGGTATCAGATCACATGTGTTTTATTGCATTAATCGTTGTGGGTCACGAAATATATGTATGATGTAGGTATAAACTATATAAACTATACACGTGCATAAATACCTACGTATGTTAACAATTGGATCAAACTACAAATTAAACAAATGAATAGTGTAACAAACACTTACAGAATACAAATTGCCATAAATAAGAGTTAAATGTGCACCGGAATGAATCACTTTGCGGGGCTCCTATAAGGTTAGGTTTAACGATATCATGTCGGTGGAAGCTTATAACATTTTGGTGTACATATTATCTATTTATTTATTTTTATTATATTTATAAATATAATTAACTAATAAGTTTTCCTTAGGTATTATAAAATGTTTTGAGCGAAATTGGTCTATCGACCCTTAAATGTACACATAGAGCGAAAATGGTCTATCCAGTGTCGGCGCAAGATTTTGAGGGCTTGGGGCAAGTAAAAAATGTGGGGCCCTAAATAAATGTCCGATAGGAAACCTAGCCGTATCACTGTTTATCGAATATGTTACGTTTTCAAATTCTGAGCGGAGCGATGAAGCTAGTGGTTATACAATGGTGTTTATTTATTTTTTTATTTTTAAAATTTGTCATCATGTATACAAAATTTTTACCAGAAGGAGTGCTTCGATTTCAACATATATATAGCATCTTATCTTTTTGCAAATTGAATCAAGATATAACAATCGCAAGAAGCCTGAATTTCGATATTCTTATTAATTAGTTGAATAATTAATCGATAAAAAGTTAAAAACCTTGTTAATTTACCATGTGATAATGGACGATTGAAATACGATATCAAAAATCGGATTCCTTACGATTGTTAAAAAAGTTCTCCTCTACAATTTTTATAATAGGTAGTTTTGCTGTTGACTACTTCAATAAGCCGTATTCCTGGAATTACGAAACCATGTTTTTATGCAATATTTTGTCTACTATAGTGCGGCCTCTTCGTATCCGAATTTTATGCAAATAAAACTAAACTTTTGATCTTCCAAGTAATACGGCTTATTGAAGCAGTTTACAACAAAACTACCTATCATAAAAATTGTAGAGAAGAACTTTTTTAACAATTGTAAGGAATTCGATTTTTGATATCGTATTCCAATCGTCTAAGTAGATAATGCTTATATAAAAATTCAGTGAAGTTTTCAAGTATCTACAGTCATACGTTTTTTAATTACAACAAAATAAGAAAATCGTTACATAAGAAATCGAGTGAATATAAAATGTTGTAAAAATATGAATTTCAAACGATCATAAAAATTTAATTTGACTTTCTTGTAGACATTTTTTTTTTTATTAAGGTAGACAAACTTATGAATAACCTTGTATAACATTTTCAAATCTTAGATTTAAAAAAAAAAAATTTTTATGAATTCTCAATTAAATAATTTGCTTATTTTCGTGATTTTTCAGTATTTTGTCTAGATTGGAACTTTAAATGCTTATGAGAAAAAAAAACTATAACTAAGGGTATTGTCAATACCTCTATATAATAATAACGATTAAATAAATAAATAAATTATTATTTAATATTTCAAAAAATAAATTATTTTCTTTCCCATTAAATACAGACTTAGGAAAGTCAATAGCAACATTAAATATTATATTCCTAAAGGAAGATTAAAAATATTGTTTTTTTATCATTTCGTAATTATGTACATCAAAAATATTGTTATCATCATTAAATATAAAAATAAAAGAATAATTAAAAAAATAACAAAAAGTATAAGTTTTATGTATATAATATGTTATTATACAATTATTCATAGCTCGGTAAAAATTTGAACGATACAGTTTTTACATAATCAAAACGTGTTATTTCGTTCAAGTCGTATTTAATCATTTGTTTTCTTAATAATATTATAATATAATATAATATAATATCTTAGTCCGTGACAAAAATGAAAAAAGTGTGACCGGTTTGATAAAACGAATCGAGGAAAAAAAGCCCCGTACCAACTAAATACATTACTCTTTTTTGTTATGATTTACATAATTAAATATAATCATAATATAATTATTACATTTATCAATGTACCTAACACTTCTTTAATATAATATCTATAACCATAAAATATATAATATTCTAAAATACTAGTTGTATTTATAAAGCTATAAAAATCAGGGAGAAGTAATTTGTACATATTATTATTTTATAATGATTAACGAATAGTAGACAGTTGTAGTCAGAGTTGGCGGTACTGAAATAAAATAACGCAGAGTTTGGAATTAATATAACCAACAAACCGAGTACAATTAGAGGTATCTACTTTTTTTAATAATATTAATTATTATTCTTAAAATGTTATTAATCATGATGTTTAGTAAATTTGATGTTACATTGGTTTATTATTATGTATTTAATTTAAGGCTCTAATTCTAAGCGTAAAAGAAAAGAAAGCACATATTTAAGAAATTATTATACCTCTACTACTACTGGGAATGAATACTCAGAATTTGATGAGTCTTCTTTAAATATATCGGATCAAGAAAACTAGAAAATTAATGCATATTATAGAATTCTGGATGCAATTATTACCAGCATGAAAACTAGATTCTCATCTGAAAGTTTACATTTAGCGTCATCTGTTGAGTTTTTTTAAATTACAATTTAAAGAAAGTTTACCATTCATACAACATTATGAGGTACCTATTTAAAATTATGCAAAGTTGAAAATTGAAATGTGTAATTATTCACATATCATTATTTTATTATAATATATCTACTAATTTTTTTAATTTTATATTTAGAAATTGTTGGATATTAATATTGAATCGTTAGAAGTGAAATGACTGTAATTAAAAATAGTATTCAAAATTCTGATTTTGCTCTTAGTGATGTTTCCACAAATTTATATAAACTCATGAAAGTTGCTTTAACTCTGCCCATCAGCTCTGCTTCTTGTGAACGTTCTTTCTCTGTAATGCGGAGAAAAAAAACATGGATCAGATCTAGTATGAACCAGGATAGATTTACAGATATGTCAATTTTACATATTGAAAGAGATATTTCAAATAACATCGAGTCAGAAAACATTTTAAATAACTTTGCTTTGAAGAATAGGCGTATAGATTTGTAATCTTCATAACTATTTTATTATAAATATTTTACTTAGGTATAGACTATTATCTATTGTGTATATTTTATTTACTGTTATTAACTGAAAATAAAGTTTAATTTATGTTTAAAAATGTCAAAATAAAGAAGTATACTGTATGTACAAACAATTTTTGATTTAAAATATTATTATTAATTATTACATTAGCCATTAAGTATAAATGGTATAATATATATTTTATAGTTTATATTTTATAGTTTTATGTAATTTAGGTAAAACAAAGAATTTTTATGCATTATTAACTATTCTAAATTTAAAGTTTTTTTAGATAATTCATACAAATTAAAACTTATATTTATGTGGGCCGTGGGGGCAATTATGTTTGCACAGGTACCTCAAAACTTTTGGGACTCCAGCCCCCCCCCTATTATAAAGGGCTAGTTACGCCTATGACTATGACACCATTAAGTCATCAATAATTATATTTTTCTATGGACTATAGAGGTTATAATAGGTATTAACATGGAGTATCAGTTTTCAACTTTTATTAAATGTGTATTCCAAAATTATAATAAAACATTGTTTAAAACATGGTATTGTCCGAAGTCATCCCTTTTTATGGAAGTTATGAATACAAGAATCTTTGGTTTAGTTATTTTTAAGGGGCCCCGCTGCGAACAAAGTCTGCGCACACCTCTGGCTGTGCATTCAAGGATTTTGTAACAAAGTACTGTTATAATGTTTATTTTATTTTTTTGTAAAAAAAAAGTTATTGGATATGTTGGTCTGTAATAGGGTACATGCGAGAAAACTATTCAAGATGTTGTAGATCGTTTTTGGGATATCATTGAAGAAATCAACATTAACAAGATGTTGAGATTCTTAAAGGATAACATTGTAGGCATAGTGATTTTTGTTACTGGTTTGATATGGATACCAGCATCTTGTATTATTAACTGGTTAGATCATAAACGTGCCAAAGAAGACAGCGAAAGAAGAAAAAGGGAAGATCAGGATGATTTTGTACAAATATCCAACGACGCAAGACCAAAAATATAATTTACATAAAAGTGCAAACTAGTCAAATGGAAATTCTAATGACGAATAAATAAGATACTTAAATCAACATTATATTGAATACTCCAGGATCTCTATAATTAAAAGCAAAACAATAGTTTGTTTTAATTCTATTAAGTTACCTTTTATTATTATTTTTTTTTACATTTTAAAATATTATAATACAATTCTTCGTTTTTTAAACTAGTCACAATATTATAATTAAGGTTTATAAAAATAGATAAGAAATTAATTATTCATTTTTAATTATTACATATTGGTATTGCAATAAATGAATTTGTTTTATTAATCAAATATATTGTATGTAATTCAAATTATAATTAATATGTTAAAAATTACATAAAAAAAATATATATATATAAATATATTATATTACGCTTCTATTTAAAACATAATTTGATGCAAAATTAATTACAAGCAGAACAATCACAATATACAAACTAATACTTAAGCATAATTAATATTTCTACTTTTTTTATCAACAATATAACAGTTTACAGTAATAAGTAAGAAATAAAAGTAAATTATAATGTAATACATAAGTGTAGAACAATAATAATAATAATAAAAAAACAATTAATTCAACTGACATACATAAAATATAAAAAAAGTTTTCAAAATATATTAAACAGTGTTTAATACTCTTAACTTACTATACATAAATGAAATACTAATTTTATAAAATAATAATAACAAAATTAATGATTTGTGTTTAATATCATACCAGTGTGTTCCAAACAAAAAAGCATTTGACTCTGTCAACTCTCATCTGTACCGTGAGTACTCAAGTTGTTCCTGGTCTGTATATACAGTATAATACAGAGGTAGAGACAGAGTTGCAACAGTTTGGGAACACAACTGTAAAAAGGACGGCGCCACGCTCACATTTTCTACCAAGATGTTTGGTAGGAGCTGTATGTATTATAAAAATATAAATCACTGTCTTATAAAGTAACAAATAGTGTGCTCGTTTAAAAAAAAAAGTAAATTGATAAACTAATATTCATACATAATTCTTTCCTTAATGCAATTTTAATATATCAAGTTTAACATGTAAAATCTTGGCTTAAAATTTAAAAAAAATTGTATTTCGTATAATATAGTACTATGTTAAAAGTATATTTACATATACTTTGTTAAGTAGATCATGTGTAAAAATATTTAAAAGAAAAAAAATAACCATAATCATAATAGTCAGTCTGTGGTTGAATAACCTAATTTGATATTATAGCAAAGTTTAGTTAAAACGTCTCTGTGCTTTTTAAGTCATAATTATATTAATGATGATTATAGATACACTAATATAGTTCTATAATATTAATTATACACTGAATACAATAAAAATAAAGCTACAGATACATGATTATTCAATTAATCAAGAGCAAAACAAATCATTCTGTATAGTGTATAATTATTAACTAGAAATTAAAATGGAAAGAAATTAGTTTATACTATCCTAAAGACCATAATGGAAGTAAACATATATGTATCAAATAGTTTTAAGGTGGGTTACTTGGTTATAATATAACACCATTTCATTTTTGATAATCATGATTTCCATATGTCAATTATAAAAATTTGAGCTGTTGTTTATGTCTATCGACAATAATGAACACACATGTTTAAAAAAATGATAAATGTTAATGTAAATTTTAAAAATAATGGTACTTAACTTGGTAAATAAATGTTATTTTAACAAAATATACAACACATTATTTGTCAGGTACAAAATTAACAAAAGAAAAGTAGAAAAGAAGTAAAGAACTCACACTAGATTTACTCATGAAACAAAAAGGTGTTTGTATAAAAGCTATCTTTTATTCACTTCTGAATAAATCGAATTGTGATTAATTTCATTCAAGTCTACTTTTAAACTTTCATAATTTGGATCATTTTCAACATATTCAACAGTCATTGTCCTAGTCAAGCTTGCATAGTCTGGTTCAGATGGTTTGTCAATTTTTTTTATCCGAGCGTAACCATGACTAGTGGGTCGTAACTCTTCGTAATTAGGATCAACATCTGACGACTGTGTCTTTTTAGGTTCAACTAATCTATCATAAATACCTTCATCGTATAGGGGGGGTAAAATAGGAGATGTTTGTTCTGGTGAATCATTGCGTTTCTTCATAACTTTAGCATACATCTCGTCCAGGTATTCTGGAGGTTTTGGTAGAGGTGAATTAGCCTGTCGTTTTTCAGGCTTAGGCGAATTAGAACTCACAGCACTTGATGAAGAATCTACAAATAAAATCGATTTACATTTCCATTTTATGTATACCATCAATATATAGATCTGTACTAGAGATAGGTCTAACTGTTCAAGTTTAAAAAAAACCGAACCAAACCAAACTAAAACATAAGCTTGAAATTCTATAATTAATTCAAATTCCAAAAAAATTCCAACATATCAAACATTTGGAACCAAAAATGTTTCTGGTGTTTAATAAAACATTTTTATTTTGTCTATTGTGTATTGCCCATATTTTCTACTAGCTTATTATTTTAAATGTGGAGTTGAATTTTGAATATATTATTATATAGTATGAATATATTTTTAAGTTCAAACCACCTCTCATCTGTACAAAAAATGTTATAAAAAGAATTACCCTGTCTGGAATGTGTTTGCTCAGGTCCATTAATGTGCGATGTAGAAGCTTTATATGTCTGACCTGTTGAAGTAACTGGTATATTGTTTGCACTAGGTATCTGAGCATATGTTTCACTTCCGCTAGTATATACATTATTGCTTGGGTCAATAATAGCGGCATACATTTCATCTGTGTAAATTATATACATATTTACCATAGGGTATTTTTATATTTAAATGTAGCTATATCACATACCAGAATCATCAGAGACAAAAGCATAATGAGGATCCGATGGTATACCGCCATTTCGAGCACTGGACATGATCCTTGATAATGGTTCTCGAACACTGATACTTGTATATCCTTCTGAAATTTGATTATAATTTTAAAAAAAAAAACATTCAAACAATAATTATTCTAATAGTATTCTTACTACTAGAATCATGCGAATCGCCGCTGTAATGTCCCTGTCTTAATTGCACATTTAATGGATGTTCTATTGGTCCTACTGGTGGAGTCATATAAGGAATGTTAATACTAGCAGCTTCATCACCTGCAATCACACTAGCCGCTGCTATATCTTGATCGGGAGCCCTGTCAACTTCATCCAATTCTATTGACTCAGTTAAACTGGCTTTCTCCGATCTATAACATACATTTTGAAATAATATACATTTTGAAAATATAATGTGGAGTTAATTACCTTTGGGAACCAGGATATTGATTAGTTGCATTATGCACACCAACTTTAGCATATGGATGTTCCTGTTTTAATTTGTCATATGGATTTTCCTTATTTACACATGCATAGACACATTCACTTTTGGATGTTGTAGTGCCACTCGATGGAGACATTGTGTTATTGACATATTTTGAAGAGTCCCCTTTGATGCCATTTTTATTTTCTTCAACAGTAGCATACAGTTCAGAGTTTGTATCACCTCCATACCAAACAGCAGTAGCAACAGCATCTGAACCTCTAGGTGTTTCAACAGGTAAATCGGGAAGACTTCTAGTGGCTGAAGATAAAGTTGCACCAGCTGAACTTCTGTTAAAATCAAAATCAAAATATTAGGTACAAATGAAATTGTAAAATATCAATACAATTTTTAATATAAAAACCTTTTGGTACTATTTGTTGGGGATGGACTAGTTGATAAGTTCCTGTTCACTGGTTCTGGTCCAACATCAGGATTGGTAATTTTTACCATGCCAGCAAGACCAAGTAATTCATTTCTTTTGTGATACAAGCAAACAAACAAAAATAAACAAAAAATTACATTCCAAAAAAAAAAAAAAAAATAATTGCATTTCTTTTGAGTTTCAACTTTTGATGGACTAAAAAGATTTATTGTTGCTAGCAAACAATAACAACAATTATTATTGTTGATTTTTATAAATGCAAGCATTAATTTTTATAATTTTTAAACAATACTTCTCCACAAGATAAAATACATAAAATAATTCTAAAACAAACAACAAAGTACACATACCTGATATTAATACAGTCTTAAAAGGTTACACTTACCAGTGCATACTTATAATATAATGTAATTAGATCTAGGAAAACCTACCTATACTCTGACCAGCTAGAGAACATGCTGCGGCTCATCAAAAATTGGTTATTATGCACATCCCTATATCCCTATGCGACCCTCTGCCATATTGGGGAGTGTCTCAATGGCAGGATGTCGAAAGGGGATGCGCAGAATGTGTATGTTCTCTTGCTGGATATTAGTTTTTTTTCTATTATAATATAATAACTTATCTAAAAATTGTTTGTTTAATTATTGAAACCATAATTAATGACCACCAATCTGTGGTAAATTTAAAATCATTTCTTGTCAAGAAAAATTATTATAAAAAGCTAAGCTATCCGAAATCTGTAAAATAATTAGAGGTACTATAAAAATATAAAACAATAGTAGTGAATATTTTTCTATAATTTTTTGATAATTATTGACAAAATTGATTTCTTGGGTTTAAAATTTATTTTCTACATTAGTTATTTTAATATATTGTTTAAACTTTGATATCCACCTAACTAAAAAAAACATAGGTAATTACAATTTTTTGAGAATTAATTCCATTATATAGTTAATTATTTATCAATAATATTTTAACTTTTTCAATTAAGTACAACTTTATGTAAAAAATATATTACCTGATACCTAGGTACGTATTTAATAAAGATGTAAAAATCTTTAAAAATATATTTATTTTAAATTAATACCTTACACATAAAATAGTATACAGAACTTTTAAAATGCTTTTATAAAACTTTGGTGTACTTATAATAAAAATAAACAATATAAATTATGAATTACAAATACAGTTTTACATGCACGTACTTAAAACTTATATAGAATAATTCACCAAGCATGCTCACCTTCATTTTTGATTTTTCCATTAATAATGAATTATTCAAATTATGATTTTATTATTTTCAAGTAGGTATACTTATTACTTAAGGACCATATTTTCAAATACCTACTTTGATTTTTTTACCATTTAACAAAAGCCCTATGTCGATACAAACCCCTTTTTTAAATCACAACCAACAAACCTTTTTTACTGTACATTGTTAATTTACATAATGTACTTCAGTTAGTTCTATTGGGTGTGTAGGTCAATCATACTATTTGAACTGCCAGTTTTAATTTAAATTTGTACCAATGGTTTATAAAATAGTATTACAAAAATATAAAAATAGATGTTATATCTAAAACTTTATACACAGACAATTTTTTTAAATTTTTAAAAGATTATTCTTATTCTTCTCAAGCTTTAACAGCCCTTTAAGGACTTTCACTGCGTCTCATACATTTGTCCATCTGTCTCTATCCATACTATCTTCCATTATTATTTACATTTGATTAAATCTTCTTTGATTCTGTTCGGCTATCACTGTCTAGGGCAATCTCTATGTTTCTTTCCATTTATGTTTACCACTAGGTCTTTTTATTAACATGGCCTGCTCACTTTAATCACCTATATGACAAGCATTTATACCATGTTTTTGATTTGTTGGACTTATTTATTTATTCTAGTCCTATAAACTTAATTTCCTAACATTGGTTCATATACCCATTTAAGAACTCTTCTTTAATAATAAGACATTTGCCCTCATCACACGTGTATGTCTACATTGATCATATGAGCCGGGTGGCGAACCTATGGTAAGAGTAAAAGTAAAAGGAAGCCCCTTAAAATTTAAATGGAATACATTTTTTTAAGTATTTGAAAATGTGGTCCTTGAGTATGCTTAGAACTTCAAAATGTAATATTAAAGGTAACTTGGAGGCGAGCATGCTTGTTGAATCATCCTGTATAAGTAGTAGTGCTATATTATATATATGTTACAAATATTACTTATACAGTTTTAATATAAATAAAATACAGCTTATAATAGTAAAATTAAACTTAATAAACATAATATTATAAAATATGACTCACTTTGGTATCGATTTGTGACATCCGCATATGCAGGCAACAATCAGTATAACGGTAGTAAACAATAGTCCACCAGACACAAACCATATTAAGCTATCCTCAAACATCATGCTGTTATAATATAATTAAATGTCATTTTACACGAATAGAACTAAACCTTGAGCGTTTTTAAGTATTAAAATTCGGTTTTTGGATCAATTTTGAAAGTAATCTTGGTACGTTTTACATATTTCTCAGCGATTGAGCATTTGCATGACTGACACCGCATAATTACACAATAATCACAACATAACATTAACATGAACTCAATAGTAACTTGAATGTACAACTTTAAAAACCAGGTAACAATAACAAATAGAGTAATTGCATTTCGTTATACTTTCCAAATTAAATTTCATGTTAAAAAAATTGTTTAATGTTTATCAACCGTGTTATCAAAAATTTTTTTTTTATTACGGTAATCCCCACTTTTTGTAAAATAGGTGTAATTACTAATTCGTATGACTCCTATAGGTATCCACAAGTTGGTGAGTCAATTCACTTATCTTTGGCCATGAAAATAATATGATATGATTTATGATAAACGATAATAATGTATAATTTAAAATTTGATGTTTCGTGCCACACTTTTGATATTGATAGTTGATTGTTCTGTAAACGAGTAAACGGTAGATCTGACACCATTTTAAAGCGATACATTTTTAGGTATTATAGTTATATAATATATTACAAACTTTGATACTTATCAATTATTGCATTAAATTTTATTGTTTGTATAATATAATATCAAGAAACATGGGAAAAAGAACAGTTTTAATTATTTTATTACTATGTTATTATGTAAGTGCATATTCGCGTTCAGACGAAAACGAAACGTTGAAAAAAAAACTGTCTTTAAACAATGAACCAGAATTTAATGTTCGACAACTTAATAAACCATTCAAAATTAATAAACTTAATTTAGTTTGGAGCAAAGCTAAACAGGTAACTCTTAACGATGACTATTATTTCGATATTTTATTTTAAAATCCAAATAATATGTTTCTAATTTATAGAGATGTTCAGAACCAGAATTGAGATCATTGCTTTCAGAACTGCGAATTCATGATGAAGACGAGCGAGAACTTAAGGTGTTCAAAACCAAAAACTTAGATAAAGATGGGGAAATGGAATCTATTGTCCGAAAAAAACTTTTAGGTAAAGTGACATGTTCGTTGTGTTGTATCTTTTCACAAACCAAATTTGAATGGGTCTTAAAAAATAATTTACATTTTAAGATTATTTGAGCTTTCATAGTATTCTATAGGGACTTGGATCTATTGAACAGGATTTAAGGGCTGATCGACAGATATGCTGATGAAAATATTTATATGTTAGTAATAATATTATTTTTTACATTGTTTCGGCACAATTCAATTTACAAAAAAATATTTTTTTCTTAACTATCAAGAATTAAATTAAATTTGTAGATAATTATACTATAATTATTTAATTAAGATAGCAAAAAAAATTATAATTAAATATTAGACGGTTAAAAATTATATGTACTTCAATAAAAATATAGGTATAGTGGAGTGTCAATTTATCCGCACTGTAATTTTTGCACAAACATATTTATAGATTCCATTGTTATCCTTTGTATTATGATATTATTTAAAATTATGTTATTATTACTACAGCTCACTTTAATGTATATATGTTATCTTAAATTTAGTTGGTCCTTACCACTATTAGTGTTGAGTACACGTTTAAATTAAAATGGGTTCTAAAAGAAAACAATATTGTGTTAAAAACAAAAATTGAAATATTAGAAAAACTTGATAAATACATAAATAAAACATTTAAATTCATATTCATTATATATTTTTAATCACCCCCTCGGTCCCAATTAGTGCGGATAATCGACGTTCCACTGTATTGGTAGTTAAATATCCTTTAAAGTTTGATATTTATTAATCAAACTACCCTATGAACTAAAATGTCAATGAATTTGAAGCTAATTTGTAATTTAATTTATGTAGGTATTTTATTTTATGTTTTCTATTGATCATTAAGGTTATAAAAATGTATAAATTATATTTTGATTTGACTACTATTCATTATTTTAAAGGAATATTGGAAAGATACAAGTTGAGCTATCATTTTGATGATACTGTGAATGAACCTCAAATTATTAATCATACACATTTTGAAACACAAGATCGTGATTCTGGAGATTCATCTAAAGTTGTTGATAAATATTTATTGCATGATAAACGATTAAATCAACTATGGGACCAAGCTAAACAATCTGGTTTTACAAGTAATATAACTAATAATTACTAATTTTTAACTAATTGTAAAATGAAACATTTTTAACATTTTTTTCTTCATTTATATTTAGATATTGAACTAATAGCACTGAAAGATGAATTTTTAAGCCACCAAAAAAAAATTGATGAATTTTATTCGTTGACAAATGAAATTGAGCACATGCAAAATGATATACCTATAGGTAAATATATTTTATGAACTCAAAAATTATTAATTGAGTTTATACAATTAATTTTCATTAAAACTTATACTTTTCAACAATTTCAAAAAAAGGATTAAAAGATGATCTCAATTCATTACATGAATCTCAAGATTTTACAGATTTCAGTCATAAACAAAGAAACTTACAGTAATTAAATATGTGTATTTAGATAAAAAAGACATTGTGTTATATCCATAGGCATGTGCACAGTGGCAGTAGGCTGCCATTGAATGGTTTGATTAGATTTGTAATTGCCAAACAGGTCCAACTGTCCAAACTGTCCAAGCCGTTTAGTACACAATAAAAATAAGTTAGTTATCCAAAAAGTGTATTGAATTATGAAGCTAATCTTTTTTGACTTTTTGTGTTTAAATAGGCCCATCTTTGACACAGACCACAGTATATCATTATTATTAACATTCATTAAAGACTTGTAAGGCGTAATCTAATATAATTGATCGAAAACTAAAATTACTTAGGTTTACCGTGTCTTATCATAACAATGTAGTAGGTGCATTATAATATTAATTTCATTATTACTATGCCCAGGTCAATAGGTGTATCTAGGATCTTTTTAAGGGGGAGGGGATATAAATTTTTAATAGACATTCAGTATACACATATTATATACATGTTGTATTGTGTACAAAATTTGGTATCGGGGGGGGATATGACCCCCTACCCTCTTCTAGATATGCCACTGCCCTAGATCATGTATAGAAAAAGAATGGTCCGGTAAAGATATTTGTTGCCCCTGACTTGAAACTCTGCGCACGCCTATGGTTATACCTGATACTAAACATAAGCCAAAAATATATGACAAAAAACCACCCTTTTAATGTTTAACAGATAGTAGTTAAACTATATCGGGCTTCAAACATTTTGGTTTACACCAAGAGACAATTTATTTGACATTTGTTGGTCCAAACCGGTGAAAAATGATCTCACACAGGGATAATGAACCATAGCAATGATATGATATAAACACTGGTCTGTTTTTGCATACTGGTTAGGGTGAACAGATTTTTAGAGTATATTTATGGGTGTGATTTCCTATAATATCAATATTGTCGTTATCTTGGAAGTTAAGAGATAATTTTTATAGTTAAAGTTCAATGCATCATTTTTAGAAAATGTTTAGTCTCATTCTGTAAAGTTCGTAGTTTGGTTTGTATTTGTTAATATTGTTAAACTCCCGTAATAGTGATATAAATCTAAACATCCATTTAATTGTTGATTAAAAAAATATGTTACAAAATATATTTATAGTTTATATTAGACAGAATATCATTAACTTGGCTTTATAAGCTTATTTATTTATAAGTTTTTTGTTCAAAAGTACACAATGTAAATAAAATACTTATTTTATTTTCTAGTTAACCCTATTAAGATAAAGATAATAGTTATGTAAACTTACTGCCTAAAATTTGTATCTGTATATTTTATTCTTTTCTATTTATATTATTTAGAAATCAAGTACGTGATATAAAAGATAGTTTCGATCGTCTCCATCGACTATCACTAACTGGTCCAAATAGTGAAGAGTTTGTGGAACCTAAAGTACAAGAAATCTGGATTAAAGCTCAAGAAACAAATTTTAGTAAAGATGAACTAGAACTTCTGCACGTAAGAAATAACGAGTTATTTTAAATTTCATGTTGAACAATTTATACATAATAAAAACTTTTAGGATGAATTAAAAGAATATGAGCGACGGTTATTAAAACTTCGACATTTTAATGTGGATCTAGCAGCTGGAAATGAACATGATAATATTGAAAAAAAAATTAAAAAAGAGAGTAGAAATGTGCAAAAGCTACACAAAATACTGGAAGACAAAATACAAAAACGGAGAGAAGAATTATAGACTTGTTCTGTTGCAATTTTCGAACAAAATTATATTTTTAATTATTTAAATTTATTTATACTTATTTTTTTTGTTTAAGATTTTACTGCCTTCAGCAACTAAGGTTATTACTTATCAGCCAAAATTTATACTTATTGTTAATATTAATTTTATATCAATAGCAACTAGAGTCTACTAAATTTTGTTTGTACATATTTATTTTATTATTATTTATAATAATAAATTGCCTGTTTGTTTTCTCTAAAACTTTTGTAATGAACAATAAAGAAAAATCTATTGTTACTCCTATATTTGATTCATTTTGGTTAAGGGATACTAACAATGACACAGTTGATGTTATTAAACATGAAAAAGTAAGATTTAATATCATGTTATTTTACTATAAATGTTTTCGTAATTTTATTTAATAAGAATTTACTTTTCTTCAGTTGACTCAAATTTATAAAGGTCCCATTGTAAGAGGTTGTTATCATGGCCTAGGTTTAATAATGTGGATACAAGAAAATGAAAAGCAAGTATATGAAGGGTATTTTTATGTAAATCAGATACACGGTTATGGTCGTATGACTTATTCCAATGGTTTGATTTTTGAGGTAATAACAAAACTATAACAACTTAAATAAATAACCTTTGCAAAATTAATTACAGGGACTGTTCAAAGATAACATGCGTTTTGGACCAGGTGTGATGACGTATCCTGATAAATTCCAAGAAGTGGGTTTTTGGATAGGGACTCGTATTATTCGTCTAAGTTATAATTTGACAACGCGTTTAGTTCCATCATACTCACCAAATGTTTCTACCAAAATAAAATTGCTTCAATTCAAACACCTCATTGATCTTACCCAAGTTAGTTAAAGTTATTAATATTTTTTTAGATAAAAAAAAATGTAAGTTATTAAATATTTGATTCTTGTTTTAGCCACCTCATTCAATTATAAATATACGTGACAACAACGAAAAATATCTTAATAATAATTACTCATGTTCATACACAAGACATTTTAGCAGTTTATTTTTTGATTCAAAAATATTTGATACTGAATTCATTTATAAGTCCATAATATCAGAAAATAACAAAGAAATAAAAAAAGGGAATCGATTCATATGTGGCTATGATTTGGTCAATTTGATACAAAATAACTATTTAGTAGGTATCTATTAGAAATTAAATATTTAAATTAACACCAACATATTTTATTATAATTGCAAAACCTAAAAAAAGTTATTTTTACCTACCTAAATAATTCTGAATTCTGCTTTGGAATAACACTGAAGAAATGGATGATATTGAAAATTATTTTTAATTTGCTTACTAAAATTATCTTTATTTTTTTACCCAAATAGAAAATATCTAAAAAAGAAACTCCACAGTCAAATCGCCAGTTTTTATCAAACTGTAGTATTAGCATTGACAAACAATATGAAATTTTAAATGATAAGTCGTGGTTCATTAATATTAATAAAAAAGACAATATTGAATCAAATGAAAAAAAATCCGAAAATGATCATGATGATATAATATGTAACGACCGAATTCTAGCATACAATAACAACACTTTAGACAAAATTATATTAGCACATGCTTATCAACAGCAATTTGGTGAAGTAGGTATCTTTAATTAAGACAATTTTTGTCAACAATAAAAAAAAAACAGTTTGGTTTTGGTAAAACAATGAAGTTCTGTATACCCATTATGTACTTTTAGAAGACCTTACTATACGATATTGATGATGTTTGGAATGGGAAACGGAACATGTTCATGCCTTCGCATAGTCATGAGTTAGAAGCTGTAAAATTCTTGACTAAACTAGATATAAACTCTGAAAACATACAACATACTATTCAAAAATATGATATTGATTTGGACGTAGCCGATTCTCTAGGCAATACTCGTCTTATGATTTCTTCTGTAATATTTTATATTTCAATATTTATTTTCATAACTATAGGTATAAGTAACTTAGGTACCTACCTATTATAACCTTTATCTATATTTTTAAGGCCAATGACCAACATGAAGTTATTAAATGTTTAATTAATCTTGGCGCTGACTTAGAATGCTACAATGACATAGGGTTTACTCCTTTAAACCTTACTATAATGCGATACATATGTTTATTAAATAACATAAATTATTGGACTGAATATTTAATACCTCATGTTGATTTAAAATTTAATATTATAAAAGGTAAGTTATATACTTTTATATCAATTAATTTATTATAGGTTTTTTTAATAAAACTGTCAATACCTGTTATAGCTGGCATAGGAGCAACGAGGGAAAATTTTTTGGGGGGGCTAGAATTGTATCAGCATCACATACCCTGATAATTCAATTTTAAAATAAAATATGATTTAAACTCTGGGGGGCTTAGGCCACCAAGCCCCCCTACCCATAAGTGCACATATGGTTATTGGTTATAGGTGCCTACTTTAATAATGTGGTTTAAATTTGAATATAATATTATACCTACATTCTTGGTAGTATATTTCATACTTGAAGATTAGGTGCCTGATTGGCTACCTACCTATACACCTATATAATATACTTCAAATACTTTAGGGTCCTTAGGGCGAAGCCACTCCCCCCAAACATATTATAAATATTTTTAAGCTTATTCAATATTATTATAGTAGATCATCAGCCGAATCTCAAACACTATTTGCACTTTTTGCACTTTTTTATGTTGTATACAGTATATTTTGTATAACTATAAAATTATACTGAACATTTGTTTTAGAACATCAACATATTACATTAAATAACATACAGACAACAAACTTCTTTCAGCCAGAAAATTTAAAAAATATGAAGGTAAATTATACTTAATTATCTAAATATTTTACCAAGTTAATAAAAATCAATACGTCTTATAGACTGTATAACTGTATTGTCTATATTTGTATAGCAAGTTAGTAATACCTACTATTCGTAGGTAGCCAAGGTAAGTACCAATAATACGTCTTCGTATATACCTATTCTTCAATATACCGTATGCGATGGCCGGTGGCAGTAGATATATACTACCTATTCCAATGCGGTAGGTACCAAACTGTTTCATAACGAGTAGGTACCTACATTTAGTATTTCCAGCTTCTGTGGATTCCAATACTCTTGTGCTCCTAATTTAGGACAAAACTTAATTGTTATGAGTAAATTTAGTCCTTTCTCGGAATATACATTTACGGGACTTATGGTGCTGTTATGGCATAATCAACTAATGATAATTAGCAATAAAAATAAATGTATTTTATTTTACTGCATATATAGTGTAGGGTTGCCAGATTTTGAAATTACCAAACCGGGACATCATATTGAATAACAATTTTTTTTGTTGGCTTATATCATAATTTATAAGTTATATGGAAATAAGTATATTCTTTTTTAATTTAAATATTTATTAGCCAATACAATTGGTTTACATTAACTGATTAACTTACAACTATTATTATTACTTTTTACTAGGTAGGTACTTATTACTTATATTGATACATTTCATTTGAATGAATTTTTAAAAAAAAAGGAGTACCTATATTAAAAAATTTACCTTAAAAAGGTTAGGTAAGGTAAAAAAAAAAGTGCGTAAATGCGTGGTAAATAGTAATAAACAAGCTTCAATTCTAGTTGTAAACTTGTAAACAATCTATGAAATCCATTCAAAAATTACAAAAGCATGATGATTGATTTTATTTATAAATTATATAATTTTTTGATTGAATAATAGTTTGCAGAAACTGATGATGATGCTGAAGAGATGATTTCGACACCGATTCAAATATCTACAAAAAAGTAAATCATAATATTATAAGAGAGTCAATATTATATATTTATTGTTTATAGGTTATCGACTTAATTAGTAAGTTTATAGATATAATAAGTTTGTATCATCTCTGAACATTTTAGACGAACATTGTTAGACTCAGTAGAAGACACAATACTACTTTTGATTAATATGGGTGCTAAAGCAACAACTTGCACCGTTCCGAAAATATCAATTCATTTAGCCTTATTGACTGTAAATTCAAAAATTTTAAAAGCCGTGTTCGATGCTGGAGGATCTCCAACTTATATTTTATCTGATGAGGTATTTATTAGTTCAACTCAATAGAATTATAAAAACGTATACACTATTACATTTTCTAATTACAATTTTATATTGTAGAACTATAAATTAAATTTATTACACATGGCTGTTCTGATGCCCACAAACTACAGCGTTGTCCAGTGTATTAAAGTTTTAATTACGCATCGTGTCAACCCAAATTTAAAAGCATTAGTAATTAATTTAAATTCTTATTAGGTACTTACATTATATTACTAAATTGATAGATACTTTATGACTTATAGTACCATACAATATGTTTTTAGCCTATGTTTAGTATTTTTCGATATGAATTACCATGGAGTAAAATATCAAATGAAACAAATGCTTTTATGACACCTATAGACATTTTTTGCTTAAAAGAGAATATATACGAATTAGATGAAGAATTAAGTGTCGATGAGCAATCAGAAAATGAATTAGCCTCGATACTTTATGACGTTACGGAGAAAAGTCATACTTATTGCGGTTTTAAGCCCATAGCTTTAGCTATGTTAACAGGAAAATTACATTTAACCAAAACGTTTTTGGAAAAAAATAGATCAGTTGTAAACGAAAAAATTTCTGGTTTTGGAACTCTATTGTCATTATTACTTAATCCATTTTACAACTTCAATTTATCAAATACAAAACTTAATAAACTGTTGGATTTGTTGTTAAAATCAAGATCAAATCCTTTAAAGATTGTTAAGATTTTTGTTAAGAAATTCAGAGGCAATATTTGTGAATATTATTCCAGTTTATCTGAATCAAAAAAGTATTTAATTTGGTTTTAAAAAATAAAATTTAAAATGAATGATTGTATTTATTAGGCTCAGTGGAGAAATACAACCATCGTGCTATTCAAATATCTCTGAAATAGAGAAGAAATTAAGAAATTCTGGTAGACAAATCTTAGACAGAATTTATTCAAAAAGAGCTACTGTTGCACTAATGTAAGTAGTCACACAATTAATTATAAACATTACATCTCTTTAGTTATGTACTCCATGCCTATACACATTACCAATAAATCAACAATACGAACATTAAAAACCTAGAATTTAGCATAGGTACCTGTAGGTACCTACCTACAGTCTACACCGGCGGTCGTGATCATATTATATTGATAGACAATATAGGCTATCTGATATTATATTATTATATACCTTTATAATAGGTATTGCGTCAAAATGATCTTTTTACCTGTAAGAAATCAAAATCACAATCATAAACATTGTATACTATATTCAAATCATGTTATTTTCTTTGACTGCAACAGCTGCATTTGTTATTCAATTTCTTTTTCTTTGTTTTTGATATAATTTCTTGTATTAATAAAATCAGTACTTCTAATGTTGATATTTGTTTCGCATTGTACATTTAACAAAACGATTATAAATTGATGTATATTTGGATGTGTAAATTTTGAATGGAAGGATTGTTAGTGGTCCTCACCAATGAATATGTAAATGAGGCCCACATTTCTGGAGAATATTGTGAGCTTTTAGGTACTTAAAGAACTTTCTAAAATATAATCAGTAAAGCATTCTGTTCGATAATCTGGAGGTAAAATAGAAATTAATTCATCGGTGAAATAATCATTGACATCTGGCGTGTTTAAAAACGAAGGCCTAAAATATGTTTTTTTATATTTACTAATTTTTGAGTTTTTAATTTTGTATTCAATTAATTTTTACCCAATGATTGAATTTTTCTAAACCATATGTTTGTCCCAAATGAAAACGACAATCCTTAAGTTGTGCCGATGGCCAAACTTAACATAACTTCATCCATTATGGTGCACTGCGTATCAGCTCGTAAGCTAGAGTGTATAATAAATAATGATATCTGTAGACTGTAACATATTATTATTACGGCTACGGTAGAAATTAAATTTGAAATTCCCGGCCCATATAATAAAATTATGTTGCCTATTTTATTTTATTATTATCTGACGAAAGTCAATAAGTCATACAAATGATATGCGAACACGTAATGATAATACGTAATCGTCTCCATATTATATTTTTTTTTCCTTTGCTTTTTATTCACTTGCTTTTTTTTCCTAACCCCCCCCCCCCCCCCCCATATAGGCACTACGTATATTATGGTTGATTTTATATTTTAACAAAATTATTCTCGTTTATACCCGGGATTCAATTAGTATATTATCTATTATTTTTTCCCCGTTCAGGTACTGCCGTATTGGTGCTCAAATGCTCAATTAGTATACAGCGATAATACGGTATTATTACCTATTAATTATACGGATTCATAAAACCAGGGGGTGCACTTGGAATCGTCATGCACCCCCGTAATTGCCACTGATAATACCTATATAATATATTTTGTAAAATAATTTGTAAGTTTTTCCGTTGTGGACAACAATAGTTGACGATTATTCAAATAAAAAAATATATATTTTCTGTTATGGTAAACTGCGTGTGTACCTATACTGTTAATTAAAAAAAATTAATAAAATATGGTAGGTACATCGGATATTGTTTAATCAACAGCCAGCGGAATCAACATAAATAAACATTCGTCGGAATTGATAAAATCCAATAATATTAACCTATTATATTATGAAATATAAAACTAATTTCAACACAATAATATTAATTTATATATAATTTTTAGAAATGATTATAAAAACCCTTTATTATCAGCTGATGAGAAAATGGCAATGTTGCATTGGCTGAATTTGGGTAATATAATGTTGATGCAGCAAGCAACAATTGGAAAGATGTCAAATAATCAGTTATTTACGTTTAGAACTATAAAAAATAATACATTTGTATGCATCTATATTCTATACTATATTTCAGATTTAAGATTCAATTTAAAAATTAATTTATTATTTAGAATTTAAAAGAAAAAAAGAAAAATGAAATATACGCATTATGCTTACAACATATGAAATTGGCAACTCGTAATCAAATTGTTCTCACTAAAGTAGGTTTAACATTATTAATGTAAAAACATTTTATATTTCTGCAAATATTTTTACAGGAAGAAAGTCAGGTGTGTTATGAATGTTTGCAACATCAATCAAAAGAGATGGAAACTTGTTCAAGTTGTTATTTTGCTCTACTTTGTTCAGAATGTTGCAAAAATCGACATAATAAAGATTATAATTGTAAAGTACTAATGAGTCAGAGTTATACAATTAAAATTCAAAATGAACTAAATGACAACCAAATTAATAAAAATTCAAATTTATCTTTTACACGTCGCATTTCTAGTGAAAAATCTAGGATGAATAGTATGATTTAGCTATTAACTTATATGAATTAATATTAAATTATGAACGGTTTTATAGGTGAACAATTGGAAATCCTTAAATACATTTCTTCGGCTTTAGTATCATCACAGTTTTCAAAAACGTTAACATTGACAATGCATTCACGGTCATCAGTTTTTTCAAAAACATCAGACTACTCATCTTCAGGTACCTATACCTAATTTCTCAAAATATGTGAAATGGTTTATAAATAACAATATATATAATAGGTAGGTATACAAATACAGTATTGTATAGGTAATTATATAGTATTTACTGACTGATTATGATTATATTAAAGTAAACTTTCAGATTTTGAGTGGAACGATGAATGTATTAATTTTACAATGATGTGTGTTTTTTTAAAATTTTTTTTTGTGTCTGTGCACACGATAAGTAGTCGAAATAATGATTGGATTTTTAACTTCAGTATCTGGTTTGACGGGAAAGTGAATATCGTTAGTGCATTGAGGAGGTCAAAATTTAAAATTTTCCAATAGTTTTCAAAAGCGCCGGGAAAAACAAAATAAAAATTGAAAAACGGGAATTTTTACGCAAAATCGGTTTTCCACAAAATCGATTTTGGTTTTTGATGTAACTCTAAAACAAATAAACGTATACACATGTAATTTTCACTGATCATTTATATTAGCATTTTCTATACACGATAAAATTTTAAAAATATTTTGATTTGTTTTGAACTACTTAGGTCATAAAACTTTATTTGTTTTGTAAAAAAGCTTGAAAATGTAATACAAAGCTTCTGCTATATTGCTACAATGACATTTGAAAAATATTATAAATTCTTAGTCACAGTTTTTTTTTATAAGTATTTAAAGTTCAAAAATTGACAAAATATGGAAAAATCATGAAAATTACCAAATTATTTTGAGTTAAGAATTCATATAAATTTTTCTTTTTAAATCTAAAATTTTAAAATGTAATATAAGATTATCTACCTTTATCAAAAAAAAAGTTCATAAGAAAGTCAAATTAAATTTTTACAAGCGTTTGAAGTTCATATTTTCACAATATTGGATATTCATTCGATTTCTTATGTAGCAGTTTTATATTTTCATTTGCTATACACTATACAATTTTAAAAATATTTTGACTTTTTTTGAGCTGCTTATGGACATTGTCAGTTTTCAAACTTTTTGTTTTTTTTTCCTATAAATATCAATAACATTTTATTTGTTGGGTAAAAAAGTGTGAAAATTTAATGCCAGGCTCCTGATATATTTTTACAATAGCAGTTGAAAAATATTAAAAATACATAGGCACAATTTTTTTTTATAAGGATTTAAAGTTCGAATTTTGACAAAATGTATCAAATTTAAAATTAAATAATTATTTTGTAGTTAAAAATGTATTAAATGTTCAAATTTTATAGCTAAGGATTGAAAATTTAAAACAAGGTTCTGCGTAAATAGGTTGTATATAAATTACTTTATTCACAATAATATCATCAAAATTAATATACTTACTAACATCATAGTCTGACTGACCATTTTCGCTCAGAATCGTTTTTCTTATACAATGATATTATATCATTGAATTCAAATTTAACGCCATCCATTACAGTGACCCACTTGTAACCTACTGTACAGCAGGGTGACATCCACTTACCCATCTTTTTTAAAATTATTTGAATTGGTTAAGCACTTTATAAAATTTTATATTTTAGCTGACATTTTATTTCAGTAAGCACTATTAAAAGCCTCAATCCCATTTGTTTAATTCAACACCATTAAAAAAATACTATGATAATACATATAATTTCACTTTGCATTGACAAAGAATTCAAAGGACTTTTTGGTTTTCAACAAAATCGATTTTGGTTTTTGGTGTAACTTAAAATAAAATGACCATAAATACATGCAATTTTCGTTGAATGTTTATATCAACATTTTCTATATTTGATAACATTTTGAAAATATGTTGACTTGTTTTTAGTTGTGTTTTTTGTTTAATTTTTACATATTAGCACCTGACAGAAATTAAAAATAATGCAATATATACACAATATATTATTATATAGTATTGTATTTTGGTAAATTATTCAGATAGGTACCAAGATTCACTTAAATAAAGTCATGAACAATTATAATTCCACTGTGTATTTGTATTTTTAGATGATGCAAGTAATTACAATCAGTCCAAGCAATCTATGCAGTCTATGCAGACTATGCAAACAATTCAGTCCATGCAGACAATTCAGTCTATGCAGACAATTCAGTCTGTCCGATCCAAGCAGTCACAAGACAAAGTTATAAACGAACCCCATTCAACAAACTACGAATTTAAAGATGAGTCAAACTATTCTAGTACTAATCAAATGTACAATTCAGTATCTTCACAAATCAGCAATTTAAGTGTCAGAAGACGTAGTAACGGTCTAGATTACGACAAGAAGAATTCGTCGAATGTTCACTCGGATATTGAAGTTACTATTGGTATATTAATGCTAAACTATATTCTCTTATTTTTTTTTTTTTTTTTTTATTTATTGATACGGCTTCAACATTAAAGTCATTAGCCAAAACATGTTTACAAGTTATTTACATCTTAATATTTAAATAAAGGAAATACAGTATAGTACAGGTATATGGTGATCATGTTATATGTAACAATAATATAAAAATTATTTAGATTCTATTATATAGATTGGTTATTTTAAGGAATGTAATTAAATAGTTAAAATTGTCTATACTTAAAATATCTCTTAATGTTAGGTGTTGAAAAATTTTTCTTTGTTCTATTAGATTAGGGCATTCTAGGAGTAGGTGTGCTGTGGAAATCGGGGCGTTGTTGCAGAGTTCGCAGTTTGGTCTCGGTTCTCTTCTCATTAAGTGGATGTGAGTGATGTTCGTGTGTCCAATTTTCATCCGTGTCCATATCACTTGTTGTCTTCTCGTACTTGAGGGGGGGTTCGGGTTAGGTATCAGAAAAGGTTTTATTTGGTATAGTTTGTTGTTCAATTCCTGGTCCCAGAGTCGTTGGTGAATCATTTTGCTACTTTTTAAGGCATTTCGGGCAGTGTCCTTGAGAGACGAAAGGTCTATTTTGGGAATATTGATGTTGGTGGAGGCTTCTTTGGCTGCTATATCAGCTTTTTCATTTCCTGGTATGTTTTTGTGGGCAGGAATCCACATGAAGGTTACTGAACGGGGAGCAAGAGAAGAGGCTCTTTCTTGTATGTTTTTTATTATTTCATTTGATGTCCCTTGGTTTTGAATAGCTAGGATAGAACTAAGGGAATCGCTGGCTATTAAGAAGGACTTTGTATTTTTCCAATTTTGTTCAGTTAGTTCTATGGCTTTCAGAATTGCTAGTGCCTCAATGGTGAAAATAGAATTAATCTCCAGTGAAGAGAACTTAAAGGTTTCTTCATCTGTAATTATAGCTAGTCCTGTTTTGATGTTGGATTTTGATCCATCGGTGTATATAATTTTATGATCACAGAAATTCTTAAGTATAATGTCATTAAAGTGTTTGGGGATTTCGGAAGGCTCTATGTTTTGGATTTCTTGGATCATTGAGGTGTTGATGTTTAGGTTCATTTTCCAAGGAGGGTATCTGTATGGATCAGGGGAGAGGAGTTTAGGCAATGTTGTATTTGTTGTGTCTAGCCATTTTTTGATTCGTGTAGATATTGGCAGATTTTTTCTTAAGTGAAAAGACGGAGGTGAAGTGTTGAAAAGGTATGGTGATATAGCATTGTCCTTGTCGGCTAGTCTTTTAAGTGCAAATTTATGGATGAGCAAGTTTCGTCTTATTTCGAGTGGAGGTGTGTTTGCTTCACATAGGATACTAGGTATTGGGCTGGTTTTAAATGCGCCAATACTCAGTCGGATGCCTTGGTTGTGGATTGGATCTAATGATTTTAAAATTGATTCAGGGGCTGCTCCGTAGATAATGGAACCATAGTCGATGACGGATAGTATTAGACTTTTATATGTTCTCATTATGATGGTGCTGTTAGCACCCCATGCTCGATTAGAAATGGCTCTGATTATATTTAGTCTTAATTTAGTCTTAGTTTTTAGCAGTTTTATGTGTTTGGACCAATTTAGTTGATTGTTTAGATTTAAACCTAACATTTTTAAGTCATATGTGGGTGGAATTAGAATATTGTTCATGTATATTTGAGGTGGGGTTTTATTTGTTTTGTATGTGAATAGAATACTTTTGGATTTTTCTGGCCCAAATTTGAACCCCGTAGATTTTTCCCATTTGCTGATTTCATTGATAGCGTTTTGCATGATTGTTTTTGATGTGTTTATATTTCTTCCTTTGCAGTAAATAGTACTATCGTCGGCAAACATAATGGTTTTGAGTGGTGGCGGTATTATACTTGGAAGTTCGTTAATAGCTATTATAAAGAGGGTGACACTTAGACTTGATCCTTGGGGTATGCCGTTTTGGAGATTGTGGTTACTAGAATGGGTTTCGTTAAGTTTCACAGAGAAGGATCGTTTTGATAGAAAATTTGAGATATAGGCGAGTGTATTGCCATTAATTTTATTTTTTTGGAGTATATCTAGTATTCGATGGCGCCAAACCATATCGTAGGCTTTTTCAATGTCAAGTGAAGTTAATAGTACGTGTTGTTTGATGTTGAATGCTGAGTATATGTCTTCTGTTATTATAGTTAGAGCATCTATGGTGGACTTATTCCTTTGGAAACCAAATTGTTGTTTGCTGATAAAATTTGTTTGTTTTAAAGTCCAATATAATCTTTTGCTAACAATTTTTTCCAGCAATTTGCTAAGGGTGCATATTAAAGATATTGGTCGGTAAGATGTAACTTCGTGTCGATCTTTGTTAGGTTTAAGTATTGGTATAATAATGGCTATTTTCCAAGAAGTAGGGAAAGTCCTCTTCTCCCATATTAAGTTGTAGATTTTTAGTAGTATAGATATGGCACTGATAGGAAGTTGTTTAATAAATATGTATGGTATTTCATCATGGCCTGTGCTGTTTTTTGAATTGCACTTATACAGTGCATCAAAGAGTTCCTGTATATTGATTGGTAAGTTTATTGGGTGGTTTTCATCCTCTGAAATTGTAATTGGATTTTCTGTTTCATTTTTTGATTTTGAGTTTCTAAAATCGGGGGAATAGTTTTCATCACTGCTGTTTTTTTCAAAGACTTCAGCAAGGGCTTCAGCTTTTTCTAGGGAGGAGAAAAAAATTTTTCCTTCTTTTGTCAGTGTTTGGGGGGTATCATTGAATTGTATGCCTTCTATTAATCGTATTTTTTTCCATGCTTCTTTAATTGGTGTATTGGGGGTTAGGTCATTTATAAGTTTTTTCCAAGATTCAGTTTTTTGATGTTTTATAATTCTTCTTGATAGGGCTTTGGCTTTTTTAAATTTATGTGGTCAGGGACTGTTTTGGTTTTTTTATATCTGTTGAGAGCTTTTTTGTAGTTTTTTATAGCATTATTACATTCATTGGACCACCAAGGGACGGGAGTTTTTTTGGGGTGTATTATTGTTTTTCCAATGGATTTATGGGCCGCTTCAGTTATGATTGAAGTGAATTGTTTTACAATTATATCAATGTCATCTGTATTTAATTCGTTGTTAAGAATTAGGTTTTCTGACATAGTTTTGTCTATTAGGTCTGAATATAGTGTCCAGTTAGGATTTCTTAGGGTCCATTTGTTTGTGTTGTAGGGGGTCTGGGGGCTGTTTCTATGGTGTATTTTAATTAGTATTGGCCAATGATCGCTATTGAAATAGTCGGTTTTGACTTCCCATGAGAGGTAAGGGGAGATTGACGAAGAGGCTAAGGATAAGTCGATCGCTGAAAAGGTTCCTCTGGACGCATTATGATGAGTAAAGGTTCCATTGTTGAGGAGTGTGACATTTTCGTCGTCTATGATTTTCTCAATTATTTTTCCTCTAGGATCGGTGTGATTACATCCCCAATTTGTATTTCTACTGTTAAAATCGCCGACCATTATATAAGGTGAGGGTAGTTGCTTTATTATATTAATAATTTGTTGGTAAGAGAAAATTATACTATCAGGTAAATATATATTGCATATGGTTATTTCATGGTGTAGCTGTATTCTTGTTGCAATTACTTCAAGTTCTGAGTTGATAGGTATAGGTGATGATTTTATATTATTTTTAACCAGGATAGCTACTCCCCCACTGGCGCGGTTTGGGTTTGTTTGTCTTTCCCTGAAGTATCCAAGGTAGTTCTTCAAAGTTGCATTGTGGTTAGGTTTTAAATTGGTTTCTTGGAGACATATAATGCTAGGTTTTAAATTGTTTACTAAGAGTTTTAGGTCAATTATTTTACTGTAAAACCATTTAGGTTCCATTGTATAAGTGAATTCATTTTTCAAGTTTGATATGATATAAGCTTTATGTGAGTTTAGAGAAATTCTTAGGATGATTGGAGGTGGGTCTTTAAAATTTTTAGTAATTTTCCTAGGCGAGTCTTTAGGCTGCGGTCTGTTATAAATGCCGTGTTTACTATTTCGATTATAGTGATTGCATTTTGTATATCACAGTATTGTAGGACTGTTTCAATTATATTATTGTTTTCTTGTGAGTTTTCGATCATGTCTTTGAATTGAATGAATGAGATTGCACGTGTTTTTCTTTCAAAAAATTTTTCTGCGGGTTTTAGGCTTATATTCAGGTTAGCGATGAAATGTTCAAGAGAAGGGGTTCTCTTTCGTTTTTTTTGTTGTTTTTTTGTTGTTTTTATTGTCCAATCTGAATTTTCGTTTTCGTTTAAATTTTGTGAAGTATGATCTATTGAGAAGACATTTGAGGTTTCGTTATTCGGAGAAGAAGGGGGGGAAGATGTGGTTGATGTAGAAGGCGCCGGTCTTTTTATCCCTATGGGTGGTGCAATGTTTAATCTAATATTGTTAATGTCTTCATTTGATTCGGGGTTAGGTTCGTTGTCTAATGTCATGTTCTCATTTATTTTTGTTTCGGGTATAGCTATATTATGTGTTTCATTTTGTACTAATTGCGTTTTCAGATTAGGGCATTGGTTTGAAATGTGTCCTTTTAATTTACAGTGGAAACATGTAACCATGTCGTCGTTTATAAATATTCTATATGCAATGTCTTCGTGATTAATTATAATCGATGTAGGCTTGTTTTCAAAATCATCTGGTTTGACAAAAATTTGTCTTTTAAAACTCATTATGTGTGTAAAACCTTCTATATTAAATCCGGCTCTTAGTTTAATAATCGGTGATACTAAAGTAAAACCGGCATTATTTAAACTCGATTCGATAATAGAATTGGGAATTGTTGGGCACACATTAGATAATATTAATTTTTTTGCTGGGTTAATTAGACGGCGAATATTGATAATCTGGTTATTGACGATAATGTTTTGGTGGTTTTCGAGAAGGTTGTCGATTGTATTTTTGTTTGAGAGATATACACAGAAACGACCATTAGATACTCGGGAAGCATATGTAATGTCTTTCGGTGAGATTAATTTGGAAAGAGCGATAAGATATTCTATTTGTGGTATATTTTCGATAGTGTTGAATACTATGGCTAATTCTCTTTTTGGTAGTTGTTCGGAGGCTACTTTTGATGCGAAGCTTGGAGTATTTGTAGTTTGTGTAAGTATGGATTGCGTGTAGGTTGACGGTTTATTAAGATCGGTCATATTTTTTTTGTCGGGTGATTGAATAAGATTTGGTTCATCCATAATGTTTAGATCGCTTTTGTACGGATGTACGGTTATCGGGGTAATTATGTTTTAATATATATCGTAATATGATAAAGCATTGTATTACCTGTGGTAGACGTCGGCGTAGAGCTGCGTAATGAATGTGCAACGATTAGATAAGGGAACAACACTTGGAGGCACGTCTAATCGGTACGCTTGCACACGTAAAAGTGATTCTCTTATTATAGACTTTAGTCTATAGACTTTAAGTATAGGTAATACAAATTTCGTTTGGATTGTATATAAAGGTAGGTACTTTAAATTTGTAAAACATTTTTTAATGAAAACAATCCGTACCTATAATCTATATTCTTAATTTCTAGATACCTATAGGTACTTATAAATTATAATAATACACATATGCAGTCGTTTGTTAGGAATACTTTCCAAATGTATTCAGAATATGTATTTAAATACTTGATGTCATCTATATTTGAAATATGCATTCAAATAATTTACGAATACTTTTTTTTAGTTCAATGAATTTTATATTGAAATATTTGTACGTTAATCATAAATAGATGCACGCTTAAACTTATTTATAAATATTTAAATTAAATAGTTAATACATACTCACTTTAATTATGGGTTAAAGAATTTCAGATCTCTCATATTATAATATAGTTATTAGTTAATTAGACGTGCCAACTTAAACTTCTGCTAGGTGGATTTCAATTTTAGATGTACTGTCATCTGTTTATTTGATAAAATTTTATAAATTCCTATAGAACTGTTAAAAAATAAAATTCTAGAAACAAAATTTAAAATAGTAAAATAAGAAAATAGTGGTCATTGAAATAAAACGATAAAACGAAAAAAGTATTTTAGAAGTATTTGAAATATCAACAAAATATTTAAATACTTAACAAGACTGCATATTATGCAGTATATATAAATATATACCTATATTATATGTAGTTTGTTAACATTTACCCCACCAAACCCTCCCCAAAAAAAGTGTTATAAATATAATAAAAGAATACTTACCTACTTATAAAACTTAAATTATTTATTTATTTAGATTTATACTAAGATTAACTTATGTTACGATGTATTTATGATTTTAGAGGAAACGCGTAATTACTCTAAGCAGTCTAAGCGGTATAATGAGTCTAATCAGTCACAAAAATCAACAAAATACAAAAACAAAAGTTTTAAAGATGGGTCAAACAATTCTAGAACTAATGAAATGTACAGTACAGTATCTTTACAAAACACTAATAGCATGGTCAGAAGTCAAAGTAACGGTCTAAATTACGACAAGAAGAATTATATTCACACGGATAGTGGTAATAACTTTTAAAAGATCTGACATAACATTTAAAAATACATTATCTTAACTCTTAGTGGTGAAAATGCAAAATAAAAATGAACAAAATGACAGGAGATTGCGGCAAAAAAATGCAAAAAAAAGAAATAAAAAACTTATTCTTAACAATCGAGTAAATGTACTTGGTATATCTACTATGAAATACAGAATGATTAGATCACCGGGTTGTTGGATACCAATATTTATGTTCCTCAACCGTGGCTCATATGAAGACGTAACTATATTACAAAATGTAATAAGCCCAGGAATGCCATATATTTTAATGGTTGAAAAAAATGGACAAGTTTACTATAAGATCAATGCTAATCAATATGACATGTTGAATAACTACAGTTTGATATAAAATCACTTTAATATATGCACGAGAATCGTAGATTTATGTTATGCCTATAGGTATTAAAAATTATGGAATACAACTTTAATAAAAATGATAAGGAAAACTATCAATGTATTTTAATGAAAATAAACACAAAATATAAATATTTTTATGACTTATTTTCGTAAGATCGTTAAGAACTATCATTGTATGCCTATGATTTATGATATAGTATATATACCTTAATTCTATTTTTTGGATTCTAAGAAAAGCGTGGATTATATTGGTTTTTACAATGCAGTGGTAGCTACTTTTTTAACTATACATAATCATTAAGGCGATTAAGCATAATATTAAAAATTACCCATAACCATTGATTATAAAAACTAGTATTTATAATCAATGCTATAACTAACTATAGATAATTACCTATCACGTGTATTATTATTACCTACAGATGTAAAAAAATAAATTTTGATCATACAAAATTACAAACATTCCACGTGAAAAATTGTCCAATAGGTATAGGTCGATAGATTTAATTTTTAGTGAGCATACTTTAGTTTGAAAACTTTTCGATTTTATCGTTAAAGTCTCCTTAAGTGTATTTAAAAAGGAAAAATAGCAAAAGTTTAAAAAATTGAAAAATTATCAATTTTGAAACGTGACAAATATTTTGATTATTTTATTGTAATTCAAAATAAAAAACCTAGTACTTACTTCAAAATGTGTAATCATTACTTATTATAGGTACGAGGTACCTACCTAAATTACTATATTATGTATTGATAAAAATAGATAAAAATACAAAATATAATTTTTATATTCTTAGTGGAAAGTACGGAAAAACATGAATATTTACGCGATATATTGATGTATACCTTAAAATGTTGTCGTAAATAATGAATAATCTGAGATACTTTGGCCATGATATTTTCATTTTTAAGACTATGTATACACTAAAGATATAAAAATATATGTATAATACAGTACTCGCCACTTATTTAACTATACATAAGTTTATACTATAAGTTAATGTGATAAATAATTATAGGTACGAACACAATATTATAAACCATATGAATTAATTTAATTTTTTTATATTTATATTATATAATTTATAATATATAGTCACTTGTCACTATTGTATGTGTAATTTAATTTATATTTATATATGTCACGAGAATAAGAAAAATAAGAAAACTGAAAATTGTTTCAATCTTAAACGTTAAACATATAATTATTACGTATAATTCATATAAAATACTATTATGGTATTTGAAAAAATAAGTTTATATTTTAGTATTTCACTGTGCACTTTCGCATTAGTATTTGTTTACATTTTATAAATTATTCCATTCAAGGAAATACTTTCACTTATGCATAAGCGACCGGATGAGTTGATTGAACGGGATCTCAAGAATACAATATAATAATATACACTATAATAATATATCCTACAATAATGTTGTAACTGTTTCCATGATTGATAATATTCGTATCATAATTCATATTCTATAGTAAAAATAATTTATTAAATATTTGTAAAATAGTAACAAATATTATAGGTAGGTATGTTATACTATATTATTATAATAATGCACTATTATGATATTATGGAATAAAAACTTTTATAATTTGCATATATACAAAACTAAAATAACAATTATTCATTACAGATCGAACGCGTACCTACTTACCGTACAATTATTAAGATTTTCATGACTGCAGATCAAAGATACCTACTTTGTTAAGTAAATATAGGTTTTCTCCCACGAGTTAAACCCAATCAATGCCTTTGGTTATATTATTAGAATATTGGAACCTGTAGACAACCGCAGTATGTTATATGTATTACGGGCATACCTTTATAATATTTATACCAGTCATCGCGGCTTCTCTGATATTTCTTCGTTGTATTATAATTATGTATAAGTATATAGTTCATTAGTTCATAGTTTTATTCGTACTATACGTATTTTACGTATAGCTGTATAATATATATTTATTTCTATAAATTGTACGTGTATTCGAGATATCACATTATTATATTTAATTGCATACGCGCATGCATGGGTAAAAAAATAAACAATTTTCATAAAAAGTAAATAACAATCACACATTTGAGCATTATATCATTATTATATGGTGTAGCCGCATAGGTATATGTTGAGGTGGCGCATGCGCTCGGTCAACCTCCACACCTCTACTCGTTCCAAGGTTCTACTTCACCCCGCACACCGTTCACCACATCGTTGCACCAAACCAAACTCGCCTACTCACGTTGCGTGTCGCGGTGGTTTCGTTTTTTCGTCGTTGTCCTCAGTATTTCACTGCGTCGGTCCGTGAGCGCTCGTTCGTGTTCGGTTCGCACCTCATCTGAATTGCTTGTGTTTTATCATCTAATCAAATGTAATTCGATTTTTCCAGTTTGACGCAACGTAAATAATGCGTTTATACACACGTAAAACGCGCGTATTCGAAATAATATACTGCGATCAGAATATTATTTTGTGAACGATATACAAAATAAGAAGAATCTATTCCATATAATAATATTATATTATACGATAATTTAAGAGCCGTTCGTTAAAGTCTCCGCCGACGCCATGAAACCAACTTCGGTTTATCTGATCTTATTGATCGGATTCTGCGTATCCGTGAGTCATGATTTTTATAAATATAATTTAATACATATAGGAACACGCATGCATATAAGAAAAATCGTTTTAAATATAATTATATAAACATCCCAACTGACATGATGCCATTATCTGTATAATCGGTTCTTGTAAAAATGTAACATTTCGTGACTCATATACAATAATAATATATATAATAAAATATTATGTATAGTCACCTCATGAAAGTACTTGGATAACCGGTAAAAATAAAACTATTAAGTACAATGTCGATTGTTGACAATTTATATTTCCTTTCTAAAATTGTTGAATTTTTAACTTATACCTAGTCTATATTAAAGTGTATATAATATGTATTATATTTGTATCAATTTGAATGTGCCTATATACTATTAGGTAACAATTTGTTATTACTGAAACTTAAATACCAATTACATTTTTTAGATCCCATACAATATAAAGATTAAAATTTACCACATAGTTATGAACTTATTACTTATGGTCTGTACTTATTACGTAGTCAAATATACTAATTTCAATGATATTATAAGCCAATAAGTTGAATAGTTACCTATATAATATACTGCAGGCTACTATATTATGATGTCTTTTACTAAGTTTTGTTTTATACATTCAATTTTATTTCATTGATAAATTATTTACGTAACACTAAATTTATTCTCGTTTAAATAGAAAACAATTTTATACATAACAATATTATGTTATCAATAAAATACATGTATGTTCCGACATTTTAATATTATTATACATTTAATACATACAATATGGATTATCTCGACTATTATTTTTAAAAGAAACAATATTTTTGAAATGTCTCGAATCCTTGTTTTAAATATCTATCTATTTTATGCGTGTTTTCCCTCTTTTTACCGTAAACATGTAGATAACAAATGAATTCAACGCCAGCTGTTTATTATATTTTTATGTTTTACCTTACGTAAACAATAAAATGTCAAATGTTTTAAAAGCTCATTTATTTAATGACCTTTATCATTTAGAATATAGGAGAAACCTATTTTAGCATCATGATGTTGTATAGTTGTAATAATAGTATAGGTAGGTATCTATTTTTATATCATTAATCTTATTGCAAATTAATTGTATTTGCGTATAACCTTTCTATATGGTTATATATATTATAACGGCTTCGTCACACCAATATTATACGCACTTATTATCGTTATTCTAGTAAAATATTTTAAATATCGTATAAATACACCTACACAATACATTTTAAATTAAACTTGACAGCACAACAAAAAAATCATAAATATTATATAAAATAAGTATTTACAGATACTCTGATCTACTCTTTTGTATAGTATAGTTGGGTTATTGTATACTTACATTACACCTTTAAAAGTATATTATCTTAGATTCATATACAAAAATTAACATAATTAACATTATTTTCGAATCTACACAATCATCCAACAAGATCAATGAAATTATGAAACTACTGCGTTACATCATAATATTATAATATTTTACCTAGTGGTGTACACGTATAGGCAAATAAATTTGGGTGTTCAACCCCTCCTAGATTTTTTGACTTTATATGACAATCTAAAAACGTTTTATTAATCATTTTTTTTATGCCCCCCCCCCCCCCAATCCTATTCGATATTTTTGCGCACGCCATTGATTTAAGACGATAATAAAGGTTAAAATATGTAGTATAATTTGATACATCCTAATGGTCGTGGCTAAAAAAATACCTCAACAGAAAATGTCAGATACGCTGTTGGTACTATATTTTAAGTATTTTATACAATTTAGGACATACGTATATAGGTACCTACTTAAGGTTTGCACGGGCCTATACTTTACAGCCCAGTCCGGCCAGGTAAATTTTTTAGAAAGCCCTGCACGGCCCGTGAATAGTTTTTGTCGTAATTAAGCCTGGCACGGGTAGACCCATTTTTTTTTATTTGTCTGGTCCTGTCCAATACCTATCTAAAAATTGAATGGATTAAGCACGGCGTGGTTAAGTCCATATATTTTCGTCCATCATGACCATGGTAAAATAATTTTTGAGAAAGCTCAGTCCGAAGTTTTCATAGTTTTTAAGTAGAGACCTCTTATTCTTTTAAAAGAATTTTTGTTTTTTTTAAATGATAAAATAGTGTAGGTACTAGGTAGTTGGTACTAGGTAACTGTTTTAATTTACATAACCTGCAAAGGTCGTAGGTATTCAAGATACCATAATGTTTTTTTTGTTGGCCTGTAACTTTTGTCGAAAAAATAGTCCGGCCCGCCCCGGCCCGTAACTTTTGTGCTAATTGAATGTCCGGCCCGGCCCGTCTTGCATTTTATAGAATCCGTCCGGGCCGGGCCAATTCTGGGTAAGCCCGGCCCGTGCAGGTCATTAGTACCTACCATCATAAAAGTTATATTGTGTAAATAATAATTTATAGGAGGTAACTATAGATGTATATCGCGGTTTACCTATTCTATTCAAATGAACAATTGAATTTTGTTTTACATGACCTTATAGACTATATTGAAATTCTTAGCATTTTCAAACCATTTATTTGTATCAACAATTTATAATCTAAAAATCATGAAAAAATGCAGTTGTAAAAAAGTACATTTATTTGTACCAAGATGAATAACTTCCAAAACATGAATATACCTAAAAAATTCCAATCTTATAATTTTTATATTTCAAAAAACATATAATTCAATAATTGCAATATAAGTTTACTATAAAGAATTTACTTTTCTCATACAGTATTTTCATTCAATATTGTGCATGAGTATATTGTGACATACTGTACAAATATTTATAATTTATGTATATATTATATATATTTTTTCTCCAAATGACCCTGCAGTACATCACGTAGCATGACGGATCTATATATAATAAGCATATAAATTGTAGAAAAATCTATGTAGGTACACTAAAACACGTTTATACATAATGTATAAGCCAGCAGTTATTATTTTCAAGTTCATATGGTTAAACATATATATGCGATTATTTCAACTAAGATATTTATACTAAATCAAATTTGCGTATTTGTATTCAACATCGTTAAAAAGAAATACAAATTCATCAAATGACCAATATATTAGACGTATAATTACAACATGATATATTATGTACACACGAATTTAATTTTTCAATTTCATAACAAATTATTTAGTTTTTTTTTTACATGTAATGCTTAACAATGTACCTAATAACTGTAACAAATAAAAAAAAAAGCATAATGTTTTACAATATATATTATAAACGGTCTTATAACGTAAAACTTGACACATATCATAAAATAAAAAAATTTCAGTTTAATTTGTTACTATGAAATAATATATCAGTTACTTTTCGTTTATGTTTTAATATACAAACTCGTATGCATACGCTATAAACTGACACAACTATAATATATAGTATACACAGACAATAGGTCTTGTATTTAAAATCATCTTTCCGTAAAAACTATTAAAATGACACGCAGTCATAGTGTTTTCTTTATATTTTATTACAAAATTGTTTTACATAATATGTTCTACTTTTCATTTTAATTATATAGTGTAGATACCCCACTATTGAGTATCTAGATATTCTAGAATCATAATAGGAAAAGAAAACAGTATTAAATGTTTGAATAAGTCTAGGCTATAATACTATAATATATATTATATTATCATTGAATTATGAGTATATTATAGATTGTTGATTTATTTATTTAACTTGCATGGCGTATGCCCCCGAGGATCAGAAGAGGTATACGCTATATTATAATAAATTGTAAATTGGTATTAATTATTATTAAGAACACCGTATGGTGGCGTATTGTAACTAGTAACTACTAACTACCTATACGGTCCACCGCTACAACAAAACAATGGACATCTATTCAGGTTGTAGCTTTGGTTTATCGATCTTATCATATCTTCTGCAGCGGCTAGGATTATAATGTGTACCTAAATACTTGCAATTATATTCTATTGAATATGCGATTATTAATTAAAGAAAAAATTTCCATCGTAACTAGTTGTAGGGGTTAAATTCTGGTTCAACATAGCTCTCGACAGAACATTCCTTTGAAACAAATGCAACTGACCTGGGCATTATTTTGAGAAATTTTTTAGGTAGGTACAAATAATACAATTTGTGGTACAGATTATGGCAAAATGAACGATAAAAGATAATTGTGAAATTTGAAAATTGTGGACAGTGGTGGTAGTGAAACGCATCTCTTGATATTTAAGTTGTATTTCAATAATAATTATTAAAAGATCACTGCGTCACTTTCTTCTGGGTATCTATCGGGTATTTCCAGGGAGTGACAAAATATGTAAATTTTAATAAGAGAATTATGGTGGTTTTAAAGTTCATAGAATACAACCGCTTAAAACATATAGTGCGGCTTCTTTGACTGTTTTACTGCGAAGATCGTTATTAAAAAATAAAATATTTTATATACCTATAAGCACCTAATGAACTAATAATTAGTTTTAGAATTTCTCGATTTTTTTAATTTAATTTTTTATCAATATTACTAGCTGACACGGCAATGCGTTACTATCGCTAGGTTTTTGTGATCATGCGAGCAGTATATTATCAGGTACTAGGTAGGTAATCTACTTGTGGTTAATCGCGGACCTCGCGTGGTGTGGTATATGTAAGTGTATAATTTAACTGTAAAGTATCAAAAAATGCAAAAAATTGGTCCACCGAAACCATGGTTTTGTATTAAAATAAAATTAATGCATTAATAATAATAATTATTATTATTATTAAAACCAATAGCAACCATTTATAAGCAAATAATAATAATAATCTCAAAATTCCTGCCTGAGAACTTCCCAGGGTTGAACCTCTTATTTACCTTTTTGCGAAAAAATGTAGCCTATCTTCTTCTCCAAGGTCTGATATAGCTCTGTACTAATTTCATCAAAATCGGATAAACGGTTTAGGTATGCATAAAGGACACAGGAAGTCGGGTACAAACATTTTTTGTCTTTTATATATAAATAGATTATTATGGTTTTACAGTTTTTATTTTGGACAGTTTTGAAACACGGGCATTTTAAAATATTATCTGCCAATTATTACCAGCAGGTATCAGTATTCAGTTATACATATCCTAAATAATGTCCTATGGACTCAGCTATTGCTATTTATCAAAATGTGCTATGTAATATAGATTATTGGAAATCATTGAACGAATAATATTTGATATCTATGAATAGTGTTATTGAATACATTATTCTATATATAGTCATTATAATACTTATAGATAATAGATATTATATATTATTATGCGTATTCGAACTATACAATATTTCAGAGTAGATATCATTGTACATCGGAATAATATACATTCCATGGGTCTCTTGTTAGATTCCAGTTCAATCACATAATCGTTGTTAGGTGCCTCTATATGATTTCTTTTGAACATGTTCAATACGAAAAGAGAAAAAATATATGAAATTCAACAAAACACTATAGACGTGGCTCCGAGACTTGAAAACTATTTATCTTCAAACGGGAGAGTGTTGATCGGCGCGCGAGTGCGTATAATATTAATTAGGTATAATTATACACACGGGCATAATAAATGTGCCTGAATATGGTTACATTAATTCAATATTTAGCTTATAAATTAATATACAAAAATATTTAATTCGTCTACAACACGTGTTAACAAACCGTAATTATTATACTTATTTGGCGCGTACATCCTTGTTGCAACACATAAATTATGTCACACGAGTCCTACAATAATATAATAATGACCGCCAACACAATTATTACTGGTTCAAAATTGTATGCTCAGAGACAGGAAACTATATATGCACCAGTATACAGCGGAAGCCGCGCGATTATATACCTCCATCATGCGGTATGGGTATAGACATTCAAACGAAATATTTACATATATTATGCATACATACGGAACGTGTAAAAAATCCCAAACTAGTTTAACTTGCATCACCAAACTTGCACGTATCAATATCATATATTATGTGATCACGTCACACTGGAAAGAAAAAAAAATTAAAAAAAAAAAAAAACCATTTACGGTTCTTGTGAAGTGAAAAAAATCCTTTTGTACCTATACACAAAATAAAATAGCATCGATGGAATGTCGGCTATTATGACAAACTAGTTATTATTATTATTATTATTATTATTGCATTATTATATAGGTTGAGGGGAACGATACGTCTTCCTATAAGTAGGTATATACGTCACAAATACCATCACATACCCCCTCGGCGGCGATGACGTGACATCTAAATATAATAACATAGCACTCCTCACTTGTCTTAATAATGATATGTCCGGATGTGCATATTATTATTAATGTGTTTGCTATGAATCATTATTTGTATTTTATACAGTTTGGCATATTAAAAATATAGTCATGAAATATACAAATAATAATAATGATAGTGTTTAACGCGATACCTACAGTCGGATTATCAGTCGGTGGTTCACAGTCCCTGCTCTGTATGTATAACGCATTATCTTAAATATGTTTTAAACCTCCATAAACTCTGACACATAAGCCGGTCTGCTATCGTTCAGTGTACAACGACGATAGTAGCGGTGTAATAATAATATGATTACGATAGGAAATATTTGGTTTTTAATACGATATATTTTATATATCACATTGAGACGGCTTTACGTGAAATTTCAAATGGATTTAGAAAATTATATTTGTGTACGCTATCGTAAGCACTTAAGCTTCGTTGTAGAAAACACCGTCTGCAAAATGTTTAAATACTAGTTTACGTTTTACCGTTGACTTATGAATTAATGTATTATTTTAAAAGCTTTTCTCGAAATGAATATTCAACCTATACGCTTTGCTTATACATTTTCTTAAATCGTGCTAAGGCATAATGTATAAAATAAATATATAATTTCGTTTGTGCTGAAAATCTATGGCACATGTGGTAAACCTCCGAAAAAGGAATATTTTTCTTTATTTTATTTGATATATCTATAACAGGTGGAGAGCCCAATAGTACTATAAGTTTACATGATATACAATAAAGAAGACAAATTATCATTTAGGATATAGAAAATCAAAATATAACACACAACATAAATGCACGATTTAACATATAATTCGATAAATTAAAAATATTACCTATATAGTTTTGGTAGTTACCTTTACCTTTTAGTTTTATTTTTTTTATTTAAGATTTTATTGGGTTCAACAATTAAGGTAATAGCTATGCTCAAATTATATTTTACATGTGTTATACATGTAATAAATTGTTGTTATTTAGAATAAAAAAATTAGTTTGTATTTACATTACCTATATTATGTTACTTAAGCCACCTTCAGCTAAAGTTTGTTTATTAGATTACATTTTGAGATGAACTAGATGAGGTTTTTTCTTGGTTGAGAATTTCACTAATGTCGCTCGGGATTATAGGTATATATCTGGCTTGATAAGTAAATATTAGTATTTGATATAATGGAATTTATAAAATTTAGTGAACTGTATTGTGTATTTTTATGATGATAAATAATTTAGATTATGGGTAGGTAGATTAATATATATTTATACCTATAAATACCTATAGCCGTATTAGGTATTTAGTTAACTCTGTATGTCGATAAATCTTTACACAATATACGCTTATGATAATCTTTAATCGGCTGCAGACTACGGTTTAGTATTAAAATAATTCAACATAATAATATTTGAGAAATAAATATTAATTACAATTTATAGGTTATTATGAGTTGTGGCCTTCATTAAAAGCGTAATTGTTCGTGCAATTACGTGCTGTTCAGTTAGCGCTGTAATTCCAAGAAATTATGTCACAAAAAAATTATGACCCATTAGTAATTCAAACTGTTAATCGTATATCGGATAAAAATACTTAAACACATAATAATATTATATACAAATTATTGATGACTGTTGAGTGTAGACTGTATATACAGTTCCAGTACATTTTTATATTTTTACGACCGAATGTTTTTAATTGAAAATTAAAAATGCATAAAATTGCAAAAATTCGTGTTATTTAATCGTATATGTATATCTTACATAACATACACAATGTGACGTGATGCCGTGATGGGAAAACAAAACTAATTGATTACCACGTATTTTTTTTTTTCTGTTAAGAAATACTCTGTAACACATAAGAGAGTTCAGGACTCGCGAAGTGTTCTCATATTAATTATCTGTATGTGTTCTATCGTGATAGTACATCAAAGTACTACTATGCATATTAATATATTAATATTATTATACATACGTCATTTTATATATATATATATATATATATATATATATATTTATATATATTTAGCAGTTTTAGTATACTGCCAAGTAAAAATCTTAATATTTGAAATTTGAACACTCTTGCAGATTTTAATATTTTTCCACGAGTCTCCGAAGTATTATTATTATTATATTCTTATTATGCGTGTTATGCAATCGTGTATATTTACCTATAATAAAATATGTCCGTTGGGCCGTTCCCGACATAAGGTAAGGCACCCTTTACCCGCACGTAATATTATAACGTTATAATAATGTTTGTCATTAAATCTTGAATTATGTACGGCGATAAATTGGTGTACGCGTTTAAGTCGTGCGACTTTTATTAATTTACGTACCTATATAATATATATATATTATACTGTTTATACGTTTAGGTACGTTTATACCACGGTATACATAATACCGTGTGTAAACATCACGCACATTATATAGGTACACTTCACTTATAACGCAATAGCTGCAGCACAATATATATATGTCGTTATTCTCGCGTTGACCAGCGCCGTCTGTCGCGTAACCTCTTGTATTGGCCATTCTCATTTGAATTCCGCGTTTAAGAGATGACGCGATGATTTTTTATGGCACTTCGATAAATTATTATCATTATTATTATTATTGCGTTTTGGTATTCTGCGAGCGACGTCGTATTATACGCACACGTTCGGTATAATAATAAAATGACACCATACTATATTATTATACAATACTATGCCTAGCCGTATGTTACACGGCCGCGTTGTCCGAGGATAAATTACTACTCCGAGATGGGCAATCCGCCCGAGGCATCTGTGTAGTGACAATGGTAACATTTTTTTTTCTTACCTACGTGAACCATTTGCAAGCAGAAATAAAGTATAAACGAATACTATGCGATTATGATTTTAACGATATTATTAATAGAAGGTAAGCCGCCTTGAGAGGACGCCACACGGACATATTTTGTTGTCTCCGTCCTACAAACGTACGACATGGCAAATTGTACGTTCACAATAACACATTTTACCCTGTAATTTCTAAAATTAGAATGCATTTACCTCTTATGAAATTTAAAAGTAAGAATATTATCTAGGACGTCTCGGAGGGTTTTGTTCGTATTATTATAATTTTTAAGTAAGTTATGATGATTTTAAAATGTACGAACAATTAATTATTGTTTAAAAATATTCATGATTTTGCTTTTTAATACAAATATCAATAAAAGCCTCCGAGATTCCGCGGTACATGGGGTGGCTGTTAGTTTTATTATAATGTCGATTTATGAACAGTCGTTCATATTTCTGTATAGTTTTCGATAACGTTTTTAGGATAAAAATCATAATTTTTTGCCCATATTCTACCACTTGAAAGGCAACAACGAGACAAACAGGTCATTATTATTTAGTTTTATATACCAAACTTATATCACAATAATTACTTTCGTACTAACTACTTATCACACTTGAACATTAAAAAAATAATATGGCTTTGTCCAGTTTAACAAAGACAAATTTGTGAACATCTTGATGTGCTTGAAAATTAATTTAGCAATTATTTCGATTCTACACATTAGAAAGCAGATATATGGTTACGCAATCCATTTATTGTGGACTTGATCTCGTTAACTAATGATTCAGACCTCGTTAAAGATGAATTAATTGATTTAAGATCAAAAGAAATAGAACACCATGATTTTCAAACAAAAACTTAAATCGAATTTTGGTGTTTGTTGACAAAGGTTTATATTTGAGCTACATCGAGGACAATGAAATTGTTGATTCTATTCGTTATTACATATCTCTGGAAGTATACATTTTCTACAATAGTCACAATTAAAAACAAATCATGAAATCGATTGGACATTACGGACGATATGCGGTACAATATGATCCCAGATTACAAGGCAATATTCCATCAAAACAATAGCCAAAATATGTCACATCAAAACTTGGATAGGTACATCAATTATAAACCATGAAACAAAGTATTCATAATAATTTAATAATGTACTAACTTTTAATATTATTATTAAAAAATAATAAATAAAATTTTTTTTGTTTTTTTTTTGGGGGGGGGGAAGGGGTCCGTGATTATGCCTTATTCTTCAAAGGGGACAATGAATCAGAATAGGTTAAGAACCTATGCCCTAAATAATTTAATAATCTTACCTTTAAATTTTATAATTCATTCTAATTTTAGAAATTATACAGTAAAATGTGTTATTGTGAACGTAAAATTGGCTATGTTGTACGTTTGTGAGACGGAGACAACACGTGCCCGTGCCCTTCCTCCTGACTGTGTAATACATCATCAATAAACCTTCTTTGAATCGTCAATAGAACCTATACCTAGGTCGATTACTTTTTGATTCTATAAGCCTCAGCCATACACTTTGCTTATTATTTATAAAGTAATAGCTGCTATTCGCGTTGCTTCTATTCGAATATACTCTTACGAGATCCCAAATAATAAGCGTGTACACAATTTGGCGTCAATTGGTCTAAAACTGTGGATTTGCAGTTGCGTAATTTAGATATAGGTAACCCGGCTGATATAATATCTGTATTATTGGGGTTTGGTGTGGCACGGTTGTAGGGAGCAGTCACTAATGTGCTCTGATGCCAAGCATCAGCCGGTGTCTCTAGCTCCCCCAGGTGGGTGACCACCCGGATTAATAATAATAATTATTTAACCATAATATCAATACTTGTAGGCCGTAACCAATAGCAACCATTTAAATAAACGAACAAAATAAAATATTCGATTTGTAAACATTTTCATCAGTGTTGAGTGGACCGAGTCTCTAGGAATCTGTTGATATAAGTTTTATTGAAAACGGTCCAGACGTTTCTGCAGAATCGCAAAGAAACGGACAAACATACATTTTTAATTATTCAAATTATTATATAGATTGGGTTTGGTACCTACGTAATAAGACGCAGTGGCGTCCCCCCATTGACATTTCCTTCCTGATAAATATATTATTCATATAAGTACGAAAATCGTAAAAAAAAATCGGTTCAATTTATACCTAACCCTCTCCGCCATTCCGTAATCCTAGCCACGCCACTGTCGAGATGATATTAGTGTGTGCCCGGCTTAGGGTGTCTACCGTCGCGGCGGACAAATAACACAACGATAATAATAATAATAATAACAAATGGAATGCCCCCCCCCCCGCTGCAGGACCCGCCGCCGCGGCCAGCGAGAGAGAAATGCCGCTGCGCGTTGCATAATAATGAGTGAAATGAATGTGTGCCAGCAAGCGCGCGCCTCGTCGCAGATGGTTCTTATATATACATTATATAGGCATCTTTGTGTGTGTCGTGTGTATTGCGTGTGTAAGTCATAAGTGTACGTTATCCACACAGTTGCACACACGCACATGTCGCGTTCGATATACGTACACACGTATGCGCCTAATATATGGTATATACCTATAATACAACAACAACCAGAATAATAATAATAATAATAACACACTGTATAGGTAATAATATAATGACACGGTTCGTTGCGTTATAACCTGCGCATTGGTCTCGGCCCGCGGTGAAAACGAACTAAAAAAAAAAAAAAAAACCGATTAATATCCAATACAAACGCACAGTACAGACAACCCCACGCGTCCACACACTTATACACACACACACACACACACGCGGTGGCCACCCTGTATATCGTAGACGGCACTTGGCAAGCATACTTCCTGCGTAGGGGCTGCAATTACACTTTATGAGCACGGGGTGTGGCGCCCGCCCATCAAACGATATTATAGAGGTCGGGTGGAGGTACTACATCGATTTAAAAACACTCATATTATCTTCGGGGCCGGCTCGAGCGAAAATAGTGCAGCAAAATACGATTTGGCCGCCCCTAAAATAATAATATTACAACTTTTTTGAAAATGCCACCCCGTCCTGCTGAAGTGCCGTTCTGGGCAGGTGCCTGGCTCGCGACAGTACCTCGAGCCGGCCCCGCGATTATCTCGCGAAACTTAATATTTTATCTGTAAAAGTGCAAAATGAAGCTCATAAATTCACTGTTTAAAGCAGAGAAATCGACGAATTTTAGCGCGATCGAGGCAAACAAAAATTAGATTTCAACAATAATATTTCAATCATAGTTTTGATAAATTGAAATTACAACAATTGAACAATCTCTATGCGGGATCCAACTTTATTTATACCTATGCAATCATTAAATATTATTATTGCGTATACAAATGAATACGTAACACTATGGGTAACAAAATATTTTATTCATACTCTGTAATATTTTGTCATCACACGCTTAAAATCGAACATTTGAAGTATAAATCAAATATTTTAAAAATAGTAATTCAAATTTAAAAATAATCTCGCACCGAAATACATGTACACTATATCTATTGAACCGTTCGTTTTTCCTTTGCCACCTCCCGGCTCACACTCCGTTTCACAGCGTCCTGCACCTCAGACATTAACGGGGGGGGGGGGGCACAATTGTACTACAAATTCCGTCCGAGTCGCATAATATTATACGAGAAGTTTAGGCCGAGTCCCGACGACTCGAATCTCGAGGGGAACAACGATAAATACGACTAGTGTATTTTTCGAATGCAAGACTTCGAGGGGTTAGAAAACGATGTTATGTCATGACTCGCGAGTTGCACGAGTTATGGAGGTGTTTTCGGGTTGCCGCGAGGTTGGAGTTGTCGCGATTCGACCGCACCACCTATATCGCTGTTGTCTGCACAAGCAGCGCATTACTCAGCAGTGGATATACATAATCGGGACTATGGGTAACGCCTCGGCCCTCGCCGGTGTATAGGTTAGGTATATAGGTACCTATATAATATATTACCCATGTAGCGTGTGTCGTGAACTGAGAAAGATTATATTATACAACGCCCGCGCGTCCGGATACGAGATAGCTGTAAGTACCCGTGTACACGGTGTGTCGGCGGCGATGGCGGACCCGTGACAAATGATCAAAGTCTGCAGCAGCGGATACGTCATCGTCGTCGTCGTCGTCGGCGTGGCGGTAAAAAATAATAACGAAAAAACAAATTAAACGCGGCCATACTTAAGGACGGGCGGCGGAGGTGTGTGCAGGCCGAGGAGAAAAAAAAATATAAATTATACGACTATTTACTATATCGCGGTCGTATGCGTCGTGTTCTACTACTATATAGAGTATTATTATATTGGTGTACCTACTGCTGCAATATAATATAATCGTATATTGCGCGTGTATACCTTTACGTCGACGGCGCATCCTCCGAGACGAAGAGACAATATATATTTTATTACCATCGTAACATTTGTAACGATAAAATTGGATCGTAAACCAAACGTATTTTATACATTATATATATATAATATAATATATGACGTGGAGCGCTTAATAATGGATCCGACTTTGATACGCGCGCGTGTGTGTGTGAAATGTGAATCATATAATAATGATGATAAATGTGCAATATTATTGTTGTCAGCGCGAGAAAAAAATGTATCCAATTTTAAATTTTTATTAATATCTACTGTTTTTTTTTTTTTTTTTAATCGATTTCAAAACAATAAAGAGTGACATCATAAAGACTCGAATATAATATAAAACGTATTGCACTCGACAAACTGTATACTTTATGTATCTCTTTTACTTACCTAGTCCATACTTCTATCAGTTTATTGCGATATTTCGTTCATCAATATGCTAATATACCTATACTTATTAACCCATACGATTTTGGTCGTCAGCTGCACCGACGTTTTTGGGCGGTTGATTTTTGTTTTTTTTTTTGTTGCTATAGGAAATAATAATAATAATATGATGTTAGTGTGTGGGTCCAGTGGCCATGAAAGTAGGAAACATCACACATATTATACAATTTTACAATCGGTCTAATCAAATGTATCAATTGAATGAAGGTCGACGTTACAAAACATTGCTAGTTGTGAATTTCAAAACAAACATCATTTTATTCACACGTGTAACGTAGGTATTATTTTTCAATTAGTTCCTAATGCCTTCCTATACCTATGTACACATTTTTAAGTTATTGTATTATTTGATTTTCCCATTATACTATGGAAACAATTTTCGTTTAAGCGACGTATATTAAACAGTAATATATTTCAGTAAACTAGTTTTAAAAAAGTAGTAAATACAGTAAACACGATTTTCCTCGGTCACCGTTTATAATATTTATAATTTATTCGAGGTACCCACTGCGTTTTAAAGGATGACTTGAACGCATTATTTTGATGGGTATCTGGAAAAAAAAATACAAAAGGTACGAGCATTATCAAAATATCTTTTTCGATTAAATTTGTCAAATTTCTAAACTGTACAAACTACAACAAAATGTATAGCAGTACAATATAGTATATATTACGAGTGCTTATGTACAAAATAAATATTAGTCTACCGACGTAGTGACGTCTGACACTGAAAACAACACATGGATCCATCTTCGTTGTGCGGACTGCGTAATGATAATATTATATTAAAATAACAAACAATTCCACGGAGGTTTTTGCTCCCGTCGCTGTTATTTCTGTAAACGACGTAAAGTTTTCTGGACTTGGCATACACATAATTTCAGCTTCTAAAAATGTACATATTTTAAAACCGAAGGAATATAAATCAATTCTGTCGATGGGTATGTTCGGTTGTCATTCGTAAAGTAGCCGTTTTTTTTTTTTTTTTATCTACCTACTGCTTCTCACAATACTACAACGCACGACCGTCCATTTACTCGTGTGTTTTTAAAACAGTGATTTAAAATCCATCGTATATGTTGTAAGTACCTGGAATAATATTAGCCTCCAGTATGTGAAAAATAATTTTGTGATTTTAGTGAAAACAAATGACCAGTCATAAAATCGTGTTGTTTTAAAATAATAAATATATATCATAATCCTGTCAACCTTTTTGCCACTTTATTCAAATATGCACATAGGTACGTTTATAAATGTTTTCATTTGATAATATGTATAATATGGATTAGCCATTAGGTACACGAGTCGTTCGTATAGGTCAACAATACACATACACATAATATTTTTAATACAATATATTGTAAACATTTTTCTGTTGCGTGGCACATATAGGCAGGTCCCTGTTCTTTGATTTTTATTTACCTTATGATGATAATATATTAAAATGATTGATAATAATTCAATTATTATGAATTATTATATGGTTTGTAATAAACGAAAGGCGCGTTCCTGATCAATGATCGATTACCACGTGACAGTACCTACGTTCTTTGTGCATTATTATATTTATTATATTATTATACATTATATTAATGATGTACCTACCGATATAGTTTATTATACGGATTGATACAGCTGTGAGATCGCATTCCGTTTAAGGAACACCGGATTATCATTAGAACAATAATGTATGAGATGGTTTGTAATAATAATTATGCATGACCGTGGAAGGTGTTTTTCACTCATTTTTCCAAGGTTAAAGAGAAGTCCCGGGCAATTGCTGACGACTGTTGTTTTTGGACTTTCCATTTAAGGAGTCATTGTATTATAGATACTATATAATGTATCAGATGCTTTATGCAATTGTGTTCACTGACTACTTATATAGGTACCTACACATCAAGCAATAATTGGGAATGACATTACTATAGGTAGTGGTCTATTTCATGACGTGCATTATGTACATTTCAATAGATAACGAGTATAATATTTTATTAGATTAAAAAATCCCAATGCTTATGACGCTATTTTTTTAAAATACCTATACCTTAATATTTTGGTTTTTTTTTTATTGAATGTTAAATAATATTAAATCCAGACTAATACACAGGAATACCTACGCATTTTAATATTATATTATAATCATATTTAGAGTAGGTACAATATTTATGTACAGATAATATGATTTAATGCAGTAGGTAATGAATGATATAAACACAAGGAAAAGTCATACCTACGTTTTTATTATTTATGTATTATTATGTAACCGGTGCATTATTTTCATAATCATCTGTTTGTCAGTATTATTTTAAAAACCACTATACCTATGTATTTATGTTATTGTCTTGTAGGTTCATAGGTGACTTAACCTATACCTTCCAATAAATAAAATAATTTAGTATGGAGTATCTATAGATATATTATGAGTCGGGTACCCACAGATCTACTACCTACACGATATTATTATGTTGTATTGGAAGAGTTTATCTCACATTACTCACGATATGTATTTTACATATACGTATACGACGTGATCATAACGGTTTCCTTGTACACGAACGATTTCCGGCTCAAGTCTTACGAACATTTTTTATATCATTCATAATTGTAGCATAGCTATATATAATATGATGTGTGCACAGAACAAAAGATATACACATACTAATAATATTATGTATATTATTAGTCTTGGACGACTTATCTATTAACTATCGTGACTTTGAGAATTCCATCGTTGACCACATCGCTCTGCCCATCATAATTTATGATCTCTACCCGTGTGTCTGCAGTGTGCTGTACCTGTACGTATCTCCATACATCCGATGCCCGTATGTACTCTCCTCGGTCGATTCTTACAATGGGGCCCACAGTCTTATTTTGTGTACCTAGCTTATTAGTGACGGTTATATATTATTATATTGACGGTGGACCGCGCTCTGTAGCGGATACGATCGGCCGCGGTGGTATTTCCTATACCGCACACTCGTTCGGTACTTACATACCTATATTATTATGCTGACAAGCCGCTGCAAAGATTTTCGATAATGAGCTCGGCACACGAGTGATTGATGTACACTAAAAAAAAAATCAAATCATTTTGGACCGCCTATCGGTTACTGATTACCAGGCTATTATCGCGTTATACCTATATACATCGTAAACATTATACACCTATACATACACACGGCGTCGGCGTGTGTACAGTCAGCAGCGACTTTGCTCTTGCGCAGGCTGCAGTGTCATGTACATATTATTATAATAATAATCTCAGTCTATATTATAATGAATATTAAATATACGTATAATGATTTTGAGATTCACGACACCACTTAATGCGCACACACACACACACACGTATATATTATATATGTATTGCACATTATACGCACGCCGACTTCGGTATATTCTGTACACGTATCTGTGTGTACGCGAAAAAAAAAAACACACGAGTGGTCTAATTAAGCGCATCTAAAAGACGGTTTTAATTAACGATCGCGATGGGGTGCGACGCGTAGGTTTATTATATTATTGTAGTATTTCGTTCGTCACGCCATACTCGTGTGGGTCGAATAGGTACCCATATAATATATAGTACATCGAGTTTCGTAATTAGCCCGGTTTACTATAATGCGAGTGAGTGAGTGTGTGTGTGTTCGAAATAAACCGTACGAACCGCACAGCATCGTCATGGGTATCGTGTTGTTATCTGCGACCACTGTCGTCGACTGCGGCCGTCGCCGATCTCTGCACATCACGTACCTATATAGTACATATCATATATATATATATTAAACGATATCTCTGCGGAATAAAAGGAACGCATAAAATTAACCCCGACAAGTCGTATCTCGCACGTGCGTGCTGTACAAAATAATAATAATAATATATAAGGCGGCAGCGCCCTCGTGACTATTAAAACGAGTCTGCGCGCCTACACAAGTTCGCCGCGCGGACAAACCTTAAATGGTGGTCAACCGAGTCGCGAGAGATAGAGTGTGTGTGTGTGTGTGTGTGTGTGTGTGTGTGTGTGTGTGTGTGTGTAATTTTGCTCGCAAGCTGAGTCGTTTGTATATTATAGTGTGCAGGTGTGTACCAAGGCCGTACGCTCACGACGACGACGACACGGAGACTTGAACGACGGCGGCGTCTTCTGTAAAAATATTATCCAATATATTATTGTATGTAGGCACCTGTATATCGGTGTAGGTAGATAGGCGTTATTATCAACGCGATATGATGCGTTTTTTATTGGTGATTTTTTATCAAGCGGAATAACGCGCCGCGCTGATGTGATGATAATAGTACTCTAAACGCATTTTGATACGCGCGAATTGAGTAATCCGTCGCATATTATGTACACATCATAATATCATTTAAGTACGCGCGCACACAATAGGCAGCAGTGCATTATTATATGTATATTACAGGTGTTTATGTATTATGTGTGCAGTGTGTGCATAGGTATATATAGGTATATACTATATTTGAGATTTGCGCATATACGTATACGTATTATAATAATACACGGCGTGTACACATGCCGAGCAATGTCTGCAACGTTGGCAGATTAGCTAACGGCCGACACGATTTCGTCTGTGACCGAAACACGCAAAAATCATCATCGTATTTATTTTTGTTTAATCGTGCTTTATCGGTACCTAGGTCCTTGACCTCGAAGTCCTGGTATACATGTATATAGGCGCGCAGTACCACCTATATTTAATGTGTATGCATGTATTACAACAACAAAAAAAATCTGGTCTTACAACAGCCTCATCAATTCACAATACGCCCTCATGTATGCATTGTGGTCCGAAACTCCGAAGATACAGTTATGGTATTTTTTAACCGCGGGTGACTGTTACCCAACAAAGACTAAAACATAATATTCAAAATAGCTGACGAAACTTTCAAAAACGCCAAACGAATAATATATTATAATATCTCATCGGTTTAATCACTGCAATACTGCACTATATTGTATACGAATACCCATATCGCATTAATGTGAATAAATATTCATTACGAGTTTAACGCCAAATTTACATCTAATTTATTTATAAGATAAGTACCGCGAACACCACATAATGTTCACGAATACTACCGAACACCGTGTTATTATGTTTATATTTTTTTGTACGTATTCTACTATTATTTCATGTGTTAATTGTTTTTTTTTTTTTTTTACAGCATATTAACCATGGACAAAATCTCGTGGAAGAAGAGTTCGTACCATCCGTTACTGCGACATGCAAAGCTGGGTACATGACGATTAAAGTCACCACCAACCAGCCTTTTGTTGGTTAGTTGACATTGTTTTTTTTTTTTTTTTTTACGTTTATTCAATTATAATTACTCCGATGCATGCTACACGACCGTTTTAATAAGCCAATTACACGATAATTAAGGGCACGAGTTACTGTATTCGATTGTAATGCAAATTATGTATATTTTATCTTTAACAAAACATATGGTATGCAAACAAGTAGGTACGTTATTTTAAAAAAAAAAAAAAAAAACGTTAAATTAAAATGTTCCATACAGTATAATATATGTGTCACAAAAATAAACAAAAGTGCATATTAAATTGATATAGGTACCGTACCTAATGTCATCTAGGTATTTCGTTTTTGAAAATAATTCTGTTGGACATTTAAAAATAGTATGTGCCTGGTACCTATAAGGATATGGTACGAATAAAAATAACGTATTTCTCAGTGAACATGTTATCAAAACTGCAGTTCATATCTTGTTAATATATCTTCGACAGTTATTTTAAATGATTAAAACTGACTCGATAAAAACATTTAAAACCATTAGTGTAGAATATAATTTTCTTTAAACGCAGTATAGAGTAACAACAAACGATACATGTATATATACGGTGTTTAAAATGCATGTACCTAGTATACTTTACAATATTTTACACACGATAACATATTATGAAAATGTTTATTTTTTTTTTTGCTTGGCTGCTTTGCTACCTTCGAATCCCACGTCATCTGTTACGAACAACTGGCCATAAAATATGTTTAAACATGGCACGGAATGCGGTGCACACCTTTAAGTCTTTACAATCAGAAATTAGATATTGGATTACGAAACCGATCGGACGGTTCAATATTGTTATAATGCGTATGTTGAGTACAAGCCAAAACTACGTGTTTACTACGTTTTGACCAAAGGCCGTGTCACCATAATCCTTCTGCTTTGTCAATAATGAATAGAACTTAACAATATACCTACCTACAGCGTTGTCTTCTAAAAATAATGTCTTTTTAAAATCCCTGACGAGGCCATATTATTGTTATATTTTTCCCGCGACCTCAGCGAAAAAATAAATAATGATTTTCAAAATATTTCGATCTAAAAACATGTACTTGTATAATAATACGCGCGTAGGTACAATAAATATAGAACAAACGAAAATTCTATCAATGAGATTAGACTATAAAAGTATAATAAATAATTCAAATTTCCTAATTTAAAACATATATAATATATTGCAGTGTTCAATATTTAAGTACATTGTACATATTACTCATATAAGTAAGTATCAAGTTTAAATTAAATGAGAACATATTAAATTATAAGTGTATATATTATAGAGCCTCGTATCTATCACTTTTTTTAAAAACTTATTATTTTTATTTAACTTTTTGATTGCCATAGGAATTATTAATCACTCAACAAATATTTAAAAAACTTTTTATTTATAATATATTTATATAATTTGCACCTAGCACCTACCTATGCTTCATTATTATAAAATATATTTACATACAAATACCGACCATAGTGCATTGTAATTCATTTAATTTGTAGTACTCACATTTATACATTTTATATGTTGTATTATTTTTGATTTTCTAGAATATTGTACAGGTATAGTTTTTTTATTCCAACCGGAGTGGTTAGCGTATTAGTTTTTTCTAATTATTTGTATTGTACCATACTTGTATTATATGTATTTATTTATCAATTGGAAATTATTCAACGCAGATGTTTATTAATAGGATATTTATTTTTTAATTTTCTCATTAAGTTGACCCGTTTTTAAGCATAAACCATTTCAGTTATTCTATTCTAATTTCTAATACTCAGATTATATTGAGCTATGTACTTATGTAATGCACAGTTGAAGTTTTCACATATTATTTGATTTTAATATTTTATATAACACATTTTTAAATGTATGTAATTTAGTTCATTTATGGGTTCTACAGCATAACGTAACGCATTTTTAATAATATGATGTCCATTTATAGGTATATTATTGATATTCGACCAAAAATTCCTAGTTAACACTTGACACGTCTGTATCGCAGTATCGTTTATTATACACAGACGACAGACACACGGTTAATCATTTTATCTTTGCTTTCAAATTTAAATTAATACAACTCAGCGTGGCTACATCTGACGCGTACTTTTTATATTTATGTAATATATTAGTATACTATGCGCGTGCGTCATACCAAAATTATTACCTATACAGTACCTATACACAATACACATTAACAGAAAATTATAACACTAGTATAAGATATAAATTGTATATAATTATTCGACTAGAAAGGTGTGAACCAATAATCAATACTTTCATTGTTTTATTGTATTTTGACACCAATGATTCTATAGTACCTAAGTATATAGGTACCTACTTAACATCGAATTTCACAAAGGACTTTTTTCCACGCCTTTTTCGTGGGATCTAAATATTTTAATATAATCTTTGTAATTTCCGCATTCAATTTATCGCATTGTTTTTAAGCTAAAGAACTATTATTATGTAGATAAGATCTAAACCAGATATCGTTTTCACTTTGTCAAGTTATGTTTTTTTAAATAAAAATGAAAAATTACTAATCTCTTCGTAGTTTTCTATTTTTTTTAAGTTATTCATTCCTCGCCTGGCAATCTATTTCCAATATTTATAATTTAAAGTAGTTATCTAGCCATTATCAAATCATACGCTTTTACCGATATTTAAAATATTTGCATGTATATTAAAATTTAAAACGTTCCTTCACACTAGCCCCTCTGTTTGTTTGAAAAACAAATTTAACCATCAATTTGTACGTCATTTTTTATATAATAGGTATAATAGCTATATTATGTATTTAAAGCTAACCGTGTTCAAATTAAGTTTACGCATTGTTTTACTCTTTAACTTTGTAAATAATTCAAATTTAAAACATAGATTTAACTAATGAAAATAAATCTTTCAACCAATATATAGATTATGATATTATGTAGGCACATTAAAAAAAAAATTATCATTTACGTAATAATTATTAAGAACTCAATGAGGAACAATAACCATTTAATATTCACTTATAAGCTACAATAAGTAAATATAACGACGTAGGTATTATCTAAGTATGATATAATTGTAAGTAAATATAATTAGTAATAATACAATTGTGTATTAGTAAGTTAGTTTAGTTAAGTATACCATATTACCATTAACACTTATGACTATAATTTAAGAATTGTGTAAAGAACTATTAGAAGTTATCATATGTTGATAAAAAGGTTAGGAGGTGAGAGGTAAAAAGTTTTGTGTCGGCCTTTGTCTGCACTGCACTTTCATTTCACAAGAAATAAATTCTAAATCTTCTTGAGATTATCGTTGATAATATATATAATCCACGATCAAATTATGCCCCCCACCTACAAAAAACGCTATCGTTAATTCGGCAAGAATAATCATAACATAAAATTAGGTTAAAATAAAAAAACACTCCCGAAAAGTTCGTTTAATTGGAGATACTCGGATACGTGTTGTTTACTTGATTACGTTCACGCATAACGATATAATATTGAATTTTCTCTTTGACTTGTATACATTCTAATGACCATTAATTATTATTATTCGTTATACGAATATGCGGTTCATACTTCATAGTAAAACTGATTTTTGGTAAATTGAAATCGAAATTACCCGATTAACTATAATAATTGTACACAACCATTAGGACATCAAAATATTATCAGTATGACAAAATACAGCTTCTCAGTTCTCACCGTAGTATAGATATTATGTTCAAACATGGAGTTTGCAGCTCTCTTGCGATGGTCTAAATGTCTGATAGTCGTACGATATTACGATAGTAATGAATTATTTTTACATATTGTTAATTTGTGAGTACCACTATGGCGTACCACAGGTCGAGAAACGCTCGCCTAGGTAATAAATTTCTTAAATTTTAATATAAAAATATCATTCTACGGTTTAAAGTGAATATAATATACCTATATGTAATAATCTAATACAGCCGGCACTCGCCCACTGCAGGCGGTATACTCTATATTAGCGAAGAACAGTGTTCGAGGTCCGGTCGTGCCCACGCAATGAACGCATCATAAACGTCAATCGAAATAATAACTTTATAATTAAAAAAAAAATCGTCTCGTTTCCCACAGGTGCCGTGCACGCCAGAGACTATCGTTCGTCGGGTTGTCTGAGCTACGGGAACGGCACCAAGCTCACTACGCTCGGCATCAACCTGTTGGCCACCCAAGGATCGACTGATTACTGTGGCATATTCATCAACAACGTACGTATTACAACATTGCACAATTTTTTGCTTTAATATTATACGCTGTGCACATTTTATAATAACAACATAATAATATTAGGACGAGGTGTTCCATCATAGAGAATTTTCTGGTTTCAAAACGATATAACAATCAAAATTGTATCTTCTGAACCAGTGAACTTGCAAATCTATTTTAAATACCGCAGCATTTAAGCTGATTCTTTTTACGTCCCACATGCCACCAATAATCGTTTAGAAAAATACGACTGTCCAAACTTAAATTTTTATTTTTGTTCGTATTCATGATTATTCAAATATACTGTTAAGTATATCAATATTTTTATTTTTCCAATGTTAATTTAACCACACATATAATAGTATGTCATATTAAGTTTACTATTTGTAAGAAATTTGTTTGATTACAAAATACAAATCGACAATCGAACATTAAAATATATGTTTACAAGTCCATTTAAATACCTAATAAGTAATAAATAATAATAAAATAAAATAAAGTATTACACTTACAAAACTGAAGCAATAGTACCAAACAAAACTGTAGGCCAACAATTTTTTTCACAAATGTTCAATACTAGGTTTTTATCTCATGGGTCCCACCTCATGAGGTTGCACAGATATCCAAACTCGTCCCAAACCCTGCAGGCTAACTTCATGGCGGGTGAAACTAAACCGGCGGCCCTTTCGTTCGTGTTGGACTTACAACTCCTTCCGCCTTTAGGCGTTTTTATTTTTTCCTTATACTACCCTCGGTCAAATTTAATTTACGTATACCCTGCACGATTAGCTTCTACTTCGGGACGTTACTTTTTTGATCATTATAAATAAATACTTTAAACAAGTGTACTATTCATGTATTATATAGCACCCCAGAAAAGTCGTAATAGCGACCTCGCGGACGCATTACAGATGACTATAGATGACCTATATAATACGTTATACCGCGAGTGTTTTATTGTAGGTGTATGCCTACGAGAAAATATAAACTCTATGCCTCATTTCGCCTAACATTAAATCATCCACCTTCGTGTGTACCAACTGCGTGTGCACCACTATGATATAGAGTCGAGATGGGTATATTTAATATACAATTATATAAATGCACAACGCGACAACTATTAATAATATATTAGTTATTTATAGAGTTTTAAAACGATATCGACGAAAATTACGTGTCCTACAATACGTCAACTCGATATACATCGACAGTCGTGATATTATACGCACCTATATATGTGCATCGGCACGGTTATACGATCACAATATAATAATCGATATCGTATACGTTTTCTGTACAACGATTTGTACCGTTCGTCGTCCGCAGACACCTTCTGCTGATATTGGCGACCACGACTCGGTCTCGTCGTCGTTATTACATTGTCGGGTACGAGTTTATGACGTATCTCCGACGAGGCGGCTGGTGATGAGTAGACCACCGTCGTCCGCCCATAACAATATCATTTATTTATTGTCGTGTACCCGGGCGGCATTGTGTGTACCGTACACTGCATTGTATTATATTATTTTATAATAATAATGATAAAAATATATACCTGGGAAAAAATTTGCGCCCGATTTCACGGTGAGCTATAGACGGCGTAAACGACTTTAACGGCGGGTGGGTGCGGCCTTTTTTGCGGCATGCGTTACGATTGTTACGCGGACGACGTGTAATGATATCACGTCGTCGCGAAAATTTTCATCGGAAAAGCGGTTTACGCGGTGTACAGCAGACGTCATCCATATCAAAACGTATATAGATATCGCATGACGTGCGTGTAAGACGTATATTGTGCACCGTGTTTGAGTGTTATTGGATTTTGTGTGTTTCGTACTTTGTATGGGCAGTTGATGACTGGTGTTATGTCCAAGTCGCGTGTTATACCCGAGGACCGAGGTGAGATCATTTGATCGCTGTAGACGGCCATTTTCTCGGTAAATTTTCGTGTTTATGAGTAAACATTATATTTTTACACGATTTGAAGTCGTTAACGTACAACATGTTCGAGTAAAAGTAATTATTTTTTTTTTTCAAGTGAGATACCATCGCAGTTGTTATTTTTAATCGGTTATAGACGTTTATTTGAATTTCAGCTGAGCGGATGAGTGGACAGGCACAATGGTAACCGCGAAATAATGGTGCGCCTCTGGTTACTCTTCGATATATACATCAAATTTGAATTCTTATAAAACTAATAATTAACCACGACTGTGCACCGACTCGATATGTTGGATTAAAAATAAAATCATCTTTTCCAAAGATTTATAAGGCACTCTATACGAGTCGATTTCGTTTTTATCCGTTGAAATTAAAGACGTTTTGAGTTTAAATTATTTAAGACGCGTCCGATTAAACGATATTTTACGTCGACACATTTTAATTCTAATTCAAATAACAAATTGGTTGTTACTGTCTTATTATACTAATTTTTATTATACCACTTTGGATAATACAACATGTTTAGATACAAAAAATTCTAACAAGAAAAATGTACAAGAAAAATTAACAAGTCAAATTTATTTAATTTTGTTTTTAGTTCTTTTAAATAGACGATTACATCTAAACCAGGGTATCCTCGTAGCTATTTTTATGGAGAGGGTGAAAACTAAAGGTATAAAATATAAACTCAATGTTTGCATACTATTTGGTTAGTATATATATGTAATATATATTTTCTTTTATAATTATGTTTTAAGAGGACATCGTACCCACATAATATGTTTTTTTATGCTTTATACTAACGTATAAATTAGCGACAGTGCAAATTGTACGTTCAGAATAATCCATATTACTCTGTTGTTTTTAATATTATAGTGAATTGACCTATTATGCAATTTGAAGGTAGGACTTATTATTCAGCAGGACCCACATAGGCTTTTATTTATATTTTATTTTTAAAACAAGTTACGAGCGTTCGAAAACTGTGGTAAAATAGATTATTCTGATCGTATTATTTGCTATTATAGATAGATCCCCCCCCCCCGCCTCGAAGACGGCCATGGTTTGAAGCTGAACTAAATTACAAAATTCGTGAATTAATATAATATAATAATATTATAATAGGTATGCATTTTTATATACGCGTTCAATACCAGTTTTTCTATGGAATACCATTATAACAGGTTTTTGACATTTTGATTATGAGGAATAAAGCATTCTGTCGTTGTCATTTCAATTGTTGTACCTTATTCTTGCTTCTATAACGTTAATTCTATGAGCATGACCAAATACTGGATAGTTTATAGATACTAGAATACTAGATAGCATCGTATACGTTAATATAAAATATATACGTACTGTTTCGTCTTTCACGAAAATAAAATAACTATTGTCATTTCCAATTCCGGTTGTGAATAGGTAGTTACACTAATAATTATACTCTTTTCATTAAAATTGAAATACTTTTTTTCGTGCTCGTATTACACCCATTTAACATTTTTTTTTTTTTATGAACAGAATGTTGGTATTTGTACATATTATTTACCTTTATTTCCTATACATTCATACATAGGTAGGTGCTAGTCTCTTTTTTAAGCAATTTATGAGTATACCTACCAGAGTATACCTATACGGCTATACCCATGTAAAATATAACAATTTAGACATTCTCATAACTAGCATACGGCTTAAAACACCGTAAAAAACTCAAATGAAACACAAACAATTTACATAGGTACCTTTAAGATTGACAATAGGTCAATTCACTCTACTATTAAACGTTACTACAAAAAATTGGAACGACTGAAAACAAATTTTCTATGTTGAACGTTTGTAAGACGGAGACAAAATATACACGGGTCTTCTTAATAATCTAAGATTCTTAGTTTCTCAGAGTTAAAAATTAATTCTAAATTTAACTATACCTAAACGAGCCACATATATTTGTATACATTAATTTATTATAATATTATACGGAGTGATCCATTTAACTTAAAACACTCATTAATTCAGAAAAAACCTACGTTTTTGAAAACACAATATGTGTCTTTTACATAATTTTAAGTCGTTACAACTACAGTTTTGGAAAATAAATATTTTTTAACAATTATTTTTTATCATTTTCTAAGTTTTTTACGTTTTTCGAATGACAACATACATTTTTAATTTGATATTCCGAGCGAAATATTATTTTAAGTATTTCAATCTATAAAAGTCAAATTTCAGACGGGCAGTTTATTACTTAGTAGTTATAAATATAATATTTTTTTATTTATACTATAAATATTTTAAATTAAAATATTGGAATAGGGAATTAAAAATGCATGTTGACATTGAAAAAAAAATGATTTAGATAAAAAAATAATTTTTCAAAAATGTTTATACATTTAACATAAGGCAGTGTGCTACGTTAAATGAATCACTTGGTATTATATTTATATACTCAACTATATAGTATAAATATATATATAAAAAGTCTTCAATTAAAATATTATTATTATCTTCTAAAATCAACATTTGTCTCTAGTATATAGGTACCTATTACATTATTACAGGTATTATTAACTCGTATCATCACTTCAGGGCACAATTATATTCAAATATCAAATATACCTTTATGTCTGAAAGTAGTGTGTATGTATTTAAAAACAATTATTTTTCATAGTATATATTAATATAATATGCTCATTTTTAATAGTTTGATTTGAATATCCATTAGGATTTAGGAAGCTTTCGTGGAACAGTAAATCGTTCGCTAAATGAGTAGGTACTAAAATTATTCTGAACAAAACGGTTTTGTTGAGTTTAACATTGGCTTAACATTAAAAAAACTATACACTATTATCATGTTTTTTTTAAACAGCTTTAAATTAATGTTTTTCTTTGAATATATTAAGACAATATGTATAATATTTTAAGAATATATCATGTTGTGGTTATTAACTAAAACTATTTAATAAATTTACATTTAGACAACTACTTGTTAAATTTGAAATTAGCTTCATCGAAGTCAGACCGTTTTAATTAAATATATTGTAATAATTACTTTTAGTTTTTTTTTTTTAATGGTATTCCAATACAATATTATACTATATCAAATGTAGTTTTAGGTTTTCGTATTTCAATTTGCATTGTGCCCTTTAGACCGCGTACATGTTGTAGAAGATTCGATGAGAAAATATATAGATTTTGTAATTTTATGATATGATTAATATATTCAACTGCAGACTCGTAAATTGATAAAATTCGTATACCATGTGTATGATTTTTCTTACTCCTTACAATATTGTGTTATCTCTTCGCACTAAAAATCATATTGTGCAAATATTTACATTTTTATCTATTAACCTCGCAAGTGACCATTGTTACTTAACGCGTTATTGTTCTATTATATACTTTTTTTTTTCAAGTGTCCGAGACAGCTGATTGTCTTTGATTTTGGTTTTTTTTTTAATAAATATAATGATGCGATGGGCGTATGCACATTGTTATTGGAGATAATATATTAATATGACAATCAACCGATGTCACTTTAATTTATACATAATTATAATATTATATAGGGTTATAACCAATAATAAATAAACTCGGCGGTTTTAACATAATATTTATTTGCACAAAGTATAATGAATTCTTATGTTATGACGTGTGCCTATTTGGCGAAAATTGTGTAAATAAAATAATAGCGTGTTGGTCACGGTCGAGTGGTTGACCACAGCGAAGTCAGTACACCGAAGCCATCGAGCGAACGGGGAAAGTGCAACGGTAGGGACAGATGATCCGTGGAGGTGACGAAAAAATTATTCATTACGCGAGCATGTCTAATAAACGATTGAAACGTTATAATAATATGTACACAAACATTTTTCTTTCGCATTTGAATGACCAATTGTTTGCTTTTCTTTTTTCTCGTGGACAATTGTTGCAGTGTTACGTAACAGACAAAATCGAGTTTATCCATTATGTGACGGATTCATTAATGCAATTATATGAATAGGCCCATAAAACATTTGACACGAAAATAAATCACCTACGATAATGAATTTTACTATTTGGGATTAAGATTAATAACGTATTAAGATATCTTAAAATATTATAACGTCTTCGGTAGCGATAATCACGGTGCACAACTGTATAATATGTAGGAAGTATTAGGCATATAAATAGAACACGTTTAAATCAACGATTAAATTGTTTAAATAAATATAAATTTTTTATCACAGATCCGTGAACATAAAATGTTAATCTTTTTGACGCGGGCATTATAGGTACACCACGAACGTATTATTTTCTGATTATATTCTTTCGATTAAAGCAGTTTATTTCTTTGAAATCGCAATTTATTGTATTCATTATTCTAAAAACTAGAACCTAGGTGGTAAAAACATCAAAATAGTTATATTTTACAACAACAATAGTTTATTCTCATTTAATCATATTTTATTCGTAGGTTGGAACTATTACCATTAATGTACGTAAGTGCCCGGTCACATGTAAATCCAATTATATTGTAATACGTAAAAGTAATATTTTAGATAGTGAAAAATATTATAATATTCATTACATACATCTTAAAACTAATATAAGTATAAGTACCTAATACCTATAAATAATATATATTATCTGAGTGTATTTAAAAATTTTAAATGTGAATTGTATTAGTTATTCAGTTAAGTAATAGTTAATCAGTCTGAAACTCGAAAAATATTATTAAGTCTTAGTTCAGTTTTTAAATACAATTACAAAACAAAATGTAGTTATACAAATACATTCTTCCTAAATAAATAGGCGGTATAACCTAATTGGTATTTAGTATATAGAATACAAAAATTATACCGAACCCAGAACCAATCTATAAGATTTTGATTACTCAATGTAAGAATACCTACCAATAACACATTTGGCAATTTAAATTGTATCATATAATATTATGTGGTTAAACAGAAGTACTTATAGTTAATTATTTCAATTATTTAGGTATATGTGATGATTATAGTTATCTAAATTCTAAATATTTAAAGATTAGGTTATCACACTGAAATCATAATGTGATAATATGTAATCACAGATTTCTATATAGTATTAGATAGCAAACTCTTGTCATTAATTATTGTAAATACATAAATATGATTTATTTTGGATTGTATTTTATTATTTTTTAACCTGTAGATTAAAAAAAACAAAAAATATTTTATATAAATCATTTTACATTTACTATTTTATTTTACCATTTTTTACCAAAAACGATGTTATTCCTTATACATTTTGTGTGATAAATTAATGTTTTTCCAACCGACAAAATGGCGAACGTCCACAGCTGAGCTTCTCTTGCAACAATGTAAATTGTATAGGAGTTTCTTATCTAGTGTAGCATAGAAGTTTGTGTATGTAATATACTAATATAATGGTATTATATTATTTAACAGAAAACTGAAGAAAGATCAGTACCGATTGCTATAAGGATACATAGAACTCTGGAACTTGCGGACGATAAGTATTACGTCATCACATGTGGCAAATCAGGATTCAAGAATTCCAAGTAAATAATGTCTATGGACTTGAGCTTACCGATTAAATTCTACAATTGTTGAAAAAAAAAAAAAAACTCAACAAGATTAAAACATTACATTATTTTTCAGAAACGAAACGTCGTTGGTATCATTAAAATTCCTCGATAACGGCAAAAGAATTCAGGAAGTTGTTTACAGCCATCCTTACACACTAAGGGCTGAGATATCAAGACACGATGGTAATATAAAATAATACTTTAATAATATTGAAACTTTAAATAACTTATTAGCGAATACCTAGGTCAATTAAAAAACGTTCATGTTATAAGTCTGAGCTAAAACACATTTATGAGGAATTTTGTCCCCAAAACGTATACAGTTCATAATAAATAAATATATATTAATAATATCATGACTTATGATTAAACCTTAAGCCATATTATCATAATAGGTACATTTATGACCCATTATACGTTTTATACGTGATAAAACGATACATTTATTTTTGTTGCTTTTTTGGTGAGTAAATGCTTTCATGTCTTCAGTACTAAGGAGGATTTTCGAAAAACGATTTGTATACACTGTTCAAATCAAATCGTATATATCTAAATATTTTATTTTGTAAAAACAATTAATATATTTTAATATTTCATATTAACGCTATAGCCTATAATGCGTCTTAGTACTTATATAAATATATTTAATTTAAAGGTATATTATTGGTCCTCACTGCGATCGATTTTTTAACACCGTGTGAAAATATTTATGTAACAAATTACACGCTTCAATAATAATCAAATTCAATATTTACTCTCAATTTGTGGTTTATTAAATAATAAGTACACATATTACAGCTTATTAATATTTCAACATTTTGCTTAATTCAATGAAGCGGAACCACGCCATATTAAACGTAAATGGTTTAAAAAAAAAACTAAAAAATCATATTCGCTCAAGCCTAGGTATATCTATCACATTGGTTAGGTGTAAATAATATCCGCAACCATAAGATATTAAATATAAATAATTTTTTTTTTCATGTTCCATTCAACAGGTGCCTATGGAATACGCGTTAAGAACTGTTTTGCGTTCAACAAGAGGAACAACAGCGTCAACCTCATCAATGAGCTCGGGTAAGTGAACCCTAACGATACTGCACATTATTGTCGGCTACAAAAGATCTCCCGCAGTATACCGCGTGTAACACAATTATGTGGTTTTTCTAGTTACAACTTCCAAAGACTCTGAAATTAGTGGTTTAAACCGTGATTGTTTTTTAACTCGCTTGCGTCTGTTCGAGCGTTTCTGAGAAGATGGCGTTCGATGGGATTTTCTTTTATACTTGGCTATTATTTCGATTTGTCAATAACCGCGATGGTCTGAGAGAGTGCTGCAATATAATATGACTCTTCTCAAAACAGACGGTCTCGCAATATATCGTCAACGATTAAATACTTAATAATGACGGCTGACGATATCAAACCGGAAACATTTTCACGTCGTGTAAAATCCATTAGTTTTTTTTTTTTTAATAATATATTGTTAGCCGCAGCTTCTAGCCGATTTTCATCGGACAGTAGCCGGATTTGATCGTTGTAGCTACACTTGACGGTGTACAAAATGCGTACCTAGAATGCGTCTGAATTTCCCGTGTCCCGTGGCAATGCCCGAGACTTTGACATAATATGCCGTCCATTGCTACGGATAAAATATTTTCTATTTTTCCACGTGGCACATGGGGGGGGGGGGAAATCGTATCGATTGTTTATAATATTTGTATATAATATAATGATGCACCTGTTGATAACTATTACCGTTGTGCGCTGCAGTTGCCCGGCCAACACGAAGGTCATCACGCCGTTCAAGTACGATCCAAAGTCGGGGTACGCGGACGCGGCTCTGGCTTCCATGTTCCGGTTCCCGGACAGCCCGGAACTGTACTTCCAGTGCGACATCGAGGTGTGTCGGGGCGCGTGCGCGGAACCCGATTGCGACGGCGTGTCCGCGGTGCAGCTGCAACAGCAGCAGCAGCAGCAGATCAGGTACGAGTTCGCGGTGGACTCGCCGGCGGAGAACGGCACGCTGACGGCCAGCACGACGGTGTTCGTGCTCGAGCCCGGCGAGACGGCCCGGAGCCTGACGCTGTGCGACGACCCGGCCGACGGGGGCATCCGGCCGCCGTGGCTGCTATACCTGTGCATAGCGTTCGGGCTCATGTTCCTCATCATGCTCGTCATCAACGTGTTCCTGTGCTCGGCGATGACGTGCTCGTGCGCCCGCACCGACATCATTGAAAAGGAGCCCAGCATCATCGAAGACTACGACCCGTACCGCAGCTGGCACGGTTCGCAGTACGGATCTAGGTAAGCGGAGACGACCCGGGGATGACACGGCCCGCCTCGTGTATGCAGAGTGATTTTTTGGGCGCGATCACCCTGTTTTATGCTTAGACTATGCGTACATTCAAATTCTGATTTTTGGAATTTTTAAATATATTGAAGACCCTGATTTCGAAAACTTGAGATTTTAATATTTTATCATTTTCGTATCACTTGAGGATCGTCCTGAGACAGTACAAACTTCTGTTTTTCAAATAGGAACCCCCTCCCTCTTTTTCGCTTTTAATTGTTCGTCAGATATTTTTTTCGAACTAGTAGATTTCGAGTTATATAATTTTATATTTAGATACATCAACATTTTCAAAAAAATCATCCACTAAATAATTTTCAGTAAAAAGGGGGATTCTCATATGAAAAACAGAAATTTGTGTCGTCACCGGACACTCCTTAAGTAGTACAAAAAATATCAGGAATTTGAAAATATGGCTTTCAGGTGTACTTGAAAATTCTAAAAATCTGAATTTGAATAGATAAAAAAGAGAATTTAAATATAAATATCGGAGGGGGATGCTTAAAAAAATCACTCTGAATACGATTCCGATATTATATTTTTATATCGATTGCATATATTATAACTGTAACGACCGTCGGCGATAAAAAATGTTTGACTTTATAAACCCTCGGATCACCATCATCCCATTCGCCGCATCCGCACGCATCGTCACAAAAATGTAACGTTTTTCCTCCTCCGCCCTCAACAGAAAAATCATCCGTTAAATAATTCATAGTAGGAAAAGGGTTTTGTCATTTGAAAAACAAAAGTTTCTATCTCTGCGGGAAAATCCTTGACTGGTACAAAAAAATCTCAATAATTTGAAAATGTGGTTTTTGAGTACGCATATTTAAATATCCCAAATCTCAGATGTTATGATAACTGCATTATCGAAGAAGAAAAACGGGGTAAGCGTGCTTGGTGAATCGCCGTATGCAATATATAACTACTACCGTGCGGTGTATTTTTAACGAAACAAAAACAAGACAAAAAAAACTTGGTTTCGCAGTCGGGCGGGCCACGATTTCTGTTTCATCGCACTTCACTTTGAGTTACTTCCGTATAGCGTCCCCCCACCACTAAGACATTTAATTGACCATGGTTACCCAGATAGAATCGCTGTAAATACGCCGCTGAGTTTATTTTTGTCTGCCGGTCGTCGACGATGACTGCAGACGGACCAGCTCGATGGTCGGTATTTCGCGAATACCTACAAGTACCAAGACAATGCGAGTGTTAGTAGGCAGCACATCACTCGGTAAAAACGAAGGGCGTTCCGATTTTCTACTACCCACTCAGGTCATAGATAATATGTTTTAATAATATAGAATGTACAGCCATAGTACCCTACCACGTAGGTGGGTTATATTGAAACACTGCGCATTACGCATTGGAGTGCGTAGGTTTTAGTGGCTGTAGAGTCAATGTATAAGAGGAGATCGCGGGGTTTTTGGGGATGAGATTATCCCCTCCAAACCCTCAATTCCTTTATATTACGAGATCAATAATCTACATTATATTATTATTACATAACATTATACGGTGTCCTTAATAAAATACTTGAAAGTTTTTACAGTATTACGTTAAATGCGTAGCAGTACGTTAAATACTTAGCAGTACATTTCTCAGCGGAGGCAGCTGCATCCTCTCAGGTCAGGTCGCACGCCTCCGTGAATACGACAATCGATTACATTTTTTTCTTTAAACATTATTAAAATAGACTTAATATCGTTATAAAATCATCAGCTGCAGTATGCGAAGCACAACATGAAAAAAACTAATACCTAATATTGATATGCGGTTTGATCGATTACATTTCTAATTTCTATACACAATATTAAAATAGACATAATATCGTTATAAAATCATCAGCTGCAGTATACGAAAAACTAATACCTAATATTGATAATGCGATTTGATTGTGAATATTATTTTAGTGATCGTCGGCTACAGTTCAAGCATAATATGATAATAACAAATATTTAATATCGATACAACCATTGATTACTTTTTTGAAATTTATAGGTATTCGTTAAATGGCAAGCCGGGATACGTATCTGGTGGCTCTACAATGAATTCGACTCGGTCCATGTCGACCAATAGCGACCATTATGCTATTGTGCACTCGCGACCAGGTAGTCGGTATTCGGGCACCGCCAAACACCAGCCACACATGAGAGGACCCCCGTCCAACATAGGATCACATTATTCTGGAAAATAGTTTAAATTTCTAAAATAATAATAAGGTATCAATATATAAATATAATATGCATAATATATTATATATTATACTATTATTTAGTTAAATTATCATTTATTTCGGAGAGGTAAATATTGGATTTTACCTGTTTTTGAAAATAAGATATATTTATACTACAGTGTACATAATATACTCGTACATGCATTATGCAGCAGTTGTACTTAATTTTAACGAGAATTATATTTTATAATCTCTCAAAAACTTAGTTGCCATTGTATTTTTCTATCTTCAAAAATTATTTTAAGTATATTAATATATAATATAATATAATACAATATAATTTAACGTGTATATTTAATAATTAATTGAATTATTAATAGTTACTATATACATACCTATTACGCGTATCATGGTGTAATAAATTAACTTCCTATTATTGATTTTTATAGAGAGTAATAATGTCTAACTACATAATAATATACTAGAATGTAATAGTACAACTCAAGTAAATTAAACTTGAATCACTTGTGCGCAAAACCAAGTAATATGTCAATTATTGCCATCACATCACTGAATTAATTTTGTTATGGTATATATATTATTATACATTTAAAATTTTATATACAATATGTGTTACGTATGTTAATTATAATAATATGATTTATAAAAAATTAGTTACCTCTGTTGTATTCAATTTTTTAAACAAACGTGTAAATAATAAATACATTCAGTAAAATATTTTCAATGTTTTTATTTTTCTTAAAAATATTATTGTAACTTACGATTACCTACCGCAGAAAATTACTGCTAGGTGGCTATTATACCTATATTTTATCCAAGAACTTGTCATTTCGATCTACAATTAAAAACAGATCATCACCTTAATCAACGTTTTATTCTCCAGTTATAGCTTATAATATAGTCAGTAGTGAGTGTCCCGATCCCCCTAAGATGCACTTGCGCATTAAATGTCGTCGCATGTCATAAAAGTCTAATATTATAGCGGAGTCGGTAAATTGCGCCCCCCAAAAAAGGTCATAGTTATATACTACGTGAATTGCGGCCCATGTACTTTTAAAACATGCGTAAATTGCGTCCCGGGTATATTTGAAATGCACGTAAACTGCGGCCCGGGGTATTACAATTTGGAACCTAACCTAACCGGTCGGCTGTACAATTTAAAGATAAGTATTAATCTTCAATTGATCGATATAGATAATAATAATATGTTCACTTATATAATATATTATTAGCAGCCAGTGTGCATTTGATCGAAGACCTTACGCACGAGGTTTTATGTTGATATACAGTCTACAGTTTACATTTTTTTTCCAATTTAATAAAAATGGACGTTATGAAAAGCGAAAGGAATAAAACGTTGAAAGTAAATGATGGTTTCAAATTTCGTTTTCACAAAATGCTTAAAAATGATATTCAGCGCTGGTGTTGCACAGTTAAAACGTGTAAGTGTTTTTTGAAATTTAATGATAATAATATTTGTATAGATAGTTTTAAAGATCACAAAAGACATTCTAAAATTTTGGAACAAATAATAAATCGGCAGAAGCTGAATAACAGTTTAAAAAGAAAAGCCGTTGATGATATGTTTACGAGGCCATCTAAAATTATTCATTCTGAATTAAAAAATGCTGGTGTCGAATCTTTAACTATTCAAGACGTAAAGTTGATTAAACGAAATTTACACAATGCTCGAGCTTCTATCCTACCTAAATTACCAGCCACTTTTTTGGAATTACACTAAATTTTTGACAACATGAATTTAAAACAAATAAAAATGAAAATTTTTTATTAGTTAATAGTAAACAAACAAATATAGTAGGTTTCTCTACGTTAAGCAATTTAAAAGTGCTATGCAATTCGGACACTATATTTGTAGATGGCACATTCAAAAGTTGTCCGAAGACCGAAATTATACCATCAATTATTTACCGTTCATTGTACAATAAATCAGTCTTATGTTCCACTCGCTTATATTTTACTACCTTTGAAGACTACACAATGCTATTTAGAGGCATTTCAACATTTAGTCATAGAGTCAACCATATATCATACCAATATTACTATTATATTGACAGTCCTAAGTCTGAAAAATGAGAAGAAAAATATTGATTTTGCAAAAAAAGGCTTAGACGTAATTACTTATAAATGAAAAATATATTTGGGAAGGTAATAAAAGTCATACCCAGGCCGCAGTTTACGTATGTACAAAATATGCTCAGGCCGCAATTTACAGCGACCCTATTATAGTATGCTAAAAATATAGGTAATACGTGTGTACCATTTCCACACAATTGCAAGCATAATAATATCGAAGTCACTAAAGTAACGTTGCACGTATAACGTATTGATGAGGGTATTGACGTATTGTATATTTGTGTGTATCTTATAATACAAACTAAAATAAATACCTAAAATCGCTTATAAAAGATATTTAAGTATATATTATTATTGCAGTGTCACATTTTAAAAAGCGAAAACTTCTGGTCCCTGCGAATAATATTATCTAACTACCTCATTATTATTATTTTTCGTTAAAATATCCAATTTTATTGTAGTTCGAAGTGTTTGAATATATTTTAGTTGCTGTAATAAAAAGAATCGCTGTATTTACTCAAATATAACATTTATTTTTACCCTTCCTCCTCAACGTACCAACTACATTCACTGTCCTACCAGAAAGCATTTTTACCGCTCCGAAATTTGATAACAGACAGAAAAAAACACACATCATTTTAAATCAACACATTCATTGTTCCGTTCTCGGAGCTAAAAAAAAATTGGTAAGAGGTACACGTGTTGCCACAGGCATAATATACATTTTAAAAAACAAAAAAAATTTAATCGACTGTAAAAGTATGTTTTAATGGAATCGGAGAGTGCCATATATGGGGATTGATATTTTTTTTTATTGCTCAGGGCAATAGGTAATTAATACATACTTCCCAAAAATGTTAACACTGAACTACCTAACTAATATTAGGTAGTTCTCATTAGATACCAATTAAGGGATATGAACACCGATCGTTTCTAAGGAGTTCAATATAGGCAATTTTCTATTTGTGTGCATGCAGGTCGTGTAAATGTGTGCGTAGAAAGCGATCATTAGTGTGAGTGACTGTTTATAAAATAAATAATACAGTATGAACACCTGTAATTACACAAATTGAAAAGAAGAAGTTTATCTTGGTTTGTATGGGAGTCGATTTTGGATATTTTATTTTCTATGCCCAATATTCAGCACTAAAATTTGTGATATTTTACTTTTTGATTTTAAATTATTGAGTTTAGTAATTAAAATATCGAATATTGACTTTTAAACGAGCATAGATTATTAACTTTTCTTCTACAATATTGTGATAATACATTGTGGATTTATTTTCTATTATTTAATAAAATCTATTTGGTAGGTTCTTGGTCATTTTTTATGATATTTATAAATTGAAAAAAATCGATCGCGAACACTTTTTACGATATAAATAAACCAGAAAATATACAAGATAAGATAAAATAAAATTGATCAAAGCTTTAGATCGCCAATCGTGATCGCAATCAGTATGAGGCATGAGTTTGGTGACACAGTATACACTCCATACACAACCCAATAGCCCGTACACTAAAGTACAATATGAACCAAAACTACTAAACTTAATTCAAAAATGTTTAAATATGGATATGAATATACTATTTTAAGAATAGATGATTAAAATAATAAAATAATTACAAATACACAATTACCTACTTCTAATAATTTGCCATACTTAAAATTTTTAAATTTTCTATATATTATGACTTATAATTGACAGTGGATTTTTTAAAAATTCACGAAACCTGTACATAGTACGTTATTATTATTTTAACTATTATTATTTATGTGTGTTAACTACATGTGTTTTGTAATAACAATTTATGTGATTTGTTAAAATTTTTTTCTACCTCAAATAGTACAAACTGTCTGCCATATATGTAACCTAGCCACCCCAAGGAGAGCTAAAAGACATTTTAACAAGGCTACACTTCAGATCATGGTTCAAAGAAAAAAATTTAAGTTCTAAACAAAACTGTTAGACGTCAGAAAAAGAAATCGCCATCTTTAAAAACGCTTTTCGGGTATTTAAAATCAAAAAACCATCTCACTGAAGCAGCTCATGATTCCATATTTAATTAATTAATTAAATAATTATTAAGATTGGCGTGTGTATATTTTTGTCATGCTTTAAGTGACCGAAGGTTTATTTTTTTTATTTAAATACATTTTTATTATGTTACTGAATTGTGTTATATCTTATGTTTCATACAACTTTATTTTTAGGTACCTACCTAATATCATCAACTTCTATACAAATAATTTGCAAACACTGATCGAGTTAATCTACCTTGCACAAATAAATGGAATAAGTTCATGAATTAATGTTTTTGTAAGTCTACAGTTTATAATCCTAATAAATGCCGAATCTGAAAGTTCAAACGAGTTTATTATAATATTATCGTGATGTTTAGGATCATGTATTACTATGTATACAAATTTCAGTACGTCTCGCAGGGTGGGCCACGGCCCCTCCTGTGCGCCCGCTTATGATCTAGATAATATGGTAGATAAACTAATTTTTATTATATTTAAACTAGCTGATCCCGTGCACTTTGTTTCCCTTAAAAAATTGCAACTCTTTAAAAAATTATGATTGTTCAAATCCTTTTGGATATAACACGCAACAGTAAGTGCAATTCAGCCACCTTGGTAGCAACAGGTACTACAAAGCATATAGTCTAGGACAGTGGTGCACAACCTGGGGGTCGCGAAATTTTATTAGGGGGTCGCCAGTAATCACCAAATGAAAAAGTTTTATACTATGTATATTGTATATTATTTTATAGTTTTATACAAAGTAAAATTATTTTGTACCGTTGATGGCTGTGTCAACCGTAATATTATGACATTATGTCATATCTTAATGTTGTGATACAAGTTCTATTGAACCACGCAGTTTATGGGTTATTTTTAAATTGAATTTAATCAGTAATTTTATTTAATCTTACGGTTATTATGAAATAGTCCGATAGTCATGTACGAGCCGTTGAGTTGATCGTATTAATGCTTATAATTTTATATAGCTTGTAATAATTATTTGTATTTTGAATTATTTTAAACTAACATTTTTAATATTTTAATATTTTATAATATATAAACTAAAACGATATGGATAAATTTTTAATTAAACGACCGATGAATAGTGATGATGAAAGTGCTATAGAAATTAAAGTTCGTAAGGCATCGGAAATGTCATCAGATGTAAAAACCAGTAGAAAAGTTAATAAAAAAGACCGTAAATACCAAGACAGTTACATCAAGTTTGGATTCACTTTCGATGCTGAAAAAGGTGAGCCAAAATGTGTTATTTGTTTAGAAAGATTAGCTTCAGAAAGTATGATATACTATATATAAAGTAAATTTAAATTACACAGTTACATAATGTTGGTAGGAAGGGGGGGTCGTATTAAAAATAAATTATTTTGGGGGGTCGTGGATCAAAAAAGGTTGCGCACCACTGGTCTAGGAACTTGCGAATTCAACCCTTTTTTCGAAATTACAATCAAACTTCAGGAAGTATATGTTTAATTTACTACCGCTTTTGGTAGTTTCTATAGGTGATGCATAGAAGAATATATTTCATTTTTCTCGATTTATTGACATGTGCGTGTGCGTGCGAGAGTGGCTCATGGCGGATTCCGAACGTATCCACGCACACTAATTAGCATTTACTTCGCACACAACCACACTGCGTACCGAGTATAAGACATAGAATTGCCTATACGCGACCCCTCATTAAATCACCGCTTTCAATCCCCTTAATAGATTTGACTACCTATAATAGTTGAAAATATTAAAATATAACGGTTATAATTAGGTGGCCTCAAAACATATTATTACCACGTGTAAATAATATTACAGTCGAGCGTCCTCCGTAACATATTTGACAACTAGGTAGTCAATTTCTTAACGTTGGTATGCAATATTACCGAAGTTTCATCGTTTGTCAATACACTATACACCTAGGTAATAAAAAAAAAATAATATTAATTTCTTAATGATATATTTTAATATAACAGTGTAAGGGATTTTTGTGTACGTACTTTTACATTTTGGCATTTTAGCTAAACAAATAGGGCAATGAGTGAACGACGAAAATACTTATTCGACATAATTTAATTGATTTACGTTTATTGTTCAATTATACTTACTAAACTGATTTTCACTTAATTTCAAAGATTTTTGACGACCAGGAAGTTTGAGTAAGTTGTTTGGACCATGATGTCTGATCGTAATATAATACGGTGCTGAAAAAACATTATTTTAAATGATTTTGTTGTTTACGTGTCATGTAAACTATAAATTGGTCATTTTTCCGTAGAAGTATTTTATACAATAGGTATATACTAACTGACTAAGGTGTTTTTTGCCATGATCTACGCCAACTTTGAAACAGAATATGGTCGTATAATAATCGATAAATTATACGTTTATAAATATGAACATTTAAACAATATATTAATACATTACAAACGAGTAGGTTGGTTAGACGACTTACAAAACACATAAATATTGCATACGATTCGAAAATAATTGACAACAAATACAACCTGCAAATAAATAAGATAGATAATATAAATCATATTGTCACAAAATACGTCGTTATGACAGCCGTGCAAACTGCAGACGGCCAATAAGCAGAGAGTAAGCATAGATAGGTATTGTGAATTATCGCAATTTGATATTTTATAATCGCAATTTAATTATACATACTGTGTTAGGCGCACCATCGGATTGGCTTGCGAATCCAATAATTGGAATCACGAATTCGGAATTTCTGTTGGATATCGATTAAACAATTTGCTTTTGTAGTTTCAGCCTCCTGAAATAAATTAATACCTAAGTAGACCGCTATGACATTGCAACATTATACTCAAATACAAAATTAAGTACCTATTATAATATATACAGATCGATATTGCTAATTTCGTGTTTTCAAATTGTATGTAATGTGTAACACTATTTATTTTTTTTACCACATTATGATTAGTGAATTTTTAGATTATTAATCGGTTTGTAGACATTTACGAGCTGCAAACTCACTTGTCTTTAATTAAAAATTTGCTTTCTTCCTACGTGTAATTAACGCTGCGTCAATTCGTCGACAAACAGGTTTTTTACGTTCCTCTGGCCAGACGGCAAGCGGATCTTCTCGGTAATGGGTATACGGCAGTATATTTTATCACTAGCCACCTCACGAAATTCCTCGGAAGGCCTCCTTTTCGACGCGGTTACCTAAATCGGAGTATCGTGTAGATTATAGAAGGTAGTGGTTGTCGAAGGAAGCTAACCTAGGTTCCGGCCTGCTTTCGATGGTTGGTGGAGCGTTGGTTACATCCGCGGTACCGGTGTTGAGGGTACACGAATAACTGTGGACCTTTGTAGCCGTCGACTGCATGTGGGTGGTGTAAATCCAACGACGAATGATTGTCAAATTCGGTGGGTGTCCGAGCGTGAAGGGCATTGTCACAGCAGCTACACGTTCCGTGGGACCAGAAGCTTTGTCTAGTCATCTCCAAAGCTCAGTCCGTGCCACGTACATGCGCAGAGTAGGTACTTCATCATAATATCTCCTGTAAATACAAACACGAAAAGGTGTTTGGTATTATATAATTTACAGTCGCTATTGCGATAAGAGTAAACGACACGCGAAGACGTACCGGTATATATTTCTTTCTAATATTTCAAGTTCAACGCACCTCTTAAGGGTGCAATTTGCTTCTCCGCGAGTCTCTCGGCCAAACAAACAATACGCGTGGTGCGTACGTCCCCAAGCGGCTGCATGTATTTGGGAGTTCCGAGTCGATTTTTACAGGGAGATGGATGAGGTATAGAAATTAATTTTTAACGACAAAAACATAGAACCGGCCACGGCGACCGACGCTTTGTCGACGGGCAGGGAGGGTGAAAATACTCAAGCGAAGGTCGGCAAACGGTGTAATGCCAGAATACTCTGACTATTGCCCCATGGAATGCCACGCAAAAGCCGATCCATACAATGCCGGAATCCTCCGACTATTGTACCATTGACCGGCTTAAGACCGTTCGCTCGAGTTCGTGTGGAATATCTCAAAACCTGTGTCGCGTAAGTCTGCCCGGGTGGGTCTTACTACGGCACAGATGAGCGAGTGACAGCCTTTAGCCGCCGGTCGCAATGTCATTTATACGCGAGTTAGAACTTTAACGTCCGGTTCGTGCTTAACTATTACGTGAGTCTGCCCGGGTGGGTCTCACAATAAGTCGATAAGCACGGCAAACGGAACGCGGTAATATTATTATGTAGTATCACGTGTGAAACGTAAAAGTGCAACAAGTCGCATTGTGAGGATTTATGCTGTGTTTTTAAAATACGATCGAAAAATAATTCGCGAAAATTCGAATACGATTTGTTTGTTATTTTTCAAACATTGAAACGTAGTAATGCGTTTTCAAACGTTGTGCTAATACGATTTTATTGTTATTATTATTTTTAACAAGACGTTATGAAAAGTATGCATTTATTGGTTTTTTAATTAAAATATAAAAAAAACCCGAATTCGCGGAAGCGCATTATTATAGAAACATACACTTGCCTAAATCAGCATGACGTGGTTTTAAGTGCGAGTTGTTATTTAATTATTATTCTTCTACTGTCAAACTAAAATAAGACGTGGCTTATCATAATATATGAGTACACATTTCCAAAGATTTATCTGCTTGAATTAACGACAGCAATAATATTATATTATTTACAACCCCGCAGCTTTTAAAATATCTAAAACCACTTTTACCATTCCATCGTTATCTGAATTTCATTGAAGCATTCAATAAATCTTGTATGTATACCTAATAACAAATGTTAGATTATGGTATGCTATAGAAATTCTATCTTTATTATTTTATAACAAAACAGGTACCGGTCTAAATATTATTTGCCTCTGCAAAAGAGCATTGTCACATCAATTTATTATGAGAATAATAATAAAGTCGTCCATAGTTGTTTGGTATATTATATAGTTTTTAATTATATTTAGTAATAATAAAACAGTTGTTTCTGATTTTTTGTGGATAGTAAATATTTAAACGGGACAAATTAATCATGAACAAAAACGCGGGTGCTAAAATTGTTGTTGCCCACGGGTGACAAAATTGTAAATACGGTCCTGGACCTGCACAGTGACACAATAATATAGGGTATATATTGTACTCGCATATTTTTCGTCGTGAGATTATAGTAAATTTGTTGGCTAGTATATAATAAAGATTTTTTTTCTCGTAAAAAATTCCAATACTGGCTGTATATAAACAGTCGCGTTTGTTACCGATGGTGTGTGCGGCCAAAATTTTTCCTATAAAAGGCGTAAACACTCGATAAAATATGACATTTGATTCATAGACGCCAAGCCACTTATACGCTTCTTACGTTATAACGCTTGCTCTCTGAATACCACCAGCGCTTCCTTACTGCAAAGTATTCTATTATTACTTTTTGTAATTTTTTGTATTTTTTTGTAATAGTTAAATTGATTTACGTAGTTTTTTTTTGTTTTTTTTTGTTTTTTTTTGTTTATTTTTTTTGTTGTTTTTTTTTGTTTATTTTTTTTGTTGCCTAAAGTTTTCAATGGTCATGACATATGCACCAGAAAACTTTAGGTTACGGTACACGCGGGTACAAACAACATTGGCCGCGTGGTGCATCGCAGAATATGTAAGTATAATTTGATATTATATAGTAAAACGCTACTGCAAGCCTCCCGTGTGTGTATCACGTTTTCGTCGACGAATTAACTATGAATAATTATTGACTTTAATGTTTATCTTATTGCAGGACGACAATCTCATTGCAGCGGTCATGAGGGTCATCTCAATGGTAGCCGTAACCGTGGTCGGGACTTTGGCCGTGAGCGTCTTGGCGTTGCTGCTCTGCCTGTTGTACGCAGGACTCGCGATTACTGCGTTTATCGCTAATATCGTTAGAAGTCCTGCAGTGCAACAGGCATTGAGAAGACGTTCGCCGATAGCCGCCGTTACGGTTGACGGGGAGACAGCGTCGCGCATCGCGTTGAATTGCGCAAGACTGGCGACTGCGACGCTGGTCTTTGGCATTTGGTTTGTCGCTCAGTCCGTCGGCATCGGGATGCTCATGGCAGTGGAGTTTCTCGGACCCTCCAGCCGACCCGATGAGCACGTTGAGACTCCATTGCACATGGAATCCGTCAGCACGGAAAACGGCACTCCGCTGCCCGTTGACAGCGTTGAGACGCCATTCAACGTGGAATCCGTCAGTACGGAAAACGGCACTCCGCTGTCCGTTGACAGCGTTGAGACTCCATTGCACATGGAAGCCGCGAGTACGCTGAACGGCACTCCCTGCCCGTTGGCAGCGTTGAGACTCCATTGCACATGGAATCCGTCAGCACGGAAAACGGCACTCCGCTGTCCGTTGACAGCGTTGAGACTCCATTGCACATGGAAGCCGCGAGTACGCTGAACGGCACTCCGCTGCCCGTTGGCAGCGTTGAGACTCCATTGCACATGGAAGCCGCGAGCACGCTGAACGGCACTCCGCTGCCCGTTGACAGCGTTGAGACGCCATTCCATGTGGAATCCGTCAGCACGGAAAACGGCACTCCGCTGCCCGTTGACAGCGTTGAGACGCCATTCCACGTGGAATCCGCGAGCACGCCGAACGGCACTCCGCTGCCCGTTGACAGCGTTGAGACGCCATTCCACGTGGAATCCGCGAGCACGGAAAACGGCACTCCGCTGCCCGTTGACAGCGTTGAGACGCCACTTCACGTGGAATCCGCGAGCACGCCGAACGGCACTCCGCTGCCCATTGACAGCGTTGAGACGCCACTCCACGTGGAATCCGCGAGCACGGAAAACGGCACTCCGCTCGGCAACGTCAAGGAGGCGTCAGCCGTGCGTGATGACACCACGTACGTGCATTTACTTATAGGTATAATCAGAAATTAAATAATGTTTTTTTTATATTGCCCACAGACAAAACACATATAAATATTGGAGGAAGAGACATGCCTTATTTTCAAAATTTGATGAAGGAATTTTAATGGACGAGGGTATGTAAAAAAAACATTTATATATTATATACGCATCATATCATGTTAAAAATAAAAACTATATATATTATAATCGTATGTTTGGTTTTATAGAGAGCTTTTATTCGGTCTGTCCCGAGACACTCAGTGTCTATATGGCGGAAAAGTGTGGCCGGGTGAAAGTGGCTGTGGACCCGTTTTGTGGCGCCGGCGGAAACATCATTCAGCTTGCACGACTGTTCGACAAAGGTACTATAATATTTTTTGCATTAAACATAAATAAAACCGTTTTCGTAGAAATAAAATGTGAACATATTATTTCTACTTAATTGGTAATTACCGAAATGTAATAATTGTCTGTACCTTAATAATATATTAAGTAGGTACCTATTATCTGCGGATTCTAATAATCGTAATATTTTCTGTTTGTAATAGTCATTGCTGTAGATATTGACCCAGACAAGATTGTGATGGCCAGGGAAAATGCCGCGATTTATGGTGTACTCGATAAGATCGAGTTCGTTGTTGGAGACTTCTTCAAATTGGCAAAGCACATAAAGGGTGACGTTATGGTCACATCGCCGCCATGGGGCGGTCCAGAGTACAGCAAAATGGGTGTTATCGGGCCGTCAGATTTAAACATGGATAAGATTCTGGAAGTGGGGAAAACGATTGCCCCGAAAATACTGTTACATCTCCCGAAAAACCTTGATAAAATTGAAGTATGTACATCATTTAGCTTAAATATAATTATATTATTATTTATGTGGAACTATAATTTATATTTTAAATGTCTATAGTGCAGGAAAATGTGCAACGGAATTGGTGCCAGCCTTGGCAAAATCGAAAATGTATTCATTGACAAATACCTTAACTCGATATTGCTGTATGTCCGGTCCAATAATGTAAGTTATAAGTCATTGTGTATTTAATACAATAAAAGCATAGTAAAAAAATAATTAATAGACTATATTATTAATATAGTACCTACTTAATGAATTTAATATACCTAACCGTATATACGTATACATGACAATATTATAATAATGTATTATTTATGTTTGAATTCATTAGAACAATTCCGTACCAGACGTCGCTCCCAAACTGGTCGACATCCACCTGCATAACTGTAAGTTGAAAACGTCTATATTTAAAAACTGTTATAGTATAATATTTATCTAATAAATTAATTTTCTTTAGCATTCCGCAAGAATGAACGGTATTGTTTACAAACTTACCAAAGTTACCTGGTGGATGTCGACGCGTTGGTGAGCAGCCGTCGCGCATCGGTCTGATGCACGTACGGAAAAGTCATTATTGGACCAGCCATATAATCCGTCGAGAAGCTATCTGTCAATGAATGCATTTTCAGATTTTTAGGCCAATTCCGTTGTCATTTTCTAATCATTCATTATTTTTATTAAGGTTGAGGTGTAACAGAATTTTAGGGGCTATTGTAATTCCCACTTCCCAGAACTTACTCATACATATAGCTGACAGCCCGATTACCTACATTTTTGTGTATTCTGGTCCACCCCATGATGGCGAAGTAACGATCACGTCACCGTTTATCTGATTTGCCAGTTCGAAAGAGTCTCCAACAATTTCCTCGGTTAGGGACGCCATAAATCGGAGCATAGCGCTGGCCACCATCATTTTGTCTGGGTCTATATTTACAAAAATGACAGGTACTTAATATTTATTATAATATAATATAATATTACGATTAAGTAGAAATAATATTTTCAAATAATATTACAGTCGGCAGTCGAACATCAACCGAAAGAAGTTTCCACTGCGCCACAAAACGAGTCTACGCCGGTCACTGAACAAGTCCATCCAGCATCGTATTCATAAATCATTTTCCATCATAATCATATATATCATCTATCATATATCATTATCATCTATCATCTATCATCTTACATCATATATCTTACATCTCACATCATACATAATACATAATACATCTTACATCTATCATCTATCATTGCAATATTATAATTGAAAGCCGAAAATCCAAAACGTGGTACTGCCAAAAATTTGAAAATCGAGATAAACATTGATTCTTATGTAAAAGAACACGAGGAATTCAAATCCGGTGCAAAAATCGTCATTCAATTCAAAACGTGTTATTGCCACTATTGGTATCAAGTCGGAACGTGTTATTGCAATGTTTAAACCAAAACGCAGTATTTTCCTTGTTTTTTCTATAGGACTACATTCTATATTAAAACAAACGTTGTATTGTCATTCTATAATAACGTACTTAATATGTACCCATTACAGTCAACTGTTATTTAACTTTTCAGTGTCTAAATGTTTATTATATTTAACATTATGATTTTTCAGAATATTTTTGTTTTCATGATATTTCAAATTTATAAAAATAAAATATATTCATATTGTTGATAAAGATAACGTGGTTATGTGTTATCAGTCTGATGTATAAAATTATTATTAATGGATTAATATAATAAATTGTGCAAGTGCTAAGTTGTATAAATCTATTAAGATAATATTAAATAATTTATTTTCTGTATCTGTTTATTTTTAAAACTATATTAAAACAAAATGAGGAGAACAAGAGATATTTTAGAAGCTGCTCAAGAAGTAAATACCTACATAAAACATTTTATTAACTACTACAAAAGTACCTATGTTCTCTTGTATGATAATCTCATTTAAAAGAACAAAAAAATTAAATGACAAATAATGTATTATTACAAACATTAATTGAATGTTTCCTACTACCATTAATATAGCTAATTTATTTATATGTTCAATAAACAAACATAGTAAGATTCTATATTATAACTTTTAAGTTATAATAATATTAATACATTAATATGGCATCTTACTATTTTTGTTTTACCTACCTAGGTACATCATTATCTCAGAGATTAAAGAATCTGCCATTTATGTTTATTTTTGTATACCAGTAAAATTTAATAATACCTAAATTAGAACAACACGATTTTTATAATGCGCAATAGTATACCTACTATTATACTATATAAAATATTATTTTTGAATAATATATTAGATTTAAATAAATCTATTTTGAGTTTGAAACTTAGTTTTAATACTTTGAAAAAGTGTTCACAGGCCAAAATGTGGTATTGCCGGCAAAAGCACGTTTTGTACTGAACGTTAGTGATAGTGGGCAAAATGCAATATTGCCGGTGTTTAATTCAAAATGTGGTATATCCGGCAATACCACATTTTGGCCTGTGAACACTTTTTCAAAGTATTAAAACTAAGTTTTAAACTCAAAATAGATTTATTTTGACACCGCCAATTGTTTTTTTTTTCATTTTTTACAAGTGTTAATTCATGTCATAGGACGTAATATAGTTTTTCTTAATTTGTGAACATTTTGATTTTTGGCAATACCACGTTTTGGATTTTCACCCTTCAATTATTCACCTAAATGCATGTAATCCTGAATTTACAGTTAGTACATTGTTTATACCTTGATAATATTACTTAATATAATTTATAATTTATTGTTACCCATCTACCAAGTCAACACTGTATTAATAAAAGAATTTGTTGCTAAAATAAAATCGAGTTCTACATTGTTTGTACTTAATAATTATTTGGGTATAAAGGAAACATATTTCAACCCTAAAAAATAAGATAAACTAAAAGACAAAAATAATAGGTAAATACGTCGTGTTAAAAATAGTTTTTAATTAATAGGTAGGTACTTCAACAAAATAAAATGAAATACATAATATTTCATTGTTAGGTCACAGACCTTTTTTACTGTTATAGACCAGCCCATAATCCTATGCCAAATAAGTGCATTGATTGTTGACAGTGGTGTTGCGCTTTTAGTATAAATATTATATATTATAATATACTAGCTGATCCCGTGCACTTTGTTTGCCCGTTAAATGTTTCAACTCTATATGACTCAAACTTTTTTCAATTAGTTATTTAATATTCGGTGTATGGCGTCTGTAGTCTGTTATTATCGTTTATGAAGCTAACCCCACCAACTCGTCCGATTGACTCGAAACCAGTGTTAATATTTTGCAAATTAATTGCAAATAATTGCAATTTGGATTTAGATAAAATTTACATTGTTCTAACTTAATTTAATGTAATTAAAACAATAATTTAATGTAGTTAAAATAAAAAAATTATTCAATTAAAGTACGAAAATTATTTACTTCATATTACTAAAATCAGTTTATTAATTGAATTTGCTTCTAAGTTTATATACAACATAAATGAAACAGATAATTGTTCTCTGCTGTATAATGGAACTCAATGTATCATTAAATTGTCCGTTATATAGACAAGTGTTTATAGTGTTTTAGAATTTAGAGTAATTGTATAATGCCTACATTGTAATGGAAATGTATTAAATTGTATTATAAAAATATTTAATTATTCAAAAAAATAGAATAGATATATTAAGGTGGGTACTAAATATGAGGCGTACGCGATTTATATCCATATTTTTTCAAATTTTAATAATCTATAATTAACTTTATAAGGTAATCTATAAATTGAATAGGTAACGAATAATTTTTTATTTTTACTAATTATTAATAAGTTCAGATAAACAGAGTTCAACAGCAACATGCCATGGGGTATTCTCTGCCGTTTAACACTTCTGATAGTCTCATACACCTTATGTCTTCATCTAGCTTTAAATGCTATTATAATTAATAGCCGTTAGTCTTAATATGTTGTTAAATTTATAACAGTTTATAAATTGAAGATATTTCTTTATAATTTCCCACACGCTACAACCTTACACTCTTGTATGTTATAGTTTTTTTCTATATCCAATACATATATACTTTATAAATGTGGTTATTATACAGGGTGATTACTGTAATGTAACTGAAAACGTAAGACGCATTCGTCGTATAAGATATTCATTATAAGTGTCTGACACTAAATGGATCATCCTTTATATTGTTCATTTTCCTGGTGAACCTCTCCTAAATTCTATTGTATACCAAAAATATCAATACCATTATTTAAAAATAGTTTAAAATAGTTGGAAAAATTCGATATTTGGGTGTTATCTTTGGTAACAACTTAAAATGGAATTTTCATATTAATAATTTATAAGGAAAGCTACGTTTTATTACATTTAAATTGTTCAAATTCAAAAACATGGTACAAACAATGAAAATAGTATATTTTGCACTAAATCAATCAAATTTTCAATATGGTCTATTGGTATGGGGTGGCCTTCGGGATAACATATTAAATGCACTAGTAGTTAATCAAAATAATATAGTCAGAATTTGCCTAAATAAATTCACACTAGAAGGATCTACGAATTCCAACTATAAAGAACTTGATTTATTGCCAATAAGGTTTTTGTATAAAAAATTGCTATTATGTACTTGGATAAGAAATTTAACTTAGATAATTATCATAAAGAGTTAAGCAATAAAAGAGAATTGAGGAAATATGAATTGACTGTTAATTATAAAAATAAATCTTTTGGTCAATGTTTTGTAGATTATCTTGGACCAACGTTTTTCAATTCTAGGTCTTTTGAATTTAAAAAAAAAATACTTGGGGATGAAAGGATTAATATTAAAGACTTGATATATAAATACTTATTTTTGGAGTGAAATAATGAGTTGCTGTAATTTTATTTTATATTCTAAGCTTTGTCAGTATTAATCTATGAGGTTTTATCTTAACCTAATATATTTATTTTATATTTATTTTTTTATCGTGTACAATTTCTTAATAATATTTCTAAATTTTATTTGTTTATTTAGCTTTATATGTACTTAGAACCTAAACTCTGTATTTTGTAAATTTTATAATTATAATAATTGTATCATATATATATATATAATAACTCTCTTTCTCCAATACAAGCTTTGCTTAAAGGAGAAAGATAATTGAAAATATTTCTTTCAATAATAATGTATTATATGTGTATTTTTTGATTTAAAAAAAAAAAATTATGTTTCAATAAATATATATCAATAATTAAACGAAACTGAATTGAATTACCCCGATCACTTAATGACAGAACTTGACAGTCAATAGTATTGAATAATAGTAATTATGAATAATGGTATTTATTATATATATTAGTTAATATTATAAACTACGGTTGATTCTTAACGAAGTTATTAAATATTAATTTATTATTGCAATTATTATATTAATGTTGTTTCAGGTTATTGAAAGACATATGGCACTGGACAGAAATATAAAGGGAACGGATCAAATTTATTCATCAGACCCATTGCAGTTCATCAAACTTGCTAGAGACATTCGTTACATCGAAAGAAATTTAGCTATTCAATACCTATATCAATAATTGTATCACCTCAAATTGTTCATTTACAATTTTTATTGGTACATAAATATGGTATTTTAGTTTCATTGCTTTATTTTTAAGAAAATAAGTCAAGGTATGTACATTTATACTGCAGATACAGTATAGGTACCAGCTATTATGTAGGTAAATATAGAAAAAAAATCATTTTTAAAACAACATACTAAATAATAATAATATAAAGTATATGCATACTATAATTATTCTTCAATCCAGACATTTATATACAGTAGCTTATCAAATAGGTTTGTACATAAAATAACAAATGAAAGGGTCTCGGTACGGCTATTATATTTGATGGGACAACATTTAGGTAATTTCTAATCTCGTCTTAGCCGCCCGGGATCTGTGTTAATTTTAAATGATATTATTAGTGTGAGTGAAATAAAACAAAATAAGTATAGCATTTTGGGTGAAGTACCCTAACCAGACATTAGATATAAAATCCTAAAAAAAAAATTAATTGTTCAATTTTAGCACCTATTTCACAAAACATGTGTTATTTGTATTATGGGTTACAGTATATACATAATATATTATATAATACGTAAAACTGTAGTGATGGTTCATTCAATATGGTGGAAAAACATTATGTCGTAGGTACCTAACAGTGTTGTACCTACGACTGTGTTAATATTAAAAAATACATAAGGTCGAATCATAAAATATATATGAACAATTTAAACATGGAAAATAAATAATAATAATAAAAAAAGAATGTTTTCAAAAAAATTAAAATAAAATACAATTACATTTATTAAACACTATTATTTATAAGGACACTAGGACAATGCAATGACTATAAAATATAATATACACAATACTTTTTCAGTATCAGAAAAAGAAATTGCCATCTTTTCGGGTATTTAAAATCAAAAAACCATCTCACTGAAGCAGCTCATGATTCCATATTTAATTAATTAAATAATTGATTGGTGTGTGTATATTTTTGTCATGCTTTAGGTGTCCGAATGTTTATTTTTTTATTTAAATACATTTTTATTATGTTACTGAATTGTGTTATATCTTACATTTCATACAACTTTACTTTTAGGTACCTACCTAATATCATCAACTTCTATACAAATAATTTGCAACCACTGATCGAGTTTATCTACCTTGCACAAATAAATGGAAGAAGTTCATGAATTAATGTTTTTGTAAGTCTACATTCTATAATCCTAATAAATGTCGAATCTGAAAGTTAGTTTATGATAATATTATTGTGATGTTTAGGATCATGTAATACTATGTATACAAATTTCATTACGTCTCGCAGGGTGGGCCACGGCCCCTCCTGTGCGCCCGCTTATGATCTAGATAATATGGTAGATAAACTAATTTTTATTATATTTAAACTAGCTGATCCCGTGCACTTTGTTTCCCTTAAAAAATTGTGATTGTTCAAATCCTTTTGGATATAACACGCAACAGTAAGTGCAATTCAGCCACCTTGGTATCAACAGGTACTACAAAGCATATAGTCTAGGAGCTTGCGAATTCAACCCTTTTTTCGAAATTACAATCAAACTTCAGGAAGTATATGTTTAATTTACTACCGCTTTTGGTAGTTTCTATAGGTGATGCGTAGAAGAATATATTTAATTTTTCTCGATTTATTGACATGTGTGTGTGCGTGCGAGAGTGGCTCATGGCGGATTCCGAACGTATCCACGCACACTAATTAGCATTTACTTCGCACACAACCACACTGCGTATCGAGTATAAGACATAGAATTGCCTATACGCGACCCCTCATTAAATCACCGCTTTCAATACCCTTAATAGATTTGACTACCTATAATAGTTGAAAATATTAAAATATAACGGTTATAATTAGGTGGCCTCAAAACATATTATTACCACGTGTAAATAATATTACAGTCGAGCGTTCTCCGTAACATATTTGACAACTAGGTAGTCAATTTCTTAACGTTGGTATGCAATATTACCGAAGTTTCGTCGTTTGTCAATACACTATACACCTAGGTAATAAAAAAATAAATAATATTAATTTCTTAATGATATATTTTAATATAACAGTGTAAGGGATTTTTGTGTACGTACTTTTACATTTTGGCATTTTAGCTAAACAAATAGGGCAATGAGTGAACGACGAAAATACTTATTCGACATAATTTAATTGATTTACGTTTATTGTTCAATTATACTTACTAAACTGATTTTCACTTAATTTCAAAGATTTTTGACGACCAGGAAGTTTGAGTAAGTTGTTTGGACCATGATGTCTGATCGTAATATAATACGGTGCTGAAAAAACATTATTTTAAATGATTTTGTTGTTTACGTGTCATGTAAACTATAAATTGGTCATTTTTTCCGTAGAAGTATTTTATACAATAGGTATATACTAACTGACTAAGGTGTTTTTTGCCATGATCTACGCCAACTTTGAAACAGAATATGGTCGTATAATAATCGATAAATTATACGTTTATAAATATGAACATTTAAACAATATATTAATACATTACAAACGAGTAGGTTGGTTAGACGACTTACAAAACACATAAATGTTGCATACGATTCGAAAATAATTGACAACAAATACAACCTGCAAATAAATAAGATACATAATATAAATCATATTGTCACAAAATACGTCGTTATGACAGCCGTGCAGACTGCAGACGGCCAATAAGCAGAGAGTAAGCATAGATAGGTATTGTGAATTATCGCAATTTGATATTTTATAATGGCAATTTAATTATACATACTGTGTTAGGCACACCATCGGATGGCTTGCGAATCCAATAATTGGAATCACGAATTCGGAATTTCTGTTGGATATCGATTAAACAATTTGCTTTTGTAGTTTCAGCCGGATCAAAGTTCCAAAAACGGTCACAACCAGAATCTGCTTACATATTTTTATTTCAATTAATATTGTACGGATAATACATTAATAGGTACATAATATGTGTTTGGCAAACGCCGTAAGCCTCTGGTCCAGGATGACACCCTGCAACTGTTTACTCGCACCGATAACATGACCTCCCACCCGCAGTCGAGGAGCGGTGCATTATGCCCGCCTTCTGAAATAAATTAATACCTAAGTAGACCGCTATGACATTGCAACATTATACTCAAATACAAAATTAAGTACCTATTATAATATATACAGATTGATATTGCTAATTTCGTGTTTTCAAATTGTATGTAATGTGTAACACTATTTATTTTTTTTACCACATTATGATTAGTGAATTTTTAGATTATTAATCGGTTTGTAGACATTTACGAGCTGCAAACTCACTTGTCTTTAATTAAAAATTTGCTTTCTTGATGAAAAACGCTTTCTTCCCACGTGTAATTAACGCTGCATCAATTCGTCGACAAACAGGTTTTTTACGTTCCTCTGGCCAGACGGCAAGCGGATCTCCTCGGTAATGGGTATACGGCAGTATATTTTATCACTAGCCACCTCACGAAAATCCTCGGAAGGCCTCCTTTTCGACGCGGTTACCTAAATCGGAGTATCGTGTAGATTATAGAAGGTAGTGGTTGTCGAAGGAAGCTAACCTAGGTTCGGGCCTGCTTTCGATGGTTGGTGGAGCGTTGGTTACATCCGCGGTGCTGGTGTTGAGGGTACACGAAAAACTGAGGACCTTTATAGCTGTCGTCTGCATGTGGGTGTAAATCCAACGACGAATTATTGTCGAATTCGGTGAGTGTCCGAGCGTGAAGGGCATTGTCACAGCAGCTACACGTTCCGTCGGACCAGAAGCTTTGTCTAGTCATCTCCAAAGCTCAGTCCGTGCCACGTACATGCGCAGAGTAGGTACTTCATCATAATATCTCCTGTAAATGCAAACACGAAAAGGTGTTTGGTATTATATAATTTACAGTCGCTATTGCGATAAGGGTAAACGACACGCGAAGACGTACCGGTATATATTTCTTTCTAATATTTCAAGTTCAACGCACCTCTTAAGGGTGCAATTTGCTTCTCCGCGAGTCTCTCGGCCAAACAAACAATACGCGTGGTGCGTACGTCCCCAAGCGGCTGCATGTATTTGGGAGTTCCGAGTCGATTTTTACAGGGAGATGGATGAGGTATAGAAATTAATTTTTAACGACAAAAACATAGAACCGGCCACGGCGACCGACGCTTTGTCGACGGGCAGGGGTGAGAATACTCAAGCGAAGGTCGGCAAACGGTGCAATGCCAGAATACTCCGACTATTGCCCCATGGAATGCCACGCAAAAGCCGATCGATACAATGCCGGAATCCTCCGACTATTGTACCATTGACCGGCTTAAAACCGTTCGCTCGAGTTCTTGTGGGATATCTCAAAACCTGTGTCGCGTAAGTCTGCCCGGGTGGGTCTTACTACGGCACAGATGAGCGAGTGACAGCCTTTAGCCGCCGGTCGCAATGTCATTTATACGCGAGTTAGAACTTTAACGTCCGGTTCGTGCTTAACTATTACGTGAGTCTGCCCGGGTGGGTCTCACAATAAGTTGATAAGCACGGCAAACGGAACGCGGTAATATTATTATGTAGTATCACGTGTGAAACGTAAAAGTGCAACAAGTCACATTGTAAGGATTTATTCTGTGTTTTTAAAATACGATCGAAAAATAATTCGCGAAAATTCGAATACGATTTGTTTGTTATTTTTCAAACATTGAAACATAGTAACGCGTTTTGAAACGTTGTGTGGAGACGATTTTATTATTATTATTATTTTTAACAATACGTTATGAAAAGTATGCATTTATTGGTTTTTTAATTAAAATATAAAAAAACCCCGAATTCGCGGAAGCGCATAATTATAGAAACATACACTTGCCTAAATCAGCATGACGTGGTTTTAAGTGCGAGCTGTTTTAATTATTATTCTTCTACTGTCAAACTAAAATAAGACGTGGCTTATCATAATATATGAGTACACATTTCCAAAGATTTATCTGCTTGAATTAACGACAGCAATTATATTATATTATTTACAACCCCGCAGCTTTTAAAACCACTTTTACCATTCCATCGTTATATGAATTTCATTGAAGCATTCAATAAATTTTGTATACATACCTAATAACAAATGTTAGATTATGGTATGCTATAGAAATTCTATCTTTATTATTTTATAACAAAACAGGTACCTGTCTAAATATTATTTGCCTCTGCAAAAAGCATTGTCACATCAATTTATTATGAGAATAATAATAAAGTCGTCCATAGTTGTTTGGTATATTATATAGTTTTTAATTATATTTAGTAATAATAAAATAGTTGTTTCTGATTTTTTGTGGATAATAAATATTAAAACGGGACAAATTAATCATGAACAAAAACGCGGGTGCTAAAATTGTTGTTGCCCATGGGTGAAAAAATTGTAAATACGGTCCTGGACCTGCACAGTGACACAATAATATAGGGTATATATTGTACTCGCGTATTTTTCGTCGTAAGATTATAGTAAGTTTGTTGGCTAATATATAATAAAGATTTTTTTTCTCGTAAAAAATTCCAATACTGGCTGTATATAAACAGTCGCGTTTGTTACCGACGGTGTGTGCGGCCAAAATTTTTCCTATAAAAGGCGTAAACACTCGATAAAATATGACATTTGATTCATAGACGCCAAGCCGCTTATACGCTTCTTACGTTATAACGCCGAGCTTGCTCTCTGAACACCCCCAGCGCTTTCTGCAAAGTATTCTATTGTTACTTTTTGTAATTTTTGTATTTTTTTGTAATAGTTTAAGTTAAATTGATTTTTTTTTGTTATTTAGTTGATTTACATAGTTTTTTTTTTTCTGTTTATTTTTTTTTTTGTTCTTTTTTGTTTATTTTTTTTGTTGCCTAAAGTTTTCAATGGTCATGACATATGCACCAGAAAACTTTAGGTTACGGTACACGCGGGTACAAACAACATTGGCCGCGTGGTGCTGCAGAATATGTAAGTATAATTTGATATTATATAGAAAAACGCTACTGCAAGCCTCCCGTGTGTGTGTGTCACGTTTTCGTCGACGAATTAACTATGAATAATTATTGACTTTAATGTTTATCTTATTGCAGGACGACAATCTAGTTGCAGCGGTCATGAGGGTGACATCAATGATAGCCGTAACCGTCGTCGGGATTTTGGCCATGAGCGTCTTGGCGTTGCTGCTCTGCCTGTTGTACGCAGGACTCGCGATTACTGCGTTTATCGCTAATATCGCTAGAAGTCCTGCAGTGCAACAGGCATTGAGAAGACGTTCGCCGGTAGCCGCCGTTACGGTTGACGGGGAGACAGCGTTGCGCATCGCGTTGAATTGCGCAAGACTGGCGACTGCGACGCTGGTCTTTGGCATTTGGTTTGTCGCTCAGTCCGTCGGCATCGGGATGCTCATGGCAGTGGAGTTTCTCGGACCCTCCAGCCGACCCGATGAGCACGTTGAGACTCCATTCCACATGGAAGCCGCGAGTACGCCGAACGGCACTCCGCTGCCCGTTGGCAGCGTTGAGACTCCATTGCACATGGAATCCGTCAGCACGGAAAACGGCACTCCGCTGCCCGTTGACAGCGTTGAGACTCCATTGCACATGGAAGCCGCGAGTACGCTGAACGGCACTCCGCTGCCCGTTGGCAGCGTTGAGACTCCATTGCACATGGAATCCGTCAGCATGGAAAACGGCACTCCGCTGCCCGTTGACAGCGTTGAGACTCCATTGCACATGGAAGCCGCGAGTACGCTGAACGGCACTCCGCTGCCCGTTGGCAGCGTTGAGACTCCATTGCACATGGAATCCGTCAGCCCGGAAAACGGCACTCCGCTGCCCGTTGACAGCGTTGAGACGCCATTCCACGTGGAATCCGTCAGCCCGGAAAACGGCACTCCGCTGGCCGTTGACAGCGTTGAGACGCCACTCCACGTGGAATCCGCGAGCACGCCGAACGGCACTCCGCTGCCCGTTGACAGCGTTGAGACGCCATTCCATGTGGAATCCGTCAGCACGGAAAACGGCACTCCGCTGCCCGTTGACAGCGTTGAGACGCCACTCCACGTGGAATCCGCGAGCACGCCGAACGGCACTCCGCTCGGCAACGTCAAGGAGGCGTCAGCCGTGCGTGATGACACCACGTACGTGCATTTACTTATAGGTATAATCAGAAATTAAATAATGTTTTTTTTTATATTGCCCACAGACAAAACACATATAAATATTGGAGGAAGAGACATGCCTTATTTTCAAAATTTGATGAAGGAATTTTAATGGACGAGGGTATGTAAAAAAAACATTTATATATTATATACGCATCATATCATGTTAAAAATAAAAACGATATATATTATAATCGTATGTTTGGTTTTATAGAGAGCTTTTATTCGGTCTGTCCCGAGACACTCAGTGTCTATATGGCGGAAAAGTGTGGCCGGGTGAAAGTGGCTGTGGACCCGTTTTGTGGCGCCGGCGGAAACATCATTCAGCTTGCACGACTGTTCGACAAAGGTACTATAATATTTTTTGCATTAAACATAAATAAAACCGTTTTCGTAGAAATAAAATGTGAACATATTATTTCTACTTAATTGGTAATTACCGAAATGTAATAATTGTCTGTACCTTAATAATATATTAAGTAGGTACCTATTATCTGCGGATTCTAATAATCGTAATATTTTCTGTTTGTAATAGTCATTGCTGTAGATATTGACCCAGACAAGATTGTGATGGCCAGGGAAAATGCCGCGATTTATGGTGTACTCGATAAGATCGAGTTCGTTGTTGGAGACTTCTTCAAATTGGCAAAGCACATAAAGGGTGACGTTATGGTCACATCGCCGCCATGGGGCGGTCCAGAGTACAGCAAAATGGGTGTTATCGGGCCGTCGGATTTAAACATGGATAAGATTCTGGAAGTGGGGAAAACGATTGCCCCGAAAATACTGTTACATCTCCCGAAAAACCTTGATAAAATTGAAGTATGTACATCATTTAGCTTAAATATAATTATATTATTATTTATGTGGAACTATAATTTATATTTTAAATGTCTATAGTGCAGGAAAATGTGCAACGGAATTGGTGCCAGCCTTGGCAAAATCGAAAATGTATTCATTGACAAATACCTTAACTCGATATTGCTGTATGTCCGGTCCAATAATGTAAGTTATAAGTCATTGTGTATTTAATACAATAAAAGCATAGTAAAAAAATAATTAATAGACTATATTATTAATATAGTACCTACTTAATGAATTTAATATACCTAACCGTATATACGTATACATGACAATATTATAATAATGTATTATTTATGTTTGAATTCATTAGAACAATTCCGTACCAGACGTCGCTCCCAAACTGGTCGACATCCACCTGCATAACTGTAAGTTGAAAACGTCTATATTTAAAAACTGTTATAGTATAATATTTATCTAATAAATTAATTTTCTTTAGCATTCCGCAAGAATGAACGGTATTGTTTACAAACTTACCAAAGTTACCTGGTGGATGTCGACGCGTTGGTGAGCAGCCGTCGCGCATCGGTCTGATGCACGTACGGAAAAGTCATTATTGGACCAGCCATATAATCTGTCGAGAAGCTATCTGTCAATGAATGCATTTTCAGATTTTTAGGCCAATTCCGTTGTCATTTTCTAATCATTCATTATTTTTATTAAGGTTGAGGTGTAACAGAATTTTAGGGGCTATTGTAATTCCCACTTCCCAGAACTTACTCATACATATAGCTGACAGCCCGATTACCTACATTTTTGTGTATTCTGGTCCACCCCATGATGGCGAAGTAACGATCACGTCACCGTTTATCTGATTTGCCAGTTCGAAAGAGTCTCCAACAATTTCCTCGGTTAGGGACGCCATAAATCGGAGCATAGCGCTGGCCACCATCATTTTGTCTGGGTCTATATTTACAAAAATGACAGGTACTTAATATTTATTATAATATAATATAATATTACGATTAAGTAGAAATAATATTTTCAAATAATATTACAGTCGGCAGTCGAACATCAACCGAAAGAAGTTTCCACTGCGCCACAAAACGAGTCTACGCCGGTCACTGAACAAGTCCATCCAGCATCGTATTCATAAATCATTTTCCATCATAATCATATATATCATCTATCATATATCATTATCATCTATCATCTATCATCTTACATCATATATCTTACATCTCACATCATACATAATACATAATACATCTTACATCTATCATCTATCATTGCAATATTATAATTGAAAGCCGAAAATCCAAAACGTGGTACTGCCAAAAATTTGAAAATCGAGATAAACATCGATTCTTATGTAAAAGAACACGAGGAATTCAAATCCAGTGCAAAAATCGTCATTCAATTCAAAACGTGTTATTGCCACTATTGGTATCAAGTCGAAACGTGTTATTGCAATGTTTAAACCAAAACGCAGTATTTTCCTTGTTTTTTCTATAGGACTACATTCTATATTAAAACAAAACGTTGTATTGTCATTCTATAATAACGTACTTAATATGTACCCATTACAGTCAACTGTTATTTAACTTTTCAGTGTCTAAATGTTTATTATATTTAACATTATGATTTTTCAGAATATTTTTGTTTTCATGATATTTCAAATTTATAAAAATAAAATATATTCATATTGTTGATAAAGATAACGTGGTTATGTGTTATCAGTCTGATGTATAAAATTATTATTAATGGATTAATATAATAAATTGTGCAAGTGCTAAGTTGTATAAATCTATTAAGATAATATTAAATAATTTATTTTCTGTATCTGTTTATTTTTAAAACTATATTAAAACAAAATGAGGAGAACAAGAGATATTTTAGAAGCTGCTCAAGAAGTAAATACCTACATAAAACATTTTATTAACTACTACAAAAGTACCTATGTTCTCTTGTATGATAATCTCATTTAAAAGAACAAAAAAATTAAATGACAAATAATGTATTATTACAAACATTAATTGAATGTTTCCTACTACCATTAATATAGCTAATTTATTTATATGTTCAATAAACAAACATAGTAAGATTCTATATTATAACTTTTAAGTTATAATAATATTAATACATTAATATGGCATCTTACTATTTTTGTTTTACCTACCTAGGTACATCATTATCTCAGAGATTAAAGAATCTGCCATTTATGTTTATTTTTGTATACCAGTAAAATTTAATAATACCTAAATTAGAACAACACGATTTTTATAATGGGCAATAGTATACCTACTATTATACTATATAAAATATTATTTTTGAATAATATATTAGATTTAAATAAATCTATTTTGAGTTTGAAACTTAGTTTTAATACTTTGAAAAAGTGTTCACAGGCCAAAATGTGGTATTGCCGGCAAAAGCACGTTTTGTACTGAACGTTAGTGATAGTGGGCAAAATGCAATATTGCCGGTGTTTAATTCAAAATGTGGTATATCCGGCAATACCACATTTTGGCCTGTAAACACTTTTTCAAAGTATTAAAACTAAGTTTTAAACTCAAAATGGATTTATTTTAACACCGCCAATTGTTTTTTTTTTCATTTTTTACAAGTGTTAATTCATGTCATAGGACGTAATATAGTTTTTCTTAATTTGTGAACATTTTGATTTTTGGCAATACCACGTTTTGGATTTTCACCCTTCAATTATTCACCTAAATGCATGTAATCCTGAATTTACAGTTAGTACATTGTTTATACCTTGATAATATTACTTAATATAATTTATAATTTATTGTTACCCATCTACCAAGTCAACACTGTATTAATAAAAGAATTTGTTGCTAAAATAAAATCGAGTTCTACATTGTTTGTACTTAATAATTATTTGGGTATAAAGGAAACATATTTCAACCCTAAAAAATAAGATAAACTAAAAGACAAAAATAATAGGTAAATACGTCGTGTTAAAAATAGTTTTTAATTAATAGGTAGGTACTTCAACAAAATAAAATGAAATACATAATATTTTATTGTTATGTCACAGACCTTTTTACTGTTACAGACCAGCCCATAATCCTATGCCAAATAAGTGCATTGATTGTTGACAGTGGTGTTGCGCTTTTAGTATAAATATTATATATTATGAATATATTATAATATATAATTATATTTTACCTTATCAGAGCAACTCAGTAACCGAAATTCGTCACATTTATCTTGACACAGTGTAGAAAGTAGTAAAAGTGGTAAAAGTGCTATGCTTATATAGTCATACATACATACAAATTTTACTTGCGAGTTCAATTTTTCTAGACCTATAAGCCGCGAAATCTTCAATGATTTTTTCATAATTTAAATGTTCGCGAGCTCTTCTTATAAAGCCAAGCCAGAAAGACGCTCTTGGTACGTGATACTTCTCAAATAAGTTTCTATAAGTTCTAACTTTGAGCATCTGCGTTCTGCGCTAGCTGAAGTTATATTAGAATAGCTAACATTATTCTAAGAGCCACGACTGAGTTTGAAAAGCTCCATTGCTTTTTTTTATAAAATTAAATACTTCAATAGGAGTTACCGATTTATCGAATAAGTTTTGCCAAATCAAAAGTTCTTTTTTTGTGAGTTGTATGCGTTTTATTTATATTGCGCGTGCGTCGCTGAGAGAGAAAACACAAATTGCGCTGACATCGTCTTGTAGTTAGTCTTTCGAGAATTTGTAACTATAATTATTTATTAAGGGGACTCAGATTTGTCCATTACTTTTTTCATTATAGGCTTAAACACTGCATAAAATATCACCTAAAACAAAAATAAATGATTATCTAGCGAGGAAAAAAGCTTGTAAATTATAATTTATAAATAAAGTGATACATTATTCATTATTTATTGCTATGTACCTAATACCTATAAATATTTATTATAACAGGTACCTAATATTAAATAACATTATTAATATTTTTCGCAAAGGGGCCTCATTTAAAACTTTGGTCCCTGGCCCTCAAAATGTCTTAATCCGGGCTTAGTTGTATGCGTTTTATCTATATTGCGCGTGAGTATTCCCTCGGAAGTTGGGCTGGCATCTAGTCTTTCGAGAATTTGTAACTACAAGTATTTATTTTTATAAGCATGCATTATTAATACCAACAAATTGTTATTAATCTTCTCCACACTTATACCTTATTTAACCATAACACGTACGGTATCAAAATAAATTATTTTAATTTGGCTAGGCTTGTGGCAACAAGAAGTTAATTTAATCAATTTTTTTTATTTATAATATTGTATTTATCATTACATTTTTTATTGATAAACTTATAACTTAACTTGAGCGCGAGATCCTAGTATTAAAATTTAATAAACGCCTTAGTACTTAACAGCATCACCGATATTATGTATAGTACCTACTACGATTTTAAAATTGAAGAATTTTCGACGATGTAGTCTATTGTGGATACCTACAGTTTATCGGCACCGCTATTTCCGCGGTTTATATAGGAATTGTATGCTGAATCTCCAATTTTTCAAAATAATTCTTACTACTTACCTATTTTATTTACAATGATATGACACAGTTCCGCGGAGGGCCAAGCTTCCTCCCCCCCACCACCCTTTGCACATCTTCCACATCTTCCACATCTTTTTAATTTTTTTAGTAATACCTAATTCTTTTTTTTAATCAAATTACGCATTATTCTCACATTTTTTCTTTCTAGTACCTAATAACAATTTATATTATAATATAAAATATCCTCATTGACAAACCGTCACCGCTCAGAATCGCTTTTCGTATATACAATGATTATTATATCATTGAATTCAAATATAACACCATCCATTGCAGTGACTCACTTGTAACTTACTGTACAGCAGAGCGACATCCACTTACCCACCTTTTTTAATATTGATTATAACAACAGTGTAAACTGTTTGTACCTACATCTTAAAATAGTATTTAATGCATAAAAAGAAAACTAAATGTGTACAATTATTGTTTATATTATTGTTAATATCAAATAAACCAAAATATATAATATTTAATGAGAATGATAATCCATTTCATTTTTTTTTTTATAAAGGGAGAATATGTTCTTATCGTACCGCCTATGAGCTTTCCGAGTACCACTAGTGGTACACACACCACAGGTTGAGAAATGCTGTGTTAGAATGTTAAATACTTAAATACCACTAACAACTATAACAATATGAATAGCAATGTTTTACATTTTATGCAATAGGTATACCTGAAAGACTTGTCGACTTTTTATCATCCTGAAACAAAATCTTGGATGAAGGCGCTTCAAGGACTAGCTATACCAATCCAATGTTTCGGTGGTGAAGTCCCTCCATTCGTTCTATCAGTTAAGGCCATCTGGATCGATCCAAGCCCGGATTAAGGAAATTGAGCTCTGGGACACCATACTCACTTGGTGAGGCTCCTTTTGAATTTTAACTTCTAAAAAATTGCATCACTAAATTTGTAGTGTATTTTTATGGAGAAATTACAATGGCACCGGGTGCCTCAATGATAATCAACCATCATAATATCAATATTTATAATTTTACAATATTATAATCATGGTTATGGAAACTATCAACGTTATGAACTTATGGTTAAGGGACTGCCGCATGCGACCTTGCAAGGTTCCACTCTAAACCCACGTCTCATGAGCACTAATAAAGTTGAAAAAAAAAGTTTAGAAAATGAACATTCTTCAATACCCCCACACATAATAGTAAGCCCAATTCACTTTAACACCAAACAATAATCCCAGTAAATAATACAAACATGTACCACATAATAAGACACATTGATTTTTGTAGTCAAATAAAAGTGATTTCCATGATAATTGATAATTTTTGCCATTTTTGGTTTAAAAAATTTAATCCAATCCAATAATAAATTATCAGTTGGTAAAACAGAATTTACGATTGATTCCAATTTTTCAATGTTTCTACATTTTACCAACTATATAGGTACTGTGATTTGTGCTAAAACAGAACAAACAAACATTTTGAATTGCAATTGAAGGAATTATTTATTTTGTGTAGAATAAAAAAAATCATGGTTTACCAAGTGGGGCTCCTGTCCATAAATTATCTTATCTCATCAGCAATAAAGTTTGCGCCGTCACTACATCTGGGTCTTAAGTACTTTGATTATCTGTTATTGATCGACAATTTTATTTGAAATTTACAAATAATTCTGTTACACGAAACTAATACAATTACTAAAACAATAATTGTTATTACAAAATTGTATTTAAGTAAAGCTAATAAATACAATTCATATCTGTTACCTAATTAATTTGTTTCTACCTAATACCTACATTTTAAATCTGTAAAATCTACATACCACTCTTTTTTAAAATAAATTGCATATTTGAAAGTGGCCAAAACCTTGATCAGATTCTACCAACCAGATATAACACTTGTCTGCTAACAATACCTATTATTAAATATCTACTTTGCATTGGTTATTCAAACAATGTACATTTGTTTACAAAATTTTTTTTAGGTTCTGCGTACTTATGTATAATTTACCATGCATAATATATAATATTTTATATATTGTCTTCATTATCATTTTTATTATGTGTAACAGAATGGCTCAAAAAGATATACAATCGTATTTTTACAGTAAACAAAATATATTATAAAGATATTGATAGGTTTTCCTTTTCCATAATGATTTATTTGATAAATATAGACTAGAATATAATAGAATACAATAAAGTTATATATTTTTTGGTATTCAATATTAGTTTCCTAATACAATTTTTAAAAACGTTTACATCATTTAGTTATTACATTATAAAAATTATCATAACTTAAAATAAATAAATAAATACATATTGAAAAGTGCTATAACTTATAGGCAGGTAACACATTTTAATTAACAACACAATAATAACATAAACATTAAAAAATAAATAAATATACAATTGTATGTTTGTATGGATAATAAAATTGGCTATCAACCAAAATTAACTATAAAAGTACTTTTTATTTCATTTCAAAACTTAATTTGTATGTTGTATTGGTAAGTGTTTGGGCTGAAAATTATAAATTCAAATGATTAACATTTAATAAAGAAAAGTATAACAATTTATTTGTACTGAATGATTTATTAAAATTTTAAAAAGTAATAATATTACTTACCATAATATAAATTTGTGTTTGTAAAGATCTAACTAGTACATCGTTTAAAATGTGTTTGAAATCATTAGGTTCAGAAGTGCAGCCAATATGCATTTTTGGTAATGTTGACACTCCCACAACAAGAGGATAGAGATTATAGTGCAACTTGTAAGTACTTTCAGGCAAAACTGTGACGTTTAACTAAAATTATATACAATTATGTATGATAATGATATTATGTTTTATTTTTTTTTTATACACATACGTCTTTGTGTCCAGCCATCATAAATGCTTCGTTGGCTTCCATCGATACATCTAATGTGAGTAGAGATTCAGAGTTATTATGGAGAAAGTATACAACGCTCATTGGCGTATGTAACCATCCGTGAGCTGGTAATTTCATGTCCACCTAAAACAAATTTAATCCATCAATCTCTTTCTTTTAGAATCAAAATAATATAATATAAAATAAGTAATAACTGACCAGAAATATTGATTTTTCAACAATAATTTTAGGTAACTCTAAACTTGAATACCCATTCTTACATTCACTTTCCACATCAGTTCTGAAACATAAAAATGCATTAAACTAGTATTCATATTACATAACTTGTAAGTTGTAAAAGGTTATAAATGAGTTGCTTTTCAAATTTTAAATTATTTAATATTTATGATTACCTTTTCCAATTTATAGTGAAACAACCTAAAACATTTTCACTTAACTCAGAGGGTGTTACACATATTACTTCTGAAGCACATTCATCAGATTCTAAAGGTACTCCATTTAGCACTGATTGGTAACCACCAGCCGAAATAGTAACGTGTTTAGCCTGAAATATCAAATCAAAATGTTCTAAATTGTATTTAAATTAAACAATTTTTTTTCCATAATATTTACCAATTGAAAAGATGTATTCTCTATAAGTATTGGCCACGGAGAAAGACACTTTATGTTTGGGACCACTATTAATGGTTCACCTACGTACACCTTGGATACAGGTTCAAATCTGGAAGACATGTAAGAAACTGATATGTCAAATACAATGCTCACGTCTATAACAATTTCAACATCTTTTACGCAAGCAATCTTGGTTCTGTTATTATCTTCTATCGAATAGCTTATCTGAAATAAAAATCACCATAACATAATAAATATTAGAAAAACAATGCTGTCGAATTTATTGCTAATAGTTGGTATGTAGAATAACACTGAGTTCAATTAATATTGTATGTGTTATGATGTTAAGTACATGTAATTTTAAATGTATTAAGCAATTAATTTCATAAAACAATATCATAGCGGTGTAGTGTTCTCATAAAAAAAAATTATAATACTTTATTATGATCATATTGATTAAAAATTAAGAACTATACAGTAAAATACAAAAATAAAATTTGTTAGAAAGCCAGAAAAATAAAACTCAAAGATACCAAAATTACTCTTATTCTATTTCATTATACTTATTTAACCTAACCTAATCTTTTAATTATTCACTGTTGGTAATTTACATAAACTGAAAGTATTCATAAATATAATTGAGTAATAAATACATGTAATATACCTATACATACACAATATTGCATATTTATAAGAATTTACTAATTTTCTAATAACTCGAACTTTTTCAATTTTCTCCAATTTGAAAATTGTTATAACTAATTTTTGTAGTTTTTACTATATAGATTTGCTTTAAAAATGGTCTTTTATACAATAACAAAAAAATATATATACTGACCATAAGCTGAAATGTACGAGTGTCCAAACTTGAAAACCGAATGTAGAAAGATTGAGTTTTCTGGTCTCCAACAAGCATGCTGTCTAATTTAAAATCTACTGGCAATGATAATACATTTTTATCTGGATCTTCACATACTTCAACTGTAAATTGTTAATAAATGATTATGTGTGAAAATAAAAATTATTCCATTTTTATTATTGTGTACTTACTTGAGTGTTCAACCTTTTCATTATTATTACGATTGAGTGACAAATTTAAACATACATCACTAACAGGTCGATCTTCTAAATTTGTCAAACACACTGAAACTTTATACCATTCCAACAACAGTGCAGGATTTTTGTGTTTAATTTCCATGCCAAGTCTTGAACTTCTGGGTTTTAGAGTTGTTGATGTAATCTGTTTGATTCGTTCAAATTCATCATCAGATGTCTTAGACAAACTTAAACCAGGACGGAAAAGGTTAAAATATTTCAAATGAATAGTAATAACTAATAATTAATTACTGATAATAATAAATTATTAATACTTATTAGTGATGTTACTAAGTATAAGTTTACACTCTGATCATGGTTCAGTATGAAAAACAAACTGAATATTGCATTATATCTAAACAGAATCAAATGCTCAATAGTTTGGTTGAAAAATCTAAATTTGTTGAAGAACATTAAATAAGAAAATGTATTTAAATATAACATTATCCATCCATTATGTTATCTTTATAATTATATTAAAATCAGAGTTTGTAACATCACTAATACTATTATTATTAATAATGATATAATACCTGAAGTTATTAATTTCTCTTTCAAAACATTTAGTTTTCTTTATCGAACAATAGAATTTCAAAACTATTGGAAAATCAGGTTCATTTCCCAATTGTAGTTTAATAGAATTAACCTACAAACAAACAAAAAGAAGGGTTCATAATTTCTGGCAATATTTTTATTTAGTAGCAGTTTATATTTAAATGGCTTAATATTTATAATTCAATAATTATATTCATAGCCTTATATAAACATTTTTCTTATGTGGTAATAGATCATTCTAAAAGAAAAAAAAACTACTTCCATAATAAGAAATGTGTTCAAATAGTATATTGTGTAGCAGGAGTGGGAAGTGAGATATTTCAGTTGTGGGCAGCATTTTGTCTAAGACTGAAATTGCTTTCTCGCACAAGCCACACAAACTCTTTTTTTCTCTCTTATGGATATTATTGCTGCAATGGCAATTATGTTTTGTGAGGACCACTGTGTAGGTTGTCCGACCCAGACGATAATCTACAATATGCTGTTCTTGTCATTCTCAATGATTCTCCAAACTGTTTCATAGAACAGCATGGGAGTGAGCAGAGAAAATATTTCAACCATATCAAAAATTAAACTTTCGGTCTGGTGACAGGTATAACTAAAATAGTTCTCAGACTAGATGATTTTAGTAATTTTTTGATTAATACTACTAGCAATTATAATATAAATAAAATATGAAACATAATTAAAATTTTTTATCATTTGTCTTTACACATGATCAGTACTTTAAAGTTTAAACTCTTTGATAACCAGTTGAAATTAAACATATTGGCCGTCTTCCAGGGGCGTAGCGTACATTTAAGCACTGCTCACATTTAAAAAAAGGAAGTTTTTTTGAATAAAATCAAGTCAAATACGAAATAATTAATTTAATAAAAGTTATAAGTTATTTTTAAGACGCCCAACATATTTGATGGTTTCTTACACGGTAGGGGGCATATAGCCCACATCATTGATGTCCACAATAATTATCAGCGATTTATTTTTGTAATACTTTATTTAATGGACTCTTGAGGTAATAATGATTGTAATTTAATTTTTGAAAAATTACTATTAAAACTGTCTGGATCAAATAGCAATAACGGCATGATGATGTAAATGACTTTTTAACTTGAAAAACAAGAAGAATCAAATTGTTGTATTGGTAGATAAAATGTTTTTATTATGTGTTTAAAAAAAAATAAAATTGTAAAATTCATAACTAATTCAACTTGTGTGTATTGATTTGGCGTTTGTTAGACAGTAGGGGGGGGGGGGTAAGTAAGTATGTAGTACTTTATACCACTACTTACATTCACTCACAACACATGCAATGCCACTAGAGTCCTCGCCCAAAAAAATAAAAATGATACTAATTTTAATATTGTGTTTGTTGCTTGAGTCACAAAATACACAACATTATTTTCTACTATTAGTGAATAATGATACTTACAGTGATTTCTTTTCCAACGTCATTTGGCGAGGGAACAAATTTGCAACTATAAGTATGAGTTTTTGATTCTCCATAAATAAGTTTACTGCTATCTGTGCAGACCTCAACATCATATGTATTGTCAATGCAGGTAACACAAGCTATAAGTTTTGAAAATTGCACTAGTATAGGAAACTTAGCCCTGAAACAGTTTAAAATATATTTAAATTAGTCATACAGATTCAAAACTATTTTTATAAAGTACTTACTATATACTTACTTTATAAAGATATCAATTTCAATGCCATCACAAGTAACATCTTTCAAAATAACTTTGGTATCGATCGTAGAATTTGTAACTGACATATCAATTTCTAACACAGATCTTGATCGCAAAGAGTCACATTTTTTCCACTCTTCCATCGATACATTTTTCTCATATTCATTAAGTGTTTTTTCGGGTTCTGGAATTTGTCTCTAAAAATTATAACATTTTGCTTAAATATAAATTACTATTTTAAGTTTACAAAATTGTTTATATTGTAATATTATATTCACTTGTATGATTGAACCAATATTATTTAGAGCTTTTTGAAGATCAATATTTTTGTAATATTTCAGGGCTTCTAGATTTAATTCTACATAATTCTGAACACTTGCTGTTAAATATGCGCATTTTAGACATTTGTTTACTAGTTCATGAGCAATTGCTTCCCAGCCTTCGTCTCGATAATCCCATAACATGTGACTCCATAAACTGATTTCACATTTGTATGAAACTGTAATTAGTTTATTCAGCTAAAAGATAGGATTGATCAGAGTACTTACGTAAGAGCTTTGCTATAATCTTTTGCGTTGTAATATTCATCAGCCATCTGTACAGCTTAAATCAAACGAGAGCAAAAAATTAAAAATTAAAAAAAATTAACATCAAATAAAAATACCTAACAAATTTCTCATCCTAGGACATTTGTAGTGTTTGAACTGTTTCATTGCGTTTCCTAAAAAGCTGATGATTGCTTTCTAAAAAGAAAAAAAGAATGTATAGTTCCAAATAAGACGTTGAAGATAAATGGTAATTTGTTATTTAGTTAATTTAACTACATACTGAATGATCAACTTTGGTGTTTTCATAAAATTTTAAAGCTTGGACACCATCTGCTTCAATAGTGTTAAAATCTAAGTTAATGAGAGTTTTAATCGATCGCCATGGCCTTTGACCATAAAATTCTATATTATTCCATTCTTTTAATGGATCACTGGATGGATAAACATTTGCATCCTAGATAACATAATAACCATTTTGTTTAAAACTAAGTATTGGGTATAAATTGTTTTTTTTGAAATAAATAATATATTATTCAAATCAAACTTTTAATTGCACATCAGACATATTATAAAAACTAAGTCTATATTAAATATTTTAATAGTGATCATAAATTATTATTAATTAATAATTAAAAACAATACTGTTGATAAATTTTACATATCTATGAAAAAGTGATGTTTGATTCAATTATGAAATGAATATAGGTACATAATACACTTTAGTCGTTATTCGTAATACCTGGCAAATATCATAGGCACTAGTTTTTCTCTTTTTTGCATAGTCTGCAGCTTCTTTAAAGAAAAATCCTGGATTTAATGCCTGAGTAGCTGTGGAACTTTCAGTTGTTGTTTCATCAAATAATGATGCAAACATTGAAAATCTATAAATTGAAAAAAAAAAATGATTTACCTAATCGTGCCTGAATACTACGTGTGAAAACTCACTGTTTTGACAACCAAGAATAGTGTTCAAACATCAATTCTGGAGGTCCAATCATCGATTTAAATACATTTACATGAGAATTAAACTGAGTCAATGCATCTCGAGCCCTCTTCATTGCAAACAACAGTCTGCTTATTTTGTATACAATGTATGCGGCAACAACTTTTACTTCATAGATGTTCGTGTCAAAAGTGCGTATTTCTAATAAAGACATATAACACTGATGATAGTGCCTAAATGTGAACATTTGACATAACAAATTAAAATGTTAGAAATTCAAAGTATAATGGTACACTCACTTATGAGCATTATGATGGTCTTGTCTAAGCTCATTATAAAATCCAATTTTGAATGAATACCGAACAATTAAATATTGGTGACTGGTTTTGCTTAAATTTTCTAGTTTTGACTTTACAGCTCTAATCTGTTGTTGGTAATAATTCTGTGCCAGATCGTAGAATGCATTTTCCAGCCTATGTTTTATAATTAATAAATAATAATATATTTACACAAGAGTATTAAAGCTATGTTACCTTATAGCATAGCCATGGATATTGTCTACTACTGGAAGTATAAATAAAGCTTTTGGATTCAAAGTACAAGCGTCACACAGTGATGCAGCTCTCTCAGTAGTAATATTATCATCAACTGCTGGCATTAATTTTTGTATTAAAACTACAACAATTCTTGATTTCCTTCCTTCCAGAGACAACCTATGAATTTTATGTAAATATATTACATACACAACAAGGATAATAGGTATAAAACAGCTTCTTAAAATAATTGACAATTTAAGTTCCTATCTGTTAAATTACTTTCTTTTAGTTGATAAGTTGTTAATTGTAATATGAAAAACATCACCACAAGTTGACCGAAAATCATGTTTTTGATTACAAAACTAAAAATCTAATAATAAAATATTACACAATAACCTAATTGATTGAACTCTGGATGAACATTCGCTAATTTTTTCATTCCACGATTCATCGTTCCAATCACAGTCGTAAAAAATGACAACAACAGCAGGATCGTAACGAATATGTTTTTCGAGCCAATTCCTTTTTAGTATACCTTTTGGGATGTACGGCATTACGCGCTAAAAAAAAAACACAAATCATGTGGTACTTAAGTAGGAGAGAAGCTGATGTAAAGTAAAACGGGAGGTCAAGTTAGTTTGATTTGGACGGGGTAGAGAGGTGACTTACTAATTAATATTATATTGTGTACCTTTTCGCTCAAAGTGGGAAACTTGAACTCGGACGTGAGGTGAAAGAAATTCAATACGGCTCGGCTGTCACGGCCAACGGGGCTGTGGAAAGCATCCCAAATGGTCCTGTGGATGGCGTTATTGACCGTATCCAGGCCGGCGATGGCGATCAGCGGACTGGGCGAACAGCACAGTTCGGCTGGAAAGTCGAACTCTCTGTAATCGACCATTTTGCGTCAATCGCTCAAAGTGTGCGATGGAATAATAAAAAACCGTCCGAGAAATTGAAATTAAAACAGTTTTGAAATTACGGATCACGAACGATTTGCTAGGTTGCTACAATAATAAAATTAAAAGTAGTATCACACTATCACAGTATCACAGCTCGTTGTCGTCAACGGAATATAAATGATAGGCCTTATCAGTTACCACAAATATTAACGATTTACTTGGTTTATTTCATATTCTAGTCTTCATAGTTGTTATTAGTTCATATTCCAGTCAATAGGGCTCCAAAAAAGTCGTTGCCTTGTAAAAAATACTAAAGTTTTGAAACTTTGCGAAAAGTTTGGTAAACGGTCACTTTGTACCATTGTTTAAAATGCATGACACTTTGTACTACTGGGTAAAACTTTAGATTGGAGAACGCGGGTTGCGGACACTTTGTACTATTATGTACATAAAGTATATTATATTTAATATAAACAAGTCTGAAGTCATGACCAGACCGTGTTATTAAGTTTAATGATGGTAAATCTATATGTATATTATATTCTATTGTAATTGTTCTGTGATTGTTAGGGCTGTGAATTTGTAGGAAAGTGCTTTGTAAGTTCATAATTTGAATTATGTAACTACAAATTATTTATGAAACTTATTTAGCATTTTTTGACGTTTTTAATTTTTTAGGTCAATTTTTGCATTTCTACGTCTTATTTTCCTTTTTTAGTTCATTTTCCGGTATTTTTAACCAAATTCCGTATATTGATATCTTTAAAAAACATTTTTTCTTTTTCTTTTTTTTTGTCCAATGCAATAGTAAAGACTAAAGATAATTAAGGTACCCGCAATTAAATATATTTAAGTTGTTTTATTACTTTAACAAAATAAATACATAAAATAAAATTTTAAAAATGTTTCAAATGAATAGCATTATAAAAAATTCAAGTTCAATCAATATTTTTATAAACACATTTTTATGCATGTAAAATGTAATGTACTAATGTATAATATCCTATAATATCAATATGAAATATATAAAAATTAAATCAAAAACCATTTTAAGTTAATTTTATACTATAATTTTTGGCATTTTAAATTGCATTTTTTGCATTTTAAGTGCGTATTTTATTACATTCTTTTTGAAATTTTTAAAGTTTTTTAGTACATTAATTTCACAGCCCCGGTGATTATATATTCCAAATAGGAGGGAATCATAGAATATTACCTATCGATAATTATTTTTATTTGTCAGTTCGAATATTTATAATTTACTTTTTAACATAAATTTTGATATACCTACCTATACTAATATAATACAGTTATAATTTATAATCATATTTGATTATTTTGATAATTTCAAGACTTTTAGTGCATCAATAGTTTCTAAATTAATTTCTAAATATATTATAGCACTAAGTAATAATTCGCTGTTATTTAGCCTGTTAATTAAAAAACTTAGATTATTTTGACTATAATTGTTAATATACTATATTTTAAAACATTTTTAATTGACTTTTTATTAAATTTAAAATTTTAATAATTAATATTACAGTAGTACACAATTATATATTATATACTTACTACTTAGGTATACAACTTATATAACTTATATTTACAATATATATGCTTTATGTATATAATAGTACAAAGTGTCCGCGTTCACAATTAAAATGTAATCCAGACATAGTAAACATATAAAATCTTGCTTACAAGGAAATGGTGAACTAGTATTAAACTATAATTATTTGTCTTGAATCTCGAGTTACTGTCTGTGTAACGAATCAATTATAATTTAATATTACTTTCGTACTATAATTTTTTCTATTAAAATAAATCCCATGAATTTGAACAAGGGACGTGCGGGCTGCTATTACGTTGTAAGTCCTTTGAATAAGCTGTACTTTTCAATGCCAAATATGTTAATGACACCTGAAACGAAAATTCAAGCGCCGTCCACCACGATCGCGACAGTCCCAACTAAGTCGAAAACCCTGACCGAACTCAATGTAACGGCGCCGGCCACTTGTATGGATCTGCAGAATATGGGTGCTGCAATAACGGACCCGGTGGTAACCACGAACATGGTCAAACGTGGGAGCTAATCTTTTATCAAGTCTTCAATAATTACATTGAACGACATGGATTTGGTCGAGGCCAAGAGTCGTGCGAGCTATTATGCTGCAAGTCGACTGACCAAAGTCCACTTTTCCATATCAAATATTATGTTGATGACACTGAAACAACAATCCAAGTGACGTCTGCCAAGATTCGTCCCAATGGAGTTGAAAACCCTGACCGAACTCAATGTAACGATGCCGGTCATTTGTGTGAAACTGCAGGTTACAGATGCTGCAATAACAGACCCGGTGGTGGTAACCGTAACAAGGTCAAACCTATAAGAGCCGATCATTTTGGAAATGTACTAAAAAATTCTTCAGGCGATTATTGTGCTGCACGTAGTTCCGAGAGACCGAGAAATTGCTGTTGTGCCATTGTAAATGCTGCTATAAAGTTAATATACCGTATAGGTACAATCTACAACAATATTATTTTTAATTGTCTCGTTTTTTTGTCGAATATGTATACATTTTTGAAATAATTGTAAAACATTTCGAAGTAAAATGAAATGTTCAAATAATAATTTGTACACATTATTAAATTATTTATGTTAGAGGTATATTATTATGTATAAGTTACACTTTTGATAAATATTCCTGGATATGTGAAAATATTTGAAATAATTATATAAATTACCACAATGATGTCAACGTAAAATAAATTAAATCGTACCTGCGGCATTCGAACATATTTTATGCATATAACACTATTATGTGCAATATATATTGTATAGGTAAATATAGTGACGGGGTGCCACCATTGGGTGACTTCCCCCTCCCGCCAATCAAACAACATCCCTTTTACTTATTTTATAACTGTAAATACAGACTGTAAATACTAAATATAAATTTTTGTTCAATAAAAAAAAAAAGGTATACATATTATGTATATTTTATATAATATGTTCGTTTATATATTTATATAATTATTTTAAATACTTTTACATACAAGAATATGTATTGAAATTCAAAAGTTTATAGGTAGGTACTGTACATAATATAGTATGTAACAGGTACGTTAACATATAAATCGTTTAAATATAAATAATATTAGGTAGATGTGTATGATTCAAATTATTAATTTAACATTTTATCTTATTTTGACATTTTGTACAATATTATCATTTATCATACAATTATATATTGACAAAGCTTAATAAAACGATCAAATTGTTGTTGTAGATTGGATGAGATTGGACGATTGTAAGTTATAACTTAGCAAAAATACATATTTTCGTTGAATAATTCAATTGGTTTCTATACAGCTAGGTTGGATGGCCCCTGAAGCCGCCCTTGCCTTAAGTTTGGATAAACTTCTTCTCTTCAATTTCTATAATAAGTTTTCATACTATAATATGAGTATATCACACACAATACCTAAGCTATATTATTAGAAATACGGAACTGAGTTTCAGTGTTTCACTAAAATTCAAATTTGTTATTAGTGTGTAAAGTGTTGCGTACCTTACTAGTTTTGCGTACAAAATGTCCATTTTTCTATACATTTTTTTTGTTATTTCACCGTTTTTTGGTTAATTTTATATTACTCTTAGTTAATTATTTTTCAGTTAGAAATTCATAAAAAATTTTTCTTTTCATAGGTAACATTAGACATTTTAATAGAAGATTTCCCACTAATTATATCCACCTTAAGTTTAGCGGAAGGTTACATTAATTTTTTATGAGGGTTTGAATTCAACATTTTTACGATATTTGATATTTAGCTGTAATAATTATTGTTATAATTCAATAATTTTTCAATTTTCTTTTTATTAGAGCCAATAAAATGTAGTCATGATATGAATAATAATATAGTTCATCTATCTAAAATAGTAAAACGATTATCTTACACAGATTACAGTAATACCTACACGTTATCGTACAACCTCAGACTATATGAAAATATATATTATCATATAGTCTGTGGTACAAACTTAATACATGATGTCATATATTTTATACCACATCCTGCGTGCCAATGACAAATATTGGTTATGTTAAATTTTCTGAGTATCGTATTTTTCTATAATCGTTTATAGGTGCATCTAAAACACTAAAACGGGTGGTAATCAATACCTAGTACAGTATATGATTGTATACCAAAACACCGTATGTCATAATATATAATAGGAATCCGTTTCTTATATCCTATCGAATTACTAACAGACACGGTTATCTGGATAACCGCTCTAACAGACAATGACCCGCGATGTGTATAATGTGTTGTTAAACTTTACAGACTTTCATTTTTAAATTTACGATTATATAGATACGTATTAGTGACATGCTCAGGTTTTCTGAAATTGGGAGGGGATTAGAATATTGTTGACTATTCTCGCACTTTTCAGACTACGTTAAATGATAAATATACTTTCATTCATTTATCATAATATATTTTATAAGACAAAAGTAAGCCGAAGGAGTGGATATGACACCCCATGTTGAGCGTGTATGAAGAGAAAGACGACCGATACAGGTGTGAAACTGTGACGTCCTCTTGATGATTTATTTTAGTAAATTGCAACCGTATTTCTTTTTTTATCCTAAGTATTGGACGGCGGTAGTGTGGTACTTAATACAATAATATGTTGAATCCACGTTTTTCCCGTACCTACTTAAATCAGACGTGAAATGATCGACGTTGTTCTGATTTCGGCATTTTCTTTAAAATGTACTGCACATAACATGACTACACGACATGGCAGATAGTAACGTATAGTTGTCTACCGGCTTTACGTTATACGCAGTAAATATAATCAATGTATTGTGTGAAAATACTTGAAAATAAAAAAAAACTGTTTCCTTATAATATTATATCATTGTATATAATAAGAATAAATTAATTTGACGACGCTACAACACTTCAATGACACAAAAGTTGTATGGTAATAATTTATTATATTTGTACAATCACAATAATGGGTAAAACAATAACAGATAATAGATATTGGGAAAAAAGTCTTACCAGAATACCAGATACAGACACACACTGGCATCGGATAGGTATTAAGTCATGACAAAATAGATGGGCACCATCACAGTTTTTTGATACGTATCCTCCGCTCTTTACTTTACCTATATCGTAGTTATCCACTTCTTATTAGCTGTCGCCTGCCAATCATATACATACATGTGGAAAATACAATAAAAATCAACCACTCAGAAGTGGAGAACTACGACATGGACCGGAGGTGAAGGAGATGTACATACTGATAAAAATGTATTATAACTGCAGTGTTGATACCTGCTTTATCTATTTTGTCTTGGGTATAGGTACTATATATTTAACGCCATTTACTACACACACACACCACACACACACACACACACACACACACACACACAACACACACACACACCACACACACACAAACACATGTTTACATTCTTGACATACATAATAATATTCCGCTTGGGGGCGAACCCAAAAGCGCAACTAGGATCAAATTTTTTGGGCATGTAGCCCTCATATTTTGGTATATTTGCAAATGGCTTATAATAAATACAAATGTACATCAATATTTTATTCAATATGATTCACCGAGCACGTGCACAACCCCAGTTATACGTTTAATAATGTGCTTATTAAATTCTGAATGTTGGAATTTTTGAATATATAGGCACTTAGAGTGACCATGTTTACAAATTATTTTGATTTATAAGCACAAAATCAGCTTGATAGGTATTTTACGGTAAAAAAGTTTGTTTCTTATATTTTGAAAAAAAATGAAGTTGGTATAATATTGCCACACGAGTACACGACACTGATTACATAGTACAACAAATCTAACCATTAGCCAAATTTGAGAAACAGTCTTGCAGCGTACTCGCAGTTCTCAGCCAATTGTATGACTCATCGGAGAGAACATTTTTCGCGACTTTCTATCCGTTATACCTATCACATTTGGGGAGGGGGCCAACTTAAGCCCCCCAACACCATGCTCTCACCTAGTTGCACCAATGAGTGAACAAATTCTACATCGCCCCTCAATAATACTCGCCGGCGACGCCGTTTTGGCCGCCGGCGATCGCCACTGACGCGTCTGCCACGTAACCGACGAGCTCGTCGCGCAGGTCGTCGCCGTCCACGTCTTTGAGGCTGCTGTTGCTGATAACGGTCCAGTTGCTGAGCGCTATCGCCGGCGGCACTTTCACCAGACGCGGTCCCCGGGGGCCGACCCCACCAAGCGACGCGGACGTGGTAGAGGTCTCATCGTCGTCGCCGCCGCCGCCGCCACTTCCGGCGCTGTAGCAGCTGCTGTCTTTGTGCCGTTTGGCATTTCCGCCCTCCGCCGAGCCCGTCAGCGCTCGCCGCCAACAGTCGGCGAGTCCGGCGCCGGGGACGTGATGACCGCCGCCACTGCAAACGACTTCGTCGCCGTCTCCGTCGTCGTCGTCGGCGGGTAGCTCGACGGACGATGTCGCCCGCCCGGACACGCGCCTATACTTTGGTCGGCGGTCGTCGGTCGCCGGTTCGGACGAGTCGCTGCGCAGCCTCCTCCGCGCCCACCGCGACGGACGCCGTTGACCGCTTCCGGGCCATCCGTCATCACTACTGCAGCCGCTGTCGCCGCCACAACACCGTAACACCGTTTCCTGTCGGCACACAACAAAAAACACTGTTTCTCTGTTAACATCGCAAGTACAAGTGAACCGGACCGATTGATATAACAACTATGCATACGCGCGTGCGCATATATACGATACATCATCATTATAATTAGAGCTGCGTGAGATGCTGCACTCGAGAGGACTCGCGCTCGAATTGTGGGGAAGGGGTGTGCAGGGGGACGGAGCTCTTCTACTACTTTAATTTTTTTTTCTGCGTACCACCCCAACTATTTTTTTTTTTACTTGGACAGCGGACGGTACAAACTATAATGCCCGAAATAATATTGTTATTGAAATGTGGATTTAAATAATTGTTGTCAATATTATAATATTATACCTAGTCATCGGATTGAGCTCCTCTACTTAGTTTTCCCCAATTCGAGCACTGGAGAGGACGCTACCCGTGCTGCAAGAGTGTAGTCTCCGTCTTACAAACGCATAAGACATGGGTGTCCTAACCTATCAAATAATACGAGTTTAGCTGTACTGATTTTGTGTTGTTAATCATTGGTTTTTTTTCAATATTTTAATTTTTAACCGAGATATAATATGAGTACTTTTAATTTGTGACATTTCTACATAATATACTCATACTTATATTGTTTAAAAATTAAAATATCGAAAAAAATCCGACGCTCGAGCGCAGATAATTGTTATTAGTTTATTACTTGTTACGTTTAAACTCTATAAACTATTGATAATATTATAACTCAAGTCACACTAGTGTATGCAAATTTGATAAATATTTTACGTTTGTACACGGACACAACGCGTGCATGGGTAGCGTCTTCTTAAGGACGCGAAAAATATAATATGATATGTATAGAGGGTAACCTGGGGAGGGAAACATATTTACCCACGGGTCTGTTTGATAAAGTTCTTACAAGTTGAACATACCTATTTAAATTGTGCCATGCTACCGTACTTCATATAATCTATATATAAATTAATGTTTATCTGTTTGTTTATGTGTGTATCTTTTATGCATTCCTAACCGGCTGGACTGATGTTGATGAAATTTGGTACAGAGATAGATTAGACCTCTGAGCAGAAGATAGGCTAATTTAAAAAGGGAGAGGACCAACCCCGGGAGGTGCTCAAACAGGGATTTTGAGATTTCCGATGAAAATTTTTGTTTTTAAATGGTTGCTATGGTTGTTGTTATATAATAAAATAAAACATATTTGTTCATATAGAGTTGGCATTTTTAATGGGTAACGAAGTGCACGGGATCAACTAGTTTATAACAATAATAATATATTAATATATCGTGTATAAAAAGAAATCTGTCAGAATAACCACTCAACGATTAAAAACATTAAAAAAAACTATATTATCAATAATCCCACAGTTTAAATATTTTTTTTTATCTGTGCGATTATATATTGATTTTATAACTTTGAAACAAATTTTAATTTATTTGATGACTGCAGTTTGTTAATTTTAAGTGCAATTCCCATAATATGTGTTGATATCGACAATAATTAGAGAGGATCATGGACATATTTAGCTCATCTATAAGTAAAATTGGCAGTTTAGAATTTATAAGTCAGTTTTAGTTATTTCATTGGTAATTTTTCTATTATTTTATGCATTTTACAATTAATAAAGGAGTAATATTGAGTTGTGTGGATTTTAAAAATCATTACACTTGAGGTAATTGCTCGGTCGACGTTGTATTATTTTAGTCGAAGGAACAACATGATAATATTAAGTCTTTTGGAGTTTTCACTATTATGTGTAGCAAAGATTGATGGATTTAAACAAGAATATATTATAATATATATTTATATATTATGCTAAGTGGCGGGTAAAGCTGCTGTGGTCCGGAAATGTCCTCGCACAGGAGAGAAAAGAATAACGTTGATTATCTGTATAATATATTTATGTAAATTTAATACGATTATCAGTTGACCGACATCTCCTATGTATAATAAACCTCGTCGTCAATCGTATAAATATTAAATACGCAGTTACATGTATATTTATTTTGTAAAAACACGGCAGTATAATAGGTAAGTGTCCCTGACCAAAAATTCTATCCGGTAAAAGCTGCTGTGAAATGTCAGTGCACAGAGTCAGTATTACTGCAGTGTTTCGCCACAAACGTAATAATTAAATTAAATGTTTAAACTGTTAACAGTAGTTGAAGCACAGAATAGATTAAATTAAAATTTAATCTATTCTGTAGTTGGAGTCCCACAATTGATAATACCTAGTTAAGTGTGCGTGTCTATATTATACCACTCGTTCTACATTATTCATTAAAAATTAATTCTAAAAATAATTAAATTTTTTCATGCCAAACGTTAAAATAATCGAAATATTAATGCACCTTTATAGGGTACCTAGCGTGTTTTCCTTTGAGTTCAACCCTCCTCAATCAAATTAAAATCGTTCCTTAACATACTTATTCAATATTTAAATTTACAACCAACTGTTTATTTTACTAGGTTTGTACCTGTTTGCCAAAGTTTAGATAACAATTTCTATCCACCTACTCCAATAATAACTGACAAATGTGTCTAACCAATTAAAATTATCATCCAAAATTCTATTCGAAAATCAATTACTAGAAGCTTCTCAAATGATTTCGATATAGATTATATTTTTATATTAGTTGCACCGATACTGTTTCACCTAAACAACATAAAAGATTTAATTTGTTTGCTAGATTAACAATTACCGAGCAAGGTTTTCAAAAATTTATGAAAATGTTAAAACCAATCACCAATCAACGTTAAAACAAAATTATAGCTAAAGACAATGCAAATTCCGATACCAATTTTATGTAAGTACAAGTGTATAACCAAATATCTGACACCACCAAACTTATTCGCAAGCTACCCATAAACACCAAACACTTTACCAATACAATTAATAATATATAGGTAGGTACAATAAAACAAAAACTTTACTGTTAAATTAACTTCTTTCTTTCTTACAAATGTACAGTCCTGTAAAGTATTTGAGTAAAAGTATTCAAATACTTTTTTAAGTATTGAATAACTTTTTAAATACTTTCAGCATGAAGTATTTTGAATGGTATTTTAAATACTCGTTTGTATTGAATACTTTGGTTTTTTATTTTGAACATTTTAATTTTATTTGAAATAATTGGTTGGAAAAATATTATTGTCCACTACAATAATAGAATAATAGTTTTATTAATATTCTGTATTTCTGTGTTAGCCGAAGCCCGAAGGTTTGTAAAAACCAGATTTCTAAAAATAGTTATTGAATAACAATATTCCCTTTGAATTATTAGATAACTTTTGATAATATCAGATACAATGCCTGCCTGTTATTGGTTATGCGGGATTACGGGAATACTATAGATTATTCCACTATTTAGCTGCAGCCTGCAAGCCTGCTACGTTTTATTTATTAATTTAAAGACTTGTGTAGTAGTACTATGAAGTGTACAATGTGTCTGCCCGTCCTTTAAAGTGTGATTTTAAGTTTTTATAGTGTTAAAATCAAGTGAAGTACCTAATTACCAACATAAATAAAAATTAATTACTTTTAGTTCTAATATGAGTAATTCTAGCCATAATAGTGATGATGAAAGTGCAGCGGAATAATGCATCTCTTTCGACTAATTCTCTGCTGAATTGTTGTTTACCATGGCTTTAATACTCCAAATATTTTAAAGTGCTACGAATAATAGACGGTAAGTTTTTTTACAAAAAACTTGAAATTAAATGTTTGATCTGTGTGGGTACCAAAGTACTTAAAGTTGATACACGATCAAACTCGAATTTAAGAAAACATTTAAATGTAAGTAGGTAAATTGGTAAATATATTTATTTACTTCATAAGTTATTATATAATTAAATATTATTATTAATTGATGATAATATTTAATATATTATGTACTAGATGTCCAGTTAGCAGATACTTATAAAAAAATATACGTTTTTAATTAAACCTACTACCTATGTGTCTATATTACGATATTTAGAAACCTATTTTTTTTTTTATTAAAAATAAAGTGTATTTACAATCTATACCTAAGTGTATAATGAGTAAGTGTGGTGACAGAGTAAGTGAGTAATATATAAAAATAACAGAAGGAAAGCTCCCAGCAGGGCCACCTGACCAGAAATTAGGGTTTGGGTTTATTTATTTAATGTTTTTTTTTTTTTTTTTTTTTTTTTTATATTTTTTTTTTTTTTATATAAGTTAGGTGTTGAGGAGATCTCTTGGCCATTGCCTTTTTAACCTTCTAGGATTGATAGAGGTAGAGCATAAACTTTTAATGATGGGGTTTGAATGAGCGCGGAGCGTTGAGTGGAATTTTGAATAATAGGATTTGGCTAGGTCGTTAAGGGTTGGCATGTTCAGATCTTTATGGAGGTTTATATTGGTAACATACCAAGGTGCAGAGTTTATTAGGCGTAGGCATATGGATTGGAATGCTTGAAGGGTTTTAGTGTTTGATGGTTTAGCTGGCCTCCATAGTTAAGCCGGGACGGATTATCGATTTGTATATTGTAAGTTTGTTGGTTAAGGAAAGTTTTGATTTTAATAGGGGTCTTAAAAGATGAAGTCTGGAGTTCACTGATTTACGTTTTTGTTTAAGATGCGAGCTCCAGTTGAGGTGTTTGTCGAATATTAGCCCTAGGTATTTAACTTCGTCTGACGAGGGAATTACTAGGTTGTTAAATGTGACAGGAGGGCAAACAAATTTGCGCAATGTAAAGGTTAAATAAGTAGACTTCGTTTCATTTATTTTTATTTTCCACCGTTTTGTCCATTGATTTATCATGTTAAGGTGAGTTTGGATCATTCGACAAGCGGTTGCGGAATCTTGGTGTGATGCTGAAATTAGTGTGTCATCGGCATATGTACCAAGAAAAGTGAAGGGTGTTTTGGGGATGTCGTGAGTGAACACAGAATATAGAAAGGGAGCGATATCACTACCTTGGGGTACACCTGCGCTAATACGATGGCTAGTTGAATAGCTATTTTTTAGTCGAACCTTGAAGGAGCGGTCAGATAGGTAGGATTTTATTAATAAGAAGTAAGGTGCTGGGAGAAACTTCTTTAGTTTATAGAGTAGCCCCTCATGCCAGACCCGGTCAATAACTTATTTTAAAAACCAAAAGTATTTGAAAAGTATTCCAAATACTTTTTAAAAGTATTCTTTACAGGACTGCAAATGTAAGACACTATTATGGCCATAAGGTTGATAACAAATGAACAACCAACTTAATCTCACTTCCGAGTTTTGACGATTATACTGTCATTAATAAAATTATTAATTATTATACCTATTAGAAATCAATTTTGAAAATGTCAACCTAAACGAATTACCATCTGGCATCTATCCTTTATTAATATTATTATTATTATGGAATGTAAATGGATTAATATTATAATAAAAATGGTCTGAAAAAAATAATTTCAATATAGTATCTACGAATATACGATAAAAAAAGATGAATTTTATCATAAATACCAGAAAAAAAAAGAAATTCAAATCTATCTCTAATACCAACTGTTGCCTGTTCGTGAATGATTCCCTACTCATGTGTTTAATTCATTATTTCTATTTTTTCTTTTATTGTCAAATGTTTTGTTTCTATACATATTAATTATTTTTAATAAAAATAAAAAAAATATTTGAAGAAAATTTAACAAAACAACATGTAGACATGTACAGTACCGTTTATGTTAAAACTTAAAAGTAACTCTTTCATTTAGTTGTTACTACCTATCTAGAATAAGTTACGTATCATAGGTATAGGGACATGTTTATTAATCATAGGTAGTTTGACAGACGAATTAGAATAAGTATAATATAATTGTAGAATGTAGGTATATTTTTTTATTTCGTAAATCATTAAAATATATTATTAAAACCGTTATTATTTGGGTCTTATTGATTATGTAAATCATAGTAAAAAGCAATGGTAAATTTTCAATAACACAAAAATAAGAGTTACATTTTATTTATAACTTTACAAATATATAGGTCCTATGACCTTGTTATATTCTGTGCTATAACTGTTGAATAATAATATTATAACGATCGACGGTCTACTTATTCCACAGTATCTATATATAGGGAAAAATAATAATTAAATTGCGTTTTTCATTAATTTATTATACCTTCATAAAACCATAATTTAAGTGTATTCAGCACTAGCATAACCTGCAGGGGTGGGGGTGGGAGTTAAAAGAGCTGCGGCCCTCCCCGAAATTTCACGGAAATTTAAAAACGCCTTCAGTGTTTTGTGAACGTATTATGTAAAACGTATAACAATGTATTATAATTGTAATTTGCATGAAGGTTGATTCAAAAGCTTAAAATGTTATATAAACATTAAGCATCACTCGGTGCCTAACTACATGCCAAACTTATGATCCGAGTTAAACCTGCTCTATTCAACAAATTATCAACAAAATTATCCCAAAGCAAAACCCTGGCTTCGCCTGTGTTATTGATGTACTCGTATTATATAAAGGTATATTTTTCACATTTATGCGCATGCCGATATATAGGCTGTACCGTAAAAATAAAATATTATATAATAATATTTATGTAAAATATATATTTACTAGTCACTACGAGTTACAAAATATACCCGCACTAGATAATTCAATGTCTGTTTTTTTTTTTTTTTTTTGAGAAAACGTGGTATCAACTCTTAATGGGCAATACAAATAATATGTCAGTATATTTAAAATTAATTTACAAAAAACACTAGTGAAAACGTTATACCTATTATAGGTAGGTACAACTCAAATCATTAATTTAAATTTGATTTGTCCTCAACGGTGTCTATACATTTTTTAAATATAAAGTATTCATTAAACAAAAAGTATTGTGCCGTGTGATATATAAACAATTCACTATTATAGTTTATTTTTAAACAAAAATGCTCGATCTGTTGAGTTTGTCAGACACTGTTTGAAAGTATAAAGACGAAAACAGCATTAAGTCATAAAGTTTTGAATGTTTCATGCGCTTATAATATATTTTGATTATTTATTTGGTACATTCACACTGGATTCGATTTTGTTAATGGCTATTAACCAAGTTTTTTGATAATAAAAAAAAAAATGGGGAGGTCACATAGGTGCATAGTAAGTTTCTATTGCTCGTTGTCATTGAGTAGGTAATGGATAAGAATTAAGTTTGAATTTAATATTTAAATAATAAATCATTGCGTACAAAAAACGATGTAAACATACAGCATGGTTTTATTAATATAATTTTTTGACATCGAAACGTTATGGCACACAACACACACACACACACAGTTATTAATAATAATAAGAAAACACTTGGTCGTAAAACCGAAAAACCAATTATTCATCGCTCCGCTCAAAATTTAAAGTATAAGTATAAACGTAAGTTCGTATTGCATGATTGTAAGTGTTGCAGTGTATAATTTCACGTCGGTGAACAATTTATTGGGTAAACGTCATAAGTTAGTATCAAACAGAAGAAGACGGCGCGTGTAGAGTATCTACCTATCTACTGTTTTCAGAATATCTTCATCATATTTGTACACACAGCGTACCTCACTGCTGTTTATAGTATATATAGCATATTACCATCACTATGAATGTCATAAAACCTGCAATTGCAATATATAGCTCTCTCGTCGCGTTTAGAAACTTATAAACCCACACTAACGTAACCTAAGTAGGTATAAATTTGATTAATTGTTTGTTTATATTAATATCAAGTATACCTGCAGTATAATATATACTGAATAATAGTTAGTTCCCCGGAGACGGGTCTTAAGGTCCTGGATTTTAAGGTGTTATATCAATTCGTTTGTGCTTCAAAATAAATGTATTGTGTTGTGTTGGAAAACATTGCTCGTCAGAAATGATTAATAATTTGAAGGTAAACCGTTGTAAGTATATATTGTTAGATACTGTGCACAAACCCTTTGGTTCACTCGAGCAATCACAAGAAGATATATTATATAATAGGTAGACTTGTCATTTTAAGACTTATTTCATTAACGTTTAAAATAATATTTATAATGCTATTGATTTGATTCAAAAGTAGGTAAAACATTTGAAAAAAAAATGTATAAAAATGTACTTACTTACGTCAATTAATAAATAAATAAATAAAAATAAAAATCTATTTATAATCACGACGTTCACGGCGTTGGCCATGGTATAAAATATAAATTGCGAAACATAACGTGGGTTTTTCTCATATTAATAATATGTTAAATGATTTACAATTAAAAGAAGCACGGACCAATAGGTAATCTATAACTATATTACTGCCTTGTAATGAGCATGTTGAGCGTATATGTATATTATTATAATATTACAGTAATATAATTAATTTATTATTATAGTGATGTGTTATGCGTCATAGGTACTGAAGGATAATTTATTCATTGTAGCCTGTTGATCTTTACGTAGCAGTTTAAATTATACGACTAATGATGAAAATGATTCTTAACAGTTTAAAGAACATTTCAATAACACTTATAACAAAAATGTTAAAAGTTGAGTTTTTTAATATTATCTATTCAAAAAGTATGTATATTATAATTTAGAAATATAGTATTTTAAACCCAGGTGAGAGATTTTATTGCTTAAGTTATGGTAAAAGATAGAACACAGCCGTTACATTTGAAATATTTTGAAGTTTACATTTCGTTTCATAATCAAGTTAATCTTTTTCATAATTTCTTATTACATTATGTTGGTAAAAAAAATATATAAAATTATAATTTTTTATTTTGTTTGTATTATTATTCGTATAATATTATAGCATAAAAAAATATTTACCAATAAACATTATTCATGTATTAATTTTACTGTTTTCACCACATAACTATTTTTCCGTGGTTGAATATGAGGGTAGGTTAGTACAATTCTGTACCCCGGAGGTAAAGGACACCATGTCCCTTTTTTATGAAATTGAGTTAGCTCCATGTCATTATTGTAGGTTTTTCGCTCTATGTAAAGGTATACGGCACTAGGTCCAGTAATCATTAGTAACGGAAATAAGACTATGAAAAATAAAACCATGTCCACTTTTTTAGAAGCAAAGAACACCATTTGGACCTATATCCTATAAAATTACTATTTTGTGACATGGCGTTGTTTACCTCTAGGGTACAGAATTTAACCTAAGCAATTTAAAGAATACTATATTATTGTGTAACATGAGTTACAGTTAATTTAAATATATACAGTATTCACGGTCAGGTTGTCGACGAGACATTTCATTTTTGTGGTCGTCTCAATTTTCCAGATTTATTTATTCAGTTATAGCCAGCGTTACACATATTTTATGACTTAAGCCAAAAAACATGGTTATGCATGTAAAGTATATAAAAAAAGAAATATAAATATTAGTCGGATCCTTGAAAATTACATGTTTAAATTTTTTTTTTTTTTGTGCAACTGCAGACAATAGAATTGAGAGTGAGGAATTTAAGGATTTAACTATATAAATATTATATATTGTAATATATTTTTTTATTTTCTCCATAATATTTTTCTGTAGTTTCTTTTAAACTTTAGCCACAATTGTTGAGTAGGTTTTTTGTATTTTAATGGTGATTTTACGTGGACGACGAAAAGAAACAAAGCGGGCACGTGACGTGTGTTTAATTGTTTAATTTACTTGGGTTTACTGGACGATGTAATGATGTATAGTTAATGACAAAAGTTATCAAATAGACGATATTAATGTTATTACAAATAGGTACCCACATATTTTGTGAGTAGGACTTACTATCTACTCGTAGTATTACGAAATACGTACTACAGTCGGCGCCTGATGTCCCTGGGATAGGACTACGACCGGATGATAAACATGTAGAAAAAAATTTAACATGGTACTAAATGCAATTTCGTACATTTAATGTTTTTGTAACTTATTACTTATTTATAGTTACTTTAAAATGTATATTCTTATTGAAAGAGATATATTTTGGACGAATCCGCAATAAAACGTATAATATACATATTCGCAGTTCCTAAACAGCAGAGTTGTTACAATAAATGATTGTGCATTGTATGTTCTTATAAAATAAAAATTATAAAAATGTTTAATGGATTAAAAAACACTGTTATTTTTCACTCCATTAATGATTATAGAGTGATTATTCAAACTGGAATCCGTAAATATTTCACGCTAAAAATTTAAATTTAAATTTAATTAATTTTTTATCAACTCTTTATTAATTAGCTGAAACCTAATAATTAAAATAAGTATCGATATCAATGAACATATTTTGTCTCTATAATATATAGGTTAATAGTAGCATAGGTTTTCTATTTAAAATCGTGACCTATACGGTCATATAAGTGGGTACAGCAAAACCTCTTAATAACGGACCCTCTGTTAGACGAATCCTCCTTATAACGGAAAATGTCAATAGTCCCGGTTCAAATAATATATGAAATTTATTGACCTTATCAATTGATTATTGCATATGGATATGGAATAAGATGAAAACATTTTAACTGTCTCTTCAAGGTTTTAAATTCTGTATTGAGAATTCACGAATTCTCGCATTAAAATATTACGAGTTATCAATTAATTCAAATTAAAACAACAACACTGTATTCACCATTTGTTTTTAAAATTGATTTCCTATTCAGGATTTGTGTTTATTACCAAAAAAGCTTATATAACTTATATATTTAATCGTTCCAAAGTGAAAATACATTATTAGATTATACCATAGCTGTTTAAGCAAAATGTACACAAAATAATTCATCATTATTTGCGTTTTCTAATGATAAAAAGTTAAAATATATCCATGTATGATAAATAACTGGACGAAGCGATTCTGAATGGAGTTATGAGTTACTTATAACTAGTAGGTTATAACTTATAAATGCTTAAAATGTTAGACCTTTAAAAAAAAGTTATTGACAAAGTTTAAAATAATTATTGTATTATTGTATTATGTTGTATAATTTTAAAGTGTAACTGCAGTGTAAGAAATAATAAACTATACATTTAATAAAAGTAAAACTGGGAGAAACATAAGAATAATAATCATAGTTTTAAATATTTTAATACGTACAAAATATACTATTTTAACACTTTTTTTTATAAATGTTTTCACGTTTAAAGACTCATTGTTCAACGTTATAACGATTGAATTCTAAATATATAATATAGGTACATTATAATAGTATGTTACAGATCATAATATTTAAAAAAAATTATGAAAGAATTCATAATTCGGTTCACAAATATCTAGATAAAATACATGTTAAATTGTATATTATACATATCTCAATGGCAAAAATTATTTGAATTTACCCTCTCCCCACAACGGAGTTCGAACTTTTGAATTATCGTTGGGGGCTCCCTTCTCTCACATCACCACGTCATACAATTTTGTACACCGTACCTAGGATATTTGTTTATTGTGTAAAAACCGATCGTAAACTGTTTTAATTTATTTTAGTAAAAAAAGGTACATGTTTGATGTTAAAAGTAAAAACCAATATCTAAACATCAAATACCTACATCCTACACTCGATAGAATCTGAAACAAAAAAGCCTTATTTATTAATATATTCATTGAATATTCCGTATACTTATAGTATACTATAAGAATAATTAATCATGGTATCATAATAGATTGGTATAAAGTTTAAACCTTTAATTGATTCTGGGATATTGGTTTTAGATTTTTTATCTTATATAAACAAATGCAGAGGACATAGTTAATGGTTTTATATTAGGTGGTATTTAGAGAGAGAAAATGCGTTCGACTGGTATCCGTTCTATTGGTTATAAACTTATAACTTATTAAATGTACCTACAGTTTACACATTTGAAATCGTACAAAACACAAGTACAACAAATAGCAATGGTTCTAACACAATGCAATAAATAGGAGTTTTCATCCGTTTAATACGGGACTAGTTAAAAATTACGACCCGTGAAGGGTTAGTATACAATAGCGGTATTGTCTTGAGATGCATTACTCAGATGATTTAAACAAAAAAAACATTAACAGAGTCCCAAAACTTTTGTCTATGGTTTTTTTTTTAGATGATTGCATTTTTGGGAGCAATTATTGCGTGTTTCCTGAATATTATAATGCGGAATATACAACAATAATCAATCGATCGAAATTTAAATAGTTAAATATGGTGATTGTGTTTTATAAGCTCGCAAAATATTGAATTGTAAAATATTATTTAATATTGTCAAAATACTAAATTTCCACTCCTATTTTATGCTATGCCGTAGAAAGGTATACCTAATAAAGACTATATAAAGGGCAGTAGCATAGCGCATTGGTATCATTTTTTCCCCAGGTTTTGAATTGTAGGCAGGGAGGGAAGTAGGATGCCCATTGCTGCAGCCTCCATTCACATTGACACTTAAGCATCTTTAATATGCAGACAACATACTAATATACTAAATACATATTAGGTACATATAATTTACGTAATATAATGGAGCATAACGTGTATACTAAGGCTACTGAGATGGGTAATCTGCATTGTACGTTACGTCTAAAAACTAATAAAACATACATTTATTTTATTTTTTTTTATGAATTTTATTTAATTTTGTTAGAATGTAAATTTTTTCATAAGTTATTAAAATATTGTAAATATTAACAATGCGTTTATATTAACTACACAATATATAGGTACTGATATTAGGCGCATTGACATTATTATTTTTGTCAGTGGAACTAATAATTAATTGTTTAATTAATCATTATAGTATAGCAACTATAGTGAATCACTAGTTTATTAGGTAATAATGGCAGATAATACATAGTTGTATTTATGTATTTATGTTTAATAATAACCTCATTTTTCTATTATGTTTCCCACTAAAGTAATTGTTAATGTGTAATAGAATATACACATATAGGTATATAGGTATATCTACTTTATATATGTATAGCCAATATTATACTCTTAGCGTCAGTCTATAATTATATCATAATATACGTGGATCCCACGTCGAGGACCAGTGTTTAGGTAACGTTGGTAACTATACCTACATACCTTGAAAGCTCCACGGAACTTTAGTGACATGATATGGTACAGTATTGGATTGATGGTGGTGGACACATAGTAGAGCACGCCGGAGATGTACGTGGAAATGCCGTACAGCTGATGGAGAAACGGTATGTCCTCCGCGTCTAAGTTACCTGACGATGCATGACTGGACCCGAATATGGCGATAAGCCTTTGCGCGTGAAACGGGGCCCAGCAGATGAAAAATGCCACCACGACGGCCACTGAAAATTATCAAACGATTAATAATATTGTTTGGTTTATATTCTAAACAGTATTTTTTCTCATAGCATATTATGTTGCGACAAAAGCACATATTATATAGGTTTTAGCATATTATACAACAGAGATGCATATTATATTATATTGCATACGAGTTTGCGATTTTCGAAAGAAATATGGAATAACAGTTAGAAAGACCTTTTTAGACTTGGAATATGATTATAGAAATGTCTAACCATCATGATAAAGTAGAAAAATTGCTTCAATAAATTTGTACTTGACTATTTGCATTATAATATTATTATATGCACCCACCGGTTACTACAACATATAAGTATATAACATTTCACAGATATATTAAGTGTACTAGGTATAAAATTTATATTATTATATATAATTTATATAAACATATTTTTATAGACCTCACCGTTCCACGCAAACTTTACTTTCCTTTGTTCGTATAGTTTTTTATTGTATTTTAATTTCAAGATAATTTGTTGTTGTAACTAATATAATTTTCAAACTATTTTAAACAGATAGTAGGTATGCATGAGAAATGGGAATATTTTAAGAAATCAGAAAAAACTAGTGATGTGAGTCGTAAATTTACCATTTAAAATTTTACCGGTAAAGTAAATTTACAATTTACATTTTTGTTACCGCTCAAACAGTTGAGTAACCACTTTATTTGTATGTTATTGTATTTTTTATTAAGATATTAAGTTTATAACACAAATTAGGATTTTTTTAAAATGATAATGACAGTTACGTGATATGAATTATTGTTATATGGTGTATGTGGTTACCACGATTTATTTTTATTTTATATTTTACTATAATTAATAATTACTAACCGTTATTTTTAATAAAGGGATTAAATATTAATACTTTATTTTATATTTATCTCGCCTTTTTTTACATAATATTGTGAACAAATTCAACAGGTACACTATAAATTGAATTTTAATAAAAATTTACCAATTTTACCGTAAATTTGGTAAATTATCAAAAAATTTTTTTACGTAATATCCAAATCTCTAGAAAAAACTATTTTGATTGCGGTATATTTTTTCCATCTTACGGGACGAGGATTTATAGATGTGTCTAATTATTTATGTGATATATATAGGGTTGAAAATTTACTCATGAAATATTTTTCACACATAATGTTGCTATTATTGTATTGGCAATATATTTATTTGTAAGTTCGTAATAATAAAAGTTTTTGTTTTATTTCGTATACCACTGAAATTAAACAAGATAAAATTAAAAAGTACCTATATATCTTCGTATAAAAGTTTTTGACTACCTATACTAAGATAATACTGAAATATTTAGATTTTGAACTGAAACTTGTACTACTTGTTCAACGCCTCAAAAATGTGTAATAATAAAATTATGCTAACGAAAAATAAATAAAATATAAATCCGATTTTTATTATTATCATATATAGGTATATTATAAGTATAAATCGTTCTAATATATACTGTAAGTTAGTTCAATCAATAATAATTATTTAATAATCATATATATTACAATACTAATCATAAACATCGAAACGATTGCAGGATATAATAATATATTTTATTTTAGTATTTTTAATACACTTACAGCTGGTGCAACATAAAATAGTTGCAATGATAATTTGATTTTAATATGAAATTAAAAAATAAAAAAAACAATGTTTAAAATAATAAATCTAAAATAAAATGAGAGTAAATATAATAAGTAGAATAAATAAAAATAATCAATTAATAAATTATTTTTTGTATCAAGTGAACTTGATCCTATAATCTTATCAATTTATGCAAGTCCTTGCTGCGAGCCTGCGTTTTCAGAAAAGCTAGATTTTTTTTTACTATAGTACGAGTAGTACCTATATAGAGTGTGATTTGTAATAATTTATATATGTTTTTAAAACAAGAAGGATTGTAATCTTAAACTACTTTAACGATTTAACTGGTAATAGTTGTGGAAAATGAACGAGTTGTTAATTCTGTAATAAAATGAATAATATAATCAAGTGCAATAGACAACAATAGATTCAACGTATTACAAAAAAACCATTGTTACCAAAGTTAGATAAACACCTAACTACTAAATTGTTATCGAATTTTTTTTAAAATCCAAGTGATCTCAGTATGGAAATACTTGGTCTACTAAATAAATAGAAAAGTATTCAATTATAGCTATATTCGATATTATGAATATCATGATATACTCTATTTGAATTCCCTACTCAAATAAATATACTCAAAAGTAATTAAAAAAAAAATCAGTAATTACAATGAATACTCGAAGTGTTTAAATACTAGCACTCAAAAATTGTACAACACTAAATGTACCTACATAGTACGTTCTTACCTACTTAATATTAAAAAAGTAAATCTATAAATTAATTAAAAATAAGATCGTTCAACGTTTTATTAGTCTCAATAAAAATACATTAACTCCTTTCTTAACACCGAAAGCACTTTATTTTGACAATATCCGTTGTTTTATAGTAACAATTAATTTCAAAATTGACCTGTAAGATTATGTACTTTGTGCACTACATAAAATGTCAACACATAAAATATACATTTTACGTAGAAATGTTTTTTTTTTATTATAACTATTTAGTATTAATATAATTAAATTTCTACCCACATTGATATCGAAGATTATGAAATGTCAAACTAATTAAATACAATAGTATTAACGATTTTAATAATCTAATGAATATTATCATTTGAAGGGTAGGTACAGGGTAAAAACAGTAATAGGTAGTTCATTTCTGTAAATTTTTCAGAAAAGCAAAAACAAAGTTTATAGAGTTCTACGCTTTTACCCATCTAATTTTTGAACAGGGGGACGGAGTGACCGAGCAGACTAAGGTGTCGGTTGCGACGCGCACCGAAGCCGGTTCAAAACCTCGGCTGCAGGTGGCATTTTTCTTCGGGCAAGTCACGGTGTCCGGAGAGAAGTGCCGCCATCCTCCACCCGTGTATAGCAGATACCTACGGGTGTCCACAAAAAAATCTGCCAAACCAACTAATACACGTGTTTAAACCTACAGTATCCTCCCCCACAGGCCACTATTAAAAACCACCCAATGGCCTAGTTGCTAGGTTAATTAATAAAAAAAAAAATTAAACAAAATGATATTTCTGAGTTGGACATTAACGGATTAACCTGTTTTACCTACAACCGCATGAAGTAAAATTTTTTTTCACCACCAAACCTAACTTTTCCCTTCAATAAAAACGGACTGAAAGGATTTTTCACTGAATTGATTTCAACACTGAATATTACTCTTAAAGTGCTATCAAATAAAATCATAAAATCAAAATCAATACAAAAGGATTATTACCGTTTTCCCCCTAAACCCTAGTTCATTTAATAATAATAACAATAATTTAAATTGTTAGATGAAAGTGATTTTGTAGTTGATGGTTTGAAGTTTACACTCTAATTTGTTCATTAATTGTAATGCGTTTATCTACTTTTATTTTAAATTAAATAAGCTTATTGTGTTTTATTAATAATAATTGTTGAAATATTCGAATACCTAATCAAAATCCAATAAACTCTTCAAATATCTGTTAGATATTTTTTAATAATTTATTGACCATACAATAAAAGTGACACATTTTAAACATATTATTTGTGTTATTTGCGTACTTATTAATCACCTACTGATTAATACACAAAAAAAAATAGTTTAAAATATAATAATTATATTCCTATAATACTATGGTATAGTATGAATAATATTAAATAAATCTAATTTAAAATATAATATAATAGCCAATAGAAAATAATTATAATTCCTGAATTTTATTTAAGTATCTTAACTAATTTTATATAGGTAGGTACTAAAATACCTAAAATAATGCTTAAACAATGTATTCATTTTTTAATTGAAACACGCCCTCATATAATATTGTGATAGTATTTAAATAATTGTCAATTTAGAATTCTTTACCTAAAGGTCAATGTAGTTAAATTCTTATACATTTAGAGTGAATATCTATTTCGATTTTAATACTGTAAAAAAGAAATATATTTTTACTTAGCATGTATTAATTTTAAATTCGTATATTTTATTATATTATGTTGGATATTATTCAGGTTCAGCATGTTTTTTTTATGTTAATGCGTGGGTATAAAATATGTAGTGAATATGTAGCGCCTAAAATATATTTTATAAGGCTATATTCATTTTCTGTCTATTATTTGTTTATTGAAAAAATATTCTATACAGTTTGAAGTATTTTAGTATATAATTTATAGGTACTACATTTGTATAAATAGATAAAAATAAAACTTTTATTATTTTGTTCTATAGTGGTTTTGTATGGGTTGTTTCAAATGTTTTTCAATTTCATATAACTATTAGAATTCAGAATACTTTTCTATAAATCTTGATGAATAAAATATCAAATATTGAATAAATAGTTTTAATATGATTGTAATGGGTATACTTCAACAAATTTGTTTTATATACATTTTGTATTTTAATTTTTCTAAAAGTTCATTATTATAATCCATAAATTGATATTACAGTAAATTGGTTTTAGAAATATCATTATATTACTTGTTATTAGTGTTCAAATATATTAGTATCCTAAAACTAGGCCAAAAACTGAGTTACCTACTATAAAAATTCAATTAATTTATTTTATTGTTTGTAAATTTATAACATATGTGTTAATACGAAAAACACGTGTATGTTAACAAATAATACATTTACACGACTACGAGAAAATAAATCGTCTTAGGAGTTAAAAACTGTTAATAAAGTCCAAAATATAGGGGCCATTAGAAGTCCTATTAAAATAACTCTATAAGATTTATCGTAATTATTTATCTTAACAATAAAAGAAACCCAATAAAGATGTAACTGTTTTTATACCGTAGCATAGATCGATATAAAATGGTTAGTGAAAAAAATAAAAAGATGGCCATACCGAAAACAGCTTGACAGAATATCGCGTATATATTATGTTGGCGTATTAAGGTATCGTCTAAAATTTTTAAATTATTTTAGATTAATATACATATATTGTTATTGCCTATCTATTGGTAAGGAATTATTTCCACTGCAAACGAATTTCGTTCCGATATAAAATATTAAACAATTAGTAATCCTGTTGAATCCTTTCTATATTCAATGGGAATCGTTCTTGAAATTCTGTGTCACATTAAGTTTTGGTCAGTAGTTCTTAGCTAGCAAGTTTTAGTAGTCTAAAAATAATTATGCTTGAAAAAGAAAACTAGGTTAAGCTTTATTATATAAGAGACAGAAGTAGACAAAGAGAGTTTTTCAGCTGTGATCGCTGGATGCGGTCACTGTAGAACAAAACATAAATAATATATTATTATATTTTAATTGTGAGTGCGTTTGTAAGTCTATATATATAACATACATATGTAAAGAAAATGTATTTCTTTAAACTGTGTTTTTCCGCTCTCAGTGGTTAGGTTGTCATCTAGTATGTATGGTTTGTAAATATTGTAGAAATAAGATAATAGATAAGAAAATAATATAATCAAATAAAAGTGTGAAAATTAAATAAAATAAATAACAGTATTGAGTATTAACATAAAACGACAATAAATATTTATGCGTTGGAAGTAATTGGCGCGTACGACAATTGTTTTAAAATCAATTATTATTATTTGTTTATTAACATCCAAACGAGCAAATTCACATATTATTAAAAACGCGAATAAACAAAACATGTGTAGATAACATAATTTACAATGCAATAAATTATAGCAAAACTATGGTAAATTAACTAAATAACAAATACATTTTATCAACATACCAGCTTCAAAACTAGGTTAGAATTTAAAATGCATGTAGAATTAGAACTACCTATAGCTATCAATGGCATATTGTAGCCATATTATAGGATTATACTACCTGAAATATTCCAGTAATGTTTTTATTTTACTATTAAGTTGAAAATATTTATTAATCAACTATTCTACAACATGTCAAAAAAATGTTAACATTGTAATAAATTGTAATTTTATATTACAGTATAATAATATGTATATGATGATATTCGTAACTACTTCCTAATTACATTATCGCTTTGAAACATATATGTATATTATAGTAAACTAGTTGACATAGCAATGCGTTGCTATTGCTAGGTTTTTGTGATTATGCGAGCCAGTGCCGTAGCCAGAAAAACTTTTTTTTCTTTTTTTTTTTTGGGGGGGGGACACTTAATTTTTTCTCTAGCCTTTGAAATGCTAGAATATCTAATTATTACCCCTTTGTTCGTAAAGTGTATCTACTTTTTTATGACTTTATATTTATGTTAACAACTATGGTACCAATAATTAATATAACAATGTATTAATATTATTGTAAACTATAGGTTAATACTTAATATATTCATTAATATAAGCATATTAATATATTATCATTATATCAAAAATCAAAATGTGTTGTAAACAATACATTCTATTTTTTGTTCAAATATTATTAAAATGTACTAACAAAACTTCAAGACTATATTAGGGCTTTTGAAAGCTGGTCGTTTTTTGTGTATTTAGACCAATAAGTGGGAAAAAATATACTTCCAGAAGTCCAATTTTAATTTCGAAAAAATATAAGAATTTCTCAGTTTTTTGTCTGTGTTTTATAGGAAGCAAATTTCTTGGTAATATTAAAGTAAAAGTGAATTTTGAAAAAAAAAATATAAAATAATTTGGTTCTATACGTCTATACTAATTAAACAAATTTAATTAAACTAAAAATCAAAAATCCATTTCCTCCATAACCTAGAAAAGATATTAAGGAATTCAAATATGTTTTCAAAATTAAGATAGGGCTTTTGGTACAGGTTAAATTTTTCTTCTTCTTTTTGGGAGTTTCGTGGCTCATTATTAAAACCAAAAGCATCAATTTATAAACTTTATAAAATTTATAAAATTTCCTAAAAAAAACAATGCTAAAAATTTGTTTACCGAAACCGTGGTTCGAACTCGAGACCCCTGTTTAAATCCCTTGTTTGAAAAACCTCCCTGGGCTAGACCTCTTATTTACCTTTTTCGCGGTAAAATTGTAGCCTATCTTCTTCCCCGTGGTCTAATCTATCTCTGTACCAAATTTCATCGGAATGATGGTGAACGGTTTAGGAATACTTAACGGAAGAAGGTGCAAACATTTTTTATCTATTATATATTATATAGATATAATTCTTAGATCATTGCGCGTTGCAATCTAAGATAATATTATAATCTAAAAATATTTTATAGAGACAAATGACAACACAACAAAAAGACAAATACAGGTATCTGATATACTTGTATAGGTAGTTATATCTATTGTATTTATAATATGTATCCGGTATATTAGAACTTGGAATAATATTTAGCACTTACCGAGCATTTTGAGGACTTTCGGCGACGAGTTGGCCCTGTACTCGGGCGACGACATTTTTTTCTCGCCGTGGGTCGATCGTACCGTGATGGTGCGTTTCAACTTGTCGGAGCGCCGGAGGCGGAGCCCGATGAGTGCGTAAAGTACAGTGATCACTGTCATAGGCAGCAAGAAAAACAGCAGCGTGGACAGCGTGAACGACACGGTTGACAGTTCGATGTCTGTGTCCATCAGAGGTATGCTCCGGATATTGCACTGCCTCAGTTCCGACGAACCGTTCCACGACGTGACGGTGAATTGCAACGCCTGAGGATTTGACGTTTCGACGGATTTTAGTAGGAATAAACGGACTATTGTTATTTTTTCACGTCCCACATTTTTGAATTTAGCCTCACTCGAGTTAAAAAATAAACAAATTAAACTGAGGTTTTTGGTATTTTTTAAGTTAATAATAGCTAATAATTGAGTATCAGTAGAACACGGCCATTATATAGAATGTGGATTACATCATACATATTTTCAAGAAATTAACAGTATGTTAATGAATAAGAAACCCAAATTTTTATTTGTAAGTCCCTGCAGACAGGCAGTGGCGTAAGCAGGATTTTTTAATTGGGGGGCTTGAAAATTAGTTACAATTTTATTTTTGTTTTGTCCAATCTAATAATTTCAGGCGTTTATTCGAGGTATTTTAAAATGTTTGTAACTTTTCTACTTTTCTGGTATAAAAAATGCTCTGATCATAAGCTTCGATTCCTAATGCATGTTTTTGGAAGCAAATTGGATCTAGTTGGTACTTTTAGCAGGTCAAAATCGAAAATACTCAGTGCTTTTTAAAATAATTGGAGAAAAAAAATGAAAATTTATTAAAATTGTTTGGTAACCAACTTGGTTATACCATCCTCACTTGGATTGTATTTGATTAGTTTAAATTTTTTTTCTATAAATGTCAATAAAAAATTATTTATCAAAAAGTCAAAAAGCTTAAAAATGTAGTACGTAAGTTTTTATTATAAGTAAAATATTATCGATACATAGGCATCATGGTTATTTTGTATAAGCATTTAAAGTTCAAATTTCGTCAAAATCAGTTAATTTGTATGGCTAGACAATTTAATACAAGGTCTTTCATACAAATAGTTCAAACTTTTACCGAAAAATTACAGATAATTTTAGGAAAATTGGTATGCAAATACAATGTTTTTTCAAAAATGAATTCATTCTGGTCAGATGTATGTGAAATTTACGTCTTGCTTACTATAGTTGACAGTTGAAACTTGATAAATATATTTTTTTTAAATAATAATGTACGGGCAATGGTCACTGCAGACAGGTATCGAACTGTCGACACATGGTAAGTCGAACACTTAATTAATCTTGACCAAAAAAAAAAAGTTAAATCAATAAAATAATAATCTTTAAATCAATATCAGGTGAATGCTTCTTATAAAGTCATTTATTTTACATATATTAATGCAAATGATACGATTGTATTTGTATTATTGTATTTTCAGCATTCATATTGACAAAAGTGTACTACAACCGGAAATGCCGGTTACAAAAAATCTTTTTAAAAATAAGTTTCGATAGAAAATCGTAAAGAGTATACTGCAATAAGAGTAATGAGTATTGCAATGAAACATATTTTAAAATATGTAGGTAATCAAAAAATCTGTGTTTTTTAATTCAAATAAAATATTGAACGCAAAAAAGTGCTATTATGTTATAATATAATATATGGAATTAATTTAATTGAAAAATAAAATGGCGTTTTTTTGAATTGAATACGTTAAATTATATGTCATAAGACGCTTCATATAGTTTCTTATTACATTTTCTCGAATAAGTATAGATATTTAGTGATATCAGTTAAAGTTTTTATTGAAAATAAAAATAAATAAATGGGTTTAAGTTTTATTTTGATGTATAGTTAATATACATGATTTATACATTTTTTAAAGTTAAAAACCTATAGATCAAATCATTGATTATAAATACTAGTATTTATAACCAATGATCATATAATATTAATATATTATTAATAATATTTCGTTGAGATCTTATAAGGTTTAGTGTAGTGTTCATGGTTAATCGTTTAGTTTAAAATGGACGTAACAATACCTAGTGAATTAAAACTGTAACTATTTCTATAGTTCCATATTCATAATATTAGTTTACTTGAATCAATTGCTTAAATGTAAAAATATGTTGTTATTTTAAGAAAAATATATTCCTGAGTTTACTAAAAATTGGAATAAATTAAAATAAAATAAACTGTGAAATAAATGAGTCTATTGAAAGTTGGTCATTTTTTTGTGTATTTAGAACAATAAGCGGAAAAAAATGAACTTCTAATTTTAATTTGTTTTGCTTTTTCTTTGTGCTTTGTAGGAAATTAATTTTTTTTACATAAAGTAAAAGGAATTTTGAAATAAAAAAGAAAAATAATTTGGTACTATTATACTTATTAAAAAATACAACAAATCAAAAATCCATTTCCTACATAACATTGAAAAGAGGATAAGTAATTTAAATATGTTTTCGCATATATTAAAATTAGGCTTTTGGTACTGAATGAATTTTTCTTCTGTTTATTGGGGCTTTCATGTCGAAACTTTTTTGATTGCAAAATATGGTGACTTGTCACTGCGGTACGAACGAATTTCCAAGAATATTGGTCGTAGTTTATCCTTAATTACTTAAAGCGTTCGAGGAGCTGACGCACACTAATCATCAGTCACTATAGTCACTACACACACAGTCACACATCACTCACGGGCCACGGTGTATATAAAATATTGCCTTAATCCGACTCCTAAAAAATGGTTAGCTTTCAACAGTCTTAATTTAAGACTTAAAAGGACTTAAAAGGATACTTACAAATGTACTGATAATTTAAACTGAACACAATGATAACGAAATTTAATTATAATACATTGCCTTCACATAAAGTGTACAAAATATTATCGTGTACAGCGACTGTAGCTTGAATTAATATGTTTTGTGTAAATGTAAAATGTTAGTCACGAGTCATAAGTGACAATTGACAAACAACTACATAAAATGTGGGAAGTGGGTTTGATAAATTTTATTGAATCGTTCTAAAATAAATGTTTTTGACAGTTAAACATAATTTTTAGTAGGTGAAGTTGTTTGTTTAAAACAACAAAATGACGTATTTAAAAAGTACCAACCAATATTTTTCCCTTCTGGTTCAAGAAAAATTGTGTACTTTCGTAATTAAAACATTGGATAAGTTTGTGTGAACTGCAGTTATAAAATATATAATTTAATTTTAAAAGTCTTTACGAGTATATTAATACAAATCAGTGGAAAAAATAGGTATGTAGGTAGGTACTCAAAATATACAACATATAATAATATTTTAGACATTCAGGTTTTTGAGCACAATGTTGCAATTTTTTATATAGTAAGAAAGATTTTCATTTTACGATGTATTATTTTTTACAACACATAAACATGTTATATTAAATAAAATAAAATCTTACAAATTTACGAACGAAACACCCGTACAATTATAAAATGATATATGGTGCCCGTTAAATCAGCTCGCAGATTTAATCGTAATGTTATATATTAGACAAATGATAGAACTATTAACCTACATAATTGACCCATCTGTTGTGTTTTTATGTGGAAGAAACTTGCAGAATAAACGGATAAACAACCCGCTGTGCGTTGAAATGATCCACCTATTAGATACCGACAACAATTAATTATAAACTTAAAGGGATTTTCCTCAAACTTTGTAGGCTTATAATAATAGGGGCATACAACGATTATCTGGGAAAATTAGAGATCAAACACAACAACAATAGTGAATGTTGTAATAATGTTTAAATACTAAAGACGATACTGTCAACCTTAACCAGAGAAGGGTATATTACAAAAATAACAAAGAGGGGCGATAAAACATGACCAAAAAAGTGAGTCCAGTAGTTAAAGTGATCTACTAAAATATAAATAAATATGTATTTCGATCAGATAAATTTGAGTTAATATTTTATAAATTCCACAAGCATTGCAGTTCATCCTTTCGCACAACCATAGCTGCAGTATTTCGGTTGATTGTTAACCGCGATCAGACGAAGGATTCGAAAATTACCCTTTACATACGTGACTGTGCCGCGTATCCGAATATTGGAACTGAGCAATGAGCATCGTCAAAAATCTTTTTCTAAATTAATTTCTCGTGACCGACGAATGCTAACAGCATAATATAATATGGAAGCATTAAAGAAAATTGTTTTCTTGTACAAGAAATTTCGTTTTTTTTTTTAAATTTAACTGTGCAATAACTAATATATAACATGTATAGATTTTGGATATAATACCTTCGGGGAAAGACACTATAGTATATGGTTGTGTAGTACGTAGTTCATTTTCAAACTGTAGATTTAATTTTCGTAATTTATTTAAAATTATTGTCATTGATTGTAGGTATATTCGTATATATTGATTATTTTCTTGTACATTTCTATATATTATAGGCGGCTCACCCCCCCCCCCCCCCCCCCCCCCGACCGCTTCGCACGCCTAGTACCAAGTAGATCCGATTTTTCATTAGAAACCACCCTTCAAAGTTAAAGATCAAATCACAAATAATATTATAGGTACTTCAAAAAACCTCTGGGAGCAATTTATTACACAGAAATTGGACAATTACCTCAAAATATATTGTATATTTGTGTCAAATTTATTGCACAGACATTTGTACCGAAATGTATTGAGGGCTGGAGCGCAATTTACAATAGTCTCCCTTTATTGGACACAACTTATGTTTGTCCATATATATTTTACACTAACAAGAATAACTATGAAAATATTGTTTTTTATTTCTAAACATTACCTAAATAAATGATTTACAACTTGTGGATTTGTAATATTTGTGGACGATATGAAAATATTCATGCCAATCCATTCTACCAACGATATAAATTCTCTACAACATGGATCAATTTTCTGTATGGTGATTTAAATATGTTTTTATTTAATTTAACCGGTCTAAAGTGTAATTAAAGTCATAAGTGGTAGGTATATCTCTCAACTCTGTTAATCAAGTTTATGATCTATATGCAGTGCTTGAATTGGGGGGGGGGACGCGGGCGGACGGAGTCCGCTTTCATTTTTTTTCATAGATTTCAGCGTCCCCATTCATTTAATTAAGCGGGGAACGCTAAAAACGAGTCCCCCTCTGACCTCTGGGGATGCTTACTTTTGAACGGTGTATTTGGATTTTTTTTGTTTCGGTTATTTCTATTTTCTATAGCAAACTGCAAAGTAATGGTTATTTTTTCGCAGAAAACGGTTATCGTTGACGCACGATGTAGATAAAACGGTGTAGTCACTATCAATTGTACGTATGGATAGTGTATTTCATATACGTATGAATGATTATTACCGCCGCGGTGGTTTCATTGGTTTGTACACTACCACGATTAAAGATATCATGTCTACCTTATCTCTATTATCTGCAAGTGTGATAATTTTGAAGTGATTTCAGTTGTATTGCCGCCGTATACGTGTTTCTACATTTTACTTTTGAGAACTTTTTGTTTAATTTTCACAACGGGTTACTTTACAATTTATTAGCTATGGAACGGTGTTTTTTCAACTAAAACCAGCGTCCGTCCTCAATTTTTTTTCCAATTCGAGCACTGTCTATATGTATCATCCTGTCAGCTGATTTATACTTTCATTCTAAAAATAATTAGGTATTTTACAAATAGTCTTGTGTGTCGCCTACCAATATTGTGTAATCAAATTTATAGTTATAATTTTTTTCGATTTCTGTTCTAAGATAAAAATTTGTATTTATAATTTAAATATTTTATATTTAATTTGTATTCGATAATGTGTTCAGTTAGCCTCTTTAAATGTTAATTTAACTAACGTAAAATAATTTTGTTGTTCACTTACTGTACTCTCACCCTTTGGGGTGTTATACATTTATTTATTTATTTATTTAATAAACATCTATTATTATTATTATTATCATTATTATAATACTGTCGTCTATCGTGCTTCCGCGTTCTCATCAATCGGTATAAAGTGTTATATTTTGATATTATAATAGGTATTAAGTCTCAGCTGGGACTCACCTGGGGTATAGCAAACAACACAGCGACCAGCCATATGATGATGATAAGTTTTACTGCTCTTGAAAGTTTTGACATGCTCTGCGCCATGAATGGGTGGCAAATAGCCACGTACCGCTCGGCCGTGAACGCGGTTATGGTAAGTACGGTTGCATTGGCAGACATTTCGGAAAACAGACCTCGGAGCTGACAAAATATTTCGCCGAATACATATGGATATCTGCAAATAATTATCAACGCGTTTATTGTTTACGAATTATTGCAGATTAACCGCGTAGGCTGACACTTGAATATTATATTGATTCGTATTTATATTTCGAGCAGAATATTTTATGTTTCGGTTTTCCACCTATCGCTGGCTAAATATTTTTTCAAAAAAGTTTATCATCGTCAGCGTTTATTGCTTGAATGTAGAAATTGATAACCGTGTAAAATATAACACAGATGTATCGGCAGTTTAAAGTTTAAACTGTCAAACTGCAAACCGACAGTTATAGCGTATTATGGCAAATACTGAACTATACCTATCTATAATAGTTTAACGATTACTGGACGTAATTGCCATACACAATAGGACAGTGTACTAAAAATCTTGAATTGAACCCATCGAGAAAAACGAGTAAATGTTATAGTTGAATAATAGAAAAAGTGAAGGGACAACTGCCACTATTTGCCCACCTCCCTGTTAAATAAATACTTGTCTTCAGCGATGGCATGGAACATAATATTATTACAATTATAAATACTATAAATTAGATTTATATGATATTATATATTTAATTTAGGTATCACGCATTAATCAATACTATAAGACTGGGATTTCCTGGTCCCTGTTGTAACTGTATCTTCCTAGTATTTTAGTGTTCCAATATGTAATCCATCCCAAACGTATTTCATCTTAAATACAATTACGTCAATAAGGAATATGATATTATTATTGGCGGTAAAGTTTGAAATTGAGCCATTTGATGTGTCACATATAAAGCCTAATACGCAGTTAAGTCTATTCGTTTTCGACGAGTCGAATGAAAATATTATAGCATACTGCACCACTAACCATTATTTATATATATATATATATACAGCCGTCATCGTGGTAACATACTAACATGCGTACAGTTTGTTATCAATGAGGTAAAATAATATGTGTGATAGTATGTATAATATATTATATACCTACCAATTATATTATATACCTATAATTGTAGGTATATTATTATGTCGGTATACGCATAGCAGGCGTAATGTTGCATTCATATACATTTTGTAAACATTTACCTCTTTGATAACGCATTTCAATGCGGCATTATAAAGTTTATTATACAAAGACGGCTCTGTGTAGTTAATATATTATACATCTGTGGTATACGGCCTACACGAATCGCTTTATCGTTCACGTTCGAAGAATCGCGATACACGTGATAATTGATAATCTCCATCCGAGTGACTGCTGATTTGTAATAACATTACGGTTTATCCAAAGTCTAGTCGCTCATAGAATTCGATATAAATATCACCGACACGGTAATGCGGACTATGTAATATTATAATGCAGTATATGAATGAAGGGGTAGCTAGTTTTTAACAGGTTTCCGCCAGAAACATGACACAATAATTAACTGTATTAAATGTATTATACACTTTTCAGGGTCCTCGTGGGTGCTAAAATTACACTTATTTAATGTCCCGAGTGCGTCCCGAGAAAAAAAAAAGATCATATATTTTTAGATTTATTGAACATTTTCAAACTAAAAACATGGCGTGTTGTACTATACGTCTTGTCTATTATGGCACTGCTTCGCACATCAGTTCACTCACTACTCACAATTATTGACCGTGAATGAGACCCAGTCATGCTCTGTAGCATTATCAAAGTTGAAATAAAAAGCGTTATCCTCATCATTCCCCAGTCCTCACCATACGACCGTTGTTGTAAATACCATTTTTATATTCTGTCTAAATACTATGAATATAATATTGTTCATTTCAAACCAACCGTTTGTGCTATAATATTATAATAGTCAATCGTCGGACCTGTCTCTAAAAATGTTTGATTGCGGACCGTGGACGCACTTGGGCTATGCAAAGGTAAAAATTAAAAAAGGATCCCGCTCTGAACATCCCCGCCCTCGTCCATACCCACCCACCACCCACCCACACCTCAAATATTGTAAATAATATGTATACATATATACTCCGCCACGGCCTTTGTGCAAGATGGATGTTATTTAATACCGTCGCCTGTTAAAGACTCAATAGCTATAGCTGGTACCCATAATACCGATCTATACAGTTTGACCACGTTATAGGCTAGAAACTTGCAGGCTAAATGGTTGAAAACAATTTTCACGTCAACACGGTTGATCACAATTCCGTCAAAATATTTGTAATTGGACGGTGGCTTTATAAATAAAGTACTTTATAAATTATTGTTTATATAATAATATAAGGCTTCACCAAACGTGAAAACCTAATAACGTCATTAAACTAATATTAGATTTCCCATTTGTATCTCTAACGCAATATAGATATGTTTATTTATTTTTAAACTCTGTGCACGACGTTATCATCAGTCACTCACCTGGACCAAATGGACCACATTTCCTGCGGTAACCCAGACACCAGCAGTATGAGATCGGACACGGCCAAACTGAACAAATAGTAATTGGTGGCCGTGTGCATGTATTTGTGTTTGGCAATCACCATGCAAGTGATCGAGTTGCCTATGACACCCGTCACGAATATCACAGAGTACATGATTGTCATGGGCACGACTATGTACAGAGGATCCCGTTTGGGCATTATGAAGTCGTTGTCCCACGCATTTTCCGCAGTCAAGTTCAGCTGACCACTCTTGCCTCCGCCGCCGCCGTCGTCATACAGGTTGTTTTGCAGTGACATGGCCGTTGTGCGTTATATGCTGAAAAAAATAAATAAAACAGACCACCGACGTCAATATTATTTAAAGCACATCATCGTTTATCGAGTGGTAAGGGAGACATTTTTCTCATTATGGTATTATGCATAAAATATTATATAGGTACACTTTTGGCCATTTTTTTTTACTGCGCGCGGCCTTTTTTTGTAGTCGTTTACGATTATATGATTTTGTATTTTGTATTTTCAGAAAACATTGGTTTTAATGAAATAGGTGTTTGTAATATCAATATGATATTAATAGTATATAAAATATTAAATGCGTATGTTTTTCTACGTCGTTTTTTGTCAAACAAATACAATTTTAACATTGAAAGTAGATTTTTAATTTATCAATTTTGAAAGTTGTCAATTTAACACGCATGATTTATTAGTTTACCAGCGAGTTGGATAATCAATGCGTTTATAAGTATTTAAAATTACAATCTAAACGTCACGTGTTATCCTCTAAAGCTGTCTGCAACCAATCACAAAATCAGTGACCTGTTCTGGGCGTGAAACACGTTTAGGTTTTCTTGAACGTACCTAAAATTCTTATACCACTCAAAATAAAACTAGCTCAAAGACAATTTGTAAAATCTGAAAAACTGTTATGATTAAATTTTAATATGTTTTTAGTGAAAAACTAACATGTAAAATATTAAAATACACTAGTGCCTTATACGTGATATGAAACTGTTGAAACTTAGTCTTGACACAAAGCAAAACATAGATTATATTATTATAATGTTTACTTTTAAAGAGACTGTTAAAAAATGGTGACGAGACTTAAGAAGTTACGACTAATAAATATTAATTACTACACCCTATTAAGTATTCAAATGGGCATGCGCTATATTTTTTAGGGGTGGTTATGAATTATTGCGACTCATCAAAATTATGAAGAATAAATTGTTCAACATTACTCGATTTTTAATTTTAATAGATATAATAATAATTCAAATATACACAGTAGGTACCTATATAAGCTAAGCTATAGGTATTACAAAGAGGTATACCTACTGCTTCATTAGTCGTAACGGCTATAGTATAGGTATTATATCGAAAAATATGTTGTGTTAATGTTAAATATATATCCTTACAGTTATACCATTGATTATATGATATATAAGTGTATTATATAATCAATGGTTATACCTAGTGCTTTTATATCCATGTATCCATGATCCATCATTACTTAAAATAAATATTTTATGTACATTTTTATAATCAAATGTTGATCTACCTATACAAAGAGGTTGGGTTAAACGAACGGCTGTAAAAAAATTAATGGATAATAGCTGATAAAAAAAAATGTTTTTCAATAATATGCGACATCATTAAATATTCATTTAGTATTAGTCGCATTATAAAAATCCTTGTGAATATTAATTTTATTTTGTGTTTATTTAATATTTTTCTAAATTTTACTATTTAACGAAAATAGTTGGTAATCTTTTAAATACATTTACATCATACTTTCTATTTAAGGGCATTGACTCGATAACTTATATCTATGAACACTTTTATAAAATTGTCACTTGCTCATTGATAATTGACTATTATTGTTCATTGAGAAACCCTAAAAATAAAAAAAAATAAAAAAAATATACCGTAAACACAATTATATTTAATGAATATACTGAAAGGGTATTTATTTTTTTAGATGACGTCATATAAAGTAAAACGAGGATTAATAAAAAATGTGAAAACTGTATAGAGTTGTGATTTTTGTTTTAAATGTTAATTATTCTGACAAAATTGTAATACCTATTCTATTTAACGAGTAACACAGAGAATTCATTATCCAGCGCATATTTATTTTCTACTCCAAAAATGCATATAAATGGTTTACTCGTGTTTTTGCGTCAATACAAATACAATATAATCATATATTAACTGTTAAAATTTTCATGAAATACAATTAATAATTTAAACAATTTTTTATAGTCACATTGAACGATGGAGAGATAGGAAGGTAAATCTTTTTTCATTCTTCTATGGTTAAAACAAACAAACGATAAACGACTTTAAATAAAATAATGTACTTTAATGAAAAATATATCATTTTAGTTTTAATATAAAAAATGTGAGCAAGTAAAGGTCACTCTGCATTCCGTATTAAAGATTTTGATTTTTTGTTCGCTTAAATATTATTATTACCACTATTACATAAGGCAAATTCCTTCTTAATTAGATTTTTGTGAGTAGCACTTAACTGAGTCTTTCAAAACTTAAGGAAAATCTGGGAAGTCGCTCTGCTGCATAGTAGGTGTCGAGTGTACCTCATCGTCATTTAGTAGGTCACTCCAATGTGTTAAATTCAATGATAAATCATTTTTAATACGGTGAAAAACAATTCTGAGCGGAGACTGTGTGTCAACTTATATTACAAAGTATACTTTGTAATATTATTACCAATTAATTATTATAATAGTAGTTACCTAGGTATATACCGTACATATAACCTATATATTTGTATCATAATATATTATTATTATGTTGTAAGCATGCCTTGAGTTAGCCAGATTCTAGAAACAACTTATATCGTCTTCAATAAATAATAATAATATAGGATGTAATAAGTGCAATTTATAAAAATGAAATTAACAGAGACAAATGTTTAACCTTTAAGATCACTGAAAGTGGTAAGTTATTTTGGAGTAAGCAACGGACAAATGAGAATAAAATACATTTGATCAATACAAATAATTACAAAAAAATAAAAATCTAGTCATAAGTATTGTATATTGTATACCATGAAATCAGAACCGATTGAAAATCTATCAGTTCATTCATTATGTGGAACAATCAATGCCATTTTAAGGAAATGCAATAGGATATTAGCTGAAAAAATTAATCGAAAATGATCATATTGAACATAATTAATTATTATAATTAAACACCTGCAAGGAAATTAGTAGATATTTACATTTGAAATTGAGATAATGTTTATAAATTCACAAGAGTTTAATTTAATTTAGTATAATATTATAACTTTAACACAGTAGCTTAGTGCAATATGAAGTGCTGTTTAAATGTTATGTTTTTTTTAAATAATAAAACCGTGCTGGGTTGCATAAAAAAATTATAAATTTTATGGATTATTTAAATAATTTTACTAAACCATTATATGTTTAGTGATTGTTTATGCGATCCCACATAACAATACTTACTTATTCCTATACTTTATAGTAATAATAATTATATTTTGATTTAGTGGGTGTTTGGATGTTTATAGATTTTCGTTCAACATTTTTCAAAAATTTAAAATTAATGTGAATATTATTATTATATATTATTTTAACAATATGTGTTTGATAGTTTTTGACTTGCCTATAACAATTTCGGGTATACAATTTGAATAAGTTAGCAAAATAATACCTACCTAGCTAGAATTATTATTTTATTTTTTTTTACTGACTTTACTATACATATTTACAACTTTACACCACAGATATATCATTTTACTACTGAGAGCAGCTTATATTATTTTCATTTACGATGAATTATTTCCTTTTTGTCTCTGTCGCAGCGTAGTTAACTGTTGTCCCTATTTTATCCATTGAACTCTGAAATAGATTTCCCCATTCTTACACATACGATATCTGTCATATCAAATATCCTCGCATCAGCCGACATTTACAAAATTCGTAATTCGTTTAGTCTGTTGGCTGACCATTTGCTATTAATTTTTAACAGTGTAAACAATTTATATAATATACAATATTTTATAATCAACTTTGATAAAATGTCTATCGCATATTATTAATGAATATATTCATTGTTCTGAAGTGCTATTCGGTTTTCCTATTCATAACCTTTTTTTCCTAATTAATATTTTGAAATTTAGTTTTAGAAAATACTTATCATATTATATAGTATAACAGAACTTTTTTTAACACAGCTATTTTAATTCATACTATTTTTTTGATTACTCTAAACAAAAATACAAAAGCTAAAAGTGTTGCTTATAAATCTTAAATGACTACAGTCAATCATAATAGTTAGTTTATGTGTAATATTATTGTAGCAAAAGTGGAATTATTAATTTTTATTAAGACGTATCAAAATAGCAAATAGTAAGTGTTGATGTTTAGACAAAGCTACAGAGGATAGGTAAAAAAGTATAAATATATTTTGTATTTATAGGTGGGCGTACTCGATAGACAAAACATCCTGTAACTATATCTTATAATCTTTAACGCTGCAGTTAAATTTGTACCATATATTTTAAGTAGAGCAACTTATATCAATTTATGCAGTGACTTGGACTACTCTATAGACTATAGCTATATTATATCGTTGAGTTGTTATTATAATTATTATTTGTAAATGTCGTACACACTACATACTACTACGTTACTTAAAATTATTTTAAAACTAAGTGGTTTTTAAGTTTAAAACTTATTAAAATATAACATAAAACTTATTGCATATCATTTAATGATCGTTTTATTTATTATATTTTACCTTTACGGCTATACATAACATACATTTTGTGCTAATTGTTATTAAATACATTTTAATAAGCATAAAATATGTCACTTGGGGCTTTTCACGAGTATTTAGTATCAACTATCAATAATGATAAAAACGTGGATGCTTGTCATTCAAGAAATAGCATAAATAAAATTGTATTATTTGATGTATGTTTGTGGCATACACGTATATTTAGTGCACGTTATGGCATTATATTTGGCTCAAACTTAACTCTATGGTTAACTTTATGGGGCAAGTTTAACTTGAATAACTGTTTATTTATTTTCCCACGATCCTGACATTTGTACACAATAAGTACAAAGTTCGTAGAAATAAATAGTTATGCATGAAGATGAAGTCATACATATTTTACAAGCATTAATAAAAAGTATAAAAGTACCTAAAGCGGAAAAATGTCAAATAAAAGGTCTCTCTTTTAGATTCTTTGACGTATGACACAAACTGTGTATTAGCTAAGCAATGTGCTATAAACCAATAAACGTATAGCCTATATGGTTATGTCTATTATCTATATTCTGGTTCCATTTAAAAACAGCATACTTTTGATTTCGATCTATAAAATGCCAATGGACAAAAACCGCACACTATCGGTAATTTTATAGTGGATTAAAACCGCACACTATTTTTAGTGATAAATATGGATAACATAATAATATACTATATATAATAATCATGTTATGCTAATACGTTTTAAGTCTTTAGTCGCCACTAGTTGATGACGCGTAACGGGACTGCAGAGAAAGCGAAGTTTCGGAAGCCCTTTGAAACTTATTTCTGATAGAAGTGATGTGGCATCAATGGAGCCAATAATTAACTTATTAAACAATTATAAGTTTACGGACACTCTTCTGTCAGGTTAAATTATTTTATTTTATTAATATATTATATTTTATATTTTATTTCAATTATGCATATTATACAAATTTGAAATAAGTACAAGTCAACACAAAATATGAAAAAAAAATTAATATTATTATGCTTACATGTTGTACATTATATTCAACCGATTTCAATAAATTATCAAAGTTAAAAAAAATACTGATAGAAACAAAAAATGAGTTGAACCGCATAGGTAAACCAAGAAATCTTTTATCAGAATTTCTTCAGTCATGTCGTCTGCAAACAGTGTGAACAGTGGTATGTGCTGAGAAAGTAGCAGCTGAAGACTGAAACAACACTGACTTTGTCTACTATACAGTTCATGTAAATTTGTAATATACGGCTACGATGGTAGTCGGTTTGCAATTTCATACACAAACTACAAGGAAAATCGGGACGCCCGAGCCATGCAATTTCCATATACTTATTCTACCTTTATGTTTAGGTTTAATTAAAAAGAACGGTTGGAATTTCACATTAAATGTTTTCCTCAAGAAACTACGACTCCATATAACGAAAAATTCCCAATCGTTGAATGCAAGTCGTAGCACTATCAACCAACTTTCAGGTTGCAGGGAAAGGTGTGTGAACAATAAAATGTCGATAACAATATTCATCGCATTCAAACTATTGTTATATAATATTCTATAGTGTATGGGTACTTCGAATAAAGTTTTTTTATTGTACATCGCGGGGCCCAGGGGTATTTCGTATTATTGAAGCCGTGCGATTATTACTGACAGTATTTACATTTTCAAAGAATCCGCCCAATATACACTAACCTATATACTTATATATATATACCTAATATGTATATGGTATATGGTATATTATTTAATCAAGAATATGGCCCCAGTTGTATAAAAACCGTCTTAATGTTTTAAGTTCATCGAACTAAAATAGTGTTTTACTACTACAAAAATGTATTGTAAATAATCAACAATGTTTTAAAACCACACGCCATGTATGCAGAGATAAATTTATCTTTACACATATACATGATCTGATTGAACAAATTTAAACGTCTTTAAACGGTCTTACTGAATTAAATTGTATATTATTAATGTCGATTTGATTGGTATTTATAGTGATATTATATTTCTCGTTCTTGTAATTTTTCCTTTCTGACCTGGCTGGTGCAGCTTTATATTAGAATATCGTTTACGATGATTCACAAATAAAACCAACCAATATTCCTTGTAAAACAATATAATTTTTGAAATATGCGTAGTATACGTACAGTTTATATATTATACCTACTGTATATATACAAACACCGACCTTGATTATGATGATTTATGTTTAATTGGTTTCAGTTTGTTGTAAGCTTGAGGTAAAGGTTTATAAAATATGAGTCGTCTATAAGTTGAATATTTTAATTACCTATTCACTTGATTTCATATTGCAGAAATGTATTTATTACTATATTTATTGTAAAGATTTGTTTGATTATTTGAATATAATTTATAAAACATACCTACCACCCGTATTCACATATATTGTTCTGAAATCATATTCAGATGTTAATAACAGCGTTATATTAATACGATAGCATTACTCGTAAGCGTTCACCTTAAAATGACAGTTAAATGTTTTAACATAGTAAGTACTATGTTTATGTATAGTGTATACTGTATAGGTATTAAAATTTAAAGTTTCAAAATTTATAAGCCGATTTTACATTAATACTTGCTTGCTTTTTCTCATATGCGTTATTTTATGTATGCAAGAACAAAATTGTACGAATCTGAACTGTCACTATATTATCAAGTTTCAGAATAATATTGCAAACCAGAGTGTTAAACATCAATAGCGTCTTATTTCATATCTGCAGGCGAAAGTAAAATTAGATTAAAAAAAAACTTCCGTACTGTACATATACTATACATGATTAATATAATATGTAAAGTCCACCTCAAATTTTTATCAAATATCATCCCAAGGTTTATTTAATTGAATCAAAATTTTTAATCTTAACACATTTACAAGAATCTAAACTCTAAAGACCTATCACAATTTGAGTAGTGTATTACTAATGGATTTTATACTAAAATTTTATTACTGTAAATCTCAAAATACATATAGGTACATTGGTTTGCTAATTTATTAATTTCCATTACATTTTTTTGGAACCAGTTTTTAATTTTCTTTAATGTAAGAACAGCTAAAATACTTATACGGTACTATTCGATATAATTATACAATTAACTAAGATTACCGTACGTATCGTCTGCAAAACTAATAATTATTTTAGTGTTTAAATTTAAGCCCAATAGACCATTTTTATATAGATTATTAAATGTAAAGAATATAGGACCTTTTAGGAAACAACATTTAATTTTGTAAACAGTTACTTAATTCATTATCAACCCTAACAGTTTGACATTTTTCAATTAACAAATTATAAAATAAATTAAGTGCTTTAAAAATCGTACATTCGTTTTATACGCATTTCTGAAAAATATCTACTAACAGATAATGAAATTGAAATAATCCAGTAGTTACCACAAACTTTCTATCTTTTAGTATAATATTATATGTTACATAATATAATATAAACTAATGAAATGTTTGTTTGTAATTGTAAAGATAGATTAAACTTAAAATTGCTTTTATTTTCGACAGTAATTAAAACCGAAAAATTTTTAAATTTTTGTTGCTTATTGGGAAACAATAATTTATGGGATGATTTTTTTATAAAAATATATAGTAAATTAATCAATTATTTTAACTTACCTTTTATAATATGTAGGTTTGATTAGTTGATTAGTTCATGGTGGTTTTTTCTAACCAAATTTTTCTTAACTATTTTAAATAGTTTATGGTAAGTGTTCAGAAACTAAGATCACTTATCTACTTAATTAAAATTCTTTAATGTTAACTAAAATAGTTACAATGATTTTCGTTCATCTCGTTAATTATCATTCTTGTCGTAATTTTCAATAATATAAACTATGTATGACGACTTTTCTATTTCCGTGTTTAAAACCGATTGAAGTTGATACAGTTCCTGAAAATAAATTAAAGCAGTTACAGTTATTTCTTTATTTTAATCTGGTTTTTAAATTAAATATTTACACAATAATTAACAATGGCTTAAAATTAGGTATTTAAGTTTATAGGTAATAGAATTGTGTTCAATAAAACCACGAATAACATTCTTTCATTTTTTTGTTAATTATAATAATAAGATTTGATTGACCCAGGGGTTGGGGTGTCATGAGTATTTGTCAGGGAAGTCGTGGCACCGAAGAGGGAAAAAAATTAAAGATGATGACGATTAATATATTATTTTATTATATGCATATATAACATTTAATTTCAATTTTCTATGTGCATTGTTATAATTAAATTTGTTGTCTTGATATAATTGATGTATTTATATATATATATTATTATAAATAATTTAATATAAAGACATTTTCTTTCTGTGTACATAATAATTTGAGAGGCACCAAAATATTGTGAAGATATGAAGGAGCCGTGGAATGAAAATGTTTGAGTACTTCTGATACCCCATTAACCTCGGAAACTATGGCCTTTAGAAATTAGTGTAGGGGGGGGGTACAGTTGGTTGAGGATCACGTGATAATGTGGGGTAAGGATTCGTCGCCAAGTACCCGGTGGCCACCCATCCGGGAGCTAGTGTCGCTGGATGGTACTTGACCTCAGCACACATTAGTGACGGCGGCCAATCACTGAGCACAAGAAACGAAGCCCCTCCAGACTTCAAACTGTATCTACAATCAAATATACATTTTTTTCATCTGCCTTTGAAATAATAACCTAGGAGCCTTCTATTAAATTTTCAAGCTTTTTTAACCAACAAATAAAATTTTATTGATATTTATAGAAAAAAAAACTAAAAAAAATGGAAACTGAAAATGTCCGTAAACAGCTCAAAATAAGTCAAAATATTTGGAAAATGTGATGATACAAAGAAAATGCTAATATAAACATTCAGTAAAAATTGCATGTACCTACGGTCATTTGTTTAAGAGTTGCATCAAAAACAAAAATCGATTATTTCAAAAACAGATATTGCGTAAAAATTCCTGTTTTTCCTTAATTCTTCTTTTGTTTTTCACGACGCTTTTAAAAACCACTGACAAATTTTTACTTTTGACCCCCCGACGTACTAACTAGATTCACTTTCTTATCAGAAAAGATACTTTTGAAGAAAATCTAAGCATTTTTACTGTCCTAAAAGGTAATTACAGACATAAAAAAAAAAAAAAAAACACACATCATAAAATCGTAAAATCAATACATTCATCGCTCCGCTCAGAATCTAAAATCTATCAATCAACTTTTTCGACCAACTACATCATGCGAGCAGTTTAGCATATTATTGTCATCTAAGCGCAAGCCTACCGGTTGGCTCAAACTAGGACACCCCCGCGATTGTTTTACACCTTACGTGATAATAATAATACCTAATGACAAAGTATATACCTAGGTCCTAGGTACATGTGTCTATATTGTCTAATAACACAATTGTATCTAATTATTGTTATAATAATAGTATGACATCTTTTAAAAATTGTATCTTAATGACATTAAGTTTAGATTACCATGTCGGAAAAAATGTATATTCATAGGAAAATAATAATAATGAAATATTAGTTATTATTACCTATATAGACATAATTATTATATTGCGATCAAAATTTAATATAATTAAATACATTAAAAACTCTCCATTTGTGAGTTTCCATGTTAAGATTCCATAATATTATTATTACTTTAATTTATAGTCACATTTTATCAAATAAAATGACTTGTTTTTTTAACAACATTCTAAGAATGGAATTGAAAGTTAATTTAATTCGCGAATAGAATAATTTACCCATTATTACTGTCGCAACATTTTTTTTTTCTATTATTATCATAACTTGTATTAATTATTACCTAATACAATACATTATTATGAAGCTGTTATTATGTGTGTGTCTTGAAAAACAAATTTAAAGCAATTTTCAATGTCCACTAGTTATATTGTACATTCAAATTAAAAAAATGTATTATTTATTATTATTATTTCTTTTAAATTATAGGAATTATATTCATTTAAACAGGTACTACTTTTAAGAGTACATTATTATTACTACCATACTTACTACATAATAGTAGGTAATATAGGTATGCTGTATGCATTTTATTTTTGTTTTTGTAGTTTAAATACTGTAAATATATTTATATAAGATCCCAAGGCAGTCCATTTGGGTTTGGTTATTTTAATTTAATTTGTAATATTATGGTAATAACCTAAAAAGGTTGAAAAATTAATAGTTTCACATAATTTGTTATTGCAAATTCACTAAATGGTATTTCCCAGTGACAGAATATACCCACAGATACCAATATACCACAATATATAAAGTTCTACTACCTACTTATAAGTTATATGAATTCATTATGTACATTAACCACATAACCGCATTATGTACATATATGTTTTATATTAATATACATATTATAATGCATTAGCTTAATTTATCTTAACTTACATTGTGTTCTTGATCTATGTTCTTGATATTTGATAATTAGTTATAATTAATAAATAATCATGAATATACTTAAATGTCAAAAACTAATATTTTCTGGAATGAACAAATATGTATTTAGGTAGATATAGTTTATCTAAATTATAAGCAGTCTAATTATTTTTTTCTCGATGAAAATATTAATCATAAATGGTTTTATAGTTTACTTTTCTATTTTGGGAGGAGTTAAATGTTTTTAAAACAGAGAAATGTAACTATGTAAGTTCCTCCTGAACAATTTCTATTTTATTGAAAGCTTTATGGTAATATAATAACAAATATAGCATTGTAGTATAATACAATAATTGTACATTTATACAGCAGTTATCATCAACCAAATTTGCTTATTGTTCCTATGAACAAATTGTAAGTATCTTGTATGAATGAAAAACATACAAATTGGGATTTTATGAGTATTTGTTGGGTAGCGAGTCTATCAACTTTAAAAGTGTATTATTATAAAATTGAATCAATCTATAAAATGTATTAAAACAATTATTAACGATTAAAGATGTTGAACATTTATTGAATAATATTAGTAAATAATTAATATATTATCTCATCAGGCATTAAAACGTCAATATCTAGTATATTCTTAATAGGTATACCTAAAGGCCAAAGCTGCAATAATTAAACTATAAGGACATCAGAGTAGACTGTGTTTATTATTATAATGTAAACTATTCATCGTAGCTCATACTTTATAATGCTAATATTCCCGTAAACTAATATTAATATACGATTTCCAGGATATAATTAATGTAACACACGAGTAATCATGTGTTCAACTATTAGGTATATTCCCACAATATTTTTCGATACATTTAGGTGCAAAAATGAAAAAAAATAATAAATTACATCTTTTATGTAGCAATATTAGATCAGATTTACAATTGATATAAACTGAGGTCACATTAAAATATTAAACTTACAGAGCACTCCCTGTGGTTGAACACAAGACAAAATGATCACAGATATCACAAACTGAAAAAAAACCCATCATTACGGATTACTAAATATAATATCCAATATGAAAATATCTATACAAATAATGTCTACTTGAGTGATTTTAACATAGATACATTTTCACACACATTGTCGACATTTTTGCACCCCAATGGCCCTCTCCCCCGTACTTATAAATGTAAATTAATGACAGTAAAATTAATTTATACATACTATCTAATGATAAATAAGAAAAATAAAACCTTACAACGAAAATATATACACATTTAAGGAACATAATCACAGCACTTGGTCACGGACGCATGTGCTTTTTTGTCCATCGTCACGTGCTTATTAATGAGTTAAATAAAAAAAAGTTATCCAACAAGATTGCAATTTTGTTGCGAAAAATATAAACGCAAATAGGTACACCGATAAAATATATACAAATACAAAAAGTGTCAGCCAGGAAGATCTCCTCCAGAAATCTCCTATAATTTATGTTTCTTGTTCCGGGTGGCGAGTATAAAATAAATAATGCAAGGTATTACGGGTTTGTTTTTTTTAGACCATTTAACACATTGTTATGCTAAAACTGTGCATTTATTCTGCAAGATCTGATTTTTAGCATTTTTAGTCAGACTTTCAAGTTTAAAGAACGTTTAAAATACGCGGCATTTATAACGAGTTGCCGATCACGTGATTATTTCGTCAAGGTTTTATTCGGATTCGACAAACCTTTATAATACGCACTAAATGTCTACATTACGCGCCAAACTACAATACATTTAAATTGTAAATCACGATCATAGTTAGCAGATCAATAATAATAAATATGTATATATTTATTGTTTGTGAATAATATACAGCATATAGCGTAGGTACCTACGTCACTGATGTGCGTCTATTACCGCCATGGCGATCCGTCCTCGGGAAACGTGCGGTGACGCAGGCCGGAAGTGATGAGGATCGCAAAAATTCGTACGGAACTCCACAGGCTCGTTTTGTTGAAATTTTTTCACACGCCACACAATGTAGTAAATTTTTTTTATTACGCACTCGCAAACGACGGTGACGCAAAAACGGCTTGGTTAGAGTTAACGAGGAGAAAAACGGTCGGCGGGTTCCGTCGTTTTTCTCTTTAATATTTGTGGCCAACGGAAAATAATGCGGTTACTCGCTCGCGAGTAACGTGGACCGCGTGAATGGTTACCGCGGTATAAATTCGGCAACCGCGGTCCACATCGTAAATTGTAATCTATGGTATAATATTATAATGCGTTAAGGCGGGTTCACAACTGCTCGTGACGTGTTGTGTCTTGTATTCATGGGATCATCGAGGACGTTCCTAATCAGGACGTTACCAACTAGGTAATCATAAATTCTAATATGATACCACGGTACCATGGTTAAAACATTTTCACGCGGGTTTTATTTATCTTTGTTTATTGAAATTGAATATATTCAACTTCACGGTATTCGCAGTATCGTGTTGTCGACACAATTATATTTTTACAATAATCACATTTTGGCAAGTCAATCAGAAAAAAGTATTTTACACGACACAACATGACACGGGCAGTTGTGAATCCGCCTTTATACTCACAAGTGGGTAACCGCTTTAATTTTCTCATAGTCAGTTAGTATTGTGTCGGTATTTAGCTTAGATTATATTATACTATGGATGTAGCCACAGCGTATTATTTTGTTGCCGATATTAGCGACGAGTCTCCGAATTAGGTGATCAATGTTCAGCGAACTCGCTATATGTAACACCTCGCATAATTATCCACAGGTTACTATAACAGAATCATTTTATATCTTACTATCTTGTAGTTCGTGGTTAATACTTATATTATTCTAGTAATTATTATTATATTATAATGGTATACATTATTATTACAGTGAAACTTCCATATAATGAACTTCCATTTAACGAAATTTTCTGTTTAACGAAATATTTTTAAGAACTATGGCCTTTATTGTTAATTACACGTAAATTTATCTCCAAATAACGAATCTGATGTTTCTATATAACGAAATAATTATTCGATAAAAACCAGTTTTTGTAAATGTTGTCACTATCCAACTGATAGTTTATGTCATAGTTCTAAAATTGTACATGAACAATGTACCCGATAAAGGTAAGACACCGAAGGTAGTCAAACTGATTAATTTTACTGTAGTAAACTTCAGTTCCAATATTGGTGCAAACGAGTATACATTCTTTCGTTTTTTCTTCATCCGTACAAAAAAAATGTCAAAACGTAAATGTTTATCCATCGCCGATAAATTTGAAATTTTAAACGAAGTTGATAAAGGTGTTAAAAAAAAGATATTGCCGCAAAATATAGTATTCCAACAAATTCTCTTCAACCATTTTGAAAAACCGTGAAAACGTAACCAATCAAATGCAAAATTCTTCTCTCCTCAGCAATAGAAAACGAATGAAAATTTGTGTCTATGAAGAAGTTGACAACGCTGTTCTTAAATGGATGACTTGTATACGAAATAACAATCTGCCTATATCAGGTTCGTTAATCAAAGAAAAAGCAATTTATTTTGCTCAGAAATTTGGTTTTATCGATTTTCGTGCAAGCTCTGGATGGTTAGATAAATTTAAATCGAGACATAATGTTGTGTTTAAAGTTATTTGTGGTGAGAGTGCTGATGTCCAAGAAAATGATTGTGATACATGGAAATTAAATGTTTTACCAAAGGACAATTTTCAAAAATAATAAGCAAACAAAACTTACTGATTATTTCTTTTAAATTATATTTAAGGTTAAAAATTAAATTAAACTGAAATATGATGTTTGATGTTGTTTTTACATACACACAATAAAGTTGAAAAAAATATGTAATTCTATTTAACGAATTCCTCTATATAACGAATTTTTTTGCTGCTTATTCAACTTCGTTATATGGAAGTTTCACAGTATTATTATTATAGTTGGTATTATACTATTTTTTCAGTATAATATATTCAAGACATAATATGATAATAAATAATAATTATCTTTGAAAAAATATGCAAAGAGTTGTGTCGCGTAATCGCATATCGAACACCTAATTCGGTGACTCGTCGCTGATACCGGCAACATCTTATTGTTTTGATTTAATACACTGTGGCTCCATCCATATTTCAAAGTATAATATGATCTAAGATTTAACTATCTAAGGTATTAAGTCAGTCAAATTGTATTCTGATTGGATATTCATTTTTGTAGGTACCGTGTAATGGCTAACCAAGTTGCAACCGAGTATACCAAGAATTTACTACAGCTCAACTTTTAAACCAATGCGGTTACATATTACACGACGTAGCTGTAAATCTGGTCAGCTTCAGTCAATCAAAGGTTCGTCTTTGCTTGTCCTTCGTTTAGGTTAGGATTCTCGGTGATCAAACTTCTTTTACGCATCGCCCGCGACAGGTATTTCTGATTCGTCGCCAGTGATGTGGAAAGTGAGTTGTGGCTTACGGTGGGTTTCTGTAGTACCAACAGTATTTTTCGAGTTTTGGTGATGCAATTTTGAGCAAATCGTTTACTAGTTTGAGCGAACAAACTAATACCTAGTTACCTAAACTGGTAGCCAGATTGCTGAAAACTGCATCATCAAGAAGAGATGCGTCGACGAGAGCAGCCGAGATGCTCGGGACAAACGATGTGTTTATCTGCGTTGGGAAATATAAATACGGAATTGCCGGAAGTAACAAATAAAAAATGAATTTATTTGTGTACAAATGTTTTTTATCGAAATACTAAAAATACTCAATATTAATATTTATTATACCACGTATGTGACGTAGGTACTCATGGCCTGACATAACACAGTCAAAGTTATATTTAGAATATATTGTGAGATCTCGTCAGCTGGTTACGGATAGTAGGTGCCCTTTTGTACCGAAAAGATTTCCGTGAAATATAAAAAACCATTAAAATTATAAAAATATTTACTTAGTAATATATGCGGACCGTTTTCGCTTATAATCATTTTTGGGATGCAACGATTTATCGTTGAATTAAAATTGTATATATACATTACAGTTAGGTACTAATTATACCTAATGACAAAGTGCACTTGACGCCTACAACTGTACAGCATAGTGGTTACTTAATTTTCCCTCTTTTATATTTCGTTATTAGTCATTTTTCGATACAGAAACATCAAGTATTTGAAAACTTTCATCCCCGTAGAAAGATAATCCGTAAACAACAAAACCAGCTATGATTAAAAGCTGCAATGTAACTAATTATTATGAATGATTTTATTCTCCGTTGGTTGAAACAAAGGTTATTTTCCAACGCTTCAACCGGCTTCGGAAATTAAACTTTCAGTGCAGACGTGACAAAAAAATATTTTTACTTTAACTGAATTTTCAACCACCTAATATAAGATTGTCATCTTACCAATGAACAGCGTTTAATTTAAAATTAATTTATAAATATTTTATTATAATATATTATACATTTATAACCAATGGTATATTTAACCAATTGCAACCAAAAAATGTATACTAATTATAATAATACAATTAAGTAACCAATGGCAATTGCTTAAATAAACAAAAAAAAAATATTCAATTTGCATGAACCAAAATAAAATTCATGTTTGAGGCTACCCTTGAGTTACATACCTAGAAAAAATACGCTATAAAGTACCTATAACCACACTCAAAGATACTCAAGGAATCTATTGGTATAACTTTTACCTCAATCGGTCAAGTCGTTTAAAAGTTACACTATTAATAACGGAATACACTCAACAATTAAATACCTATATAAATAAATATGTCAAAAATTATTCTAATATTTCAAAAGCATCAATAAATATAAAAACAAATGCAAAAATTCAATCTTATATTCATATAATATGCTACCTATATACAATTGGACTATGAAGATGAACAATTATACATCACATAAAAATTCCAATGTTATGAAAATAAATGATTTAAGTCATGTTTTTGTATTTTTAGGTGTGATAAAAAATCACTTTGACGATAACGATACATATAAAATAATAAAGTAAATTCAAAAGTATGTTTTCGGTATGAGACTGGATAAGTTAATAGGTACCATTTGTATGGTTATTTTTAAACCGGTTCAATGACCTTGGCACACAAAATACATCAATATGACTATTAACAGTTTTGTTCAGTGAATTAACGAGTTTTGATCATAAGCCAATAATTTAATACCGATCCATCTGTTAGTATCAACTTTTTTTCTCTTTTTACTACCCAATATTCACAAAATAAATATCGTCCTTTGAGGTCAAAACTAGCAAAAATAAATTGCAAATATTTGCACCTTGAAAAACATGTTGTAATCTACTTTACAAAGATTGGTCGAGTTTTCATCGCTAACATAATTTTACACTATTTAAAAATTTAAAACCTCGATACTTTATCCTCGTAATTAATTTATTAAGCCAAAGGACAAATAAAATATTGGGTATTTATTGATAAATCATAAATCTTTTTTGAACCTTCAGGTATATTTTTTAATTCTACAAACAATCCAACTACTAAAATATGATGTCAAAATAAATCTAAGAACACCACATTGACCGTTACTAAAAATCTCAAACTTAATTAAAACATCGAACGTTTGTACAAAATATTTTTTCTTGTCGTCAAGTTGCTATAAGTTGTTATACAATGTATTGAAAACCATTTTTAAAAATAAAAAAGTATCAATATTTGTTTACTCATCATTAAACTCGAGATAGATAATATTTTAAGCTTTATTTCTTGCAAATTCTTTGATGTTCAATTTTTTACTCGGAATATATAGTCATATTTGCGCCTACTATAGTGTACTTAAAAATCATTAAAATGGTCTTTGGTTATTATTATTTATTATCAGTAAACATTTTAGCTTCCCTTCGAGTGAATTCTAATATTCGATTGTAAAACAGCGCAATCTGATAAAATAAATTTGATTCCATTTTAATTATAATTTATAACGACAAACGAAACAGATTATCCTTTTTATATTACACGTATATATGTATAGATTACTTTTATACATAAAGTGTAAAAATAAATTGTATTATATTAGATTATACGATTAAAAATTAGATGTCAAAGGGAGGTGGATGAGCCATGAATAAATATATATTAATCCAACCAAAATGTCCATTTATAAATAGGTAATAAAAATTTACTCCCCTCATTGTCGTGATAAGATTTCCATATAATTCATTAATTAAAAATTTAATAATTAATAATTAATAAAGAAATTTCCGAAACGTAAAATGTAGATACCTACTAAAATATAGTTATGGAATCATGAAAAGATATTAATGTTAAGAGTTACACGGTACTCTGCATAATACTTTTTAATACGTGGCGCCAGTATTCATAATTCTTAAATGCAGATTTTGTCATCTAAGCGTATAATTAATTTAGAATTTTAGGTAGTTCACCTACTTGGTAAGTCTACAATATTTATTTAGGTACTTCTCATCAAATTGGAAAATAAACTGACATTAATTATAAACAGCAGATAAATGCTTTTATTGTGTCCCTGATTCACACATATATATAAATTATATACACGTTATTAGAACCAACTTATTTAATATATCTTATAGAAATATAGAACTTATTTCTTGAGAGTGACAATAAATGAACCACGAACGTCTCTTGAATGTTGGTACCTACTATTTTTTGGGTCAATAAACCATAAATGGATGTTTGCTGCACAAATATAAATTTTTCTAGAAACTAAAACTGGTAGGATGTCTTGGTTGATGGATACGATATTATGTTGAACCCATTTTTGCTGGAAACATCGTATATAATGTTATACAATCATTTTCATTATAATATGAAGTCTTAAGTATCATAAATTCATAAATTATTATCTTTTTAACTGTATAAGTAAATAACGACATACCTTAGATGGCTTATAACGGTGTGAGTTGGATCGTGGTAAATATCTTAACATCAGACTGAATATTTAAAAAATATCATTGTGCATATAAAATAATAATATGTATTTACATCAAAATATCTAAAATCCTTAGTAGAAAAATTGTTAATTTTCATTTGAATATTAAATGTCGACAAAATTTAAACTTCAAATGTCTGTGAAAAAATTTGTATATATTTATTTTATTTATTATTATATTATTATGGAAACGCGACCCTTCACTAAAAAAAAAATTATGTACCTGTGCCATAATTATAATAATTTTTATTATAAACAATTTTATTATTTATTTTGATATAATGCAATAGTTTTTGTAACATTTTTTTAAAGTTACACCAAAAACCAAAATCGATTATATTGAAAACCGATTTCCCGTTTTTTCTTGATTTTGACTCCCCAATCCACCTACTAGATTCACTTTCCCATTGAAAAAGATACTGAAGTTGAAAATCGGAGCATTATTTCGACTATTTATCGTGTACACAAATAAAAAATGAAAATACTCACCATTGTAAAATCACATTCATCGCTCCGCTCAGAATCTAAAATACTAAAAAGTAAAAATTTCAAATGTCTATATTATGAAAATCTCAAGAATAATTACAATATTTTTAAAATTTTATCATGATTAGAAAATTGTAATATATGAACTGAATGTCTGAATGATAAATCATTTTACCCATACGAAAAACCAATTTTGAGTGAAGAAGACGAATGGATCTTTCTATAGTTTTCTATTTCTAAAGATAGTTCAACTAACTTTTGCAAATAAAAACGCATATTTCAGGTTAAAAATCTATTCACAAACAGGCACTTCAATGTCTAAACTTTCAAAACTATGGCCACATAGGAACATACTGCAGCAGCCACAACAAATGCCTCCGCAGCCGAAGCCTCCGTCGAAAATCACCGACCCTGTAGGTATTAGGTACCATAATAATAGTCGTGATATACCCACTAAATGTGCATTATGCAATGGTAATCACTCCACCGACTACCATGGATGTTAAATTGTTAAAAAACTTTTAGCAACTCGGAAAACAACTAACTACTACGCCTTGCGAAAACGAAAACTTAAACAAAATTAAAATCGTAATACCAATGCGCTGTGTCAAACCCGCCCAATACCTCATACTCAAATAATATACTTAGATAATACCCAAACTTATCAAAACGAAAACCTAGTATACAAAATGACCTCCTTCATAATTTAAAACCCTTATAAATCCACTCTTCTCACTTTTTATCACTGTCACCAACAACATATTTTTACTAAAAAATATCAACTATTATACTAAACGAAACTCTCATAAATCAAATAAACAATTAAATAAAGTTATATAACATACAATAATGTTTCTATATTGTTTGATCAACATTTTTTTTTTAAATAGATTATTAAGTTTTTTTGTGAATTTAACTTTTTTTTTTATTTTTTATTTTTGTACCCTGGGGGCACAATAAGAATATGGGATAAAATTACGTGAGCATGAAAGAGATTGTTGAAAGAAGCCACTCAGTAGTGACACTTCCTATTGACTTGACTAACCAATTTTTAACGGTTCATTTTTTTTTCTTTAATTATTATTAATTGTTTAGGAGATCTGCACCATTTTCTTTATAGTCGTCGATGAGGATTACCAGGAATTTCGTTTGATGCTAATTCACGAATTAAAGGATTTGTGTGGGTTATGAGCCGATCATGAAAACGCTTATAGAAGTATTTTGCTTCTTGGACGGTTTTTTGACGGAGATCGGTGTGGAGGGCGTGATTTGATATGTACGGGAGAGAGTTAGTAATATTTTGAAACGTTTGGATTTTTTCAATAATCTAAATAAATAAATTTAATTAGTTTTAATAATATTGTATAACATAAAGATTTATTATGCTGTTATGTATTGATTGTAAACTGCAAGGTTCGATCGAATAAAATCATTAAAAACAGAAAATTGTTCTTATTTATAAAAGCCCAGTGGGCATAAATGTATTCAGTTTTTGCACGAAATAATATTGAAATATTATGATGTAGGTACTAGGTAATAGGTATACCTAATATAATTAACTTTTCCTTATTATTGTTATGTCTGTTTCGTAACACTATTTGGCTATAATATTTTTTCAAACTACAAGTCTGGCATGGTTTAAAGCAGACCCCATTAAAACCTAACAAATTTAAAATAAATATATACAATGTACACGAATGCATAAACTTAGAATAATAACACAAATGTATACTTTTAACTTTTAAGTTTTGAGATTTATATAAAAAAAAATTAACATTAAACACGAAACAACGTTTTATAAGTATATCAAAAATATTGTCCACGCACAGAATAAAATTCCTCGTATTATCATAGTATAACTTTTTGTTTTATGGTCATGAAATCAAAATTTCATAAGCCAGTGAAAATGAAAATAAATAAAAAATAGTATTTCGATGAATAATACATTTTTAGTTAAAAACAATCTTGAATTGCGTTGAAAATTTCTTGTATAACTTGTTTTAATAAAATGGCATAACAACAGCTAACAAGAAAACCTTTAATAAGTCATGTTATTGAGCTTGCTAAAAAGAGAAAAAATTATTTATAAAAAAAGCTCTTTCGATCGACAATATATTTTTATCTTTTATAATATAACATTCAATTTTAAGTATTCATCTATATATGATAAGGTTTTAAATTCAAAGCGCTGAAGTTCAATCGTTTTTTAGTCAAACGTCAAACCATTATAACATTATTAATCATTTCTTCTCAACGGTATGATAAAGAAATTCCAGTAACATATTAAATTGGTTATATATTATACATAAAACTCAAAAAGAAAGAGTTGAACATTCTTTTTGTAAAATACGTTTTACGAAAACTTCTCTTTCGTGACTGAAAAACTTTTGAATAGAACTTTAGAAGCGAAATAAAATTTAAAATTATATTTAAACTCTTCTAATCTATAATTTTTTTTCTAACTCAACCTAACCTCCTAACTAACTTTAAAATACTTTTTGATAATTATAGTAACGTCACAATCAATATTATTGTGAAAATGTATTATTTAAAATAATAATTACATAATAATTGTTCACTATAATATAATTATGATGCAATATTGTATCTGGTAATTGTAATATAAATACAACTTATCCACACTAACGATCTCTTATAAAGTATAATATAACCATTCAAATATTTTATTAAATCTCATTTCACATGACGTGCATTTAAAATAATTAAATTTAATCACATTTTTAAAATCATTTGTTTACAGTTAGAGTTTGTAGTTATAGTTAAGAGTTGATATAGGTAAGTAGGTATACGGTGGCAAATTTCTTTGATTAAAGAGTAGTTCACAATAAATCGAAATTGTTTAGGAGGTATAGGTACCTATTTACTTATTTATAATTTTATTGTTAGCGTTCATTCAATAACAATGATAAATTAGCATATACAATTTAACTCTAAAGTTCTGCAATGAAGAGCTGTTGTTTTCACGATCAAGGTTATTCGTGTACTTGCGTGAATCATATTATACTGTTAACTGTCAAGGTTGGGGATTTCCTCTTGTAGTAACCGACAACCGTCCCCCGAAAACATGATTATACGTGCGAAAACTATTTACGACCAGGAAAATAAGTTTTACGATTTTTATTTTGTATTAGTACTTTAAAGCTAAGAAGCAATTTGACAAAATATTATAATAAAAAAAAATGACTTTCTTTTGATAATAATATGCTTTTGTATCTATAACGAGAAATATATGTCGATTGAATAATAATGAAAGAACAAAATTTGAGCGCATATAATGGTAAAAAAGATGAACATTCCGCTCCGACTGATTTTTACTTTGTAAAATTCTCGTATCAATGAACACATAATTTACAATTTTTCAGCATAGCTGAACAATATTTTTAGAAGATGTGTGGTGGGTAAAAAGTAAGTTATAACTTCTAATAAGCTCCCCACATAATATGCTGTTAACAAGTACACTACGTGAAGTATTTTTTATTTTTCCATATGGACTCATACAATTCAAATATGGGACTGTGCCAAACCAACTCAAATCCATATCATAATAATAGCCTTCCAGTCCATCACTTTCCGTCTTGTCAACTATGCACCTTGGTAGTTATCCAAATCCACGCGCCACAACGGTTTAAAACTCAAAACAGCAATACCACCTAGCCCAACATTAAACGTCCAATATTTCTATTTCAAATTAAGTAGGATTGGAATAATATATTTTTTTATCTAATTTAGACCTTTGGATCAGCAGTGTCCATCGAGCGTGTGATTTTACAAAATAGGTTTACGTTATAACAAGTATAAGTATAAGTTTTATACATTACGCACATATAAACACAATATGAACTCGCTAGCATAAACAACGCAAACAATAATTTATTGATTGATGGTAAAATTATAGTTTGATAACCTGTTATTACCTTGATCCGTTCAAACCGAAGGAAAAATAGCTATCGTTATCTACTGTATAGGTAGTTTTATGATCGATGACGATATTGAACCGTAGCTAGTTTGTCCAACGACACGAAAAAAGTGCAAAATATTTCGAAAAATGTCTTTTATCTGTAGTTTTTTAACTTAATACTTTATACCTACCTATATTAAAAACCTATAACTGCATTGCAAAATAAATATTTACTTGGTTTACATAATATTTGGTGTTAAGAATTTAAAAATATATTCACTTTTGATCTAAATTCCAGTTAGTCCGATATTATAGGTACTTATTAATTATTTTGTATTGCATAATATATTATAATATAACATATTGTGCTGTATATCATCAGGAAAATGTATGCTGTGTGAAACTAAAGTTCATATTTTTATTTTTTTTTAATTAATATTATTGGGGACTTATTGTGTAATAGGATTAAACAAGATTTCGTGTTTCTATTTAAAAATAAGGGTTTTTTGTATAAGTAATCCACAAAATCAAACAAAAACAATTTTAGTAAATTGTATAATTACAATTTATATCATCTAATTTGATGATGCATCAATAATATCATCTAAGGAATAATAACATTAGTTAAAGCGAAAGTGGTCTTGAATTCTTGATGTAGGTAGGTAGTTGTTGACAACAGGAGAAATAAATAACGCTATAGATATGTTGTACCTAATACATATTTTATAATATATAATATATTATTATTGGTTTTTTTTTTTATAAAGAAAACTTGATTAAAAACAATGCTGTGGAAACTTTTAAAAAAATATTGCAATTTAGATTGGTTATAAAAAGTAAAATAAAAAACGTACATACACGAAACATGATTTTACATACCTATACCTACATTTGTATTGGTAATATTAATTATTGTAATCCACCATAATTATATTACTGCCATACGGAACTAAATTTTTTTTTTTTTTATCACCATTGATTTATTTTATCAACAGTAAATTTGTACAGAAATTGAACAGTTGTATTGCTGGGAAAGAGCAAGTGCAGTGGTTTTCTTTTGCCTACTGCTTTAGGGAGCAGTCGGTATCAAGTTTTAACCGACAACACAGCTTGCTACTTAACAACACTGCCACCGCATAACCTAACCTAACCTAGCCTAACCTAACCGGCCATACTGTTCCCGCATTAGAATACAACCACAAAACAATTTTGTGACATTTTTGAAGAGCAAAGTTTTATACAAAAGAACATTTCCCTGCTTAGAATGTGTTGCGGGTTTATTGTACCTACGGGTACTATAATATAGTTATTATGCACATGATAATGAACAAATATTTTTATTTTTGTGGGACTGGGGTGGGACTATGTGGGTTATCTAAAAGTTATCCTAGTCCTATTTAATTTGTTCGTATTGAAACTTTGGGCGGCGAGAGTTTGGGTAAACGCTGACCCGAAATGCATCACACACGGGTACATTGATAAATTCCTCACGAATAAATAAAATGTTTAAAAAAAAAACCTTAGAAGAATGTTTAGTATGTCCAATACGCCGCATATTACATAATATACACGTACGGTCGAGTCTCGATAACTCGAATCTCAAGGGAAATAAATTGAATTCGATTTATTTTTCGAATCGTATACCTCAAACACGACTTACAAACACTTCAAGGGGCGAGTTCGAGTTTTCGAGGTTTTCGAGTTATCAATATTCAAGACTCGAATGTATAACATAATGACGTATCATATCATTACATGAATCCGTTCACATATGACTAAAACAATAATAATATTATGTCCCACAGCACATTATGTTCAATTCTAAACATAGGTATTGGCAAAGAAGACAACGGCTCTATTTACTTTAATATCGTTTTATTCAATGAAATAGGTAAGTACTAGATATTGACTATAACTGTTTGACTTCACGGCCCACAGAGCCGGTTTATCGCACGATGCCTTGTGATTTATTTTATAGGCACATCATCGTCATCTGATCGGCGTGATCATGTGAAAGTTTCGCGATCCGAAGGTATAGATACGTAGGCTAACATTATAGTAACATAATAACAATAATAATATGTAGAATTAAATGTCTGTTATTTGTTTTAAAATAAGGAGATATTTTATTATGTTGAAATAATGTTTAATACTTAAAAATTGTCGTTTTAAGCTGTCAAGTTTGACATAATAATAATAATAATAATAATAATAATAATAACTGCATCGTGTGTGTGGTGACCCTCAGACCGTATCTGTTTGGTGACTATCAGTCGGTATAATTACGGTAGAAGGGCTGTTTTGAATCATCAAATTACCAGCTATGTGTGAAAAAAGAATAATGTATTTCTACCGAAATTGTTTTTTACAGTTTTTTCACACTAGAATATAAATAATAAACACGATGTGGGTAATTTACGACACAAAATAATCGACACAATGAACTGCATTTGACGGTCGTGACGTCACACACGCACAGCGGTTTTTCGATCCGACAAATATTCAACCATTTTTAATGAACCGACATTATTACGCTATAACCAATATAACTAAATCTAATTTCTATAGATTGTGCTTTTTTCTATGTCGCTCGGCATAATAGATGAGCTTATAGTATAATATATAGGTATACCTATAGTATATCTACTTGCAACATGTTTTGGCGATCTTGTATATAAATTCGGGTATTTTGTGAAAACAGCAATAAAGTTAAAACACTTTTTATGTATTTTATTTTATCGCTATCTCGTGCCCACGTGGATTCGGTGCGAGGGGGCAATAAAAAAATAATAACGAATTGTCAAACAAGGAGATTAGACTCTGGCTGTGCACCTTAATACATAATATTACACATTATATGCGAATAATAATAATTCAGAGTGATGAACGACGTGGAAACATAACATTTTCCCAACTGATATTCTCGGGACAGCTCTTACACGCAGTTGTTACATTTAGTAGGTAGATAACGTGCAAGCTGTTAACAAACCGCACAGAGTTTGAATCTAAGTTATAGTGGTTACACGTGGTTACTATACTGTGGTTGTTATTTTAAATTTAATTCATAATTTCATCGTATTATTATGAATAATTCATTTTTCGGTGAATAAGAAACCTATAAAAAAAACCGTCATTTTCTCGAGGAACGGAGATTTTTTTTCGTTTTGTTTTGTTTTGTTTCGGAAAACCTTATTATACATACAAAATTATTACACAAATGTACTAAACTAATTTTGTTTCTGCGTGTGTACATCACAGCTGAACGTATATCACAATATATAAATTATTATTTTATGTTTTTGTTTAATTTATTCCAAGTTTGTTCGCACGTTTGGATATCTTTTTTTACAGTAAGTATACACAGCTGTAAATAATAAACTTTTCCATTCATTATTATGCTACGATTTGTTTTCATATACAGTGTTCATACTGTTTAATTACATGCCAAAATGGGGCGCAACGATTAAGTATGTTAGGTCATCCACACATTATCAGTTTGAACTTTTAGTATTCCACGTACGAGTATTTTTTTTTTACAAAAAACATTAAGAAATCCAATGAAAAAAAAAACATTTTAAATTATGTTTCCTTTTTTTTTTAATATGTAAATTACATTTTTTAATTATTTAAGTGATTTCAAAGAAGATTTTTTTTACAGACTATTTATTTCAATAACCGTCTAAAAACAATGTTAGATCTAGACGACCGTGAGTTGTCGTCGCAAACCTCGAAATCACTGTACAAGATTTAAAAATTGGCACCAATACTATTGAAGTCTTAATATCGTTGCGTATATATCGTGGACGCGCTACGGTGGTGAGTAAATACTCGCGATGAAAAGTAATTATTTACAGGTAGTTGGTAAAAAAAAAAAATATCGTAATTTATTATTAAAAGATAATCAAAAGTCAGAAGATTTATGATCTTTATATATTTTTTTAACTTTAATACGTACCTACCAATATATATTTTATCATGAGTGTGTATAAAACTTAGAGCTGTAACAAAAATGTGTCCTCTCACCACCTCATCGAGTGGTTTAATCGACGATAAAAGTTTAATTGACTGGTTAAATATATTATAATAACAATAAAACCTTGAATGGTATAACAGTATTATAATTTATAATTTTATTATTTATTATAGTATTATAAAAGACAGTGTGGTCACTTGGTTCGCCCGTTATCTATAGGTACTTAATAATGTTACGCCAAAAATAAATTGCTAAAAATATTTGATGAATATGTAATCCACAAGGCGAACACATAACTTATAACGTTACGTTTAATAGATGGAACAAGTCGTAACTAATATTAATTTTTGCGTGCAAAATAATTAATTATAATATAGTCATTTTTATATGATAACAGCCTACAGCGATGCGAAATTAGTGACACGCACAAACATAATATTTACTAACTAGATTTATTATGACTTATATTCATTGCATAATATAATACACCTATATATTTGTATTATGTTGACTTATTAACATAATTTTATTACGTCTATATTTTAATTATATTTAAAACGAAGAAAAATGAATACCTACCTCAAGTGTGAAGTGATTGTAATATTTTAAACCAATTATCAAAATGTACTAATTATTTTAGAATTTACTGTATAACTTATTTGATGATATTATGGATTAGTCTAAATATTTTGGCAGCTATAATTTATTATACTTGTAATTTAAAACCCATATTAAGTTAAACACATTTTCAATGCACAAACTTTTAAATACTTAACTTTGCCATTTAAATAGGTACCTAAACGCACGGATCAAAATTGTATATTTTAACTATTTCTAGTGGATATTGCTATATAGTGTGCAATGGCTAAAATTATATTTATTTAGTAAATATGTTGTGGAATTATAATAAAATTAATGTTTTCATATCATTCATTTTTCATAACATTTTGCCAAAATATTTGCCAATGGCAACAAAATAGCCAAATGTTATCACATACGTTAAGCGAGTAAATAGAAAAAATAGTTACCTAAGCAAACATATAGCATTTAAGCTGCTATATTATGCTATGTCTATATCTAAATGATTTTAAAACTCGGGAAATAAGTTTGATCACTAAAAATTATTTATTTTAATATGTGCAAATAATTGCAAACGTGAAAATATATTAATACAATAATTATGTAACGTGCTGTTATTTGATTCATACGGAACGTATATTTTGTTACACAATAATTATGTCATCAAATTTATTACCCATTATGTATTATTTTTTTCAGGATTGTTCGGAAAGTTTCATATTATTCTATCTTAAAGTTGTATATAGTACAGTCTAGTTAACTCCAAAAAGATAATATTTTGGTTTTCCCAATATAGTTATATGTATATTCAGTCAAAAAAATATATAAATCACTAACAACCGTTGAAAATATGCTAAAGAAAATATAATTATTACACAATTTAGAATTATTTTGTTTGTAATACATTGATTAATAAATATTTAAAGTATTGGTTTTAATATTATACTTTTATAATTAATATCGATTATACAACGCATTCTCGCAATCACGCCACTATATTCTGCACATGAGTGAATAAAAAAAAAAAAACTTTATAATAATAGATATTATTATTAATAATAAGATATTTGGATTTTTTATATATTATATTACGTCCAAATACAATATTCAATTTTTATAAAAATTAATAGTTCATTGATAATATCAAATTCGGTGAAATTACTAAATTTAAATCAGAAAGATTTCAGTCAACCATGGTTAGGTTAGGTTAGTAATCATAGTATGTTTAAACAAGATGAAATTAGGAACTTAAAGTTATATTTATTTTTTTTAATAAACAAGCTATAAAAGTAGAAAACTAACTCGATATTGATATCCAAAAAAATATAAGATTTAAGTTATAATGTTATTCAAATAAGCTCATTTAGAGAAAAAAAATATTCTATAACAATGGGTACATATTATGTACCTGTCGATTAAGTAAAAAAAAATTTTTATGAGAAATGTCAAAAAATGTTTTCAAAATAAAATAACATGATAATACCAACTTATAAAAACAAGTGACCATCTAATAATTTTAGTAAGTACAGTAGATACATACTATAGGTTTTTCGATTAGTACAAACTGTGTAGTGAATTTTTCTATATACAATTTAATTTGATCCGATGTGATGGAAAGTGGCGATTTATACAATAACTTTTGTGCATAATAAATGCCTACTCTGAATGCACATAGGTGCATTTAAAAAGTTATCATGATAAAAATATCAACGAATATAACAGTTTTCATAAATGTTGTTTCGTATAATCACTTCTATAATTATAATAAAAAAAAACTTCTAAGAACTAAAATAATTTTCGAGAAAAACAATGCTTCTCTTTAAAAATAAGTCTTCATCTGTATCTATGACTTAGATAACACAAATATTATATTTAATTGGCAACGGTTTTTCAGTGATTGAATGATTGTATATCTGAATAGTGGTGTGTTATATAAAAAGGTTATAACAGTCAATCAACAGATATTGTGAAACCAAAATGATACACAGACGGTAAATATCAATAGCATAATACTATTTCTACATATAAAAATGTAAATATTATGGTTAAAGATTTTGAATACCTATGTGTAGGACGTAAACATAAACATAACACCCGGTAAAAATTTAAATTATTATAATTAAGGCTATGATTCGATGCACTAAAAATCTTAAGATGTACTATTAATTCCAAGAAAATGCATCAAGTTCTATTGAAAGTAATAACTATGATTCTAATTATTTCAAAAAATCAGTAAACAAATATTAATAAGACGAAAATGAAAATAATACTTCATACAATGTGTGTAAAAAGTTTTGATTGGAAAACATTAAGATAAAATTTTTACATTAAGTACATTTCAGAAATATCAAACAAATTAATAAAAGAAGACAATGACTTAAAAAGATCAAAAATTCAAAAAAATTGGGTGGTTCTGGATACAATAACACATACAGTATATTATTTATTAATAGTTAGGTTAGTAATGTAAACAATAATTACAATCAGTGCAGTGTTAATATAGGAATATTCATGGGTGCTTATTTTAAATTGCCACACTTTAGAACATTTCTACCTAACATAATACATAAATGTACTTCATAGGCTCTTTACTGAAATGATGCAATTTAATTTAATTTGACTTCCTCTTATTTTAAAAATAAAATTAGGAAAACTCGTCGTTTTGATGTATAGTTGATACACGGTGAAGGCACATCGTCATTGAAGTAGGTTGATCAGTAATTATGATCAAATAATATTACAATCGGTTTTTAACTTCTAAAACAATACCGACGAACCGTCGACCTAGATATGTTATATAAATAATTCAAATTTAAATTTATTTTTATTTATTATTTAAATGATAATACTAATTAAATGTATACAAATATTTTGAAAATGTATCGTTGAATAGAAAACAATAATATACAAGATAGCGAAAAGTTTCAATTTCCAACGAAAAATATTTATTTTTAATTAGAAAAAAATAACAAATATTGTTATTTTTCGTTTGAAATTGTTTGAATTATTGTGCATTTGTATCTTTGGTATTTTTAGATTTCTATAAGAATATCTTACGATGAACCTTGTATTACATTTTAAATCTTTTGGTAGTAAAATTGAAAATGTTATACATTGTACTGAAAAATAATTAGCATATTTTCGTGAATTGTACGCATATTTTATCAACATTTCAACTTTTAAATATTTCACAGTTTAACAAAATATGGTTCGTACGTATTTTAATATTTTTAAATAGTGCGTTATAAAAAAAACTACACTTATTTACTTTTAAATCCCCAATTTACCAACTAATTCCGATTTGATACCAGGATTTACTATCAAAGTTAATGATAGAATTAATTTATTTGTTCTAGAAGGTGATTGCAGATACAAAAAAGAAAAACCATATACTTCATTATAAAATGTATTGACATTCGTCGGAGCGTTCAGAATCTAAAGCTGCGATGTAAAGTTGTAAATATGAAACTTTTAGCGTCATATTTAAATTGTCCGTTTTTCTGTCAGTCGAGCACTACCTACACTCACGAGGTGTGTCCATTTTCATGTTAAATTTCCTCTAAATAAAGAAATATACTTTCCATTTATCTTCATACATATTTTTTATACAAAAATCGTGTCAATTTCCTCGAAATATTAAAATAATTTTATATTAAATCATATAAAAATAATATATTTTTTTATAAACATAATTTCTGATTTAATTTTTATATATTTATAGACTATTGTTATAGCTATAGCCGGCATGACAGCCTTAACTGTATTTAGTATTATACTAATAGTCGATTAGGTTATATCATTGATTGAGAACAATATTATTATTTTTTAAGATATGCACATTTCTAAGGGCGTACGTTTTTAAGTTTTTTATCTACTTAACTATATGAAAATTATTAAACGACCATAACTTTTCTAAATATCAATTTTGAAAATAGTTTTAAAAAACCAATGAATAGTTTTTTAAAACAAATCCATTGTCCATTGGGTCCGGACCCCCCTCCCCACAATTGGTATTTAAACCATGTTAAATTTTATATTTTTACATGATGAAAAAAATAATTTTTTGTGTCATAATACTATTGTACTTGTAATGCGTGGTTGCCAGTTGCCACTGTAATTAATATTATATAAATGTCCGAGAAACTAAATTAACCATCTTTTTTTCGGAAAATTGGAAAATTTACTGAATAAAAATGGTTTTAGGATAACAAATTTTATATAATATTTATCCACAAGTATTGGTATAGTGTTAAAAAAATTATCCGGATCCCGCATGAATTTTTTTTAATATGTCACTGCGATGCGCTATGTAAAATACAATGTAAATATTATAGGTTTATGCGATATTATTACCACCACAATGGAAAGAATATCAATATCATCACAATACAATTTCCAATGCCGAAAATGTGCATTTGTTATGACGCATATATTTCAATAATTAATATGGCTTGAAACAATAATAAGTTCGTTGAAAAGCCATGAAAATATTTAAAAATAAACAATTAATCGATCTATACTCTTAAGATATTATTTATTCAGTATTATTATTAAACCTGAGTGAATAATTTATACAAAAAGGAATTACGCTTTATATAAAACTTTCACTTGCCTCCAAACTTTGTCGCCCATAGGATAGTGACATAGTGTTGTATTATTATTCTGAATTTTAATATAAAAAAAGGTGGATAAGTGGATGTTGCTCTGTTGTACAGTAGGTTACAAGTGGGTCACTTTAATGGATGGTGTTAAATTTGAATTCAATGATATAATATCATTGTATAAGAAAAACGAATCTGAGCGAAAACGATCAGTCAGCCTATGATATTACCAAGTATATTTGATGATATTATTGTGAATAAAGAAATTTATATATAACCTATTTACGTGGAACCTTGTTTTAATTTTTCAATCTTTAGCTATAAAAGTTGAACATTTTATAAATTTTTAATTACAAAATAATTATTAAATTAGAAATTTTAGAAATTTTGTCGAAATTTGAACTTTAAATGCTTATAAAAAAAAATTGTGCCTATCTATTTTTAATATTTTTCAACTGCTATTGTAAAAATATATCAGGAGCCTTGTATTCAATTTTCACGCTTTTTTACCCAACAAATAAAATTTTATTGATATTTATATAAAAAAAAACTAAGAAAATTGAAAATTGACAATGTCCGTAAACAGCTTAAAAAGAGTCAAATTATTTTAAACATTTTATTGTGTATAGAAAATGCTAATATAAACATTCAGTCAAAATTTCATGTATCTACGGTCATTTGTTTTAGAGTGAAAACTGATTTTGCGTGAAAATTCCCGTTTTTCCTTAATCTTTTTTTTGTTTTTCTTGGCGCTTTTGAAAATTACTGGGAATTTTAAATTTTGACCTTCTCAATGCACCAACGATATTCACTTTCCAATCGAAAAAGATACTAAAGTTGAAAATCGAAGCCTTATTTCGACTACTTATCGTGTACACAGACACAATAAAAAATAAAAAAAAAATATAAAAACACACTTCATTGTAAAATCAAAACATTCATCGTTCCACTCAGAATCTAAAATATGGAATCAAGAAAAATTGTAAACTTGCTCTGCTGTACCTATAGTATGTTTGGAGTTATTTTTTAAATTAGTACAGAAAACAATAGAAAAATAGATTAATTTTAACCAGGGTCAGGTAATACAGGTTCTAAACTTACTACTTATTAGGTGGAAATCTCAAGTTTAAAAATATATGTATCTTGTAGATAACTGCTTTGGTTTGTAATTATTTCGTAATTTTTTGATTGTTTTTTCATGTTGATTTTCGTCTTTAGCTGGAAATTTTATTTTTGACCCCCAAAACAACAAAATAGATCCAATTTGCTACCAGAAGTTTAGAAACTGCTAATTTTGAAGATTTTATTGGAAAATTATTTTTTTACCGTAAAAAAGTCTAAAAAACACGAATACCACACATTCACATCATTTTAAAACTAATATAGCTCAGAATCTAAAATATGAATTTTCAGAAATTAAAAATGGTACCTAATTTTATTTTATGAGGACTAGCATGATAACATGGGTACAATTATTTTAAAAATCACAATTTTTAACAGTATATAATTAAGAACAAACTTATTTTAATAGATTTAAAAAATGTACACGATACTCGAATTTTTGACGTAAAGACACAATTAATTATTTAATTTTATGCCACTACCGTTACAGAAGTGTATAATATTTCCTATGTTGTGCCGATTAATTAAAATGTATTCAAATTAACACGAGGCTATAATATTATAGCAAAATGATAAATTCTAGATATTTTTAGTTAGTGCCATAAGCACTCTAGCAAATTAATATTTAAAATGGAGTTTATTATTGTGTAGTGTTTTTTTTTATTTTAAGTGAATTAAAATGTATACAATACATAATATTTATCGTATTATTGAAAATTGATGTTCAATCATTCGGGAAAAACTTTAATTCATTCTCAAAACGAATTTAATCATTTAAAACAATATACCTATACATATTTTACTTTATAGGTAATAAATAAATAAGAACTTTAAAAATGATGAAAATATGAAAAGTGTGCTTCGTAGTTTAATCAAAAAATAAAACAGATAAGGAAGTTTCAAAAAAATATATTTTGCAGATTTCATAGCAGACACCTGATTAAGAATTAAATTCAACAAATATTTAACGATTTGTAAATAATTGAAAACAAATATTATGTATAGTTACGTAGTATGAAAACATAAATAGAATTTGAAACTAAAAAAAAAATAATTATAAATATAAAGATATATAATTTAATCATGGACGAAGAAATATTATTCTACGCGTAAGATCTTTTTCATTAAAATGAACCCTATTGTATTGATAATATTTAAGTGAATATCATTCTTCTAACTGAATTTGTTTGATTTAAATCTTTTAAATTTTAAAAAGATTTAAAACTTTTAGATGAACCACAACAATCAAAATGTCTTCCTGATGTAAATAATAAATCAACATAATAATTCATATTGCAGAGTTCTCAACTTTCTATTTGCGCTTAAATAATATTATGATAATATTACGTACTTTCAATTCAATACTATATCGTCCTCTCAAAGACATTCGCCACAAAATTCCAATTTATTTTAATTGTTTCCCAGTAGGTTATAGTAGTATAATAAATTGTATACTTATACTACCCAGTATAAGCACAGAATATTCTGTGGTATAAGCGTGCGCACGGGGTAGTCATGATAAGCATTTGACTACTATGCGAACTCCCTCTTTCTCAATATTAAAAATTATCATGATAATAGAGATAAGGTTACCCTACCCAAATTAGTTTTTACAACTTAGACTTGAATATGAATATAATATTATGGATGTATATGTGTGTATTAACGTGTGTTGACAGAAATGTCATGATTATGCTAACTAGTACTAATATTATATTATTAGTAACTAATAATAAATTGATTTAAACTTTGAAGAAGCATCTTTAATTACATTTATTAGATTAAACATTGTAATTAAATTAATGGACCTACATGTATTAATACATAATATGCGTATAGCCGTATATGTACACTCTGACAGTGTAGTGTGTATATAATAAATATATATATAACATATTATTGATAAAGTGTTATTGCACAGTGATCACCGAATGAAGGTATATTTTATTTAAGAATAAAAGTTTTCGGTTGACCGTTAACGTAAGCATACACTTTACACTTATATTCAATTTTATAGGGGAATAACTGATTTAGTTTACAAGTTACTGTAACGACATATATAAGTAATATATACGTAATTTAAGTTACATTTTTTTGTAGATACCTAGTAAAGTTACTAAATTACTCATTGCTATATTATTTTTCATATATTTTAAGAATAAATTCATAATTTACGTAGGTATATAAATATATCATAGAAGTACGATTAACTAACAGTAATTGTTTTGTAATAGATATTATACAAACAATTCTATTTTTTATAAGTAATAATTTGGACAATACGTTGTTATCTAAACTGAATTAAAAAAAATAAAAACTAAAATGTGTTATACAATAATTGTTTTTAAATTGTCATTAGTCGTCACTATTAGTTATAATGTATTGACAACATAGTAAGACTATTAAGTTTCAGTGATGTTTTTTTTTAAAGTTGAAAGGTAATTATAGTAGGTAATGTAAATGAAATACCAAATAAAAAGTAACTTCCCCAACACTGCTTATAGCCTTTGCCAGTGGGATGACCAGGATTTTTTCAAGAGGTGGGGGATGGGTAAAAATGTTTTTAATTACTGTTTTTCTGTACCTTACTTGAGTAAGTATGTTCATATATTGTATTGCTTAACAAACACAATTATTTACAGTCATTTAATATATAAGATATCATTAAGTTTTGATGACATTATGACAAAGTCAGGGAATCTTAAAAAAATAAAATATAAATACTACGGCATTAGCCGGGGGGGGGGGGGGGGAGCCATTTGATTGGGCCTCACGTACAACTGAAACGTATATACAAAAACTGTATTGATAATATTCTAACGTTAAAATAATACTAATTATGTTACATTATCTACCTAGGTATACAGTGTTCGGATTAGATAAGTATTTTTTTATCTAGATAAAGATAAAGATAATGCAACTCTAATGTATCTAGATAGATAATATAAAAGATAACTTAACTCATATTTACCTAGATAAAGATAAAATAAATACTTTATCTAGATGAAAAAAAGATACAATTTTTTTTTTAATGGGTTTTAAATTTAGGTATATTTTAGTTGGGCACTAGGAACATAATAATAATAATATGAATAAAAATAATTACAGTATTTATAAACCGTAAACTTGGTTTGAGAATCTATATAAATATTTAAAATGCGTTTGTACAATTTCGCGATTTTATCGATAAAAAACCTATCTGGATGAATTTATTTAGATTAGTAAAAAAATGGTCCAAGACGAACGTTACCTCGTAACCAGTTATCTAGATAAGATAAAAGACGAACAAATAATTGTCTAGACAAGTCCGAACACTGCCTAGGTGCTAATGTTAAAAAAAAAAAAAATACCTACTACAACGCTGTACCTGTGATAGCCGACAATCGCAGAGCAGGTATAATAATCGTATAATACGACCGTGTACGATATAATACCAAATTATGTGGCGTATAAATAATGGGAGGTACTCACGGCTAAAGTGCACTCGTTGGGGGGCAGAGCGACGACGAGGAGGGAACACGTCGGAAACAAGACTTACGACAGCCGAACGACGGTCTGTACGAGTCTCGCGTGCGAATCATACTGTACACGAAAGACACGAGAGGCGCTCAAGCTCAACCGCGGCGGCCCGGTGACCATAGTAGCCGCGGCCGACGCCGAAGACCACGTGCGCGAATCGGACGGGTAGGAGGAGGAGACGACCTAACCATTATCGCGGTTATTGTCTCGTCGTTATTAAGTATATTATTATTATTGTTATTATTGTTATATAACAACCGTCGTCGGTGCTGCCGTTGTCGCCGAGCGTGTGCAGTTTAATAATAATATAATGTCTGTTTTGGATTCCGGATCGACCTTGACCGGTGGACCGCGCTGCAGACAAGGTTAGGGGAAGCGAACACGATTGCGGTGAAAAAAGATCATGTTCACTTAGTGTTATTATCATTATCATCATCGTAATCGTCCGATAAAATAATTGTCTCGGGCACCGCAAGAGTCGTGCATGAAAATCGGACGACTCGTACGGATTTAATTATTTCTCATCGAGACTGTGGCAAAAAATATTTTGATTTATTATCGAAGTGTGTACCTACTCGTGCGTGCCAAATATATCCTCTACTATATAATATGTACATTTTTTTTTTTAGTATAAATATATTATAGTAATACTACAATTATATATATATTATTATATTAAATACAATTTATGTTTACCTTTATAAAAATCGTCGGTACCTATCAGTAATTATGTATAAACATATAAATATTAAAAACTTTTCGAAATAAAGTCAGATCATGTAGGTACATATGTATTACATGACATTGTAATTTACAAAAATATATAAGAACATCACGCATTAATCAAAATTAAAAGAGTAAAAACTGCATGTTCTATAATAGGTACAACTAGTTTTACGATAATACATGAATAATTAAATACATTTTATGTTAATTATTTCTCCGATTCACTCCAACTTAAATCTACCTTATTGTAATGTTCGGTGATTAATCAAAAAAAAAACCAGTTTAAAAATGTAATGATGTGCACACGGCGTATATTTTATTAGATTTCATAAATATTTCAACGTGAGATCACAATATTATTGTTTAGGGACTTATTATGATATTTTATAGAGTTTTTCTTTCGGTAAACGCGTTGTGAGCTTCCACCGATTTATAAATAAAATTGATGTCAGCTGTGTAAAATATTATTATAGGTATGTATAGACACTATCGGAACTCTATAAATAGTCTACACTCTCCGCAGACATTAAAAAAAAAAAAAATGTCACCGAAAAACCAATCGAGATATTCTCCACGAAGATTATCTTCATAAGTTAGATGATAACATATAAGTGCGAATAATTACCGAAGACCCACACGCCGTACATCGTGAACAGCAATTAAATTGACGGTTTGCTACACCATTGTTAGCGCGTAAGAAATTTTCCTCTATGGCTCTAGTATCTATGCTTCATCAATTAGAATCGAATAAGGAAATTGTACCCTGCGCATTCAGTATTCAACGTGATAACCTAGTCCGGACCTCATCGTTTGTTCCTTCTCTTAATTATTTTCGTCTCCTTCATATTGATTATATTTGTAGTAAAGAGTTAACGTACGTGTTCTGGATTTTATTAGACGAAACTCGACAAACTTCGATTCACCTGGGATTGCCTTCTGGCGCTCTATATTGCCTACAGTCGTCGGTTCGTTCGATTCTTGATTGTTGCGCTGTTGTTTGCCAATATAGACACATACGGTGGATCGGTCGGGTCCAAAACCGTTTTGTGAGTTAAGCTGTTCACTGCAGACTATATAAAAATACAGACCATGACTATAGGACAGTAAATCGGATTCGTAAACTTGATTCTTTAGACGGGGGCAGTTAGACATTTGGAAATGAGTTCATCGAGGATTGATCGAAATTATTGAAGTCGATGCTCCGAGAATAGTTGAACAACTAAATTGGTATCCGAGTTCTTTCGGGTAACAATATTAACCCTTCTACGACTGCTCCACTATCAATAATGATGAGTATATAACTAGAATATTATAATAAAAAATATATACAATAGTAAATAATAATAATCAATACTTCCGTTGTAACTATACACAAAGCCAAGTATTCTAATGTTTTTTGTATTATTTATTGCTATAAATTACTTATACATATGTATGAACTATTATTTTCTTTAAATTTGAGTGTGCGTATACCGTATATTATGCTATATATGCATACAATATTTATTACTTATATGTCATTATTATTATACTTTATATTTTGCTTGCACCTACCATTGAAAAAATCCAAATAGCGTTAACTTTATTAAATAAATAAAAAAATAAATTATGATTTTATAGTTATACTTGTTTGATTTTGTGTAAAGGAAAGTTTCGTTAAACGCATATATATATATATATAGTTATACACTTATACGTACCACGTAGTTCTGACTTCTTATGATGAATACAAAATAGAAAAGTATGGACAATACTTTAAGACACGTAATAATATAGTGTTGAAAATATGCTTGCAATACATTATTATTAAAAACAGCACAATATTTCCAGAGATCTGTTTGCAGCAAACAATCATTTCAATGACTGTGTATATTATATTGTTAATAGTGCGTATTAATAAATAATATGATATTGACAAGATAAACTCTAGTGTCAAATCAACCTCTCTCAGTAATTAGTATTAAACATAATATAGTACGTATTATTAATTATAATCTCATGCAGAGTGTACTCGTACCCATTCAAAGTTAATACAATATCATCTGATTCCGATTTTTAATTAAAATTAGCTTTACATTGGTTATTATTGGTACCTATGCCATAGTATAATATTATATTATAATGTAATAAAAATTAATTTTGCCGAACGAGCTTGTATGGAATATCAACATATTTGATTTTGTTATTTTCGCAAGTTTACATTTACCGATATTATATTTTAATATAAATATAATATTAGCGACTTACCTATTACTCATTACAGTAATAGGTAGTACTTTTGATGTTCAGCAACTTGAATAACGAGTGTGAATCGGAAACGAATATTAATTATGTACCTATCTTACTAATATCTTTATATATAAATGTGAAAATGAAAACCTTTGAGGCCTATGTTCTCGGAAACTATACTGAACCGATCGTTATGGTTTTTTTTTTAAATTGAAGAACTCATTGCGGAGAAGGTTTATGGCATTTGATCGATTCTCTAACCCATAGCAACCATTAATATACAGCAATTTCTATCGTAAATCTCAAAATTCCTGGTTGAGAACCTACCAGGGGTGATCAATTCCCTATTTAAATTAGTCTATGACACTCATTAAGAATGCGGCTTTCTATTGGTGAAAGAATTTTCGAAATCGGTTCAGTAGTTCCAGAGATTACCCTCAACAATGGTAACTAACAACTCCTCTTTATATAATAGTATAGACTAGCTGATCCCGTGCACTTCGTTGCCCGTTAAATGTATCAACTCTATAATATGACTCAAACTTTGTTCAATTCGTTATTTAATATTCGGTGCATAGTATTCAAAATTTATCTTAACTTTTCCGTTTCCCGGAATAAAAATTCTGATACGCAGCAGTACATTATCAGGTAGGCACTCTACCTGCGGTAGATCGCGGACCCCGTGCAGCTGTTTGTGCGTATGGTTTAACTCTTAAGTATCAAAGTTATACCAAATTTGTTGTTTTTACTTGATATAATCAATTTATACAAAATCCTATCTTAATCTAACCGTACTAAAATCCGATGAATGAAATATAAAACAAATTTAACCCTTTGTAAGTATCAACCTATCTTCTTCACAGAGGTCTAATCTACCAACTAACTATATAAATACACAGACTATAACTATACAGACTAAACTCTGGAACTACTAATCAGATCTTATATGTATATTATATTGACAAAAGACAATAATACAAATCAACAAATATGCCCGATTAACCAATAGCAACCAATATATTATACACAGGTAGATTTTCCTAAAATTTTCTTTTATATAAACCTTTTCCGTGAAATACTCTTTCGTTAAAAAAAAAAATCTAGACATTTATAATATATACAAGAAGATCTGATAAGTAGTTCTAGAGTTTAGTCTGTATAGTTATGGTCTGTATATTTATATAGTTAGTTGGTTGATTAGACCTCTGGGAAGAAGATAGGTTAATTTACAAGTTTTATTTTTGTTCATCGGATTTCAGTACGGTTGGGTTGGAATAGGATTTTGTATAAATTGATTATAATAATCCACTGTAAGTAAAATTAAGTAAAAACGACAAACTTGGTATAGCTTTAATACTTTGGAGTTATACACTATAATCATACACTTACACACAAACAGCACGGGGTCCGCGATCTACCACAGATAGATTGTCTACCTGATAATGTACTGATGTAAACCAGAATTTTTATTCCGGGCAACGGAAAAGTTAAGATAAATTTTGAACACCATACACCGAATATTAAATAACGAATTGAACAAAGTTTGAGTCATATAGAGTTGATACATTTAACGGGCAACGAAGTGCTCGGGATCAGCTAGTTATAATATAAAAATCATATTTTTTAAATTAAAACTTCAAGTAATAACTAGATAAATACTCAAATATATGGAAACATTAATGAGCCGGTTTTTTATAATTAGTGTGTAACTGCTTTTGGATTGTTATAAATGTACAATATTATATTATATTATATTAAATTAAAATTTTTATATCGTTATTACTTATTACAAAGAATAATTAATTGTATAGCATGCTTAGCTACCTAAATAATATAACAAACGTGAATAATATGATTATTAAATATTATATATACATATATATTGCAAATACATTTATTTCTATGGTTAAACTACTTGTGAAATTCAATAGGCTCTAGTGTTAAAATATATATTATCCAATTGAAGGTTGACGGATACTTATAGTTTTTGATACGAAAAGTCTAATAATAAAATTAAAAAGTTGAGGCTAATATTATTTAATATTAAATATTATTTTATTTATTATTTCACGGTGGGTGTATTAAAAATTTTAATTATAGGCTTATAGGCTATAGCCTATACAAGTGGTCTCAAACGTGTAGCCCGTCGAACCCTTTAAATGTGGCCCAGCAGAAACATTGATTATTTCTTCAAACATTTTGATGATAAAAAGTAAATAATTATTTAACATAAAATCAGTAGGTATGTATACCTTTATAATACCTACAATACCTTTATAATATCCACCTTGTAGTGTTAATTAATACAGTTATATTATAATAATTATAACCAATAGAAGAAATAAATGTTGTCTTTATTTTGGATTTAGTATTAAGATGAGCAAAAAAAAGGTGTTTTTCCCACGAAGCTTTGACGTATAAATAATATATGGCCCGTTGGTTATTTGAGTTCGAGACCACAGATAGATAAAAAATCTCATACTATGTCAATTACCTAATGGAAACTAAATTAGCTAAAAAAATTTTTTTTACCAAATACCCAGTAAATAGATGCAATTATTAATTAAAAGTTTTAATCTCACTCCCGGTCTCATCATCCACGCTTGCAATCACATCATAAGCATACATTACAAACTCCAATGCCAACAAAGATCGAACTATTTCTATCCAAATTCCTTCAGGATATTATTTCCATACTTAACCCCTCATCGTTTCTTTCCTCACTGCCACTTTACAAAAACAACTCATTCCATATAGTGTTCCATTCTTTCATAATATGAAATTGCCCTAGTTATAAATTATTCAAATATACCTTCATTATGTCAATAATCTTTCAATTACTAATTTTGCATCAAAAATGTTATTAAAATTATGTTTACTCTCGCAAATTGTATAACCTTAATTAATACTCTCATTATGTACCTAATATTGTTGCCTATCAAAGTTTTAAATTAATAGATATCAGCTAGAGTCATCAATGTATGATTTCTGTCCTCATGTTTTTCGTCTTATTGTTATTCTTGCTTTTATCATATACGTTTATTGTACGACCTTTTATATAGATTGTTTATTATCTAACTAAAAATTAAATTTAAAAAAAAGTACTAATCTCTACAATATCAAGCCTAATAAATAGGTAGGCAAGTAAAAATATTGAGTTGAGAAGTTTTTTTCTATACTGTTATTACTTGTTACATTTAGTTCCGTATAATAAACCTACGAAAAAAATTTTTTTTCGGAATAATTTTTGTTTGCCTACCAACAGTTATTACTATTTACTATTATAATAATATCGAAATTATTGTTTCATAGTATAACTTTTTTAAACACGAAATTGCTGCGTATAGTAATATTGTGTTATACCGGATACAAACAATTATTATTACCCGTATACAACATAATGTTAAAAGTTTAAACTAAAATTATGTCTAAATTCTAAATGCAATTATATTGCAATTAATAACCACGATCACTCGTTACATAGACTGAGTCACAATTACAATATAATTAAACTATGCCAATTATTTCTCTAAACTATAGTGTCGACAATTATTTTCAATTAAACATTACGTACCTATATTGATTTTTTGAGTTTCCATACAACAAACGTTGTTACGTACTTCTAGCAAGGTCAACTGGTTGGTGGTGTAGATGAGAAACGTTACGAATAAAAACAGCAGGTGGTCGTCCATCCGCTAGGTAAATCGACATTTAAGAGAGGTTTCGGTACATACGAGCGACTATACACGTTTTCCACATCCTTAACTAAAACTTAAGTCATTATGCGACATTGCGTTGACACTAATTTAAATAATTTGATATTAACTAAATAAGTGACAGCCAAGTTAATTTATTCTTCATGTGTATTTTCATGTAAAACATACTTGAGTACATATGAAAATCAGGTTACTCGGATTAAAACATTATTTATGAATTATGACATAACTATTTTGTAGAGTTATTATGTTTAACCTGCAGACGTCGTTCACTATATTTATAAGTTAAAAACTAAAATAATATATTTGTCATCGTGATCAAATTATTTATAATTGTTTCAGAAATTACTATAGTAGCTATAAGTACCCGTAAGTACCTTTAAATAGTTAATTATGTTCCCGTTTAGACACTTAACCGTTTGAAAGCTCAGTACGATATAGGTAGCTATATCGTGACAGAACGTCTCGGCGTTTGTCACATTAGATTTTTAATCATTAATCATTAATTATTTATTTTTTCGATATAAGTTTTTTCATATTAATTATTCATCTCTAAATTCCAGGAAGAGTGAAATTTTATTTCAACAGTAATCTTAGTTCAATGACATTTTAAGATTATTTTCTATCAAGTCATAATATTTAACACAGTTTTCTAAAAGCACTATATCATAATAGAAGTTGCTTATTGTTTATTTATTCGACCAATTTACACCTTTGAATCATAAAAATAGCATTTGTTGGAGACATTATTTACCATAACAGTATAATAACCCAACATTTATTGTTTCATCATTTATCTAGACGTGAACCTTCGTCAACTTCTATTGACTGCAATTATTATCATAGTGTTTTAAAATATAAAAATAGTGAGCCAAGAGCCTTAATAGAACACGTTTCATTAATAATTTATCATCTTTACTTGCTCGATTCCGAAAGATGTTGAATTTGACGATACAGCACTCTCCAGTGTACAATATCTGTGTTTCTTCTATTATACACCAATCGAATATAATTACCATTATACCCGCCTACTGCCTAAGCTATAAATCTTAAATAGGTAATATTATAACGATTTGAATAATTAATGCACATATTATAATAAGTGTTACCTATATTAAGTAATTATGTCTTAATTTCATGCGAATTTGTAATAAAATAATATCATTATACATTTATATCTATAATATATTAACTAAGACTTCAATACTATAATAAATAAATAAATATTAATTTAAAAAAAATGTGTATAAATTACTATCCTTTGAATATAATATTATGAAATATAGTTAATATTATTGTATTTAATAGTCATAGGTAATAAAAATAAGTAATAACGATATAATTAATAATAACTAATCCTAACAAAAAAATTCCTATGTATATATATACATATTAGCTTACAAAATATGTTTATAAAATAGAATATATACATGCTACACAAACAATGCCGTTGCAGTATTTACTCAAGTTTAACTTTAACAGAACAAAGAATTTGGCGACGCATTTTCGAGTAAAGTCCAAAAGTCCAAAATGTTTTCAGGGAATGTTTGAATTTGGATGATTTCTTATTTTCATCTGTTTAGGGTACATTTCATGGTATATTATTTGATCTGACAGAGATGCACAAAAATATCCAATAGAAATAATAAAATGACTACAAAAGTCTTGAACTAAATTAAATTAATGGACAGATATTTTTATGCGTACCAACAATTAAATTGAAAATATTGTTTTAATTTAAACGAATAAGTATAGTTAACGAATAACGCATTCTTTAATTCTAACAATATTTTTAGGTTTCCTTACATATTTTTTAATTCAAAGAAAAATATTTCTCATATTTCTCACTTCAACATTCAACTAAATAATATAATTATATTTTATATAATAATAATAATAATAATATAACTAACTTATATAATTAATTGAAAATGTTAAATTTACATTACTAAAACACATGACATTATTATTTATGATATATAATATATATAATTTATAAGAAACCATATTGCAGCAGATTTAATTATTTAATGTCAATAAAAAAAATAGAAAACAATTGATACCTTTATAGTACCTGAGCCAAAAACAAAAAAAAATTTCAAACATGCCCTTGATAACCAAGTACCAACAACTACGGAAACGAAGTCACGAGAAGTTAACGAACACGCAGAATCACAATTATAATATGTATAATTATTTACGTTATTTACGTAGGTACTTACAGAAAAAAAATCATTTTACAATATTATATAAAACTTCAAATAGGTACATTTAATTATTTTTCGTTATCGATATAATATTGTATCTATAAGGTTGATATAATGCAGGGCTTGAAACCGTTATTAATTTAATCGGTTACCGCTAACGCGGTAACTGAAAATTTTTTGGATACCGGTTACCGTTTTTATACCGGTCCTGTTGTTAGCGGTAACCAATTACCGGTACTCGATTCAAAATTACAGGTTACCGTTTATTGATAACCGCTTCCGAAAAATGTCGGTTACCGGTAACCGATTGAATACCGGTTTTGTAAAAAAAATTGTACTACACCTTTGTACCCGTATACTTAATACAATATTCGTGTTGTTATAGGGGTCAAGCTATTTTTAGATTTTCCAGTACAAAATACGATGAGGGAGACCGGGACTATCGACTATTGAGTACCGTCATTTACAACCAAAGATATCTTATGTTATAGGAAGGAAGGAAATAGAAATGTAGAATACCAATTATTTGAATTATTATTACAAGAATATAGACTAGGGGAAAAAAACGAAGATATAATAGTATGATTTAAGAATAGTTTTAAGAAGTTATCATTTATTATACCATTAGTAGCTACGAGCGTATAATCATTTAGGTAGCTAAAATAAATTAAACATAATATTATTATAGTTCATACGTAACGGTAGTCAGTATTTATAAATACCGGTAATCGGTTTTTAACCGGGTAAAACATATTCCGTTATCATAACGTTTTATGTTAGCTGAAAAATTGTCACGGTAACCGGTAACCGATAACCGGGAATGCAAATAGGTTTATAATAACGTTAACCGATTATAGGTTCCCCAAAATTCCGGGAAATTACCGGTTTTCGGTAAAAACCGGTAACCGGTTTCAAGCCCTGATATAATTTTATGTACAATGTAAGTACATATTTCGTAAAATGGGGTGAAGTGCAACTGGAAGGTGAACTGCAACAAGTATTCAGTAATTTGTTTGTTATTGTCGACGAATATTCAATTTTAGTGTTATCATTTTGAAACAATTAGATTAAATACTTAGTGATAAATGCTATAATATTCTTCAGAAAAAAAAAAATCATCATGATCGGATTATTTTTTCCTCCAAAGAAAAATATTAAAACTTAAGAGAAAAACTTACTTATTTGGAGTGAATTGCAATAACCAATTGGGGTGAATTGCAACAACACGTTCATCTTAGGTATCTGTTTCAATTCACCCCGACCATTAGGTAAACTGCAACAAGGCCATTAAAAAAATATGATAAAAAAAACTTCTAAGTTATAATTACGTAATTATTCTTTATTCCTTGTAATTATATTTAAACAATGTAACAGCAATTCTAAAAAAGTATTTTTCTTCATGGTAGTATAAATACCTGATTTTTAGATGAAGTTCAAAGTTGGGTAAAACTCTAAAGTTGTTGAAATTCATCCCATTTTACGGTACTACACCCTGTTGTACTAACAAAGGTAAACAATAAAAATAATATCAAATTATGATGTTAGTATTAAGTATGTAATTAGCAGCTTAAAATGTAATTAAGTGGTAGTGGTGCTATTAACAAGAATACACTATTATTCAAGAATCATGAGGACGTCCTTGTCTTACATGTCGTTGAAGTTTTTATGTTGAGACGATTGTGCACTAAACCTGTTGCTTCAAGAATGAATTTGAAGAATTTTCAGTCAAATTTTTAATGTAATCTTTGAGTTTTTGGATTTTGTATTTATGTATGTTTACGTTTTTTGCAAACCATAAGGCGTTTGTGATTATTCTCGAGGTATTATTTTGAAATATTTGCAATTCTTGTATGTGAGTACAACTTTACAGTACACATTTAGGTACCCCATATAACGCATGCTTAATATGTAAAAGTGCGGTGGATGCAGTACTATAACTTAAAACTAATAAGTAGAGAACATTTTTTCAGTATTGCAAGCTTTTTGATTGTATAATAGCCAACAAGGTATAACATCAATAGGCGTCGACGAAAGCGTTGAAGTTTAGATGATAATTTTTGATAATTTTTAACTAAGTTAATGTATTGTCTAACGTTACACCAATAAGATACTTAACGATCGGCTTCCAAGATAGTAACCATGACAACGGAAACCTTACGAAAATTCGGTCAGAAACGTTTTATCGCGTATCCAGCCCAAAGTTGTATTTATGTTTAAAAAAAAAATTGATCGTATTATATAAAATTGTATAATATTAGGTACTATATTTCTCCTCTGTAAGGAAAATTGAGGAATCATAGATATGGTTTTAGGTAAATTGCAGTGGAAAATTATCTAGTTGCATGCTATACATTTTGTTAAGAATTTTATTTATATTTTTTTTGTTTCTATTGTCAATTTGCGTTTTTATGACAACGCACAAAACGTTAGGTTCATGAAAATCGGCCTCACAAAAATCAGTTATTAGAAAAAAAAAGTTGTATCCAGCCCAAATACATATTATCTAAGTTAAACACATAATTAATTATAAAAATACGATTTTATAATAGGTACCTATTTAGGTAGTGTCATTAATTACCTAATTAGAAAAGAAATGACATTATTATTATTGATATAATATAGGTAGGTACCTAATATTCTGGTATTACGATTAGTATTATTCTGTGACTCGATTTATACTTTTAGGCTTAGCCACTCAGAATCTTAAAGTCTGTTTGTTTGTTAAGTTAAATAATATATAACTGGTAATATTACAATTGTATCACCTTTTTGACTTAATCCTAATTGAATATTATACAATTTTTGTGTGTTATTCATGAAATTTTGATATTATCTTCAAGGCTGCAGTTAGCACAAATTTTCGGGAGGGGTTTAAAACTAAATTATATATATTCATAATATAAAAACAAACTAAAAAAGGTGGGCAAGTGGCTGTCGCTCTGCTGTACAGAAGTTTACATATGGGTTACTGTAATGGATGGCGTTAAATTTGAATTCAATGATATTATAATATCATTGTATAAGAAAAACGATTCTGAGCGAAAACGGTCAGTCAGCCTATATAGGTATTACTAATATATTTGATGATATTATTGTGAATAAAGTAATTTATATATAACCTATTAAGTGGAGCCTTGTTTTCAATTTTCAATCCTTAGCTATAAAAGTTGAAAATTTTATAAATTTTTAACTACAAAATAATTATCAAATTATAAATTTGATAAATTTTGTCAAAATATGAACTTTAAATGCTTATAAAAGAAAAAATGTGCATATGTATTTTTAATATTTTTCAACTACTATTAGAATGATGTCTCAGGAGCCTTATATTACATTTTCACGCATTTTTCAACAAATAAAATTTTATTGATATTTATAGAAAAAAAAACTAAAAAAATAGAAAACTGACAATGTCCGTAAACAGCTCAAAAAGAATCAAATTATTTCAAAATTTTATCGTGTATGGGAAATATCAATATAAACATTCAATGAAATTTTCAAGTATCTACAGCTATAGGTTTTTTAATTACAACAAAATAAGAAAATCGTTAAAACACGAGAAATCGAGTGAATATCAAATGTTGTAAAAATATGAATATCAAACGCTCATAAAAATTTAATTTGACTTTTTTGTAGACATTTTTTTTTGATAAAGGTAGATAAACTTTGGATAATCTTGTATTACATTTTCAAATCTTAGATTGAAAAAGGAAATTTTTTATGAATTCTCAGCTAAAATAATTTGCTAATTTTCGTGATTTTTTCGTATTTTGTCAATATTTGAACTTTAAATGCTTATAAATAAAAACTGTGACTAAGGATTTTTAATATTTTTCAAATATCATTGTAACAATATAGTAGGAGCCTTGTATTAAATTTTCAAGATTTTTACCCAACAAATAAAATTTAATTGATATTTGTAGAAAAAAAAAACTAAAAAAAATGGAAACTGAAAATGTCCGTAAACAGCTCAAAATAAGTCAAAATATTTGGAAAATGTTATGGAGTATAGAAAATGCTAATATATACATTCAGTCAAAATTAGAGTTACACCAAAAACTAAAATCGATTTTCTCGAAAATAGATTTTGCGTAAAAATTCCCGTTTTTCCTTAATCTTTCTTTTTTTTTTCATGTCGCTTTTGAAAACTTCTGGGAAATTTTTACTTTTGACCCCTCAAAGTATCAACAAGATTCACTTTCCTATCAGAAAAGTTACTATTGAAGAAAATCCAAGCACTTTTACTGTCCTAAAAGGTGATGACAGAAAAATAAAAAAATAAACACACATCATTGTAAAATCAATGCATTCATCGCTTCGCTCAGAATCTAAAAGAAATATATATATTATAATTATTATTATCTAAATAAGGTTTTTTATGAATTACCTACATATGTGTGATAAAATGTGTATTTTAAATTAAATGTTTTTATAGGGTAAAGTCAAGTTGGTTTCTTTTTTTGCGAAACAATCGATCTAGAATGATTTAAATATTTGTCTGTGTACACTACTAACACTCAAAAGAGCTAGACGTGCAAAAGTTCTGTCACAATGTCCAACACGCATCCGATCCGTCAGGGCATCCTTTTTATAGGAAATACGAACTTATTGTTTTTCAATGCATATTTTATACATACTCATCCGATCTGTATCCGGTCCGAGCTTTCCGAGATCACTCCGATGTACTTGGTCCGATGAGTTTTGTCATTAGTTTTATTTAATCTTTTCAAGGTAGAAGATATACCTACTCTCTGGTGATGATATCGTAACTGGTAATGTAGCTCATAGTTTCAAAAGAAAATATATAATTGGAAAAAAATTAATAATTTAAATTTAATCATATTACAATAATATTGTATAATGTATATGATTATGCTTTATAGCCGAATTCGGGTAAAAACGGCAATACCGTATAGACAATACTGTTCGATAAGTTATCGTCATCCGTCGATAAATCGTTCGTTACTTATATAATATAATATATTATACAGGCATGGCAAATGCCAACAAAATTTGTATTCGCACTATTATATAGTTATATATAATATAATATATTATATGTATAAGATATAAGACGAACAAACATAATATAAACTCAAACAAAAACAAATACAAACATAATATAGGTACAGTTATCTTATTATAACCTAGGGACATAATATGGTATATTATAATAATTAATTTAGTTTCATCAATTAAATTAATTAACTAAAAAAAGTTTCGAGGGGATTTGAATGCAAAATATTAATGCCTGTCGATAATAATCAATATGACATAAATATTTTTATATTACTTCCAAGAAAGGGTTTTTATTTATTTAGAAGGTGCATAAAAAATAATAAAAAACAATTTGAGGTGAAAATTGGCAATTGGCATCATTAATATTCACCAGACGGTACGCAACCTTATTTGTTTTACAAAAGTCAGCCTAAAGTTAAACAGATCTGGTTCAAAGTGAACTGGAATTTATTTTTGCAGCTCCTTGTATTTAGTTAAGTATAAAGTATTTTATGACGTTTTACTAAATTTTTAGTGCTTTTTATAAAATTATTATTAGTTTATATTTTTGAAATGTGTTAACATTTTAAATAATAACCAATATAGTAGTAACCTTGTACTAATTATTGTTCGAGTCAATATAATATATAATAATATATGTTTGTGCGTATTATGTACCTTTATAGTATATTTAATACAATTTATATGTATAGTAATATAAATATCAAATATCGTCATAATTCATGAGATATAATATATTTTATATAAATCTCTACTATAAATTTTCCAGAACATAAGTATATATCATAAATTGTATTACGTAGTGTGCATTTTTAATATTATGTAAATGTTGAACTTAACACTTCCATTTCAAGCTAATGCTTACAAGACATGTATATTATACATTTTTAAATGTTTGTATGTATTTATAATTCTTCCTGTTTGGATGATTACATAATATAAACAGTATAATAATAATTATTATTATTTTACCAAAGTTAAAACTTTAAACATACCAAGTTAAATGCTTGTAACTCAAAACCTTATAAAAGTGAATTATATCAACGTAAATATGTTTTTGGGCTGGATACTAGTGTTTTTGTTTCTGATCGATTTTTCGTAATGTTTTAGTTGTCATTTTTACTTAAAAACCCATTATTTATGATTAATAGATTTTCCTTGTAGAGGAAAAATACCGAATAGAGTGTTATGGTTTTTGTTATATGACGGTCGCATATTGTCACATAATACCTATTATGTAGATTTAAATTACATTTACTTTCAAAAAAAGTGAATACTCATCAAACTAATTGCTGCTTCAAAGAATGACACTATGTACAGTTTTTTTACCGTATGTTTAAATGTTTAAATATCGATTTACGTTATCAATAAAAACAACACCCTTTGCCTGGAAGTTTGCTTTAAAAGTAAATTATTGTTCAAACAATATTCGTTTGAAATCTAAAATCTAGACAGCAGAGTGCTTAATTTATAAGGCAAATTATATACCTATTTATGTACCTAAATTGCCTAGTTAAAACGCCGTTCAATGTTATTTCGGTAATATTTTATTATTATTTTTATAGATTGCAGATTAAAATTCATTCTGATATTATGTACGAAGTATTCGTTTGTATTGTATAAATTATGAGCTAATATAATATAAATTAATAAATATTTTACAGCATCAAAAAGCTTATGATTTTAAGCTAAATCCACAAAAAATCGATATTGGGTAAGACATATAGGTACTTAGAAATCAACTTGATAAAGAAATACGAAAACAGGAATTGGAAAATCATAAAACTTAAATTAAGATCTCAGAGATAAAACGTTAAGAGATTTTACATATTTATATAAAATAGTATCCTTTGCATTAAAAAATGATCAAAAATTGCAAGAAGTAACATGGATATAGAAAACTAAACATTTTACATCACCATTTTGATCCCGGCTTATTCCAATAAAATATTCACGGTTGTGCTAGAGTGTGCAATTATGTTAACCTTTATCGATAAACCAATAAATATATTTACTTATCAACTTTTAATAAAACACATTGATTTTCATTTCTTATGTAAAACAAAAAAAAAATGCTTGGTTTAATTTTATTTATAACCAGACAAAAAGAATACATTTCAAAAGAAAATTTATTAATTTCCAGCCTTAAAAACAAAAGTGAATAGCCACTGTTGAAGTTTAAAAATGCTTTATATTAAGAAAATAATAAATGTAGTTTTTATTGTTTCCAGTATTGCGTACTATCTTATAACATAGAGATATAAGGCATCTGATAATAATAAAGACGTAACTTAATACAATTGGAAAAGTTATGAATTAAAAATGAAAAGTCGAATTTAAGATTAAATTTAAAATTGGAGAGTACTTTGTAATAATTAATAACTAATAAATAATAAGTAATAAAATAATTATTATTAATTATACAAAACAATGTAATCTTTTAATTATTCTAAAACATTTTCCAATGTCATGTTTTTCATTATTAAAGAAGAACAATCCTCTCATGACAAAACTTTGTGTTCTCTTCATCAAAAACCATTATAAAATCTATATTTATTTTGTTGAAAGCAAATCTTGTAACTAGTATTTGCTTACAGCTTTTTTTTTTAGACGGCATTAGATTGACATAAGACATTATTAAATTTACCAAAACAGCAGCATAATCTGTCACGTCAGATCTAATCCCGGAAACTACAACCCAATTCCTAAAAAACACAAGAAAAAGTATTTTTACAAATAGCAAAACAACATACTGTCATGAATCTAACACAAAACTTTAGAAAATTATATGGCCTCTTATATATTCTTATATGCATCATAATATGTGATTATCACAAATGATAACCATAAAACGGTTTTAAAAAAGAATCTGTATCTACGACAATCGATTAAGTATATATAGTTTATTTAATCAATGCTACGACCTAAACTGTACCTAAAGTGTATGGAGTATATAAATCACGATCTATATACATATAAGTTAATAGTGATATACATTCTAAACATATTTATTTTTATTATTTAAATATCTTACAAACAAACTGTACTTTTATTAATATTATAGTTCTAGAAAAATGGTAACACAGACATAAAAGATACATCGGTGTAATTAATGGTGCTATTAAAATACAATTACAAATTTCAATATAAAATGAATTTCATCTGAAGTTTTGTATAATAATTAAAAAGTTATCGTTTAAATATCTCTCAAACTAAATAGTGAAAATGAATTGGTTCTGAATGTATCCACCAACAAATATATATATATATTATAATATTTACCAATCCTCCCTTATAATCTCTTTCTGATATTTTTATTATAATATCATAACAATGGTTCATAATTAATTGATAAAATTGATTTCATTACAATAATAAATGGTTATTCATTACTCGTTGTTTTGTAAAATATACAGATTGAAAGTTTTGTTAACAAAATATTAAACGTATATAATACAATTAAATAAAAGATAATATTATTTATAACATATAATATTATTAATTATTATCTGTAACAAACTATAGTCTTAGGTGTCAACAAAATCTGTTTGGCTATATATACCTATTAACATACTATTAGCTTATATTATAATGTTTATGGATACTGTGTATAGGTAATAATTCAGAGTTATATCTCTTATCACCTATTATAATAGTCACCTGCTACAAATAATACCTACATGAAATATTTACAAAACAAAAATTTCAAATAGATATACCTAATATATTTGTGTGTGTTTTATTTATATTATTTAAATATTTCTACCAATTCATTGTATTAGGTAATAATATATTGGTATTATATATTTTTTTAAACTTGTAAATCAAAACAATTACGGTTTAATAAAATAGTTCTAAACACTGTCGATTAACATTAAAAAAAAAACTATGAATTTTAATTGGCGGGTCATTAATCGAGAATTCCCTTGCAGTGTGCAGGGTCAGTATAATTTGCCAAACGTTGATATCAGTTTGAAATGTAATCGCTCACGAGGTTGAATATTCACGAAACTTCATTTGCCACAGTTAATTAGTCCTATTTATAAACTGGGTTTTGTTTAAGTGGGATCAATTGTACATAAACTTACCATTACATTTAATATTCTATTTACTGATAAAAATTTTAATATTGTATAGACTATGTAAAAAAGTTTTATACGAATTGATCATTTATTTTAGTATAATCGTATGGCTTACGAAATATGAATTTATAAATATTTAAAAGTTGATAGGTAGTGATGTTAGAAACTGTTTGACAAAAGAATCTAAAATTGTAAATACTTGAACCGAATCAAACGCATAGGTATGGGTAGCCTGGTTTGGAAACTGACAAATAAATTTAATTTCGTAGGCAGGGACCGAGTTCCATGAAGAATGATAAATACAAATCAAATGTAACTATGGTTAGGGTGCAAGTCTAATAACATTATGTTCGCAACATTTTTATTTATTGAAATTTCGAATTGAAATTGTGATAAAATTGGTTAATTTAATCGTAAAATAACGATTTTAGTTATACGATTGTATTTCAAAAAATACTATTAGTTGGTAATTGAGACTTTTCATATTTACTATTTTATATGCTATAGGTTAGGTTAGGATATGATTAGGATATGTTTACATTATGGAATTTCAAACATATTATTTAAATTATAAGCTATATATTTTATACCACGAACCTATTTACACCGTTCTACGATTCCTTCGATATTGACTTGTAAGTACCATAACAACTAGTTAATATATTATATCATGTAATAATTGACACGGTCTGTATATTAGTAGCAAGTACAAGTACTATAATATAAATTGCTCCCCGCAGAGGAATTCGTCCGGTCAGCGAAAAGGTAAGAGGTTATCGCGCTGACACATACCTAGGATTATTTGCTTATATTATTTAGTACCTATTGAGGTATTTTGCTAGGGGTGTGTTTTTCTGGTTACCTGGGATTTCCAAGTTATGATTACGTAATAGGTATTAGCTATTAGGTATAATTCTGATGCGTAGCAGTGTTGGGAATTATGTAGATAAAAATAATTAAATCGTCTAGATAAATGTAATGGTTATCTGTGGTAATTTATCTAGATAAATAATATAATAATAAGAACATTTTTAAATACTAAAATAGCCAATAATTTACGAGAACCAAATCCCAATATTATTATAGTTAAAAAAAGAAATGTTTACTGAAATATCGTCAGTTTTATTTTGTTATTTTATTTTTATTCAAGTTGTATTAAAAATTAAATTTGTATATTATTTTAGTTGAGAAATGACATTAAGGATTTATTAATTAATAAATATTATTTAATTAGTAATTACTAATTAATTACATTATTTATAATATAGTTTTAAAAAAAAATGATGTTATATTTTATCTTATCTAGATAAATTTTGAATGAATTATCTGTTATCTTATCCAGATGATTTTTTGGTTATCTTTTCCCAACACTGGTGCGTAGAGAAAATCCACGCGATCGAAAATAACCGTGATCTGGGGGCAATGGGAAGCAGTTACATACATAACCATTAACCATTGATAATAAAGAAATGGATAGACTGCATGACTATGCTTATCTCAAGTGAGGTCATGGAGGGCTTGAAAGGAGAGAAAAAATTGAGGAAAATGATCTCTTGTTCGTTACACCTAAAGTTAGAGAGCCAAGATAATATGAGAGTGGCCAAGTGGGAAGTGGGTAGATACTAGATAGCAGTCATGTTAAGTTCAAAAAGTTTCCGCGTTTTTTTTAAATCTAAAAATCATAAAATAGGAAATAATGGTAATATACTGGTCAATTTATAAAGTATAAAAGAAATATGCTAACTGCACACCAACAACTAAAATTATAAATTATTGTATAACATGATTTGCCATGTAGGTATACTAACCAGGTAGATATATCTACGTCTTAACTTATTTCTTACAAAACCGTAGTCTGTAATACAAAATATGAATACGGGTTATGTATAATTATGCAACAAAACAATGTAAATAATAAATAATAATAGATAAGTTAATTGTAATAGTTACATATTATTAAAATTAAATTGTCGTGTAAAAACCAATAGCAATTGACAATATTAATGTATTCAACATTGGTAAAATATAAACAATATTGGACTGAAAATGGCGTCCATTATCAATGATGACAGCCGGCCAGTCAATAGAAAACGTTCACAGAGTTGGCCACTCTCTTATATATAAAGGCTTTCTGTCTATAGTTATACCGATTACCGAGTATATATCGTATTATTGTGTAATACATATAATAAAAATCGCTTCACTTTTTTATCAGTCTTGGAACATCGATAAGACTCTGATATGGCCTGTCCATCACTTTATTATCTATGTAAGTACCATAACTTACTGCCACCCATCCCGACGCTCACCTTTCGTCCCGCGACTTTACCGCGCCGATAACAGCGTCGCGCGTAGGCCGTGACTTTGAAACCAGTCATCGATTCCGTGACCCAGTTTCGCTATAATTGGAACACATCGACGACGCCGTCATCAGCTGACCATTGTTTACGTCGGCGTAAATCTTTTTGCGTAATACAGTCGTTCAACACTCGCGTATTCTCTTTATTTCTCTCGTGTTATCGCTCTAAGCCACTTACATCCGTACAACCGCTTGACGACCACATTTTGTAGTATGACTGTTCGAGTTAGTATTATACACTATGGTCGGTAAAAAGTAACGACCGTTGACGGCGGCCGCAGGAGTACGTTGCGAGTGTGTGGAATGGAAAATCAGCATATCCGCATCGAAGCCGGATTCGATAATATCAGGCGGTAAGAATATTTACGAGAGACCTGTCTAAACCCCGCTGCGGTACGTTGCTATCCCGCACAGCTGTCGTTCACAGGAATGACAGACGGCGTGGGTGAGCTAACCCACAAACCACCGATTTCGGAAAACACGGAAAAATGAAAGAAAAGGCCGGTCGGATATCTTTCATCGGACCGTCGGACCGATAGCACATCGTCCGACGTTGAACCGATCGCCCCAGGGGCACCATTGTATTGTTTGGTTGTAATACAATAGGTTAGTTACATACGTAAAGTGTTTGTATTCTTCATCACATCAACCCAAACCATCACTACGACCGGACCACGATCAACCAGCATTCAATCATCGGGTCCTCGTCATCAGTGGCGTATCCAGGATTTTTTTTAGGGGGGGGGGCACACACTGTCTAAAAGTTTACCATATATACTACCTACTACCAAAAACAAAAAAATAAAATAAACCAAATATTTAATGTTTTTAATGCAAATAATTTGTTTATATTTTCAGTCAGTCAGATTTAAGTTAATATATATATAAATAATAATAAATAGTAATAGTACCTAATTTAATAATAAAAACGGTTTAATCCCAGAAAAATTATAAGTTTATAAAATTATACTCAAAATTACACACAAATTATACAATTGTATAAAATTATTTTGACCAATCTATGAGTTGCAATTTTCTTGGTGCTTTTTCTGCAAAATCCTCAATAATTTCAGTTTCTGAAATGACCTCTTTTTTATTTATATTTACTAAAGCTAATCCATTTAGTCTATTTTCAGTCATTGTTGATCTTAAGTAGGTTTTCAGTCGTTTTAAGGTAGAAAAAGTACGTTCTGGCGTAGCTGTTGTAACAGGAAGAGTTGTGAATATTTGTAAAAGCAATTTAATATTAGGCACAATATTTGTACAATAAGGTAAAGTCTCAATAGCGGTTTGAGGTTTATTCACTGTGCTATTTTGTCCATCGTCTTTCCATTGATTTTGCCATATACTTAATTCAGCCTTTAATGTAACAATCGCATTTAAGGGAAGATCATTTTCGTATATTTTTGCAGCCTCCAAAATAGTTTTAGTATCATATTTATTGAAATGTGATGGGATTAACCCTTCAAGTGGAATAATTTCTCTTAACCTTTGATCAAATCGAGTCCTTAATTCACATATAATTTGGTCAATAAATGGAATGAATATAGTTATTTTGTAATAATCTTCCGGATTTGTAACATTCACATTAGCTCTTTGATTTTGTTTGCCACAAACTCGAGGTATTTTAATATCGACGTCTATTTTAGAAGCAATTTTAAGTACTTCACTAAATATATTTTTGAAATGACTATCAACATCTTTACGGATAGATTCTAAAGATTCTCGTACAGTTATAACATCATTTAGTGCTTTTGATAAGTCTTGTTGTCTTGTTGTATGCATTCATTGCGTTCATGTATACGAATAAATTTAAATCTTTAAAAACAGAATCTAGTAAATACGGCCAACGAGGGGGGGGCCATGGCCCCCGTGCCCCCCCCCCTGGATACGCCACTGCTCGTCATAGTTATAAAATAAAAACTTTACAATATTTGCAATTTGTGTTTGACGAAAATTAGTTCAGTTTACCTTATTATTTACAGAAAAATAAATTACCAATATAGCAACATGTACTATAAAATCTCCTTAGAAATATAGACGAAATATAGACTGTCCCCGCTCAGAATCGTTTTTCTTATTAAATTTAAACAGGTACAATGATAAACATTGAATTCATCTTTAACACATCCATTACAGTGACTTACTTATAACGTCTAAACACCTATTTTACGGCTCCGTTTTTTGTTTTAGTTTTTATTTGTTGAAAATTGTAGAGCTTGGAAATCATAATAATGATTGTTTTTTTTTTCGTAAATGTCACCTAATTAAATCAGAAAATTTGAATTTTAAATTATTATTACTATTTAGTATATATCTAGAAAAAATAAATATCAATGTATTTTTCAATTATTTTGCTATACTTTTTTGCGTAATAAATGAAGTACCATTCTATTAACAAGTATTTTAATTATACATACCAACATTTTAAGTAACATGCGTCTCGTTATGTTATAATATCTCCACTTACTTTTGAAAACTGAAAATGTTCATAATGATTTACGAATGACGACTTACGATGCTCATAAATACGAGAGAATTGAACAATTATAGTATTTTGTCCTGTAGTATATCCTGTTAAGAATTTTGACCTTGTGGTCTATGAGTGACAGATTTTCTTGGAATATGCTTTTGTCAACAATCTAATAAATTGAACAATATTATTACGTGATCTCTATCATGTTTGGTTCAGAAGGTATTATTATTATACAACTTTCACTTAATTTATGGAATATCACTATTTTAATTATAAACTTCCGAAATTCTTCCAAAAAAGTATTATTTCCATGCGCGGGAAAAGATACAATCTGTAAATATTTACAACGAGGATTTGTGATTGCTGATGACATATTATATTTAATTGACAGGGAAAAAATTCACTTGAGAAGATACCTCCACTCGGAGAAACTATCATACAAAATCAATAACTGGTAATTTTATTTTCAGAAACGCGAGGTACAAATATTGAGAATATTTGATCAAAACACGTCTTATATATTAATTAGTTTTCTAGTTCTAGTCGTGAAAAATCTCTAAAACTAATTATAAATACAAATCCGAGCTAAAACCTTGTACCGTATTTTTACATCTCTAACGAATCAATATGAACTTTCACAACGTCCTCCATATTCCTATAAAGTGAACAAAATAATCCGATGTAAAAAATGTCCATAACTAGGTACAATAAAGAAATTACTTTGTTATCCATGCACAACACTATTGAATAGCCGTTAAAATCCTCTCGTCAGTAATATTTTCACTCAAACTCATCCACAAAGCCCCCGTTCGTTTTCCTGACAAGATAACGGTGCAGGGATTTTCTTCGACGTCGATGCTACGTTTAACACTACCCAATTTGTATATCGAAAAAATTCAATGTCCGTAGGAATGTCACAATCAGGTGGTTTATTTTCCTCGAGTTGTTTTCAATATATTATATATTATATACACGATACATCTCGATTAAACCAATAATGATTATTTCAAAATGTTTGCACCGATTGTATTGTTTTCTTATAAAAAGAATAATAATTCTTAATTCGTGTCGTAAGTATAAGTCTAACATAATTATTAATTAAAATTCACGGGGTAGCCGGTGGATATAAAATATATGTTCAACAAAATCAATACGAAAAGACATTAGAAATAATTAAATTTTACCTGCAGGTATTTTGGTCCGATGAAACCGCTTTACAATTATTGATTTAAAATATATTCACTGAAAACAAAACATACACATTTCAACGTTTGCAACAATTATTACCGATTACCGTAATTTGTAAAGTGTCGTTGTTTACAAAACTCTGCTCATATAAGTTATAACCCTGTGGTATATATATATATATATATACGTCATCCGTCTCAATCAGTCTTATAATGACGTGAAAGTACACGGATAATAACATACTAAAATGCAAGTATTATTTATTTGCATCTGCATTAAACTATATATTTTGTTGAAGTTGCATTATTGTTTTTCATCCAATATCAAATGCTGATACAGTTTGTATTATTATTACGGCGTGTTAATGTGTTATAGACTATATTATTATTACGATACTTTTCAATCTGAATAACGTGCTTTAAATGAAACGTAAAGTGACCTTACTGTTAAGACTGTTAACCCTCCACAAAAAATAAACAAACTGGAAAAAGTGCAATAAACTTGTGAAAAGTAAATACGCAGTTAGGTTATGAAAAACGTAATTACTTCAGAACGTTATTTACATTATAGGAGTGTCAATAGATCATTGACATTTGAACTGCTGCAGAGCTAGTTTATAATATAATATAATCGAACAATTCGTTTTAGTTTTCGCCATTTCCAGTTAAGGTGTTCATTACTTATCACACAACCTATATATTATTTTTATACGACTACCTACCGGAGCCATTTTTAAATAATTATTGTACGAATTCAGTAATAATTATTGTTTTCAAATATTGATTATTTATTAGTAAAATTATTACATTTTAAATACAAGCCGTCAATCCCTGACAAAAATTATGATTTTCACTAAGAACGAGACGTTCAATTTTAAATCATGTTAAATGCACTCAAATGACTAAAATCAAAATACCTTTAGTAATAATATGGTGCCGTGTTAATATGGGCGACTAAAATGATTTGCTTTTACACAAATCATACACGCGTGCATTTTTCGATAGGACAATAATAATAATGATACTCATCGCTCATATAATATTGTTACCTAATAGGTACAGCTTAGGTAGTACTTACGACGACTGTCTGACACCTGCACGGGGTTTCTGGAAAAACAATAATATATATACACCGACAACAACATAATATTATTGTCCCATTTATAATAATATAATACCCAGTGTGAGTGCGTGTGACGCCGACACGACGATGTGCCTGTATGTTAAATTGTAAACTGTACAATTTACGAGTTTCAAAATATGGTTATACTTATAAATTTTGAAATTAAATAATACGCTATATTGATACGAACGAGTATATTATGTATCGTGTTGTATACTATGTACCTAGATATTAAGTGTGTATGTGTGTGTGTGTGTGTTGTGTGTGTGTGTGTGTGTGTCTGTGTCTGTGTCTGTGTCTGTGTCTGTGTCTGTGTCTGTATCTGTGTCTGTGTCTGTGTGTGTGTGCGCGCGCGTGTTTATATACAATTATTGTGTGCCTACCCTGTCCGAGCCCTGAGGTGACCGACTTTGATATAATTTCTAGAACGGTTTTACGACACGTACCTCAATGATTTTTCAGAGTTCGGAAGTCTTACCAATGGAGATTGAATATCAGAATATTATTATCTCGAACGAGCGGCGGCTATCCTACGGTCTACGTGTCGCTTCAGCAACACGTCAACACCAATGACATTCGGTAGGCAAGTAAGCGATTGAATGTCGAATGATTGATATAATAATTATTTACTGTACTCGTTATAAAGTGTAACATAATATTTGAACAAAACCGTTGCACTATAAATTCATTAATAATTGTATTATAAATATTTATTAATCACCCAACATATTATATTATTATATTTCAGCATGAATCGAAAAAAACGAAAAACAGTCGAAAATCAAAAATACCAATAAATAACACAAAAAGATCTAAAATATTTTTTAAATTTTAATCCGCCGATACAAGTTATAATAAACAATGAGATAGTAAAAAAAAAATCCCCGTCCAATTAACGTTATACGCGAATATGATTCGATATGTCACAAACATTTTGATTGTAAGTAATATTATGACGATGATGTATTGATGTACTTATTATTAGTGGTACCGATTATACCAGTTATTCAGTTTCTGACGTGCCATAAATAATTTCAAGATATTATCAAGTTAAAATAATTATCAACAGTACACACAGTATCCTTTCAAAGATTATCCAATTAATTATTTTTCTCAATTCTGAGTGTATCTATTAAACCTAAGTTGTATTGTATATCACCTAAATATTAAAAAAAAAAAAAAATAGATTTATATAATGTGAACATTTGAGTGACGATAAAGTATAAGTTTATAACAGTTATTTTAATCGAATTGTATAATACGGTACCTTTGTCGTTTCTTGTTTTAAACCAAGACACTTATTACTATTATATTTGAAAACAAACAAACAACATCATGAGAAAAATAGAACTCTACCAGAACCTGTAAATCTATTTTTAATTTCAATCTTTTATGATAGTATGTACACCTATTTAAAAAAAATAAAATACTACATATTCTAATTTAGCTAAAAGGTTGAAAATATTGTGTATAATAATATAAAATATCTAAATATGGTTGATAAGTTAATATGAAATCTTTGTCCAAGCTCTTCGTGACATTAATTGAGTTACTATATAATCAAGCACTATCGATAAACAAACAAATTAACTGCTATTTGTTACCATAAATAGCATAAATGATTTCTCGTTTGAATTACTAAATTTAATGGATCGTTGAATAAAATAATTATCTTTCTAGAGCGTTCAAATTCAATGTTATTAAAGATCGGTACAGATTAGGTTCGTAAATTGTTTTGTCATAAGATCACTATTATTACACAATATAATATTATTATATGTTGCACGTCTTGGTTTACATACAAATTTTTGATGATAATACGTAGGTAGATACATATTACTAATTATTACTAATAATTAGTTTGTTCATGTTCGATTAAAATAGATATTTATATTTAACTATCAATTATAAAATGTATAAAAAGGAATATATTGCACATTTGCACGTATTATACCCAACGAGAAGATAAGCAGAACAATATTATATATTACAAAAGTGCACGTATGCAACTCATATAAAAAAATATTAATAGTTAACCTATGATGTTCAACGTCATTGTTGATAGTAAAATAGACAATATTGATTGCTGTAATGTTATGCACAACAAGATATATCAAAAGAATTGATTTGTTTTTGGTTCATTTTAACCACATATGTAAAATATATATAATAATATGCGCTTACAACGTGTATTAGTTCTAAAGTTGTGTACATGCCTAGGTAAAAAAAAAATAATGTCTAGACAAATGAAAATATTAACTGAAGAAAAAATAAGATAATATTATAATGTTTTAATTAACAATTATTTTATGGGAAAAAAAACTACGCGCTTTGGCAGCAATATTTATAATATTATATAGAACGAATAATTTATTACAAAACGGTATTAAGTATTATAGGTCCTATGTAAATATCAATTATTTTATACGATTCATACGCTTATGCAACCATGGTCGATAATGATATCCGATTGTCGGAGCGCTTACATAACATTTAAGCAATTTGGGTTTAAACTATGATCGTAAAACAGGCCCTTACTCGCATACAGTAAATCGTAGAAATAATATTTTTTACCAGATTCCGGTGCATTGCATAAACCTTTTGAAAATAAAGAACAAATATGGGGATTTTGTGGTTTCTTGTTATGCCGAATTTATGTGGACAAGTCGTTCTAACAATCGAAACACATTTGAGGCTATTTTGCTCAAGACTGCAAATTTTTTATAATTTTTATTATTACTGTATTTTATTCAATTTTTACGGGAAATGGGTTATATCTTTTAAATGAAGTCATGAACGTCTAAATTCACCTGGATTATCACTACCGTCTAAAACAATGTTATAACCATTGTACATATACACACACAATTTTCTACTACTAATATACTTAAAAGTGTATCACAAAATTACGATTTGGAAATGGGAATCAACATGGTAGGTAACAGTTATGTATGTACTCACTACTCATATTTACGTGATTTATCATTACTATTGGTTTTCGTATTTATTTATTGCTATAATGCAATACATTACGATAGTGTGATAAAATATATTATATTATACATAGTTTGTTCATATCGTAAAGTGTTGACACAATGTTAAAACGAAAAAAAAAATTACCGTCTTCAAATACAGACGATTACCTAAATTATATTATTATAAACGATGGCAATATAATAACCATCATGTCACGGTGTTTTTCATATATATTATACATTGTTCTATCCCAATAATGATATTAATTAATAAGATTAACGGTCAACGGCTTCTGACATGTTACATAATAATATAAGCCTTTTCAAAAGAAATCTCATTAAATTCTTAAAAATATTTGGTGTTGCCGTGCTGGTACTTGAGAGTTCACGGATGGCCATCACCAATAGACAGGCCCAATCGACTCGCTCACGACAGCAGTTTACCTACCAATCGTGAAGTTATTATGTACTGAACGAAAAATGTGAGCTATTCGTTTACCGTGTACAATATCGGATAGAATTGAGACGTATATGTGTTATGCGTATAGTATAGGTCAATTAAAACAATTCAAGCTGTGTTTATACAACGTGGAATTGCGAGTTAAAATCCTGACCCGTCGATACGTGTTTTTTGGGGATAACGGAAACACTATATTATATCTGTACGAATTGTGGACGTGTAGTAATATACAATGATATAATCATAATATAGTATAAAATATTATTATGGTTTAGAAATATGTGTTGAAAAAAAAATAATGACGAGGTCAGATCGACGTTTTCGATAGAATTCAGTCGACTCTGGAGTAAAATCTGTCCCCAAATAATAATTTATTATAATCTCCCCAATAACAGTCCGTGTGATTTATTTACAAGCACGATTGAGCTGCATTTCGATCGCTATATATATATACTATTACAGTATTAAAATATAATATAAAGACTACAATATAATACTAATACGGTGTACAACTACGAACAGTATAATGTAATATCAAAGGACCAAAACACGATGCCATCGTGTCATCGCGATATGGGCGCAAACCGTTTAATTCATATGATTTGTGTACGTGTGTTCGGTTATAATGTTTGTAAGTGGGGTGTCGACCTCGCAGACTCGACTACCGATCGATCATCGGATCACCGGCCGACGGTTAGATCAAAACCAGCTGTCGACGTTATAACACGTTACTGCCGCCGTGTGCTTAAAATACGATATTATTATTCTGATAACGGAAAAAAAAATAAAAAAAATACCTAGTAAAACTTAATTATAAAATAAAATAAAAAAACAAATATCATATTTGAAATCATGAACGTACTTTTTGACTGACAGTGTGCGGAAAATAATTATCGGAGACATGGGTAAGTCGATTATTCAGCAATTTCTCTTTCCTTTTTTTACCATTATAATATTATTAGTCGCCCACCTACTTTTACAGTGTACGTATAAGCCACGATAGTTGCACACGGCCCTACCTACATTTCTATGTTATAGTTATTTAGTTATTATTTAGTCTCGAACAATCGACTTTTCGTCGTCGCATAATAGCTCCCGATTCTCGCGACGTCTGCGACCGTTATAATTGATATATTATTATAACACGAATTCTTCCATATCGTAATATAATGGCGGTTACGTGTCCGTGGCCTGACAAAAAAATGTCCATCGTAGGTATTTAGGTCGGGTGTCTTATGCGCGTTGATGATAAATGCAGTCCGCTAATTAAATCTACCGATATTGCTTAGGCTTATACGACGTTTAAACAGTATGATATTGTAGACAGTTTACGCGTCCGGAGTGCTTAAAACTATAAAACTTGACGTTTTGACTGAGTTATATTGTGGTTCATTTTTTTTTTAAGCTATTTAAGACTTTGTAAGTATACCTGCAGGTGACCCATTTGTCATGCTGCTGAACGCTCGCGGTCTGTATGAGTTGTTCGGAATTTGTTGCTTGATAAATGGGTGGTAACCACAGCTGGTATACAATTATTATACCTAACCATATAAGAACTTTGTAAGTTAGGTTTAATTTTGACTCAAAATTAATTATAATAATATTACGAGTTTATATTTTAGTGGGAATTAAACGCATACGTAGCAGGTATGTCAAACTTTTTCAAACTGTTAACATTTACAATCCGGAAAACACCGAATACGATTTTCTTCGTTTTCACGCACATGCAACGTATAATGTACACGTTTTTAAACCTTATTAAATGTATAAGATTCTTATAAAATAACTGTTTACAATATAGCAACAGATCTACTCGCAAGCTTCTTAAGAAACATAAACAAACGGTAGACATAATACCTACTTATTTTACTTGTTGAACAACATATTTTGTTATATTCGCGTTTTCAATATTGTTATTTAGTCTTCAGAGAAAAAAAAAATTAAAACAATCCCATCTCCACCGGTAAAAAAGAGTAAAACCGACAAACGACCTTCGTTTTGAAAATTACATGAAGACCGTTTTTGTATCCACGTACCCACCTATTGTCCTATTTCAAATTAAAAAAAAAAAAAGATACCTTTACGGTTTAACTTTATCTTTATCTTTATTACAGGTATTATATGTAATATATTTATATTTATTGTATAACAATGTGTAATGTATGTGTGTCGGAATGTTACGTACAAAACTACATTTAGCCGACGATTCCTACGAAGAGAACATATTATTTTCTTACATTATACAACCGGTTTTGTGAAGAGGTTAAGGCTGTAAATTGCGATACTATGATAAAAGTGTGTGAAAAGTAGATAAATATTCGATATGGACAGTGATACACGAAATTACGCAATGAATATTAATCTCTACGAACGAAGGTGCAAAAATTAACAAGTAATTGCGACAAGACAATAATCGTATTATTATTGTAACCGAAAAATCGATCGACATAATATTATTTCAGAAGACTTTATTATGAAATATTGTCTTCTACCGAGTTCATCGTTCAAAACGGTCATGTTCGTAAACACACTTAAATTAAATATTAAATATTATAACCATGAACACGTGTGTTTAATTTCATAGGTGCATACATAATATTATTTAATACGTAGGTACGTGGAACGCCATTCGGATACTTAAACCACAAGGACAAGGGCATAGGAATTTATTTTTCTCAAATTCAAATAATATTATCTCTATAGAGTCATACATAATTAATGCTAAATACAGTTTTAAATTATACGACAAGTCAATATAATTTTAATTTGGAAACATCGAGTTCTATCATTTGTTTTTTTTTTTTTTTTTAATATCGACCGCGGTATGATACAAGGTATATCATGCTCTATACTTGACAATAGTATCAGTTATCAGTGATCACAATAATTACACATTAAACATGATATAACGAGAGTCACATATTATCCGAAACATAATTTACATTTGCTTTCCAACTGTCATGGTAATATGCGGTAGAATATTACAACACAATAATATAATATGGTCAGTATTATAATTTATTATGCTTTGGATTTTTTAGAACCTAAAATTGAATAATCGTTTTATTAAGTGTTACTTGTATTACACGTTTGTAACGAATCTTTTAACACCACTTTGTTTAGCATGATCACGTGTAAAATAAACGTAGCTAAATTTGTTTTATTTATTTAAAAAAAAAACTTTTTAATCGCATAATACTTAAAACTATTCTAGGTATTTCTTGTTGGTTACGAATCCTTAAATTTGAATTTCCAAAAGCCAACTTATAATTATTTTAATTTTAAATTCTCAAAGAGATAATTATTTGTAAAACTGTTGTATGCTTATTAATGTAATAAAGTTGTATAACTATTTTAACTTTGAAGTTTTAATTGGTGGTAAGAAAATAGACAAATATTTGAATTATATTAATACTGCCTACCCTTTCATTCGGCTAGACTCAGTAAAATTGAATATAATAAAATTAATGAACCGTAATAGTAATTCATTTTTTTACACGAACATTGAACATTGTTTTCATATAAAACTTATAGAACAGTACCTATTGAATATTCAATATTAATTTAAAGTTTTCTAAAACGATATTTTTTTTTTCATTTTTCGTTGCATTAATTTGTATCGATTTTACTCAAAATTAAAAGTCAGGAATGTCTGATTAAAAAAAAAATACGAAATTAACTATGCGGAGAATCTGCTAACTACAGTCATTATGATGCCATGTATATGGGAAAAATAAATTGTTGCTGGAAATGGTATGAGAACTTACTAAGGATGAACGATTTTGTTTGATGTTTGAAAGAACGGATAAAGATGTCATGCTATTAAGTTGGGGGAAAGTGCAATATAATATACTTGGCAGCTAGTGTCATTTCGGAGAAGTAGAACAATATTTGGTTTGGTACTCCAAAGTGAGTGGATTACATCATGACATTGTCCATTACTAAATAACTAGTTAATGCTACTGACAATATTTTAACAATTGAAAATATAAATGCACTAAGGCTTTAGTAGAAACAATCAACGTATATAAAATTAATTTTAGACCTTGAATTAATTATAGGTATAAATAATGGCATACAACATGATATTACTATAAATTATATTTTAATACGTTTCGCCATACGGATAATAGGTGCTAAGTACAATTACTGAAAAAACAATATTAATACCTAATACATGGCGAAATTCGAACAGTAAATTATCCTTAAATTTCAAAAAATTTTTTACTCATATTTTCAATATGAGACTATTTTAATAGACAGTTTGAATTTTGTTGTTTCAAAAGAATTTTTACTATAGGCATGTACATACAACTTTGTACCTTTTTGTTATCTTAAGTTATTTTCTATAATGAATAAAATAGTAAAGTCACTGGATGTCTATACTAGCCACTAAAATGTTTAAAATTTGATACCTGTGGTTGGATAGGAGATACTATAACATTAATATATTCATTGATTTTAGAATATTCTAAAATCAATGCTATATAGGTATACAAATATAATAATAACATTAACACACACCTGCTACTAGGTATTAAGTCTATTGACATAAAATAAATTAAATATTAACTATGTATAAATGATTTAGACCTAGTCAGTAGTCACTACAATAGTAATGATGTTATGTTAAATTTCAGAAATTGAATTGTTGAGAAATTTCTAACAGGATATTTAGGACATTTATTATAATTCAGTAATAAAAATAAAACACCTTATCGTGGAAATTTCCTACCAGGTACCTACTTATATTTTAACATCAGAATATTAGCCATTTTGAACTTTTTACTAGGAAAATTAGTATTAGCTTGGTGATTAAAGTCTAATAGTCTGACACCCGAAATAAATAAAAATATACTTTAACGTACTTACGTTTTTTTGGTATAATTTGCATACACCATAGTATTGTTATAATAACAATTTTGTATTAAAGTAATTATAATCGATGGTTTTCTGTAGAAATCTTTTCTTTTACTATATGTACGTCTAAAGTCGACATAGTAATCACTCAAAATTTAAACAAAGGTTTAAATTATTGATATCAGCTTTTTGGATTATGAACAATAATATATTAATCATATTTATCGTAGCCGATATCTCATCACTTTGATGTTTTTTCAAAATCATTCGTCATTTTCTTGAACACATTATGTAGAGCTTTGGACAAGTCTATTAATTTTCTATTCTTCGAGACATTTGAATATTTGATGTGGCCAAAGTTATGCCCATAAAACAATTGTAAAGATAGTCAACAAAATATTTTGATTCATTATTTACCATAAATCTTAGACGTTAAATACTGCAGGTATATTATAAACAATGTCAATTTATTTTACAATAAAATACGATATAGGAACTTCATTCACATATTATATTCATATATTTTTTTATTAAAACAATGCTAAAAATATTGTTGTTATCTTGAGAATTTAACTGAAGCACAATTAATCATTTGTGAGAAATATATACGTGATTATCGTGAAACAATACTACAAGTCTACAACTACTGTTATCTTTGTACTATACTTTACGTATAAATCGAACTATAAATACACTGGTCACTGATATGCGTAATTATCATATTTTATATTGTTTATGGAAGGTATACGTTTTTTCGATATTTTAATTTTGGAAAATTTGAGATAGGTAAATACATAATAAACAGTTTTAACATTTAATACTGCCCTTTTTCGCTATTATGCGTGGTTGTCGAGTCTACTACAAACTTTTAATTTTCAAACAACAACCTATTTTTAATTGCATTATCTGAAACAGAAGATTCATCGAAATATTTGTATGTTTAGTGAAGTAATAATTTAGTTATATTATATCGTAGGGTTTACAAAATTAGTCGAGTGTATAATACGTGTAATAAACATTTTACAAAGTAGGTTACTCGCTCCCATCTTGGCACTTCAAACATAGGGTCTCGTTAGAAAATCAAAATAAGTATCCAAACAAAAAAATATAGTTTCATATTTTTATAACAATATGATAAATGTTGGAATTACGTCTTGCACCTACCTATCTTAAATTTTCCGAAAAGAAAACTGTACAAAATAAGTAACCGTATTATTGACAATGAGTGTTCACTGATAAAATTAACCACCAATCATCGTCGTATAATATGTATAATATAGTGATCCACTGTGTGATTTTTTTAGGCTTTTATTGTGTATAAAAAATTTTTTTAATAATAAAATATATTGCGTGTGTGATGTATAATGTATATTTCCTGTCGAATTGTCATTATTAAACACTAATTTAAAACGTAAAGATTGAAATCTCATTCCATTTCTCTCTTTTTTTACATTGTAATAATATTACAATCACTGATACGCAATGACATACACACTCGTACAGGCATACCCAAGCAAACTCGTGTACCACTGTACCTATATTATATTATATGTTTATCCCGCATGAAATGACCTAGACATTGTTCCCCACCAGATTTATTTAGTTTTATTATAGATAAAAAATCTAATAAAACAATTACTATTATAATTATTATCAATAAATAGGTAAAGTGTATAATGTAGATATTATAATACATAAGCACACCAGGTCTGGTACCAATATTATGTTTATTAAAATTCCAAAAGTTAAAATTTGCATTCGCACGAGTTTTATAATCTCAATATACATCCGGGTGCCCAATTAACGTTATTATTTATTTTGCTATGTTGCGATATTGTATGCTATAAATCTTAATTACCTATTAATAACTATACAATGTAATGCTGTTGTTAAAATTGTAAATGCATTATTAAAAAAAAAAAAAAAATATCACGAGATGAAAAAAACTTTTAGAAGTAAATCAATTCGAATCTATGTACCTAATGTAATATAAAAATACCGAGGTTAAACTTGAATAGGTGTATTCAGATCGAAGCTAACAGTTAATGAACACTGAAAAAGTGTAAAATTTCATGTTCATTATTTTATAATGTAGCTTTTCTCGAGTTTTTTTATGTAGGTATATTATTACATTTATCTTGAACTAAAACTTTGTGTAGTCTCGTAAAAATATAACATACGAATAATAACATAACAAATTTCGTTTTTGTGACATTTTATCATATTATACGGGTAAAATTGTAATTTATAATACTTATCATACAATTAATGAATATCTGATATATTATATAGATTTTATTTGTTTCAGAACTTAGGTTTATTTTAGTGCTGTCGTTATGGATCACTGCAGCCAGTTCATTGTACAAAATCGGTATCGGAATTGCCGATGTAACTGGGCCTGCAGCAGGTGTTACTTTTGTGAGTATTATTTTGATTTTGATTTTTTATGACAAATTTTATATTGTAACTTACCGTAAGACATTATATTACTCGAATAAAAAATTCACCCTGTTGCAATCCTTGCACCGACAATTGAAGCAATACTAAAACTGACCCTTCTCACCCGGAAAGCAGTAATTTATTGCAATAAATCATTTTAAAAACAAATTAACAACAATTGCAATTTTTATAGCAGTCAGCTAAAAACGTCGCAGATGATTTCTTAATAATGGTCGTACAATATTATTTTGAATTTAAAAATAAAATATATCTTATATGTATATTAAATACCTATATTGTATTTGTATAAAGTCGATAATTATTTTAACACTTATATGCTGTTAAACCTAATTGTTAATATATATTCCAATTTTGAATAGGTACAATTTGGTAGAACACAATTTATAATACATTATTTGCATACTTCAACATCATTATAATTATATTTTGATAACCCACTCACATCTCTTTCATACTAATTTTGTTTTAATGACTTTACGAGTTATACGATTATAACTAAGGAATATAGTCGGGGCTTAAATATTTCATAAACATCGTGATTCAATTAAATTAACTAAAATCAGTTAACTATAATAATGCATATTATCGCTAGGAAAATAAATGTTATAATAATATTACCATGCAATATTGTAAATTCCACAGTTAAACATATATGTATATTCGTGAGGAATGCCCAAAATGAAAATCGATACACATAATAACTCTTAATCTGTTACGCAATATTACCATGCTGTTATCATAAAATACGTGTAATAATGTTGGCTGACAACCCTATAGCCGTCGAACCCGTAAATCCTTAGGCAGGTAATAAAAAATAAATTGTCAGCTGTTCAAAAATTATCGATATTAGGCATTTGTCTCATCGGAGTTAAAATACCGAACAGGTAGTGTCGAGTACAAGTCGAAAATTGTGTATTTTATAAATAAAGAAAAATTGGAAACAATTAATAGTATATACCGAATTATTCGAGTAAAAAGTAAACAGTTGATTCGAGACTTCACTTAGTTAGGTTAGGTTAATGGAGGTAGGAATACAAAGTAAAACAAGGACAATTAAATCGTTTTAAAGGTGGCACGGGAATAAAAATAAATATTGTTTTTGCTAATAGTAGGTAAACGTAACGATTGTAAAAACACAGAAAGTGCTGGCGCCTCGAGTCTCAAACATCAAAGCAATCAAAAACAAATGTATATTATAAATTAAAATTAAATAAAATGTCGAAAATTCATATTGTTAATTTGTTTGTTGGTTTAAATTACCGTACGTGGGTAGTAAATACTACACCATAGAGCGTTGAACAGTTTCTCCATCACCATATTTCGACGTTTTAAAAGAATATTCGTGTGCAATGTACATTATAATATGCAATATACATAATAAATGTGTGTGTGTGTGTGTGTATAATGATAGAATTATAAAACAATTATTGGGCACTTAATCGTAACGTCTAATCAATAAAATTTAAGAATTATGTTTGAATTTTGCGAGGAATCGTTGAAAATGTATCATTAAAAATATGAATTATTATTTTACGTATTTTATGGCGGATCGGATTAGTATTTACAGTTTATATTATTATTATTAAGTGTTCTAAATTTTATTTTAATACGATGTCACGACTCAAGCGGACTATTTGTCGATCGCGTGATTTCCAAATTGCATTTTCCTCGAACTTGCCCGTTGGCCATAGTTATAACTTTTATATTATTAAGTCAATACATTTGTAATTTTAATCTACAATAAAAATTCGCCAAGACGGAATCGCTTGGGACCGTCCAATTTTTCGTCTTAACGAAGTTTCCGACTTTGCGGGGTTCACATTCATTATGTATTTGAACCGGGACCAAATAAATTTTCACCGAGGTTTCCGTCTTACCGAAGTTTTACTGTAATATTATATGAGTCGTCATTACGAAAACCGTTCAAACCTATGCACATATTATATAGGGCGATTATTAGTAGGTATAACACTTTTATGACTGAAACCAAAGATTTTAAATGTATTAATTATTAGCGAGTGTACAAAAAATTGAACTCTGTTAATATTATTAAATATACTAGAACAAAGCGAATTTCATACGAATATTTTTGGACGGTGCAGATTAAGTGGCTTTACGTCAAAATGGAGACGACAAAATAATATTATTATGACAATACGGCTACGAACCAACGGCGATTTTGTTCGTCTTCGAGTCTCTCATGACATATAATACATCATCAGCAGAGTGAATATTAATATAACCATTATAACAATGTTATAATGTCTCGAGTGTTATGTATATTTATTTGTATTATATTCTTACCTTTTTAATATCGAAACCGTTGATTGTGTAATATTATTTAGAAATTGATTTATTTTCTTTTATCTCGGATTATAATATTGTCAAACCGGTTTTATGAAAGTTTTGACGACACGTTTTAATAAGATACGTATTATATTAATACGTTACCCATACGCTAATCACAATACTGAGACGTATAATAATATATTGATTATTGCCTATTTTATATTATGACACGTGTGTATTGTTTAGTTGGGATACGGAAAAATGGAACAAAGCGGAGAGGGAATCCATTTGCGACAGTTTTCCAGGGCGTTTATAATTGAAGATTCGACATCTAGAATAGCATTCGTCAGCATCGATTCCGCGATGATGGGTGACCAAGTAAAGAAAGACGTGAGTGGAAAATCGAATATAACTATTAGCTATTATTTTATTATATTATAAACTATAATAATGCAGTAGATTCTCAATTTGTAAGTGTTGTGTAAATTCTAAAAAAAAAAAAAAAAAATGAATTGTCATGCGATTTTGTCTTCAATATCCTTTAATGGAGTCCATACGAGTTTCTACCGATTGAATTACATTTTATTCTTCGTATTAGTAGAAATGACACAGTTCACAAATTTTAGAATACGGCTTACAGAAATAATTAAATATTCATATTTTGTTAGTGTAAACAAATCACTTTTAAATTCAAACAGCATTCGTTGTCAGATTTATATAATAATATAATGCGTCCGTTCACTTTTCAGGTATCATACTAATACTGTATAATATCGATTTCCACTGAACTTTAACAGTCTTATATTATCATATTACTTCTTAACGGTATTCATTATTTAGATAACGAATTAAAAATTCTTGTTTTTCCCGATTATTTTTTTTTAAAAACTGGTCATTTTACTTTTTATAATCTTTTTTACTGTTTCCTAAAAGTAAAACAAAAAAAAAAACCAACACATTTATAAATGTATAATAAATTTATAAATACATTTATCGCTCTTCTTAGAATTTAAAAGTGATTAAAATTGAAAAAAAATACATTCAATATCTGAAGTAGATACTTCTTAATTAATTATTTTACTTATTACAACGGAATCCTATATTGTTAATGGACGTTGATGAAAACGTTCACGGCGAACAATTATATCGTTTGTCGGCCGATTTGTTAAAACTCGATTACTGGAAATCAAACTGTACATATATACGTAGGTATACATTTAAAGAACTGTTTTTTTCTATTTTGTCTTTCTACATTCGAGAATCTGCTAAATAATATCATGATATTGTCGTAATAGTTTGATTGACGATGAAATATATTGCAATGTGTAATCAAACGACGAATACGATTTGAAGGTATTGAAAAAATTGAAGGAGAAGCTACCGGGCATGTACGACACGAATAACCTTATGCTTTCGTCCACGCACACACACTCGACGCCGGGAGGTTATATGTTGCATATGCTGTTTGACTTGAGCACATTGGGTTATGTTCAACAAACCTTAAACTGTTTAGTAAAAGGTATTACATTGGTGAGTCAAAAAACAAGTAATATTTGAATTCTCATAACGCGCGCGCGACGCGTGTTTGTAAAAATACCCGAAAAATATTTGTTTTGCAAATGGCTTACGCTTCGAGGCGAATGAAAATACTTCGCTCGACTTTTTTTTACTTTTTTTTCGTTTCTTTTGATATTATACTGTACCCTTGAATGAAAAAAAAAAAATATTTGACTTTTTCCGACGTGTATTCAAATTCGTTTTTGCGCGTACCAGAAATTAAAGATTTTCGTCACGATTCGGCTTTGATATTATGATAATATCATTACGATGTTATAATATCATTATACATTAATGGAAATACTTCGGCACCTATATATATGCTATATAATATCCGTTTAAAATATTAATATAACAACAGTATAATAATTTTATGATGAGCAATGATGTTATTATTAGATTGCTTTTTTTTTGAAAAACGGTCTTTTTATAAAACCTTAACATTTTGTATACTTACACTGATATGATTTTTATAAATAGAGTATTCTACGGGCCCACGACAAATTAGATTATGGACGTGTATTTGTTAATAAAGGTGAACTAAAAGGGATATCGATGAGTAGAAGTCCTCAGTCATATTTATTAAATCCGGAAGTCGAACGCGCCCAGTAAGTAGTATATTTTTTCATACCATACGTCATGCAATGCACTCGTAGGTACCAATATATTATACGCAGATAGAAAAATATTATTGTTCAGTGTTGTTGTTTTTGATTAATATTTTTTATTGCATGCAATAATAACGATAATAATTCACTAAGGATTTTAATAGAAAACAAAATATACGCGAAGGTAATCGATTTTTGCCGTTGGCAAATATATCACAAGTGTTTAATACACAGGCGATCGTCGAGGGGAAAATGGGGCATTTTCACCTCCCCCCCCCCTCAAACTTTTTAAGGTCAAACGCGAGATAAAATAGCAATATTTTCCATATTATATTTAACATAATTTATATCACCCCCCCCCCCCTCAATACCGTAGTAGCGTAATATGTTGTAGTCCGTGTCTTCCTCCTGTAATGCCATAGTGCATATTCATATTTCCATATAGAGTTGCAGAATTCAGCTGTATTTACAGACACGCTAGTTTATCGTAAACATTGATAAATAACAATTTTCAGAATAAAGTTACCCAGTATAGTTTAGTAGAACTTCAGTTATAATTAAGTTTCTTCATCATAGTTTTAGTGATCGGACTGACATGGAGACGGAACTCGGCTCGCAGGGGCGGTCTTTGTTTATTACAATATGCGCACAGAGAATTAAATTTAAATAATTTAAAACCGTCATTAGGTATATAGTTGGTATAATAGATCACTTTGCACATAATCAAACGCGTCGTTATTAGAATTCGTTGAATAAAATATAAAGATTGGTTTATGCTAAAATATGGCGTTAATTAAAAAATATTTACTAGGTTTTATATTGGTATGGTCCTTTGATTTATTTACTATATTTTATATGATAAATAATTGTAATATAGTTAAGATGACGTCACACCCGCATGTATTGTATCCGTCTTACCACGTACGACATACTATTGGACAAAACGCGTTTACGCACTCTGAGTAGAACTCGCTGAATTTCGGTTTTAGAGTAAAACTACCCATCATAAAATTGAATCGTAATAATATTATTTGAAGGCGAGTCCTTGCGGTTTTTTTAAAAAAATTAAATTTTGAAATGTTAAAGGAATTTTAAAAATGTTGAAATTTTCGCTATTTTCTTACTTATAATGAACGTTATATCGGGTATAATGGAAGAAACGCAACGACTTGCCCTCAGAAATATTGTCACAATTCAAATTTTAAAATAAGTGTATTTACTTTAGAAACGAATTCGGGCGACTTCTGAGATTGCGTAAACGGTTTTTGTCTATGTACCAGGCACCTTTTCGGTTTAATGAAGTTTAATTTTAATGCAATAATTATTATTAAACATCAGAAGGTACCTAAACCGTATAGCAATATTGTATATTCGCACTAATAATATTGTAGTAGCACGACGTGTCCCTCCCCCCACCCCGAAAAAAAATTGGATCCGCCAACGGATATTTTGTCAGTTTGTACTGTTTATGGTATAATAATATTGACCATATGATACAAGCCTCCCCTTGCGTTTGTTAATCGGATCCGCTGTTCACGATGTAGATACGAACATAACGTCGACAAGACCATGGTGCAGCTGAAGTTTGAGAGCGAGTACGGTGTACCGCTGGGCGTGATCAACTGGTACGCGGTACACGCGACCAGCATGAACAACACCAACAGGCTCATTTCGTCGGATAACGTCGGATACGCGTCGGTGTTGTTCGAGCAAAAGATGAACCCCGACAGTTTCATAGGCAAAGTGAGTGTCGCGAAGAGGCATAATATTATATTATAATGTCCTGCAGCCGGTGTGGGCGCAAGTATGGGATAGAGGGACTGAGCACAGAGACTAAGCCAAAGACTCGAAGGTTTCGCATTTACTATACATCACACGAAGACATTTCCGTCTCTGCGTAGAAATCTTCAGCCCCTCCCTCCTCCCCCCCTCCGCCGAATCTTAAACCCTATTTGCGCCCATGCCCGCAGGTTCTGGACGCTTGTACTGGCGATTAGATTTTTTCGGAATGACCGACGGACACGTGTCGCCTTTTTTTTCGCACAGGGTCCGTTTGTGGCTGCGTTCGCTTCGTCCAACCTGGGAGACGTGACGCCCAACATCAAAGGTCCTCGGTGCCAGAAATCGGGAAAATCCTGCGACATCCCCGGACCTTCGTGCGACGTCGACGAACTGTGCGTGGCTTCTGGACCGGGCGACGACATGAAAGAGAGCACCAAAATAATCGCGCGAAGACTGTTCGACAGAGCGTATGTGAGTTTGTTTTATAGGTTAGGTTTATATACCTGTAGGTAGATTATAGGACGTGTCGATATTATCTATTTGAATAATATTATACAATACAATTAATATTCATGAACTCGTTTTATTCGTCATTTATCACACTATTATAAATCATAACAATTAAAATTATGTGTTACGTTATAAAATTAATTGTATAATATATATATACATTATATGTACCTATATAGTAAATACGCGGAAGAGTAAAGTTCTCGACTCCGGACGTGAAGGTAATTTTGTACCGTGTGTTTTTCAGGAACTAATGGCTGAAGAACCAATCACCGAGATCAAAGGACCGATTAAGTCCGTACACCAGTTTGTGGACATGACCACGGAGGAAGTAACCTATAAGGTGCCCGGGGGAGAAACGGTCAAAGGAAAGGGGTGCAAACCTGCGATGGGTCATACGTTTTCATCGGGCACCATCGACGGGCCGGGCTTGTTCTCGTTCGAGGGCGGCTCCAAATCCTCGAACAATCCTCTCTGGGACCTGGTGACGAACTTCGTGCCGAAGCCTAGTCCGGAACAAGTGGAATGCCACGCGGAGAAATCGATTTTGATATCGACAGGAGAAGTTAGTGAAACCACAAATACGACGATATTATAATATTATATAATATTATAGGCCGTTGGACCGCAGTCGTGTTAATACTAGTTTTTCGGACGTATTTTTGTTTTTAGTTTAATTATCCGTTGGCTTGGTCACCGACAATAGTTCCCACTCAGTTGGCCGTTGTCGGACCGTTGATCATAGCTTGCGTCCCGGGCGAGTTCACGACCATGTCGGGGAGACGCGTGAGAAAAGCTGTCAGCGACGTCCTTTGCAAACACTCTTGGTGTACAGTAGTCATCGCGGGACTTTGTAATTCATATACCGATTACATAACCACACCCGAAGAATACAAGGTACGAACAACAGAAAATAGCATACAATTTTTATAATTTTATGCACTCGCGACACGATAGTCATACATTAACGATTAAATTAACATTATTTATGAATTTTAATTCTAAAGTTTATACTTACGTTTAAGATAAAAATGTATGGTTCAAATTTGAAGACATGGATCTCGCGCTGTGCCTAATAAAAAATAGTAAAAAATTTGATCGATGTGTTGCGTAGTTAGGCTAGTATAGGTGCCTATACTTTAAAATTACTTTGTATGTAAGAATTGCGATAATTATATTCATTAAAGAGGGTTTTAAAATTAGGGAGAATTATTTTATACGTCTTTATAAACTTAGAACTATATTATGTGTTTATGTGTATATAAATCATATTTCTTCAAAATACATGTTCGTTAGCAAATCACCGATATGTGCAGTTCATAGATGAAAATAGAAATTATAGAATACACAAAAAATTAAAATATGTGGATATAGGTATTAAGGTTTTTTTTTTTTATTTCACAAAACTACATGCAACGTATTCTGCGCATTTAATGCGATTACCTAGAAAAAAATTGAAAATAGAAAAAGCTTATATGAACTAATAACTATAATATTAAATTATTGTTGAATTTATATACCTACAGCTGCAGCGTTACGAAGGTGCGTCCACGTTGTTCGGACCGTATACGTTGCCCATTTACCTGAAACAGTTTACGAAACTGGCCGAGGCGTTGCTGGATAGTGACATCAAACTGGACCCAGGTCCTGACCAGATCGACCTGAGACCCGAAGTGTGGTCGCTTCTGCCGTCTCCCATGCGCGACTCTCCAATAGGGCGTCACAGTTTTGGAGACTGCATCGAACAACCACCGTACTCGGCCACGTGGGGCCAAACGGTTAAAGCGAAATTTGTAAGTACAGTGCATTACGGTATAGCCGTTTAAGTACGATGCATAGGTATTATAGTCGTATAGGTACAGTTTATAGGTCGTAGCAGGGGTCAGCAATAGGCGACCCGTGGAGGGAAAAAACCGGACCGCCAAGAATATTTTTTGTGTTTAGAATTTTACATTTAGCCAAATGATAATCATTTCATACATTTTACTGTCGTCCCCAGGTATCAGGTCATCCTAGGAACAACCCCATGTTGGAACAGACGTTTTTGACGGTTGAACGGCTCACGGACGATTTAAATTGGAACATCGTCGCCACTGACGCCAATTGGGAAACCGAGTGAGGAGACAAGAGCGCGCTTTTGTCGCAGTTTTTCACAGAATTCACAAGACACATTAAATTTTATATGATTTTCCACAGATTCATATGGAAGTCCGTTTCGTGGATTTGGGCCAGCAGTGTAGCGGAAGTCAAATGGACAATACCCGAAAACACTACACCAGGGCTCTACCGCCTTAGGCACTTTGGATATTTTAGACTGTATTTTGGAGGTGGCAGGCTCGGAAAATACTTTGGCACTTCGGAAACGTTCAAAGTGTCGAAGAGTTAGTGCTAACGTCAGTTTTGTTTCAAAATACATCATTAAATTTTTTTACATTTTACCTTGAGAGTATGTTTGGTATCAGTTCCTGGCTATAATATTGTTAAAATAAGAAACCCACTTTTTCCCTCCAAATGTCAATTTTGATTTTTATAATATTTTTATGATACGATTATCGCATACATTATTATTTATTAAATCATTTAATATATATACGTGTTAAACAATAAGCATATAATATTAGTGTAAATTGATATTTATAATAATTGTGGTGCCGTTCACACTTATCACTGGTAAGACCTAATAACTTATATAATATAATCATGTCGACGAAAAAGAAATTGTGTATCTATTCAAAATACTTATACCTATAATAATAGGTATATTGTTCATTATTTGATATGATTAATATAATATAGGTAATATAGCCATATAGATAGGTTAGGTATAGACATGATAAGTCATAATATTATAACCTACAGGTATATTATTTTATTGATAGGTAATGTTTGATAATGTGAAAATAAAAAAAAAAACAGTAAAAATTACCAAATATGCCAATTATTATCAACATTATTATGACATGTTTGAATTACTTTTTTGAACTTTCGAACAAATTGCTTGTATTAATAAATATTGAATTTTAGTTTTTTTTTATCATGGATATTAAAATTAATACATTTGTAGCGAACCATAATAGGGGTTGAAAACATAAGCTATAAACACTCTCAGAGTCTCAAGGAATCCATTGACATAATTTTTATTGAAAAGTAGTTTTTCAGTTACAGTCTACAGAGGACAGACAATGAAACATTAATATTTGTATATTATAATTAGATGGATAAACATACTTATACAGTAATGTCAATGATAAGGAAAACATTATTCGTTATGGTATAGTCGCACAGGACTTAGCTTTAAATAGACGTTTTAAATTATTATTTAAATTGATTTATAAATGGTCTGAATATGAAATTATATTATTTTTTTTGAGAAGAACATGATATTACGCATTACAATAAGAAAGACAGTAAATAGTGACCTACAATATCGTGTACCTACCTAAGCTATTTAGGACGCAAAACATAATTCAACTAAAATACTCTTTGGAATTTTTGTTCGATATTTGAGAATAATATTCTTGTGATATATACCTATAACATCCTTTTAAATTCTGAGTGGATCAATAAATGTATGGATTTAATGATTCAACAATGTGTGTGTGTTTTGTTTGTGTGTCTGAAGAGACACTTTTTACATTGGAAAAAAATATTAAATTACTTTCGTCAATACAAATTCCTAATAGGAAAGTGAATCTAGTTTTCGAGTTGGTACTCTAAGGGGCCAAAAGTAAAAAATTCTCAGTTATATTCAATAATAATGGTAAGAACAATAAAAAAAATTAGGAAAATCGTCATCGACCGATGCGCCACTGCCGCCGCCGAACATGAAAGTGAATAAAGTTCTGTAGATCGATTGCCGTCGCACACGATTTCACGGCGTTTTTTTTTTTTGATACGGTGGCCGTCATTGCCCGATAACAGGTGGCCATAGATGGCCATTAACTGGGTAAAAAGCTATCATTTTTTTTAAACTTTTTATTTTAACCAGTCACTTAATTAACTAATCAACTTATAAACTTAACGAATTTAGTTGACGGTTAAAATAGCTAAGCTTTTACTAGTTGATTTAAAAATAATAACAAACATTTCTGTTATTTTTTCTTGATAAAATAATTTTTTATAGTATAGATATATTTTGGTAGATCAAACAGGCATAATACTATATGACTTTCAGCTGTTACATTTGAACTAAAAAAAATTAATATTTGTTTGGTTATTTTTAATAAATTGAAATTTGTATATGTATTAGTTTAAATATTTAATATAGGTACGTCATATACACAGTATACATTACCTATGATAAAAGTTTGATAAAATTGTCTATTATAATATAGGACATTTGAAAGAACGTAGTCACTCTTTATGTGATTCATATACTAATTTAAAAAAGTAGGTCAACTTTTTTATACTGAGTCGGGTTTTTTTTCCGTATTAACTTTTAACTTATCGAATAAATTTATGATTTGTTAACTGTTAACTCCTTTGGGTATCAGGTATGTTTATTTATATTATTTATTATTGTTATTAATATTTGATTTAACACCAACTTATCGTAACTTACCGTTATTAATAGTTACCTCGTATATAAATAGAGAACAACATAAAACTGTCGTATAAATGTTTTAAAAATTGAATTGTGTTTATACGTTACGCAATATAGCCTAATAGTTTTGAAACCCCACTGAACATTTTTGTGAATAATTAGATTCAAAAAAATCATTAAAACCATTATTCTTCTTATATTTAAGTCATACTTTAATAACTTCTTTATTACAGTCATACTAATAATTATTGTCTATTATGTTTTCCGCATTTTTAATAAAACGATTTATTCAATAAATTGTACTCCATAAAATGTTTAAATAAAACAGTTAGGCTCTTTATACTATAATATATTGACCGCAATATTTAACAGTTCAGTACCTACTCATACTTTTGCAGGTAGATAAATAATTAAATTTATTAAATATTTTTAAATTGTGTACAATTCACATTAAGCACATTTCGAAAACAACTTAAACGGTTTAATCAACCTCTTCGACGTTTGGTCCTTTTGCACCAGCTTGATGTAGTTTGGTCATGATCGGTGAACACTCCTTTTGCAGGTCTTTCAATTTATCTTCAAACTCGTCTTTATCAGCTAATGTGTTTGTCTCCAACCACGTGATCACCGCTTTACAGCTACAAATCAAGGCACAGGTGTATTCAATTACAGTGCATTTTTACAATATCATAAACAAGTGGATTTGTTACCTTTCCAATATAGTTTTCTTGTCCGTCTCCGGTAGTTTCGAACCAGCTTCTTCGATAGCCTGTTTGACACTAAACGCGTAGCTCTCCAATTGGTTCCTGGCGGTAACGCGTTCCTTTTGTTTTTCGTCCTCTTGTCTGTACATCTCCGCTTCCTTCAACATTTTGTCGATATCTTCTTTGGACAACCGACCTTTGTCGTTCTTTATGGTAATCCTCTCGGATTTTCCCGTGCTGATTTCCTTGGCGGACACGTTGAGAATGCCGTTGGCGTCCAAGTCGAACGTCACTTCGATTTTTGGAACGCCACGCGGTGCAGGAGGGATTCCCGTCAAGTTGAACGTACCCAACAGGTTGTTGTCCTTGGTCATTGCTCGTTCGCCTTCGTACACCTAAAACAATAGTTAAACTCGGCTCGAACAAAGCATAAAACAACAACAATGTCCTAAGCAGAGAAAGTGGATATCATAAATGCGCACCGTTATCGTGACAGCCGCTTGGTTGTCGGAGTACGTAGTAAACGTTTGTTGTTGTTTGCACGGTATGCGAGAATTGCGTTCAACAAGTTTGGTCATTACGCCACCTGCTGTCTCGATGCCCAGTGACAGGGGAGTGACATCCACCAAAAGTACGTCTTGGATTGCCGAACTGGTGTCGCCGCTGAGAATGGCGGCTTGGACGGCAGCTCCGTACGCCACGGCCTCGTCAGGATTGATGGACAGGTTTAGAGATTTGCCGCAAAAGAAATCCTGTGCCGAAACGACGTGGAGGTATATATAAATATTTAACATAAATAGATTATAACACATTCAGATAATTTTACCTACTTAACCAGTAGGAAACGGCAGGGCAGTACGACGAAACAACGAAATCGAAAATGGCGAAAATAACTACCAGCGGCACTACGCATAGCTTATGTATGACGTATAATGGCGCGAATACGATATTGTCGTGGATATAAATGTCGATAAATAAAAAATTTTGTATTTTCAAAACAACCTTTTTTTATGTATAATCAGTAAACTTACAACCTAACATTTTATTATACTCTCGTCATTATAAAAGGTACCTACGTGTGGTACTATATGATATTATATGGTTATATGTACCCACTACGTAATTACACAATCACACGGCCAAAGAGGGGAGGGTGACCCGACGCCGTTAAACGGCCATTGTATTACGATGTACCTGTACGATTAAAATACCAACCTGTGCACAATTGGTTATAAATATTATAATTTTCAACACCTATAGAATATCATACCTATTATAATTTATTGTTTCCATACGAATTTCCCTAAGCTATTGTAATGATATAATTTCGCTATTTATGTTTCGCCGTTTCGAATTAACTATAATATTATTATAATATACCCTTACCGCGGCGGTGGTTACAGAAAAAAAGAGCCAAACAATAAACACTGACCTGTAACATTTTCTGGATCTTTGGTATTCTAGTCGAACCCCCGACGAGCACCACGTCGTGTATGCTGCTCTTGTCCATTTTGGCGTCGGCCAGAGCTTTTTCCACGGGAGATAGTGTGGACCGGAACAGGTCCATGCACATCTCTTCGAATCGGGCCCGGGTGATTTTCGAATAAAAATCGACGCCGTCGTGCAGGGCGTCGATCTCCAGAGACGCTTCGGTGCTCGACGACAGCGTCCGCTTGGCCCTCTCGCAGGCCGTCCGCAGTCGTCGGAGAGCTCTCGTGTTGCCGCTGATGTCTTTCTTGCACTTCCTCTTGAACTCCTCGACGAAATGCGTCACCAGCCTGTTGTCGAAGTCTTCGCCGCCCAAGTGCGTGTCGCCGGCCGTCGACTTCACCTCGAACAACGAACCCTCGTCGATGGCCAGGATCGACACGTCGAACGTGCCGCCTCCCAGATCGAATATCAGCACGTTCTTCTCGCCCTTCAGGTTCTTGTCGAGACCGTACGCCAGAGCTGCGGCCGTGGGCTCGTTGATTATCCGCAACACGTTGAGTCCGGCAATGGCTCCAGCGTCTTTGGTAGCTTGTCTTTGGGAATCATTGAAGTACGCCGGTACGGTTACCACGGCGTCAGTGACCTATGTACGATAAATTACCACGGTATACGCATATACGGTCATTAGTCATTATATAGTTATCAAGCTAACAATATATAATAGGTACAACCGATATCAGCGGTTCGGTTACAGAGTGAAAAGGGTTGGATGACTTAAACATTTTAAGCGACCTCGAGAACCAAGAATATTATTAACAAAGGTATTAGGTACATTAGGTATTTGGTAAAATTAAAACGTTTATTTTTCTCGTTGCTTGTATAATATTATCTCTGGAAATATTTTCGGAATGTTTTAAAACATGAACCTTGATGTTGATAAATTATATTATATTTGAACCGACTGTAATGCTTCTATGGACTTTAATGTACTATGCATAATTCATTTTACATTGTATAGGCAGCTGCTATGACATTATAGCTTACACAAAAATCATTTTTTTATTATACTTATAGTTTGACATAGTTTATTTTTAAAATTTTTTTTTGTAAAATGTTTTATGGAATTTACCGATAACTTTTTTTAAAATGAAAATACATTAGGTTTGTATGCATAAAATAATTTAAACGTAGTCTAAAATATAAGTGAATAATAATGGTTAACGTCACAAACCCATATAATATGTATTATTAAACAAATTAAAAAACACACTGTTTACCTTTCCACCCAGGTAGACTTCAGCGATTTCTTTCATTTTCGTAAGCACCATTGAACTAACTTCTTCCGGGGCGAATATTTTCCTCTCGCCTTTATACTCGACGGCTATTTTAGGCAAACCACCCTCGTTGACCACTTCGAACGACCAATGTTTCATGTCCGCTTGTATTTTTGGATCGTCGAATTTACGACCTACTAAACGTTTGGCATCGAAAACCGTATTTCGTGGATTCATGGCCACCTAAAATAAATAATAACTAACAATGTCAGGATTGATAAAAATGTTAAATAACACAAATAGATATTGACGTATTATAGTACAGTGCAGACGTGCAGTAGTAGATGATATTGTTATATTCTGTGGTAACTATAACACACTAACACAGTGTCTTTTAATAAATGAGAAAAGTATCGTAAAGCCGTTTTATTGATTTATTTTTTTCAAAACAAAACATATTTTATATTTTCACAACACATTCACTTAAATACGTGTATTTAATATACACATACATTTTTGTCGTTTAATTAATTTTATACTGTATATTATATTTTATACTATATTATAATATTTTATGCAATTACGATAACGATTAAATTCAACGATTATTATCAAACACTTGTTGTTTTTATACAGTTATCAATTCGTATTATATAATTGTATTACTGCCTTAATACTTTATAGTATTATATTGTATTCAACAGGCAACTTTCTATTTAGAAAATATATAAGAAAAATAGATCTTGCCGTATTCTTGTTCACATGGTATATGATTATAATAAAAATATGTATTATGTTTATATTTTTATGGTGTTCTATATACAATTCTATATAGACATTTCAGTTACTAGATGTTTGCGCATTTCCATCTATTTGTATTAATCCATATTATAATAGTGTCCGTGTTATAAAAAAGTTCGACGTCGAAATAATTTTTTTTTCGATTAATTATGGAGGGAAATATGCTATTGGACCGTGCGCAGTGAGATTTGAATTTGGATGAATCATCGTCGTCCAAGCGCCCGCCTCCATCTATGGGCACACACACTACAATAATATTCCTCACACTTCTTGCGACACATAAACAACGTATACCTACAACAGCTAATATCGTGTGTGCTTGCGTTCATCAAACTCCCGATTTGGTAATTGAATGGTTGTAAACAGGCCTAAACGGGTAAGGTCACCTATGCGAGGATTCCGTTCTAGTGGTTTTGATTTTGTTTCGTGAACAATAATATTTTATCATCATTATTATTTATGGTCGGTCTAAAAATACGTTACACGCACGACTCTAGAAATAACCCTTTCCAGATAAAATCAAACTGGGAGCATAGTGCACATGTGTCATCGGGATATTTTTGTATCTGCCCAGTGGTGTAATGTCGTTGTGGGTGAGAATAATTAGATATGTGGGTTGCGTTCGCGTTCGCCAATTTCGATGACGTTTGTATAACGGTTATCCGCGAATATAACATCTCTGTGTATTTGTAACATAATTTAAGCACATATCGCAGTATTATATATTTATATTATTATGATTATTATTTAGAAATTAAAACGGCCGGGGAAATTCTAGATGCAACTGAAGTACATGGAGATATTCTTAAAAATGGTCCGAAGTCAAGGAATCGAAATTTGTATAGATACCACAAAATAAGAAAAAATATACACCACGTTAATATTATTAAAAAGAAAAATTAGGAACGTACAGTAATTTTAAAAAACGTACCTACCATGAAACCAATGAGGAGTATGTACTATGTGGTATTATTTCGATTTATGTACATAAAAAAGTACTTTAATTACACTATTACTGTCTACATTATTATTGTTTGGGGCCTAAAATTGTGTGCAGAAGCAAATATGCAATGTGCTGTAGCAAATCAAAGAGTATTTAAACTAATTAATTTAAGTTATAGATTAACCGTTAACATGAATATGATAGGTTACTAAACTCACTATGTACGCAGAAACTTTGAAAATGTTGCTTAAACTAATTAAATATAATCATTCAGTATAATATATTGTACACATTATAATATACTCAATAATATGAATATAAATGATAGGTAACTGTTTTCAATGATTAATCTATTATTATAGTAGTATTAAAATTATTGTTAAATGTCAAAATGCGTCTGATTTGTTGTCAAATAAATAATATGTTAACTGTACCAAGTGTTCAAACTTTAATCTAAATTATAATTTTGGGTATAATTAATTATTTTAACTATTGATTCGGATTGCGGCTACGCATAAACTAAGTATATTATATAGTGTAAAACGCAACACAATATATGATTGGTTCGTTGAAAACGGAGAAACTTTTAGGGGTGAAATTGTATTTACAAATTACGAGGGTCGTCTATTTGATCGCTTTAATCGATATCGTAATATTACTAATTATTTGTAATACCTAAACGTAATAGCGGTTAACGTCTGTTTTATTGGGTACCTGACTCTTGGCGGCATCTCCGATCAGCCTTTCCGAGTCTGTGAACGCCACGTAGCTGGGTGTCGTCCGATTTCCCTGGTCGTTGGCGATGATTTCCACTTTTCCATGCTGCCACACGCCCACACACGAGTAAGTGGTACCCAAATCTATACCCACGGCTGGTATTTTGCTCATTTTCAAAATATTTTAACAAATGAAAACGAAAACGGAAAAACAAGTTGTTATCACTCGGTCGGAGCGAGCTAAATACAAAAAAAAATAAATACCTAACGGTCACGTCTTGACTGTTGAATTGTCGAAGAAAACGTATCCAAAGCTGAACACACGGTATTTATACTTCTGGCCACCACTTCTCTTCGCCAGATCATTTATAGACCGGAACCACGCCCACGTCCGAATGTTTGTTTTTATTCAACATAAACCGTTCGTAACATTTTTAAAAACACAAACATTATTATTATTATGTTTTTTTTTATAACTATATTTTTAAAGATACCCTCGGATAAAGTGGTTGGTGGGAGAAAAAATTATGACTTATGTACTTATGTTACCTACCAAGGTCCTACGACGTGCAGTTGATTTCCGATTTGTATTTTAAAATTAACACAAGTGTCTCGCGTCTCAGTTGCCATTATATTAATAAACTCATTGATATTTTTACTGCTCTGTAAAAATGCACCTTTAATTTAAATACAGTTATAGTAGTTTGTGTATGTAACTACTAGCAAGTAGGTACCTATATTTGCAGATGCTGAAGTCCTTTGATTTGTTTTTACACGCATAAAAAAATTCATAACTTTATTTTAAGCATAACATATGAATACTGTACGGTAAAATAGTTGAAAAAAATTAACCTATCGTCCATTTAATAATTATTGAAAAAGTGACGAGTGTACCTAAGTAGATACTGTTACAGGTTTATTTAATTCTTTATATTTGAACGCAATAATAAATCAATTATATAAAATATACATCATGATTAATAATATCGTATGAGAAATAGCACCTAGTCCAAAAAACTATTCTCGTCGTTTAACTGGCATATTTTTTGGTTTCTAGAAAATCAAATTTATCGTGATGAGTAAAGATTTTGGCTGTGTCTTAATATTATTTCCAACTCGAGTTAAAAACTCTGCAGAGAGATTTTAATACATTTGCATAATGTTTGGAGCCTACAGATGTTTTTTTGAATTGTTTTTTATTTATTTTTTTTTGAGTATCCCGTGCTACTCTTAGTGCAATATTTGCCCTATCGGCTCCAACCTCGAGTTTCATTTTGCGAATTAGTACCCACATTGTTGGAAGAAAATGTCCTACCAAGTGTGTGAAGTGATTGTTTCACAATTTACTTATCATAGTTCTGTGTACATTATTTAAAGTGGCTTCAAAGACATTCCTCGTTCTAGGTAGAAATAAGGGTTTAATCTTTCTTCATTTTATATTCATACTAGCACCAACTTTCTTGTATGAACCATTTACATATTATGTGATGTCAAAGTAATGTAATAATTCATTCGCTTCAGGGTTATTTGTTTGTTTTAAAAACTTCATTTCCTCATAAACCCGTTCAAGGGAAAGAAACTACAGTGCCAAACCATCAGTCATAGAACAATAATGATTAAATTTGTCATAATTTATATTATAGTTAGGTATTTGTAAACCTAACTCCTGACTTAACGAAATGTATTCTGGAAAAGATGGTAAAAGCACCCTCTGATAACTAATTCTGAGCCAAAAACATTATTAGTTTCTATAATTACTGCTTTTTCAAAATCGACATGTAAAATCTTGTGGTCGGGGTCAACAAATATTGTTGTTCACATTTTTCAAGAATGGTTTTAAACACAGTATCATAAATTGAAGTTGTCTTACGTTCTACTAAGCAAACCAGACAGCATTTTGAAATGATAATATTATAATAACATTATAATAATATAATTATCACGAATAATATTATTATAATGTTATAATAATATTTTTAGTCAAACATTTGCTGTCTGAGAATATACTGCGGTGATAAAATCAATTTTACGGACTTGTATAACATATTATAATTTCATAACATAATCAGGATTGAGCTTAAAATTTCCGTCCCAGTGCTTGCTTCTCCACAGCGAAAACTATAACTCGTTCATGGTTTAGATCCAAGTTGTTGGATAACGAAAACCGCTTTCCTTCTTCCAATGACTTAAAATACAAATTAAATATAATTTATAATGCATAGGATACATGATCAAGTTTTTCTATTTATGTATAATACAATTTAACTTAAAAGTTTAATTGGTAATAAAATGTATAGTTTAATAATAATTTATCACTACCTAATCTTTACGTGCTCAAATAGTTTGAAGTTAATGGCGTTTTCTTTTTGCATACTACTGCATATTTAATGGTTACTGAATATTTCTGCATAATTTGACAAAAATCAAAATGTGTTGCAGATTAAATCGAAAATGAAAAAAAATATTTATAAAATAATATTTTATCAACCATAAAATGTAATAATACATTTTTCTGGCACTAAGTGATTATTCATTTAATTAATATTAAATTATAAATTACAATTTTTTTTGTTTATTAATAGTAGATACCTATAATTATAAGTTAATTAATATATTTAAAATCATTATTGAGTCACACATTTATAAACTATTTAATTGAAATTTTTTATCATATACACAGACAAAAGTATTTTTTCATTGCATATTTTCACGATTTTAACTGCATGTTATATGGTATATTTTGACACTTTTTAGTGCATACAAATCCGCGCACTAAGTAATAAACAATAAACAATTATAATTTAAATTTAATATTTGAGAATAATTTATACCTATCTATAATACAAAGCAACAATCTTTCAACATTAAACAAATAATCTACTATATTTACCTTCAATTTTCAAATGTTCTAAGCAAGTAAGTTAAGAAGGGTTCAAATCGTTACCGTGGCTTTTGTATAACGCGCTTAACAAAACTTTAGTTTTGTATACTGATTAAAACTTCATCTGGAAGATCATCGATCGCCTCATCAGAAATCTGATTAGGTTTATCGCTTAGATGTTTTAAGAAGATTTTTTATGTTGTATTTAAAGTTTTCTACTTCCAATGCAGTGTGATTTCCGGCATGATTATGTTCTATTAGTAATTTTGCTTTAGAAATCTCTTTGGGTGTACATTAATACTGCATCACACGTATTGTATTTATTATTCAAGCTATAATTATAGCTATACATTTATTTATATCGTATGCTATTACTCAGTTTAAGTTGAATCGTGTACGAGAGCCCAACGTACACTGTTTAATTAGATTTCAAGCAATTTGCATCTTGTGTTCATATTATCATAACCTCCCTGCATGACGCGCAGACAATTTTCTCTCATGAAATTGTTTCCGTCTGGTTGTTGCACAGTGCACAGTGCATTGACTCTGTCGTGATCGATGAACGCAGAGGCGTGACAAAAAATAGTATGTGTGGCTCATGCGAGAAGGCAATTTCAGTATTTTGTGAATTCCGGCCCTCGACTGCGGCTCGCCATGCACACGTCGCCCGCGACTGAATTAGCTCACTTCCAGCCCTCATTGCCACACAATATACTATTGTATATACCAGAGCGTCCAGAGCAAAACCCAATGCTACTATAGAGGGCCAATTTTGAATGTGCGAAAATATCTAACGGGCCAGAGAACTTAGAAAGCAAAAAAAAAAACCCAATGTTAACTTTATACCCCTATAAATAATATAATATTATTTGCATTTAATAGTTTAATACTAGATAAGAATTTATATCTACGTTTGCGATAAACATTATAATATTATCGGCTTTAATAATTTTATAAATATAATAAAACAGAATGCAGAAAAATCTTAACGTTTTATATTTTTATAAACTAAATCGAAATGTAGCACGGGCCAATGAAAAATGGTACGCGGGCCAGATGCGGCCAGTTGCCCATTCCTGGTATATACCAAAGAGTAATATAATTACTCTATGGTATATGCCTACTTCAAGGACGTTATATATTATTATTTTTTGTTATTATTATTATATTATTATGACATATTAACTCTATGTCGTACATAAAATTGATAATATTTTACAACTGTGTGAGGTAGGCTAGGTTAGTTTATTGTTGACGACGATTGTGCCAGCTACTGCCCATCTTCACACGGTTTAATCGAATAGAATTAGTTTATATTTTATATTGTAATATTTCGACAGTAAATTGTTTTAATGATTGTAACCCCTTTACATTTTTTTAAGTTTGGTATTTATTAATTATATAGCGTTTAAAGTAAAGAAAAGCAATGTTTTCGATTAATTTAATTATTTTTCTCGACTTAAAATAGCTGCCAACACAGTACTTAGAGTGCTAAGTTTCACGCTTAAAGTGATATTCTGTCAACCAATTAAGATGTGGCTGCAGGTCGTAGTTATGCTATAGTTGTAGTTATAGATTCTGTTTTACTTGCGTTAATATTACTTAACGTAGGTAATTAAAATTAGTTATACAATTATAGCTGGTGCACTTAGGATGGATTTGATAAGCCAGAATTATTCAAAAACAGCTTTCAGTTAAATAATATACCAGCGGAAGACCCACCAGCCACGGGCTTGTTATATTCTGTTTAAAATGTATACGACACTAAATTCCTTTCAAAATTCAAATCCTAAGACCACCTGTGACTATTGACTATCGTAGTATATATTAGAACTCATATTCTTCTTCTTGTTGAGTCCGCTTTTATAAAATGCCAATAATAATAGTGCTTAAAACTTTAAGAATAAGATATTAGGTAAAATGTAAAATATTTTAAACATTATAATATCAGGTCTTAAAATACAGGTACTTCAAGTATTTGATTAAGATTTTAACTCATTAGATTACCTAATTTTTTTTGAATTACAACAACAACATCAAAATAAATTTAATTTTCAAAACTGATGTCGTGTAAATATTTCCATTTTACCGCTGTTTTTTGTTGCCTAGTTGTTACCTATCATTTGCAATAGTTAAATAGGTATAACTTATTTTATAAATATTTTAACTTCGTTTAAAACTTTTAGGTCTTAGCAATAAAATTGAACTTTATATACATTTTTAAATACAACATAATTTGGTAATGTTCGCGATCATGATGAATCTTGTCAAAGTTTGAATTTCATATGCTTATAAAAATAATTGGGCCTTTATGATGTATGTTCATTGCTTTTGAACTTCTAATATGAAATGACTCTGGCCTATGGGTAAATTTGCAAGTTTTTTGATTCAGCAAAAAAAATTATTTAACGACACTATAATTTAAAAAAAAAAACAATCGAAAATGAGCTTTTAGTGTTGTAATTTATCATTTTCGTTCAATGGTTTTTACTGACTTCTGATGTTTACTGACTTACTATGATCCTATTTAGTTTATTTCTATGATTAATAAATGGTTTAATTGTCTTGCCAATACCAAATTACATGACGTATTCCAACAAATTTTTACAATATTTCTGAAACCTTTATTTTCTAAAATATACAATTATCTATATTAAATCATTTCAAAATCACCTTTTAAATATGAAAATCAAGTTATTTAATTATTTAATTTCATTGATGTGGCAACGACAAACACATGATTCAATTTACACTAATCTATATTTATACCATTATATATTTTTTGTGTATTTTACTTCTCGGTACTTTTACTTTATTAAGGATTTTAATATTGTATACAATTTGTTAATTCGTCAAATCATAATACATTTGGCAAGAATTCAAACTGGTAATTATACAAACATATATCGTACAATTTAACGTGGTTGGTATTAGAGTTCATTTTATGGTGACCTGGAGAAGCGCGGTGATTGGATGCAGTCACTAATATAGTAATGTTTGCAGCTGTCGAGCAGGCTCCCGGATGGGTGACCACCCGGGTTCTATCTGACGATCTCTGCCTCACATAAAAAAAACGCGTACCAACCGTAGCCCCCACACAAACCGAACGGGGTTCAAAAAAACGAAGTTAATTTTATGATTTGTTTTTGAACCTCTCACACGACATATAGTGAACTGCAAGTTAAAAATAACCGTGTGGAATATTGTCAACAGTAAAAACCAGCTAATAACCATGCAGTTGCGAAGTCATAGAAAAAAAAACGATAATATAACCTCCTAGTTATTTACCTCAATTACTTCAATTGGGTACGACGAAAATAGTGTTTGCACCTTTTTATATACTATTATCAGCAATGTCAAAAAAAAAAAAAAAACACTATAGGTTTCTTTAAATTAATAGTATTCGTTATAAATGTAGTAAGATGTATAATAATTTGAGATTAATTGATGTTTCCCCAAATGAAATCTAAATTGACAATTGCATTGAACAAATTTTTAAATTATTGAAAAATAATCTTCTAGTTTAAATCGTGATAAAATGTATATTTTATTGTAAGATGATTTAAATCGGTGGTGGGTTGTTGGTTGACATCTGACTGCGGTGTTAGCGTGATGTCCGATGTCAATTGTATTACTATTATACATTTATACAGATAGTCTACATGATAATATAAATATCTATATACTTTAGACTTTATATTTTAGGATCAGATTAGGTATCAAAACACAATACAAAGCGTCAACCCGACCAGCAACTGTCCTTGCCATTCTCATATGTTCTTATAACCTAACCAATGTATTTTAATTTATTACTGGATAACATTTTAAGATATTTTATTTTAAAAATTTGAACTTATCTACTTAAATGTATTCTTAAATTCTAAATGTGTTCTTGATGTCTCAACATAAATTAAAACTTAACTTGACATACATTGTGTTGTTTAAAAACGATAAGGATATTTAATGTTGTTTTTTTTTTTACTACTAGGAACCTTAATATAATAAGAATTTAGGATAGAAAATATAAGAAAATAACAATGAGAAAACAATAGAAATTATGAACATTTTATCAATAATTTGATGGAATTTTTATCGTGTTTATCGGTAGTATTTCATTCCAGAAGGTCCCGGCATATTATATTCATCTGCAGCACTATAATTTCTATTAAACCATTCTTTAAATCTGGAATAATAATTGTTTACTATAATTTAAAAATAAAAAAAATTAATTAATAACTAATCTATTGATTTTCGTAATACATAATATTTAGTTTCTAACTTTCTGTCAGTTGTTTTATCTTCGTCGTGAGAAACTATTTATTTTTGATTTAAAGTTTAATATCTCTGATTATTGTTGTTATTAATTTTAGTATTCTGTAAAGTTATTTTGGTATTATTTTACCCACGGGCCATGAAATTAATGAAAATTTCATTCCACAATGTTAAAGTTATCTGTAATTGTATGCAAAATCATATATTAATAAATAATGAATCAAAAAATGAAATAAAAAATACTTTTTCGTTACTATTGTCGATTAGTACTAATTCTTTTTTTTTATATGTTTGGCCATTTTTAGAAAAAAACATTATTTATTTGACCCACCATCATCAATAACATAATTCATATCTATAAGTGTATAATATATTTCTTTTGCAAAATTTAGATTTGATAATATTTTTTTATATATTTTATACTTATAAATATTTGATTTTCTAGACTTTGAATTAAATTAGTTTTGGGGAATTCAATATTTTCAATGTCCTTTTCTTCGATACATTTAAATCCTTCTTTCAATCTATAGAAATTATATACATTTTTTTTCTTATTTAATTATCAACTATCAATTTTTGACCTATACGCTTCAGGAATTCAGGTTTTGTTATTGTTTGTGATGCATTTGTTAAAAATTTTCCGGTATTTATATTCTCCAATTTTGACGTTTCTGATACTATTAATTATTTATGTATACGATCTTAACTCCACAAATTCTACACGTTTCATACGGAATAGCGATATAACTTAACGATGGCATTATCTGCAGTTTTGAGATGTTATGGATTTTTGTCTCTGTCTCTCTCTTCGGACGCAGAGCGTTTTCGCTTATTACACATTATATCTGTATTCTATCTATATTATAGCCGTACTGTATGAACAATAATAATTAATCTATTGGACTATAGTTTGCCAATAAAGTTGGTTTTTTGACATCGTAAACGACCTGTCTCGTATAGTACCCGCGGTTATTCAAATTTAACATAGTCCATTACAGTGACCCACTCAACACTCGCCGCACAGCGAGTTAAAGAAAAATGTGTACCTACCCATTTGATGTCAATGACGTTTTATGTTACAACTATACTATTGATTGACGACTTATCGATCCCAAATTTCGTTGACGCAAAAAGTTACCGTAAAAAGTTGAAGTATGCTGAAGGGACCATCGTCCGATTGCGCCACAATGGCCCGAAATTTCAATTTTTCACACCAACAACAGTGAAACTCGTTTAAATACAATGTACGATTATTTATATGTACATATCATAATTTGTAATATTATTTTGTTTGCTCGTGGCCGGTGGTGAATTGCACTTATCTTAGTCGAACTGCACTTGGGCTCAAAAAAGGTATTTCAACAAAAATATCAAGCACTTGAAGGGATTAAACGTTTATAAATCACTCATTTCCCTCCCACTTACAGGCTTGGGACTGACAATGATTTTAATCATTATGGCGTATTAAAAAACTATTGTTTTATACATATACCATTGTCCGTTCTGTTATTATAATATTATATGTATATACATATTATATTAAATCATCAAAATATATTATTATTGTCATTATAGTATAACTTTTTTTATAACTTTTGTAGTAATAATATAAATATAATTTTTTCATTCTTTTTTTAAATCGTCAAATATTATTATAATAATAAACGCGAACGTCCATAGTGGCCTTAAATTTTATCTCCTTATTTTGAACGAGTGCAGTTCGACCACTTTCTGTTTTTTACCCGAGTGCAAATTGACCATTTTTTTTAGGTAGGAGGTGCAATTCGATTATCCCAAATTCTTAGTGTAGACAGCATGGGTATTAAAGGTTTTCAACGGCTATCGTGTCGACGGTCTTAGTATACTTGTCTTTGGTCTTGGTCTCCAATTATTTTCCCTTTCAACGACTATTTCTAATCTTATCCTCAACACTCATTTGACCACTCCCTTTGATGGCCTGGTAAATCGTAAACGATTTAAATTCAATTCAATTGATCAACGCGCGTTCACTTAATGGGGTTTGCGTAAAAGTGTCTCTCAGACCAAAAAGCCAGACAAAACATAATGGTTTTGGTTCGATGGATTTTAATTTTGAAAATGGATTACGATTGATTAACAAGATAATAGAACAGAGGCGATTTTTAATATACCGAATGTCGTTATAGACTTATAGTGTAACGATGAATAATATAAATCAAAAATAACATATTATTTGTATTCATAGATGTCACAGCTGAAAAAATAGATAGGTACTTATTCAAAATCGCCTCTGTAATAATATTAATAAAAACAAATTTTTTCAAAACACTATCTCTCTTGCAACACGCAAAATCTTACATAATAAAACGCAAATCTAAAATAAATAAGTGCCTATTAGTAGTGCTAGTACAGCAGAGGATGATTTTATTAATTTTTGTCATAACTATATTTTGACCATTTTTATTATGGCGATCATGAAACGTTGAACATTATCACTATAGGTATATAGGTACTTGATAGCATTAAATTGAATAAATCCTGCTATAGACGTAAGCTATATTAAACAGGAAATGAAAAATTGAAAACCAACATCTCTATAAACCAACACACAATTTAATGACTGGTTTTAGTAGTGTTACATAATTTCTCACTATATACCTATACTCATTAAAAGTATAATAATTATAACACTTTATATAGTTTATAGGAGAAAATCAATTATTTAATTTATCATTAGGTATATCATATTTCTTGTTAGCTATTTATTAATACACGAAATTGTACTTTTCGAAATATATTATGATACCTGTACCTATGTTTTAATTATTTCAGAAACGTGCAAATTATGATATGACATTTTAAATAAGTACAAAATTAGTCGATTTTATTTTGAATAGTTAAATAATAAATCTATACGAGGAAATATTTCACAATACCTAACATCCCCCTTGGCACAGTGAATGCTTACAACGATAATAGGTACCTATTAGACTTAAAAATAATAACAACACAATATCTAAATATATAAAAACATTATATAATATTATATTACAAAATATCTTATAACAGTATATTTTTGATATAAAATGTATAACATTTGGAAGGTAGGTAAGGAATATCTATCACACATTTATGTACAAAATATTTTCAAAAGTGCACACTAAAATGCATTATACATGTATATAAGTTATGTACATCAATTAACCGATCATAATAATATTATAATACTTGAGCTGTATATATAAACTACTTCATTAGTTTAGGAGCTCTTGGTCTTCACATTTGTCGATGAACACGGCTGAAGTCCTAGAGGCAATATCAGCATACTCTCTTGGACCCTGGCTGCACAATTTGGTATCCACTTGGATACCTCGTTTACTAGAGATAAAACAATAATTATACAATTACACATAATTAAACAGCAGTCACGGATTCTATTAGATTATTTTAGGTATTTTAATGCTATATGACATAGGTATGTTGGAGCTTTAGTTATCTTACAGTAGGTCAAGGTAGGTAGGTACCCCTAATGTATTATTTTCATTCATAATCAAAATATTTGTTCGAGTTTTTGTTATGTAATTTCTTATTTTTAATGTTTTTTAATTTTTATATATTATAGCTTGTTCTCTAAAATCGTGTCTGACTGTGGGCGTGAAATCTGATTTTTTGTAAATGATTGCTGTGTATGAAGGTTATGGTTATAAACCTAGATATTATATTATTAATTTTATATTTTATTTGTGCACTTAAACTGCACACAACGTTTTAATTATTTGTAAACACGAAATACTTAGATAATATTTTAAACGATTAGCTTTATCTAAAAAAAATTAAATTTCAATGACCGTTCATTTATTGAGAAAATTATTATTAGAGCTATGGATATCTAGGATTTGGATGCTTTTTAATAATCGTTAAAAACATGGCTAGTAATATAGAAATTTGTTTCATAGCAATACGAGTTTATACTTTAAATTTTTTTTGCATATTTGACCATTTTTCATTTATAAGTGCATATTTTAATTTTTTTATACAAATGTGTAGTTTTTATACATTTATGAAAAAAATTACATTTTAAATAGATTTCTCGGGTCTGAGATATTATAGTATGCTAGTTTTATTTATATAAAATATATATATTAGTGTTATATTAATTAGTGTTTGTTTGCCGATCACTCGCAATGTTACTCATCGGTACACCAAACGCGTGATTCCCTAAAACTCGATGTAAAAAGAAAACAAATCAGAAAAGAAAATTAATTATTTGTTAAAACGCAAGTTTTTTTTATTATAAATTACAATTTATAATTTTGCAAATATTGTTTAAATATTAAAATAAAAAATTGTTATCCAATGCTATTATTTTTTTTTTAAAATGCATATTTGATTAGCATATTTATTGATTCTCTACGTCATATATGCATGCATATTTTAAGGTTTTTTAGGGCATGAATTCGTAGCTCTAAATATAATCTCGAACGATTGTTACTTGCAGGTTTATTCAGTAGATCGCGACACGTATAAGTACATCGCTCAAAATATAGTGTTAGTACCTATTGAAGTTAAAACAAATATTAACACTCATCAATAAAAGACTGTTACCTACACAAAAACTATAGTATATTATTTAAGGTCATTGAAATAATTTATTTACTATGGGATTGTCGTTTAAATTTCATTAAATTGTATTAAATATTAATTCAGTTGTAGACGGTATATCTATATGATTGTATATCTATACCCACTCGATACTATATTATAATATAATATTTTATTAAATGTTATGTGCGGCAACCAGTGCAACTGGCTGATTAAATTTTAACGTAAATTTAATCTATAAAACGAAATTTTTTTCATTTTTATGGATTTATTGTCACTTGCCTACTTGATTGGCATGATGTCGACATGTCGTTATATATATATATCCAAAAACGTACTTATAAGTGAATATGATAATATGAATATTATTATAATATGACGGACATACCCTCTGTTTCCGTCGTCTTCGGCTTCTGTGACACCGATACTAGACACGTACAAATGGTCGTTGCACCAGAAGAAACATATGGACCTGGGTTGTAGCACGTCCATGTCATACTCCCAGTAAAACTCTACTCGTTTCACTTGTCCTATGTCGTCCGGATGGGTGACCACAAAGCTCCGGCTGGTCCCGTGCTCCATACGCTCATAACCACTATTGCGTCGAGAAATGCATTCGTTAATAAAATAATATTATCCGGATAGCGCTGTATCTATATTATACTGTTATAATAATAATAATACTATATGGTCGTCTTACTTAGGAGTTAAATCTAGGTTTCTGATAACGCCGTTGTCACTATGTAACGACACTTTCATAAAACCTTGAACCCAGGACTCAGCCCTAGGTGGCTTGGCCAAATCTAACATGACCTTGTATTGTCGTCCTAAAAATTTATCATATCAATATCTTAAATTATATATAATATAGCGTATGCTGTATATAATAATTAATAATTAATAATAAAACTCAATTCGTAATAAATTAACGTATTTTATAAAGGCTAATTTCGCATATAAGAGCCGTAAACAATAAAATATTAATCGATATAGGTGGCTATACTCTGATAATGATCGGATAAATAATCGTATTAATTGTAACAAAAATCTATTATTTTAGGTAAGAAAAACTTTTTTTTATCAATAAATCGTTTAAAATGACTACTATACAAATTTAGAAATAACTATATATTATCTTAGTACTAGTAGGTATTGGGTATGCATTTTAAATCTGTATTATTCAAGTAAACATTAATTTATAACAACTACCTATCAATTATATTTTTTAGGCTTTAACTATAAAACTTTTATATTTAGTAGGTAGATATATGCATGATTGTATCTCAACGATACATATAATTATAGTTAAGTATAACATCATAAATAACGAAATACCGATCATGGTGTGGGGGGAGGGGGGCAGAGTTTTTGGTTCGGCCAACTCTAAAAATTGATCCAGGACAACATGTTTTTGTTATCTTGTTGGAGCCATTGATCATGTACGTTTCGACAGCCCGGCCATTTAGAAATGTTGGAAAATGTTTGCCCTAATATTCTTTAGTAAGAAATTTGCATTGATAAAATTAAAATTTGCATGATATTGGTTTACACCTAAACCCAAAATTTGAAGGGCTGGGCTGTCACAACGTACGTCGTTTTAACATTAAGTTGTATATACAATAATACCATCTTAATTAATTATAGTTATGGAAATTTAATATAAACATCAAGTTCGATAAAAAATCAAATATTATCTTTGTGGGTATACTTACTACAATATGGCGTATCCTTCCAGTAGATATGAAATACTTGGAACCCGGTGCATGGTTTGGTCTTACTGTATTTAAGCCCATTATGGCACATCCTGTATCATTCTCCTTGCACGAGAAACATTTACCCTTTAACATAATTTAAACATAATTTAAATTCTAGTCATAACACGAACACACATGATGAATTGTTGAATCGGTGCAGACTTAAGTTGGTTGTATTCATAATTTATTATTTCTCATAGTTAGTAAAAACACATTTTTCTTAGTTCTCCGACCGATAAATAATTGTATAGATTATTGTGTAATAACGATAGAGCAAGGATATTTTAACGTAATATGTATTTATTATAATAATATGTAAACATTACAGGCGAATTCCAAGTATTGAGTACATTTCGTAACTTAAAATATATTATGTCCAAGACAATCAGCTATGAGAAATATGCAAATGACCGAATCACACTTCAGATCATGACGTAACAAAACATTTTTTTATATTTATTTTACAAGACTTCATTCTGTCTAGTCTTATATATATTTTTCTTGAAGTGCTATAAATTGCAGTGACGCAAAAGCCAAAACACTCAGTATCCAGGCTTTGTTTATGCGCACCTATTTATATACGATTTAATTAACGCTCGAATATTATTATGTATTTGTAAAAATTAAATACCAAAGAATTTTCGTTCTAAAATGTTTATTGGTAAAATTATTATATATTAAATACATAATTTTTTTTTTTAATTACCTGTAAGAAGTTTTGATACGAGTTGCATTTGTGTGCGACGTATGGACATTTTGAGTTTATAGACTCGATGAACAGTTTTATGGCTCTTACGTGATTACAAGCAACTAAAACACGACTTGCTTCTTCAATTCCCTCTTTGATGAGAGTGAGAGGTAATGGAGTTTCCGTTAGATCACAGCCAGGCTGTTCCTTACCATTGTTTGGATAAAAGTCAATGTGGCCACAAGGTTCGCTCATCCCGTACCCTAAATAAATATATGTACGAACGTTAAACGTAGGTATACTCTTAAGTGTGTTTACTCAAGTTTAAGGGGAAATATGAGTATCTTTTTCCATCGGTCGATGAAATTAACTATTGAATTCTATGTATTATATTACTGACTGTTTTTTAAAAGGTAACCTACATGATAAATATTAATCTAGGTCAATATATCCACCGTATATAAAATCTAGAGATAAAACATCAACGGATGAAACAAATGTCTGCTTACAAAAAAAAAAATAAGAATAATAATAACGATCATAAGATTATTTGGGTATGATTGTTCATAATATATTAATATATGTAGGTATATTATTATTTCTCGAAAAACTATTCCCCATTTGCCTATATAATATTATTTTTAATTTTTAATTGATAGTTGGCACTTTGAAATCATTAATACATTCAATATTTTTTAAATTTATTTAAATCTAAATAATTTAATTAGATTTAAAATTTATAATATTTTTTTTTATTACGTTGTTTTTTTTTTATTCCTGGATCTTTTTATCTGTTGGACAATAATATAACGTGATATTATCAACAATTCAAACAAAATGATTGCGTATTGTAATATAATAATTATAGTAGTCCGGGTATACCGTATAATATAAATACTTGAATACCACGCCATGAAATTATTAGAGTTGAACCCGTCAACTCGTGGATTTTCAAAATTTAATCAAGTCGGTGTATCGAATCGACGAAAGGTTAGAATAACCGAAATTGTAAACAACTCATATACCCATTAATTCTTCTAGGTCTGGCAATCAAACAAACGATTTCTAAATACGTCCGAACACGTTTCCACAAAAAACGTTTGGAAACGTCCGCAAACCGTATTCTAAAAGTGCACCGATACTTACCCAACAGAAATATGGAAGACCCGTCGGTGTGTATGACATCCACAAGTTGCGCATCGGAAGGGTCCAGTCTGGAGTGTGAAGGCATTCCTTGGAAATATGGTTCGGCAGGATCTAGTCCAGTGATTCGTCCTAGCCCTTCGATCCTTTCACCGGCGTACCCGGCAGTGTGAGCGCCCAGACTGTGTCCTATCAGATGAACATGTTTCGGATTTAACCCCACGTTATCCTAATACGTTACAAATAGAAAAAAAATAATAATAATAATAACACAAATATATAAGAACCAATAGTGACGGTGGCAAATATTTTTGATTAAAAGTTTTATTTTATTTGTATCATTGTGTTGTTATCAGTAGGTACTGTAATACAAAAGGTATGCTTCTATTTTGTTTATATACTTCAAAGATTTATGAACATTTTTTTATCAGAGCTTAGAGGTAGCAAACACTTTTCGTTTAAGCATTTAGAAATAATCCGATGTGAACGAAATTGTGCGACGAGTCGGAACGATAAAATAATACGATAGTACAGTTAAAAAAGTAAAAACCGTTTAAAACCTGATATAACTTAATGCATATTATATAACTGAATAACATAAATGGCAGCTGTTACCGTAATAATATTACACAATATAGCAGATAATAAATACATAATTAAATACGTATTTCCTTAAGTTTTGAACGATTGTGAACCGAGTACAATTATTATTATTGGACCATGGATATTTTAAACATAAATTTGTATTAAAATAACAAATTCATACGTATTTTAGCAATCTAGAGTCACTGCCTTTTTATTTCATACTTTTAATCATCTGTTCACGATAATATCGGTCACCATAAAATGTCTGTACTTGCTTGTAATGAAGTCATTTCTTTACTTCATACAGTCGTTAATCTAACGATTGAATCCGTAGATTTTAATTTCTCAAATAGGTATACAACACTATGACGTATGCAATGGTCGTATAAAACCTTTATAAACATATCACATGTTATATAATATTATTGTATATACGTAATAATTTATATTATTTATAATCATTTTGTGGTTAATCTATATTGAACGCGTGTGGTTGTATACAAAACTCAACTAGGTAGATATAAAATTTCTTTTTAAAATACCTACCATAAAAAATAGAAAATAATAATAACGAGCACGCTGATTTCCTGCGAGTTTCATAATAGTAAGATCTCGTGTATGAATTTTTTTAAATTAAATAAAAACAACGATATTAGTTTTTAATTTTCTAGTCAAATGCAAATATGGTATACTATTCAAACGTACATTGTATTTACTTTAAAACAAAACGATTCTATATAGATTCAAATATATGTATATATATACATTATAGTGGATAATATAATAAATTATTTAGAGATAAAAAACTATCAAAGAGCATTTGGTTTTTTAAAATATTCTTATATAACAACTAGCTGATCCCGTGCACTTCGTTGCCCATTAAATGTATCAACTCTGTATAACTCAAACTTTGTTCAATTCGTTATTTAATATTCGGTGTATGGTGTTCAAAATTTATCTTAACTTTTCCGTTGCTCAGAATACAAATTCTGATTCGCAGCAGTACATTATATCAAGTAGGCAATCTACCTGTGGTAGATCGCGGACCCCGCCGTGCTGTTAGTACGTAGGTGTATGATTTAACTCTAAAGTATCAAAGTTATACCAAGTTTATTGGTTTTACTTAATTCTACCTACGATGGATTAATATAATCAATTTACCTATACAAAATCCTATCCTAATCTAACCGTACCAATGAATAAAAAAAAACAAATTTAGCCCTTTGTAAATTAACTTATCTTCTTCCCAGAGGTCTAATCTACCCAAGAACATTAATTTATATATATATCTACTATGTAAATACAGGGACTAAAACTATAAAGACTAAACTCTGGAACTACTTATCAGATCTTCTTGTATATTATATTATATGTATGTATATTGACAAAAAATAATACAAATAAATAAACATGACCGATTAACCAATAGCTACCTAAAATTTTCTTTCATATAAACCTTCTTCGTGAAATACTCTTACGTTTAAAAAAAAAAATCAAAAAGATCTGATAAGTAGTTTCAGAGTTAAGCCTGTACAGAGATTTTCATTTCACGTTTTATAGTTTGATATTATATTATAATTTATATTTAAAAAGTAAAGCAAATAGTTTTTTTTTTATTATTATTATCATTAAAAACCCATGGCAACCATTTATAAACAAAAATTTTCATCTGAAATCTCAAAATTCCCATCTTAGCACCTCCCGGGATTAATCCTTTCCCTTTTAAAATTAGCCTATCTTTTAAGTTCGGCCAAATTACACACATAGTAAAAATTTCATCAAAATCGGTTAAGTGGTTTAGGAGTCCATTGAGGACAAACATTGTGACACGAGATTTATATATATTAAGATATATATATATGTATATTTTTTTTTTATTACTGGTACCTATGCCTACCAACAATATTCTTTGGCGTTTATCAACGTTGTCTTAATTCGTATAAATTCGTACTAAAACTGAGCATCTTTCGTCTCTGTTCAATCTATCCAATAATATTATGTGCTTAATGCTAATCCAACCCATTACATTACTTTTAAATAGTTGATGAAATAGGCGATTTCTAGTCCCACAAGCCGCGTATTGGCTGTTGCTTGCGTGTATAAAGGCAACGACCCGCCGGCCCAGTCCACTACAATTACATTCCAATCAGAGTGTTTCAGAAGTTCTCTCCTCATTTCCTATGGACGAAACAAATGTAAATAGGTACATTAAATAACGATGAGTTTATAATGTTTTCACGAATAACATGAATTTAATTCGGTATTGTAACCCGAACACTGTTTTTGTATATTATTATGTCTTGGGCTATGCCCGTATATAATATTGTTGTAAAAATAAATTAATAAATTTCAAGAAGAAAGCTAAGGATTTTAGCCAACAGCTGAATTCATTAATAAATTATTAACTTGAAATAATAAATTGATTTTAAATCATCTCAAGGACGAGCCATTGGTGCTATTAGTTTCATTTCGTAAGTACCCCTTTTCCTTAAATGGGAATCGGAAATAATTTTAAATTTTAACAATATAGATTCCGATTGCAAAAACGGCCTCGTCTTCAAAAATAAATATGAATTAATTGCATTACGAATAATTAAAAACAATTTTATTATCACTATTATGATTATTATTGTTATTATTATATTATGTTAACCGTTACCTTGACCCAATTGCTCAAAGGCGTGTCTATAAAACCGTGTATAATAAATTTTGTAGGTTTTTTGGGATCAAAATTGGACTTCTGTATTGTTTTCTCCGATTGTACTTTCAGCATTTGACCCTAAAAAAAAATACTTTTGTTATAAAAATATCTAAGTTTCCGGTTCCGTTTTCAATACTCAACAATGTTTAATAATTACTATAGACTAATTGACTATAGTTATCTTAACAATACTACAATTTTAATTTTAGCTTTCAAAAATATCAAACAACAAAACACTTAAATCAAAATATTATACAGTATTTAATTCAAAAACTAATTTTTCAACTAATTACGATTCATGTACAAAATGTAATATAAATATTAATTGTATTTTTATTATGTCTATTAAAAAAAATTATAAATGTAGAGAATCTACTATGATTTATTTAACAAGGTTCATAAATCAAAATAGATTAATTATATAAAATAAATGATAGTAATACTTGTACTAATTAAAACACTAATTTTATATTAAAATGTAAAATAAAATAAATTATAATTGATTTTAAGTTATTATAACAAGAACAACCAATAGGACATAGGTATAATATTATACTTGTGCAATGATAATATTGTAGATGGTGAAAGGGAATAAAATATAAATTCTAATGATTAAGTATAATTTTATTTTTCGAACATTTTAACAGATTTTTAATATATATACCTAATACCTATATCTGAATGGTTTAATCTAAGGAATTTAATTTAAATTTGTTTTTAATTTCTTAAGCTAATATTTAAAAATGAATATTAATATAAATAATTGTTTAAATTGTATACATAATATTTTATAGGTCTTAATTTTGTTATTTCCATTGAGTGATAATGTTATTATCGAATAACTGTATTTGTTATTAATTATCAAACAAAAATAGTTAAAATAAATCCCTTTATTCCTATAATACTATGTGTAATTCGTTTCAAAAATAATAAATACACAGGATTTAATTGATTGATAAAATAGACATTCTGAAAATGCTCCTACGAAAGCTCGCCTTGTTGTCTAAACTCTAAAAAAATAGGTATCTTCATATGTATTTTTTTTTAAGTTAAAACAATTTTTAAAAACACTTACACTAATAATGTTTTAAAAAATGTAAACTTAATATATATATAGTTACCTGTAATGGATTTTTTCTCGTGTACAATATAAAACGTGTGTCGATGACTTGCCTCGCTAATGGAAACACATTGAACGGTCGATATATAAGATGATACCAATCTCGGGTGATATTTAAACACCCTAGTTCGTCGTAACATCTTGTTTCGTTTTCAACTGAAAATTAAAATAATAAATTAAAAGTTAAATCATCCATATTTACTGAATAGGGAGAGTATAATATGGTATCCCAAATGTAAACCTTATTTTATTGCGTGCAATTAGAAATCATAAAAATCCTCACAGTTGTGCATATTATTATTAATATTAATATGATTTATTTTAAATTTTGCACATTAAATTATACAAATTTATATAATATGCTTGATTAGTATTATTTTAGTACCTAAATCAATCATAACCTAAGTGTGATAATAATTGTTTGACCAATAAGTAAAATACATTTTGAATATTTTTCTAAAAATAATTCATTAATTAAATTAGGTAGGTTAATTATTGTTTCAAATGTGTTTAATAGATTACAATGGAAGTTTAAAAACTATTCAACAACTCGCTTTTCAAACAATTTAAATTCAAAAATTCACTTATACTGAAACTAAATATATATATAACTTTTCTTGTATAGAATAATATCAAAGGAAATGTTTTTAATAGGTATCTTAATATTTAAATGTATAACCTAACTTAATTGTAAAATACAAATAATTTATGCATATTATAAATCTAAATCATAATATCATCATAATATTGTCCAACAAATAATATACATATTAATATATTATATGGAATTATATATTTTTCCTATGTATTTTTAAGTTAATATTACATTTTTAGATTATAAAACAATAACTAGGATCATTATTTGTGTGTGATAAATAAATTATAGAAAACGTATTTCGATGATTGGTAACTGCAGTGAAAAAAAAATTGACAATTATTGTTGCTGTTAATAGTTATTCATTTTAAATTAAAAAAACAATGTTTATTTAAACCTGGATGTCGTTGACTATGTAAAAAATATTTTATATTATGATGGAAGGATGATTTATGTAAATTGTTGATGCATTGTGTATGTTGATTGCTGGGACATATATAACAACTTTGTTTAAATACATTTTAAATTGTGGTAAATAATTCAGGGATTAAGGTAATTACACTAGGTACAGAATGAACTCAACATGATTTTTCATTTAATTCTCTACTTTAGCTGCCCGAATTACTTACCTAAATTAGTAAACTTGCATGTAGGCACACACGTAAATCCAATTTACAGTTAGATATTCATACAATTTTTATTTTTATAGCTAACATTAAACAATTTAATAGAAGCTTCCCAACAAGTTTTTCTACTTTTATCAAAAACAAAAAAAAGATTCACTGGAGAATAACATTAATCTTATGAGCGTTTGAATTTAAAATGTTTACTATATTTAATTTTCAGTGGTTTTTAATTATTAAATTTGATTATTTTTACAAGTATGCTATAGCAGGATGACATACCGTCTCAGCTCAGAATGGTTTTTCCTGTGCAATCATTTATCATTTTTACAGCAGAGAGTTACCAAATTGTCCACATTTTTTTAAGCTTTATGTTTTAAAAATCTTTAACACATATACACAAATCATATAATAAATATTACTGTCCATAAAAAAACCTCTAGTAAAATAGCACGGAAGTTCAAACTCATGTAACAGTTTTTTTCTTGTTTTTTCATGTAGATATAAATCATAGTAAAATTTTTCTTTAATAATATTACTGAAATAGGGACACGTATGACATATTACTACGCATTGCGGATAAAATAATGTTCACTAAATAGAGGTAGGTAGAAATAGAACAGTAAGTACACCAACAATTGTTTTAGTACCTACTTAAAGCGTAAAAAAAAGACATGTCATCGTTAGTATTTAGACAATACATTTTAATTTTTTACAAGTTACTGACCTCAAAACATATATTTCTTAGAAAAATTACTAATTTTATTATAATATTATTTATTTACAAGTTTGACTATAGTTTTTGTATTATATTTATTTTGAGACATGGGTTACCGATAATATTTTGTATTCTGAGTAAATCTTCTATTGTATACATATATTATTGGTTTTTTAAGTATGTTTTTTTTTGTGAAAGTTCTTTTGTGTAGAAGTTTACTTAAAAAAAGTGTCATTTAGTAAATTTTAATATCGGAAATCGAATCCAGGTGATAAGTACTTTGAGAATGTAATTTTATTTTCTCCATAGTTTCTCTAAGCACAGGAAAAAACTACTGACAACAGTTAAAATATTAGCAAGCATAATTTCATTTGCGTTCTTTTTTAAATGCAATAATTTAAATTGTTTTAACATTTAATAGCATGGTTTTTGTATCGAGGTGGCCGGAACGTCAAACGATACTGGTATCGCTCGTCGTCACGGTAATATCTTATATCCGTGTATATTTTTTTAATAATAAAAATTTGAAATATTATATTATACTAACACCAAATTAATGAAATATTATATAATTTATATTTGCAACAAGTAGGTATATATAAGGTTGTTCAAAAATAGTACGTATTATTATAGTAATGTTAACGGTATACCATAATAATATACATAGTACCCAATACCTGATTCGAAGGAATATTATTATAAATTATTAAACAATGTGTGATAAGAATGTTTTTTACATGACTAATTGTTATTAAAAAATTACACGAACATAATGGTCTTTAAATCTATATAGTTTATCTAAAATCCACAAAAGTACCGTTCTTCAAATAGTAGGGTAGTTTGGATTTATCCACTATAAGTACTATTTCAATAATGTGATTCACATTTAAGATTTAGGTACCTACTTAATTTCTACAATACATAACGAAATACGAAGCACAATCAATTATATCAATCTGTCTAGCAGGCTTTATGTGTCCTAACATTAATTTAAACAGTATAGGTACTAAATGGTTTTGGAAGACTTGTAAAAAATGAATTTTCCATACGTAGCTGTTAGTGAAAATGAAAGCAAATGTCGATAGTTCGATAATTTATTAAAACCAATTTATTTCTTAGTTCCCTGTCATTTTTTGTACACAACCATAAACGTTTTACTTAAACGAGTTAAATACTTAAATGTGACGAATGACAATGATGACTCAAAAACAATTACTTTACTAGGTACCTATTAAAAATCTATTTATGATTTTACTACTGAGTTGCATAAAAAAATAATAGATTAATTTGATGATTCACTAAAATTTAATGCACCTATAGGTACAACACAGTCATGTGCTACTACTAAATCATGTTTAAGAGGCCATCAGTTCATTATATTGATTCATTAAAATATATGATCAGTTATCGTGTATGCAACCCGGTATAATATGGTAATTAAAGTTAAACGAAAAACTTACATGGTAACCAGGGTATGTTGACCTCTATGTGGTTGGATCGTCCCCATTCGAGAATGCCTGCTGCGCCTGACCGCACAAACGTCGCGAGCGTCGCTATGCACAAAGCCACATGACCTCGGACCATACCTCCTGTTGATAAAAAAAAAATTCATAAGCATGCTGATTTCTTATTGAATACACGCAAAACGCATTAGGCATCCTGATGAGTACTAAGTAACTATTGTTGTCACGAAGTGATAAAATGATATCGATTGTTGGCGAATTATTCAAGGAATGTTATTGAGGTTGTAATTTAGTTCATAAAAAGTTTGACTTTTGGCAACAACGCTATTTAATCGAAAAAAGCTGACATTCTCTCACTTATTGATCTAATAATATATAGGTATAATATATCAATTATATCATGTATTAATTCGTAAAAGACAATAACTATTTTATACTTAAATTTAATCATATCCTTCCTCTATCAAATAAGACAAAATGTGACTATTATCACTAGTTATGATTATTTTCAATATTGTAATAACGATGTACCTAATAAATTAATGTTTGTTAAATAAAACTATGACACAAACAAATAAGTCGCTAAAGTAATTTTCTTTATGTAATATACCGATATACGTTGTATATATAGATAAGTATTGTATATATATTTGTATGCATTCTCGTTAGAGACATTTTGAAAAATATAATTACTTTTAACTTTATTTTTTCTTAAGCTAAAGCTGTTTATATATATATCTTAGATTCGTCTCCTCCCTACATTGGTCTTCAAGTTATACTTAAAAAAAACGTATACATTTTTGAAATGGCACATGTTATTTTTTAGTAAAATATTCTCTGTATATTAATTTTTGAATATTTTAGTTAAATAAAAAATCGATTTTGTCAAAAACTGCAGGTTTTACGTAGAAATTGCAATTCTTACTCACTAGTTGTCATATTGTTTTTCCCGATTATTTTTAAAAGTACTTGACACAATATTGTCTTTTGATCATCAGAACCAACTATCGAATCAATTTGCTATAAGGAACCACCATCGAAATAGAACTTCAAACATTTTTCTACTATAAAGTGGCAGACAATTTTTTTTTAAATATCTTACAAATTATAATTTCACATTATCTAAAATTAAAAAAAAAATGTAATTATATAATATGTAAGACTAATTGAATATCGGTGATGTATTAATAATGTATTTTGTGGTATCTAAAGGATAACATGATTTTTATTCAGTATTTATATTTTCAACTAAATTCAGCCATCTTTTTATGTGGGTAGTTACTAGTTCCTCAGAAATATCCTCAATAACACATATTATTTTCAGGACAGCCGTCACTGAAGTATATAAAGGTACATAAACAGAATCACTCAAACGATACAAAAGTGCAATAATCATATTCCACAGTATTTTGTTATATGTAATATACTTTCATATTTACGGATGCGCTTAAAATAAAAATGTAGGTACTAAGTTAAGATGTAAGAGAGGCAATTTCCTAATCATAACATTATGACAATTTTAAGTTTGCAAATTGCATTGATCTTTCAAAATGGGTATTGAATAATTTGTATTATGCTCTTTATGTATAAAGTACAAATTAATTTCCCTTTATTGTTTATTCATAGGTACCCACTTAAATAAATATACATTAGTTTTAAAAACATTTACTAGACGTAAATGTCATTATTTTAATTTATTAAAGTTGATTAATTAGTACCTATACCTAATCGTTTTTCTCATATTATGTTAATAACGTCTAAAATCTGTAAATTACATTAAAAAAATATTTTTAAAAGTAAAATAAATACTTAATTTTCTGTTTATATAACATTATATAACTTAAAAATATTGATAAAGGTAAGTATTTTTAAATCAAGATTTATACAGACTTGAACCATGTTTAGTTTTGAATAATAGTGTTTCTACTTTACTCTATTCACAATATTTTAATAACTAAATTTGAAATATTATCGAATATTTTATTAGAAAGTCGAAAGTTCCACATTGTATGAATTTAATCGTTGTATAACTAAAATAAAAAGTACAATATGTATAGTTGTATTAAAACCAGTTATATTTTCTTACCACAAAAACAGCTTTAAATTACTCTAAATGTTATGTATCAATTATTTCAGGTCCATTTTTTTATTAATTACATTTTAACTTGTATTTATATTAAATATTCTATTTCCATATGATATATTATTGAAATATTTCGAAAAAAATAAAAATAGGTATGGGATGGGTAACAAGAAATAAAATAAGAAAACAGGTCTAATAAATTGATAATGTCAAGCAGAATATTAAAGGTATAGTTACTTTAAACCACTGATTTTTAAAAAATAATTATACTTTGGGAAATAGTCTAAAATTTAAGCATCATTATTATTAAAAAAATATTAAGTAATTTACCTGAAGTAGAATAGAATGATCGAAACACGATAGCAATATTGCTATTGTTGCTATTGTCACGTTGTGTGGTAGTTCAATAATGACTGATGAGTTATTTTATGTTATTTTACTGTCATTTAATCATAGAGGTGCCTATTCACAAGCGCTTATAATATTTTAGTAAATCGTTTTGACATTGAATGTCATATAAATCTACTAAATACGGGCATACCAATATTAATAAACGGGGAAACTAAAATATTTCTTTTGTTTATTTTTGTACAATAATCTACAGTAATTTAATTTAAATTAACTGTGGAAGATGGAAATATGAACAAACATAACATACTAATTTATTGTTGTTGTAAGAGTAATTTAAATATTTTTTTAGGTTTATCCACGATCAACATTCAAAATCTTCAACAAAACTTAATTTATAATAAAAATATTTTAAAACTTTTGAATGTGATTATTTTTATGCATAATATCTAATACATTTTCATATTATTTGCACGAACCATTCAATTCACATTTATGCTTATTCAAACAAAAACCTTTTAAGTTGTAACCTTTCTAAGTTTATACAGCTTTGGTTTTTATTACTTAAGGTATGATTTATTATTAGACCACTATGCGTCAAAGTACAAAATTCAAACGAGTTCCTAGTTTTTCAGTTATAGCCTTATATCAACTAAATTCATTATCATTACCTATTGTCATAAAGTACCTACATAAAGTGTTAAATAACGCAAAAACGATTCATTCGGATTTTGATTTTGATACTTATTATAATTTTTGGAAAAGGGAAGTTCTCATCATTTGAAAAAAAAATGTATATCTTCTGGGGTGGGATATAGGTTTTTATAATTTCTACAGTAGAAATCGGTTATAACGAGTTTCAATGGTCAGCTAGTTTTTTTCGTTATAACCGGTAGCCCGTTATATGCGGTTAGAACGAGCATTCGTTGTAACCGATTAAAAGCGGGAAATACAAAAATAAAACCGACGAATTTTTTGATTTTACTTATAATCGAGATTAATACTGAATTTATACATTTATGTACACATACATCATGTATACATTAATACATACATTTATTATTAATTATTGTAAATGGAGATTCAATGTATACTTTATATTACTGTACCTTATTTATCGATACATATTACTTAAACATATAATTATAAAACGTTTGAATTTAATTTCTTAAAATAATCTTTGATCGAACTTTGCTTCGTGTATTTAGTGTTGATCGATGTTTCCAATAAAGTCAACGCTTTTCTTTCAGCATTGTACGTTCATATTTTGTGTAATAAAATCTTTCTAGTGTCCTCAATGCAGCACGAGTATCGGATATTGACGGCACAGTTTCAAGCTCATCATTAAGCTCATCGATATCAGTATCATTATCTGACACAACTTGTTGGCTGGCTATGACGTTGTTGACTATATCTTCATCCGTTTGAATTTCTGACGTTATGAGGTCGTCATCAATCTGTACGTAGTCCTCATCGATGTCATTAATCAATCCACTGTCTGATGTTGCTGTGCAGTATCGGTCGAAACGTCACAAAAACCTGCATGCCGAAAGCAATTGACAATCCCCGTCGATGTTACATTACGCCAAGCTTTATCCAGCATTATTATGGCATCAAAACAGTTGTTTTTGATTCTATTTGATTCTCAATATCCTCAATAATTTTCAGTACCAACTGACTCCGGTAATGAGCTTTAACGTTCCTTACAACGCCCTGGACCATCGGTTGAAGTACAGCAGTAGTTCTGACGGGAAAAAATACGAGTTTAATAAATTCCAAATGCAATGATGGGTGTGCTGGACAGTTGTCTACCAACAGTAGAATTTTCTTTTTCTTACGGCGTAACTCATCATCCCAATAATTAAGAGTTTTTTCAAAAATTGCTGAGGTCGTCCAAGCTTTGGTGTTATTTTCATAAAATACTGGAAGTGATGAAACTCCTTTAAAACACCAAGGGATTTTCGACTTTCCAATAACAAGGAGTTTTCTTTTATCAGTTCCGGTCATGTCGGCTGCCACTAAAACAGTTATTTTGTCTTTGGATAATTTTCCACCCGAGCATTTTTCCCCCTTGAAGTGAAGAGTTTTATCAGGAGTTAATTTAAAAAAAAGGCCTGCTTCATCGGCATTATAAATTTCATCATCACAGTAACCTGCTCGAAGGGCCAGCCAATTAGAACAGATATAAGTATTAACTGCAGATGACTCACCTGAGATCTTCTTGCCGAAACCAATTTTGTTGTGCCGCTGTCGGAAACGCTGAATCTAAGATGCAGAGCATTTGAAATTATCTATATTCATTTTTTCAGCCAGTTGGTCAGTTTTTGCTTGCAAAATAGGACCACTTAGAGGCACATTTAATAACCGTTGTTGTTTGAACCATACTAGTACAGCTTCTTCGAGGTCCTTATGCTGTGCAGTGCGCATTCGTTTTGCTTTAAGTGACGTGGTTTGAAACATAGTTTTCAACGTATCCCGATTCTTCCATATGGTTGAAATTGTCGACGAAGAGGTACCAAATTCTTTCGAGATTTTGCTGTTTTTCTCACCATTCTCTAAACGCCCGATTATACCGATTTTTTCGTTCAACGTAAACTGACGACGCGACATGGTGGAACGTCTTCACACAACTGACGTAATTTGTAATTTTGTAACTTGAAAACACCAGAATTCGTAAGAATAATGTTTATTATTAATAAGCAATCCATATCTACACAACTAAAGATAATGTATGTCAATGATTAATCGACCTAAATAATAGCCAAAAGTTCTTATCTTATAGGTACCTGTTCATAGTAACCGGATTACCGGAAGGTCGTTAGTCAAGTTAGTTTTATTTAACTCGTTATAGCAGATAACTCGTAATAACCATACTCATTGTAGACGTATATTTTAAAATACAATCATATGGGCTCGGGACCTAACGTTTTACTTGTACAGTATCTCATTCTAAGCGATGATCGTTATAGTGATTTCTACTAGTATATACTATGCCCTCCACTCCCCCCTTGTTCGTTAACTTTCATACATCATAATATTATATTAATTTATTATTATAAATTAAATGAGGTAAATAGTAAATGGTAATTCAAAGATACCTAATAAAGTAAACAATTAAATTAAATTAAATATAATATGATTCATAATATAAAATCCATCTTTCTTCTTTTTTTTTGCTAAAATATCTAGTATGTTTTCAGGATTTAGTATTATATCCTGATGCACCATTAATATTGTAATCTATTCAAATTTAAAATTTTGAAAAATAATATGTTATTTGTGTTTTGTGCAACGAAGAGCTTAATATTTAACGTAATATTAGCTATTTGTTTGTTTTCGTTTAGTATGACTAAAAAATTGTTACTTAGTAATTTATGCATGGGATTAAACTTTTAACTTTAAAGGTTGATATACCTTCAATACTTTATTTTTAACAACGGTTTAATTTGTTTGATTACATTCAAACATTTAAATTTATTTGACAAGAGTATTTATATTTTCAATAAAAGTGAAGAATCGGGCTATCAGAAACATAAAATCCATATAATACTTATTTTTTCCAAATTTGATGGAGTTCTGTCTTTGCAGTATTCAATAAAAATATACTCCTTTCAAAAATGAAATTATTTTTATAACTTTATAAATGAATAATGAATTAATACAAGGTTAAAAATTATATTTTTTAGTAATAATCAACAAATGCCTGAAAATAATATATACAAATAGGTATAAAATTATATTTCTATATCAATTCTATCACTAGGTGTATTCACTATATAAATTATAAAATAATAGTATTGATTCAACAGCTATTGTGAAGATATCATATAATAATATCATCTGTAGTGTAAGTTTAAAATATGGTGCATACTATGAAATATATTACACAAAACACATTCTTTATATCATATTCAAGGACAATAGTGTAAGTTTTACTTATAGACAGCAAATCGTTCAGTAGTAATTCAATAATTATTGAAAATAAGTTGTTTCAAAAGTATTAGAAAATGGCAAAATACATGTAAATTAAACAACTATTGGAAATAATATGAATTAGTATTATTACTTTAGCTTATCAAACATAATAAATTATAATTTATAAGTACTATGTTAGATTCTTAGATTAACAGTTAAATAAAAAGTTAGTTTTTTAGTTATTAAACTCACCGTCCAGACAGAACCTGGTCCTTACTGAGCGTCATTCAGATAAAAATCTAGAAAAAAATTAAATTAACAAATTAAAAATAATTTATATTTTAAAATTTATATGTTGACATTTAAAAAATGTATAGATTATAAAATAAACTCAACCTTTAAAATTATATAATATTCTTAAAAGTTAAAACTATTACACTTTGAACAAATAATATAAAATATGTCATAACATATAAGAATACAATTATATTTTATATAATCTTCTATGTTCCTACATTTATTGGTACCTCGTACCTGTACTTATATAACTTAATAACTTATATATTACAAGCTTAGATCATATTATATTGTGGATGGAGCCACGGCGTATTATTTTTGTTGCCGATATTAGCGACGAGTCTCTTGATTAGTCCCGATGATGCCACCTACGACCTATAACTACTTCAAATAATGGGTAGTAGAAATAATACTTTTGAAAATATATTATATATTTACACATATTTATTGAACCATATTCTAAATGAATCATCATAATATATGTAGGTATAGGTACCTATTTCAAACATATAACATATTTCAACTATTTTTATTCGTATTTATATAGGTTAGGTTATATAACATATATACCTATTTTATTTTAGAACACGTCGGCGGTCAGCATTCATTTTTAATGAGTGTAGACCATATTTAAAATGTATGATAATACGAGTAATACAACAGACATGAGATTACATTGAGGCGAGAAAAGTGTATAACGCTTTTTGTGGCTAAAATCAAGTGTATATGATTGTTTTTCTGTAACATTCGTAACACGGAAATTAAATACTTCTTTGAGTAAAATATATTTTATTTTATTATTGATTATTATTTATTACTAAATATGCAAATTATGCCGAAGTTTAATTGTGAGCATTACTAAAAATTCAAGTTTATATAACTCTGACACCGCGTTTATTACGAAACACCTTATATTTTTTTAATAAATACTTGACTAGAACTAGTAATATTTTATTACAACTATTTTTGTGTCTACAACTTTCTTTCCAATTTTAAATTTATGATCAGTAAATAATAGCGTACAAACTGTGATAAATTATATTATTTAAAAAATGTACAATTTGATTAACTAATAAATCAATCACATATTTTTAAAAATTTTAATAATTTATCATTATTTGTCATAATGAAAGCATAATGAAGGCATAAAAAAAATACAAAGTGATTCACAAATCATGCTAACACTCATATTTTTCTTTTCTAATGAATTTGTTCAAAATCTGATTTTTAAGAATATTTTTAAGTACCTACCGATCATAGTAAGGACAGTACATAGAATTCTATAGATTTTTATTTAGTTTTAAGTGTCCTGTGTTGGTATCGGTACAAAAACTAATTTATTCAAATGAGAACCTACTTTATTCTACTGTAAATTATTAAGCAAATGATTATTTTGAAAATATTTATGTATCTACATTAAAACGTGTAGTTTCTTATAGTAAAAGGTTTTAAAAAAATATAAAATTATGCTATATTTGAGCTAGTATTTATTATACTATGAAAACATTAATAAATTATAAAATTTTGATTGACATAGATTAATATTGATATCATTCCCCACATGTATCTTCGAAATCCATTATCATTTATCTATTATCTTTATTACAAAATCTATATTAAAAATAACTAAAAAATTTACTCTTTCGAATATTGGTTCAGATACATCGACATTTTCATAAAAGTCATCCGATTAACAATTTATAGGAGAAATGGTAATTCTCATTTAATAAAAGAAGCTGATATCTTCACAGTATCCATGGTACAAGAAATTTTAATATTTTAATATACCGCTACGGCACTTAAGTTGGCACCTATATTTAAAAGTTACAAAATCAGAAATAAAGGATTATGTTGTGGAGGAGATGAATATGCTATATAGGTGAATCATTCTGTGTATCCTATATTTTTAAAACATTTTATAATTATTGTTCACTAATCACTATTGATGTTTGATTCGCTGTATATTCAAAAATAAATAAAATTTAGGAATAGAGTGACCACGTCTGATCAAATATTAATTTATGGACTAAGTTTTATAGGTAATAAACATATTAGAACTAAATGGTACATTTCTAAAGAAATGCTTTAGTTAAAATGAAACGAAGGACAAATAACAATATTTAATAAATCGATTTTACTCAATACTATGTGAACCCCTCAGGCATTTGATGTGACAACAAAAACAATATGGTATATTGGCAAGATTTAAAATGTCGGTGAAAAAAATAACGGGAAACATATCAACGTAGAAAAGTGCCACTTAATATTCTACTAAGTTACACTGCAGTCTGTAGACATAAGATATGTGACAAATAACAAAAATATTTCGGTATATATATTTTTTTAAATAATAATATCGAACGTGTTACGTGTATATGGTACAAATGGAATGGAAATTCCATTGGTTTCCATTCAACTATATTCAAAAGAAAATTTTATGAATATAATACACTGCATCAGTTAATAATAATCAGAGTACCTATATAGGTGGATACGAGGTACATAATATAGCATATTTAAATATTAACCTAACATCGTGTACCTATTTATGTTTTTTTTTTCATTAGTAAATATTATAAATTTAAAATTAGAGCAAACAGTTTTCTCATATAGACAATTTTAGACAAGGTATTATACACTCGCCGGAGCAACGCATTTTTTATTCAATTATTATTTAAAAATTGAACGGGCCAATTGTACAAACCATATTGAGTATAATTTTAAAAATCCATAAGAAATCACGAAATAATGCTTCGACTCTGTTAGGCTTATTATGAGTTATGGGTAATTATGCCTAAAATGTTCGGTTTATTCAGAAACGAATGAAAGAAATAAAAGAACATAGTACTAAATACAGGCATAGGTGTAATTTTGGCAGGTGCATATAGCGTTTTTCACGTATACCTTCAGGTACGATTTTATGTTCTATTGTCGTTATAATAATTTAGGTACGAATAGTCCCATTTAAATTTGTTTTTTTTTCATTAGTAAATATTATAAATTTAAAATTAGAGCAAACAGTTTTCTCATATAGACAATTTTAGACAAGGTATTATACACTCGCCGAAACAACGCATTTTTTATTCAATTATTATTTAAAAATTGAACGGGCCAATTGTACAAACCATATTGAGTATAATTTTAAAAATCCATAAGAAATCATGAAATAATGCTTCGACTCTGTTAGGCTTATTATGAGTTATGGGTAATTATGCCTAAAATGTTCGGTTTATTCAGAAACGAATGAAAGAAATAAAAGACAGGTATAGGTGTAATTTTGGCAGGTGCATATAGCGTTTATCACGTATACCTTCAGGTGCGATTTTATATTCTATTGTCGTTATAATAATTTAGGTACAAATAGTCCCATTTAAATTTATTTTTTTTCCATTTTTTCCCCCGTCTACAACACGTTAGAACTATACAGTTAAATGGACTACTATTTCCCCCTCGTCGGTAGGTGCCTACGTATCAAAATACGCACGTGCTTGCAATGATTGAATATTATTTCCGATTTTACCATGCGAGAAAGTAGTTTCACCCGTAAAAGGTTCATAACCTTACACGATAAGAAGTGCAACAGCATTCGGATACTGCAGCAGTGTTATACTTACAGAAGGTCAACGTTGTTTTGTTGTGGTCCGCACGCGACAGACGGCTAATGACGTTATGGTATTGTTTCGGTAACCGATTTTTATTACAGTGCGCGCGTAACCGATGTAAACACTACAGTGGTCATACACAGACATATACCTCACCGTGTCTGGAACGCGTTTGGAATTTCTTCTATACGTCAATTTTTTTTTTTTTATGCTTCTCTCTCGTCGACACTATTATTATATTTTTTCTCGCATTCACGCAAGTCTTGAAAAAGAAAAAAAAAACCATAAATACAAAATTGTATACATATTTTTTTTTTTTTACGTCTCAATACATTCTAGAACTACGTAACACACAATATCGTTCATCGAAATCCCTACTTACAAGTAGGCAGATATTATATCGATATGTGTGTTATGGCGGTTTGTAGGCCATTCGTATTTCGCCGCGCGTTAATATAGTTCTATTATAGGCAGTCTATAGTTTTTATAGTATTACCGATAATAATATTAAAATATAAAATACAATACAAGTACATTATAATATAAAAATATATTAAACTGTGTACAATATCATAATATACGAGTGACGGGTTAGACTATATTTTACCATTAATGCAGGGTTGAATAACATTCAGCATTTTCGACAAATTATTAAAAAATATCAAGTGTATTGTTTATCAATATCGAGTTGGTTTGTATTTTTACCGATTTTAGATCCCAAACAACTTTGACATAAGATACTTGTTTTGTACTACCTATTTCATTATTATACAGCAATAATATTCTCTAGAACCGAAAGATTCAAAAAATATCAACTAAATATCATAACAAATTTAAATTTAACTTCACTGTTTTTTCTTAAATTATTTTTCGAACACTTCCTGAAAATCGTCTTTTATATTGTCGTTTAATTTCAAAAATATGTCACATAACTACTGTTGGTTACCACACACTGTAGTTTGTAGCGATGACCTACGAGTGTGTATAATAAATGTATACAAATTAATCTTACCTACCTGCATAACTATTTTAACGACCATCTCGACGATTTATTTCCTAAACACAATATTCAACGACATTGGATCTAATCTTGCGATTATCGTTATCATTTAAATCTAATAATTTTTTTTTGTCATAAAAACACTTTGATTGAAATGACAAGTTCTTCGCTGAGTCTATTTCGCAGTCAAATGACTTTCTCCAACATGATATTCCTTATACGCCTCCGTGTAGACCTGAGGGGTATTATACGGGTAGACTAAAATAACAGTAGCGGCGGTTAGAAAGTAACGCATGTTTATATATTTTTATATACCTTCGGTCGGCCTGCACCATGAGGCATTTCAAAATGATGGAACACCGGGGGCGAGTAGTTTTCACTTTCGCTTCCCGATTCCTAGACATGAATAAATCTAGATGATACACTATACAAATTATAATATGCTCATTGCTCGCACGAGTAGTTTAAATATTCTAAGGAAATTATTTTTTATTGCCTAATCGAAAAAATCATCATAATATTGTATGCATGCTTAATTTTTTTTCCCTATAATATAATGATAATATACAATATATATTATACATAATAATATATTCTAAATAGGTACGATTGTTAATATTTTATTTTAAATAATGACAATTTTATGTCATAGAAATGAGTAAGACTGTAATTTAGACGTGATTTAATCATCAATCAGTAAAAATGATAATAGGTAAGAACATTTTGAAGAGGAAATAGGTACCTAAACATATGCATATTTGCAATTATTCTTAATGAACTTGTTAAATTTCAATATATCTACTCAATAAATCCAATTATTTACATATTTTACTATTTTACTCTTCCATTGAATATAATATTCATATTATTCTATATATATATATATGTATAATAGTTTATTATTATCACCGAAAAAAGGTATTAAATACTAAATTGGTATTGAAATAGTTAAGTATCTAACAACCATAACCGGGTAAATTCAAAATTTGTCATAATCATTGCAATTTTATTGAATGAGGTACGTTTACCACGAGTTATTAGCACAAAATAGTTTTATGTTTCAGACATATTTTAAATGAATTGCGCATAAATATATATTTAAATATTGAATAAACTATTAAACAAATAACCATGTAAAATGATATATTTCAATGCCATTTATTGAAGTAATTCAGTATCGTACTATCGTTATTAGTAATTATATTACTAGATAGTTATTATCAACGTAAATCAATATCAAATAACTTTGTTACCTCGGTGAAAATAAGACAACACCGGAGTAGATACTTATATAGTATAGCAGGTAGATAGTTAAGTTAATATTACAGTATGTTTCTAAATGATCAAATGTCTCGTCATGAGAATTATAGTTCCCTCCTAATGTTGCGTATAATGTGTTATAGCCTATAGGTATATGATATTAAAACCATGTTATTAACATTCCTTTAACTTTTTTTATTAACTGATTTTGCTATGAGCCCAAAATTGAAAGACGTAGTTGGCACGATTTTAAAATGATGGATATATTTTACTCAAGAAAGTGTTTGATAACTAATAAAATATATACAGAACATCGCCACTAACTATTCGTCTGGAGACTTGCAGAGCCCTATTATGCAGCTCACATTTTATTTGAAAGTGCCTAACGTATTGATATATTTTATTATTTTGTTTTACCCGCAAGACAACATTATTTTGTAAGTGTACCGGTTATACAGCGTGAAATGTCAAAGATATTCTGAGAAGTTACATCTGATTGCAAAAATTCCTACAAGAGTTGCAAGATGACTGCGATTGAATATACACACAATAACACGCAGGATGATATGAAGTGTTGTGGGTAATATTAATGAGAGAAGAGATTAATAAAACAAAAAATTCAGGTCATTAAAAACGATAAAATATAATTGTCATTCTAAAAAGCACATCAAACACTTATCGAGATGACAATCGTATCGATATGTATAAATCACTAAGTAGTGATGGTTTAAGATTGAATCGCTCAGGTCGCATAATATTGTTGCGCAATGCACATTGTATTTTTTTTATCAAAAGTAAAACAGTAATAATCCATTCAGAGAAAAGACAAAAGATTATTCAACAGCTACATAATTCCATACTTTTATTATTTTCATTGCAAATTTAAATACATATAATTTTAAATTGTGAGTATTTTAATAATATGTTTTCTTTTATTACCTAAGTACCTACAGTGTCTTAAATTATAAGTTGTTTAGTTTAATTAATGTTTAAACCTCTAAGCGGTGCATTAATTGCGAAAAAAAGTACAGACAAAATTGTCTTTCATAATTATATTTTAAATGATACGTTTAAAAGCAGGTAACGAATACAAAATGCAGGATAGGACACAGAAAAATTAATTATTTTAGAAACACTTTTTTTTACTAATCGTACCTCATTGTCCCACTATCATATCGTATAGAATCATTACAAAAAATAAAAATAACAGAATATTGTGAAATCAAAAACCGTCATCTTTCTTTTCTTTAAATATTAGATGTAACCATTAATTAAAATATAATTTAAAGAAGACATGTACATAATTAATAACTAATCATTAGTCATTACAATAGTTAATTTATGTAATATGAAAATTGTCTATTACCTAATTTAAAGTATAGGTAAAACCATAAGTATTATTTCAAATTACTACCTGTATAGTAACAATAAACTAATTGTTAATTTGATAAATCTTTAAACATGAAATATCTTATGGGTAATTGTAATACACTATAACCAATAGAAAAACATTGATTAAATAATGAATAGATATAATTTTAATTTTAACACAAATCATCTATTTATGTTTGAAAATAACTCCAATATACCTACATAGTATATGAACTTTACAAAATGTATTAAGGTTAAACCATTATGAATGACGGGTTCCAGTCAAATGTAGTAATAATAATTGATCCACTCAACAGCTATGACTGTCCAATCTTAAACGATAATAAACGATAATGTATTTGTTATTTTGAAACAAAATTATTTGATTTATTATAAGTCTTCCAAAAAAATTTGATCTCCAATAATTTTAAATATACGATTTTGCTAATCCCTATATTATAACCTGTATTTAATTTGGAAATAACGTATTGTTTTATAATTGTAGCTACACATAAATACTGTAAACAATACAAAATAATACTGTATTAAATTACAATGAAAAGACCTTGGAAAGAACATTTAATGTTTTCAAATAGGTAATATTAATACTCAAAAAGAAAGTACCTGCCCACCTATAACTTTAAACTCTTAAAATCTCATTGTAATAAACAGCTTTAAATGATACGTTTTTTACTCAACAAGTTATTTTTCTTCCCTGCACTTGTGGATTGGCATCATAATATATGATACTTTTTTAATATCATATTGCGCTTATTTGCACACACGTGTCATTTATTTAACTTAAAATTAAATTAACGGACAGAATATTTTTACCAAGTGTATTATTATCTATTATAGAGTATATTTTTTATTTCATAAGACGTTTTGTAACTCTTATTGTTATCTACGACTAGGGTATAAAGCTACGTATTTATGTATCTGCAGTCTACAGATTACCTATTACAATTAATATTGGGATGACTGATGACAAACAATGTTTATATGTCATATTGTGGATGTCCTTGTTTTAAGCACCATTGTAGTGATGCAGCTGCTACGTAGACATATTTTAGTGTATAGTAACTAGCGAACCAGATGATTAGGTATAAGCCATTATGTTTTGAATTGTAAGACAACAATAAATCATTGTCTTATTCAAGAAAAACTATTTAGAGTTTAGATCGGTTAAAATCATGGTAGCGTTGAGGTCTCTAAAATGCAAGCTGTCGGAAGATTTTCTTTACGTTGAATAATAAATGGAAAACCCCTTGTTAAGAAACTCGAATTCTAATAAATATAGTTGATGAGGAATACAAGTACAAGAAAATACTGTGGAATTCATAGAATTCGTCGGAATTCGTAGATTAAAAACATAATTTTAATACCAAGGACTTCGTCCTTATTGCTTAGCAAGCCCAAAATCATAAATAATATAATTAATAGTTAATAACTGGTTTAATTAAATAACACCCGTACTTAATACATAATTCTCAATCAAAACTGCCAAACATCATATAGGTACGTAAGCTTTAGATAATAAATGAAATTTTATTTTTTACATTAATAGTTATGTGTGTAATTTTTATTTAAATATTATCAATTATTATATATTATTCTAATAGGAGGAATGCTCCAAAAGTTTCGATTAGTTATAAGAATCAATTGAAAATGTTATCAAGTTGGGATTTTAAAACTAACAAAAGTCATATTTCCGTTAATTTTAATAAAATAATTAATTAAATTATTTTTAAATATTTTATGAATTTTGAGAAAATAAAAAAATTGTACGAATGATTGTTAATAAATTGACCGTTTAAAATATATTATTAGTATAACCTGGAAGCATAATTTTTAATTTTGATAAATTCCTTTTTGTTATTAGATATCTTCAAATTATTGCTTCATTAGTCTAGAAAAAAAAAATACATAGGATATCTGATTTATACGATTTAAGTGGCATTTAGCTGTTATATTGTTATGTTATGTAACTTTTATTTTAACTTATTAGTTAACCAAATAGTGTTATCCATAATAATATTAAAATTATCTATGTGAACGTTTACAAAGATGTTTGCTCATAGTCCTATATTTACCCTTCTTCTCTCAATATAAAAAACGGTTTACCGTAGATATTTATTAAAATATGTGTTCGTTTTATATAAACAGTTTGATGAAACAAAAATAAATCGGTCAAGAACACTATATTCTACAGTCACTATATATTTATATTCATCATGTTATTAATTATTTATAAGTTTACATACAATAATTTCATACAAGATTGACATACAAATTGATAGGGTTTAAACATTTTAATATTATTAATAAATAGTAAAAACCAAACATTTGTATTGTTTATTGATCAGTTCAAATATAAAATACCATTAGACATACAAATATAATTTTATATAATATAATTTAATATTTATTCCATAGTCAATAATTATCGGTCCAATTTGGAATTATAGATATTAGGTATATTGCTACTTAATAATCTGAATATAACTTTGTGGGTCAATGTAAAAGATTAAGTAAAAATAGTTCATAATAATTCACACATCATAATATATCAGTTTGTCTTTGTATCTACTTAGGTTAAAATAAATATTTTTTATGATGTACAATGTAAGTTAGTCATTACTTATTTGTAGCGGACATTTTTTGGTACCAAAATCTAGTAGGTACATCATAGTGATTATACTGATTTGCATAATGTGTAGGTTTAACACCTGTTTTATACTATATTTATCAGCGTGACGATTTCATTAAACAAAATAGTTTAAAATATAATATAATAATGTGTAAATTACGCCTTTGTGAATAATTACCCATGAATTTTCTCATATGTATCACATATTAATTATTATTATTATTATTATATTATTATATTATTATATGATTTAAAAGTGTAATTGAGTTCTATAATAAATAATAACGGTACTGTATTGTAGCTGTAGTCAAATATATTCTCAATAACTATTAACTAATAACTTTATTTTATGAATCATATTATTGAAATATCAGAGATATTAGATAATATTTGGAATGTCTATATGCATTTTTGTTTAGTAATAAATATAGTATAGATACCTACGTTATTATAATATAATACAACGTTCTTCCAATTTAATATTACAAAATGTGGTGGAGCTACTTTTGAATTTCAATATATATATATATTATACCTACACTATATAATAAAAAGTAAAAACTCGTTTTCATAACATAGAATTAAAAAAATTCTATATAAAATGTAGATACATTATAATTTCGGTATACATATAGAAACGTGGATATTAATACAATATTAAAACATGGTCGAAAGTGTTGCTATTCCATTTCAGTGACCAACTCTTTAATTATAACCTTTTTTCATTAACACGAGAATTAACTCCTACCTAAAAGCCACAACCACATTATATCTAAAATTAAAATGAATTACTATTAAAGCAATGACAATTAATATCATTGCATTCGAGAAAAGATTCTGCGCAGAGTTCAGTTGGATGACAAAATAAAATAAAAACTCAACTGTAAACACCAATTTGTCCTTCAGAATTTAAAAAATAAAGGTTTATTAAATTATTGAGTTATCTATTATTACTTTTCATATACTAGGAAATTATACTAAAATATTAAAATACAGTTTTACAGTTTATTGTTTTAAATTTAGTCTTAATTGTCCTTGTTTTTTTTTAAGCATTACATAGAGAAAGTAAATACAAATGAATTCTGTATATCAGGTAGAAGAATACGTTTCCGTCAATGATAAAGAGCAATTATTATACGAATATAACGTTAATGAACTTCCGCAGGCGATCGACCTTCGACCACGAAATTGTTTTTGAAAGTGAAAACACCCGTTAATATACAGGGATACTGGTGGTTATATTTTAATTTTATGAATGGAGTTACATAATAACATAAATTCGATCGTATTGATACAGTTTTGTATGCATTTTATGATTATTATTTATTAGTCTCAATGCAAGGGCGGTGGTACAATGAGCTATACAAACAGTTATATTTCTATCATTTATTTTTCAAGAAGACCCACCTTAATGTTTTTTTTTTTTTTTTAAAGCCTAGATTTTAAGTTAAAATAACATGTTAAGTCCACAACTTCTCGTGTGTTATCATTTAACAGACTTGACTTAAACGTAATAAACCTACTTTTAAGTTTATTACTGTCAATTATTGATTTATAATGATAAATACATTATGTTTTGTAAACATACCTAACAATTATAATAGCTAAAATAATTATTTACAACCAACTTATTACTACAGTGTGATTGTGTTAATATTTATTAATATTAACAAAACAATCGGTATATACTGCAAGTGTTAAAATTACGAATTTATGGAAATTGTTTAAATAGAAAACTTCAATGTACCATGTAAGGATGTAGTTCCACCAAATGGTTACCTATTAGAGTATCTATGTAAGGATTAACTACTTTAATACTGTATATAATACTTTTTATGACCAACAATAATACCTACTCATGCCTAAGTCATAACCAATTAAACCATTACTTCATAAAAATGTAACTAAATCTTGTCTATAATGTTCTAGATTTAACAAAATATATATTTTAACTATCAACTCTCGTATTCTTCAAAATTCAAAGCATGCATATTTGTATAATTGCGAAGAGCAATTGCCGTTGAAGGTTTTTCATTGATATGGAAATAATTTAACGCCAAAAAATGAATTATCAATGGGTCATCAAAGTCAACATTTTTTTTTGAGCCCGTGACCTATGTTCTTGCAAAAACGATTACCAAAAATCAAGTTAGTACCATGGTATAACTATTAACTATGCATAAACAAATCATGCATGATTTTCTTGCCCGGATATAATTTGCAAAACATTCAATTTGATTCCTATAAAATTACGTTACGTAATAGCTACTGCAACTGGTGACATAGAGTGAGAGTACATTTATGTCTACCCATGTCTAGCAGCTGTATTTGAAGAGGGGAAAATATGCGAAATAAAAGTTGTCGGGGATCAGTAACCAGATTTAGTGTGTATCTTAGATGGTTTACATCATAATGTCCGACCTTCTTTCCTATAGGCCAATATCCAACAATTTATTCGAATAAGTGTTTGTTATCTAAATATAATAAATACTCATTTAGGACTAAATAATAAATAAACCTTATCCTGAATAAACAATTTTCACAATAGGCATCCTTTTAATTACAATAATATTATCGTGCTTACTTTTTTTACTAAAATATGGCCGGTTCTAGCAGTTTATTATTGCTTAAATAATTCTTTCTACCAATGTTGTTACATTTTCAAAACTCATCGGCAGTTTTATAATTTTCGCAGATATCAATGAACTTTTCATTACTTATATTTAATTGTTACATTAGCATATACTATTATATTTTTAACTTTTATACCCACAACCCAATAAATAGACAAAATGAAACCATGACTTTGTCTCGACATGAAATCAAAGCACTCACTTGTATTTACTTAATTAAACAAATTAATAATATAAAAATTATAATTTACATTATAAGAGGAGTAAAAAAGTTTGATTTAATATGGCACATTGCACTACTATAAATGAAAAATGTAATATAATAATTATGGTGTATATATTACGCACTTGGAGAGGTTGGGGAATTTTTCAATTTACCGGTGACTTGTATACGAAAACCAGAAAAATCACGGGGAATAAGCAATCTAAAATCACCCATTTTCAACAAAATGTTGACCATCTTTACATAAAAATCTAAGTTATGCTAAAGCTCTGTTTTCAAGTGCAAAGTTTCATTATTAGATCTAAATTTAAAAACACGTGTTCTATTGACCTAGCAAACTTCTTTAGGTACCTAATTTTTTTAAATTTTAGCCTTTAAATAATTATTTTGTGATTCATATAATCATATATATATTATATATTATATTTATACTTATAAACTATATGCTTATTTAAAATTATTATAAAATACTTGTATACAGTGTAACACTGTGGTGAAAGAAACAAGATAAATCCTTAACACTCCATGTCTATATATTCTAAAATTATAATTCCAATTTTAATCATTAAAATTGAATTAAGAATCTACAGGACTTTTTAATATTTTTAACTGAGACACTTCAATATTTAACACATATGGCATATTTAGAAGTTTTTTTTAAAATTAATTTTAAGAATTCATTAGTGAAGCGTCTTCTCACCGTGTTATTCCTATACTTGTATTAAATTTACCTAATTTTATTATTTGTAACTTATAAGTTATAAAAAACAGATTGTAGATATTTTTAGAAATTAAAAAATTAATAAAAATAAAAAAAATTTTAATATTGATATAATAATAATACAAACTGATTAAATAATTATTTAAATATTTTTTATTGGACATCTACGATTTCGTAATTATTATAAATTAGGTATCTGTATCCTAGATTATTGACGTAAAAACGTAAGTAGTTAATAAAAATATGAATTTACCTGATATTGTGAGGACCAAATTTCATATTTTGAGACAGCTTGAAGTACTTGGTCTTTCGGCTCGTTGTCATCCTAATATTATAATTTATAACAAAATATAAGCAGCTATATTTATCAAGAGCATAAAAAATCCGTTTTATTTAAAAAAAAATTAAAAAACCCACAATACAGTGATAATATAAAACTCAATAATTTTTGATAAAAGTTTAAAGTTTATATTTATAAAACGTACTAACATATAAAAATTACAATTTATTTAACAAACCACGCGGATAGTTAACTGATTACGACGAGTACCTTGTTATTATTATCTAATTTGCTTTTGTCCATCAAACATTATGTCTATTCGGATACTGAAGCGTCACGACGGAATCGCTTTCCATTTCAGCTGCCCCACTATATTGCATTCATACGTTTGGATTACGTCTGTGCAGCAGTACCGTGACTCGAATGTCGAGGACCGGTTGGGTTGGGTCAGGTGAACGTGTTATGAGTTGGTCATCTGTTTAATGTTTTTATTCTCATTTACTCCCGGAAAATACCGTATTAAATGTGTTATATTATTATCATTATTATTATTGTGGAACCTATGGTAAAAAACAAAAAAAAAACGTTTGGGTAGGTACTCGAAAATGTATTAATTAGAACAACAATTAATACACAAAAGGTATACCTACTTCGAGAAAATAGTAATAATCACACATTTTTATGATTTCAACAAAGTATTATTATGAAAAATACTAGACAGTTGATTAAAACACGTCTGAATTAATTTCAATTACCTACCTACTGTTTATGTAGAATAGATTTTATTGCACTATCATCCTACACAGAATACAGTATTTACAATAAATCAATAATTATTTATGAGTAGATACAACAAAGAAACATGAACTAAGACATCATTCTGATATTTACACTATTTTTTTAAAATGATTTTATTGTATTTTAAACTTAGTATTTCTTTTTAATTTTGAGTAGTTTAATAATAAACTCAGTCGAGTTAAAATTAAATTAATGCAGCGTGAATGCACGAATACGCATCGACCGAAAAAAAATGTGAATACACCTAACGAAAAATGATTGACTTATTATTTACTGACAAATTTACTGGATCCATAAAACTACAAAAATAGGTACTTGTATTAAAATTAGTATATTATTATCTAAATTAGCTATTAATCACGAACATGTTCAGTGGGGCCCATTATCTTCTTGAAGAATAAATAAAAATAAAATAATATATAAGTCTAACTATCAAATCACTAACACATACTTTTTTTTATAGTTTTTAACAAACGTACATTTTTCTTAAGCATTCGTACCAATGGACTATGCCAAGAGTCTACCTAACTTAAATACTTCATTACTATTTACGCGTGGAAAACAATTTAAAAAAAAAAAACAAAAAGAAGAAATGTTGACCTCAAAAATGTATTTTTTATTTAGAAAAAAAAATTGTGAATTTAAATTTATTTGATTGATAGGTAATTGTATTGTAATTGTTTCACGAAAAAAATAAAAATGGAAACGGTTAATACCCATTAAGTATACTTATATAAAGACATGTTCATTGTTCATAATTCATACATCTATAATGGTGTAAATTGATTAGACAGCCAAGTAATTTTATTTTGATAATTAGTAATTGAATTATAATAAAAAAAAAAAAAGCGGTGTACCTAAAAGTACGCTAAAATACATTAAAAAATATAATATACGAGTGCAGTAAAAAATAATATACTAAAACATTATTCTTTAATTTCTATATTTTATAGAACTATAGGTACAGTATGCGTATATTTTCAAAATATTTATTGTAATTATAACTTAAAACAATTTAGTGTCGTCACTAAAATGTTTTATAAAGTTTTTATTTTTGTAGAACAATTTAGAAATAAAATTGTAGAATTGGCTAGCACGATATAAAATTATAAAACAAACCAACCAACACGGTTTTTATAAAAAAAAAAACAGCCTATCAAGTATAAACATAAATATAATTACGTAATTTATTACAATAATCATATAAATTTATTATTACTAAAAATAAGACGTCAAATCATAGCTTTCCTAATGTTTTATCTTCAACTATTGCTGTATTTAGTAAAATATATAGTTGCACTTGCCATTTTTCGAAATTAAAACGTATAAACATGAAATGAGTGGTTCATAAAGTAACTACATATAAATAAATATATATATTATACGCATATATGCCAAACTAGGTTACCTGCAATGATCAACAACATTATATAACATTGAATTAAATGAAACAGAGTACTGAGAGCCTGGGATACGACTCTGTATTTTCGAATTTATATTTACGACCCAGTTACATAGAAAAAAAACACGTTTGTAGACAGAAAAATAATAAGTAAATTAATTAATTAAAGCCAAATAAAATTGTATGAAACGTAAAAAAAATTTTGAACGTATAACTATATAAGTAGGTATATATTTAAGTAAAGCACATTGAAATGATTCCATTAATTCCTGCATTAATGCATGTTTTTTAAACATTACCAGAAAACATTTAATAATTTTCTAACTTTATTTTGTCTTTGCAGTAAATATCATTGCGACCAATCACAATTATGTACCTATCTATCTGGTAGGTACGTACCTATTCATTATAATCTTTACTTATAAAATATGGAGAGTTTAATTCAATAGACAATGATGCTAATTATTACCAATGCACATCGTTCATCAGCCACAGTATCCATTATTACTACTTTCATGCATTAGCATTTATTTTTATGATTAGTTAGTTGGATGTATGTTATACATACATAATGTATAAGGAATCAAAATATGAAAGTTTTTAGTGTTTGTTTTTGAATTGTTAGGATATATTTCATATTTTTAAAGCACGGTTTAGGAGCAATTTAAATTTTTCGAGTTAACAAAACTTTTATAAAATATTTTTGATATTCAAATAATTTCTATTTTTTTACATAACCACACTGTTCAAACAATTTCGTCTCGTGTATTACCATACGGATAAGATAACCTACTATAAAATGTAATGGGACCCTTTCCTTCTCCCACTAGTCTTATAACGCAATCTGGGACAACATAAACAAACATTTTGCTAGGTCAGGTGTAAGTACAAGCCATATTATGGCTTATGTATTAGCCTGCATCTTATGCTTTGCATATTTATTTTTTAATGTAAGTCCACTGTCAGGTGAAGCTAAAATAGAAAGGGCAGAGACCAGAAGTAAAATACGCAATGTTTACTATTTTTCTCGATAATAATATCAATAGACTGTTGCACAAAAAGTATTGTTCTATAACTATATATTATGCTACCTGGGGTTCGAAATATAAAAATATGTTATATTACAGTTTTAGATGGAATAAATAAAAACCACTAATTACTATGCATTAATGAACGAACGTTTTAATAAAATGATTCAATTATAAAATCGTTTTTGTACATAATACTATAATAGTATGTTTATTGTTTAATTAACTGCCTACAACAGCTAGAGGTACAAATAGTATTGAAAAATAATTATAATGGCATTTACGTAGTTTATTTATTATATAGGTACACGAGATTTTTATTAAATAAATAATTTTAATTTACTTCGTATTTTTATTTAAAAATATTATAATAGGTTCATTAGTTTTAAATACCTAGTTATATTTTCACGTTTTCAATAATTTAATGGTTTATTTTTATGAGTGTTTAATTAATAATTATTAATTATTCATTTTTTAAACCATTGAAGTATAAATAATGTACAATCGTAATCTATATTTTGGTAGGAAAAATATTCAATAGCAGAATCATATTTAGGGAATATCAGGTACCTATGTTATAATATTTGGCTGAATAGGGTCACACGTTTTACAACGTTCTGCTCATGCCGATAAATGTATTTAGGTATAACAATACGGCACATACGTCATACTTGTGCCTATAGTCCTGCAATGAAACAATCGAAATTATTCCTATCGTCGATCAATTATTTTTAACGTAGCTGGTATATGATATAATGTCTGTGAAACAATTCAATTCAAATACTATATATTTAAATACGCCTTTTCCTACTGCGATCATCATATTATTATGTGATATAATATATATTTTTCATGTTACCTCACAATGCGGAAAATTCTTCGTGTTTACCAATAACATTATTACTATAATATTATTTTATAACCACTAGGTAGGTATATCTACATACTTATATATATATATAAGTACATTTTTTTGACACCGCTCACCGTATCATTACGGTTTTGGCTCCAGCGTGGAGAGTTGTGCATAACATTACTACAGAGTACCGGATGGCCGCGCAGTGAATTCCTATATAGGTAGGTATAATACATTATGTATTATAGGTATATTATAGAAGCTTTAGTAACAAATGATAATTATAGTGTGTATACAGTAAACATACCTATATAGAATATAATATACGCATAATAGCACAACATGTGTCTTATCTAAGATACGCTTCAATAACTATTATTAAATTCTCGAATAGCCCAGTTGAAATTGTATGACTCGAGTGTGATAGAAGTTTAAAACATAATAAATAAAACTATTTTCACAAAAAGTTTATAATTATTATTATTTTAGATTCTGAGCGGAGCGATAAATGTATTGATATTACAATGATGTGTGTTTTTTAAATTCTTAATTTGTTTTTAAATTGTTGTCTATCATAGTATCATCACCATTTGGGGCAGTAAAACGGCTCCGATTTTCTTCAACAGTATCTTTTTTGATGGGAAAGTGAGTAAAAATACAACTTTAAAATAAGTATCTCCAATTTTTTCTAAAAACTAAAATTAAAATTATATTCACAAGAACTATTTTGTTCAAGGTGCCGGGTGATTCACCAAACATACTCACCCCCATTTCTACTTTACTTATTACTTACTACTACGATTTCTAATGCAATTTAAGGAGAATCTTGTGTTCCTTTTTTGTTCCAAATAAAAACGACCATTCTTACTATAAATTGTTGAAAAGATATATTATTTAAATATAAATGTACTTAAAACAAAATTCAAACCAGTAGTTTCTGGGTTATTGAATTTAAAAGTTTAACTACTGAGGATAATAATTATTAAAGTCCGTGATAATAGATTTATAGAAGATAATACGGGAACAATGACTTGAAAATTGTATAATAGTCTTAAGAGTTAAGACTTTATTTATTTACCATAATTTATAAAACTGGCTCAGTACAAAACTAAAAACAATGATCATATACATGAAATTAAATTCAATGATCATATACATATAGTGGTGAGAAATTGCAAGTCCTTACAAATAATATTTTCTGAATGGTTACAACAAAATAGTTTTGATTATTATTTTTCGATTAAACAACATAAAAATAACAATGCATGTATTTTTTAGATTTATATGTTTCTATTTAAACTTATGAGGAACGTTGTATTAAAATGTTAAGTCTAATTATATATTAAAAGTGAACAATAATTTTCAAATTTATGTCAATATTTTAACTTTAAATGCTTATAAATAAAAATTGTGTTTACGTTGTATTAAATTGCTTCTATAGGCAGTGGTCGAAATGGCTCAAGATAAGTGGAGGAATGTCTTACAATTCAGATTTCCTGATATCATCATAACATTCTTCTATTCTTCATCTAACAAAAAAGTTGAGGGATGCCCCACTTCGAGCACTGTCTATACGTTTAATTTATGAGAAATCTTGTATTAAATTTTACGATGACTAAAAATTGTTACCTAATTTATAGAAAAAAAACTAAAACAATTTCAAAGTTTATAAATACTAAATAGCTCAAATTTAGCCACAATACTTTTGACATTTCATTGGGAGTAACATATTATGATAATTTGAGTATTTTTTATACTATTATTTTTTGAATAAAAACAAAAATCTTTATATTAAGTAATATACAATGTTATCAAAATTTAAAATTTAGTTGCTCGTAAAAATATATGATAGGCTCTAGACTAAACTTTTTTTTTATATTCCAGTTAAAAAAAACTTATGAGCAACCTTTGAATTAAATTGTTAAGCCTTGGGTGTGAAAAATAAAAATTAAGTGTAATGAATTTTTACCAAAAAAATAGTTTACATATTTCACTATTTCAGTGATTTTGACGAATTTTATAAAAAGTAATCAATATAAAAATGTATCATATTTAAATCGAAAAATAACTAAAACTAGAAAAGATCAAAAATCTATAAATAGCTAAGAAAGACCCAAAATATTTTGAAAACCATATAAATTCTAGAAAATGGTAATACCTATAAATGTTTTGTGAACAATTCATGTATTTATAGTTATTTATTTTTGTATTAAGTATATGTAGCTATTGAAAAAAACAAACTTAATTTTGCTCAAAAATGCCCTTTTTCTGTTATATTTTTTTAGTTTTCCATGATTATTTTTAAAAAAATTGGCATTTCAATTTTGGCCTTTCAAAGTACCTACCAACTCGATCCAATTTTCTTCTAGACGCCAGCTTGCTAGTAAACCACACTCAAATTTGAATATTGAAGCATTTTCACTGCTTCAAAAGTGATGAATTATGACCGACACAAAAACACACTCACACATACTTCATTGTAAAACCACTTCAATAATCGTTCAGATAAATATGCCACTTAGAGTCTAAAAAATATATGTATTATGTATTTATATTGATCAATAGTCATTAGTCATTAGGTACTTCATTACTTCATTAGTATTGATTATGCTAACCATAATATAGAAGATAGGATAGGTACCTAAATCTACAGATTCTATAGATATTCTATAGTATAGAAGGTATAGGATAGACTTACGGTGGTCGGTGGTTCATCAGTTCTTTATCCGGACGTAATTGCATAGTAATTGTATTGTCTATATAATAAGTGATATCATATTATTATGTTATACATTATACATAATATGTACACTGTACAGTATTGGTAGGTAGGTAGGTAGGTACATAAACTCATAGGTACTATATTACTATAGTAGAATATCGGTGTATATAGTAACTACGATTCACGTCATAACACGCATCACTCGGTTACATTCGTGTCTCGAACAACACATGACCAGCCATCTGATAAAAAGAAAATGTCTGTGTAAATGTTTGCGAGCAAAAAAAAAAAAACCGGCTAACCTAAATACCTAATAAAATGATAATATTGACTATAAATATATAGTAATGAAGTAATATAACACTGATATACACAAACATCAGTCGGCGCTGATTTTTACGACACTAACAACAACAACAGCCGCTGGGTGTATATAGTTAGTTACGTGTACACGCGTAACGGTTAGGATTCCACGCATAATACCACCTAGAGGCGCCTGTAAAAACCTGACTATTATTAAAATATATATGTTATCTCCCTCCACGCCAAATTAGGTAGGTAGGTACATGTATATTATATTGTATAGTATATAATATGATGTTATAATAAACCGTTATCGGCGTTATCTTATTGTAAGTAATGAGGATTTATCAATATGTAATAGGTACCTATGTATATTAGTGAAATGTGTACAGTTTAAAATACATCTTCGCGGTTGTTTAGGTGGGTTAATTTCAAAGCAATTGGTATACGATATAACATAATATTGATATACGACACGCAAGTGCAAGTTATACATTTCACGGAAAAGGAACCGTTATTCGTTATTCAACATTAAGTACCTACAATAAATTCACTGCGTACCTATATAGTCTTTGAAAGTAGGTAATACACTTAACCCGAACTTAACCTACAAAACTGTCATTATCTTGCGAAATATTTACGAAAGACATTGGGAAAACATTAAACTATTTAAGTTTAACTATACGGCAAAATGTAATAATTTTTAGCGATTATATAGCTTTAGGTTTCCTATTTAAAACAATTTGTGATTTAAGTGAACCAGGGTTTGACATTTGAACGTGAGTAGTAAATAAGATGATTATTAATGAAAATTAAAGTTATTAAACATACTTGAATTTACCTCCCACGTCGATTAAAAAGACACTGGTGTCGAATTCTTCTGAATCCTGACCTGCACTATTTAAAAAAAAAATAAAACTCTACCCCAAGTTAGAGGGTATCCACACTGGTGGGTCTCCTTCCTCATGCCATTTCATATTTTGTACCTTAGCTATCAAATTTACTTATTGTTTTGTATATAAATATTACAGATCGTAAATATTAGATTTTTATCTAATAAAAAAAACATACTTGAATTTACATAACTTTAATGTACTCGGCTTTTTTAAAATTATTTTTTATTTCCCCTTGTACAGGGTTTAGTAGATGGTAGATCTGGCAAATGAAATAACTTTTGCCGCAGTCAATATTTTTTTATATATTATAATTTATTGATTCTTGCGCTATATGTATAAATCAACATTTTTTATTTTTATTAAAATTATAAAATTTTGCCTATACCTACCTATATATTTTTAATATTTTTCATCTGATATTGTAACAATATATCGGCACCTTGTATTAAATTTTTAAGTATTTTTACCCAACAAATAACATTTATTGACATTTATAGAAAAAAAACTAAAAAGATTGAAGATATAAAATGTCCGTGTATACAGCTCAAAACGAGTCAAAATATTTTGAAAATTTATCAAGTATAGGAATTGATAAAATAAACATTGGTGTAAATTTCAAGTATCTACAGTCATTTGTTTTAGATCTACACCAAAAACCAAAATCGATTTTGTCGAAAACCAATTTTTGCATATATTTGTGCATGATAGTGCCTTGCGTGGTGTATTTTTTTTTATGTGGAGCATAAAATTAATAAAATGCTATCTTTTTTATATAGTTTGTTGTAAAGGCGATGTGATCATATTCCTTGAAAATAAAATGTGCTTATTTTTCTTTGACTAATTTGTTTTTCTCATTGCACTACATTATATCAAGTATATGTATAATACTATAATAATATGAACATGTAAAAATTAATTGACAATTTTTATAAGTACCTAAGGGGTGGTGAGAATAGGGGCAAAACAAAATAAATGTACTGAATAAATCTATGCACTACATACTGATATTATATACAGAATATTGTTGCAAAAATATATGTCCTAGGAAAACATTAAATAATATCAACGTACCACTTAAGAGTTTTCTCTTAAACAACGGTCTTGTGTATGGTATGGATGTGATTTCTTAGCCATGGTAGATATGTATACCTAGTACCTAAAACATACGTCCTACAGTCTAAACACAAAGTTCTGAAGACTGTTGTAGAAAACACTGCACTGTATCTGAAATATTTATATAATATTATAATATATTGTACAATTTATGCATGAACACGAGTTTACCCGACTTGTAATTGGTTTGAGTTTCGTACCTCGGTCCTGAACATAAACATAATAATAATAATAATACATCAACAAGATATTATCGTTATTTATATAGAATATTATAAACTTCATAGGTAAAAAATGTGACAGTTCATACAACTTTAACTATTTTTAAACACTCTTTAGTCTTTTGGAATTTTTTTTTATTAAACTATCAAAATTAATAATTAATATAGCCTATAGATGTATAGTTATCAATTATCATAGATATATATGTTGTTGTATATTATATAATATAAAGGTATCATATTATGATACATTTTTGGTCCAAATAAGTTATTACAATTAAATCATTTTGGGGTTAATATTTTCATTTACGATATGGTCATATTGAAAAATACATTTCAATCATTACAAAAATACAAATAATCTGCAAATAAAAAAAAAGATGCTGACTGAATGATTCATAATAAACATACAGCCAAAACGATGATAGTTAAAGACTTAAAATGTTTCTGGTACATTGGTACTTTCGTAGTTCGTACCACTGTATATAAGAGTGCACTATGAAAGGATTTTGCATAATTCGCAATTTAATGAGATGTTCACACAGGGATGTGTTGGCTCAAGAAAAACAAGTATTTTTTTGTTTATATAGAGTCGTCAATACTTGCCATTGGTTACAGAAAATAAAATAGTAAATTTATTATTATTATAGATATAATTCTATACTTGTATATTATATTTAGCCCAAACCACCCAAATTAATTTGTGTGCAAAAACTGTGTAGTTTACATTTAAGGGAGTTCAAGACAGGGTAAATTCACGAATATTTAATTTGTCACGGAAACGCTGTGCAGTGTCAGTTAGTAATAATATAAAATAATAATAATAATGTGTTTCATCATGTTTGTAAAGTGTATTTTTACTTTTAGATTTATTCCATAGTCCATTTCGGATATTGTTTGGTAGGTTGGTACGTGCGGTGCCTATTATGGATAAAATACATATAATATATTATAGTCATATAGATATTATTAAAAATGATATATTATACATACAAGTAATAGCTCACTTACTATAAAATATACAATATACAATACATTTCGTGTATAAATTTCTAATAGCAATTGCCTATTAATTTCGCCTTAAAAATAATGTGTAATAACCGCCGGTGACAACGGCTAAAATAACCGACTTGATACTATAATAATTATTATTTAATCAATATTTACCTACTGAAGTATTAACTTAACTGGGTACTTGTTTTCATTGTTGTGTTTATAAATATATAAATTATTTGTAGTGTAGTATGAATATTGATAATATAATAATAATAATGGAAGTACACAGATATTATGTATAATAAATATTTATTATGCATAATATTATCAGTGGGAATTAGTATCAGTGATTGTCCTCTTGATGGAGTGTACCAGGTTCAGAATTCAAATGTTTTCTTCCCAAAACGTTGTAGATAGCGTATACAACAACGTTTTTGAGGTTATTGTTGTTCTATTCAGTATTCTGCTTGTCATTTTATCAAAAAGAACTTGTAATAATTTGTAATTTGTATATTATGTCGTAGTGTACCTTAAAAAATAAAAATTTATTATAATTTTTAGAAAATAAATTCTGAATAAACGTATACATTGAATACTCTATAAGTAAGTTCAGTTTTAAACATTTCTATTCATCGTTATATTCACTAAGTATTTGACATTTGTTAATAATTGTTTTGTTATATCTTAATATGTTGATAAAAAAATTTAGTTCAGTCATTGTACCTACATTGTTTAATATTTCTTGTTCTTTTTATTAGTGTTTTTGATATAGTTATATTGTTATATCAAATAATATTAATAACATAATAATATTTAATTTAAGAATCATCATTTTTGCAGGTATTTATACTAATTTTCATTTTTTTTTTCCAGAACAATGTCGACAAATGAATCACCAATAGCCAAAGTGGTAGTTCACCCATTGGTATTGCTGAGTGTTGTGGATCATTTTACCCGGCTCGGAAAGATTGGCAATCAAAAGCGAGTAGTCGGTGTATTACTTGGTTCGTGGCAGCAAAACAAAATACTTGACATTTCTAATAGTTTTGCACTTCCGTTTGATGAAGATGATAAAGACAAATCTGTGTGGTTCCTCGATCATGACTATCTTGAAAATATGTATGGCATGTTCAAGAAAGTAAATGCTCGTGAAAAAGTTGTCGGTTGGTATCATACTGGTCCTAAACTCCACCAAAATGACATTGCTGTGAATGAATTAGTACGCCAGTACTGTGTAAACAATACATCTGTCATGGTGATTGTCGATGTAAAACCCAAGGATGTTGGTATACCTACTGAAGCCTACCGGGTTGTGGAACAAATTCATGACGACGGATCACCGCCATCAAAGACGTTGGAACACATTGCTAGTGAAATTGGAGCGGAAGAAGCTGAAGAGGTTGGTGTTGAACATTTACTTAGAGATATTAAAGACTCGACTAGTGGTTCCTTAAGTCAACGTGTTGCCAACATAATATTTGGTGCTAGAGGTCTTTATAAGCAAATGGTCGATATAAGAGATTATTTACAACAAGTTGTTGATGGAAAATTACCCGTTAATCACCAAATTATTTATCAACTGCAAGAAATATTTAATCTGTTGCCAGATGTAGAAAAGGATACTTTGGTTGCGGCAATGCACGTTAAAGTAAACGATCACATGCTTGCTGTATATTTAGCAACTACTATCAGGACCATTATCGCATTGCACAACTTAATCAACAATAAGATTGCTAACAGTGATGATGAAAAGAAACAATTAAGAGAACCGGAAGAAAAAAAAGAAGAAGTTGCAAAGAAGAAAGAAATCAAAGCAAAATAGGTGGATAATATGATTCAATTATAATATAATATAATTGTAAATAATTAATCTTTTTAATATATTTTTTTTTTGTTTCAAATATTGAAAACACATCGTATAACGCAGACATTTTTGTATTATTATAATTATTTTGTTTTCAACAGTCTTTGCATATTGATATATTTTTCATTACTAATTTAAATCTCCTTGTTTTATTTTTATTATTATTATTAAATATCTCGGATTAACTATACCTACTGAAATTACTTTATACCTACCCAAAAGATAAATAAATATATTTTCTTCTATTGTAATAATATATGTTCACGATTTAATATAAAATTATATATGCTTAGATTGGATATTTTCAAAATAAAATAAAATATAATATAATTCATAGTGTAACAAAATAAAACTTCAATTATATTTATTAGCATAATCATTAGACGTCTAACAAATTTAAGTGAAATAAATAGTACTAACTAATATATTAAATAGTTTTATATAATTATATAGGTATTTCAATAAATGTAACAGTATAAAAATTGAAAGTATTTTAAAAGTAGTTAAATAAATTAGGAAGACTAGATTATTTCAAGTATTGTAAACTGATTATAATTTATCTTCAATCCAAATTATAACTGACTCATTGTTGTTTGAATTAAATAATTTTTTTATTTAAAAACATAAATATAATAGAAAGTGCCTTTTCAACAGTTTTTTCCTGTCATACTTTTTATTTACTTATCACATATTATTATATTTGTTGTATCATTTTGATGTATAGGTATTCTTTAAAAATAAATATTTAAAAGTATGAATATTATGAAAAATTCATTCAAATATCAAATAGGTATAAAATAAAACTATGTTAATTGATGTATATAAACAAACAATATAAATTATAATATAATGATTTGTATTATTAATATGTATTATCATTTGTATTGATTGTTAAATACAGCATAATATCAAAAACAATTTGTTTATGAACATCTTAGTTTTTAAATAATTTTTGTTTTTTAAAATAAATTCTTCCAAGTAAATCCATGGTTTATTTAATATTAATGAGTAAAATATTTAGATGCAACAAAATTAAAACTTAATGTTGAACCAATGTCTTATTTGAATAAAAAATTACCAAAAATAAATCATAATGTTTTCATTGTTTAAAATATATTTTCAAGTAGTGTGCATTATTTAAGAAAGTTGGTATTTACTGTGCATTATTGAATTGTACTAGAGTATTCACAATTTAAAATAGAATAAGTTACTTACATAATAAATATTATAAGTGTATAACAATAAAGTATTGAAATAATACTGAAGTTTTGGTAAGATTACAACATATTAAATTGGACTAATGTAAAATTGCACTAATTCAATAATATATACAAAAATACATTCAATTTATTTATTCCAGACAGGGGCTTACCCAATGGAAGGGGGAGTTGTCAGTTCTGGACACCCCCGATTTTTTTACAGAATTTAAAATTCTTAAGGTGCAAGCCACTGAGTGTATACTTTTTAAATGTTAATAAAAATTGTAACTCCTCACCCTTTGAAAAATTCCTGAGTACGCCCATGGTTGAAATATACAGGTTATTGCATATCGACTAGGATTGTTATCAATAACAGTAAAGGGATCACAAATATCAAATTTTCTTATCATCAAAAATATACTGACAAAAGCTAACAAATTCAAAATTCAGGGCACACATTAGTATTGGCTCCCCTTACGCTGCCATTTTTGTTTTATCATAAGATATTAATTGATTGAGAAGGGGTTGAGGGTTTAAGTGGGAAAAAATTCCAGAGGGGACTAATGTCTCTATATAGTTTAAAGTGTTCCATGTATAATTTTATGTATAATGTCTAATGTATAAAATCCTTATTTGTTAGGACGCTTTTTAACCGCCATCAGAGGTAGGGGGACTGGGTCCTCCTGCGTCCCCTCCACTTTAACCCCTGGGAGCATATTACATATATTATATGCAATAACCTTGAATATTCCAACCATGAGTACGCCCCTGATTCCAGACCTATATAGGTAGGTCAGTAATTTTAACACTAATTAAAAACATAATTTATACATAAAAAAGATGAATAATTATACTAACTTTAAATACCCAAGTTAAATCTACTGTAAGTAAGTATACCGGTGACCTGCCGAATAATATGTAAAACAGTTTATATAATACACATATCATATTAACCACATTTTTATGAAGGTGGGGGGGCTAGATTCAAAACCATGCATATTAATAATTATTATGAATCATAATTTATGATTTTTGTATTAACTATACAATTAGCACTAGACTACACAGTCGACTGAAATGCGTGCACACAGACACAGTAAGTAGGTAACTGAGGTACACTAAAACTGAGATACACCTATATAGCGTGCATATTAATATCATTGATTATAAATACTAGTATTTATAATTTAAAATTTATAAATGTATAATCAATAATAATACATTTATAGGATTTGCCAAAAAAAAAAAAAAACTACACACGGGCGAAACCGAAATACTCAGCTATTAAATAAAATAGTAATCCAATATGTGCAATAATGACGGTTAAACATTTGTGCCCACATTTGGTGTTATTCAAATATTACTATCGCAAAAATGTGTAGGTACAATCATTGATTATAAATACTATATTTATGTTCAAATAATATATTAATATGTAGGTATCTTGATAACGTTCTTAAACCAGTCTTCAGTATTCACGCATCGCAACGAAAGCGTACCGCGACTAATTTCGCACAATCACGCGACAAATTAAGTCGTAACCTAACTCTTAGAAAAGAAAATATGATTTATCCGTTAACGGTAGACCTGATTCGCGGTTTAAGAGCCTAGATAATAAAAATATAAAATATAATATGGCTCTCTAGTTTAAGGTATATCGTCTATGGACTTGTCATGTTATTATATCTAGCATCCATATTCCATGGAAAAACCCAATCCTCCAAAAAAAAAAGAAGCTATATTGACTGTCGTTATTATAGTAACTGCCAGGTCGTTGAACAGTATTATTTTTTTTAAATGTCTCAGTACTTCTATAGCTCGAAGCGCAATCAAGACTGATGAAGAAAGCTATTCCTTCGGCGTCAATTTAAATACTGCACTCCAGAAATAGCTTGGCTATATTTAACCGAGATAGTCGATGCATGCGTAAGTTTGTTTTTAATATTCTTCTAAATGTACTTATTAGACTTAGAAGTTAGAATAAAATTAATTTATTGCCACGGGCAGTCTGCTAACCGAGTGACGTAGACTTAAATATTGTACTTCCGATCACGAAATGCATAAAAATACGTTGCAAATCATTTTTCATTCAATTGGCATTGAACATTCATAATTTATTCACAAAATAATTTGTAAATTTTCGTGATTTTTACGTAAATTTTCAACTTTGTCGAAATTCGAACTTGAAATAAAAAAGATGGTAAATAAAAAAATATTTTCATTTATTAATATTAAATATAATCAAGTTTAAAAATAAATATAATATTTTAAATTAATAACTGGATGTTAAATTTTAAATAAGGTAAATTGGTTAATTGTTGTATTTCTGTTGTAATTCTAAACGAATTAAAATAATAATAAGTATATTATATTATAATATCAATATAATTTAATTACATACAAACTAACCTCCATTTGATGTTATAAATATATTAGATTCTCATCTTTCTTTCTCGTCTCCGGTTTTGGTGTCAAAATCCCTGTCATTCGCCTATTATATTGCGAAAAACGATTAGTTTGTTTTACAACGTATGTACCATATTATATTATGTGCTACACTAAGTAGATAATATACGACAAAATATTACATCATAATATAATGTTGTTAATCTCAACAACCAAGTTCTTTAGCAGAACCCACTGTGTGGCTGTATCTATATAGGCAGTGTGGATACTCCTTGATTTGCCATTCCTATCCCAATCCCGACGGATAACACAAGAATAGAGTTTTTATTGTTATTCAAAAAATCTATTTAAAAAACTTAAAATGTTTAAACAAACAATATTTGTTTATTCGTAGTGCTGTATATTACTATTATGTTATGTTTTGCTATTAAAGCCTATAAGATATAACAAACAATTATTGTTAATTTTATAAAGTCTTAAATTTACAGTTAAGTATATAAAAGATATCAAACTGCATGCACAAAATATTGTTATTAAAATCGAAAATCTGAATATGTATATATTATGTCCATATCTAATAAATAGGTAGGTATTATGAGTTTTTTTTATTGCATATAGATATTATTATAATTATACGTGTAAAGATATCTTTAAAATGTAAAAATGATGTATACCTCTTGCATAAAAATATATGAGAAAATATTGCGTATTATTAATAAGTAATAAGCCAATAATAAAAAGACAATACTTGGGAGTCAATTCTCTACTCGGGGATGACTGCATGTATGGGAGTGTTGGGAATAAAATATTATCTAAATAAAGATAATAGATTATTGGTAGGAATTTATTTAAATAAAGACAATAAATATAAATGCCTAAAGTATATAAATAAAGATAATAGTTAAATGTAATTTATCTATAAAAATATAAAATCTAAAAATCTATAAAAATGTTGATAACATCTTTTTTATACTTGACATAAATTATGCAGTGGCATAGCCAGAAATCTCCCAAGGTGGGGAGAACCACTAGATTAAAATAATACCATTGTAGTAAAAAAGTCATAAATTCATAATATTTTTTTTTCTTTGTTTTCTTTGTTTTGTTTTTGTAAAGTTTATCTTAATTTCATTGTACTTTTTCTTTTCATTATTTGAAATGTATTGTGATGTGAAATACCATCATGTTAACTATAGGATACATACTTTGTAAAATACGAACTCTTGTCTAATATTTTTATTATTGTATTATAGTAATTAATTTGTGATATCTCGAAATGATAATAAATCAAAATCCAACATTTTGTATGCTTAATGTTTTGTAAAGTGTATTTATAGTTTGTTGACTTGTTGTCATATTTTATATTTGACTATCATGGATAACTCTAATTACAGACCATATTTTCACTCAAATTTAAAAGTATATTATGTACCTTTTCAAAAACTTGATCAATAAATAAGCAAGACGTGAGCACATTAATTAGGAAGTAATAATAAAATAAAAATTATGTTGGAGTAAAAATAATTATTTTGTATAATAAAAATAGGAAATGCATGGGGATGGAAACAAATGGTTACTTTTAAGGAAAATGTATGTAGTGCCTTCAGTTTCCCTTCGCAAAAACATGTTGGGAGTTGCACCACACTGTTGTTTGGTCAAATTACGAAATCAGATTTATCAGAATACGTGAAGCTAATAAATCATCAAATCCACTTAAGAGACTAAGTAAGGACTCATTTATGAATAAACCATGTCAAAAGACGATGACAATATGCAAAACTCGTATGCTACCTGCCCCCCCCCCCTTAAGAATATAAAAAAACAAATTAAAAATAATAATTCATATAATAGCTTAATAAACAAAAAATAATATAATAATATGTTAATAAGAACCACTTATAATAAATTATACCTTTTTTACACGGCGTATTGGGTAGGCTATTTGGGTACATTGCTGACGTGATTTCATTTTTCCAGTATCTGTATTTCATAATATTTTCTTAATGCATTTTAATGATTAAAATATTGTGATATCTTTAACTACGACGAACAATTTTTTAAGAACTGTGACCAACCCGGCTTCTTTGATTTAGCCACGTCTGAATACCCATTAAAAAAATTGTTTTTAATCATTTCACAGTATGTACATCGTTCCATGTGCGATGTGTTTAGTACTCTGATATATTCTTCAATACTAAATCGATTAAAGGTTAATCAATAGGTACTCAATTGATTAAAGGTTAAACCATTATCAACTATAAACAATAGTTATTGTGTTATATTCCCTTGACGACTAGATCTTCTAAAGTATGCGTATACTCATCTCGTTTACTTTTTCTGTTCCAAAAATAGTATATTGACCGTATATTTGGTGACAACTAAAAGTATGGTGTAACTGAAATTTTACTATTTGTATGACCAAATAAAATATTATAATCGTATACAACTGAAATTCGCTTTACACGACCGCAACGATGTATCGCAGTTGATACGGGTGACAGATGATGTTTGAGGATAAATACATAGTTTACTTACACTGATGGAAAATGTCGCCGTTTCTGTTTTTGTTGCTTTGCAATACAACGTTAAAAAAATTAAATCCTCAAATCGTCGCAAGCTTAACAAAAACGTATTGAAAATATCAATTCTAGTTGAGAGTAAAATTAAGTACTTTCACAATTTACATTATTAAGAACTATGAAGTAGATTATGGATACACTTTAAACCATTAAGTCGGTTCAATTTTTAACATTGTATCTATGAAATAGGTCACCGCTATATTTATCATAATATTATGCATATTTCCAATATACACCGATTAAATACCATTTAATTTTTGATCATATACAGTATACCAGGACATTATAATAAACTGGTTACTTTAAGTTTATTAGATCACGCGCGATTCCGCAATACTGATATTATATTATAATATATTGACTAGCATGACAGCATACAATCAATATACTCGCGGTCCACTATCATTTAAAATTGATATCCTTGTTTTCCAGACTTTTAAATGTATTATCTTTTATGTAATTGTGAGACTGCAAATAACATGATAAAAATTAATATTTTTGAGTTTAAAAATTGATTTAAGTAACATTATAACTCATATAGGTGATAGTCGGTAGGTATAAGTATATTACGCTGCATTAGGCATGAAACATTATGACGTAAACTATGAATTAATGCTAAATTTTCTCACATGTTAATATATATATATATTATATACATTATGCTTGATAAAACACGATATGTAACATAACTTTTAATGTTTTGACCATGCAAACACAATATTATGGTAGTTATATCAAATAAAAATATTTTAAAAGAGATTAGACATGACTATTATCTTAAAAATAAATCGTTATTAACATTTAACACATACCTCTATAATAATATACAACGGTAAAATTTAAATAACGATTTATAGTTTTCAGAGGAAATTAAAAAAAAAAACTGTTAGAATATTTGTAACAGGCAAGAATGGGATTCAGATCACATAGGTACACATGTGAGACGTGAATATACAAACAAATTAGATACTATAAGAATTAGATGTACAAAACATATCAATCACTCCGAACTGACAATACCCTTTTCACGTATTTTTATTCATTTGATGTATTTGAATAAATCTAAAAAAGATTTATAACATAAGAACAAATGGAGCATTGCAATTGATTCTTGGTACAGCTTAGGAAGTTGTAAATAATATTGGCATTCGCTACATTTAAAATACGTACGATACATTCAAAAATGATAAGTTAATTTCATTCAAATCAGTAAATTACGAGGGATCTTACACAGTTACAATACAATGAAAACCAAAGTGTTTATCACACATGTCATACACTTACAATATAATGTTTGTTATAAATTCTATCTTTTTGTTAATGTGTGTGCGTCTTTCAATTAAATATCTTCAATGTGGCGACAATAAACTAATTCAGAAATTTTTTTGTAAACGAATATCAAACGATTATTTTCAAAATTGTATTCTTTATATCCCTATAATATAATATAGGTAGATACTATCAAATTATTACCTATGCATATATACTTGCCGCTCGTAACGAAATATGTATACAATTTCCGTGGCTACCCTATATAAAAATAAAAATTCACGGTAACGTCACCACCGCCGAATGTACCTGCAGTGTAAATAGCCGTAATATATATACAATAATAATATATAGGTATGCCAGGCGGCGTCGACGTATACGCGGTTATAACCACCCCGCCGCCGACCAATGCATCAAGCCGTTTCGTCGAGCGCAGTCGCTGACCGCCACCTCTGTTTACCAAACCACAACACCACTCGATCGCGGTATATAGGTACCTCGACCCTGAACCATGGTGTGGTGCATACTACGAAAATACGAGTCGCTTACGTTGTATAATATACGGTTACGTCGAGCGCGTAAAATAACACAGACTGCACGACGGCGCCTACATGTACCGGGTGATCCATTTGTCGCATGACACTCATTGTATCAAAAAAAATCTCGCGTTTTTTTTTCTACATACATTTTCTAAAAAATTATATTTTTACTATTTTTTTTATCGTTGTTGGGTTTTAGTTTTTCAATGACAATATTATGTATTTTTAATCCCTTGTTCCAAAGAAGAATATTTTTTTGCAGTATACCCTGTGTATAAAAATTGAATTTTGGACTAGTTGTTTATGATTTATAAGTTCTTAAATTTTTGATGATCCGAGTGTTGGAGACATAGGGCTACCCCACGATATGATCAGTGCATTCATCTAAGCTTTAAATACCTATACTTAACTAATGCATTATATATAACAAACTACTTGTCCCAGATTTTATTTCTATATTTCGGAATACTCCGAATAATATATTCTTCTTCAGAATGTGAAATTGAAAACATACGCTGCCGTTCAACAGAACAGTGTTGTGAATTATCTAGATAAAACTATTTCTTTATTTATCTTATCTAGATAAAAATAATTAAATCATCTAATTATCTCATCTAGTTAAATATAATGATTAACTGTGAAAATTTATCTAGATTAATAATATAATAATACGAATATTTTAAATACTGAAATAGCCAATAATTTACGAGAACCGAGTAGTGATTCCAAAATCCAATATTATTATGGTTAAAAAAAAGAAATGTTTTCTGAAATATTGTCAGTTTTATTTTGTTATTTTATTTTTATTCAAGTTTTATTAAAAATTAAAGTTGTATATTATTTTATTTGAGAAATTACATTAGGGATTTATTAATTAATAAATATTATCTAATTAATAATTACTAATAAATTACATTATTTATAATATAATTTAAAAAATTTTTATCTAGATAAAAAAAATGATGTTATATTTTATCTTATCTAGATAAATTTTGAATGAATTATCTGTTATCTTATCCAGATGATTTTTTGGTTATCTCTTCCCAACACTGCAACAGAATAAAAAACTTTTTAAAAAAAAAAATACTAAATGATTGTTTTTCCCAAAAATGTAGTTTTGGCGTTTTGTATCGAATTTAAATCGCGCGTGAAAAACATAAAATTCAAAACTGTTGGTGTTTTGTGTACAACAATAACAATTGCTCTTGTCTCGAGTTAAATGGATCACCCCGCTATACCTAGGTATATAGGTATACCTATACAAGTATACAACTACGGCGAAAAGGAATACTCAGCGATCGCCGTCGCCACCTCGTCGTCGTCGGCGCCGGCACAACGTAACGGTTGTTGAGCCAGCTGTGGCAACGACCGGCGGCGGCGGCGGCGGAGCTTTTTGCCGCCGCTGCTGCTCCCCTCGGATTTCCAGTAAATTGGCAGCAGCCGTTCGCGCGCTCGCCGCCCCCCGTATCGCATTTGTTTCGCGTGCGTTCCGTCGCTCGCTCGTACGTTCGTCCGTACTTGAAATTGTTACTATTACACACATTACCCACCGCGCGTCACGTTCATCCCCCCACCCACCCAACCACCGACCACTGACACCCACCACCCCACGAGCTCACAGAATACTACAACTTAGTACTACTACTACTACTACTATACTCGCACCGCTGCCTCCTCGTCTCCGGGGTGAGTATGTATACATTATGTTATATAGAAATAACGCACGCAGCTGCTGTTGTTTTTCGTATATGTTATACACTTTCGATAATATTATTACAGGTATAAGCTTAAACTAAAAGTCGGCTTAAACTGCAGTTTTTTTTTTTAAATTTAAATATAGTCAATCTGCTTACGAAATAAAAACAATAAGTAAACTGCAGTTATAAACCGTCATGGTATACCCACTTGATCCGCATGCAATTTATTAAGTGTTATGATAATATTATAATATATTATTATAATACTCGCTGCTGCCCGCGACTAATTAAATAATGCCAGTGGATTTAAACCAGCTGTCTTGATTACTCCGTTACATGTAATAATAATTACCGGTCATATTGTTAACACAGTCTCTCGGGCGGTTTTGACTAAATAAGTGTCTGAAATCGTATCCGATTCCAACAGCTATTTTAATTTTGTAACCAATGGCGACCTTCTGCAAACAAAATAATATTCGTTGTTTCGTCAACAAATCCCCGTGTGAGCCTTTCTTTAAAATAAGAATTTCGGAAAATTGGCTTCAAGGTGCACATCCTCGGGTATAAGATTACCTACATATATGTACCTAATTTCAAAACCGGCACGTACGAGTGCAATAGACACAGCTTGCGGCTGTGGATAGCACACACACACACACAACCATTGCCTTTATAAATATATAGATTGGCCGTACATATTATATAATCGTACATTTAGACGTTATCGATGCACTATAATACCATGATATTATGGTATCTGTAGATAACAATTATTTGATATTGTATTTATGTATCGAGCACAGGATAATTGTGCACATTTTTTTTTGTTTTTTATAAAATAATTATTATTTTGACTGTGGCACTTTAAATATTAATATTAATTAATATTCGAAAATAACAATTTCAGTGGATTAATAACAAATTAATTGATTAATACATTTTGAAAAATATTTATATAATTAGATAGGTACCGGTAAAATATACAACAATACAACAACAAATTAGTTTACAATTTCGTCGCACTGCTCAATGGCCTTGATGCCAAGGCTTAATTTTATAAAACAAATAATATATAATATATTTTATTAAATCATAATATGCTATACTAATATTATTATAATAAATTGATATATTTTATATCAAATTTGATATTTAATGCCAAGACTCGACTTAAAAGTTTGAAACATTATTGTACCTATTGGTTAAAACTTTTTTTCTAACTATCACTTTCCAAAAAAAAAAAACATTTATTTTCTATTCTATATAAGCAGACGGAAACTGCAGTAGACAATTTAAAAAGGAACATTAGCGAATATTCAATGGTTCATATCGACGACATTGTCCGATAATTGTTATTTGTTAACATTGTCCATAATGTATAAAGTATAAATACCATATAGGTATATATTATTGTAATATAACTCGAATTGTAAATAGTTTGTACCATACCAAAGAACAATACAAAATAATTCGAACGAAAAATGTGCTTAGTTTCCCGCGCAGTAGATATCTTTAATATCATGTAATTATTGGCTAATGTACGCGAACGGTCTGCAATACCTAGGGTCAATATATTGAGCTTCGACCAGTTTTTCTCACTTCCATTTGCGGCTGCTATCGAAAGGAAACTAAACCATTGTTACACATTCTCACCTCTATATAAGTACTGCTGACGAGTTAATAAATGTAAATTCGGAAAGCTCTGTAAGAATGCACTGATGGCTACGGAAACGCGTACTTATTGCAACGACTCCCTCGAACCTTTATGGCTTATACAATATTTAAAATTATACATGTTACATATTGTGATGTTTTACTATTTGTTCAGTCAAAGTAAATAATAACCTAACCTGTTTTTTTTTTTGAAGGTAAATGCACCTATCTCTTTTGCAATAGTTAATTATAATTAACTATACGTGATGGGTTTGCTGCAGTGACGGTTGCGAGTCTTTAATTTTATTAAAAGGGAGGTGAATATAATATAATATAAATATATAATAGGTCGTATGGAATCTGCATAATATTTTATACGTATAATCTATATAGGTACAGGATGTAACAAAAAGACCTAACAAATAAAAATAAAAAATTGACAATAGGTACCTACCTACCTAGTTATAAACGTATGACAAAATTATGAAAACTATACGGATAATAAACAATTTAAAAATATACTTAAGTCAGGAAATTCCTAAAAAATTCCATAAAAAAAATTTTGAACAAAGTAATTTATTACGTTTCAAATTACTTACTCCAAAAATATATTGATCTTTAAAAAGAAGATATTTGACTTAAATAAACGTTTTTACCATCAAAATGTATCTAAACATTATAGATGTACAAACTGTCTATTTGTAATTTTTCCAAAAAAATGTAATACAATTTAATGTATTTTCAGTATTGAGCAAGCGTCTTTAAATTATATAGCTAAATAAAAAAAATGATCGAATATTAATTATAATCAAAGTTATTTCATTTATCAGGTCTTTCTGTTACACACCTGGTATATATTGCCTAAATATATAGTTTTATGTCAATCCAGTTACATGGCTATCGCATGTGATATTTGATTTCTTTGGTCTTCGGGAAATGTTAATTTCATTTAAAATAAGCAACACTATACTTTTTGTAACAAACGTTTGCAGTATTATTAACTTTAATATAATGTTAAAACGTATTAACCAAATGCTATACAACAAATTAACTTGATTAAACAAGTTTTCGCTAGGGTATAAAACATTTAGGTGTAATATTAAATTAACGAACAATTAATTATTTTTATAAAAAAGCAAAGAATTTTAATAATAGTAATAATATTGACGCATAATTTACGTAACTCACAAGTAGCAATAAAACAAATTATATTCAGACGCATCGTTTATTTCATAGAAGAGAAAAGTGACTGCTAATAACAATAAATAAACTAAAAACATGTAAGTGAGAATAATATTATAATTACAAATTTTGCGAACCAAAGTTGCTTAAATATGAAAATTATACATTTAATTGAGTTTTGTATTAATTTACTAAACATTAAACTCTTTATAAATTACAATATCAGTTATTTATTCCATTATAGAATAAAATAATGCTATTATAAAGCCAATGGCTTTGTAAAAAAATAAAAAGCAATTTATCTTGCACTATCTCGCAAATACTCAATTTAAAAAACCGGAAATTTTGAAGAATAATGTATTTTATATAATATCTATAATATTTGGAAAATAATAATACACAATGAACGGACTTCCATTTTGTTTAACGCTTTAATAGTTTGATATATTCTTAACATTTATTTTTCAGATTAATTATTTTGATATGACTTACTGTCAATAGGTACTCATTGTTTGTAATATAGAATTCCTCCCCCCCCCCCAAAAAAAAAAAAAACTCCAGAGAAATCAAAACATAATTTAAATAAGTTTAGAAACATTTATTATTTCTATTCGTTAGGCCTTATAAATGCCTAGCTCGAATGATTATTCAGAAAAAAAAATGTTTAAAATAATATATATTCACGTAAAAGTTTTATGTTTTACATGAATACATAATACATAATAAATTATTCTTTGTTTTCATAAAGCTAACCTCCATTAAGTTCAAAAATTTTTTTAGTATCTTATAAATCTTGAATTGATGATAACTTATTAATATTTAAATATGTACCATATCACAAAACCGACATTAAGTATTAACGTAACATAATCCAATTATCTATAAAGTAGGTACAATTTCTCAGAATATCAACTTCATACAAATTTTCAAGAAATAATAATAAGTCTTAAAACAGCAAGACGTATTTTCAGGATATAACAGAGACATAATCTCAGGTACCTAGTTTATAGCTAGAAACTTTAAAAATAATCAAATAAAGTTAGTGGGCATTAATTCATGATCAATGTATTTTAACAGTATTTTAAATGTACCTATTTAATACAATAATTGAATGTATTAAAAAATAATATACCCATAAAAAGCTTAAATAAAAATTCGCAAATACCAAAAGTATTATAAATTTAATTAAAACTATTATAGTTTCAGCCTTGTGCTTTCAGGTAAAAATCACACATCAAAAGATTATTATTTAACAACTTTATAAAAATGCAATAACTGATTACAATTCATATTAATTCCTGAAATAAAAAAAAATCTATTTTATTTTATATAGTATGCTATTAATAATATATTTTTGTATTTTAACATCCAGAACAAAATATGATAACTAATCATTTTTATTTATATTTAAACCACATAATCATTTTAAACTATATATTATTATTATTATTATTTAACTTTGATATAGGTACTGTAGTTACTTAGTTTCTAAAACTACTAACGACAGCTGGCAAATATAATTTTTTTTTGGTTTATTTCTTGAAATAAAATGTCAACATGAATTATTTTTAATGCTTCTTTAATCGTAGATTATTTTTTTATTAGATTTCTATAACTTAAAATGTCTATAAAACGATATAATTGTGTAGTAAACTACAATGTACCAAGAAATTACAAACCGCAGCTACTTTATATACCTATTATTGAATTCGATGCTTTTCGATTTAACATTTGGTACTCAAGATATCGTTTTATTTATTTATGTACCTATTAGTTTTTAAGATAATCATTAAGTGTATTGGTTTTACAATGATGTTTCTTTTTGTGCTAAGTTTTTTTCTGGTTGTTTATAAAAAACTTTACAAGTTCCAAGTAGTCTCTTCATAAGTACCTATATCGTTCGAAATAATTTGAATGTAGTTTTAGACTTTAGTAGATTGTAAATAAATAGTAATATAATTTTAATATTAATAATGGGCTAATGTTACAGTAGATAAATAATATTTATATCTCCTAATACGTACCTATCTATAGGTACACTTTATTGAATAGGTTAGGTTAGACAGCGTGTCTTAATCTGGTGTAATTTGTTTGTAGTGTTTTCAATCTTAGGTAAGTACCGAGTTCTATAAGACGAATCATGGAATAATAGTTTTCTTCTCAATTTTATGAATACCTACTTTAATTTTAATACTAAAAATAAATTTGATACCCAATTGTTATACATTTTTAACATTTAATTTGATTATTTAACTTTAATTACAATTTGAAGCACATAACGTTCATGTACCTTACATACTTCGTGATATAAATTATAATATAGGTTGAGTGTTCGAACTTGACTTATATTTTTATGTTGTAAACTTGTAAACATAAATTTCTATTAAATTTTTAGTTCTATGTCTTCCATTCTTCCACGTATCTTTTCTTTATAGGGTTCTTTAAACTGTGAATTTAAAAAAGGTATGGCTTTTGTCATGCATGTCTCCCATAGCTTTTCTTTTCTGTAGTAGAAACCTTCCAAATATCCAATCGGTAACAAATTTGTTTGATCTCTTTTTTTGGTACTTGTACCTACTCTGTAGTTTTCTATGCAATATTAAATAATCACAAAGATGAACTCTTTTTTACTTATGATTCGGAAATATTAGTTTTAAATGTTAAAAATCGTTAATTTAGTGACGAATCTACATAATGTCTCACTCTATATGTAGAATTTTATTATCTTTTTAAAAAATGTGCAATGTACTCCAAGCTTGTAACATGCAATAGTTATAGCAACGAAGTAAGACACGATAGCCAATTTTCCTTTACAACATAGATGTATATACTATATAGTTGTTTGTAGGTTTACTATTATTGTTTACTTATTACTTATTATAGGTATATTATTTTATCTTACTAATTAGTAACGTTAATAATAATTTGTCTCGATAATCATATATTAAGACGGATGCTAATATTAATAAACGATGTTAGGTATACTGTTATAGTAGTGAAACTTTTGTAAAATATTGACTTTGATTAAATCGATAGTCTATACACACAATTACTCTAAAATACAAAATTAGCTGTCTTGAATCTTGAATACTTAAACTAAACTCGAAATTATTTTTGGATATTACGGAATAATACGGTATAATGCTCAAAATATGTACCTACATATAGCTAACTAATTATCTTACATATATGAGTTTAAATAATTACAGACTTCATGATGTAAAAAATATGTATATTAATTATATTAATTGTCAACAAATGTTGTTTCGAAGTTTAAATTTTGATAAAAAACTGGTTCAGGTATTTATTTATAACCAAAATTATTTTTAGCATTTTATATGTATCTTATATGTTAATATTTGAACAACTCAATACTCAACTAGATTATAAATTGTTCACCCTATTTCTAAAATAAAATACAATTTTAGAACTGAATACATTCATTCTATAAAAGTATAATGTAAATAGGTATTAAGTGCTACGTAACTAACAATTAAGTATTTCAATTAAAATTATTAAATTTATGCATTTCAATTTTTTTCAAATAAAAATGTCTGCAATATTTTCTTATTTCTTAAGTTTTTTCTTAGCTGGAAATATATATAATATGTTTTTGTACTATAATAATTATCATATTGACCTGCGTATAATCAGATTTAATTAAATATTTTATCCATCTATTCAGTGGCGTATATAAGGGGGGGGGGAGTGGATCACCCCACAACATGACTTGAAGAATAATTTGTTTTTATATAATTGTAATAGATACATAGTATGATGTTGATGCAAAACGAATTTTTGTTTTGTATTGTACATGTTTTCATACTATAATAATATGAAAACATATTATGTTATAGCTGACTAGAGTTTCTAATAAATTTGTTGGTACGTTCTGGGGATGGATATTTACTTCGTGGTAGTCAGATCAGTAATCTTATCACATAAACAGTCGCATACTCGCATAACGATTTACATTATCATTAAGCCCGGATAAGGGGGCTAAGTAGAGCGGCCACGTCCCCGTGGCTCACGTATGTAAAAGGCCCATAGTCTTCTCGGCTTAAAATGACATTGAGTGGTAATTAGTACTTTTTATAGTGCCTTCAATAATATTATTTTTTTCTTGTTTGATTAACAGACTCTGGCCTTGAATTTATCACCAAATTAAAAATATTATACTATATAAATATTATTTTAATTTATAGTAAGTTGTCTATTATCTAACCAAAAATCTCCTTTGAGATTGAATATTTAACATTTTTTTTTTCTAGAAAAGAGTCATCACTCATCAGACACAAACGTGGTAAACTTCGTGGTAAATTCAATAGGGTAGAATATAAGCTTGTGTATAATAATTAATAATTTTAGTGTCCCCCCCCCCTCCTATAGAATTAAATCAAATACGCCACTGCATCTATTGTGTATTCAACAAACAATAATGATCAGATGATTTGATATGAACAACAATCAATTATCATTGAATTAAAATAGATACATACCACTTCACTTGAAGGTATCTTCAAAATTATATCGTTGTCATATTGTGTAAAGTTTGATAAGTTTATACCTGGGTAGGTACCGCGTTTTAAGACAATATCTTTATTATCTTAAATCGTGGGATGTACAAAAGGAAAACCCACATACCCACTTGTATATAAAATAATATATTTAAATATAATTATTTAATACAAACAATTAGTATTTACTATTTTATATTAATAATAAATGGTTAAAACTAATATGTTTAAACTTTAGACAAATACTTACGGTAGGTATTTGATTGCACGTACCAATAATATGACGAAATATTATACAGTCTGAGTCTAGGTCCGTCTAGACATCGAAATCGGCACATTAAAATTCTTTGAAACAATACAAATATTAAGCCTAATATAAGACATAATCAACAGTTGTAATGTACACAAGTATCTAAGTTTTATTTTAAAACTGTATTTATTTTTGTTTTCCATTTTTATTCTTCTCTCGATTTTTAATTGAATAAGTTATTATTAAAATCCAAATGTATATACAAATGTAATGCTAATGGACTTAGTAGTCGAAGCAGAAATTTATAATTTCAAGATCAATAAAAATGAAAAGAAAAAAAGAAAAATGAAATAGTATACGATGTAGAGAAATTATAATTAAAATAATTTTTTGTTTTTAGTTGGTATAAATTAAAAACTATTTTGTATTTTGTTATCTAAAAATAAAATAGTAATAATATTATTTTTTTTTATCTTCTTTAAATTCAAATTTTTCTAAAGAAAATAAAGTCATTGATTAAATTTATAAAATTAAATTAAATTCTTTTTTTTATGTTTCTTTTCTACTTTTTCCATTCAAAATTTAGTTACCAACCTAACTATATAGATTTGGGAGGCACTTTGTGTGCATCGGAATAATTCGGAATACTGTTCCAGATGTTTACATCTGTAAAACTAATTGAATCCTATCTACCTGAGTGCCTGGCTATTTATTTAATTGATAAAGATTTTAAATCTGCATAATATATTAGTGTATGTCCATCCACATAATGAATAATAATCTTAATAAATTTAAATATTTAATCATCATATTGTATTAATAAATCAAGCATTATTGTAAAGTTATAGTTATAAAAATATTATACTTGATGAAATATAATTTGTTTTTAAATATCATATTAAAGAAAGAGCGTTCGGCCACGTGCTTCCACTTACTTATATCAATGTGACCCGATTAACCGAGTTTCCATTTTAATTGAATTTCTCGAAGGGAGCTTTTTTTAATGTTTACAGGTATAATTTGATTCCTTACTCACTAGTATACTTCATATTACATTTATTTAGTGACGAGTTTTAATCAACAAGTATTACGCTGCATACCGGTTATAATAATAATAATAATAATAATAATAATAATAATAATAATAATAATAATAACAATAATAACAATAATAATAATAATAATAATAATAATAATAATAATAATAATAATAACAATAATAATAATAATAATAATAATAATAATAATAATAATAATAATAATAATAATAATAATAATAATAATAATAATGATAATAATAGGTCTATCTATAAAGTGCAATAATTTCACACAAATAGCAAATAATCTAATCAAATAATTGTACATTTCGCCATCATAATAATATATATTATATTAATAAATTGAATTTTTCAACTCGTACTCCGCTACTCCTGCAGTGATTGACAATACCACCCTCGAATACCCCGTTGATAGTGTATTTACTGTATTAATGTATATTTGTGTGACTATTTTAAAACAAATCTATGTTCCTTTACGTTGTTACATCGTGTTCGACTGTGTTAGTTTGAACGTAGGTTATAATTATATTATAGGACTTGTAAAAACGTACAATTTAATTTTGAAAACTTTATAGTTATCAGTTCAACAACCCGGTTCGAGTAGTGGCAATTATAGTCACTTCTTTAATCTTTAATAACTACCTCTGGATTAGGTATAATTAGTATCGACAGCCACTCGGTCTGAAAGAATGAGGGAGGTAAGCCCGAGGTATGTTGCAATTGTATTATACTTAAATATACTAACGTTTCAAATATTAAATATATATATTATACGGTTTTTAGTTTTGTATAACTTATCGAGCCATTTATAGTTGAATTAAAAGTTCAAAATACTGAATAAGCAAGACGTATAAGCACTAACATTTTAGGTTCAGGAGGTTAACCATTAGAAATATTTTTACTCTCTAAATATAATATTTAAGTCACTTATTTCTCCGCTAAGAAATAGCCATGTATAAAACATTATTCCATTGTAAATTATTAACCATTATGCCATGGGGCAAGTAAAACAAGAAAAAAAAACAAAAAAAATGTATATTTCAATAACTATCCAAACATAATATGTTGACTAAAAGTTTGAAATTTCTAATATTATTTTTAAAAATTACAATGGTCGCCATACTTTCAAGTTGAATTTACTCAAGGATATAGCAGTTAGCAGTCATTCAAAGCTTGACTTTTCAAAGTCAGAGTTTCCCCAAACTTCACCTCATACGTTTTTATTGTTCCAAAATCCTACAAACATCTTATGCAATATATTATATATAAATATATTGTACCCTATTGTATACTGTTATTTCGTGTGTAAAAGACAAATGTACGAGTATGACCAATAAAACCACGATTACACAGTAGGGGTACCTACTGTTATTATTTATTCAAAATTCAAATGGATATTCGCTAATATTATAGCTGTATGCATTATTTACAATGCCCGCATACAATAATGGCATTAGTTTCCCGACAAAAATTATATTAATGAATATTATGCAGATATAATTCATCTAATTTGTTATAATTTTATAAGCTATTATGCATATTGTTACGGTCTTACAGTAAAACTGAACAGCGATGAATTATGATGATGCTATTGATAGTTGATACTGCGCATAAGTCTTATAAACCATAAGAATCAAACCAAAGACGATTGAAATAATATTCGCACATGAGGTACGAACTCGATTATTTTTCGATTCAGCAGCTGTAAGCCGCAGTCTAGTATTATACCTTTTGAAACAATGAAAAGTACACGTGTAACATAATATATATGTACACTAACCGCAAACTACAAACAATACATACTCATAATGAAGACGCGTCACGTGTATTATGAAAATGAAATTGTTCTAACAAACATGCTCAACACAAAAATGCGCTCTTTTGTATTTTAACTCGACGTGTAGCGGTGCTAATCCAAGTTGTCAAAGTGTACGTATAATAAATACCAATAATAATAATAATAATAATAAAAAAGCCTGGGAAGTTGCTCACTGCTGTGTATACTATGTGTCGAGTGTACTTCATCATTTAGCGGGTCACATGTAATGTATGTGTAAATTTTGAATTCTATGATAAATTATAAAAACGTGGACCGCGATGTGTCAGTCTTTATTTTTAAGAACATTGTATCATTCATTTTTTATTGCTATTTGTTGTTATACGATACTAATTGTATTGGTTGAACCACTAGAACTAATTTGTTCCACAAATAAATCGTGTAGGTATATCATATCATAATATTAATAATTATAATATTATTATATCATAAAATAGGTACCTATTTTTTGTCTGAACTTATAAGTCAATACCGACGTGCTATATAAGAGTGTGAATACTAAGTAGGTTCGAGGCATAAATAGTTTGAAAATAATTTAAATATTTTGAAAATCGTATATAGGTAGTAAATAAAAATATTTGTAATGGCAAAAAATGTCAAGTCCCTACGAATTATATATTTGTGTGACAAAAAATAACAAAAATCACTTAAAGAGAAATTGTTATTTTACGTGTGAATATATTCTAATTTCGTCATAATTCTAACTTCAAACGCTCATAAAAAATGAATATGGGAGTTACGTTAGATCAACTTTTTTTAAATTCTAGTATGAACTTCTTTTGAGGAAACTTGTATTTATTTATCAAGCTGTTTGACCAGGCGTAAATATTTTAATCGAAATTTATAGAAATAAATAATAATACAAATAGTAGAACATTTAAAATATCCATAAATATCTTAATAGAGTCAAAATATTTTTAAAACAATAATAATAATAATATTATGTTTAGAAAATGTTAATATACTTCAAGTATACATACGGCCTTCCATAATTCATTACAATTTGAAAATTATATTTTATATTTTAGTTACCACTGAAGTAGGTAATACTTTTTTAGGTAATACCCATTTTTGTTGTACTTCACAGGAAAAACTCTCAAGTCACGTAAAATTTTCGGATTTTGATAACTGTGTTTTTTTTATCCGAAAAAGAAAACTTTCTACAGCCCGCATTGAACACCGATTTTTATTTCATTTTAAATAATGATATAAAGAAATTTGTAAAAAAAGCTCAAAACTGTCTTTTTTTATAGAGTTTAACTATTATCAAGTTTGAGATTTCAATATTAAAAAACTGAGCTCAATGTGGACAGAAGAACATTTCAATCTGATAGTTAAAAACAATTATAAGCAAATTTGGTCGATTCTACAGAACGGGATCATTATTCAGTGGAGTGTATTTTTGAAGATAAAATAGCTTAAATAACTTTAGCACTGGGCGCCATAATCTGATAGATTGTGATATATAATTATGTATTTATAGCGATCAAATAAACAAATTAATTTAACTCACGTAGTCACGTCCCATATTACTGATTAGGTACTGAAGGTGATTTGGCCGCTGTTTCGCTAGGTATAGTTTAAGACACTTTAAAAGTTGGAGCACTACGTCATGTCGTCATTATACATAAATTATGTAACATAATATATATGACTTGCAAACATTTTGATATTTACTATACAATTTTAAATGATTATGATAGCTTGACTATTCAATATTTATGGCTTTTTAATATTTTGACGAATTACAATTTTCTACATGGCAGCCATAAATTATACTTTGAGTTCAACGATCTACTTTAATACTATAATGTTGTTAAAAAACGAAACAATCAAAAATCAATATACTTCTTCAAAATATTTATTCGTCTATAAGTGATAAGTGATAACACTGTGTACGAAAAACGAGTGGTCAATATACGTTCTAACATTATTTTAAAGTATATACAATTACATTACAGTTGCCTATATTTGTATATTGCTTTAACATTTCAATTTTCACAAAAAATAATAGTTTTAAATTAATAAACTAGATTATTATATTCTAACAGACTTGTTACGAATACTTTTCAAATGTATTCAGAATATGTATTTAAATACTTGATGTATTTAATTGTGATATTAAATACTATCTTTCAAAAATAATATATGATAAAATATAATATATTCAAATGCATTTTAAAAGATTCAAATTACTTTACAAATACTTTTTTTATGTTAAAATATATGTATACGCATAGGCGCAAATTGACTACATTTTTTAGGGGGACTCAAGCCCCCTCCCCATAGGCCATATTGCTTTGTATCACAGAATATAAATATTAATAATAATTACTAGATTTTGAACTGGAGGGACTTTATCGAAATTTGGGGGGAGACTAAGTCCCCTCAAGCCCCCTCTATTTTCGCCAATGTGTATACGGTTATCATAAATTCATAAATGTATACTTAAAATTATTAATAAATATATTCATACTTTAATAATTGGTTCAAGAATTTCAGATGACACATACCTATTATATAGTCAAGTTAAACTTCAACTAGGTAGGTACAATTCATTGAATGTGGTTATTGTATCTTAAAAATTCTTAGAAGCATTATAAAATATTATTTTAAGAGCAATTTTTAAAAAAGTATAATATAGAGCAAAAATATTGGTCGTGAAAATACAACAGTAAGAAAAAAAAAGTATTTAATTTTCTTAAAGTTTTTAAAAAAAAAAACACTTTTATTAAAAAGTATTTGAAATATCAAAAAAGTAATGAAATACAAGTACATAGGTATTCGAATACTTAACAAAGCTCTATATTTACTATTAAAATTTTAAAATGTAATATTAGATGTATTGAAAATGAAATTATGTATAAATTAAAAACATTTCAGCCTCTTTTCTATTTAATTTTTACACAGCTTTCGATGCTTTCATAATTAACATAAATTCAATTAAAACTAAAATCATGAAATTTCGATTTGCGATTATTAAATTACCAGATTCTAGAATTTTCGTTAGTTTATGCGAGCTAAATAGCAAATTTTATTTTATTAATAATAAAAATTAGAAATAATGTAAATATTGAATCTTAATAGGAAATATTTAAAATATTACATGCTTAAATATTATTATTCCAGCTAATAATTTATGTTCAAACTAATTTTATTTAAAATATTCTAATATCCAATACCTGAATTATTTAGTTTTATCTGTAGCTTAAAAACATGAGATGGCCTATTTATATGTCTGGTTTTACATTAAAAATATGTATAATATATTTAAACATGACGTACTGTATATTATTTCGGGAAAGTAATTTTTCAAAAATAATTTATTTTAAATATCGTACATATTTTTAATAAAATCCAGTTAGACTTATAAATCGATTGAGAATTTAATTGTTTTAAGCAAATAATAATACACTGCGAGGTGAGTTTATATTATTTTGAGGTAAACACTGAACGGTTATTTTCTGGAAAAGTATTTTAACAAATCTTTTAGATAAAATTGAACATTAAATGAATCACCTTGCAGCAGTACTATATATAGCTGTATGGTCGTATAGTGTTAGTGTACATATACATATATAATTTCATACTGTGCACAGTGGTGATAATTTCAACTATGCGAATAATATCGAAACGATTTTCCGAATTTTCCAGGAAATATGATATCTAATATTGCATCTTCTTCACTTTCCCTACCACTTTTATACTATACAAAATAAACAATAACACAGTAATATGTTTTAATAATAAGCGTGCCAGCAATTATAAGACTTTGGTTTTCTCAGCCGTGCTGCACACTACAATATATTATTATTATTATCGTGTACTATTATTATTATTATTATTATTATTATTATTATTATAAACGCGCGCAGAGCCATAACAAATCCGCAGCATTGGCTGTCATTTAATAATATTATAATAATATTACACTCCGATGTTATACTTGCCAAATCCAAACAAACAAACAGTTATAGCTTCGCCGTTAAACGTCGCAGTTCGAGTTTTATCCGGCCCGAAGGCGTGCGAGGAGAACTGCAGAAAATCAAAGCCGTAAAAGTCGATCGAATGGACGTCGGTGTACACTATAAAATGGTCGGGGGGGTGAGAGGTTTTCAGTTCGACTTTTACTGCGTCGTACAACCGCCGACATATCGTACGCATAATATTTATTTAGACTTTATTTACAGGCCACGGCCCGCGATCTGCAGCTCGAATACGTCGGACGGGTACACACAAGCAATTCCAATTAAAATGTTGACGCTTCAACGCAGTGGTTGCCGTTTATAATATGTAGGTTGTAATATTATACGCATCATAATGGTATACGATATATTATATTATGTACCTATTATAGAAATGCAGGGGGCGAACACAACTTAAAAATGTATATAATTATTGTTAGCGCGGCGCATACATCACGGTGGAAAATAAAAATCGATATTTTTTTTAAAAACCCTTTATACCCTGCAGTTTGCCGATTGCGTCCGATTTAATTATTTCCTGAGCAAGTATATAGCAGTTATGCCGCGATTTTTTTTTTTAACATTTTGCCACATTTTGCCACACTTTATTACACATACGCACATACACACGTTTCGACTGCAGGTAATTTCCCAAAACATTTTATTATCGTCCCGAAATCAATAGTCACGATGGGTGCCCGATACGTTCAATAAATATTCAGTAATATTATAATTTATAAACACTAATAATGGCACTATATCAGTATACCTATACCATATAAAGTGTATTTAATACGATATTACGTCTTAGGTATACATTAAAGATTTCCTTGCATTGTTTTGTTGTTTGTAAGAAACAAAAGATATAACACGAGTTTAACGGGTAATGACTGCCATATATTATAATCTTTGGGTATTGGTACTTACTCTTTTTTTATCGCTCAGTATTATTTCAATATTTCATATGCACTGCAGTATTACCATTTGCCAATCACCATAGATTGTTTATATTTTCTTATATTATAATATATACTATCCGTATTAACATGCTTTGCCGGGTATATGTCAATTGCGCCAGAAATCACAGGTAAGGAAAAAAAAATTATGGGATTCAAAAAGGTTATACATCAACTGCGCCGGACGATATTTAGGTTCAAAAAAGATTATACATTAATTGCGCCGGCAATACTGAAGTTGAAAAATAAGCTGATTACACACTAGGCGATTTGAACGTACTCGTCTGCGTTTATATTACACACGGACGATTTAAAATCGCGACGTTTTAAACTGTACATACTATACGTTATCTATCTACATGCAATAAATTGACAATTTATTCATATGTAATTTATCATCGTTTATTTATATGTATTTTAATTTTTATGATTTAATTTTATGACATTTTTATATTTTTTAAATTACACTTTATTTTATATGTTTGATAATTATATTATAATCTAATTATAGTATAATAATATGATATTTTATAATATCTTTCTGGCACAATAGATATATATTGTGTATACCAAATTAATTTGTGATAAATTTATTGGCGCAAAAGACGTATACCTTTTTCGTTTGGGATAAATCCACTGGCGCAAAAGATGTATAAATTTCAGGTAGTCTAGAAAAATCGGCGCAATTGACAAACACCGGCTTTGCCTGGGGATAAATAAAGGTTGGATAAGGGTCACAATCCGAAATGGGCAATTCATACCTGCGGCGGATAGTGATAATATGTGAAGTCAGGAATTTTATTTTTTTGCATATATAAGGACGTATCACGTATTATCTACCTATCTGACATCTTTATTGAGTTGGATGTGATTGAAAAACACAGACGATTCATTTTTCTTATGTACCATTTTATTAAAGACAATTTTTTTCAAATTTGCATGTTTGATATTTTAATGTTCATTGAATATTTTTGCATATTTTTCTAATTTTTAAGAGAATATAAGTATCATATTTATAGTTTTTTTTATAGCATAACATAAGCATCATATTTCCTATATTTTTGACATAGAAATGATAATCCTCAGCAATATACTTTGCTTTTTATGTATAATAGCTATTACCCGCGTTGCTTTTATTCTAATACTCTTACGACCCGTTCGGGATCCCAAGTAATATTTGTGCAAAATTTGGTGCCAGTTGGTCAAGACTACTCAATTGGCTGTGGAATCACATATGTGAAATTTAGATATAATCCGACTAATAATATCTGTAATACCCGACTATCTATTTTAATAGATCTAAGTATCGTTACCGTTTTGCTTCAGTTGAAATATTTTCAACCGTTTTTTGTCAAAATCGGTCGAGTATTTTTTATAGTATATAATGTATCTTAACCATACATTTTGCCTCTTTTTAGTAATAATAGCTGTTACTCATTAAAACTTTTTTATGAAGTAGCTTCATTAGCCTAAATGACAACATTTAATACAATAGTAGGTACAGAAAATATCTTATCCAATCATAATGTATAACTAATAACCGTTCAATTATTTGTAACCAATGGTAAAGTACATAGAGGTATAAATAAAAAATATTCGATTTTTGGAAGCCGAAACAAAATTCATATGTGAGCTATAGTGACATTTATGTGTGGAAAAACGAAACTATAAATCCTCCCCCAGGCCGGAGTATCAATAAGGAATCTATTAAATATTGGTATAAATTTTTTCGAAAACGGTCGAGTAGACTTTGAGTCCACGGAGGACGAACAAACAAACAAACATTAATTTTTATTTCATAGATTATAAGATCGGATCGGTACTCTGTATTCAAGCAATACATTTAAGGAACAAAGAGAATTATAAAAAAAAAATAATAATGTATGCTTATTGCTTACAACTTAAAATTCTTTATGACTGTATAGTTTTATCTTCTCTCTTTTTTTTTTTTTACTATTTTAAAGAGCATTTTTTTGTATTCTGTTTTAGCTTTAACACAAAGAATACCATAATGTATTATATTATATAGGCATAGGCATCTAAATTATCTATTAGGGTGGTGCAGTTATCATATCTCTTAAGTCAGGGCTGTATCGCATTGTTGTAAAAATAAAAAAAGTATCGTCCACAAACGAATTCGCCGTTTAGATATTACATACCATCAAGATATTCACATAGAACTTAAGATTATTCAAACTATATTTCATTTCTATAGACTAAATAATTATTTATAGTGATGTTTTTATACCATTTTTTTTTTATCATATTATTCAAGGAAAAAGAACGTAAAAAGTTCAAAAGGTTTAAAGTTAAAATATTTTATACAACAAAATAACTATACTGTACAGTGTACACAGAACTTTTACTTTTTACTAAATCAAAAATATTCACGTGACCAAAATTAAAAAGGAGTCATTTTACTTTACATTCGTAGTTTTTTTTTAATGTAAGTTTTCCGTTAAGTCTTCTTAAACTAAAACATTATTCTGTGTTTTAAATATTTTGAATAATAAATGTAAAACAATGTACTTTCTGAAAAAGGTCTAATCTGCAGTTTACTATGTTTTTAATATCCAAATAGATGGCCTACCAATCATAAATGATTTAAACGCAAAATGATTTCATTTACAGCTGGCTATGCTTTTAGCATTTTAACGTTCACTCTTTTAAATTACTTTACGACTTGGGATACACAAATTTTATTTTATACGAAGAGTAATAATATTATGACATAGTTTTAGACGCGATGGTTGGTTGGTTTTTATTAATAGCGTAAATCTTACAATCTGTATAGTGTATGAAATACAATACCTATAATAGTAATGTAAGACCTTTGAATAATGTATAAATAATGATAACTGATGATATAATAAAAAGAAGGTGTCCACAGACATTAGTCACTTTAAAATAACGAACTCAGATTTTGGTTAAATTATTTTGAAGTATATTGTTAGAATATTGTTATAATTAATTGTAGTTATTAAAATTACCTATTGAATATCATCACAGCTTACAAGACATAAATTAGTTTCATAAAATATATAATATTTTTAATGCATGGATTCAGTATTTATTTTAAAATAAATTCTTAAATATATTATAAAACAGATATCTATACAAAAATTACTAAAACGTGGTAAATTATGATTTCGTCGTATGCTATAAAAAGTGTACGTAAATTTGTGAGCAAATGGGCAAGCTGTCAAAGCAAAACAAAAATCAATAAAAAACAAAGTTTGTACAATATAAACTAATTCCAACCTATTAAAGACAGACAGCAATTTTCACCGTTGTCTAGTTGAAAATGCATAACTATAGAACCGATAATTTCATCGATAATAATATAATTAATGATAATCTATATATATTATACCTAGGTGTGGATAATTTTCATTAGAACGTAGACAAAATTAAACTAATAAAGTTCGTCTCTTTTAAAACTTTAATTAATCTCTTGCAATTTAAATAATTAAAGTTTAAAAGTTTTAAATAAATATATGTATTAGAGCTTTAACATTATTAGGCATGTTCATTCAGATGTGTACTGGCATTAATAATCTTTAAAAATCATTTTCTTATTTTGACATAAATGTGGGCATATTAAATTAAAAATTCTATGTTATAATAATTAATGTACTGCAGTATATTTTAATTATACAAGGTGTGTGATCCACTAAATTTATTCATTATTTATGAAGGAGCGATATATTATTCTACGACAGTTTATTATTAATTACATTGTGAGTATGTTTAAGGAATTACCCTGACATGCTATACCTGCCTACATTGTATCATGTTAATATTATGTATTATAGTATTATTACGTGCAATTTTATTAATTGAAAGATGAATATTATAATATATTCTATTATAAAGTAAAATTTAACTAAACTATTAAATTCCAGAGTATTAAATATGTAAAGTTATTTAATATAGTGTTAGGTACTAATATAAAGATAATGTTTAAAGAAAACGTTTAGGTACCAAAAAGTAAATATTATTGGGTTTTATATTGACTCTGTTAATTTTATATAATAAAAAAATGATTTGATGTATATTACAAAATATATACAAATATGTCATTAAAATGTATAATAAAACTATATACATATATTATATAGTGATAATTTTTAGCACTGAAGTATATAACTAGGTATTTAATACTAATGAATTATACATTTGATATTTTATCATATGCCCAAAAGGTATTTATTGATTTCGATTATAGTTTCATCGGCTACACTTGTTCGTTAATTGTGAAATCAACTCAATACTGATATAGGTAGCTAATAAATTATGAAATATTTCAGTGTATTTATTTATTCAGTTATAAATAATTGTTAAGTTCTCCCTATATTATGTTATGCTACCCGAGCTTAATTCATTTTTTATTTTGTTTAATTAAAATGTCCCACAAAATGAAGTGTTCAACTACAATTTTATTTCTCGTATCCAAAACTCATCATTCAATTAACAGTCGAATTCAGATGTTTTAAATAAAGACAATTCATTCAATTAATTTATGTGTCCATTTTTATTACAAATATTTAAATATTTTACCACAATTGGAAGACTTTAAAAAAATTAACCTACAAATATTATGAATTATGATATATAACCATGTAAACAAATTTGTATTAAATCTATTTATAAGTTTAATTTTACTAAAATAATAATACACACTATGTAATTTTTCCATAAAATGATTGGTCAATAATTGTTCAGTTTTGACTTGACATCTATAATTCAAAATAATAAATACTATTGACCTAATATTAATAAATTATTATTTATTTTATCTCAAAATTGGAAATATAATAATAATAAATAAAAGAGAATAAACTTCATTTTTTTAGTTATTAAGGTATAATTGCGTAGAAACTATGATATTATATATTAGGTCAAGAAGGTCGAATAAATTATAATGATATAATGTAATATAAGAACCTCTAGATACATTATATAGTTGTCTTCATGGATACAATATCTCTATATTTTAGGGTGTTTTTTAAGTAGGTACTCCTAAACTTGAGAGAATCAGATAAACCTACTCGTAACCAAGGATTTGTAGTTTGAAACTCAACCACATAACTGTTTTTACGAGAATAATGACGTGCCTTAGAAAACAACTAATAAAATGGGCATTTTGATTTCATAGGCCTGGAAGCTTACCTGAGTATAGATACTGAACACCGTCATAAAAGGCTCGATTAGGAAGGTCTTGATTTTTTATCACCTTCGTTTTACACGTTCGCCCACATTAGTTTCTCCGAGTAAACTTCAAGTGAATAAACTAATGAAGATTTAAAGGTAGACAGTTTTAGTTAGAATCACCGCAACTAGAAATTAGAATATAAAATGTATAATAAGTTTATACAACAATATGATTTATAGATCATCAAATAAAATTTCGCTTTCTGAAATATTCACGAACTTCAGAATAATTAGTGCGGGAATTATTAATACATGTCAATATGTGGTTAAAACGTGTTTATTATTTTATATTATATTTTTTACTATTATAAATTTAATAAGCTTTACATTGCGTGCCATTTGTTATGTTTACAGTACATTAGTAGGTACAATGTAATACTTAACGGGCCATTGCCTACCGTTACGGTTCGACTAAAATATAAACGCATTTAAGCTGCTTAAAACATTCAAATTGACACTTAGCGTACAAATGCAGTGTACAGATATTAACCTTTTGTACATCGATTTCCAAGTCTTGATGACTTCTTGATAAGACTTAATAAAATATAAAATAAATATCTTCTTCTGAGTATTTTTTAACACATTATGGTAAAGGTTACAGATAAAAATTTAGTACTTATATATACCAATATTATATCGCAATTCACTTTTTAATTCTAAAAACTTTCCATCACGCTAATGGAATTAAAATTAAAAGTATCTACCTAGCTCAAGTGGATTACAGTGGAACAAACCAGTGGATTGTAATCTGATTTATAAATACCCTAATCGACCAAAGGAAATAATAATTTACATTTTATCTACGTTATTAAGTTATTTACTTAAAGTGAATAGAATATTAAACACACGTATTTCAGTATATTATGTAACTCCTTTGTAGAAGATTGTCATTTGCTGTATAGTCGTTTTCGAGTGTATCTCGTCATTGAGTATAAGTAGATCACTGAAATGGATGTCTTAAATTCGTATTCAATAATAAAAATATTATCGTAGGGCATGAAAAACGATTCTGCTCAGAGTGTCATCGGTTCATCTTCTATTAGTAATGATATTTCATAAATTTATAATTTACTGGCTGTCCCCGTGCACTCTGTTGCCCGTAATAAATGCCACCCCATTATCACCTGTAGTTTATTCCTATTTTACATTTCAATATTTCGTGGACAGAAGTTAGGTCCTTAAAACTATGCTTTAAACTTGCTCCGAAAAATACTCTATCATTAAAAAAAAACGCATGCCTATCGGATGAGTGATTCCAGATAACATGTGATTTCCATTTTCACATTAATTATATTGTACAATATATGTATAGATAAATAAACTATACGTAATTTATTTTTCTATAAGTAGGTAATACGATAGAGTGAACTCATTTTTGACAACATTAATTAATATTATAGTATACCAATATAGGTGTCATAAAATATTGTAATTAACTATAACGTATACGTCAATATATCGACGTACCTTATTATACTAGTGTAAATAGGTTAACGGTATAAATAGTTTAAAATTATTCTGAATATTTTGAAAATTACATTGAGCATAGAAATAATATACGTAATCTTAAAATGTTTCAAGTCTCAACCATTAATATTTCTTGAATTACAACAAACTACCTAATTAAACACCTTTAATAATCCGACTTATAATTTCATAAAAAATATTTAAGAAATATTTAGGTACCTACTTCTTTTAACCAAAGTTATATAGGATATAGCTACTTATTTCATAAATATGAGTACGTTCAATATAATATAGTTTACAAATACAGATGAAATAAAATGTCATGTATTATGATAAAGTTGGGTTTTTTAAAACATACACATTACGCGTATAGAAATATACATTCGGAATTGATGATTTTTAAATTTTTTTTTTTTATTATTATTAACAGCCATCAACTCATTCGAGTAAATAACCGAATATGTCAGTTACACAGTGGAACCATCAACAACACTCCAGTGACCAGTCTATATTATTGGCTATAAGGTAATTTACCCATCAAGTTTTACTTAGTACTTATTACTTTTTTTATATAATTCTTATAAAAGAAATGTATAATGTACATTGTACTCATGTACAATGAACATTGTATATAATATAGTTTATAGCCTAGATTACTAACGGTTGTATGGAACTCCTTCTGGTAGTAAACATAAGATATATATATTTTTAATTTTTCTTCGAAATTTTGAAGTGTTGTCACTGAACTTTTCTTTTGAAACTTTCTTTAACAAATCAAAATATTTTGCATGTTTTGCTTTGCGTTATTTATGTCATCACAACTTACAGTTTCTAGATATTGCATTATAAATTTATACAGACTGTAAAATAAATATCTATATAAAAAAGTTATTCACAATTTTTCTAGAAAACAACTAGTAATTTAAAAAAAAAAAATATCGTTCTAAATAATACCATCTGTGTTACTTTTCAATCGATGAAAGAAGTTATTCTGTATGAAACTTTTAAGCAATTTTGTCTTAAAAGTATTTTTCAAAACAAACTTATGGTGAAAACAATCATTACCATTATAACGATCACCATCGAAAAGTTTCACAAGTCGAATAATAATAATTTTCTTATAGTATCGTAAAAATTCTATTATAATAGTCTTCTAATAGATATATGACAATATATATTATGGTTATTATTGTTTTAAATTACGGTTAGAGTGATACCATAAAATTGTAATATTACTGTAAGAAAACGGTGTAATATTTTTTAGTGACTATTGATTTACAACTGGTATTACTGGTAGGTATACATACTATTCCATACTATTCATTCGTATAGTAGGTACATTTGTATTAATCATTAACTATCCTGAAATTACTATATTATGAGTATTATATAATAAAGTATTTGCTATTTATCGATAAGATAAAGACGGAAAGTATATTAAATTGCTAAAATCAACATTTTAATGAAATATATTCGAATGTGTAATGATATAATTGTTATGTGACCAACGTTTTTAAAACACAAATAAAATAAAAATAAATTAACAGTAAACAATTTGAAATCAAAGAGTCAGAAAATGTTTACATGTAACTTCTAAGCACATAATCGTGGTCATGTATAACTTTTCTGGTTAAAAATTATTTGGTCTTAGGCCAATATTGTGCGATTGAAAGTGTTCCGTAACTCAATATTTAGCGGGCATCAATATTAACAATACCCATGTTTTGAAAAAATTTGGGTCGGCTAACTCTTTTATACTTCTTGTTATCCATGAATTTAAGGCCAAGGAACAACACGACTGTGTATAGTCTGATGTATTACAACCACGATAAACAGATACATATTCAAAAGATATCTACGGTATTCGTATGAATACATTCTTTTCACACACTTTATGATTGATGTATGTTATAATAGGTAATATACTGTGATATACGGTAGTTAAACCTACAATAATTGTTTCATAAAAAATTTACATATTAATGGCTGAAGTGTTTATGTTATGTTTGTTCTTAATTTACGATTGTGTAGATTTTTATAGCAAAAATGTAAAATACACGAGCGAGAGAGCAATGATTATATTTCATTTAAACGAACAAAAAATGTTTGTAAAACTACGTTATGATGATTACCCATTTTTTTTTCAGTTTACACCAATGATACAAAATCTCATCAGGAATTATGAACACTATATAACTCTTGATTTAAATCATGCAATTTGACTAATTCATATTAAAGCTTATGTAAAATAAGCGCTCGATAATAAATTTCTATTACCGTCAAGAATCGTAATTAATGCCTATGTCACCTCGTTGTTCTTGACAGACCAATGTCGAAAACAAATTTAACTTATTTTTAGATTAAAATAGAGTAGAAGCGACAATTGTACAGTGTCAGTTAAATGTAGGTATAAAAAAAAATATATATATATAACGTAAAAAATACGGTCAAGGTGGAATCCCAAGCTGTGAGCTAATAAATGGGAATATACCTATATGCTAAATAGGTATGTAACTGATCGTCAAACAAATATGTAGTACTGCTTAGTACGCTTTTCTACGCGTATTTTTCAGTCTAACTCGTTCATTTTGTGTATTCTTGAAATTGAATATAGAATATAGTTACGTGGATAGGTTACAACAACCGATAGTCAATATTCACTATCTTAAACCGTTCAGAACACGCACGGAATGTGTCTTGAAAATGTGATTGACTTTATATATTGAAATATTGAATCATAATATATAAAACACTAAAATAATAAAATAAAATAACCAACCGATATACAACAGACATAAATCACATAAAGTAAGCATCGTGAGTTTTATCACAGGTACCATGGTAGCTAGCATGTGTATGCGTGGTTGTAATATTATTATTCAAATTTTTCTCGAAGTGATATGTGAAAAATAAATAAAAATAATAAACCAATAGTAGAGCTAAACCCATTTTGATTTTCAAACCAGACAAATGCAGAGTACAGCACGATTGTGCACTTATCGATTTTAACCCGATAAAATCATGAACTACTAGAATATTATGGTAGGTAGATAAATTATGTGTACCAAATATTATACAATTTAAAAACTAAAAAATTGGTCGTAGGTATTCGTAATATTTTTTCATACCAAATTCTACTGAAGAGCTAATTATTATAGTTCACAATTTTATTATTCTCTAATCTCTTGTATAATAATTACAGGCTTAGGACTGACAACAAAATAATATGATCGTTGTTGGTTTGGAAAAAAATTGTATGTTTATATTAATTCTATTACAAATATCATCATAATTTATCTTTAGTAAGTACCTATTAAATATGGTACTTAGGTATTTCGGTATACCTACGCCTAATAGCCTAATATTAATAAAATGTTCCGTTGTCTTCTACAACTTGTTAAAAAAAAAAAAAAAAAACAATATTATATTGTTAATTTCGAATAAAATTATTGTGTTTACAAAAATTTTTTAATCGTGGCCAACTATGATAATATTTTACTGTCAATCCTAAGTCTGTAATTTCAAGAATGAAAATTGTTAAGTAATGGTTTGTTGTCGAGTGAATATATTGTATGACAAATATTATTATGATTACGACAAAATTGCTATACATTCCGTATATATTGTATGATGCGTATATAGTATACTATGTAATGTTGTATGTACATAATATATCAATTGATGCGTACCTAATCGTGTTATGACTTATGATCTTATCAGGTAAAAATGGATCGGTGCGCAATTTATTATGTTAATGGTTTGGTGCGCGCAGTCGTGCCATGATTTTTCGGGCCAAAAAAGGATTAAGTACATCATTATGCTGCACCGAAAATCGACTGTATAGATTTAAATGGAATGGTATAATACAAACGTTATTATTATAATATTACAAGAAAAATATTTGAATTTATTGATTTTCTTCGTTTTACATGTTTATTGACAGTAGATTGTGTGCCTTCGTTTTATTAGATTAACATTCAAATCGAAAACTACCATTTTTTATTACCACTCTATTGATAATATTATTATCTCCATGATATTACAAAATAAATCATACAGAACTGATTCAATTGATGATATCTTATGACTTAAAAAATTCGGAAATATTAGAACCCTATCAATTATCGTCACGTATTATTTATTAATTTGGAAAAAAAAATCAAACTTTGTATCTATCTCCAATAACAGTTTTACAGGATAGACATTTTAAAATTAAATTGAATTCATACAATATGAATATCAATTATGACTACAATAGACACTAATATGGTTTCTTCTAGAAAAAAAAATAAACATATTTTTAAATTAATATATTTAATTGACTGAAAAGTATCTATTATTGGTTTACTACTCTGCAAAGTACGTGATAAATACCAGTAGTACATTTAATTCATATACCTAAGTATCTACACCACAGACATTATTTTACAATAATTATCTAATACATATTATAATTAAATTATTTATTATGCCAAACTTTATATTAATTCGTTTCATTAATATTATATCATATGACAGCACAGAGGCAGAATGTATTTCGAATTTTACTTTTGTTTCGATCTGAAAACACTGACGCAGAACGTACATCGGTTATTTCCTGTAGGATTAAATGTTTGGCCCATTATACTTAAATGTCAAACTATGCTCGACAATGGAAATACAATAGAATATTTTTCATAGAATTTCAATAACTACACAAAAAAAAAATCTGGGAGCTCGCTCTGCTGTATTATAGGAGCCGAGTGTAACTTTTCACTGCAGGGTGGGTCACTGTTTGGTTGTGATCAATATGAATTCAATGATAAATCATTGAATACCTATACGAAACACGATTCTGAGCAGAAACTGTCTGTCAGCCTATATTTCTAAAGATATTTGCCGAAAATGAATCTTAAATATTATTTTACAATCATTTTATATTTATAAATTAATATTTTTAAGTTTTAAGATCAAAGCATTGTTCTGTTATAAAACGACGCATATTAGTACGCTCGGTATGACTACAGCCCCGGTAATCCTATATGAATCTGCAGAAAATTACTTAGAATAATTAATAAAATATAAATTAGTTTTTAAATAAACGAACATTTCAAATAATTACAGAATTTAAGTTATAAGTAACGAATTAAATATTTACGTAAGTATTACAAACTCGAATCAAAATTAATAATAATGTGCACTGGTCGGTATGATATAATATTATTGGTTCCGCCACTATACTCACTTATTTCAGTACCTATTCATTATTTCTTATTAAGATTATTATTACGCATTAAGATAATATTATATTCGCATATTATTGTATGCTCGTTCATATTATTATTGTGATAAAATATAATATCATGCTTAGTGTGAACGTATGACATAATATTGATTCGTTTATGTATACGCATATCAGTATACTCAAATATTATATTTTTAGTAGTCATTTATAGTGTAAATACACCACTTTGTAGAAGACAATATATTATACAGTACCTATGGATTATGCGTGCATCTGATTACATAAACTATTGATATGTTAAACCTATTAAACTGTACAGGTATACAATATAATAACATCCAACTATCCAAATATTGATTGAATGGCTGTATTATAAGTATATATTCATGTGTAGGTATATACCGCGTGTACCTTTAGGCTACAGTCACTAATTCGTACGACGCACTGTGTACCTACCTACGCGTTAATATTTGCTTATTTCAATGCGTCGAATAATATTCAAACTTGCGGTCTTTTGCTTGATAACGAACAGGTATAATGCGCATGGCAGAATTATCAGTCTGGTCGGAGCTGTACGGGGACGGCACGAGAAAAAAATTCGAAGAAGGACGGTGTAGTCGTCTGCTGTAGAACTCCCGACTGTAGACGATTTTAATAGATTTTAATTTTATGCGATCAATTTGTACACGTCAAACCATATAATAATTTGCGGTGTGTCTCGAAAATTAAATTATTCGCTCATTAGACTTTCCGCCGTAATAGCAAATTACTGTGGCGGTTTTTTACGCACCACAGTATTATAATTTTCGGTCCACGATCGAAATCAGCTGATGGGCATGCATTACGACGAGTACATGATATGATTATAATACGAACACTTTGCTGTGTCGAGCATAGTTCCCGCACTATATGTATATGTATAGTGTACTACGCCCCCTTTGCCCAAAAATATATATATATTTAGATGACCGAGTAAACCGCGTACATGGTAAAACGCCTGTATAATGGAATATCAACCAACAATTATTATACTTCATCGGGATACGTCACGATATATAATATGATTTACCTAATATATTATAATAGACACTAACAATAATTGTGTCGTCTTATATTTTTTCTGTATCGTCTGCACACGCAGATGGTTCCACCTCGTTTGCCTCTTAATGACTAGAGGTAGGTACAACTAATAGTTTTGATTAAGTACGACATTTTAAATAATAATAATAATTTCAGCGCCCGCTACTGAAATGCGTGTACAACCACTCTTGTATCATCGCTATTATAGCTCCGTGTATTGTTACAACTCCTGCTTCAGGTCGTAGACGAAGCGAAATATAATATATTGTTTTGACATTTTAATTTAATAATATGCGTTCAAATTTCACTGATTTCTGGTAGGTGCACCGCATTAGAGGAAGGCGATTTTTTTCTTATAGTTATAACGTAATATATATCGTATGAATAGGCTCAATTAACGAGAATGACTATAGAGCGACAAAACCTAACATTTTACCATAATAATTCATGTAATTAATTTTTTTAACAATATAACAGGAAATTTTATCATTTTTTATTAAAAATACTTTGATAATATACCTTTTTGAAATTGAAATTCATAATAAAGGATAATTAGTTTTATTTTATTCATGCCTGTAATCAGCTGAGCGTAGGCGTTTTCACAGCGGTATTTAAATGTAACAAATAACATTTTTGAAAATCCGTTTGCACGTCACTTTTGTCAAAAAAAATATATTAAAAAATTATTGAAATAAAATGTTTTTGTTTTAGATTGACTAGATTCGTAAATTGGTCATTATTTTCATTCGTGAAAAAATTACAAAATTATTCAAATATTAAATTACAATTATTTACAATATATAATTATTTTTTAATCTGATATTTATACTGGTATTATGTTATAGGTGTATCATTCGATAGTATGGTGGTCTTACCAGTTATACTGTTAGAACGTGTGATGCGCAAACGACCAACAAAATTTATTACCTGGGGGAATGATGATGAGCAAACTAATTCCGAGTGGCGCGAGGGGGATTAACTGGGGTGTATTACAATGATATAATAATTGTCAACAATTTCAAACAGCATTTCCGAAAATTTTGATATTATTTTCGAGAAAATTGTACCTCTATTGTTTTTAATAAATTTGAAATGATTTTATTAGAATAATTTTGTACTATGATATAGTTCATTGTAGAAGACACTGTAGAATCGGCTGTAAAGTCAAAGCCACCTACGTCCCTGTTTTTACAATTTCTTTTTATGGGGCTGCAGCTCGCTTTCGAAAATTGAATTCTAGTTATAAAATATAAACAACAAGTCAATTAATTTGGTGATATAATATTTGAAATACGTTTTCTTGGTACGAATCTTCTCTATCTTTGTCTTGTATTATAATTATTTTCCTTATTTTAATGACTCGATGACATACGCAATAGGTACCTTTAATTGATTTTCGACACTCCATTGCATGTGACTGAACAAGTCGTTACGTTTATATTTATTTGGACCTTTTAAAGAATGTCGCTGTTAGAACTCAGACGGCACCTAACACGTACAGTGGGAGCCAACATTTGTTTTCTCCACTCTCACTTCCAGACAAACATATTATTATCACGGGTGATATCATCGCGGTCGTCACAGTCCTTTCACATTGAGATATTTCATTATTTCGAGTGTTCGAATTCATTGCAAAATTTATGGTGGCTTTCATCGAATACGACGATGAAATATACTATACGGTAAGGTAAAACACTAAAGAACAATCGCCTTTCTACTATATAGTTAAATGTGTCTGGTCTCCACAATATTCATTTTATCTTTTGTGTCTTATCTCACAATATATTCCTCCGTCAAATTCACATTTCATTTTTCATTGTTCAGTATAGCGATGCCACTACGGTAACTACACAAAAAAGCAGCCGTTTTCAAAGTGATACTGAAATCATGCGCTCAGTGAGCATTGTTCACTCTTTTATTGATTAGTTAGGAATTTATTAAAATTTTAATTTTTTTAATTTTAGTATATATAGGTAATTACATATTTTCATATTTCAGACATAAGTTACACAATATACGAGTAATGTTGTTTCTTCATCCAGTACGGATGCGGTATGATGCATTGAATCATAGATGATTTATATTATATAAAACGCCATTAGTAGGGAATACTGTATAATACGATTGCAACACGGGACCAATCGTAGCACGTCATGCAATGTCTACATTCACAGTATGTACAAATATTTCAAATAAAATAGGTCAGCAAATAGAGTTGTCCTAGGAACTGTATGGTTAGGTATAAACGATGATATCCCCAGCACGATGATATAAACATGTTTTCCGCCAAAGGGTTAATAAGAAAGCAAGATGTATTTTTGATTATTATTAAAATATAAATTCATTAGTTTATTTTTTAACTTTAACTTTGACCTTTTTTTTATTTAAATGTATTCAATCTGTTAACAAAATAAAAACAATTATAAAACAGTTATAAGGATAACATAGAAAAGTATATTATACAAACATGAATCGCGTGAAGAGGAGACCGTTCATTAAAAGAACTTCAGAAATAAACTTTAACCTAAGGTATTTTGTTCTTTGTTTATTGTTATAAATGTATGCACATAGACAGAGGGAATAAATTTGTCTATTTTAAATTGATTTTGATTTCGAGTACTCCATCCAATAAATATTTGTATGTTTAATTTTTATAGGAAAAATAAGAAATGTAACAGTGTATTACAGGATAATGGTAACACTTTATTTTTATAATTGGAACATAATTTGGTTAAACATTTGGAAGTTTAAGATACCTAGTAAAAATTTGATAAAGGAAATTTACTTACATTATATGGTGATTAACATAGACAGCAATATTGTGCTTGCAATTTACTATTATACTATATTTTAAATCGCGTTTTATTATCTGTCAAATATTGAATTACAGTTTTAGAAAACGTTAATCTCGAATTAAAAAGAAAATATGTACATATTATTGTTTGGTTTTTTATTTAAACAAAAACGATTGTACATCGATCTAAATTTATGGCAAATATTAAATTAGTCATCTTACAAGGACGTCAAAAAGGGTAAGTACTATTGGAGACAGTAGCCTCTCACCCCTCGATCTTTTTTCCTTCACAGTTTTCCAGAGTTTGGCTCTTAGGTAAATGGTCATAATATAGTACAATATTAAGATTTATGACATAACTACGGAAACCAAGTCAGTATTGAATTTATGAATATTTATTTTTGTATGAAAGTTTTGTAAAATCATGCAAGATTACATATGGTGAAAATTGAGGGCGTTCTTTGGCAGCTTGTTGGCGTATACCTAGTTAAGTAATAAAAGAACCAAGTGAATTTAAAATAATCTTTGTTGTTTTCTTTAGTTTATTAATATAATATATCTATCTGGAGAATCATAGTATTTAAAATGTACATACACCTATATAACATGTAGGTTCTCATAGCGGAAAATTGTTTCCCCCTCCCCCTAAAAAATCGTAATGACGTAATTCACATTTCATTAAAATATATGTAATGAGTTTAAAAAATCAAAATCAATTAAAATTAAAATAGATACTTATATTATAATCCACAATTAATGTATCAGCAATAATATTATACCTCACATGAGATTATAAAGGACTAAGTACATATTAAACTTTTTTATTGAATTGTTTAATGCAAAAAATGGGAAAGGATAAGTCAGTTTTTTATCTGTAAATAATTTAACCGATTTAAAATCGTTATTTTAGCAGTAATTAATTACAAATTAAGCAACTAGGGGTATGTTTTTCTGAATATTGTTTCATACAATGAAAATAAAAGTGAATTCCCCCTCCCTCCCAAATCAATTCATCAAAAATAATAAACTATCAGGTAGCTGTCAAACTATTTTGAGTCTAATGGTTTTTAAAGTGTATTTCATTAAAAATATTTTTCATGTAGTAGCCTTAAACGAGCCTCGTGTTTCACTCTACGCTTAAAAATCACCTATTTTCGAACTTTAATGTGATCACTTTTCCACTATCTTGTGCTGAAATAAGTTAAACAAGTGATATGATACAACACAAATATTATGTAATTATAACGACAGCCGCTGGGTCGCTGTGGCCATACCAAATTGTATTTTTCCTTATATTAAACAGATTAAATGAAAATATAAATTATATATATTTTTGTTCTTTAGTTTTAATTGGAATTTATAATTGTGTTATAACTTCTATTTATTATTTAATATCTACGTGTTTTATGTACTTGAACAAATTTGTAATAATATAATTCGTGCATAAGACGTATAGTATATCATCAGTAGGTAGGACAACCAAAATAAATGTCATAAGTAAATGTAATTTTACAAAAATGACGCAATTAATAAAAAAAAATAAATAACAATCCGTGAATATAACAAGAAAAATGCACAACCAGAAGAAAGTTAAACACCATAATATCAAATTCGTAGTATTTTCAAGTTGTAATTTGAGATAAGAAACATTACAAAATACTAGAATTTTATTTACGTCAAATATAATAAAAGCTATGATGTGTAATTGTATTTTATAATATTTTTTTCGAAAGTTTTAAAATCGGCATGCGCACCATATTTGCATAATACCAGCTATAAAATAAGTAAAATACTTTGCCATACGAGTACCATATTTGACTAGTAGTACAAGTATAAAATATTTTAAGTTACAGACTTACAGTACTTTTTCTCAAAAAATTTGATAATCCACATGACTATAATATGTACAGATACCGACGTTATTTATTTTTATCATAACAATTCGTAGTTATTGTGACCATGTTTGAACTGTTTTACAAATAAACAATATTAAAAAGCTTTTAGAATAATTTATAAGTAAAATATTATTTTAAATTTAGCCGATCAAGGCAGATGCTAATAGTTTTATGATAGTGTATTTATTTATTTTTTTTTTTTTTTGATAAATACTTTTTGGAGAAATAAAAAGTGTTTTATAACTTTATAAGTTCCACATATTGTTTAATTCTTAGTAAATAATTCTATTCTAATATATAAAGCTGTAAATGAATTTCTGGTGGAGGATAAGCTTAAGAACTATACTGTACCGATTTCAACAAAAGTTATATCAATAGATTTCTTGAGACTCAGAGGGTGTTCTTAGTTTTTTTTTTCAACTCATATACCTAGGTTATTGCTATATAGGATGGCTCACATGTAAATGTCATTTTAGCACACGAAAATCGAATATTTTTTTTGTTTATATTATAATATATAGAGTTGTAATTGGTTACAGAAAATAAAAACGTATTGTAAATAATTTTTTTTCTCATTAAAACCAGCTGATACATCTAAATATATTATGTATACCTAGTCAGTAGGGATTTATTTGGTTATATTTTTTCCCAAGCAAACTTGATATTAATGTGACGGTGGGGATTTATTTGGAAAAACATTGCATTTTTATGGTAAATTAAAATATGTTATCTGTTTTAGGAAAGGCACGCCTAAAAATTTGTACGAACATATGAGCAAATATGACCGAAGACATAATTTACTGCACAGCTTTGGAAAATTGACTCTTTTGCAATTATTTACGATCATATTTTAATTAATTTTTCGTTATCATTTATCTTGTACATCACAAACGCAAAGTATTCAAAAATTGTATACACTATGATTTTTAAACTTGCACAACTAAATGTAATATTGCATGAAACACGCACAGATAAATTTGGCTGTCTGTTAACCGGAGAGGAGTGAGATAATAAAGCTAGTAAATAATTAATAATATGGTCGGAATAATAGCTACACCTAGGTAGTAGTTATTTTAACAATATAAAAATGTAGGTATGAGTGTATGGCTAATCATATATTATAGCCACATTGATCGTGAATTAAAATATGAAAAAATGCCGTTAAAATAGATATTTTTTAAAGATTGGTTTAACCTTGAGTATAGGCTAGTACCTGCCGTAACAATAATAATTTAAAACGCTTTTGAAAAAATTAAATATATAATAAACCCCTAATTAAACAAACGGACGTACACTACACCAAGCAATTACCCATAATATATTTTATTTAAAAACTGGATGTACCCATCGTAATAAAGTTTGAGTGAAAATGTTTTTTGTTGGCCGAGTTATACAACTCTCATGATTTATTTGAATATTTAAAATTAAAAACTCCTAGGAAAATTGACAAAGCATTTTCTCAAACGGAATACTTTATCACCATGAGAATGTAACGTAAAAAAATTGAAATAAATAATAAATGTGAATAATATGATGAACATTTTACTCGCATAAATCATAAAATGTATAGGTAGTCTCTAAACATAAAAGCTTGTTTATCCCGCGGGAGTACTATGATATAATTATTATAAAACCTGAACTCTGGCACGTTAGACTTATATATTATAGAGCAGAAAGCACTGACACATTTTTATTTTTTAGTAAAAATTCTCCAAAAATTATAGGTTATCTTGATACATATATTTTATCCCTTCCGATTTATGTATTTATAATGTTTATGGCGATACGTGCATTGTCTAACTTAATTGTTATGGTTAGGTATTATATACTTACATGTTATCGTCAGATACATTATAATACCACATCGATTTATTTAGGGTTTTTTGTTTATAAAATACCAATAACTTACAGTGTTTTATAATAACAATGCACTGGTGATTTTGTACAAATTAAATTTTGTTTTTTTTTTTTATTATATTTTAATGTTTGTGACACGTCTGATTTCAAAGATATGTAGGTATGTAGTGGATGTATACAAAAAAATTATATACCTACACCTACCTATTAGCTGGATAATAAATTTTTAGCATACTTCAGTAAACTCTACCACACCTCTAACATAAATAGAAGGGTGGATTTCAATGCGCCATTCGAACTGTTATTTGCAGAATCTTGGTCCATTGTGCTTTCAACAGGATTTGTATTTTGAATTAGGAATTCAAAACGATTTGTAGTTTTAAATTATTTTTTACCTTTATTATTTTTTTCTGAGTTAAGTTGATGCCCAGAAGTTGACGTTGATGACGAACTTGACAGATTTCTTTTATTCAAGGGCAACGCGTTTGAATTACTATTATTAAACAAATTACTGGGAGAGACGAGATAGTTTCATTTTTATTTATCGCATTTCGCATTTATTACATTTCGCATTTCGGGTTGAATATGAACGGTTTATTTTAGTGAATATTTAGATCAAATTTTATGTTTATTTTTTTTATTGATATGGGAATGGGTTTAGTAGCAATGGGTAATAATATCATCAAGACCGCCCAGGACAGCCACGGATAAGGAGACGTCACAAACAAAATAACTTAGGTAGATATATAACAGTTACGCGTATTCATGCTGAGTTTCTTGATGACTGCACTACTGCAAGTGTTATTCTAACTGTTATAATATTATTTATAAAACAGTCGTAGTATTGTAATGAATATTGACTATACGTCATAGGTTGACGTACATTGATTTAAAATGATTAAACCAAAAAATGAAAAAAATAAATAAAAATGTTTTTTTTCCCGAACGCTGTAGTTGTAAGAAGTGTTGGGAAAAGATAACCAAAAAATCATACGGATAAGATAACAGACAGTTAATTCAAAACTTATCTAGATAAGATAAAATATAACATATTTTTTTTTTATCTAGATAAAGATAAAATACACATACATTTATCTAAATAAAAAAAAATAATTTTATTTTTAAATTATATTTTAATTAATGCAATTTATTGGTAAATATTTATTAATTATTAAATCCTTAATATTATTTCTCAACTAAAATAATATACAATTTTAATTTTCAATACAACTTGAACAAAAATAAAACCGACAATATTTCAGTAAACATTTATTTTTTTAACTATAATAACATTGGAATTTGGAATCACTACTCGGTTCTCGTAAATTATTTGCTATTTCAGTGCTTTTTAAAAATATTCTCATTATTATATTATTTATCCAGATAAATTACCACGGATAACCATTGCATTTATCTACAAGAGATAATTAGACGATTCGATAATTTTTGTCTAAATAAGATAATTAAAGAAATAATTTTATCTAGATAATTTATCTAAACAAAATTACAAATCCCAACACTGGTCGTGAATAGCTGGGGTGCTGTAAGCGGAAATTCCTCTACGCAGTGGGCGGAAAAGTGGAAATCCTCCGCAGGAAAAGTTCCGAATCAGATTAATATGCACGGGCGTATCGATGGCATACGGTTCATCCGACATATATCAAATCCTGTAGCTGGTAGGCGGATTGCCTGCGTGCTGCTGATGTAACAGTAAGGCGAATCTCTATAGAAGGGTGCCGGGAACGTAAAGATCAGCTGTCCATTATGGATTACCTACTATTATTATACCCAATATCGATAGAGGCGTTTTCGGAGGTGGCAGAGGCGTGACAAAAATATAAATATATATATATATGTATATTTGTGGCTCCATGGCTCGTTCGGGAAGGCAATTTCAGAAAATAGCTCACTTTCCTGCGCCCTCGCCACACAATATAGTTATACTATTTAATCATTACGTCACAAATAGTGCGCCTTTAGGTACCCATTATATTATATAATATTGTATATTTCTTGTTAAAGTTGAAAAATACACCCTCACGTGTAATTCGTGTAACCTTTATAACATTGGCCATATATCTTATAATATGAAGTTTAAACATCAGTATAAAACTATAAAATAATGCGTCCTCGCACTACGCACTTAATATCATTTTTATATTTAACTTCATAACAACATAGGTACTTTTTGATATTTTTACGCGTAAAAGAAACACTATAATTAGCTGGTTCTAGATAAAACCAATTTCATCCGATCGATAAACCTAATGAAACATTATTATTTATTATATTAGGTATTTTTATATTTTTCGAAGCATAATAGTATTGAATCTAACGACCATTCATATAAAATACTCATCCCACGTTTTGTGTAAGAACTTGTCTATCATAATTGGACGTTCGAAACGTTGCTCTTCATAATGTACAGTTTGTTAAGACTTTTTATATATAATATAACACGACATTGTATTATGTAATATATATATCAATTAATGATTTGTACTTAGATACCATACAATGTACAACGAATAAAGCTTTGATTTTATATTACTTTTAGGTAGTTACACTATAACTTAATACTTAATAGATAATTAAATATTTCTTATTTTTAAATAACTCTGTTCTCTCTGTCCATTATTCTTTAAAATATAAATAAACCGTTTTTTATATTGCCAGCATATGTATAGATAGTTAATAACACAAATAATTTGAAAAATTAAATTTTAAATTCATAAAATCAATAAGTATTTTGGTAATTTTTTGTGGGAGTGCAACAAGGGAGTCTAGATGTTACAATAATATATACGTACATGTGAGTATTAGAAATTAGACATTATAGGTGTATCGGTTTTGTATGAAAATATACTGTAATCCCTTATTATTTCAGTCATAAAACCGTAATAGGAGTATCGAAAAACGGAAGATAGCTGCGTATAAGAATTGTCGAAATAAGGTCCAATAACACAAACAATATCGCTTGGCGAAATGGGGGCAAGATAAAATAGATATTGGAAATATTTACATAGATACGTATAAATGGTATATAGATATAAATAATAAATACGCTATCCATAGACCAATTTAAGATTTAGCGCCCTGTTTCATTCTTTGTATGTGAAAATTGTACTCATTCTCTTGAATACATCATTTTCTTTGATCGATAAGATAAGGAGAATTGTTGTTTGGATTAGATAATTACTTCCCAAAAGAAGATCACTATAAAATGTACCTATATGTTATTATCTTGGAATTGTTATTCAATTTAACTTATAACCTATTTTTACTCTTATTACTTAGGCGAGCAACAGAATGCGGATACATTGTTTTATCTGTGTTTTATATAATAATTGAATGCTATATGGTCTAAATCAGATCAAAATTTGTACATCTAAGATTTCAAGGAAATAAAATTGAAACTTGGAAAAGAATTTAGTATGAATTTTCATTTTATTTTTTATGTACGACAAGAGAGTAAATTATTGGGAAATCTGAGACATGACAGTGTTTCTAATAAGTATTATTTTCTTATAATAACTTCTTTTTTTTAGTACCTATTGCATTTATTTCTGTTTTTATGGCTACAATTTTATCTATCGTCAATAAAACAGAAATATATTTTATTTTATTTCGTTCAAACGAGACAAACATCATTACGACATCATTGGTGTTAGATCCTGAGCGAAGCGCGATGAATGTATATAGGTTTAAAATAATATTACGTATTAGTGGTATCTTAATAATCGGGAAAACTAAAATTAGTTACGAAAAAACGGAAGTACTTACGCAACACCATTGTTTAACAGATTCGAGTTTGTTATTTTTTTTGTAACTAAGCAACACATGACCATAGAGAGATCGACTATTTTTTTTTCAATTAATTTACGATAAACATTTTTGTTTTCGAGTAAAAAAGTTTGAAGAAGTGGAAAATTTCAAATATCTATAAAGAGGTAATTATAATTAAAATTAAATTAAGTCTAGAAAATGCCAATACAATTTTTTGGTAAACGTTTTTACTTTTTAGTTAACAATTGTATGCAAAATTTAAACAGTTTTAATTGAAGGCTTCTTAAAATTTGTTTTCACCACAGTTAAAAATATCGAAAATATAGACAATTTTTTTTTTTATAAACGTTTTTACTTTTTAGTAAATATTATTTTTAGGGACTTGAAACGTTTCGTTACAACCTATACATATATTATTAACTACTGTTCACACTTTTCAAAATATTTAGATTATTATTAAGTTATTTTGCTTATTTATACTACGAACGTATTCACATGGATCTATTTTCAACGGAAAATGATACGTTGGCATTTTTGACTTATAAATTACTAATAGTTAGTATTACTACCCTAATTATTATTGTAAAATATATGCGCTTTGTTTTTTTTTAAAAGTAAAAATTAATTTATCTTGTCGTATTATTTAAAGAAAAAAAAATAAATAATAAAAACATAAAATGTAAATTTTTATATTTTATTATATACTTAATATAGAGGTAATTAAATATCCTCAGAATTATCGTATGCTGACAGACCGTCTCCGATCAGAATCGTTTACCTAAATACTTAAAATGTCATCAACTTGTAGAGCAGTAAGCATGCTAATCTTCCAAGGGTGGTTTTCGCTAGAAAATTGGATTTCATTGGTACTTTGAGGTCAAAAGTAAAAAAAAATCAGGTACTTTTATTAATAATTGAAAACATTTATAGACATTTGAAATTTACGTTATTGCTCATAACTAGGGGTCGGAATTATATTGTTTTAAAATAGCCATAATAAGATGCTAATATTCTCTTAAAAAGTTGAAAATATTTTTCCGATATTCTTTAAAAATCATAATAAAATATGTAAAAAATATGCTTTTTATTAAAATATTCTCTTAAACTAAAAATGTGCATTTAAATGCAAAATAATACAAAAACCTGACATAAATAGGTAGGTACCTACATAATAAAAAATACTACATGTTAAGAAAAGTTTGATTAAATTATTAATAATAATATTTAATATTCAATTATTTTTAATTTTTAACTAAGAAAATTTTTGAAAACAGTTAACAACTATATTTTGTTCCATATGCTCTGGTGTCATATTTTTATGACGGTCGGTTAAAATGTTTTTATATGTGTTAGTTTATATTATTTACGCCACTGCAACAAAAAATATCGGACATCTACAAAAATTAATCGATATATTCTCTAATATTCTTTATTATACGAAATATTCCCAAATATGCAAAAAAAAATTTTGCCATTAACTCACCTGTTTCATGATTTGTAAATATTTCGAACCCCCGTCTGACTGCATAGACTAAAAAAAAATGCAAACAAATAAAATTCCGGCTCCTACTCATAATAAGTTTTATGCTAGGTCAAATACCTTGAAATTTGAAAACAAAATCCAAAATTTCGAAAATTTTCAAATTATTTTGTAGTTACATATTTATAAAATTGTTAGCATTTTAATTTTATTATTCACTATTGTATTACTGCGAACGTGTATCAATATTGTTTTTCACTAAATATTTACCTTATACTTATGATATTATTACTTAAATTAGGACAATAGGACATACCTAACTTTCGATTGTTACGCAGATGAAGGTTAGTTAGAGTGTATGACGTAAATTATTGGATAAAAGCCCTTCAACATCCGTAGAGACACTCACAGGCAGCCATACTGAGTAATGTGTACCTTATGCATCACCTGTACAGTACCTGATGCAGTCCAGTTGTATGTTGAATTTACACTTCAGTTATATTACAATATTTACATAATCATTAAGTCCCAGCTGTTATTTATCTAAATGAAACACATAAATCCTAAGTCTACTCTGTCTACACTACGGTTTGAAAACGTAATACAATGTTCCATACAAGCGCATTGCTTACTATAGTAATTCTATAAAAAAAGAAAAAAAAGTTATGCGCAATGACATTTTCAATATATTTAGATTAATTTTAGGCTATTTCCTATTCATACCGTATTTGTAATATAATAATATAAATTACTACAATAGCAATTTAATGTACGATAAATGGATACTCTGTAATATTGGCTGACAAAGTGACAAACCACGTCCTTTTGGAATCGCTTTTCGTATTCAATGATTTATTATTGAGTTCAAATATAACACATCCATTATACTGACTTAGGTACCCTATGACGAGTTACACTTGATTCCTACTGTACATCAGAGTGGTTACTTACTTGCCCACTTTTTTTTTAACTTAAGCGAGTTAACCTACTCGTATATATAGTGTCCCGTGACAATGTAAATAACTTTTCAAATGAGAACTAACTTTTTTACTGTTGGTCAAAAAACGATAATATTATCTACATTGAATCATATGGTATTTTTTTTATTTTATATATATATTAATTGAAATTTAATTAAGTTAAGTATTGAGTAGTTTCTGAATATAATTAAACTTAATGTACTTAAGATGATAGATTAATAGGCATGGGGTTTAGGATAGAATAACCATATTATGCTCCGTTTGAAAAGGGATCGTCCTGTTTTTGAGCATCATATCCCCTTGTTCGACCAACTTCGAAATCCCGTTGGCCGTTATCACTTATCTTTATATTATTAAATATGTGTAAAAGAACAAAACCTGTGCACAAAATAAATACAAAACAATATTTTTTACAGTTTAACATTGAATTCAATTATAAAATGTATGAAGTATAGGTACAGTCGACTCTCGAAGTCTCGACATTTCAAACCTTTGATAATTCAACACTCTCGACAATTCGAAGTAAATGATCAGTCCCTTTAAAACCTTGTGGTGATTGAATAAATACAATGCATTTAGGTTTACTCAGTGAATTGTACTTTTAAGTAAAATATTGGATAAACCAGTCGCCGGCACGTGACGATTCGAAACTTCTTCCACTCATCGCTCGGCTGTTTCGTAACATGTACATTAGTAAAATCGTTAATTTTTCCCAAACACCATCGAATTATTACGTAAAGTTCGAAATATTATTATATAAGTATCAAAAATTGTATATTGAAAAAACAAACTGAGTTCAATGTAGTAGAAAAAAATTACATTTTAAAAAATGATTAAATCTGAATATTTGCGTATTTACATTGTTTTTATTCATAACATGTAACGAGGGTTGACTGAATAAAATTTAATTTTTGTATAATTTAAAAAAAATAAACCAGAAATTATTTCATTACAATTTATTAGTTTTCAGTTTTATTTATTGTGCGATGTACGTATCTTTTTATAATCTAAATAAATGGTTAATACCTAAAGTAAAAATCAATCATCCCGGTTCCAAAGTAAATAAATTCACCGTGTAGATTTGGTTTGAATATTTAATATTGAAATGTATCAGTCGGACAATATTTGTCATGTATGAGCAAAAAAAATAAATATATTTTTGAAACCGATAAATAATAAATAATCTAAGTATGTCTACTTTATAAAAATATAATACACTTATATATATATATAATAAATGCGAGAAGGGTCAATGCCCAATGTCATATTGGGACGAATTTGAGATAATTTGACCTATTTCATTAACTCATAAATATTTGATTATGTTAATAGTGTTAAAACGGTCAATGTCTTTGACACAGTATGGCCAAAATAATACATGTAGGTATTGGCTATTTTAACATTAATCGATAAAAGTAAAAAAGAGATAATATAATGTCTATTTATGTAACGGACCAATCTCGACATTGGCCACGTAAAATCTATAGCTACGACATTAGCCATTCCAAAGTCAATCAATAAAGTTTACGAATATATAAGTTGATGTCATTCGATATATTGTGCAATTTAATATTATTATTAGGGTTTAATAATACAATTTAATTAAAAAGTGTTTATTTCATAATTTAATTTTTGGCCAATGACATCAATAAGGACAATGTGAAAATTAAATAAGTTCATTGTCTGGATTCACAAAAAATAAAATATGTTTCATTAAATGAAGAATGGAAAAGAAATGTAGTCATCGAAATTCCAAAACTTTAAAGTAAAATCCATAATGGTTGTATATTTTTTTTTAAATTTCCCTTATTTTAAAATTAAATTTCCCAACAATGTCCTTTTTTAAAATTGGTCTTCCTTGCACCAAACCACATAATATATATATATATATAAGTATATGTATATACAATATACCTACTGCTAGAATATTTACATATAGAATAAAAAAAAACTAAAAAGCATAGTACGTTCTTGGTTCTTAAATTGTTTTTAACTTAAAACCCTTAAAGTAATATGATTATTCTACGGTCTACAATAAAATCATAAAATAATATTATAGTAATATACTATAGACATGAATATATAGTTTCTTCTAAAATATACCTTTGACTGAAAAGTATTATTCTCTGACTTCTAAGATGAATCAATTATGCGTCTCACTGTTTCAGATAATCATATAGCAAACATCTAAAGGAGAGGCAGAGGAGGTCCCTAAATAATTGTTGTGTAAAAGTTTATCGTTTATTCATTATAATTTAGACTATTTTATTTCAGCAGCTGTCAATGGCCGTAGCCGATATAGAGAGTAAGGACATAATAATAATCAAAAAACTTTTCCTACGAATCTAGAAAACTTTGCAAACAGTTTGAAATTTCATCCCCGAGATCATAGACTATATAATATATACACTCAAAGATAATATTCCGAGTAAAGCAATTATTTAAGAGTAATAATTTCTCGAGCCATGTTATTAATTCAACCGAACTAAACATATAAATCGATAGTGTGCGAAAAACACGTATGCGCGAATATAATACGTACGATAATCGTATTATAGTGAAGTCAGAGCCATGTTTAATAATAAAATACTATGATCGTATGCAGCTGTTATCGTATAATGAGCTTAGGTTATATATTATTATGATTTGAGACGTGAAAGGCGAGACTTGAATAAAATAAAAAAACGTCTCTACAACTACAACAGGTACATCGCGACATACCGCTGAACCGTATTGTTATCATTTGTCATTCTCTCTCGACTAAGTACGCTATAATATATATATATATATAGTCTACATGGCTACATGTATGGGTGTTTTTTTTTCCAGAGAGAGGAAAACTGCAATGCCGGGCCAACAACAGGAACGCATCAGGCTGTCGTCGATGGGCGGGGAGTCGACTTGCAGCAACAGCAGCAGCGGGGGCAGTGGCAGCGGCAGTACGACGATGAAAATTCGGAGACGGGTGGTGATGATGGGTGCAGCTAGGGTGGGTAAGACGTCCATCATCAAGCAGTTCCTGTACGACCAGTTCCCAGACCGGTACAAGGAGACCATCGAGGAATTGCACAGAGGCGAGTGAATAAATTAATTATATCGTTCGTGACGTTTGTGTTTTACTTAAAAATCTCTATTTATTCAAAGCGACGATATTATATAATACTCCCCAACTGTTTGTTAAATATCAGAGTATTATTTTTTTTTTTCACGAAAACTATTAATCGTTTTAATTATGCAAAACGTGATAATGTTAGCGAGCTGTAAAGGTACACCACTTCAAATAGTTTTTCCAAATTAATGTCGCGCTCTCAAGTTTATATAGTTATTAAAAATAATAGGTAGCAGCGCGTATTACGTCATAGTTTTAGCTAAATAAATATGAGGAGAATCTTGATATCCGTTCACTGTCCTGTCATTTTTTTTTAAGCTTGTTATTTTTTGATTTATTTTTTTTTCAGAATCTCGGAAGCTCCCTCATTAATTGTATGCATTTTTTTTATCGTAAACGACAAATTATTATTTATAATTAAGCAACACATTAAAGATGTTCTATTTAACGTATAATACTATCTAAGCTGATCTTTATAAACAATAAAAAAAGTTTGATTTTATAACACTAACGCAGTTATTGAAGGGACAAATGAAATGTATAAGGTTACCTTTATTATGTAACATACCTACCCACTATTTTATTACCGGAAACTCGGTTGCATAAATTGTTCAGTTATCTAGACGTAAAAATTAAATTACTTATATAATACATTTTTCGAAACATATAGAAGTATCGTGTTGCAAGGCAATAAAAGTTCTTGGTTTTGTCAGACGTGTAAATGCTCTCAGTATAAATTAGTTAATAGCTCTTATTAAGTATTTTTACTATGCCTAGAGAGGTTTGTTTTGGAATATCCGAATATATGCATTCACAGTCCAATATCCATATACTATTAACATTAGCAAATATTATTTGATAAAATAAACATATTATTACATACAGGGCCCCCACATAGGGGCGATGAGCATTTGGACCTGGAGTACAGAGGCATGGCAGGGGCCCGTTGAAATTAATTTATAATTTTTGAAATTTTAACAGAAATACTTATTTTATATTGAATAATATTTTTTGATATAAATGTATAACGCTATAATAAGTATATTAAGTAGAAATTGTGTATGGGAAACTCGTATCGCTTGTAAAGGATTGTAATTTATTGGAAGTACCCAAAGTTTTGTATCGGCCCACAAAATCATTTAGTACAGGGGCCCAAAAATTTGACGTGGAGTCCTGATTACATATTATTGTATATTTAATCAATGCTATTAATATAGAATTATCTTGTAAAGCGTTAACACCGTACATCGTAAATCATTGTTTTTTGATATTACATTAAAAATTGATCACTTACCACATGATTGTTCTCCTATTCTAGCAAGTTACTATCGGTTAAAATATATTATTCGTCTCTCATTAACCGTATGGAAAATTGGAAACCAAAATTTTGAAATCCCTCCTTTTCTTCATGCAAGACGTATTCTTTCTCAGAGGTCTTAAATAGTGTTGTAATAGCACTATAATAAATAATAATACTGTCTTTCTAAAGAGTAAAAATAAATGTCAACAGAATTTTTTTTTAAAACTTGAGATAAAATTGTATATAGGTATACCAGGAAAATCATAGTAAATATTGTAGAGTACACTTTTAAAAGAAAACTATGTTGATTACAGGTAGTATGGTATTGGTTATAAAATTTAAGTGAAAATTAAGTGAATGTCAGCGCACGCGTTTGCTTTTTCTCTATGGTCTACGTGCATCATAGACAAAATGCATTTGCGCAAAATCATTTTTTTATGTTTTTAAGTTATCAGAGTAAAATCACAAATTATGAAAATGATAAAGAATTTAATTTTTAAAGGGTGGAAAAATCGGTTTATCTAAATACTATTTGAAAACAATTTAATATTTATTTAATTTACAAAAATAAATTTTTATTTTTAAAGTGAATTATACATTTAAATAATAATAAAATATAGAACCGATATGTTAAACCTTCAAAAATATTATCCTCTATAACTTTTTTAATGGGTGATTTTAATCTACAATTACTCAAAAGTCATATAAAAGTGATTTTATGTGAGTACATTTTATCTATGTTGTACAAGTTGCAAATGAGAGAGAAAACAAATATCGCGATGACATTCTCTAAAAAATCCGTTTTTGTTGTACATACGATTTAATTTTCACAAGTATTGATGCGCACAACTGTGTAATGGGCTCATTCTTTTCAGCTAATATATATTATTTTATCATAATTTTTTCCGATTTTTCTAAACATACATAATGTACCCGAGAAAAAATATGATAAACTAAAGTATAAATGTATAATTTATGAGTTTAAAATAAAAACTAAACAATCATCAATAACATTAATACAAAATATGTTTCGTGAATTTAAAAAAATCAAAATTTAACAGACTAGGTTAGTTTTGAAATTTTGGCGATAAATTAAGTCCATTAAATTATCAGTACCTTCCACCTACCGACCTATCTTAAAACAATTTACATTGCGATGCCAACCTGTACTATGTCAAAGCTCAAAGGGACTCGAATTTACAGTGGCGTGGCGAACGGTAACTTCAGAGACAATTGCCTCTGAGATTTTTCTTAAATAAAATATGAGAAGGGTGGTAAATGTGGGTGGAAGGCGGTGGGTCTCCTAGTAAATGTAACATGATATTCTCAATAGGTAGTCGATAAAAATCTGAAATATTATTAGTTATACTTATATTATATTAATACATTATCGTGCATTAATACTTGGGGAATTCGTAACTTGTCTCTAGAAAATTTTTAGTCCGCTACGTCACTGCTAATGTATACCACTATACCTAGTATGCCTACTTATTTATAATGTAGAGCAATGTGTGGTAACTCTTGGTTATTATAGAAATACGTCTGGTATATAAAACTAACATAACTTACACCTGATCTAAGCACATATTATAATATGTCTTTATATTGTCTGGGCGCATAATTAATTTTAGATAACCATCCGGCAAACAATAATTTCCACGAATGACACTGTCTACTTAGTATTTTAGTAACACTTAATTTTGTGCTGCGCGTCGGTTTACCAATAATTTTGTAAGTTTACTGGGTTCAATTTACCAAACTCGCATATAATATGGAAGTTATGGATTCAAACCATACCGAACTAACTTAGCCTTTAATGATTAATATAATGTACATTTTAATAATTCAAAATTATTAATGAAACGCTTGCATTATATTCTTATACTTAATGCCCTTAAAGATATTGTGTATACACAATGTAACATTATATTACAGGAAACTGGTGCTGCACTGTTCACGTACTATCTTATCCTTAATATTATGCTATATAATAATAATTATATCATAAATTCATGACTCAATTGTTCTTCCCGAAGCACGTCCCCAATACCGATAATGGTTAAAAATTATAACTTGTAGAATGTAGATAGGTTACCTACAACTGGTACAAATCACGTTTAATTTGTCCATTCTTGTTCCTTTGCATCCCAACACCAATTTTTTTTCCGTCTCTACTCTTAATATCAACAGTAAACCACGTAACTACTATTTCGACGGTAATTATTTTAGTCATGGATATAATAAACTAACAACAAACCACCATTTAGGAGCATTATTCAAAGAGTTATTAAGGACTAAAGGTTCAACACAGTTTACAAATCGTTATTTAATAATGATTTAAATAGAATCTTTCAGGTCTTAATTATTGTGTTAAAATAAATAGGTCAAATTAATAAATTAAATCCAAAAGTACAACCTATTTCATGCTCGTTGTGTATTTGTGTCAACCATTGAACCATACAATAAACAAAAGTTAATACAATATTATTAAATATTGTACATATATCAACAAAATAAATTACTATTTAAACATTATAGAACCTTCCGTCATATTATTTTGGTTTTAACATCACGGACACATTATATTTTGTTTTAACCTAAATTTATTTCCCAGAAAACATAATATATTTAATTCAGGGTATAAAAGTTGAAACTAGGTGAAACAAATATACTATCAGCATATTAAGGTTATAACTTATAACTGTAGAACATTCTGGTTCTCTGCAGCTGAAATTGCTCACAATATCGTATTTTTGGTTTACGTTGGGTTTAGCTAATTCGTTTGAAACAAAAAACATATTTCAAGACTCAACGCAGAATAACTTTGTAAATTTCTAGATTCAATTCATTAGATATTATTCATCGCAAAAGAATACATTGCGGTTTGCAGCTTAACACTATTTCCAGAACAATTTTATATTTTAAGTTACCACCTTTTGGTTTTGATCCCACAATATAGCATGTAGCCATGTAGGTAACCGTAATCATCAGTGACCTTATTTTCACATAGGTTGCTTAATGCCTGTAAACATGCAATAATGTATTCTTAGTGATGCGTACTTAGAGACGACGCCCCCCGTATACACTTAATTTATGGTCATTTTTTTCGTTAGTTTAATATTGTATTTACAAATATTAATAGAATATAATTAAGTAATGTTGTTAATTAACCCTGACTATGATCCAATAATTAGAATCATCCGAATCTAATTTCTACTATACATGCCTACTGAACACATGTAGTTTTCTTTATTATTTATTTTTAAACTATCTCGGTAAGAAATTTTTTGATTGCTACCTAGTGTTTTTTTTTAAATTAGTAAATTACAGTTTATTTTTCCTTGTCAAATTTGTTTTTTCTATGCAATTATACCTTTATTATAATATTATTTATACGGTTATACGGTCTTTGCAATTAACATTTAAAAAGGTGGTTGTTAAATATTTAAAATATTTAATATTTAATAATTTATTCTTTTATAAGAAATTTAATATTTTTAAATTTCCATAAACACTATAGAAAAATAAACGCCATTTATAGAATAGATTTGACGATTTTCGGAATCGTTATTATTTATCACAGCATTCGTAATTGTTCGTAGAAAAAGACTTAATATTATATTAAAATTTTTTTATACATATAACCAGCTAGTAGCTATATTGGTACACTTGGTAGATGTACATAATAATGTGAATATTAACTTTTGTTAACTTCTTTTATACTTCACATAATAATAATAAATTTTATTATAATCGTTTACAGGAGATTATGAATTACCCGATGGAGCACGGTTGACATTAGACATTTTGGACACATCAGGAGCTTATCAGTTTCCAGCTATGCGAGAATTATCTATATCAACTGCTGATGCATTTCTTTTAGTCTTCTGTGTAGACAGGGAAGACACATGGGATCAAGTTAAACACTTTAAAGAACAAGTACATATTTTGAAAACAGCTTTTTTAAACCATAACACGATTTGGTAGGTTTTTAATTAATTGCATTAATCATTTCCATTAGATAATTGAAAGGAGAGGACCAAAAATTCCAATAGTCATTGTAGGCAACAAGTGTGAACTCACTGAACGATTTTTACCTGTGGAAATCACCGAAGCCATATCTAAATACGATTGGGAATGTGGCTACATGGAATGCTCAGCCAAAGAAAATAGAAACATAGTACAGGTGTTTAAGGAACTCCTAACTCAGGCAAAGGTAAATAAATAAATAAGTTTAGATTTGCGGTTTTATTGTCATTGTTTAAATCTAATTTCGTTTCGAATACAAATTCTAATGACCTTTTTTTATTATTTTAAGCTAGTATGCTTAATTACTCTACGTCACGTATACGCACTTGGCAGTACAAATATTGATTTAAATTAAATGAAGACTTAACGATTATGAACGGTTGACTATTTTATAAAGTCTATAGTACATTAGTACCTTTGGATATTATACATAGATAGGTTTAGTAATGTGATGAAGCTTAGTAATATGATAGTGTCACGCAATAATATCTGAAAAATAATGATCATAATTATAGTTACACCCCCTTCTCATTGATGTCTATCACGTTAATATTTTGGTCAGTGACCCAAATATCAGAGATAGGTAAAAATAAGCCGGACAATTAGGTACAACAATATACGGACAAACGTAAATTACGCTCAACGAAGGAAAAAAATTGTAAATTTCGCCCCGTATTTTTCAGGTACAAATTGCTATGTAGTAAATTGCGCCCAATAAAAATATTATTATCATGATAGTCATTTAGCATTATCCAGACAACACCACAAGGAGGTGACTATCACTGTCATCTAAAATGATTTTTTGGTTTACTTGAAATAAATAAATTAGTTAGTATAAATGGAAAAATTTATTTATTTTTCTAAACAAAATAATTTGGGATTATAAATAAGTTGTTTTAAATATTTTTTGCTAGGTTAATTTATGCAGTAAATAATAATACAAAATCAGGTTAGATATATAATATAGAAATAATAGTAATTAGTAATACAATTATTATAAGTTACTTGTAAACCCAATGGCCCCCAGTTGCCGACTGTCTTTATATTTTATGAAAAAAAAAAAAAAATTTTAAGTTATATATCAGCATAGCAATGAGACATATTTCACCAATAAATAAACAGTATTTAATATAGCTATATATTAGTTATCGATGAATTTAATGTCACTTAGTTACTATATAGGTGCAATTTACTATACCCATTTAAGAAACTGATAAATCCAGGGTGCAATTTACTACACCTATTATAGAACCAAAAAATCCCGCGTGAAATTTACTAAAGTATTTTTACGACCTGCTCAATGTGGGCGCAATTTACCTCAACATACAATATCTCTGGTGCTTACCGACGAAGAGCACCTAAGTATTATTTTAAGATTTAGTAAAATAGCGGAACACATAAATTACATTATAATATAGTAATGTACTTTAAAAGTGAAAGTATTGAAAAAAAATCTAAAAGTTTTTTCAATTTTTTTAAAGGGAGGTGAATAATCAACAGGTACCTATAGACCTATAACCGCTATAGGACAAAGCTTTTAAAATGTATCTGTCAAAAAATATGCTAAATTAGAATATTATATGATTCTAATAGTCATTACTCTGTTTACTCACCAACATATTTCAATGGGAAAATAATAGATTGTTGTAAATTAAATTTTGATTAAATTAAATATTTCGCAATTATACCAACTAATACTGTGTATTCAAATAAAATACCTTCTTATTTTAAATATAACGTCTAAAACATTTATTTAAAAAATAGATAAATAATGAATTGTAATTAGCGTAATTACCTATGGGCTATGGATATTTCCTAAAATCACACAACATTAATACATAATGTATTTAGTATGCATAATAATTCCTGAACAATTTACACTGCCGATAACATACACAAAATTAAATGATTATTAATTTATTGAAGTCTAATCATTTTCATATTATACTTGTTTATTATAATCTTATGGTCTTATGATAATACGAACTTTTCGTACAGTAACTACATAAGCCAGAAACCTCACATAGATTATTGTACGGCATTATAATACTACTAAACAGCAACGAAATAGTGTTCGTTAATATCGTTTGATTATTATTTATTTTCACTTATGGCCAAACAGTTACAAATCGTTTGATCAATAAGTAGGTAGGTACCTACCATTCTGTTTATTGGAAAGAAAAAAATTCAATATCTTAATCTCTATTAAAAAAATTTTCAATTACTGCATTTTAAAATATTAAATAATAATTATAACGACCCAATAGAAATACATGTTATGCGTTTATTCCTCTAATAGTCTAATCGTATAGAACCAAATTATAGAGAACACGAATTGAAATAATATAACATATTATCTATGGGAAAACGGGATAAACTATTCACGTTGCAGTTGCTTGAAATTAAGCCTTTGATGTTTTTTAGGTTCAATATAATTTGAGTCCGGCTGTAAGGCGCAGACGAATGTCTCTACCAAATTACGTGGATAACCGTTCAGGAACGACCAAAGGACGTTACATGCTCAAAAGAAATTCCTGCACGGTGGCCTAGTTCGGAAGGCCTGCGATAATACACAATTAAAAAATAATAATAATAATCTTATTTCGATTATTTTAGACGCTGGTGTGAACAAGAAAAAAGTAAAATAATTTATTTTGTTCTTATAAATGATTTGCATAATATCAAATTGGACACAAGGTCCAAAAATGTTTTGAGACATAATAACATGACATAAAATTATTAAAATGTTGCGTAAAATCAGCTTTAAGAAGTTCTAGCTTTACAATATTGTATTAACGATTTTTATACAATGGCTATATAATGTGATTGGTTATAAATTTATAATAGTTTAATGTGCTATATTAAAATACAACATTATATATAACAAATTGCCGATTGTTACATTTAAACAACTTAAAAACCATGTTTTATTTTTATTTTTGCTTAAAACAAACAATGCTAAGTGTGTGAACAGTGTATAATACCTATTTATTATATTTAATATCTAAATATTGAAATAAAATGAAGTTTATAATAATATTATGAAACCAAGTTGGCACGATTCCAGTCCATTACCAAGATACAGTATTATTAAACGCATACAAACAATACATTTCATTGAGTAACGATACGAAAAAATATATATATACATGACGTGAGACCACTACATGCAAACTTTGGAAATTTTTTACAATAAATGTATACAGCACAATTTCAAATAAATAACGCGAAACGGAATGAACGGCTAAAATATGTGAGGGAAACTGTATTAAGTAATATATTTACCGATAGTAGGTACACAATAAAATATGAACACTAATAATATTATCGTTAAGGCATACTATATTATAAAAATATTATACAAACATGAAATCATAGATCTAATTATTACTTTTTGATATTATAATTCGTATTGAAATCTGTGAAGATTAGTTGTTGTCAGACGACTATTTGCAGATCACACTAATTATTACTATTAGACATCGCTATATTTACAATGTTCGACCAATAATATTGTGATATGAGTACCTACTTACAAATTCATTTTTAGATTAGCATTATAGCTATAAACCGACAAACCGTGTTCTATGGGTTTGTTAAAGGTTCAATCTTTACTGTTCAATCTTTTTCATCTAACTATATATGATATCTATAGGTAGGTACTATACGAGTATATTATAAATAATTTAATATTCATTTTTATTTTCTTATCGAAACAAATAAGTCTACAAAACATTTGTCTAATTATTAGATTAATATTATTAGATTTCTAATACAACACAATTAAATTAAGTGGTTATGATATAGAATCTATTTAACTTATTTGATACTATTTTAGTTTATATCATTGTTAATAATATTAATAATAACATTTTTTAAACTTACTTAGTTACCTTCATACTTTGTCGATCGCCAGTCATTATTATTTATCCCTTGCACTAAGATTTTATTGGCATTGGTAATTTTTTATTTCTTATGCAACCATTTATAAATATGGTTAGTAATGACTTGGGCTTTTATAGTACCTACTTAAAAATGTTAAAATATACATCTATGTAGTATGTACTTAAAATATTATTCTCCAAAAAATGTGTTTTACGTAATACGTTTTATTATTTGAAATATAAATATTAAAAAATTTGATAAATTATATTTATGTATAAAATAAACATTAAAAAAAATTATAGGAATTTTCATTAAGTTACTAAAATAAAAACCTGAAAAATTAATTTTCCCTTCGTCTAAGTTTTCCCTTTTCTCCCTTCGTCGTCTACTTATCGTAATACAATTGATGCATGTACTTCGCGGGTACGCTGCACGATAGGCGAAATCTCCTGACAAATTATGACAGACAACTTGAGTTAATTTCGCGTTCCCAACTCACGTGTAATATACGTGATATAGTATTAATACGGTGGTATAATCATCTAAACCTGGTATAGCCTGAATCCGAACACGCAATACTGAAATTATTGTTTTTATACCGAATATTTTCTATTTTATTTGTTTTTATTTGTCCAAACTCATTCGACACTAGCTTCAAACTTTGCTGCACCAAAAAGTTTAAAAATATATTCTCGATTTTTTTCATAATCCTACCTACTCAAATATATATATTTATATTTATATGCAGTTAATAGTCATGACTCAAAAATATGAGAAATACAATTTTAATTATAACTTCCAAAAATGTTATGTAGGTAACCTTTCTAGACAAAATAAGACAATACTCAAGCCTCAGCACTAATAATAAAACCTAACCTAACCATGAATCGCCCCATTGATACAATTGATGTTTTATTTTTAATTTTGCATATTTTAAATATGATACCAAATGCATAATATTATTGTCACATAATCTAACTATAAGTATAAACACGAACAATTCATGTTTTATGGTACCTAGGTATATTTAATCGAAAGTAAAACTATAGATACCTTATAATAATATTTGGTAGATACGCTACTAATTTAAAAGTTATAAAATCAGTGATTTTGTCTTAGGTGAAAAAATGAAAAAAATGTTTTAAAAATACTGTTTGTTTATTTAAGATAATATTTAAAGTCTAACAAAATTATTTAGCTTTGATGAAAAATGACTTCAGTTTTACTTAATGATTGATATTTTGGAAATTATTGGTAATTAAATGTTATTTTAGCAAATGTTATTAAAATTAAATAAGTAGGTAGTTACCTACTTACATACTTCACTATTTTATACTATGTATAATAGACCTTAGCCATATTTATCTGCAGTATTAATATTAATAGTCATTTAACACGTTCCTCATTAGACGCCGTTATACGATTAATTAGTTAAGTAAATATTTAAACACAATTCGACAGTAATGATTATATTTTGAGTCCTATTGAAAATCCGAATACATTTTTTATTTAATAAAATTAATTTATAAATATATAGGCACTTTATGTAGATTGAATATAATTTTTATGTAAATGGTTTATCTATATCTCCCTATACGTACATTACAATGAGTGCAGATTGCAAATTTGTAGGTATGAAATAATGTACAATATATATATATAAGTCTCATTGTATAAAAATTTGTTTGATACCTATCATATAATAATTATTCAATGTATATTAGTAAAATGTAAACTTTTTATAATTACAATTTTCAAATATATAATATACATTTTCCAATTCACTTGTATATGTGTCACACTGTCACCAACAGACAACATTTTATACGAAAAATTCAGAATAATATGGTTCTAATTTATTAAATCCCCATAAGAATTTTATATACAAACCTATATGGCTATTGCTATACTATATACATTGTTAAATAGATACAATGTTTAAAATAAGAGTACTATATTATTATATTTTATTATTTTAAGAGTATTTATAATTAGAAATAAGAGTATTTTGGTATCATGCGTGTATTATCTTAACGTCTAAATGTTAACAATAACAGTGCCACGCTATGCATCATTGCGACTATGGTTAATTTTTATGATTGTATTAAGACTATATATTAACAAAAATAAATATTTATTTTATTTTTATGTTCAAGGAATTTAATATATGAGCTCTGAATAGTTGCAATGACTATAATCAGTACCTCTACCTAGTCATACTAACTTTTTACATGTAACCTGTACTATTCAATATTTCAACAATGTTGCGAATAAATAATAATAAATATATTAATCATAATCATAAATGTTGTTATAATTTAAAATTTTATAAGGATATAATTCTACTGGTAAAAGGCCAAAGTGGCTTAACTACATGGTCTACATTAAGGGTTGACTATAAGCCTTCAAAATTACAAGCGCCATAGTGTCGCTCTGATTATTTTTTTACAACCTTTAATACTTAAAGAAATATTTAATTTTTAACTGTCATGCATATTTTACTTACTAATGAAATTTGAAAAGACAAGTTGTAAAACTGCTCCTTTTGCCTTTTACCAGTCAAAATCATCATATTATATTATAGTATACCCAGTATCTATAAGTACTAATAACATATTATATTATATTATTACTATTTATATTAATGGACTTATAAATTTATAAATGAATAACGTTTTATAAATCTACGATGCTGAATACAAATTTTGGTCACCGTAATTTTTTTCAGTGTTTTTATACTATAGGTTTACTACTTACTACCTTGTACCTAGTACAATTATTAGTTTTAGTTTATCAATATAATATAATAAAATAATATTATTACTAAAATATTGGGAATAATTATTTGTCAGTTAAATAGTAGTGTAACCATTTTACAAATTATATAATAATATAACATACATATTATTGTAAAAAATTATAATACATTAAATTGCATGGTTTTTGTGTAAAATATGTATAGTGGATAATTTAGTAAGTGGTAAAATTGGTAGCATTACCATTATTCCACTTTTTCCAATGCACAGTTTTTCTAAAAACCATTACAACCAATGCTTATTTTTTCCAATTGGTAAAAACTGAACATTGGAAAATCTAGTTATTAGGAAAATTTGAACATTGGAAAAAGTTGATGTCGTAAAAATTAAAATGTGGAAAAAGTGGTATACAGTCCCGTCTGTAGGCAATGGGATGATAATTTCCCACTATAGTCGTTGTTCCTTAGATCATATACAATGGATGGAGCTATGTGTGTATTTCTCGTATAACGAGCTGTGTCCAACATAACCCCCCACTACCCATTTAATTTCAAGGTACAACGAGTTGTTGCGCATGCGTTTCGCCAACAATCACTATAAAATAACTAATAGTGGGGGGGGGGGTTATGTTGGACACAGCAAATGATTAAAGTAGCTCCATCCATTGTATATGATTGTATAAGCCGTCGAACGGGTTTGCCGCCAAAAGCATGGACGCTTTAAGTTGCGTTTTATATCGAAGCTCCGAGCGACGCTTCCCCCTCCGCAGTCCCGCGCCGCTGTCACCGACCGGTAAACACCGTAATGACCGGTGAACACTGTAATGATATCTACATCATTGCGTCGACACAGCTTCATGATTCAATATCGTCATAACAGTATTAAATATGTCATTAGTCATTACCAAAAAAAAAACCCAATAAATACCTGTACCCATTATATTACCCAAAATTATACACAACAACAGTCATACTCATTATGAAATCAAATAATTCAATATCTAATTAAGGTGCGTATTACATTTATGCGAACGAACGCTAACGAATACTACCGAACGAATGTGCCGCGACCGTTTACATTGTTCGGTCGTTCGCGTTCGCCAGTCTTCGCTTTCACAAAAATCTTCGCTCCCAAAAAATACAACTAAGTTAGTAGGTATCGACACAGCTGCTGTCGAGTAAGGACTGTTGATTTTTTGACATTTGAGTGAAATGCAAAGCCTTTTAACCAGGACGAAATTTCTTTGTGTTTAATTTGAATATTTGTAATTCGTATAACTAAAATGTCGTCAAGTGAAGAAGATAATTTGGTATTAGCTGCTTCAAGCTTTATGCTCATGAAAGCATTAATAAAAAAAACTTCAAAGACGAGAAGAAAACGTCACTGGTGGATGACTTCGTTGTACAGCAACAGAGAATCGTATAATGCAACTATGTTGCTAAACGACCAACAAAAGGAAAGTGATGATCATTTTAAAAACTGCTGTAGAATGTCATATGATACATTTAACCAATTACTCACTTTAGTTGAGCCTAAAATTAGAAAAGAAAATATGTGACTACTCGAAAATATTTTTCATGTTCTCGAGAGTCATGTGGCCGCCTCTAACATTTCACGGTCGCCAACCACGGACCGAGACCCGAAAGCCGGAGTGCCGTGGATTTTTTTTTAATACTTAAGAACGGGGATACATTTGAACCAGTAATAGGAAGGGTGACCGACGGTGAAATAATAAAACCTCAATTAGTGGGGAAAATATGTATATCTGTTTATTTGAATAGGTTGACATTTAAAGTTGATGCCGAGAAAGCCGAAGGCGTAAAACTCAGTCAGAATAAATAGTAGTAATAATAATAATAATTTTAATAATTGTAATTCTAATAATGGTGATGAAAATAATAATGATGTATTTTACCACTAAAATATACACAGCACTCACCACACGGCTCCGACGCAGCGGTTTACCGGCGGGAGAAAAACAACAATGTTTCATGATAAAAGACTATTATAATAATAAGAACCTAAAAGTACCGGCCACGGTGAGAATAATAATAATGTACCAAAAATGTTACCATTGAATGATGGGTGTCCTGTGCCGCCATCCGGCGCACCAGCAAAACGCTTGCTACTCGCTCACTGGATCTTCTTCCACTCTCACATCGGGTAAGTCAAATTCTATAAATAAAATTTTAACCCAACCATTGGACCCCTCCGCCCAAAGTATACCAAAAACTCCGTTACCACCGCCTATCATTATTACTGCGTCCTTGTGGCGTCAAGCAGCTCCGCTTCTCTTCCAAAATCAAGAAATCTCCCTAATTGGCCTCACTGCCAAATCCTCAACCGACGGCAAAATCTATATCAAAACCTCAAGCCCCACACAATTCCGTCAAATTCAAAAGACTATTCTTGCTAATAAAACAGATTTCCACACATTCTCCCTCGCCGCTGACCGCCAGCTGAAAGTAGTTATCAAAGGTATTCCTACTGATATCTCTACTGATGAACTCGAAAACGAACTGATAACCCGTAACTTCGAAGTAAAACTAATGAAACGCTTCGGGCCGGCCCATCTGCTTCGTCATCTTATCCGGCACCCAAGCCAAATAAATTTATGAACTATCCGAATTATTCTGCCTAAAAATCACTGTCGAATCTTATAAGAAATCCGGACCTTCCCAACGCCACTCCTGCCAAAAATTCGGCAACTCTCCTCGTTGCGTCAAATGGGCAGGCCGGCACAGCACCAGCGAATGTACCAAACCCCGCGATCATGCCCCGACTTGTGCAAACTGCAATGGTGCTCACACAGCAAACTTCTGCGGTTGTCCATCTTTCTCCGAAATAGCTAAAAATTTCGCAACAAAATCATCCATGCCAAACAATCCATCATCGAGCATAGTCATGAACATTTTAAGTTTTATAAAAATTGTATGAGTACCTACAGGCCATAAATTATAATAAATACTATAAAAAAAAAATAGATCCAATATTACTGTTTTATATTTAAAAAACTAGGTATTTTTGAGAATTATGCTATCTTTATTATTCTTAGTATATTATACTTGTTAATAACTCAGAAATTACTCGTTAAAATATTTATTAAGAAAAAAAAATTAAAATCTACAGAAAACATAGCAATACGAGATGTTTAGTCTCAAAATAGAGATTAAACTTTAACCATTAAAAAGGGCTTAAAACTAGGTAGGTATATAGGTTTAAAATTTGTGTTATTTGTATGGTTAGGATAAAGGTCGTCTACTGAAAATATTTCAGGGAGGGCCAATAAAAAATATTAATATACCTACATTTTAATTTTAATATTTTATATAATTTAACCCATAATATTTTAATATAGGTACCTACATTTTATTAAAATGTAGTATCGAACTAAAACAGTGAAAAGGCATGGCCACCTGTAGACAACCGTGTGTGTGGGATTGCTTTGCCCCTTACTATTCCATGCCGGTCGTTCGTTATCTCTTATCAGTCAGTCAAATAAAAATATAAACATACCTACCAATAATAGTTGTACTATAAATGTATCATCGTGGTTATAATATATTACATATATTATTCAGTAACAATTTAATATTTTACAGATTTTTTTTTATCACGGCGAGTAAAGGAGATAAGCAACGTTTAAACGGTCAATTATTTTTGTATTTTTTTTTCTGTTTTCTGCTTCGTGCCTTTGTTGTCTGTAGTTCCAAGTACCTACTACCACCTACCTATTAGGCAGTAGCGTAGTACGAGTTTTTATCAATGTATAGGTTTGTGAATGTTGTAGTTGTTTTTTTACGTTAACATTTTTGGTAGTGGTGGAACCTGACTAACTTGTATTGCAATCATTTTCAGTTTTCACGATTGGACAAAACGCAACAGCTGAAATAATGCAGACCGTTAGTCTTTGACTCCGAACTCGTAGAGTTAATGGGTCACCACCACCACTGTAGTTACCGTAGTGTAATTTCATATTAGCCACACAACAATCTCCAATCTCCCTCGTCCGTAATAAATTATTATTATTATTATTATTATTATTATACATATTACGTATGGACGTTCAGTAAGCAGTGAGTACCAACCGCAGGTAGTTTTCTTGTAGTTTAAATTTTAGTTGACTTTTTTAAATTAATTTAGTTACCAAACAATATTTTTATTTTAAAATTTTTTTTTTTCATGACGTTTCATCCAAGGATTAACTAATAGCTCGTTTGTGTGAATCATGGCTCCAGTTTTGAGCAAATACGTGTCTCAAAAAAATGCAATAATCGGCAGTGCCGTTGCCGGAGTCCCTTTGTTGATTTTTCTGTTAAAGAAATATGCTCTCAAGAGCAAGAAGACTGTTAAGAGGTACATATCTTAGTTTCTAATATAATTCGTGTAACATTGATGTACATATTATACCTATGTATTTGGTAACTACATTTTTAAAATGTTTTAATAGGAGAGCTCCAGAAAATGACATAAAGTACCTCATAGTTGATGTAAGTTCAAATATTATTTATAACGACAATTATAGTACCTATAAATTGCAATAGTTTGCAATTCAAACATATATATTTACTGCTAGAACTATTTAAATTATTTTTAAATAATTTGTAATGCCTACTTAACAAAAAAATTTTTATTTATTTCTTAGTATTATTTTTATTATTACTTTTTTGTACTAGCTAAATATACATACATTTAGAATAATAAATATAATAATATAATTTATAAAATAAATAAAATTCTGAATAAAATAATGAAATTTTCAAAATTTTTTAAACCATATAATATACTTAGTTAAAAATAAGTTAATTCATTTCCTATAACTGTTTTTTTAACTCATTTAATTCATACAAAAACAATTGAATTAACATAACCTTTCTTACCAATTTGCATTCCTAGTAATAGAACGGTTATAATAACACTTTAGCAATAACAAGTTATAAATATTTGTCAAAGTGTTGTTTCAAATGTTAATTTATTCACGTTTCATTGAATTTACTAATATATTGAATTCATTAGCAAAGAATACATTGAGGTCATTGTATACCATTTTAAGTTTAGATAGAGCGGTGCATCAGACATTTTGTGGGGTAACCCTTGCTGCTATGCTCCTCTTATCATAAATGTAAAATTATAATTATTAACAAAGAACTATTATTCAAATTCAATATTCATACACCAACATTTTAGGAAAACATTCTACTTCAGATTGTATGATTAAAAAAATAAGTTACCATTTATAAATCAAAATGTAATGTGGTTTTATTAACAAATATTAGGATGATGAAAATAAGAAAGAGCAACTTAAAATTGCATTTGGGTATTTTAAAGGGACAAAAATAATATTCCTAACAAAAGCTTATACTTTTTAAAACAATGTACATTAACAATTAACTGTTAAATTATACATTCTGTATAGATATTTTAGGTGAAATATCTTGCTTTAGAATTTGACATTATAAATATAGGTAGCTATTAAAATAAATACCCCAAAAATTTAGAATGAAAATTAATTTAAACTACTTATGAATACCTTTTAAAAGCCTTCAAATGTTCTTGGACATTTGGTGTAGAATATTCTTAGTAATATCTTGAATTTTTATTTTGATATTATGTCAATATTTTTAGAAAAAATTATCCGCTAAATAATTTACAGTATAAAATTTCAAAATTTGAAAATATGGTTTTTAAGTATATTTAAAAATTACAAAAATCAAATTTTGAATAACTGCATTAATAAAGAAAATTGGGGTGACTCAGTATGCATGATTGGTAAATCACCAGTATATTACATACATTTTATTTTATTTAAGTAAAATAACCTCAATTTGCTACTGTTCCATATTAATATAAATATTTAAATACCAATTAGGTAGGTACTTAATACCAGTATCTTATGGATTAAGGATATACATTTAGTCGTTAAATTAAAATTAAGAACAAAGGGAACATTAGACAATTAGTTCAATTATTATTAAATGTATCATTCCCAATTAATACCCTAAGTAATTCCATTCATGTTATCTGTTGTAGGGTTTTGATGATATTAGGATGATAGACACTACTCAATAGACAGGTGTGTGAGCCACTACGTATCCAAAATTTTTTTTAGGGAGGGGTTATAATTCATTTTTGACAAATTTTATCTGAAAATAATTTATTAATGATAACGTAGTTATCATTTAACAATTTTTTGGGGGTTTACCCATCCCTGGGTATGCCACTGTGTGTGAGCCTTAATATTGTTGCAATATCAACTTATTTTGTCTAGGTAATGCTTTTATTCTCATCTTCTAAAATTATCCTTGGGTTGAAACTCCCAATAACAATGTTTAAGCTCTGACTATATTTTAGTGTAGGAAGAACATTATTAATGTAAATAATATGTTTAAACTTCATACCATATAAAGTTATAACTTAAAACAAAATATTTTGTATTAAATTTAGCATTGTAGTCTGTAGAATCAAGAAACAAAAAACTTGTTTTTTTTAGTGAATATTTTTTATGTATTAACAGTTATTTGTCAGACACTCAGATGTCAATACTTGTTTTACTTTTCACTTTTTAGGTTCTGTTTTTATTTACCCTAATGAAATAATTTAGTTAGTTTAATAATATATCTATTTATTTATTGAACAATCATCTAGATAATGTTAAAAGATTATGTATTTTGGTACAGTTGTATCTATTGAATAAATGACTATCAACATTTATGTAACAGAATTAACCTGTTTTAAAATGTATTATATGAAATGTAGATTCTTACCCATATTTCGAAATTTGTAACTAACTATAACCTTGGATTGTTTAAGTTATCCATATGGGTTTTAAGAAATACTTTTTCCACCAAGTACTTATTTATTATTCTTAAAAAAACACGTTATTAATATTTTTTTATTTTAACTAAATGTATATAAATAACTATTATTTATTTTATACTGATCCTGTGTACTTTGTTACCCGTTAAAAGTGTCATCTCTATAGGATTCAAATTTCAAGGCTGGGCATTAACGAGTTAAAAGTTAAAATTAAGTTAAAATGTTAATTAACTCGTTACTTTTTTTCAAGATTAACGTGTTAACTTCAATTTTATTTTATTTCAAAAGTATCTAATTAAGTTAATTTTTGGCTGTAGAATAATGCAAATGTTTGAATGGGTTTTTACTTTGATGTATCATTTTAAATTTCCCCGATAATTTTCTTGAGCGTAAAGAAAAACTATCTAATAAACCATATTATATTTCTCGAATTTTAACTTTACACTAAGTTAAGTTACTTTTTTTTCAAAGTTAACGAAAAAAAATACGAGTAACTTTTAACTTGACTTAACTTTATTATTTTAAAATAACTTGACTTATTGAGTTAAAAAAAATCGTTAACTTGCCCAGCCTTGTAAAATTTTAGCTTTTTTTGTTTAGTTTTCAACAATAATTATTACACTCGACAATTGGAACGCTTACTTTGTTTCAATAGTTTTAATGTGTCACTTTATGTGAAGATTATTTTCATTAAAAAAAATAATAATTTCATATATTAATAATGTGTATACTGTATTTAATTTTAAAAATATTTTAAATAACAGACAAACAGGATTTCATATGTATAAATCCTCTAATAATATTACTACTTGTGCAGAAATCAGTAGAAACAAAGAATACAAATCGAGCACACGTCAATGGCCGCTTTCTTAAACAACTCTTTCATATTTTGAAAATCATTATTCCTGGCTTTACATCTCCAGAATTTGGGTTCCTCATACTTGTTGCTGCATCACTAATAGCCAGATCTTATAGTGATATATGGATGATACAGACAGGAACGGTTGTTGAAACAGCAATTATAAGTATGAATACGACATTATTTAAAAAACAACTGTTATACTTTTTTGCTGGAATGCCAGTTGTAAGTAGACTTTTTTTCTAAAATTGTTAAAGGGAATACATAATATTTAATATTTAATAAATAATTATTTTGCAGATTTCTTTAGTCAATAATGTGTTAAAGGTAAATATAAATATATATCAACCGACTAGCGGTCTAAGAATATAATATTCATAATTTTACAATTTACAGTGGAGTATTGGAGAATTGAAGCTTAGACTTCGAACTAGGTTGTCACATCACTTATATGATGAATATTTAAGGTAGTTTTATACAAACATTTTACAAAAGAAAACAAAAAGTTATGTTTATCATTTTTAGAGGATATACTTACTACAAGATAAATAATTTGGACAACCGTATATCAAATCCTGATCAGTTATTAACAGCTGATGTTGATAAGTTCTGCGATATGTTCACTGATTTATATTCCAATATCTGTAAACCATTTTTAGATATTGTAATATATGTTTACAAATTAACATCTACATTAGGATTTCAAGTAATGACTAAAAATATGTCTCACATTTAATTTGAAAATGTATATAGCAACAATTTTTTTTTTCAGACACCTTCTGTAATGCTGGGTTACTTGATGGTATCTGGATTTATTCTAACTTACCTACGTAGACCAACTGGTAAAATGACTGTAATAGAACAAAAATTAGAAGGTGAATACCGATATATTAACTCCAGGTTAATCACAAATTCTGAAGAAATAGCCTTTTACAATGGTAATAACAGGGAAAAACTTACTATGTTAGCCTCATTTAATAAACTAGTAAGTACTACGCTTAGTCTGTAAGTTTATATTTTTTTACAACTTTTTATTTCAGTATTTCATTCTTCTAATCATAATTACATTTAAAGTTATTTTTAATTTTATTCCTATTTAAATACCATGTGAATCCTTTATCATGAATCACACATTATTTCAAAAATTCTGTTTTGAAAAATAACTGTGCATGGTTTCTAGTTGTTAAAAAACAACATTTTTAAAAAATATATATTATTTTAATATGTTATATAATTTTTTACTTTATTGAATGATGACATACGGCTTTAATTTCATATTCCAAAGCAGAATCTTTTTCTAAGTTTTTAATTTAGGGAAAGTAGTTTAGCAGAGAAATGGACCAACATTTTGGGGGGAAATCACTTAACACTCCACTCAGCTCATCTAAATTTGAAATACTTCTAACTCATAAACTACACGTCCTAAATTTGATTTATATGTATCGAAATACTCAGAAAAATATTCTGCTTTTACTAAAACTAAAAATGAAGTCGATCCAAAAAGTAAAAAACTTAAAAAAAAGTTGTTGTGTAACAACTTGAAACCATGTGAAAATAAATATTTTCAAAAATATTAATACATTTTTGAAATAACGAGTATCTTACATTAAATGAATCACCCGGTACATATTATTTAAAGTTCATAATTAAGACATGCGTTGTAAAATTAGTTGTTTTGTAAGTAATTTTTACTGAGAGATTTTTTTTTTTAATGATGTTTAATGCTTTATTTGATGTATCTATATTATATATACAAGGTTTCAAGATTGAATCCTATGTTTATATTATTGTATTAAAGATTTGATTTTGATAGTATTAAAATTAAGTCCTCTGTATACCCTATAACTTAAATTTTCAATATTATATTTATTAATTATAGTAGGATAAATGTGAATGTGTGAATTTTAAATTGTAATTTAAGAAAATAAAAAAAAATTGTATTAATAATAATATATTAAAAATATTTTTAGACAGATCACTTAAGAAAATTCCTTGAATTCAAAGTGTCCATGGGTTTTCTTGATAATATTATTGGAAAATGTAAGTCAAAATTATTTATGATATAATAAATTCTAAAGTTATTATTGAAAATTACATTTTGATATGTTTGATATGTTCTAGATATTGCCACAGTTGTAGGATTTTATGCTGTTAGTATACCTTTTATGAATCGTAATTCATCTTTATCCAATCTTTCACAAAATGAACGTTTTCGAGTAAGTAAAGTTTTAAAATTTTCAATTATAACACTAATATACAACAATAAAAGAAATACAAGAAAACCTCAATCATCCAAACCTCCATTATACTAACCCTCTATTATCCCAACAAATATCAAATGGAAATTATTATTATTACTAGGAAAACTTTAATATATACATATCACGAAAATACTTACATAATATTATATGATATATTGATATTTATAATATATTATTATTAATATTGAATTATTATTTACATTAATTTATTATACATAACTACATGTCTACATTATTATGTATCCAAACACTTAGTTATCTGATAATCAATAAACGATGTTTGTATACGTAATCATGTAGACATGTAGTTATGCATAATAAAATTAATGTATGTAATAATTCAATATTGATAATAAATATAAATATATCCTATAATATTATGTATGTATTTTTGTGATATGTATATGTATATGAGTTTTCCCAGTACCAAACTTTTACGTTTCCAAACTAGGTGCAGTACTAATTAGTTTGGATAATCGAAATTCTACTGTATCAATAATTGATTTAAAAAATAAATACCTATGCTACTCTAAAAAATCACATTATTTATTTTCTATTTTATTCAAATAATATCTATTTTTAAAATACTTTTAAAAAGGAAGTAGGGACTCACTTCTCTATTTACTATTAATATCTAATATTTTAATTACAGAATTACTATACAATGGGTCGTATGTTGGTAAAATTAGCTGAAGCTATTGGCCGCTTAGTGTTGGCTGGCCGTGATATGACACGTTTAGCTGGATTCACTGCCAGAGTTACTGAAATCATGACTGTACTCAGTGATCTTAATAAAGGACATTATGTACGGACTATGTTGACTGATAATAATACGCTGAAAGAAAAAAAACTTGTACCAAACTCTGGTCGTATCATTACTAAAGACAATATCATTAAGTTTGATAAAGTACCTCTTGTGACACCAAATGGTGATATACTAGTGGAGGAATTATCATTTGAAGTTAAATCAGGCATGAATGTGCTAGTATGTGGGCCAAATGGTTGTGGAAAATCGTCATTATTCAGAATACTTGGTGAATTATGGCCTCTTTTTGGCGGAACCTTAACAAAACCTCCAAAGGGCAAACTTTTTTATATTCCACAGAAACCATATATGACGTTAGGTACACTAAGGGATCAAGTTACATATCCACACACTAAGTACGTTTAAATTAAATGTTTTTATTGAATATTATAGACTATAGTATCATTAATCATTATATTGTTATAGATGTGTCAGCATCGATCATAATTTGTAATATTGATTTTTATAACAAATCTTATTTTATTTTTTTCTTAAGGGAGGAAATGCAGCGTCGTAGAAAAACCGATGCAGACATTGCCAATCATTTAGAACGTGTACAACTATCATATTTATTACAAAGAGATCAAGGTTGGGATACTGTCGCGGACTGGATGGATGTTTTGTCTGGTGGAGAAAAACAACGTATTGCCATGGCTAGATTGTTCTATCATCAACCACAATTCGCAATATTAGATGAATGTACAAGTGCAGTTAGTGTTGATGTTGAAGGTTCTATGTATCAATATTGTCGTGATGTTGGTATTTCACTTTTCACGGTTAGCCATCGAAAATCTTTATGGAAACATCACGATGTATGTATTAATATCAGAATTTTTTTAACACTGTATTACGTACTTAACATTATTCTGTCTGTATAATACTGATTTGTGCATTGCGCCATTACCCAAATTCTGAATTGGTATTGTGGTGGCGTGTACAACTAAAAGATACTTAATATATATATAGTATAAATACCGATGTAAATTAACCAGTAACATTTTTTTTTTTTTACCGACGTGTTTCACTTACAAAATATAATCTTCAATATGAATTTTCCCTTTTATTTATTTGTTTACATAATGTGTATTGTATTAGTTTTAATACTTCGATTATAATTAATTTAAACTAGACACATTAATAAAACAATTCAAAACATCGGAATTTAATTTTACTGTCTGCCTATGGATAATAATTGTTGACATACAAATTTAATATGCTGTTCACTAATTCAACTATTTATTCTACTATAATTCTACTTTATTCTCTATAATTTATAATCCTATGCAATATTGTATAACATGTATTATGTAATATGTATTTTATCTTTAAAAACTTAGAAAAATATAATATAATATAGTTTTATCCCCAATTAATGATAATCAAATATTTATTATGTTTCAGTATTATTTACAAATGGATGGAAGAGGATTATTCCAATTTAACAAAATTGATTCCGACACAGAGGAATTTGGTTCATGAGTCTCCGTAGCTTATATTATAGTTTTTAAAATAATTATCTACATATATTCCATTATATATATAATATGTAATAATTTGGTTCAATCTTGCCTGATTCTTGAACTCGTGCCTATTTGTTATTGGTGTTAATAGATCAAATTTTTATTTTTATTTTTAATATTTATAATATTGTTAAGTCAAGGTATTCTATAAAGTTTTTGTAATGCTGATTTTTTTACCAGTCACTTAGACCAATAGATTGGTTTTAGGTTTATTTATTGTATCGTACAAAATATACAATTTTTGTATTTGTGTTATAACTAAATATTTTAATTTATTATACACTAATCATTTTGTTAAGTATATGACTACAATTGATGAAAGAAAAAACTTTCCCCATTACTTTTTAAAGTTAAAAAATGGTTTATCATAACTAAATCTATCATAAAATTTTTTGACCACATCGTTTATCTTAGCTCTACAAGAAATTGCACAATATTTTGTTATTATATTTAAATACAATGGTGAACTAAATTACCCATAAGCTTTTGTTGAGCGTTTTTTTTTTTTTTAATTGTTATTTATTGCAAAGTGTCTTAAAGAATTGAATGTTTTATGTTCGCTGACCTAATGTTTTAGAAAATTTTTCAACAAAAACTCGTAAATAATACACTTAATGTCTTAAAAACAGCACGGATCAGATTATCAGAATACATACTAATTAGTAATTAATAATGATATAAAAAAAGTGTACAATAATTGTATTAAGTATGACATGTTTATTAAGTACCTAAGTAGATACATATTATATACATACCTACATAGGTACATACATACATTATATAAAATATTTTATATCAAAATACATCATAGGCTATAGTTGAAAATATTGCAACGGGAAATGTGTACTTGTAAAATGAAAAGAAAAATCAAAGAGGATTTGTCATCAGTAGTGTTATAGGACACTTGTATCGGTTGGGACAGTTCACATCAGCGACTGTCCATCGGATTATGGAAGATAATAGCATCAGGATGACAAGACGAAAATAGACCGCATAGGTACGCACATACAATCTTACGTGATATATATATAAAAAAAAAATATATAAAATAATAATATTAATAATAATAATAGGTTTTAACTTTTAAGGATCACAGTGTTACTTATGCGCTCAAACGGTATTCGCGTCTACCGCTTGTTTCTCGCGCCCTTTATGGTAAAGCGTCTCCAAAAGCTTGGCTTCCGTATCGACGGTTCGTCATCGTCCAGTTCTCTGGTCGGTGACCCATGTCCAGAATCGCTTTCGTCTGCGTTGTAACGGCGGCCGGTCATTGTCGAGTCGTTTCCGCCACGTAAAAAGTCTAGGAAATTCGATTCAGACTTCATTTTACCTGAAAGTAGAAAATATTATAAATTATATTTGAAAAAAAAAAACGTATTTAACACCTAACTTGTGAATAATAATTGTAAGTAGGTATCTATTTAATGGAGTTCATATAACGTAAAGCCATATGGGTAACTATTATAAAATTCGTTACATGGACATAAATAGGTACATCAAAAATATAAATATGTAATTGGTAAATTAAGAAATGATTAGTTGGATAGTAGAAACATGAAAACGAAATAACCACTTTATAACTATAAAGTAGGTAAGTCGTACGCCAACGGAAATGATTAATTATTAACGTGTAGGTACGTTATACCTACCTCGTCCTCGTGGCTTGTAATGATATAGTAAAAACTTGAAAAAAATGATTTCAGCCATGAAAAAAGTATGAAAAAAATATTGATTTTAAGTCATATTTACATAAAAAAATAATCGAGTTGAAACCACTAAGTGATCATGAAAAATATATAAGTCATTGGTCAATTCAGAATAGAAATTCAGAAAGCTACAAGGTAGGTATATAATAGCCCCGGGACTGCCCTTTCACCACCCTCGAAGACACCCCTGGATCATATAAAGTGGCTCACTTTCTGGTAGGTACCTGTCTATTACTAAAAGAAAACTGCGAACGAACAAGTCGAAACCTATCAAGCGTTATATTATGTTGCTTACTTCTTTATACATACGAAACGACATAGGTACTTATAAGTTATATTATTTTATAATTGCATAAGTACATAGGTTAGGTTAGTAGTAGTACCTCTACCTACGTAATGTGCTAAAACGCAATAAGAACCTTTTTAAATTTGGTACCTGCTCAGTATACATTTTTAAATTATTTTTTATGAATTCCTAGTGTTCAACATTATAAAGTATTACCTATATTATATTTTGTATAATAAATATTCATCTATGTACGCATATTTTGTAAATTTTTAATTTAAACTTTTTTGCTGAGTTGAAAATGTCGTTATAAACATCAAGGTGGTGGGTAGTGGGTCCCTTGCATACAATTTTGCTCCTCACCAAAAATGAGTTCAACACACCACTAATATGTATACATAAGCGTAAGTAGGGGCGTATATCAATTGCGCCGAAATTACCTTTTTACCTGTAAGAAATCTATCAATTGCGCCGTGTATCAACACCGCCGAACTTTTTTACATATTGATTCCGCCGGCTATCAATCCGCTGAATATTTTAAAATTATTTATTTTAATACACAAAATGTAAAAGGCTTACATTTGCATTTATTTCAATGCTATTTTATGATCTAAAACATGTTTTATTTCATTAGTATAGGTAGGTACACGCTATAACTGTAATTATATGATAATAAATAGATAATAGGTACCCTACTTTTACATTGTGTATTTTATTATTTTTATTATAAATCTATTTAAAAAAAGTTACAGTTTTACTTTATTTTGTAAAAATGACAATCACTAGGTATTTACTATTTATAGTTATCTAGTTATATCATTTTATAATTTTAACAAATTGTATATTGTTTTTATCGTTTTTTTTTCACCATAATAGATGTATAATTGGGTTATATTTTCCGTTGAGGACGACAATGTTTAAATTGTTTTGAAAAAAAATACATTGACTATTATGGTAAACTAGGTGTTTCTATGCTGTTAATTATAAAAAAAATTCTGTGTAATATGATGCATCGGTTATTGTTTAATAAACAGTCGGCGGAATCAATACTTAAACAAATATCCGTCGGAATCGATAGCCGGCGGGATCGATATTAAAAATTAGGATTGAAATTCTGTCTGGGGGGGGGGGCTACAGCCCACCTAGCAAAACTATTAATTTAAAATAATCCATTGGGGGCTTATGTATTCTAGGTCAATAAGGGATATTTTGGGGGAGGGCTAAACCACCCTCCCTATAGTCGTGCCACTGTATGTATATTATAATATTAAACATATTTAGTTCGTTGATCTGGCCAAGAGTATTAGTTCTTGGGGGAGTGATACCTACTAGCTCATTTATTCCTCATACGAAATCAGTTACCCCATTGCACGAAAAAAAAAATCATAACTAAAACTAATATTTAGTCAATTTAAACTCGTACGTCTGGCCATTGCCGGAGTGGCCACTGGCCACAGGCTGCATCGACCAGACACGTCAACTCGGCGAGCCCTCGATAAGTATGGCACGCGTATATGGGTAGGTTAGGTACCTTTCTTTTTGCCGGGCATGCCGAAGCTCAGACTCCTGGAGTTGAGCTCTGCCTTGAGCTGCTCCGGCGGTATGTTTTCCACCTTGAACTCGTCCGGGTCCTCGACGAACGCTTGTTGCAGGTCTCGCATGATTTTCTTCCTGATGGTTTTCTTCATGGACAGATGCCGTTCCAGGTGCTTCACGTCGTCCTCAAACGTGGCCGCACACTTGGTCTGTCGGCTGCCGCCGCTCTTGTGCCGTTTCTTCTTGGACCCCTTGGCCGGCAACAAGTCCTCTTCGCTAGCCGAGCCCACCGATATGGCGCTGTCGGTGCCACCCGCGCTAACGCCGCCCAGCGAGTTCCGGTCGTCGCTCTTCACGTCCAATCGCCGCAGCTCGTTCGGCAGACCGTCGTCGTCATCGACCCCGCCGAATATGTCCCTCAAGTGTGGTATGTTTCGCTCGCTCGTCATTTTCTGCCAACAAATATCAACAGAATAATATTATACACTTAAATGGCAACAATAAAGGTAGGTACCTATATATTCCGTATTTTGTATGTTTGTAATATTTTTAAATATAACATTAAACATTTATAATATATAAGTAATGATAATGATGGTCATATATAATATACCTAGGAAAGGATCGTCGACGAAGAGTTTGCAATATCGCTTATTCCGGAATATCTATAGGTATACTTTAGTATTACATGTAATTTAATAATTATACAATGTAGGTATAATTCGTTATATTGGGACAGCGAAAAAAAATATTTATAAATTATAAATTATATTAAATATTTAATAACTTATAAGTGGCTGTTGTAACTTGTAGGTATAATTTTTACTATCTATGTTTTAATCAAAAAGTTATCAAACAAATTTAAAAAAATTATTAAATCCTTTCTATATCTACCTATATTCCAATGGATAGAAATAATAAGTAACACAGATAAAGTCTATAATTTAATATGCAACAGGAAATTCAATTTAATTTTAAGTTTTAAGATTAATTAACTTCAATTGAATACGGTACTTAATATTTAAATATGAGCAAAAAATGGGCGCGGAAATCTTAATATAGTTTTGAACATAATGTTAAATGCGGTACCTATTATGTTTAATTATATACTTATTTATAATAATAATAATATGCACTGCAGAGTATAAGTTGCGTGTTGCATTATAAAAGTAATCATAATTAAAAATTGAAATAAATTATTGTAAGAAAAAATATTGACCACCTATTTAATGTTCGAGATAAATATAGTACCTAATATATACCTACTTCAATAAATGGTTGATATACTTAATTATCAAAAAAATAAATAATTATATATAGGTACGTAGTATTTGCATAATAATAAAAGGTGGGTGGCATTATAACAAGTTAAAAAGTCGTTTTTTTAAAAAAAACTGTTTAGCTTAATTATAGTTGGTATAAAATGTCTAATCAACTTAACAATTTGAATTGTTAAAGAATCTATTGTAACAACTCTGCTTTTTCCAGTTAATTTTAAAAATAATACGTTAAATTAAAATCATGTATTCGCCTAATCACTCTGTAATCTGTATTATAATATAAACAATGATTAGATTTATAGATGACAATAACTTAAACGTTGATAAAAACTAAAAACTGTATAAAACGTCTTAAGCCACTGCTGCAGCTATAACAGTGTGCATATTAAGAGGAATAGTATAGGACATAGGCATACTCTGAGGTAAATTCTTGATGGGGGGGGGGGGGGCAATCAGTGGTAAAACTAAAAATCTGTAAGGTAAAATTGCACTATTGCCCACTCGATGAAATATCTGTTGCCCCCTCCCCCAAAGATTATTATGGGTTATATATAATGATGTATTTTAAACAAAATATTTGCTTGTTATTCAAACAAAATTGAAAGTTGCACATTCACTATAATAATATTATATATGACGGAGGCGGTAGGTAATTAGAAAAAAATTAATTTATTTCTTTTTGACAGAGTTAAATTAATAGTTTTCTAAATATTGATTTTATAGACTTAAGAGTTCAATCTCCCTATTGTTTGTTAACTATAATCTATTAAATTATGGCTTTACGTCCTTAGCGTTGACTTCTCAAGCAGGGTCAAGTTAATTATTTACTCAACCGCTTAAAGGAAAGGTGCCTACTAATGCAATGCCATGATGGATTCATCAACTATTGTAAATCCGCGGGAGTTAATATTGATAATTATACAATATTGATAATTGACATATCCATTGTGTACACGAACAAATCGATATTTTTATAAGTTTCGATGACTTTCTGAATTGCAAGCAACAGTTTTAACGTAATAAACATCTACTTGGTACTATGGTGGGAGGCCTGCAAGACGATGAATGGTTTATTAAACTTTATTTATATACCTATTGTACACTTTTTATCCCTTAAAATCGATTGTCTTGGTGTGCGTATTGTTTTATGGACACAATATTATAGTATATACCTATATCTACTACTATATGTATTGTCAAGTATGATGTAATCGAGAAGAATCAACCGTTTGGTAACTGTAAATCATTTGCAATAGCGAGTTTGTCAGTTCGATCGTTGAAATTACGTGGACCGTATAAAGACCCTATATCTACCTATATAGTATATATATATTACATAATAATTAATAGCTAAAGATGCAAACGGCAGCAGTGCGTATACCTCCATCATTTGCATTGCGAATGATGACATATTCAACTAATCTAACCTCTTTATGTTTCAATAACTTAAAGTTAATGGAAATTATTTAAAAACAAAAGACATATCGTTTTTTGATATTTATCATTTCATTGGATATAATAATATTTAGACTAATTAATTTTAATCACCAGTTTTAGCACTATAGGTAAGGTATCTACTTACTACCAATACTATAATATAATTCTAATGAATATCTGTATTCAAAATAAATCAAATGGTCGCCACCATCAGGACATAATATTATTTTATTAAATACGGTAAATTGTTTCGATTACAAAATTTCTCTGTAAATATGTGTTTTTGAAAAAATAAAATCTCTTCAAGACTTTGTGCTTTGAGGTCCTCGACATCTAATCATTTATATGCGACACTCTTTGCCGCCGTCTTATAAACTTAAGACGTAGCAAATGTTCGTGGATCAGAATCAAATTTCTGCAGTTGCAGGGATCAACTTTAGAGTGCTTCATTTTCTAATTAATGAGCACTGCGTTTAAAATCAATTACCTGAATGATGTAAAAATAAATGTTATCAAAACACGTACATTTACCGAAGAAATAACGCGACCGATTCGCCGTGAACGAATCGCCATAACTATACACTTAATAGTTAATACTTATATTATTGGAAAAAACGAATGTTTTAGAAAAAAAAAAATAACGATGTCAACAATCATATCCAACAGTCGTTAGAAACGTATACATTGACATTGATGCGATAAATCGAACAGCGTCACATGGCGTATATTATATACATAGACAGAGAAGTATCGACTACATCGATTATACGGATGTACAGTTATCGGTATGAAAAAGGAAGAAAAAAAAACGCAAGAATTATATTGCGCTTTGATTTTTCGTGAGTTACTCAGACAAAAACAAAAAAAAAAAAAAATAATGATAAAAACAACGGTAATGATCACGGTCGGAAGCATAAAAAGTGTCATACGTTTTTTTTTTACGGACCATAGCACAACGATCCGCCATACAATATTATTCCACTACTATAATATAATATGGCTCTGAACACAGTTCAGCCTAAATGTTGTATACGCGATGATGATAAATATATATAATACAGTGCCTATACTATATACCTAAGCGATACGGTTGCGTGCGTAAATTGTTGATGTTTTTCATTCGTTGGCACTGTTCGTCAGTCGCGGAGACAAAAAAGTCATTATATATATAGGTACAATAAGGTACTATTATATAGGTATTACAATATAGCTACTCACAGTCGCGATAACACTAGCGGGGTAAATGGAAAATTTTCGAGGGTAAATGGACAATTTCACCACGACTATTTTCGGTGCGGTATAGAAAATTTTTTGCCGGTACATTTTTTAGGGCGCACGGGAATATTGGGCCCTCTTTTTTCGAAAAGGTATACGGTGATTGGGCCACTACAGTCTTACATTTACGACAGGTGGACCCGGTGTTTGGGCCATTTTTTTCGACGATTTTTTATATTCTATATCTGTTGATTGCGGGCCGCTAAATCAATATGTTATATTATATGAATTGATCAATACAAAAAATTAATTCAAATTTCCTACGTTCTATTTATGTTGACGGCACTTTTGAACACTGCGCAAAGCATTTTTATCAATTATTTTCTATTCGTGGTTATAAAGACAGCTCATATTATACGTTTCTTTAGTATTTTGTCTACTTCAAGACAAACAAATAGATACTTGTATAAAAACATCCAAAACAATTATCCTTTATTGCTCTGATCATGGTTTTCAGTTTCAGCCAACAAAAATTACTGTCGATTTTGAACAAGAACTTCAAGGAGCAATAAACCATACATTGGCTGACATAGAAATTGTAGGATGTAGATTTCACGTTGCGCAATCGTGATGGCGAAAACATCAGGCTGTAGGCTTAATGAAGAATATAAAGGTAAGAAATCTAAAATAGGTAAACGGCTAGGAAAAATATTTGGAATTTTTAAATCCAGAAGAAGTAGGTAACTGTTTTGTAATGGATTTTATAAGCGCGATGCCACAGAACAATAAATTAACTACATTTTCCGATTATATATGTTTGACACTTATTTGTGACGATGCTTTTTCCCATCCGCGTATTTTTATGCATAAGAAAATTAATAACAATTAGTTAATAAACGTTATATATTTGAACATTCGTATATTTCTATGCTATACCCGTTTATGGCCGGGTGCACTTAAAAAATATAAATATTTAATTCGTGGCCAATAACCGACCGCACATTTTTTAACGAAGACATTTTCCATCCATGTTTTATTTTTTTTAATTTGTTTGAATATGAAATTAATTTTTTTTTGTCTAATGTAAAAGGGTTAAAACTATAGTGTAATAATAATCACAATATATTTTACAAAAACCCATTGCAATAATTATTGTATTGTATTAAATAGGAACTTAGGTACCATAATTTAACAAAAAAGCAATCGGACAGTTCACAGCAGTAGCATATTATTTTGTAACATAGCGTTGTTTTAAAATTAACGATTTTTGAAATTTAGGTGCTTTAGTATTAAACAATTAAATTAAATAAAAACCACAACATTTCAACACGGCAATTACGGCAAATATTGCCAAGAGCGGCTAGAGAATAATAACAGATGAAAAAAATAAAACAGTTACAACAAAGAGAATTTAAATTAGGAAGCCAGCCTTGGTGCAGATCAAAGATAATATATTACTATATAGAGATGAGATCACTTCAGGATCGAGAATATTTTAATTTCGTGTTGTACAGGTTTAATATTATAATATAATATTATATAGGTAATGATTTCGTTGATGAATTGCAGTGGAATTCGCGGGTGAGAAATTTTCAAAAGGAAAAAATTATGAAACAATAGAATGCATATTATAATATTATAGTTCTGTAACCGCGTTACACGTCATCCGGTGTGCACATAATATAAGTAAATGTACAGCTCGTAAGCATAAAATGTAATGTACCATATATTATATTATATAGTAAGTTCGTAATGTTCTAATGTATATATTGTATGCATATTTTCATTAGTTGGACGAACGACTGTTGCGGAAAATCTCGATGTCGTAATATAGTAATAATGTACATGTGCGTGTTGTGTGCATGTATACAGTGAAACAGTTACATGACGGATCTCACGGAAGTCTAGGGGCGTACCCACCAAAAATAAATTGGGGAATCAGCATTCCTATTATATGATTGTTATTATTATTTTGATTTCTTGTCGGTACTAAATTTATTTTTGAATTTCGACGAGAAATGATAATTATTGTTATTTCTCGTTTAAAATAATTACATGCCTATCTGAAGTGCCACTACAATGGGTGGCTTCTATATAATCAAGTCATTCACGCCTGTACAATTAATTTATAAAATATTCTTATTGAACACGACGCGTGCATCATGCATAGATGAAATTTTTTTTAATTTTATATTAAAATAAATTTATAAAATCCGTTAAAATATTAAAAAATAAAAAGTTTAGTACCCATAGGGCATCGATTATAGTATAATACAATTTATTTTTATTATCGAGTAACCCAATCTATTTAAAAATGTAAAAAAGTATTTGATAAATAAATTATTTGCATACTTTTAGTCGAGTGCTTAACAACACCGCACATCAGATGTTATTGGCTAGGTTAGGTTACTCGATACAATGCAGTACTGTACAGCACTATACAGCATAATGTATTCAAATTCGTTAAATGCGCAAATTGGCAAATGTGTAGGTACGTTAAAATCTAGTTAATTGTGAGTTTGCCCACACGGGGTATTATATTTTTGATACGATGAATAACGAACAAAACGAAGAGGCGTCTTATAACGACAACATGTACTTAAGTGGGAAGAGAAAAAATATGAATTTGAATGCCAAACTACCAATTATTAACGTTAAGTTGAATTTCCGATGAGAACAAAACGTACAAAAGCAACATTCGTGTATGAGCGGTTTTAACTTTTAAATGTTATCAAACATATAGAAAACTTGAATGAAAATCGATAAATGCGCACAACCACTAAATTATTTATGTATACAAAACATATTCTTATGTTATAAATAATTTACTTATTGAGTAGGTTATCGTATATATTATAGCCATATAGATAAACTATGTGTTTATTATTGAGGTAATTGTATAGTATAAATGGAAAAATACAATTATACAAATAAAAGGTACCTAATAAAAAGTCGAAATTAATAAAAGTAGATTAAACTTATAGACACAATTTAGTTGAAAATATTATTTAACACATAAAGCGCAATTAATATTCGAATTTAAGGTTTCTATTAGGTGCCTACATTTAGTAGGTTCATCAATATTTATAACAATCTTTTATAACTTGTATTTAACTTTATATTCATTAATTATTACAGACATATTCTCTTAGCTTGTACTTTGTTACAATTCTTTATTTGAATTACTGGTTTGCTAGATATATTCATTATATAGGTAATTTAAAACAATTAATTATAAATCACCTATATTTTTTTCTAGATAATACCATTTACCATTTACTATTACTACTGATTTAATGAATTGGTTAAGCCGGTTAAATTATGTCAATCATTAGATACAAAAAATATTGTTTCCTTACTGCCAGAAAAAACATGGAGGTGTTACATATAATGGGTGACTTCCTCTATCATGTTGTTATGCTACCTATTCATTATATCAGCCAAATTACTAAACGTGTTAAACAAATGTACAGACTACAGACTGCAGATTATATCAGATTGTTTTATTAATCGAAAAAAAATAATGACTGAAAAATGAAATGTAATGCACTACCTACTTAATTCGTATACAATATACATAGAATATAAAACAGTTGAAGAATAAACACTTTATTGTTGTATATGCTGCCGTCCTGAGGAAGAATGCCGTAAGCTTCTTTCATGCTATTCGAGAAAAATGAATTTTTGTGTTTAGTACTTTTTGGTAGGTACTTCTATTATTATATTTAAAATTTTTTTTTCAAAGTAAAGTTTTTTATGGAAATATACTTGACGAATGCAATGGAACTATTCAATTTTATTTCACCAAGATATTCTTGTTTATATGTTCATACTAAGTATTTAGAATTGTATACTTGGAAAAAATGTCGTAATTCTGGTTACGAAATTTTTAAGTTGCATTCAAAACGTACTGTTCACTAACGAATAACCTTAAAAGAAATACCTAATTCCATATATTATCTATATTCATTTTTATTTGTACCTATTTAATAACACAATTTGAAAGTTTAAATTGAATACAACTACTCATATTATACATTTTTACCTAACCTATAATAGGTATGTATCTACCTTTAATACGCGAACCTCATAAACAATGGCAATTATTTTTTATTTCGAATATTATCGCTCTGAAGTTAAGCCATGTGGGATCTTCACTGCAGTGATCCGCAGGTAGTTCATTTTAAAAAACCACTTCGATTTTGTACAGAAAATAAGAAAAAAAAATGTGAAAATAAACCATATTAATATATTATAATATATCGTCCATCTAAAAAAGTAGTATATGATTTTTAACTAGTATCTACATCAATTTACAAAACAGATTATGACAATGGCGATGTAATGTCCAGACGAATAAGTATAATAGAAGGAAAGGTGGGGGTAAGATGACGAGGTTAAGCTTCTATAAGATTTTCCCTGGCCACTGTAAATGGATTTACTTTCAGAATATTATAGTAAAGAAATTGAAAAACTTACCGTGGTCTGCTGATATTATGCGTTTCGACACAAAAAAAAATTACACTTAAATACGCTGTGAATGAAATTTTTATCGTAGATCGCATCGACGTCAATTCTATACGACTATTTATACCATAGAGTAACATATTCAAATCACATGGAGGTATATGCTCACCGGGACGTGCCGCTATCTGTGATAAACTGTGAGAAATACTGAATTCGTCATATTCTTCAATTCGTCATCTTACCCCGCTTTACCCTATTACCTACCTATGTGGATCATAATATATTGATATTTATAATAAAATCGAATGGTAAATAATATTTGTATTCTTCGGAAAAATAAATGTAAAAGAAAATTATCAATTAAGTACACGAACAACGTATTACTATAATTATTATGCATTAAATTAATATAAACGATAATAATAATAATATAGGTTGTGGTGTTGTTTGCTGTTAAGATTGCAGTGTTATTATTATACATTTAAAAAACAGCAAAATGTGGAGCAGTTGTCTATTTCTTGTTTAGTGCTGTACAATAATTCAGTAGGACAGTTATTAATGTCACTTAGATCTCACTTATTATAGGAGTCTTCGCTACTTGGTATTTTTAGAAATATGTCTCGTCCTCCATTACCCACCAACATAGATTAAAAATCCAATAAATCGTTATACGTTTCGCCGGTGAAAGGTATTTAATATCATATTATTATATTCGTATATAGTATCTAATAAACAATAATTTAATAATTGTATATTGTAACGACATCATTATAATTTTATATTATTATCATACAGACATTAGACCTTAAAACGCATAACCCTATGTCTATATACTATAGTGTCTTGATGATGTACACTATAATATAGGTAGGTATACATAGTATATTATAATATACGCAGTATTTAATTATTTTAATTAATTTATTCAATTAAGAAACCATTGTTTCTATTGTTAGGTATGAAAAAATGATACACGCAAACATAATATAGTATCATGCAATAGTTCTGAAAATCCAAAGTGATAGGTACCTATCATCCGTTTAAAAGTTAACTTTAAGTTGAGATTTTCCGACAAATAATTATTTTAATTTCTAAAGTATTTATTTAGTCCTATAGTCATTGCATGGCTCTCAAAGAAATCTGAACTATATATGTTGTCATGATAAAGTGCACGAAGACATTATGGCCTCATTTTAAACAACCTTGAGTCACACAATAAAAGAGTTCATAAATCGTTAAAAAATATAAAAAGAAAACCTTGGAATAAAATACAAATCTTAACGTTCAAAGTGTAAAACTTCGACAAAAAATATCTGGTTATGGTACGTATTCCAGAAATAAATGTAATATCTTCAGTACTAATTACGATCTTAACTTAATATAGTTTTCTTCAAGGTCCCACGCGAGGACGAAATGTATTAAATTTCGAATAATTTTTGCGTGTAAAAAAAAATTCTACTCGATTTAAATCAATGTTTATAATTCGATTTTCGTGTAAAAAATCGATAAATCGTATATTCAACCGAACACGAATTAGTGATGCTTGTTGAGATTCCACCTACATCTATATAATGCCTTTTAAATTGTATACGGTGTACCTACCCTACCCGAATACCTGATATCGAGTTTGTTTATATTCATTCGGACGAAAAAAAAAAATAAACATAAAAAATATTCACTTAAAACAAATTGTCCTTCAAAAATGGGAATGTCTATAAAAAAATTATGTTAAATACAATATTATGTTGCGAGTTATGCGAAGATGATAATATAGTCATTATGCTTATATTATAAGTACTTATATACAGTAATCACAACACATATTGAGACGTGTGCTGACCTAACACAACCAGAATTGTATTTTTTTTTTTTTTTTTTAAAGTTGTTTAATTAATTGTGTAAATAAAAAAAATTGTTGTTATTGAGGTTTGCGTCGAGCAAAACAAAATAGAGGTGAAGGGTTATTGTTTATTATTTTTATACGACGTGTCCATAGTTATAATTCATGTCGATTAGGTCAGCAAGGGAAAAGTATCGAGTTGAAAATGTATTCATATATTCTTGGAGACTGGTTGTTATATAATATATTATAATTTATAAGTGTTCCATATTATTATTCTCGTTAAAACTGACGTTGGGACTGTACCATAATAATATTACGAACCTGTATAAATACGACGCGACGTGTGTACTTTTTGTCAACAAAATATTAGGTGGAACCTATAGAGACCTACATAATTATTATTGTACATTCGACTGTTGAAAATCATATCAAATAGTAATTTAAATGTGTACCTATCTGTATCACAAGGATGATTTAGATAATATTATTACACACGCCGAGGTGGACATAAATTAAAATGAGTTTTGACGACGGTAAAAAATAATATTATGAAGAAACTATATTTTTTACACGAATATATTATACAATAGTTCAAGACCGTAAACAACGGTTAGTCAGAAACTCCTAGTCCGGACTCACTCATTCGACTTTACACGCTGTCGACTATTAAAATCAAATCAGCATTGTTACCGTATTTATTTTAAGCAGATGAAGTGAGTATCAATAATGAAATCTTTTTTGAACCCATCAAACAACAATTGAAACTTAGACATTTTGTTTCCGAGAAAGTGTTGATTCTTATTCATCTTATGTCTACTGATATAAAAGGTAACCGATTATCCTGGGAACAATATTTGTTCTAGGACTGTTTGCTTCACGATTTCTATGAGTTATTTGATTTTGAATTCAAATTGGGCCATTAGAAATTATTTTCACTAAATCGATGAGCGTCTGAACTAGTTAACAAAACACAAAATACTTTTGTTTTGGAAAACCACAGACATTAACAGCACTATTTTACGATCGTATTGGTAAGTGAAAAAATAACATTTCTATAAATCTAAGCGGCTAACTTATTTACTTCTACTTTTACGATCTATAAAAAAAAATTTAAATATTTTCTTTTTAATGTATTTTGAGGTTTTAATAGAGTTATCCACATGTAAAAATGTAGAATATAGAACTTGACACTATACATAGACCCCGATAAAATATATTATTATGCGGCACGTCTCAATTCTCAGATGCGTTAAAGAACCTAACCTAACCACTTTAGAACTTCATAAAATCTGTATGCTTTGAATGTGTTTGTGAATAAATTAATTTTATAATGTAGGATTAATGCTATTAAAAAATTAAATAAATGAAATTTCACTTTTATGCGATCGTATAGAAGTAATACAATATACAGACTATTGTATCGCTTTTGTTTCTATTCGAGTGTGAAATAATAGATGGTAATCAATGATAATATATGTTATAACGAATGGATTTATGTAAATACCTATTTAAATATAACAATTAATAATATTGTTTATTCAAATTCAACTAAGACATTATACTCAACAGATTTTAAGTATGCATTTTAACACTCAATAGATTTCGATTACAAAAGTATGTAGGTATAACATAATTCAACTAGGCGTATTATAGATATAGGTACTTACCTATAACTCATAAGATATATGGGGGAGATTAAAAAGAAATGTCATAACGTAATTTATTTTACGATATTTTTTATTAAATTACATAACGTACATTTTGAGATATGAGTATTCCGTATTCGTATTTTTAGAAATGACACGAAACTATGTTATCGGATTCTGTGATCGTTGTCTGCGTCTCGTGATGGGATGCCTACTATTATTATATTCTATATATTAATGGATCATTTATGGATAACAATAATGAGGACGTGGGCACGTAGAATAAGTACCTATAATATATTATACTGTAATATATTATTATTATTATTATACATTAAACTTATACAGGCGTCGGGCATTCAGGTCCCGCAGACGTTGTGTTTTCTAGATTTTATAGTCCAACAGGTAGGTACAGGTTGCCCACCGAGCGCACGCTTTATATATTATATTCTGTATACCTTTAGAACACGACGATGAATGAACGTAAGCAATAAAAATATACTTTTTAATCATATTTTTTTCCGTACCTCCCATCCCTCCCGTCGCGTGCTTTCACTCCACATAAAAAGTGTTTATAGTGTTCATAATAGGAGTATATACCACAGACCACAGTGTTTTGTACGCGTATATTATTAGAATACATATATATATATAGTACCTTAAGTGTATCGTATACGTTTTTAATATTGTATATGATACACGGTCTTATTCAAAAGTATTAATCCGGTTTCAAATGCTTATATATTTTTAGTTTTTAGGTTTAGAGCAATATATTATCTAATATCATACATAAAATGAATGAATATTATTTCAAATGTATTTAATGGTATGTATACCTAGTGCCTACCTATAAAATGAATGTTATATTATTGTGTGGCTTCCGTTGGTCACACGAACAACATCTAGTCGGAACTAAAATGCATTCCGCTCATATCCATGGACCATGGTACCTGACCTACGAACGTATCTTTGACATATCCGCAAAAGAAGAATTGGAAGAAGTCACGTGACGTGAGACCTGCAGTTGATCTAGGAGGCCAGTAGTTGCTAAGTATCGGATGATTTATTTTGATTTAGGTACTGTGTGTGGGGAAATCATATTTTTCGCCGTCGTCATCGCGCGTATACTCTACACACACAAACTAGTGGAAAAACCGTACATCCCGACTATTTTCAAAAAGTTTTCCGAATCCGAAAAAAAAAAAATGAAAAATACGTGCATTCAATTTTTCCTCCCGCTCATAATATATATATCCATGTCGAGGTCGCTATCGTTTTGCAGGACGATATAGACGAGGATCCAGGATAATATTAAAACGCACGCCGATCTCGTTTTACCGGCTCCCGGAGACACGTGAGTGGTCTCTACAGCAATAATAATAATAATAATAATAACGATCATATTATTATGGGTTCACGAGGCACACACCGCTACAACTGCGACAAGACTCCAGTAGGTACCTAAGAACGGTGTACCGTATTAGCTCTCGACAGTCCGACCTACAATCTGTGTGTGTGTGTGTGTCTCGCACCAATACGGTTAATATGTGTGTGCGTACTATATATTATACACCATTACTATTGGTATACCGGTATGGAACTCGGTAGGTATATGTAGTATACCTACTTATATATTATATATACTATTGCTTTATAATATACAATACTATGCTATAAATTTCTGCGAAAAACGCATTTGCCCATAGGTACCGCTTTGATCGCGAACGGGGGGGGTCAGATGGATAGCTATATAGTACCTATTATATTATATATATATATACGATGTGTATAACGCGGATATAAAACGGTATTGTTTCTGGGTCGATGAAGTGACGATTAACTATTAAGTTCATCGCCGTTTAACCTAATTGACACTCTTCGATCTCGCGCGTTTTTCTCGTATCTTATGGTTCTCATACTTAGATACAGACACAATCAGGTCTATACATATTAATAATATGCGATATGTGTGTGTGTGTGTGTGTGTGTATGTGTAATTTTAGACCTGTATTTTATATTTGATCAAAACCTCCCGAATGACAGTGTTAAAAATATGTGTTGTTTACACTTGACGGAGTTTAAGGCAGGATAAGTCCTGCACTGACATAATTTAATTTGTTACGGGCAACGCCGTGCGTTTTAATAATAATATTAATACATATATCGAACTATAGCTCGTGCCTTTTTTCTTCAATTATAAATAAAAAAATAAATACCAATTACTTATGCAAAATGAAAGGCCTTTAGGCCATAACGGACGACTTTTAAGCAAATCCACAGTTTTCACCGATTTTCATAAAATGTTCGTCAATATTGTGTTCAGTAAGATCCGTAGTGTCATAGGCTACTTTTTACTTTTTATCTGACAAAATATGTTGAATTCAGTTGACTCGCAAAAAACTATCGTTTTATCTTATTTATACGCCTATTGTTACCACCTGTATTTTATTCTTGGTAAAAACAACCCAAATAACTGTATTTAAACATCTATATGCAGTTTCCATTTAACGGAGTTTAAGAATGGGTAAATCCATTTAATTTGTCACGCGCAATGCCGTGCAGGATTAGCTATGGATTGCACCTATACATAATACGAAGGTGATGCAGCCTGCAGTGTTGTATAGACGTGAATTTCAATACATGCAAAGTGTATTTTTCAAAGTATTAATTATAACGTGACATAATATGGGGCATTGAGACCCGTTCCTGCAATACCAGATAAAATACACAATATTATATTAATAAATTAATACACTGTAGTAAATAATAGTAATAATAATACTTGTTGAATATTTAGAACAAGCGACTGGCACTTATTTTAATATTATCGTTAATAATAATAATAATATTATTTACTTCTATAAGAAAACACTCTACACAGTACTATGTAGGTACATCGACTAGTGACATTGTGTAAAAATTGTTTGTTTCGTTTAAGTAAATTGGTATTATAAAATAATTAACTACACTGAAATCAAACTGTCCTAAGCCTCGGAAATAATTTGTTTTTGGGTTTAGCGGTTCATTTTTAATGCTTATTACTTTGTGTTAACTTAGACAAATCATCAATTAGATATTATTATTATTATTTATCATTATATTATATTATCTTTAGTTGTATCACCTTTATAAATGTTAACGTATGGTGTGTATAAAAAAATTTTATTTTTATTAATTAACCTTAGGCAACTTATTAGACCATTGGGTGGTTTTTACTGTGTCGGAGGGTACTGTAGGTTTTAAGCACGTTTACACAGTTTGGCAGATTTTTTAGTGGGCGCCCGTAGGTATCGGCCGGTTAGGGGATAGCAGTACTTCTCTCCGGACACCGTAACTTGCCCGAAGAAAAATCCTGCCCGCAGCCGAGGTTTTAAACCGGCGTCGGTGCGCGTCGCAACCGACGCCTTAGTCCGCTCAGCCACTCCGCCTCCCTGTACAAAAAATACTGTAATAGATAAGTATTTTTGTCTTGCACTGTAATATGTTTTACATTTAAATTTAATAATTTAACCGTAGTCGTTGGCTGCGAAGTTTAGAGGCTAGGACAAATGTCCCGGTCGAGTTATTATTTGAGGGTGAGGGGTAGCCACACTCGTTTATCTCATAATCTTAAAATGATATATATTTATTATTTGGCTATAATATATTATTATATTGTGTCTCATAGAAGTCAGTGAATAAACTAAGGAAGGCAATGAATAAACTATCTTATTAAGATATTGTGACTTGGATGTTATACAGGTAGGTACCTACCTATATACTTTATAATCTATTGAATTTATAATATTATAGATACAAAAACAACTACCAGAGGAGGCACTACTCTAATAAATTATAGTTCAAAATTTAAGAAAGGTGAGTCCCGGAGTCCACCATATGTTTTGATTTAAATTATTATAAACCTATTATATTATTTTACTAAGCATATTCTATACAATTCTATATGTGTATAAAAAAAACCAAATAAATAAATTGAAATGATAAACTACTTTATTGTCTTTTAAAACATCCATCAGGTCGAGTCTCCGATCGATGTGAACATTTCTCAATTTTTATGAACTTTGAGACAGATATTATATCATATTAGGTATAATATTATGTATTAGTAAAACCGTTGATTATAAATTAGTTATTAATAATCAGTATTTATAATCAATGGTAAAACGTAAATATATTATATTATACGAATACATTTTATTCCCGTTTATATCAATAGAGTACTGCCCGCGGATTCATTTTCATAATTATTTTACAGACCAAAGTATGCAGATGATCCAAAAAAAAAAAAAATTTAACAAAAACATCAACATAGGTAGTCTTTTGAACCCCTTCAATAGTTTTCATGTGCTGTAACATAAATAATATACGGTAACAAAGCGACGGTCGACGAGCCACGAGCGTCGGTTACGAATACCACGTTGCCCGCCCCCACCTACCATCACGAATGTTTACAGGGGAGGGGGAGGACTATGATCGTTCGTAATGGTGACGGAGACGAGTGACCATACATATTTTATCTCGCATCGTTTTTTGTCCCCCCCACTACTGTATGGCAGCTATGAAGTCATCGTACGACGGAGGTCGGCACTGAACGAATTTATTATAATAAAAAAATGTACAGTAAATTCATTACGACCACAAAAAAATTGGTAGGTATTAGGCAGGTATACCCTCTAAATAAAAGGCGATTTTGCAGATTTTTTAAATTTTTGTTTACAATTTAGTTCCAGATATATTCGCTTATTATGTGTTTTATTATTATATACAAGGACTTTCATAGACGGTTTATAGGTTTATAGCTGCCCTTGCAATAGCTTTTTTTCGCGAGCAAAACCTGCAGCTGCTCCAATACTCAATTAAATTTTTTGTGAGAAATTTGCAGGTAGTACCATCGTACGTAAAAATAACTGGTAAGCTATTGAATTTATATTTAATTAAAAATAGATTTTGTTATTATTTTCTGAATACTATTTTTATTTTTAACTTTATACAATATGATCTTTGATTAAACGTATTCAAACAATTTTGCGAAAAGATGATTAACTCTTAAATTTTAATTGTAAATATTAAATGTGTAGTAAACGAGACAGTAGACACTAGTGAATCTATATTACAATAATAAATATAATATTAACAGTCCATTAATATATAAAAAATATTGTCATATCATGTAAATATTATAATTTTTAATTCAATCCAGCTTTTGGGAATTAATGTTTTTTATTGCAACTAAGCACGCCCGCAGGATAAAATCCCACTAGTGGCAAGATATAAAAACTACTTACAATCTAATAATAGTTATAGTGATATTGATACTTAAGTACATGAAGTTAAAATTTCCAGGGGGGCAATGGCCACTTTGAACCCCCTGCGGGCACTCTTGAGACCAACTTATCTATACATATTTCTTGTGATAATTTAAATTTTTCAGGAAAATGTAATGACCATATTATATATTACTCATTACTCAATGGCATAACTGCAGTTAATATAGGTAATGTTACTCTTAGCCAGAGTATTAAGTATGCACTTTAACAATTCTAAATGTATTTATCAAATTATTAAATTAATCGTTTTTTTTAGATTTTAAATACGCATACAACTATACGAGAGATTTAAATACTTATTAGTTAGGTATTATATAATATTATAATTAAATTTGAATAAGTGAATAATCAACGCGCATACCTTCTCCGTAATTTACTGCAGTTTATATATCTACCCAATACAATATATTTTGTTGACGACGTTCTATATGCATATAATTATATGTCCACAGTCACCTTGATAGTTTTAATAAAATTCATTTATTTTTGACATTTAAAAGGCCATTTTTTGTTATTGGTAATTTATGGTCATTTCAAATACCACCAGTTAATATAAATATAAATTATTATTATAGGTGCAATTGTCACTCACATATTTCTGAAAGTGAATTTTAAAAGTTTTTTATTTCTATTATATTATTTTTTTGTACCTTCGTTTAGTTTTCATTTTCATCCATCATCTACAGGGAATATTATTTTTCTTAAACTCAAAATTATTTATAACTTCTCAGCATTTCTGAAATGTATCATCCCCAAGAGCAAATACTGTTTGATACACGTGATTCTGGACCAAATTAATTAAGACTAATAGTTCATCTGCCACATTGTTGTTGGATATAAAATATAAATTATAAAATAAAAATCGAACAACTGACCTATACCTACCTACTTATTATGTAATAAATAATAATATTCTGTTGAATCGATTCACCTTCAGTTCGGGTAGCTGTGTAGTAGATATAGGTTACCCTGTAGGTATGCCCTTTTTACACAACAACAAGTGGTGTATTATAATTCATAATTATTATTAAACATCCGTTATCTGTTGTATATTTTTTGAATAGATGGGTATTGCCCTTGGGGGGTTTTGACTTTTATATACATATGACTCTATAGAGCGCCCAAACGTTATTTATAAAATGAAAAACTATTTGAACGAGCTGCCCAAGGTGATCGAAGGCTTCCATTATATACAACGAACATATACATAATATAATCTAGAATCGAGTATATATATATATATATATAGCTATGGTATACACTTTTATACAGGTATATGACGTATAATATGCGCACACCAGTCTCCCATACTATTTGTTACTAAAGAGCATAAAAGGAACCATCGTCATGAGTCATCGTGTGTATAACCTTTATCATAATATAAAAAATAAAAAGAATCGACAAAAATAATTTTTCACCCATTTTGTTCTGGTATATATATATATAGGTACCTACGTTTAATGAGTTGCCTGCTATAAGCATTTACATTTCACAGTGATGAACGTGACAGCTGAAACTCGAATGTTATTATTTATCACCTTTATCTCCTTTTTCAAAACCATATACACGTGCAGTTGCCAGTGACATAAGTACGAGCATACATCGTAGGCCTCAGTTATCCTCATTAGCCACCTTGAAAAATGCGTTCTGTCCATACAAATATATACAAAGGTGTTAACTGCATATGCATATGCAGTAGGTATATACCTATTATCTAATATATTAAATTAACGTTTAAGCGAGATGCATGCATAGGTATACTATATGATGGTGTAAGCTGCTTCTCATCGACGGAAATGAGTTAAGTTGTTAATTCTCAATACTGTCGCTGTTCAGTGTGTTCTGTGATATTTTTACAATTATACATTTTTGTTATGTTGTGTATGCACACCATATTATGTATTCACTTTTAGTAGATTAAAATAAACAATATCAATATAATATGGAAATATTAATTATATATTATTTTTCTTTAGGGTTTAAACGTCATATCTATATGCCTATATTATAATATATTAGTTTTCAGAAAACCTATACTCAATACGACTACACATAACATACCTCGAAATAAAAAATTTGATAACTCTGTGTTTCTCTATAGTAATAATATTCTTATTAAACCAAAAGCTTTTTAATAAAATAATCTTATATAATTATAAAAAATAAGGTTTTAAAAATAAATAGTTATTGTGAACGGAGGGTATGTTTTTATTTGACTTCGAGGCTTATTGCACTAAATAGTTGGTACCTTTTAAGTCAATTTTTTTAAGCACGGTCAGAAATTTGGGGACTGACCCCCCCCCCCCCACTTAAATCCTTGGTTATGTTTTATGAACTATACTATTTATACTATATATTTCTATGGCAAAAAAAAAAAATAATTCAATCTGATACAATAGATAGTTAAAAAAAACTTAAAAGTGTAGTTTATAACAAGTAGTTGAAGAAGAGCGAGATGTGGGCTAAGTCTCTTACATCCAATTATATTAATAAATATATATTATAGCATACAACTTATGAGTTAAGCAGGTACATAAATATTTATATAATAAATAATGGTATACAGAAAATTTTGGAATAATGTTTTATTATGTGTCCAAATAAAAAATTTAATAACATAATTATGCATAATTTGTTTCACATAACTTTCAACAAATAACTGTAAATTAAATCAAAAATCCAAGAAGAAGAATGTAGATTGTAGATACCTAGGTATTAAGGCATATTGTTTAAAATCATACAATTTCGAATTTAACTTATAGGCTAAACTGCTATAGTATAGTGGATTGTATTTTGGGGTGAACTAATAGTTAGGGAGGAGGGGGTGATCTGAATAGTAAAACTATCCAATCAAACTAAGTTTAAATCGACTTTCTATTTATTGAGATAAATAATTTCTTTAAGATACATTATTAAAATACTAAATTAATTCATTTTCTATGTTAAAAAGTTTAAGATTATTATCTTGGTCGTATCCAATCCTGTGGTAATCGGTAATATAAGGGGTAGGTTACAACTATTGAGTTTAGTAATTAAAATATCGAAAATTGACTTTTATACAGACATACCTAGATTAAATTCTCTTCTACAATATTGATAGTAGGTTTATTTACTCTCAAACAGTCAAACCACTCAATAAACCATATTATTGGAAATACAAAAATGCATTTTCATAGAACTTTTCAATTACTATTCATACCCCATAAGTAATAACCTTAATATAAACAGTAAAAACAATTTCACCAAACTTTCCTATAAAACGAACAAATCGAGAGTAATGTCCTTACTCCTTAGCTTGTATTATCTCAGGCTTTGTATCTACGTTATATAGATAGTAATTTCTTTATTCGTTGACCATTGTTGACGCATTGTCATAGAAAATTATGTTAAAAGAATAACTGTCTGTAATCGAAGGTTTGTTTATCTTTTATTTTTTGTTTTGAAAATTCTTAAACATTATTGTACTTTTTGCTTACATCATATTATAATATAATAACGTCATGTATGTTTGCCAAACATTGTTATTATTACCGTCATCGTTATTACTATAATTTACTTGTATACTATTCATAGAGAACAAAATCGCCGAACATACAACGCAGGTCCTTTATATATATATTATATATTATTATGTAATATATAAAAAATATATTATTTATTGCGCGCACAAGGTGCCTCAAAGCTATACATAGTACCTACAACAGACTGCCTATACTATTATGACATTATCATTATTTTATTACACCCCAAACGCAATCTGCATCGCCGAATTTATTGAGCTATACGAGGTAACTACTCTACAGCAGATTATAGAACGAATTTGGTTTCACGCATAATTTACTCAACTACATTACAGATGTAGTACAATACATGTTACCGAACAATATTATTATGATTTCGGCGTTTACCAACAATCGGGAAAATTATGAATAATCTTCATAAGTGGTGAGCGGTGAAAGCGAATCACGATTATTGCATTGCATGCTGCATGACTGCATATGTACACATCATTTGTAAATTTTCCATCGCTAAAGTAGCTTAGCTACCTCTATCTACAAGAAAATCGTAATCACATTTGTATTTCAATCCTTGATCCTACAGTATTCTAATTTACTATATTTTTGTTATTCTCGTAACGAACCTTACGAAAACCAAGTAGCCTGGCGTCGGCGAAGTAGGGGATATTTCAAAAATGGGTACCTATTTAATGTTTTTATGTTCAATCAGCTTGTACCTTCCCCGTGCAAGAGGTATACCTAAATTTAATATTATTTAAATATAACGCGTACATAAGAAATATATTAGTGGGATTCAATATTCAATAAATCAGTTTTTGTCCAATTATATTATAATTTAATAATTTATAATGTTGAAATAAATTCGACGAAAGGAAACTATCGATAGGTATCTAATTTACATTGAAAAATCGTGATTAATAGGTCCGAGTTATTACCTCGCGTTGAGTTTTCATCATATCAAGAATTATTTCCACATATAACCCAGCTATAATTCAGTTAAGATTAATGAAAAATATTTAATTAAATAATATTTTCAGTGTTTGGGATGACGATCTAACAACAGTAACAATACCTAAACTGGCTATACTTAACAAATAAAAATAATTAAAATACCTATATGCAAAAAGTATTAAGATACCTATTATAATTATTTAGTTTTATCAAATAGGTAACAATTTATGTATATATTTTTACTATAGCCATTTGATTGTTGTTTATCGTGAATATTAATCAATTATCATTTATCATAGGCAAAAAATAAACAAGATTCAATGGACCTATGTACAAATCGATTCAGGCAAATTTGGAACTACGGAAAATAAGGGTGTTTCACATGAGCTATGTTTGCCCTTAGTTACAGTCGTTAGGGTCATTTGAAATAACTATTTAATGACAGTATTGAAAAATCTAAACACAGGATTTTGATAATATTCTATTATTATCTATCACACTATTAATTGAATCAATCCGCAACAGTAGCTGATAAATAAAAAATAATTTAATATGATTTCAGATTTAAACTAGGAATATTATAAACTGGCCGATTCGATAAATGAAATGTTACGTCCTACGAGTAAGGGTGCGCTGGGTGGGTATGTGTAAACGATAATTTGTTTATGTAATACCACCGTATCTATTACAGACATGCACACACAAATCACGCAAATGTCAAGCACTTTATGCAACACTCTTTCGCGCATTATTTTACCGTTCATAGACCTATTGGATCCTATACTCATGTTATATAGGTAATGGTTGTAGTGGTATTACACCAATAATTGCCATCAATGAAACAATAATAATATAATATCAATATATAAAAAGGTTACTTATGTCGAAATATCAATATCAATACGTTAAGAAACTTCATATTTCGATTACGTTTATTTCGTTATTCTTCAATAACTTTCAAATGATTTCCAGACCGATATCAAAGGCATTATGTTACAGTATAACGATATCGTTTTATCAAACTTCTCATTGTTCATCAAACACCTAACACATAATAGTAGGTATAGGTTGGTTAATATTTTATTCACGGGTAGGTATAGGTACACAAATCAACTCGAATACTGTACAATTCCTATCCAAAAGCTTTTTCTAAACAGAATTACAGAAAGTAGGTTCGCACTCCACCTGACGTATCGTTAAAGTCTACCCGCAGTGTAGCTGTTTGGTACGTCACAGACATAATTTTACATAAATACATTTTACGCGTTCAATGTCACTAATCACCATCATTGACGTCGAATGGGATTTAGGTCCATTATATTGTAGCCAAACGGTCTCCCCCGTGTATAGTTTTCATCCATGTCTTTGTTAGAGCAGTTAAGACGTGTACGAGCGCGCTTACACGGCCGTGGTTGGATATAGGAGCAGGGCTCGAGGGGGTCGCGGCCGAATCACGACACAACCGGTTCCCAGAGACAAGCACAAGCGACTGGTTTTTTTTCATCCATTATTTTTTTTATTATTATTATTATTTATTAAGTATTATTACTAGACACAAACGTACACAGTTAACGTGTGCACAATAGATGGACTATTTAATAAAATATTATACTCGTCGTATTGTATTGTGCGTTACCGTGTACCAATCTATGCGTGGGTACTGGTCAGTGGACACCGTCAGAGTTCATACACCACCCTATTTTTTTTATCCAGCCACGAAAAGAAGCATACTAATTTTAAAGAGTTACTGTGTGAATATCATAATATATGTTATAATATTCATAATATCTATTTCTATACGTAAAGTGCGTACTCACCTCTGATTTTTTAGTGTTTCTTGTCTTTTTCTCTCCCACTTTATGTGTACAATATACTATTATCGTTATACAGGTGGTGCGCGATCTGATGAGTATTCTCACGTAGGATTCGTTAGTTGATTGTAAATATTCCGGTACATTTTGCGAGTCGAGTATTATGCACCAATACCGGGTTATACGTGTAAAAAGCCGAATGCATAAATAAAATGATATTGTTAACCGTTAAAATAAATATACGGCAGCGACACAGTCCACCGTGAGGACTAATGAAAGGTATACTGCTGGTTAGTAGACTGTAAACTGAATAAACCGAGTATGTATGGGACTGTGGGTAGGTAGGTGGTAGGTACTACAAGTGAATGGGTCTGAACTGCAGCAACTGGTAGGAGAAAGCCGGAGTGGGAATAATTGGCCGCTGTAGCGGGTCTATTCGTGTGGCTAGAAGCACAATAGCGTCATCTTGCCTCTCGAGGCGTCAAAAAGTTCCTCTCGTTTCATCTTTGTTATCTATTTAACGAAAAAATAACATGGACTATTGAATGAGTGGTTATCGGACACCTACAGGGTGATTTGCAAAGCATGCTGACCCCTCCCCATTTTTCCTTTAATAATGTACTTGTTTAAAAACGGATTTTTGGAATTTTTAGGTTTATTTAAATTAAAGGTTATATTTTCGAATCCTTGAAATTGTTAGATTGTTAGTGTCCTGTGGTGAAACAAACTTAAGTTTTTCAAATAAGAACAGCGGTTTTTAATTTTAAATTATTCAGCAGATAATTTTTTTTTTAAATTTTCATGTATCTAAATCAAAATTTGAACGAGTTGCACATACTTTGATACAACGAGATATCTTTTGATACAAATTTAGATTTCAAATAAATGCTTTTGAAATATTTAATAATTATCTGCTGGGGGTTTGGGGTGGACTTGGAGGGACTTTCCCCTGCAATATTAAAATTATCCCCTCCAAAAATTTGTATTTCAATTGAAGAATAAAATCCTTCATTATAATTTATAGTTATCTAATCTACACACCTACCTAATTCAGAAAATGTTATTTGAAGAAATTATTTTCTAAAGTTTAAACAACGATTCATTATTCGTGTGTTTTCCATAGTAGAAATCGGATTCACTCACAGAACATAATATAGCGTATAAGTTTAATAATAGTATTCAAAATTAGTAATTACTAGTTAAAATACATATTACCGATAACACTTAAATTTGTTCAGAATATATCTAGTCGAAACTCGATAGCAATGTTTTTTTTTTATAAATTTGCAATTTGAATCTATGGTTAAAATGTATTATAATATATATAAGTACTACTCTGGATGTTATAATTATTGTTTTAATAAAAATATTCATTTTAGGAATAGGTAGATCGTATGTGTATTATAATATTATGTTAAATGTAGAAAAGTGGGTGAGAAAAAAATTATTAATATATTATGTTATGTACCTAGTATAATATATTAGGTACATAAAGTAATATATTTTAAAGGTATTTAAACAGAGGGTGTGTGGAGGGCAGATTCCTCCATGGGTCTGTTTCATTTAAATAATATATAAAGTCCCTCCAAGTTAAAAACTGAAATTGCAACTAATAACTATGATATTGACTAAGCTGCACGTGATGTCCAACAGCAGAATGCACTAAATATTATGCTACGACTAAAATATGTCCTTTGTGTAAAAATTCCTATTCTTTGTAATGAAAACTAACTCGGTGTTGCTTTGTTAATATAATAATATGTTATTCATTATTTTTCTATAAATGCGAATAAACAATCTTATGTTCATTCAAAAAACTTGACATTTTAATATAATAATTTCCTCAGGGCTCAGAAGATGACATAATAGTTATATTGTTAAGTGACTATACTACTATTATTATACTTACCTAGGTATGTGGATTGAGAAAAAGAATTGCCAATGCCTGATATCATGTTATAATGTCGCATTTAATGGCTGTATAGATTTCATCGAATTACTCTCGTCTATTAATAATAAGTTTTAATAATCGTTGTACAAGATTTGAAGATTAACAAATTATTTAATAAATAATAATTAAAAAAGAAAAAAAACGTTCCATTCCGAAGTAATAACGAATAACTTCTTAGTCTCAAGTCTGGCACTTTGATATCATTAGGTTTAGGTACAATACATTATAATATTTTATTATATTTTAAGTTTATTCGTATTTGGTTGAGTCAGTTGAGTGTTTTGGCGGCAATCGTTAAAAAAAAAAAAATACCGGGCTGTTGTCGGCGACTCGTCGTCCTCTCAAACGGTCACACTGTGCGGACGGGCGGTAACATTATCAGCGTACTGTTATCTCGAAATGTGTAGCCAATGGTAAACACAGGTTGATACCCACTTGATAACTTACCAAATTTTGCTTTACGCGAGTGCCGAGTAGTAGGTGTAGCGCGAATGGTATTATCATCTTTTTTGATATTTCTTATTTTCGTTCACATTAACGCCCAACGCTGCTCAAATTGGTCTCCGTTATTCCTCTTTCACCCCGACGGCGTTCCGGCATCAACCCAAACATGAGCTCTCTGATCACGATCATCGCTCTGGCTACCGCCACTTTGGCGTCCGGTGAGTACGGTTTTCTTTTCGGCGGACACGCCCCAGCCGCGCTGTCCTTCCTCGCCAAAACTCTTGTCGGTGGTTTCCCATTCCCAGTGACCCATTCATCTTTTTTAACGATCCTTTGTGTTTATTACTGTGTTTTTTATGTTCCAGCAAGTGCCCAGAGCCACCAACTATACGTCCTTAACTGTCCTGAAAACATCAAGATCAGCCAGTCGTCTGTGCCTTTGCGTGCCACCGAGTTGGCCGATGTTGTATCGTCGACATTGGGTTTCACCGTATCGAAAGGAGTAAGTCCACATATTTACAATAATTCTCAAAGTCACAACACTTGGTTCACCGAAATGATACCTACTTGTCACACTTTCTAATTCAGCATTTTATTAATTCCACGTCGTCAGCTGTTGACTGAATAACAATTGTGATACACAATTGGTTGCTTGTTTAAACATAAGCATTTTTGTTTTTTTAAATAATGATTTACATTTAAGTACAAATGTCTTGTGACATACAAAGTGATCTACAATAACTTTTATGACTTATAAAAAGCTTACTTAACTATAGGTATACCTATCATTTCTGAAATAAATGTTTTTATCATAACTTAAAAATAAAGATAAGGACCTATAACATTTCAAGTACCTATCAGAATTCATAGTTCTTTATAGTTCTTATATGAAAGTGTGTATAATGATTGTCTGATATTAATCATGATTATTGTTTTAAAATGTGTTTTTTAGGTAAAAACGTGGAGCAACTTAATGGTGGCAGATCCATTTTCGTTACCCGAAGCTGTAGTTGTTCTCGAAATACCCGGATCAAACAATCCTGGTTTTGACCTAAATAAAGTTGACCGTCATGATTTAATTTTGGATGAATCCTTAGATGAAGTGTATGCTACTGTGGAACATAGAATGAAGGAGAGACTCGACAATAAGGAATATAGCATTATGCATGGTTCCTTAACCAATGATGAATTTGTGAGATTAAATACTTAATTTATAATTGTTACTATTGTTCATAATCTCATAATAATTTTTAGCTGAAGAATCAAGTATTCCATCCAAATTTTAAACTTAATCCTAGTATTAAACCTCAACACATTGATTCATATGATGAAAAGTATAAAGTATTTTTTAATGAAATTTACAACTTGCATCAATTGGGACAAGGTGTAAGTACAATTTGAGATATTCATGCAGAGTTTCAAAACATCTGTTAATTAATTGAATGATAACATTTTACTGGGCCAATAAATTGTGTTAAAAAAAGACCATTGTCTAACTATTGATTGTACATAAAATGTTCAGTGATTGCGTATGGAACTCGGCATTAAATTATAATAAAATATTTGTGTCATATATTTAAGTACATAACTATTGCAGGTCAAAGAGAGTATGTTGAAAAATAATGTACCAGATTTACATTGGTTTCAATTGCAAGGTGTAAAAGCTTTGACTGCTGTCAATGAACCTAATTCACCCGAAGCTATTGAAGGTGAAAAAGTTTTGAATGAAGCTATATCTACATTGGTCCAATCATACAATGAAATTTACAATAATGAGGTATCTATTCAACTAACATCAATATTATAACATTATGTTAATTAATCGGAGTCAGTAGCTCTAATTCGAGGTAAAAACATACTACTCGTTGAAATTTGATGCAATATTTTCATTTGTTTTTATAATATTCTTCAACTGCTATGCACTTGTAATAAAATTAACGTGTTGCTAGGAATATCTCAAAAATTTTAAATCATCGCTCTAATGACTAAATTTGTTTTAAAAATCATGGCCCTATAAAATTAACTTGTGCATGGCAGTTCATGGTGGATATAACTATTAAACAATATTGTAAAAACAAATATAAAAATGTTACATACTATTACAACGAGTATTGTGTTCTTAATTACCTATTAGGTTAGCATTAGTTATCAAAGTGTGAAAAACATACAATATTACAATATTATGATGAAGTTACTTAGAAATTCAACCGATTTTAAATTTTATTTTGATTAGGTAAAAAGGTGATAAGTATTAAATTTAAAAAAACTACTATACAGTTTCTGCATTATATTTTGAATTGGAGCTATTGACTTTCCAATTAATTAACATACTGTATATATTATCAGATTTTACTTCTTATAAATTGTCTTAATCTTTTTAGATATTGTTATTACTTATTAAATATTTTAATTGTATGTTATATAGGTGTTAATAATTGCTATTACCAACAATGCAAAAGAATCACATAGAAACAAACGTGAACTTACTAGCTTGGAAAAGGTAAAAATTGTTTTAAAAACAACTATGCTTGGTGTTAATTATTATCAAAAGTATAATATATTATGTATATTTTTTTTTAGGATCTCAATGTTGCTGAACCAGTATCAAATGACTTTCCAGTCATATTCAATCTTATACTGTGGTTCGTTGTTATATTTGTCTTTTCCCTTTTAGCCATAGCATGTGAGTATTATTTTTGGTATCATTTTAATATTAGTGAATAAAATATTTTTAATATTAGCACTAGGATTAAAATTATTTTTAAAAAACATAATTTTACTAGACTTGTATTTTTAAAATTTTTCTAAATTCACAATTAAATACTGATGTACACAGTCTTTCAGTAACTTATAAAAAACATATATACTTTATACTCTATTCAAGATAAGAATGCCCAAAAGCACTCATGAATACAGATTACTGAACCGCCGTTAGTTATCTTTATTCTTTGGTAATAGTATAAACAAAATCAAACTAGTTTGTATTATATTATAGTATTTACTAACCTTACCTAAGATAACTACCAGTGACTCAGTTATCAGTATTCATCCGTGAATTTATCCTGAATAGAGTATAAAAATATTAAAAGGGAATTTTTATTAAGGTTTCAAAGTTTGAGTTAGGTTAGTGAACACTATATAAATTGTAATATTCTAACAATTTACATTTCCAATACAAATTTGTAATTATTTGATTTATAAAATTTGTTCTACCGATTTCTAAATTTCATAAGAAATTATGATTTATTTATTTTCTACATATTAATCTGTTAATTTCTAATAGATTTTAGTCAATGCTTACCTAGTTTAAATTAATGTACATTAAAAGTCCATCAATTTAACATCATTGGGATTAATCTATCCACTTAAGTATAATCTATAAAGATAAATAATAAATATAGTTATTTAGTTTTACCATTATAATATATTGTGCTATGAATGCTATGATAGTCCTGATTACCTATCATTTAAAACTTATCATTGGCTAAAAAAAACAATTTTAAAAGCAAACGTTAACAATAATAGGTAGTTTTAATAATTTATTTTGTCAAATCATATTTAACTAATTTCTTTTAATAATATTAAATCGTAGGGTTTTTTTCATATTAAATTAAATAATGTAATTTGATGCAAGTTATAAATTACAAAATTGTAGGTATCAAGTAACCATAATTAGTTATATTTATACAGTTAATCAGTCTGTTAATAAAATATGATATTAATATATAATCTTGTCATATATCATTACATATTACAAAATCATAATCATTCATAAATAATAATCAGAATAAATGTAAATTAGAGTACTTCGTTATAATTCATCAAAGACATATAAATAAATATTCATATTTATTCATATGTCTATGTAATTTATAACAAACCATAATAATTTAATTTTTGATGTACATTATTTAGCAGTGTTGTCATGTATCTTAGTAAAAATATTCATATATCTTGGTGTATTCTAATTGGTATTTAATATTTTCTTAAATACTATTTATAAAAAGTATTCTTTTGAATAATTATATTTAATGTAAACTTTGAAAAGTATGTCTAATACTTGTAAACAAATTTAAGTATTACTCAAATACATTTGTTGTATTGTTTTATACAGAGTTAAATTATCTGACTATACATTCTACCAAAAATATTAAATGTTGTATATCAAAAATGACTATAAAATTATATTATCATAACTTACAAAAATTGTAATATGAAAAGACATCAAGTGTTTACAATTTGTAACTAGTTATATTTTTAATTTACACTTAACTTTGAATTTACTTCTTGCCGTTTATTTATAATAATGAATGCTTATATTATTGAAGTGAGACAAAATATTCTATTTTTTGTAATACCATACTGGTTAATGACCACCTTAAAATTTGTTGTATCAACTGTATGGTACTTTACACCTATTATAAAAAATGATGGGTTAGTAATTTTTTCACAATCTATAGAACAATGATAATAACCAGTAACAACTTAAATTAATTATCAACTATTGTTAATTTGGTTGAAAAACTGAAAAAGCAATTTTGTTAAATAATTAACTAAATATGTGTAATATTAAAAGTTGATGAATGTATACAATTTTACTCATACTAATTGTATTATTTTTTCTAGTGAGCATTGCCCAGATGGATCCCGGTCGCGATTCAATCATTTACCGCATGACCAGCAACAGAATGAAGAAAGAAAACTAAATGTTCATAAATTCACTTATAGAAAAAATCAGACTATGCAAGTAATAGTTATGAATTGATTAAAAAAAAAAAACAACAACAAATTTAAATTTGGCCTAGACTCCATTCCAATTTGTATATAAGTGTTCATGTTCAACACAAATATTATTAATATTGTACTAAGTTTATGTTTTATTTTATTTAGCATATTGTTTTGAAACAAAAGTGTTTAGTCTTTTAGCATTTCTTTATTTTATTAATGTAAATTAAAAAGTTATAAATTGTTTTCAATTTCTTATGTTGTTTAATTGCCTTTGATATTTTTAATTTTTGGTAAGTAATAAGTATATTCTGTTATAGGTCCTTTCCAATTAATATTTATTAATAATGATAAATTGTAATAACTTATAAGTGAATTTTCAAATCTATTGTATGCTGGGTTTGGGCAAATACCTAGTAAACTGTTATTTAAAAGAATTGAAAGACTATTGAAAAAACTTAACACATATTAAAAGAGTACATATAAAAACTAAAGTATGTATGTTCTAATATTTATTAGAATAAGAAAAAAAATACAATATTCAAATATGTAATAATTAAAAATTGTTCTTATAAATTGAATTACTAGAAAATACTGATTTATTGGTACTCAATTTAAACACAAGTATTGTGCATTACAATTTTCTTGGTCTAAAAATTTTCATTCTTAATTCGTATTTTGTATTTACGCATTTTACTTTAAAAATTTGTTATAAGAAGAAAATATACAGATTTAACATCAAAAAGTCACAAAGGACACCAGAAAACTACCTGTCTTTACTCCTCTAACCACTATCTATCATAAAATACATTACTGTGCACTTTTTTTTTTTTTATTAAATAATAAGACATTCCTAGCCTGTAAGGCTATCTACATCTATGTATACTTAGTAATATAATTGTTTGACTATTTCAACATGATAATATTTAAGTAGTAATAGCGATAATAAGTAATAACAATAGTGACAAACAATGGTAATTAAGTTAAGAATGATCAGACATGTAGACAATAGTGAAAGTGTGGATAAAGAATATAATATTATTTGTAATTATTCGTTATAGTTTGATATTTATTTAATAGTCATTATCGAATAAGATCTTGCGGACGACCGCGTTTTAGACGTCTTTGAAGTGGTGGACGTATGTGTAGGTTGAAATGTAATGAGCCAGTTGATTTATGGAGTGAACTATGGAAATTTTCGGCGAGAGCTCTTATGTGATCTGGATTTTAATGATTCGGAGGTCTTTATGAAGATTTTCGTTGCGTATGAACCATGGTGCGTTTGTTATTATCCTTAATATTTTGTTTTGGAAGATTTGTAGTTTTCTTAAGTGTGTCGCTGCGCAGTTACCCCAGATAGGGCAGGCGTAGGTATTACTGTGCACTAGTACATCAATGAAATATCTTTACAGCATTGACTGATGGTTATATTTTCTGAAAAATACAATTAAAAGCAAAATTTTAATTTTAATTTTTTTTTTTTTCGATACTTTATCATGAAAAATAATATCTACATGAGTGAGCAAAAACAAAACCCATAAAGAAACAAAACAAAATTAAAAAATCAACTTCTTTAGTTGTTAAATATCGTTATACAAGTATAATCTACTCAATTATGTGTAATATAATCCATTAGCTATTCAATAAATTGTATAATTATGGATTTAAAAACCTAGTGAAATTATTTGTGTATCATAGTAAAATATACAACCAAAATAATGCAGTGTTATTTTTTTTTAGTGTTACGTTTATAGGCGTGTTTTTCTTAATTATTTATTTGTAAGCTTTGTTGGCTTTTAAAAACTTTACCATGTCTGGTATGTATTCAATACAGTAATTTGTTGAAAAACATTTCAAACCTAACATAACGAAAATTGTATTTTTTTTAAAATATTATGGACAAAGTACATATGAAGTTTTCTAACCTCAGAGTTTCACTAAAACACAATTGTATGATTTGTATGCTATATTAGTTAAAAATATAATATATCATTCTCCTACATTTCATTTATTTGTGGGAAACATTAACATGGGTAATATCTAATAACATTAGAAACAAATCGGAACAATTATAAATTTTAATTATATTTAACCAATATTGGTACCAATTTTAACTAGTTATACAGTATCATGTACTTGAATTGATTAAATATACTTTATATATATATATATTTAATGTTAACTATTAAGTATATATTATAATCAATGGTATTTATTTAACAATGTATTTTAACATCATAAACAAAACTTATGAAAATTACCATCAGGTAAACGTATGCGTACCTGCAGAGAAAGTGAAAAAACTTAACTGAATTCCACGTGCATAAAAATGTATACTTTACGAGATGCCAAAAAAATCGACCGTGGTGCACCTAAATAGTCTATACATAACGCCGTGTGGTCATCAAAATATTTTTCAATTAATATTATATGTCATTAAATTTGTATCAAGATATCATCGGCTGTTCTCAATAATATATTGTAATGTTTTGATATTGCTGATATTATCTTATACTTATAAATATTATTATTGGCCACCAGGAAAATATACAACAAAATATGTATTGATTTTACTATGATGTGTGTGCGTGTGGTTATTTGTGTGTATGGCGTGGTCTCCGAATAATATGAAGATTGTAATAATATCATAATGTGCAGGTAACTCTAGATAACTATTATAGGTAACGCACGACCAATCTATTTTTACCATATTTTAAAATAACTTAAAACAATAAACAATAAAACCAGAATAACATGCGATGATGAAAAGCAATTCCGAACCTACGCAAAATGCGTATTAATAATATAATATATTGTACTATAGTTTAATTTATATTATCTTAAAATACGGTAACGTACTAATATCTAGTAATACCTAATCAATTTAATTGAGATATTTTCTTATAAGTGTGTGTGTGTGTGATAAAATTATAATGTATAATATAATATAAACAATTAATACCATGTGGCCGCGGAAACAGTGTACCCCTACACTTAATCACTCATCGCCCAATAAATATTTTAAAATTATTTTATATTCTGTGTGCAGGACATTAAGAACAACCGCAAAACACCGGCATTCATAAACTTTTCCGCATTCCAAAAGAGACCGTCAAAGCATCGGGTGACCAGTGAAACCGACGTCACAAACCTCATCATTGACATCATATTATACTTAAGGGCTTTTAGTAATAGCTAGTTGGTTAACGGCACCGTCAAGTAACAATTCGAAACGGTTTTTGTAAAACGATATTTATGTTACTTTGATTTTTGAAAGGAAGAAGCTTATTTTGACGCCTCAAACTGCGCTATATACTATTTATTTTAATAGAGGTACCTATATGTACGTTGATAGAAAAAAAAATTTGGAAAATTGTACTTTTTTTTAACTTTGCAGTGGAAGGATTTCCGAGGGAACTTCAAAACTAAGTTAGATAGTTTACGGCACCGTTAAGTAACAATATTGAAAAAAAAAAAATTCAAACATTTTTGTTCTAACTAGGAAAAGGATAGAATACAGTTTTTGAAACGACGTTTGTGTTACATCGATTTTTAAAAGGAAAGAGCTTATTTTGATACCTCTAACTGCGCTGTACTATTTAATGAAATGGAGATCTATACGTTGATAGAAAAAATAATTGATAAAAAGTAAATTTTTTTGAAAATAGTTATTGGTGACACCTGTTAAGTGTTGATGGATTTATTAATACAAATTTTACTTTTTTTTAACTTTGTGGTGGAAAGATTTTCGAGCGAACTTCAAAACTAAGCTCAATAGTTTACGGCACCATCAAGTAACAATTTTGACAAAAATAATGAAAACTTTTTTCCTACTAGGAAAGGGATTGAAAACAGTTTTTAAAATGACGTTTATGTTACTGTCTTATAGATTTTTAAAAGGAAGGAGCTTTTTTTGACCCCTCAAACTGTGCTATACTATTTATTTAAATAGAGATCCAAACAATGATAGAAAAAAAATTTGGAAAATGTTACTTTTCAAAACAGGTGTGGGACATTCCTGTTGATCGCTTTTTTAATGCAAAAATTACTTTTTTTGAATTTTGTAGTGGAAGGATTTCCGGGCAAACTTCAAAACTAAGTTAGATAGTTTACGGCACCGTTAAATAACAATGTTGATAAAAATATTTGTTTTAACATTTAACTAGAAAAAGAATTAAAAACAGTTTTTTAAAACGACGTTTATGTAACTTCGATTTTTGAAAAGAAGGATCTTATTTTTTTGCCTCTAACTGCCCTATATACTATTCATTTAAGTTGCAATCTATAGGCTGATAGAAAAAAATTGGAAAATATTATTTTTTTCGAATTTAAGGTGATGGCGACATACCTGTTGATGGCCTTTTTAATACAAATTTTACTTATTTTTAATTTTGTGGTTAAAGAATTTTCGAGCGAACTTCAAAACTAAGCTAGATAGTCTACGGCACCATCAAGTAACAATTTTGACAAAAAAAATGTTCAAAAACTTTTTTCTTACTAGGAAAAGGGCTGAAAACAGTATTTAAATCGACGTATATGTTACTAATAGATTTCTAAAAGGAATAAGGAGTTAATTTTGTGGGCTCAAACCGGGCTATTATATTCATTTAAATGGCCACCTCTACGTCGATAGAAAAACATTTGGTATTCGTTGTCATGGTTACCATTACAAACAAAAACATATATTATATGATCCATAGATTTTCCATGTAGATGAAAAATATCGAGTTGATTGTACGTTAAATAAAAAAAAAAGCCGTTTGAAAAAAAATATATATTTATTTATAAAAGTATAGCATATGTTATAATAATAGATAATTATATAATATTATTTTATGGTCGCGATATATATATATTTCATGTAAGATGTGTTATAATTGTTAGTGGTATATGATGATATACATATTTACACAATATTCACGACCAATTTGATTACGTTTTTTTTTTATTATTATTATTATCCGTGCATGACGTCTTAGGTCCCATACACAACTGAATATTATAATACGCATTACTTGTGTTGACAAACACTATACATTTATAAATATAAATTATATTATTATTATTATAATGGTTTAGACTTATAGTTCTCTTAAACACAATATTATATTATATTATACTAGCGTATTATGATAATGCGTAGGTATAGGTATTATTAATTATTATTATCACGGTAATAATAATAATAATAATGATAATAATAGTGATAATATACCTATATAATAATGATGATAATAATTAAAAGCTGGTACTGTTATAGTATAATATGTCGATCTTTGTATACATGATAATATTGCTTTAAACGCTATAAAAATAATATCTTTAAGACTAATGTTATACATAAATATAATATTTACAAAGATAAAAAAAAAAATAAAAAAAATAATGTACATGTTTTATGATGATAATAATAATATTATAAGTTATAATATTATAATATCATTGTCGTGTTAGAAATATAAGATTTGTAATTTGTTATATTTCGGCGACTGGCTTCCGCTATACGACCATCATATTATTACAATATCGTGAAATCATATAATATTTTAAAATGACAATTCACAATAATATTATAAAAAACATGTTATTATGATATATATATATATAAAGTTCGATAAAATAAAATATAATAAAAATATATAAAATACTATTAAAGCAGTTATTGTAGTGATGTTTATTAGATGTGGCCAGCGGAGGAGCCGTCGCCTCGCCTTTTCTTACAAACAATATATTATTGTGAACAATTTTTTTTTTTATAATATACAATAATTGCAGTCGAACGTGGTTAACTCGAAGTTGAAAGGACCGGCCAGAGAGTTCGGGTTATCCAAGAGTAATACAATTAAAAAAAATTCTAAGGGAAATAAGTTGGAGGGATCGAAGATTTCGATTGAAATAGAAGTTCGAGTTAACCAAGTTCGACTGTATATAATATAATATTAATACGGTTATCATCTAATTCGAGCATTGCTCGTACGTCATTCGTCATACTGCTTACTACAGTAGATGTGCTTACAAATAAATAAAATAACTTAAACGGACGTTTATCGTGTCGGAACTTCGCATACGAAATGCTGTAAACGTCCGCGGGACCTGCGCAGAATATAGAGTACTGCGCCGTATTCTGCGCATCGTAGTGTGAATCGTATGAACATATTATATATATATATAGGTACACCTATAATATACATTATATATATTTTTATAAATTTTTTTTTTTATTAAATTTTTACGATCGGTTAAAAAACGCATAGGTACCGCGATTGTTGTACGCGCAGGAAACGACACGATTTGTCGTTATTGTCTTTGGGCATAATTATACTTAAAATCACGAGAACCAGTTCGTGCTTAATGTGATAACGGCATGATAATAACTGATTATGATGGATATTATTAATTTTCATTTTGCGCCACAAAATCGCGGTGTTGGCGTTTTTATCGAATGAAAAATCAGATTCGATTTCGTCAGATCGTATACGACCTGCCTATGTTTTATGATTACATATTATTATGGTTTTAACGTTGAGGGGGTGTTGGTGTGGGTTGGGGGCGTTGGGGTTTGGGTTGTCGGAAAATGATTGTTTAAGCTGATGACACGGATGGCCCGCAGCGCGGCCGGAGCGGCCTACGAGCTGGCCATCTTGACGAACTCGGCGGCTTCGAACGCCGCGCCGTGCATGTACGGTCCCTGCGCGGACGGCGGTGCACCGCACGACATGGCCTTGGCGCTGTTCATGGAACGGACCCGCAAGAACAGGAACGTGACTACCAGGCAGGCGACCACCAACACGGACAGGAGCATGGCCAGACCGGCGACGAACGACGGGACGCTGATGCACACGCTGTCCGCCGAGTGGCCGGACCGGGTGGACATGACGACCGTGTCGCCGTTACCGCCGTTGCCGTTGGTGCCGTTGCCGCTGTTGGGCACGTTCAACGCGAAGTTGACGTCGCCGGGCGCGACCACCTGTATGACGCGGCTGGTGTTGACGTCCAACTCGGGGTCGCCGGTGGACCGACGGTGGTGTCTGTGCGGCTTGGCGGCACCGTCCATGTCGACGGACCGCGGACGGCCACCCAACGACACCAGGTTCATGTGCTGTTGTTGCTGTTGCTCGTCACCGCCGACGGTGCCTTGTCGCTTGACGGTGGCGTACGACGCACCGTGGCCGGGCAGAGGTGGTGGTGGAAGGTTCAGACCGTCATCGTCGGCGTCGTTGTCATCGTTGTGGTCGTTACCGGCCGCGGCCGCCGCGTCCGCCTGTGACGGTTTCGGGCTGCTGGCCGACGGCGGCGCCGCGTTCGGCAACACTATTTCCGGTTTGAGTTCGGAGTAGGCGCCGGCAGGCCCGGACGGGTGTCTGGGGTCCGGATACGCGGGGTAGTCGGCCAACTGCGGTGGTGGTGGTGGTCCGTACTCGTTGGGGTGCACGGAGTTGAGGCCGGCGGAGGCGTAGTCGCCGCCGGTGGCGTCGGCCGCGTGCTGAGGGAGTGCGTAGTCGCCGGGGCACTTGGGCTCGGGGCAGTGGTATCGGCACACTTGGATGACGCACTGGAAGTGCACGTTCATCGAGTCGGGGAACTTGAACGCCTGGAAGTACGTGAACGACACAACGGACGCGGACGGCCCGAAGTTCTTGATCTTCTGGAACTTGTACATGATCTTCGGCCTGATGACGCAACCGTTGTGGTCGACCAGCTGTATGGGCGTTCGCTTGCCGTCGTGCGCCACGCAGTTGCGCACCAGCATGTCGAACTTGTTCTCCTCGTCCTTGATGGCCAGGACCATGGTCATGGTCTGCCCGATCTTCACGATGCCCGACACCTCGGACGCCCACGGTCCCTTGCCCACCTGGATCTGCATCCAGCACTGCAGGTTGTCGCCGAGGAAGTTGGCGGTGACCGCGTGCAGCATGTCCACCTGGAACGGCTGGAACGTGACCGCCTTCTCGTAGAAGTCGTACCACGTGCACCGCAACTTGCGCGCCTGATCCCACACCTCCTGCACGTACGGGTCGTACTGGATGATGATGGTGTTCTCCACGTAACTGCCGCTGGGCGTCTGCCCGTAACCGGAAACGGCACCGCCGCCACCGCCGCCGCCGGCACCGCCCGAAGACGTCATGCCGCAGCTGTTCAACAGTATCTCGAAAGTGGCGCTCAGGTGACCGGTGCCGGGTTTCACGTGCACGCAGTGAGGATCGCTGTAGTAACCTGCGAAAATGTTACGTTTATTTAGTCGATGTCTATTTATTTTATTGGTAGATATTATTATTATTATTATTATCGTCGGCGTCTGCTGCAAAGGTTATAAGACGTGTACTCATTGTCATGTGTATGATATCGCGTTATCACGCAAGTTATCACGCAAGTTTGTGAAACGTTCGTTTTATTATCATATTCTATACGTATAACGTGGTCCGAGGTTTCATTTTATATTGTTTCGCTACCCCCCCCCCCCCCCCCCCCATCATATTATATCTTCGTGTCCGAATTCAGGTGTGCAATCGAACGTTTAGGTTCAGTCTCGAGGAAGTAGAATGTGGTAAAAATCTATTAGGAAAAAGACGCCATCGGGTATTACGGCACTGCGGCCGTACCGAAATCCGTCCGATTTCGAAAATGGATTTCGCAGAGCGACGACGGAAATCGGTCGCTGCGCCGTCTCGTGCCATCATGATATTACGACGGATAACGCATTTTCGTATGATATTTCCATATTTTTCGCGGTTTTTACGTCAAGGCTCGGCATATTTGAATGTACACTCATCGCATTATGTTTTGGTGTACACAATTAATATTATTATGTACGTACGTTGTACGTGTGAGATGTGAAGTAAACGATTTCTTTTTTTTTTTGTCAAATAGCTGGCACCGCGGGAAGTCTCCCATCGCCGTGCGCGTGTATAGTGTTACCATTAATAAATTGTACGAAACCGCTTTGGAAAAGCGTAATATATTATAATAATACGGTACACACATATAGTAGGTATAATACACGGACCGATAATTACGATTTACGCGCTGCAGCGGTCAATTAGAGTAAAAACAACAACGAAAAAATATATACATATAAAAATAAAATACCGACAATCATTACTACTACTACCACTACCACAGCGGCAGTATGCGACTTTCAGCGCATAATATATATATATATATTTAATAATAAAATAGTACGCGTGTGTATGCGATAGAGAGTGGCTCCGCGAGAAGTTTCATAAATATTAATTAAAAATACGCATACGCGGGCATTTAGTGGGTCAGCGGTGTGCTTAGATGTGTATAGGGGCTCTAAATACGGGTCAAGCGAGAGATGACGTGTACGGCGGCGGCGGCGGCGGCTTAACAAAAATATGAAAAACTATTATATTATTATTATTATCGTAGCAGGTAAGTTGTGTACCATTTTATTTATTTGTTCTTTAACGTTTCGTCGGCCATTCGTCTAATATAAAATATATTAAATAATGTCATGCTATATCGAGTGATTGCGGTTATTGTGTTAAATGTTGCAGTGGGGCCGCCGCGCCTCGGCTTACGCCGTTAATGATAGTATTATATTTTCTGTGTGCTATGCCATTATAGCAGATAGCACATACCATATTATAGCGTCCGTCCGTCACGGAATATAATATATTATTATTATTATTAATATTACAATACCTAGTGTTTCGCTCGTCAACGACTTTTTACTTTTCGTTTTTATTAAAAATTGTGATTTTCGGTAGTTTTAGGTTCTCTTTTTGGAAAATCTTCGAGTAAAAAAATAATAATTGTTGTTTTCGCGATTTTTAGTACAGTCGTAGAGTTTACGGTGTTCTTTTTTTAAAAATTGAATACCTATAATGTTTCTATTAAATTAAAATTTGTTTAACGATTATTTATGGCATTATGTAAATATGTAATTTACTGACGGAATGATATTATAATAAGACGTATATATTATACGAATCGCGTACTTGTGAAACGAACAATGCATCCTCTGCTCCAGCCCATACTCCATCGGCATCGCTAGTGTAATAATTTATAATAACACTATTGGGCCTCGTTAAAAATAATTTCAATGGACTTGCACGTAATGGATAATATTATAACAGTGTACCACGACGGGAAACGTCGATTTGAAAAAAATTTCTTTTTTCCGACGGAAATTTCCGGACCGTATACGTCCCAAATATTCTCTCGTGAGCCCTCCGCTCCCCCCCTCTCCCTCCCCAACCGAAAATTTACAGCCGTCGACTGCAAATCGAATAGCAAACGGGTTATTTGCGCGCAAAACACAACAATAGCATTACTAAATACGCACCTTTAGAGAAAATCACTCCGTAGAACGGCCTGTCGAATTCGATGTTCACTCGCATGTGCGTCTTCTCGCACTGCACCTGCAGGTGTTTGATCTTGACGGCGTCCGGCACGGCCTGCAGCGGCCACGTGTCGTCGTGCGGCCCCTGTAGCGGGCCACCGGACGGCAGCGGCAGTCCGACATCGTAACCGCCACCGGATCGGTGTTCGAGCGGTAGCGCCGCCGCGTTGTTGTTCTCCGGTCCCAGGCTACCGTCGCCGCTGGTGCTCTGTAAACGATTGTAATTACTATTAATCTATCGTAATGACATTATGTTTTTCGCGAGGTTTTCGTCGCGGTTACGCATAACATCAACGAAAACATATCGATCGCACGGTTCGCGAATAGATTTTCCTCTTGGAGGAAAAACATCGAACGGCGCGTGCCCCGGTCGTCTGACCTGACTAGATTTTCGTCTATACAGGGTGATATAATGTGTTTATATTTTGGGTGATACACCCTCGAGAAATCACAGATGCGCTACTGAAACCACGTCGTGAGGTGCTCGAGGTACCTACGTATATTTTATCGGCCGTAACGTGTTATACGTCGGACAATTTTTTTTTAGGGGATCGTCGGGTCCTGAAATATTTTAATAGGATTTTGTATACTATATCGTATCGTTTTCTGAACGAACGAAATTCGATTTTTTTTTTTTCGGATAAATAGTGTGTGCTGCAGGTCAGCAGTCAGCACTCGTCATCGGTATCCGGTACTGTGCAGCCTCGCCCAATACTAAAGCGCTGTCAATTCGATGTGACCTGTACGACAGTGCGTTATAAATGCTCATAACAATAGTATAATAGCACTGCGGGTAGTTCAACTGTTCTTCGTACGTATTTGTGTGTATTTTATAGGTAACTTAATATCGAGACGAAAACGCGCGTTTCGTGTTTCACGGTAATAAATGCTAATTATTATTATATTATGAGGAAGATTAGCGCGCCGACCAATCGACGTCGATTTGAATATATATACCAATGCATTATACCAATAATAATTAATAATGCGTATAGCGTGATCTCGTGAATCGATTAAACTATAAAGTATTAGAGTATCCACTTATAATAGGTACATATTACCATATTACTGTAATATATATTTTTTCTTTCGATATTCATATTATTACGAAATAAAAATTTAAAAGTGAGTTTGAGATTTTTTTTCAGCGAACAGTTTAACCGGAATAAGAAAAAACAAATGTTTTCGTATGTAAATTTAAATTACTCCATAATATAATTTATTATTATATAACATAAAAAAACGTTTTATAGTTTATTCTCTCGATACAGTTAATTTACATGGAGTAACTATCTATATGCAACGTTAAGCAGCTCTACGTTGTAAAAAAAAATAAAAAAATATTCATTGCACGCAATTTTTGAACGTATGTGTTTGTTTTTAAATTGTTTATAATATAGGTACCTAATGTTGTAATTAGAAATTGTTAATTATTAATGTTGCATGTCGTGAAAATTTATATCGGAAACCTTAATAATAATTATAATAATGTGCTGCTAATATTGTCAGATGCCGGAATCGTCATGTTATTATATAATATTGGATCGAACACCGTATAGGTGTAGGTATAGCCGTATTATAGGCGAACTCGGGGGGGGGGTCTATAAAATACAAAAGCAAATTGATATTCCATAATATGACAATAATATCATTATACTCACGTGTAAGAACAACAGGGCTCCGAGAACACGATGTACACTTGGTGCCTCAGGCATCTCTTCATAGTGAACCCGACGGAACGATCTGTAAACAAATATCAAAACCGAATGTTATCGACCAAAAAAAAAAAAAAGGCGATGAAATTTTAATAGGTTACGCCTAATATTACACTGCGATCCTTATTGTATCCAAACGGGGCCGCGTCTCAATCGGTCTCGACCCCGCGTGCGCATAAAATATATGAGTGATATAAACGCAATATTATATATTATAATGATATATACCTTACAAGATTACAATGCACTGCAATATTACGATTTACAATAATATTCGGAGACCGGATCTCAAACGTTTTCGGGGTGAAGGTCGTCTGCGCGCGGCATCCGGAACGATCGGAATCGGACGCGCCGGAGGCGGGGCAAAACGGCGTGTTTGGAAAACGTAAAATAATATATAATATGTATCTGGAACACGCGGGCCGCTAGAGGCGCTCGAGTCGACCGGGCCCGGGAAAGTAAGGCGCTTTCACTGTCTTCGGGATGTGGGTGGGCGGGCGGATGGGTGGATATATATATATATATACACGTCCTGCCTGCCTATAATATACCTCTTGTGTGTATATATATATATAGAGTTGTGCGTCCGTTGCAATTGCACTTTCAAATATTTTACGTCTTCGGAACGCCAATTAGAGAGAGAGAGACCGCGCGTATAATAAAATGTATTATTACAAATGTGCGTTTAGAGCCGCGTCCTCCCTTATAATAATATTGTAGCCGAGTCATTATATTATGGAGGCCGTTCTACAAATAAATCGTTTTCGTTTCTTATTTCGATATTTTTCGCAGTAGCGACGGCGTTCGTCGCACTGCACATACATTGGATATCATCGTGTCACTGACGCACGTCACACGACAGCTCAGCTAAAACTCGAACGATATTGAGCGCTGATCGACAAAAAAAAAACTGTTAGCCGCTGACAACCTGTTGCCGATGGTTTCACATGGCCGAAGTGGCAGTATTATAGATAAATGTTGACGACGATATTTGGATTTCGAGGAGGCCCCGGACCGTTATACCGATACTAGAACGGCGATATTTTCAGGACGTGGTATTAAGCAACCACCTCCCTTCTTTAATAATCGGACTCACGAAACAACAAAACATGAGTATATGAAGTGGCTGTGCGGATAAGGCACTTCGTATAAAACAACAACTGCGGGGTATTTAACATAATAGGTATGGATATCTTCCGAGTAACATGATCCGAGAATTTTTTAAATATTATGCACGGAAAAAAGATTTTTTTGCAATCCGTTAAATTTGTTAATGGACGCGCGCGTACACAAAAACGTGACCGAAACGCGCGGCGCCCGAGGTTCTCATCCCGACTCTTCCCCCCTCCGTCCGGGGACTATCCTCCCGACCGTCATAAGGCATATTCAAACGATTGTTGTCAATTGGGCGGGTTAAAGACGATAATGACTAATAATAATATATATATAAGTAATCACATTCACAATAATAATAATAATAATTGGTCGACGCGAACGCGTGTACAGCGCAGAATATTCGTCGCCACACTCGCCATCATATCGGCTATAATATTATTACTATAGTCTTGCGCCGAGATAAATTAATATTTAATAATAATAAAAAATAAAATAGAAACAATGGCCCATGGGAGAAAATATACACTTGTTGAAAATAGAAAGAAACACCGATCCGAAGGTTTCGATTAGAACCGGTTTAAATCAGATATATACCTATATGATGAGTGTGTGTGTGTGTGTGTGTAAATATATGTATCGAATTACTTTCAATGTTCGTGTAAAAAGGACCTGTTCTCCAAGATCAAGATCAATGAACCGCGTGCACGCCTATGAATATGGGTCAGTAGGATGTAAATATTTATTCCGCCGCACCCCTTGCAAGGTCAAAATCGTTTCGTCGATCCCTCACACGACGGTGCAGTCCATACTACGTATGATAGATAATAGTATGATAATATGTTATATTATGTTTTATTATTGCTATTAAATTGTCGCGAATACATTATAATGGCACACAGTTACTCGCGAACAAAATTAAATAACACGTGATTTACAAAAGCGCGTAACACAACAACAGAATAATAATATGTTCGCACCTCTAGCATTATATATATATAGAGTAGGGTGCTATAGTGTATCGCGATGTATTGTTTTGTTTTTCTTCCTAATGACGGAAAAATAATAACTCATACAATATTTCGACCAACGAGATTCAATCAACAGGTAGGTACGCGAGAAAATATAAGTCAATAATATATACGATTCAACCCGTGTTCGCACTGTATAGGTACATATAATATTTAGGTAGTAGTATAACACTGTGTAAACAAACAAACTTCGAAATGTTTGTTTTTAAGGCAGTTGTTCGTGAACTATCGTTTATTATAAAATCATACGTTTAATGATGAATTATTTTTACTACTCATCATATAGTAAATGTAGATGTTATAATTATGAATAATATATATATAATTTATGTAGATATATAGGCCCACAAGGACTATACATTATTATTATGCTGGGAAAACGGTTTTACGTTGTTGGAAATGTATATAATTAGGTTTAATACCTATAGGTATAAGATATTGTAAGTACGCAATGGTGTTGAGTGTAGACACCATAGCCGCAAATAGCGAGATCTGGGAGGGCTGAAGCCAAACTACAAAATATCGAATAAGCTTTAAAAAATTAGGAAATTTTTGGAGGACTTAGCCCCTACGGGGGAGGGCCCCCCCTTGTTCATAATTCAAACGATTTTGGCGACTTGACTAAGCAGATACGCGTTAAACTATTATGACACAGCGTGAGAATCAATAAATCAATATTTTTTCGCATTCGCTCGGATGCTGGACGGTCGGTGGTTATACGGTTTTATAACGCAGTATCATCGCAGTACCAATCTATCGGTGGTTCAACGACCATATACCACGTGTATAATATAATATATAACCTAACCTATGGTCATAATGTCTGCTACAATATTATAATGTCTCGCTGGTACCTATACGAAATATTTTATTATAATATTATGTGGGGGGCATCTCGGGTTCAACTGGTGGCCACCCGGCATGCCGACCTGCAGTGACCACCCGGCCAAGTCGTACGGCCACCGACCGGCGAATATTTCATGCCCAACGAACGTATATAGTCGTACTTATATGACGTATAAGTACCTACTCCTTTCCAATGTATCTATGTAATATTATAGAGGCTTCAGCCCAAACGGACGGCGCTTTCACGGACTCGATATAGCGCGCGTTCGGTGTGAACATTGTTTCGGCAAAACGGAAACGGATGAGATTAACACACACACACACTCACTCATTATTGCCGACGTGTCTAAGTAAGTTTGAATGTATGTGTGTGTGTGTGTGTGTGCTTGCATGTGAATGTGTGTTTGTATGTGTGTATGTGTGTGTGCGCGCGCGTACGAAGAGATGTGCGTCCGTGTTTACTTTCTAATTCTTAACCGTACGGACGTGACTGGACGGACGGGAGATTAAACTCGGCTCGTTAATTTTCAATTACACGCACGCCATTAAATTTGGCGCGAGTAATTCGGGGCGGTGACGGAGACTTTAATGCGACGACGCGATATCCCGCAAATGAATTCTCGACGGCGCTGAGGGTGAAGCCCGGTTCCGGTAGGTATACTGCCTATATCATGCAATATTTTTGTAAATTATTGCAATGAACACTCCGTCGTCCGCGGGCTCGAAAGTGTCGAAACGGATAAGGATATGATCGAATATAGTATTATACGAGGTGTTCAAAAAAAATTTGGAAACGCTTTAATATTATTCTATTTGCATATTTTTATACCTACATTATTAATCAACTCATTAATGATATCATATTATCGTTTATCAGTAAGTTCTAATTAGTCTAATGACAACCGTTTCCAAACTTTTTTGACACCATGTATATGTATATAATAATATATGACCGTATATTACACGTCTTTGGCAACTCTACAAGAACAGAATATATACATGATATTATATATATATACAATATGTACAAATATATAGGATTATTGCATTACTATTATTACATTAATTATAAGATGATGGTTTTAATAATAATGATTTATAATTTTAGTATTTTAGTATTTTAGCTCTATATGTATTATTTAATTACACGGTTTTATACATAATAACAAATACCTATTATTTATAAATATAGACGGAAATATGTATATTTTGTATTGATGTTTTAGTTATTTGAGTAAAACGTATTGTGAGTATTTAATATTTTTTTTAACTATTTAATGCATTTTTATTTCAAACTGTGAACTTATATGACTTATTCCCCCACACGAACATTTTCAGTAGAGCCCATTATCTTCTTGAGGAAAATAAAAATATAGTGATCGGCTTAGCTGAAGGAATACCTCCACTAAGTGACGTATGAAATACACGATAAAGTGCGCAAGTGTCATGAGCGCGCAATCAAATTACACATTTTGAGTTAATTTTTTTTTATACATATATTTTGACAACGAAATACGAGTTGAAGTGTTTTTCGCACATACACCGCATTGATTTTAATGTCATGCGTTATTGACGTTTTTAAATGCGATAATAACAAACTGTTTTCAAACAAATATATTACAATAATAGGTTTGGGGCGACGAAAAACGCTGCTTTCGCCTCACCCCGACAGTAATATTATTACATTGTTTTTCTGCAACTACGCGATGACGTGCGTGCATAATAATAATAGTAATTTAAACAGAGTACAATACAATATACACACGAGCACATAAGAACGTACCTATATAATATTATTATAATAGCGGTAATGTTCGACACATGATTCAACACATCCGGATCGTTGGTCCCGTTCAGAAACCGCGGGTGGACAGACCACAGTTTCGTAACACGCGACGTCGTTGGATAAAAAAAATATATCACACTTTCTCTTTCGGGGTTTTTTTTATTATTATTATTCTATCGTCGTTTGAAAAATTAATTTGGCGATAATAATTGCGGCGACGATGGCGCGATGACGACGCCATGTGCATGCACAATGAGTGCGCCCGGCGGACAATGGAAGGACGTCCGTCGCAACAGAATCCGTTCGAAACGTCGTCGTCTCGGTCGCGGTCGTATTACTCTCCGCAGCGATGAGTAGATTACCTATTATTATTATTATTATTATTATTATTATCCACGCGTTGCCGACTGATGATGGCTAATTTTTGAAATTGCTCAATTATTTTTTTCTTCTTTTACTTTTGTCATAATATTATTCTCTCAAAATCGGTCTCGAGCGCGGTAACAATCGTTTTTTTCCGCACCGCACATAAGTGTGCGTGGTCCGAAAACGCACGCGTTATAAAATATTTAATTTGCAACTGTGTAAATTGTGACATATAGTGTACCTAATAATATGTTATATAAAGGCACGAGGACCGTTTCGTGAAGCTCCTATGGCTTTATAGGTACCCGTCTGTACATATAATATTTTATTTCGGGTATCGGATCGAGATGCGCTATTGGTCGATGCGTGGCGGTGTTGGGTTGCACGCGGTCAAAGAGAGCTGAAGCCCGCAAATGGATATTGTATACCGACGATGGGGTCAGGTTTCTGATCGAACTAAACCCGTTCTAAGAGTTAGGTCCAACAGGCCTGCGAACGAAAAAGAAACGAAAAATGCCTCCGTCCCGTGAGCGTGTCTTATGTATATATATATATGTGTGTACGTTTACGCGTCCGGCGGAAAGAAAAAAGAAAACTGTACAGTACAAGAGCAACCGTTCGTAATTAAATGTCTGAAATCACTTGTCAGGAGGAGAAATAAAACGCACTCGTAATTATATCGCGACTCTCGACGATAACGAGACCGACTGCTGTGTATGCCTATGTATCGAAAGGAGCAGATTTCACGTGAAATATGCGACCGGTGACAAATTCATCTCTGAACGGGTATATAATGTACATTATATATAAAAAAACATATATACCTAGGCGTACTGCAGTATATAGTATGCATTGTAGTCAATCAAAAAACGTCGTAATACGCGAAGAATATGTAAATCGCGATCACTTTCTCTGTTGTATTACGCCGTAAACGTCGTGTAAATCTCGCTGTCAAATAATATATGTCCACTATATAAATAATACATTGTACATTGTATGGTTGGTGTATGTTTTTGCTCGATTTCTCAGAAAAAAATATCAATATCATGTAAAAATATCGTTGGTCATTTTGAAATTTCTCCGACTTTGGTCGCAGGCACCGTGTTTATTTGATTTCGATGACGTTACAATATTATAGTTGTTATAAGTGTTTCATGTATACAATTTAAATATCATAATATACCCATATATAACGTGGGTACATACTACATACATAGTTATTATGGTTATAGAACGCATATCAAGAAAAGAAAAAAAAACACTCCCGAAAAAGTCTATAATATATATATTAAAAAATAAATACAGAGATATCCTAAAATTGCTAGGAATATGTAAGTTGTGCAACTTACAAAATACGATTTTTGAACACGCACGGTATAGGCAAGTCGTGTCGAGTATCGACCCACACGAGTGATATGGTGCAGAAGTGAAATTCAGCACAAGTCAAAAAACAACATTTACTCAACCGAGAATCCGGATTCGGATACACCACGTTCGCCTAAAGCAATACACGACCGTATTCACGACCAAGTCGCACTTTGCAACGGAAAAACGCTAAACCGTACGTTTTTAGATTTTAGATTTTTTTTCGTCATTTAAATTTTTAGTCTATAGGGCCATTGTATTGTACGCTCTGGCACGGGACTGCAGTCGGTAGATAATATTGGTGTAGAAAGTATTAGCCGTGCCATTTCGCCGGTTGTATTTTTATTACAGAAGCATATAACACACACGCGGTATGTGTGTCAGCAATGGATGCAGAGAAAGTGCCGACGTTGTTTGAATGAATATGTAGCTGTGTATATGTACCTGCGTGTGCGTATGTGTACGTGTGTGCATGTGTATGCGTGTGTGTGTGTGTGTGTGTGTGAGTTAAGCAGAACTTCTGTAATGGATCGTCAATCTTCTTCCCCATTATATTCCGATATGAAAACATCGCTTTGGGAGACCGGTTCGCTATAATGGGATGCGCGCGAATTCGATACGAGACGATATTACGATCACGTCAATAACAATATTATTATTGATGTGCTACAGAAATTGGATCGGAGAGCGATTTTCTTCGACGACCTTGAATAGAATTAAGAGCGAAAGTAGTATTTTCCAAAAACCTAATCGTTTTATTGTCGCTCGATAATTGTTAAAGAAAGTATGATATCATTATCCTTGCTCAAAATCTTAATATCACCGATTGTATACTGTCCGAAAAATAATCTTTATAACGGTCCCCTGCTGGCTGTTCGTCAAAGTCTCCGCGAAACGTGCTCAAGTTTAACAAACGAAAATACGCTCATGATGTATTCTTCTAATATCATGTGTACAATAATTGAAAGACAACTAAAACATCAGATGAAATTATTGATTGACGAGTCGCTATACTTTGTAGCTTAATGGAATCGTAATTCAGCGTGTGCGATTAATGATTTTATATGTAGAACATCATGTCAATACACAAGTAAGTGCATTGCATTACCGTCGTGTATTTCCCGATTGGATTGATGTACTTTCTCATATATTTAGTCATAAAATATTGTGTGAGCGGTCATAAATTAAAAATCAAATCAAACAACGAATATTCACGTTGTAAACGGTAAAACAGTAAATAGTGTACCACAGTTTCTATTGACAAAATTGAATAACATTGATTAAATATTATGTAATATAGGTATTGTAAATTGCAGGGTATTATTATTTATTACCGGGTAGTGTGGTTATATTAATGCGGTGGCGTTATTTCGTTAATACAATCACGTTAGTATAAATATTAAATATATTTTAGATATATATTATACATTGATTTTATATGAATTATTAAAAAATTAATAATTATCGTTTTTTACTTTTATAAAATAGGCATGTACTGTTCAAAACGATCAAATTTGATTTACCAATGTTTTTTTTTTTTACTTCTAACCAATAAGAAGAGCGCATATAAGTACACCTATAAACCGGAAGCAAAAAAAAATTACAAATATCACAAGGATCTCCCTTAAAAAAAACAAATCTGAAACGATGCCACTGGGTTAATGCGAATTCGGGATGAACACAGCATAATTATTCATACACGGGTACAATAATAATATGATAATATGTATATAATATTATTATACACCTATACAGGAGTACGCTGCAGCGGTCGGTAACTGTTATCACTCGCTCGCGGATGGTCCGGCTGTCGCTTTCTATAAAAATGTATAATAATATACGCTCGACGTGGGCTGTCCGCCGGCCAATTATAATGGCCCGCAGATTCCGATATACATATTATTATAATAATAATAATAATATATGATTATGTACACACGTTTAACATCTGTACATATCATTATTGTACCGAATAGGTGCGGTAAATGTGTGCCAAATTTCACACCTTTGCGACTCTTGTCCTCCCGTACGCGTGCGCGTACAGCCGACGTATAACCTATCGTATACAATATAACGATATTATTCCGTATACCTATTGGCTGTTTAGCTATTACGACTTCCACCACCTCGGTGGCTGCAGTCGGACGGAATGGCCGCAGACGACGAAGCGGCGGACTCGTATTAACCTAATTTTTTATTTTTATTTTTTAGCCGATCGTCGTATAAGGGGAAACTGGTCGCCGCGGAACTGGTTTTGCGCGCGCGGGCCCCTAATCTCGCCGTTGTGTGTATTATATTCGCTGTTGGGCCCGACCGTGACCCACTCGCCGGACGAAAGTTGCACCCGCCTCGCCGGTGCAAGTGCGTGTGCAGTGTATACGTGTACGTGTGCGTGATCTGCAGGGGGGGTGGCACCGTGAGCGGGATGACGTGTGACCTTGGAGAGGACCAATGGAAATATACGTTTTCATTATCGTGTGCAGTATATTGTTATGTGTATGTAGAATATTTCCTTTAGAGTCGGCATAATGGTTTGAATAAAAACGACAGTCGAAAAATCTCAATTCAACAAAGCATAAGTAATAATTTGTTTTTATTTTTAATGTAGGTACGGTGATATGTTTTCTTATCAGTTGAATACATCAAGTGTTAATTTATTCAAAAACGACTTCGAGTGAGGCGTAGATACGGGGTAGTAAAAACTGTTTACGCATAATATTATGTAAGTATATACGCTCATGGAGAGACAGGGACTCCACAGTGGTTGAGCACGTCGCGTTATTATTCGGAGACTTTGATCAGACGCAGCAATGTCCACAAGTATTTAATATCATTATTGTAGTTCACGCGATGAATACAATAAGATAGTAAATCACGAATTCAGATTTCGGTACGGCCAAGGAATTGAAACGATTAAGTACCGATCGCAACCGATTAGACAAATTATTCGTCAAAAAAATGTGATTATTCAAATTTACTATTCGTCGTCATTGAGGTTTTTAATATTTGCATAATTGATAATAATAGGTATATTGCCATGTTTTTGAAGTAATCTGACAATATTATAAGAAAACTATTATTTAAATTAGTTAAGATTTATATGATTTAACGAGTCTTCTTATATTTTAATCGATTTAAAGTTTGAACATCTTTTTTGTTCCAAAGAAACCGATTTACAAATATTTTAAAAACTTAAAAGTTCATTAAACCTATATCTACTGTAACAACGAAAACACACATAATTTCATTCTCCGTGCACAATTTTGCGTGGTACGAAAACTAATTAGTAGATAATTGATAATGTAAACAACAAATTATCAGTATAATCGTTTCTATAGAGTATTGAAATACATTATTAATTAATCACTAATTAATAATCACTGAAAACGGCAAATTGATTTACATTCAATACCTAGTTCCGTTTTATTTATGTTTTGGGATGTAATTAATGTCATATAATCATATTATATATGTCCTTAAATTTTTTAGATTTTTTTTTTTTACTTTAAACCGGTTACTTGGTGGGTGTTACGCTGTTTTACATAATTCGTTTGGTTATAATAATATATCGACCGCGGCCATCATTGACAACATCACGCATGGACTATTATAGGCACACTAATAATGTACCTAAAAAAAATTGCCGTCTTACATGTTATATACGTATTATTGCGCTATTCTCTACTAGGTACAAGATGTCGCAGAGAGGACCAAACCGCCAAGGTCGTTTCAACGAATTTTGGCCACTGTTTACCGCGGTCCAGTGACTCTGAAAGTAAATTTCTTCTGAACCTATATACACGTCTATGCACTGCACGTATTATGTACAACGGTTTATTAAACCGCGGTATATGTACTATTTAATCGGAAACGATTATTCAATAACATAATTTGGACGATTGGTATTGATTCTGAAACCTATTCCGGAATATCGTGGTACGTGCGGTCGCGAGTCGTGACGAGCGAGACTTTGTTCGAAATCGACGAAAATGGGCGAAACGAAATAAAAGCGGAGAAGATGTTGTACATGCCTATATAGCACTGATATTATCGTATAGTACGATTGTTTCGTTTATTATAATATCGTAACAGTCGATTTGAATGCATTTCTAAACGGCTGACCTTGGGCGACAGTCCTTTCTCCGTGGAATGTCCGTTTATTCCGACGAAGAAAGTACCTACCCATATTTTATGTGCGCCTATACCCGTAATTATTATTATTATTAAACTACGCGAACACGCGCCGGCCGGATGATCTTCGTCACGGGCCGGCACTCGGCCGTGACAGTAACCGGAGGGGTGAATAAATTTTGGACTTTCTTGGCGTTTACCTCACGCAAACAAATGGTCTTTTGTTCCGTTTTAATTCCCATTGTGCGCGCGTCTGCCCACAGTTTTGTCGTTTTACTTTCAATTGAAGGACGGCGAAAAGAAAAGAATAGTGTAACAACCTTAACGAACAAAAAAAATCGTTTTTTTACCGCGCGCCGTTAGACAATAATATCGCCCGTCGTCTGTATATTTAATAATGTTGACGTTTAATGAGCCGAAGGCGAACGTGTGCGTGTATACAGGACAAAAACGTTATTCTAAATAGTTTGAGGACGTATTGGCTGTAGAGACGAGAAGTTATATGGGTACGATAATTAATGGTGTTATGATGTTATGTCATAATATAGACCGTTTGAATATAATAACTATATTGCCTGTACTGTATCACAATATAATATTCTCTGTTTGATTGTATCGTAGTACTAATATTAATTGGTATACTATATAGTCGACGGAGTAAAGATATGAAGTACGAGAAACGAAATCATATAATATACCGTGGTTAAGGAAGTTATAGTTTGTCTCAAGTCTCTAAACAAAATAGATCTAGACAATAATATTATAATTAAAATTTGTTATTTACTCACCCAATTTTACGACCATGTATATGTATAACTGTATCCAGGTGGACTGTCACTACGAAAAAACCGGATGCGCGTTGTATATTATGGACGTTTATGTTACGTTAAGTACAATTTTTTTTCAAATATATTTTAATCGTTAAGTTTATTCTATGCTTTGCACCGCGTGGACACTGTCGCGAACGAGTGTAAAATTGTACTGTCCGATGTTCGCGCTGAAGACACAAGTATAATACTGACCCAGTGTCAATCGGCCGGCGCGATACAAGTCTAGTCGGCGACGACCGACTTTCTCTTCGGTCCCGCTTCCGTTCTCCCGCCCTCCCTCTCCATCTTCCGGTCCGACGATCGTCCTCCACGCGAAGTCCAGAGCCCCCACTCCCCACCAAGTGTCCGAAACTCCACCACCGTGGTGCACCACCACCACCACCACCACCTGCACCCGGTGTGCAATGCGCGCATAGTAATAGTAATAATATTAGTAATACGCACCTGGAGCGGCAACAGCCAACAGCAGCTGCTGTCACGAAACTTTCTACCGTCACCTTGAAAGGGAGAACCGGCGGTGTCGTGTCGTGGGCGGTGCAGGCCCGGTGCAGTGAGCGCCGGGCGGATGTACGCGCGCTCGCTCGCATCACGTAACACACGCGCGCACACGGAGGTATACCCCTCCACCCCCCCTCGGCCGTCGTGTGGATAGGGTGGAGGCGCGAAGGACACGGCCGCGGTGGAGGAGACGCTCTGTCCGGGTTCTTTGTACGCTAATAACATCGTCGCGGGAGACGTCGTTGCGCAACCCGACCCGGTAAATCCCGGAATTCGTGTACGCGAGACCTGGTGACGGAGCAGCTCGGACACTATGGTCACGATAGTCATATTATTATTATTATTATTATTATATCGAATTATGTAAAAATCTGTTGCGCACGTGTTTTTTTAGTTTTTATTTTCATCTGTTGGTCGTACCCCGTAATACCCCGAAGACAATGGAGGGGCCCACCGCTGAACGTGCAATTCGTGTGGTGCGGACCCGCGAGTTCGCAATTTGAAATATAAATTCATTAAATAGTTGATATAAATTAAATAATTACAAATTTACAACACACATTTCTCGCACATAGCCAAAATATCGATATATAAGCAATTAAATATACCTATATATGGTAAATTATAATGTATAATCTTATGTAAAAAATCGTGTAGGTACCTAGTTAAACAATACAATATATGTGGCAATAAAACTAAAATTTAAAAAAAATCATACAAATTATAACGTTCTGTACGTTTTTCTATGATAATATGTTTTTTTTTTTTAATACGTTTGTTTTAGTTAATATTTTTCGATTATTACCGTCATGTACTTACGGCGCACAGTCGCTGTGACCGACGACCCGCGACATCCGCTTTCGGGACTTGGACATGACTCACTATTATAATGTCATAATAATTATTATTATGTCATAAAATATACGATGATAATATTGTCATCATATCGCTGCAGGAGTTGTTATTATAATATTATACGATGCCAGCGATCGATTCGTCACGTGATATCGGTTATATCGCTTATATTATTATGATACATACGCGTTTTGCCGCAAATCGTTATATCATACGATATTATACAATTACTTTTTATTAATTATTAGGTGATTGCCTATGCGTCATCACCCGAATCCGCGGGCATAGTCAAACTCTGCTTTACCTAATCCAAAATGTATGAATAGCATTCGTGTTCAAAAACAGTATAATGTTCAAATTGTATTTTATCCGATCTCAACTTTAAAAATTTATTTTAATTTCACAATATTGCATGTTTTTCGATCGATTTAGTGCCTAAAGCTTAAAAAATAAATGTAAAATGTGATGAGAACCCTTATTTATTTAAATTCGTTGGTAAATAGAGTTTATGGAACGAGTGCATACAACTATTACATTTTTCTGCCCCAAATATTGGAATTTGACCTTACCCAAATCTATAACACCTCAACTCGTGCTCGGTTCAAGTCAATTATTAGTACCATACTGATTAGTATGATTAGATCAGTATTAATAAGACGTTTGAGAATTTTAAATTCAGAATGTAATGAGGAATGTATTGATTTTATAATGATGTTTTTAAATTTATTTTATTATCTAAGTTGTTACATATAATATATTTCTGTTAACACGGCCATACATAAACTACTACAGCATATGGAAGAAATGTACTAAACGTTTATTATAGTTATAACCATTAATAAAATAATCGGTAACATTTCCACGAATTAATGATAATTTTTTGAATTAAGACAACATAAATTATTTCCATCAATAACTGGTTTTGTAGATTTCACTATATTTTTAGACTGTTTTGGTAATTTTTACTTACATCTAAGGACATTACCATGAAAATCAAAAAATGACCTCTTTATAATATCAACTAGATACATAACAAATTGATCGATTGAAGAGCTTATAGAAAAAAAGAATAGTGGGTACCTTGTACAATAAGAAAACCAAATCATCGTAACATCAATACATTACTCGCCACGCTCAAAATGGAATAGTAATATCTTCCTAGAATATTTTTTAACGGCATCATTTTATTTTATCAAAATAATACAATGTACATAACTATGCGTATTATATATGAATCAATTAAAAACATCACAGCTATTTACTGCATATTACTTTATATTTTATAATGATATTCCATACTACTTTCAATTAGCAGGTCCGAATGCTTATTAAAAAAAAATATATATTTTTAACCGTTATAAGATGCACTAATGCAAGTAAATTTAATCATATATAAATTTAATGAAATATGTATTTAGAGTACTCGTAGTTGTATGACTGACCACTAAGATCAAGCGTGTCAAACTCAAATTATTATTTATTATACTGGACCAAAAATATTGAATAGAATACTTTGTGAACTGCATACAAAGGTGACCAAAACAATTTAAAACTGAGACCACATGGGATATATATATAATATTATGTGTGTGAAATATTTTTTCTCTCTCTGACATAGTTGCGACAAGAAATCAAATTTGTATTTATACATTTTTATATTTTTACATACTTGTCCATATAATGATCCCGAAGGCTGCAGTCATAAGCAGTGTTGGTCAATTTATATAGTTTTCATGATAATTTTTTAACGCATGAGTATGAAAATGTGGACGTGTAATAATAATAATGCAATAATTCTTAAGTTTTTAACAAGAACATATTTTCAAACACATAATTTTTTGTCCAAATTACAATTTTAATATGCACGTTGAAAAATTATAACCGATTTACGATAGATACTCGTGTATCTATTGATTTCTGTGTAGTGTGTATGTTAAAATATGTTTATAGTGCATGATACAATATTGCACTGTGTCACGAATTATTAACGTTTTCCCACGTTATTATAAACAATACTTTATCATTATTATAATTTAAAATATAGAACCGAGTAAATAGTATTGTCTGTTACTTTCAATATATTTTGAGTTTAAAATTTCACAAGCGGCAAATGTGTAAGACGAAATAGTATGATATATAAAATAGCATATAGATTGAAATATTATAATATTAACTATACATATTATGTATGTATTAGACATGATATATATATATATAGATCATGATTTGTATTATTAAATTTATAATGTACATTTAGAAATTAATAACAATTTCGCGGTATAATCATGTCAAAAACTTGTAGACGCGAAAAATATATAATATATGTGGGTACACCAAGGCCGAAGAGTTTCATTCATGTTCAGGAAATAATAAATTTACGATGTACACACGTTAACGTGGTATATATATTATATTCTGTTAACAATATACTATTATAATGTGGCGTAATGAAGTTTTTTAACGCACACAACAATAGCGAAAACTGAGTATAAAGTTATAGATATATGGTATATACAATATATATATATATATATTATAATCTATATATTATATAGTATAACGAACGTTATTTACAACGTGAATACGATGTTCATTAAGTAAATTCATTTGAAAAACCCGCTATCTTTTCGTCACCTCATTTACTAATTTAGAAATTTCTTCTCATGGTATTTGTAACATTTATAGAACAATAATGCAATAGTCTTCTGTTGAATGACTTAATATTATAATAGTATAATATTAGGATATTGCTCTTTCTAATTTCCGGTAATGGCGATTACAATCATTCGGACGAGAATTATTGCTCGTAAATAATTAAATTAATCGCAAAAAATGTTGGAATTAAATAATAATCAACCCATGAAATATGCCTATATTATAAAAATCTGCAGCGTTAAATTACAAAAACTGGCTTCTTATGGAATTCAATGTTGGGGAGCATCTAAGACTCAAATACTAAAATATTATTCTACAATCTCTCCGATCAATATCCCTCAGAAAGTCAGAACAATAACCAATGCTCCGGTGTAGGTTAGTCATACCAAAACATCCAACGCTTTGACGACCTCAATCCAATGACGCCCCCGATAAACCGTCTAAACTTACATGCAAAACATGTAAACTATTTAAAAACTATTATTTATAAATTCTATGATATACGTATGCTGCAGGTGTTTGTTAGTGGAGATTTTAGTGTATCTGTGTGTGATGATTGACATAATAATATGCAGGTAGTAGAAGACTAGAAATTACAATAGTAATTAATACAAACACGTCTATGCATTACTATATATTATTATTATTTTGTTTTATTTTTGGGCTCAACCGCTGACAAATCGCAATGTCATATACGATCTTTTTTTTTTTAAAAAAATCTAAAGGTTCTGTGTTTATCTAAAGACTATAATATGTCACGAAGACTCGGAACAGTTATACTGCGATTTACTTTTGTTTGTGTGGAATCGACTACTGTAAGATAAGTTGCTATTGCATATAGTTACACAAAAATCGGGCAAAGTTCCTGGCTTTGCATGTATAGTCATCGAATAGTTTGCGTATGAGATATGTATAATAATATTATGTACATAATTCACACTGAGTATACACCGTACATCATCTGAATATTCGCATCCAATCATGCCGATATTATTATAACGGTTATAATCATTATTAAATGTAAATGGTGTACCGCAGTAACACCTAGTTTTTTTGTGCCATACCTACGCGTATTGTTTGAATTCGACAAGTGCTTTCGGGAAGAGACGTGCCCTTTCGCATAATATGAATAAATACATTCTTTCGACCCGACGACAACGACGACAGTATACGACCTAATCAGTATATTTTCAATTTAAACTTGTACCGCCTGAAAACAATGGTTAATGTAAATGATAATATTGATACGGCCGCCAAATAAAAACAAGCTATTTTCAAAACTTTTTTTATATGTTTACTCTGAAAGTCTGAACGTCCGCCGTAAAATACGGGCCATCGCATACGATAAAAAATAAATATCACCCGCAAATGAATAGGCACCTATATTTTATTATTATTATTATCATTTTAAATTACTTCAACAGATTGTATTTAGTTTGTATTAAGCCAATAATGGTAATATATAAAAATATGAAATATATATATAATACTATATATCTGGTATATAGGTATACTCATATAATTCAGCATACCTATGCACAATTCAAAATATAACATATTATATTGAATTATGTGTATAGGTGGAACTAAGGGATGTGTCGAGTATGCTTTAGCATTTGCACACCCTGAACATTTATACTGTCTGTACATTTTTCAAATCGGAGGAAGATTATTTTTATTTTATTATATTAAATTACTTTGATGCCTAGGTAATCAAGTTTGCATAGTTATGTAAATACATTTAAAAATCAAAACATGCTTCATAAAATGTATAAAATCCCGAAAACGTAAAATAAATGTATATACATATATATATACAGAATAAATAGATCGTGAAACATGTTTTGGTATTATAAATTATCTATTTTTTGACCAAACAGTGAAATCATGTAAAAGCATATCAATTCTAAATATTATAGATTAAATTAGTAATTTAGATTTATTATTATGACATTAAACTAGAACTCTAGAAATATTGAAAATGAAATGGAATCTATAATACCTGTCCAAGTTATGAGTTATAGGTAAACCGTTTTCAATATTCAGTTATTATTTCTTCGGTTTGAGAATTTAAAGTCTATCAGTTTTAGGTAAAAAATTGGCCTGCTTAAATGTTGGTACCGTTATTAAAGAACTTAAATGGCGCCACAGGTAATACACTAATAACTACCTTATAACTAACAAGTAATGGAAACACGTGTCATTTTCGGTTAGCTTAACTTATAATATTGAATTATATCACTGATATTGACTTATTATAATGATTTATAGTAAAAATTAAAATATATTATATAATTTAAATTTGGTACTCATAGAATAAGAACTAATTATATTTATTGTTTAATAATGGTTTTTTTTAATAACATAAAAAATGAAAAATTATATTACTTAATGGAATAAAATGAACATATCAACGAATCAAACGTATATAATTAACATGTATAGACCAGAAACACACATTAAATACTGTAAAATTCAAATGCAACTGTATTGTTAAAGCTCAAACGAACGTTTATTGTTTTGCTATTTAATAAATGTCATCAAAATAACCACAAAAATCAGCTGTTCTCGAAATGAGAGAAACGGGCACATCTTTGCGATACGAAATTACGGAACACACAAATTAAATACATAAATCTAAAAGTTTCATATGATCGTGTCGTATATGTCACTTGGAATCGTTGATCAGGTTTTATAACATACGAACATATTGATACGCGTTAGCAAGAGCCACGATTTCTTAATAACTGTGTCAAAAGAAAAGAAAATGTCGGTTTCTAATTTTTTTAATTCATCTTACAAGATTATTATATTTTGTATTCATATATTATTTACGCGCTGATTCCTCATATGATCTCAGTGTTACGTCTTAATCATAATACGTCTCGGAGCAATTACTTTGAAAAAATGGAAACCTAATATAATTCGTCTGCCTTATTGGAATTCATATTAATTTTTTTAATAAAAACCATGTGCTGAATGAGTACGTAATAAGTATCTAACTTATTAGCACACAATATATGCATGCGAAATATATTCTCAAAATTATTCAAAACAAAAATAACCCTAAAAAAATAATACTATATTTATCAACTCACACAAAAGTTGAACAGCCGATAATATAACGATAAGGTCGTTGGCCATCAGTCATCTGGCTTCGGCCACCGAAGGGTGTACGGTTGAACACACATTTGAAGAGATTTTCTTTAATACTTTTTTTTTTAGTGTTGTCGGTAAAGGATTTTCATTACGCTCGATAAAACTGTTGAGAAAATTATAAAATGTATCAACTAGACGCTTTTTACCGCATCAAAGAGCTACTACAATATAGTAAAGAAAAAAACAACATTCTAAAGTCAATACATATTCCTCAATTCGGTCAGAATATATAATGTATATTATATTCTTAAATAGAAATTCTTGTTTATAAATTATTACAATAAAAATAAATCAAGTATATTTATCGAAAAAATATATGGATGCGGAGGCAGTCTGTACAGGTCAGGTTATCTGTAGTAAATTATTTGCTACTAAAGTGCATTGGATCGATAATGATACTTTGGTCTGCGCTGCCTATTCCCTTTGCCTATATAAGTACCTCTGTCCTATATATAGTATATTTATGTAAATATAGAAGGCATCACGTACATCGATACAGTTTAATATATAACATTATTGTCAATACTTAAATTCCATCGGAACATAATATGTTACCAATCAATATGACTGATATGCAGTGTAATAGACGTATACCTACGAATAAATTAGGAATCGAAAATTTAAATACAGCGATGACTTTCACGTGTAGGTCTCGACGAAATCATGTCAACCGTTGTATACCTATACAATCTCTATAAAGGCATACGTGGATAATAATAATAATACACACAAAACCGACCAAAATCTGAGAACAGAACGTGTTGACGATCACTTGTATTTTTTTATTCGTGCTCATAAAAAAATACCAATTAATGTATTCTGGCAACAGGACGTGTTAAAACGTTGTTATAGTATTCTATACGTTTAGGTTTATGGTCGCGGGCGAAAATCTTGTAAAATAAAAGAAATAGTCCTAGCTTTGAACACAATAAATATTTTTAATAATGCGTTCTATGGAAACTACGTTAATTTAATCCGTGTACAAATCAATATCGTAGAGTATCGCTTATATTATATCAACTGATGTTTTGATACCGAAGAAGAACGATATATTTTACTTCCAAAATCTATAACTAAGGGCCATATATTTTTATTAAACACTACACACAGGATATTACACGTAGATACCAATAATAATTATTTAAATTTGGATGATATTTACGTTCACAGTGAACACGAATGTATATTTAATAATGTAAAATTATATAATAAATAATATTCATATATGGGTACTAACCCAAATAAACAACCGATTACCGGCTTCATTTTCCTTGAAGTTCTTACTTGTAAATTGTGATTATTATATTATAACCTTGTTGAATGTCGATTATACTATCATTATATCAATAGAGATTTATTTTCATTTCGAGTTTAATACGAAATCAACGCATTGAACGTTTTTTGTCCATCATCATCGATCCCGTCTAGTTTTCGAATACAATTTTCTCAGCAATTATTATTTGTATAATTTATAGTTATAGCAGTAACATATGTTACTGACTGCAGTGTTGTAGAAAAAATGTTTGCGAAATAGCGTTTTCGTACTGAGCACTTTATAATATGATCATCACACTTCCAATTAAAAGAAATTACTTTTAGAGGAAACTTTAACTAGCCACAAGTATTGTACACGTACGCCTCTTTCGTGACGACCCATATCTCCAAATACTTATTATTATAAGCATAATATTAAGACGTAGGTACTAAAGCATAACTATATACAGACGTGTAAATCAAAACATTGTATAAGATTTTTGATATTATATTTATATAATATATATTATTATTCCTGTGGAGTGTTGTAGTGTGACACTATTATAGTGCAGTGTATAAATAATATATTATGCCGTACGGCGTTGGCGAGAAAACCCTATGGTCGCCATTAATTTAAATTTCACTTTTTCGCGAGCATTTACCTATGTGTTGGGTACCATAATACAATTATATACAGAATGAGTGCGGGCGTGCACGTGTTTATTTTACCTAGGTATATGTATAGTATATAAGGACGATGTAAAAATAGTAATAATAATAATACACTCAGCGGTAAACTGCGGTAGCTAGCAACTAGCATTAATAATTTATGATTATTATTTATTATTATGTATCGGTATAACGCTATTATAATAAACATTAATATGCGATGCATATAGTTATAACTTGTGAACGTCGTGTGTGCAGTTTATTTGAAACCGTTGGTAATACACGTCTTGTTCATAATATTATTATAATATTGTTTATAATAATATAAGAAGCATTTTGTGGTTCGTCTCGCACGTACACTGCGAGTGACAGCAAAAGTAAAGAAAAACGCAATATCATGACGTAAAACAGTTCGTTATAATTTCCAACGTAATACACGGTCGCACACGGTCGCCGTACCTAACTATATTTGTAGTGAATTATAAAAAAAAAATAATCACATAACGTGTAAACGTCACGAACAATAATAATAATAATAATATATTAAATGTACGTGAAAATGATAGCGCGCCAATCATTATATTATCGTAGTCCTGAGCGAATTTATTGTTATTATTATTTTAATATACGACAACAATGGTTTTTGTGGTTTGGAAAAGGTTCGGAAAAAATTAACATAATATCTCATTACCTATAACAGCTGTAACACCTTCGCGGTTTATTTCCCGTTGACGTGCACACGCGGCCACGTGTATAATACAAATTATTACAATATCATAATATACCCGGTACCCGGTATCTATATGCTGTTGATTACTTGCATTATGTATTATAATATTGGTTTTGATAATCATTTTTTATTTCGGCACACACACACACACTCACATAATAATACCGTATACCGATATCCGTCGTCGACACGCGCCGATGTCGAAATATGTACCTAGGTTATAGTCTATAAACATATTATAGGTATGTATGTATTTTTTTACGAGGCTTATATAGACTAAGAAACTACTGATCCGATTGACACCAAATTTTACACACATATTATCCTATTGAGACTCGGGTAGTGATTTTATAGTTTCGTTTTTCAACCCCTAAAGGTTGCAATAGGTAGCACTCACCCGTGAATTTCGTTTTGGCTCACGAATATTTTGTTTATTTATTTATATGCAGATAGAAGGTTGTCATTGGTCACATCTTTGTTACTATAACTATAACATTAGTCTTTAGTTATAATATCTCTAAAAACAGTCAGAGATAAGCTATAAACATACATTTGTGATATAGTTTCTTAATTCTTTAATCCTTGTAACCAAAATGACTGCTTTTACCTCATTTTCCTGAGTAAACCAATGGAAAAATATACTAATTTCTACTATTACTGTTAAAATCTGCATCAATAGCAACAAAGCATTTTTGATTTCCGTTGTAAATTTCAAAATCCTTATGTAAGCCCCTCTTTAGAATGGGAATTTTAGAAAATCCTTTTTTAATAGGTACACCCCTAGAACAAAAATACCATGAAAACGTTAAGTCTTCATAGATATCATAGTTTAGTTTTTATTTGACCAATGGCAATCCTATACGAACAAAAAATATCGGTTTTTCTTGAGCCAACAATTCTTTGTAAAAGTTCCTCTTTATAATTCAAAACTAAAAAAATTGTCTTCAAGGTATACGTGGTATTTATTTAACAAATTTCAGAAGTCTGAACCATGCGAGTGTAAGTCTATCATACTAGTGTATCGCTTACACACATATACAAGAATTCGATTAAAAACTAACGTATCCCTACAAATCAATCATTCTAGCCAAATGCCTAAACAATGAACCATAAAATATATTAAAGCTATTATACCAGTCTCAATAGAGCTATTTAAAAAAAAGATATTTTAACTGTGTTAAACGCTCTCTAAACAGCCCCCCCCCCCTCTCACCAGAATTCCAGCAAATAATGATACCTTTGTGCGGTCGTAAAATAGTAATAAAAACATTGAAAACAAAAATGTCTGAAAAATGTCTGCGTCCAGACGAAACGCAGGGAAATATTACGAAATAATATTATTCATTATTCCTTCTTATTATTTTTTGGTTCGCTTTCCAGCTGCGCACAGAAAACCGAACACGGATCAAGACTGTTATGAAAAATCCAGTCGTGTGTACACTAAATGACGTATACGATATCCTGGTCGCGTAAGAACGGTCGATTGGTATAATATATGCGGTATATTTTTTACGTACATCACCGGGATTTCCGACAGGCTCGGCGTGGTGTTACGCAATGGGTATACGCCGTGCACGATTACACGACTGTATGCTTTCGTACACGATATAGTGACAGTATTTCACGTATAAAGAATACTGTTGTTTTTTATTCGGTTAATGGTACCCATTGAAATATAATATTTCACACTCGAATAGGTAGGACATGATGATCTATTCGAATAGCTTTGCAAGACTGCAGCGGTAAGCGCGCATATTATGTCCGCATATTATGCGTATTATAATATTGAGTATAATATATTATTATTATAATAATATACTCAACGATATTAAAATACGATATACAGTGGGCTGGTTTGGAATAAAAGCATTAATGGTTTGAAGTCAAAGTTTGTTTTGAAGTCATAACTGTGAACAACATTTTTGAAAAATGAAACACGGTTTTTACTATTTTTAACGTTAACAATTGTATTTTGTTTAATTTTTTTTAATCACACTACTTACGTTTTTATATTCATATTTCATAATAATATACATTGCGTAGCTGGCAGAATTTTATTTCTGGTTTTTGAATTTAAACATACTTTATAAAAAATGAATTCAAACTAGAAGTGAAATAACTTATAAGTTCTTAGACCTACCTAATAATATAATAACTACCATCGTTCGAAATTCAATTTTATGTATTGAAATTCTCAGCAAAATATTTTGCTACGGGATACAAACAACGAACGTGTTTGCTTTCGCTCAAAAGAGTCAATAATAACTCGTGAAAATTATAACGTACGATCACAGTAAAAACTATAATGTTTTTTTTTTTTTGAAAAACATTGTTTTGTAATAACCGCGTTGTAAATCATCTAAAAAGAATATTTCCAACAACGTCAAATACTTTTCTAGAAAACGGACGTTTATCCATAAAAACTCTGCTGGTGCAGTATCATACCGCCGTAGGTGGACCACACGGTTATTTTACGATTATCGTCGTCGCCGTCCAACTGCAACCCTTCGTCTCGATACGACCGCGTGCGGATGACGTCAACGGCATGCGTCCAGCGACCTCGCACTTTCACCACCGCCGCACGTCCGCGATGGCCGTGACGCAATATATTATAATAAATGAAAAAAAATATATTTACAAATACCTATATAATATGTATAACGCGTTTAATGCCGGCCATAATAATATAATGTCTAATATATTATCATTATTGTATACAGTATAACGTGTACGACGAACATCGCGAGCGCAGCCCCTACATCCGGCACGGGTCAACGCCGTCACTTTCACTATGCGAGGGTCACGCCGCACACGGCAAAATAATACCTACAACCGCCGAGGAATATAAATAGTAAATTGTAATTCGAATTTTTTTTATGTTGTACTACTATTGTGCGTGCGTACGGCTACAATATAATACTGTTCACTGCGCGAGTTCCACTATTGTTGTGATCGCATTGTGAGGCCGCCGGTCATTTCGATGATAATAATATCTTACAACGATTTTTAGATTCTGAGTGGAACGATCTGAATGTATTGATTTTACAATGATGTGTGTTTTTATATTTTTTTTTTTTTTTGTGTCTGTGTACACGATAAGTAGTCGAAATAATGCTTCGAATGATCAACTTCAGTATCTTTTTCGATTGGAAAGTGAATATCGTCGGTGCGTCGGGAAGGTCAAAATTTAAAATTCCCAGTAATTTTCAAAAGCGCCAAGAAAAACAAAAGAAAAATTAAGGAAAAACGGGACTTTGACTATTTGACTTTGCTAATTTGACTCTTTTTGAGCTGTTTACGGACATTGTCAGTTTTCAATTTTTTTAGTTTTTTTTTCTATAAATATCAATAAAATTTTATTTGTTGGGAAAAAAAACGTGAAAATTTAATACAAGGCTCTTGATATATTTTTTCAATAGCAGTTGAAAATTATTAAAAATATATAGGCACAATTTTTTTTATAAGCATTTAAGGTTCAAATTTCGACAAAATTTATAAAATGTTCAACTTTTATAGCTAAGGATTGAAAATTTAAAACAAGGCTCCACGTAAATAGGTTATATATAAATTACTTTATTCACAATAATATCATCAAATATACTTAGTAACATCATAGTCTGACTGACCGTTTTCGCTCAGAATCGTTTTTCTTATACAATGATATTATATCATTGAATTCAAATTTAACACCACCCATTACAGTGACCCACTTGTAACCTACTGTACAGCAGAGCGACATCCACTTAGCCACCTTTTTTTATTCTAATTGCCTATTATTATTATTATTATTATGTAGGATGTTCAACGAATTTGATTAATGAACCCTTATTTTGTACTGCAGTACAAAAGATGATAACGCCGGTCGCGGGAAGCGCATACGACAATAGAACATAATATTATAATAATAATAATAATAATAATACATATTATACGCACATCAACACGACAACTGACATTTTGATTTCAGAATTTTCGTTTTAATTTATATTTATTTTCTGGACTAAAAGACATTAGATGTAGGAACTCTTTGACACACAATATAAATATCAAATGATTGATATATAAGACCTAATAAAGGCTTTTAAAATACCTTTTATATTATATAGGTATTATTTTTGAAGTAGTATTTTTAATTAGAAATATTTATATTGAAAATATATAGAGCTTATAAGGTTAGATTACTCTTATATAGTAAGTCTCGCATTGAATACACTTCAAATCTGAACTTCACCACTCCAGCCCGTCAAATTTTTAAATACTTTAATATGAGCTGAACTACTAGGTTAAAAATATCACCGGCGACTGGCCTAAAGAATAATAAACAAAGCGATATTTTTTTGGAGAAATCTTTAGTGTAACTATACTCACTAGTATTTTGAACGAGTAGAAAAAAAAACTGAAAATGGACAGAGAAAATGAGGTGTCATACCAGCATACAGAGCGTTATTTATGAAATTACATCGTATAATATACAAGTGGTTGTTATTATTATAGGTTACATATTATGCTGCAGTGCCAACGACCGGTCCCCTAGGATAGGTATAATAATAAATAATGATAACATTTACATATCGTTATAATATTATATTGTGTATTATTATAATAATGTTCTCGTTGGTGATGGCGCAGTGATGGCGGTTTTGTTGTTGTTATAGCAAGTAAATAGTAGTCGGTCGTTGGCCGGTTGTCACAGTTCCGACAGGATTATAGCGTGCTGTGGACGAATTTCATATGTGTATTTGTATGTACTTGTATATAATGATACATGTATGAGAATTTTTTCCTCTCTCGATAGTAAACATAACCACGCTCTGTGCAAATGCAACTGCATATATTATAATATATAGGTGGTATACATAACGTCATAGAATAGCGTTTTCGATCTCACCGGCAAAACCGAATTGAAAAAAAAACGGTCGTTTGCTTTTTTTTTATCCGTGGTTTAACGATACTGTACGCCGAGTAATAATAGTCTCGTACCCCCCATATTATAATAATGTACGTATAGTAGGTACGCACAACTTTCTAAGGAAATATTTAGGAAGAGATGAAAACAGAAGTTTGATCGGACGAGAAAAATTTTATTCAACGAAGACCTATACAGGTGGTTTTCGATACTTCCAACGATCTATTTATATTTTATCTTAATTTTATTCCAAAAGTTATACCTATTATGCATCGTCGTTAAATCTATCAAATACGATATAATAAAATAATATTTTCTTATTGTGTCTAACTAGTATGTTTGAAAGTATATTAAATGAGTACAGTGAATAAATCAAAGGAAATAAGATCGCGATTCCGGTTTTTGAATTGAACAAATATCAATTAAATTATAATCATTTGTCAACGCTACGAATCTAAAATACAAGTTATGACTGCGAATGGGTTCAACATTGAAAAAGTAAAAAACTTCACTTTCTTAAATATTTCTAATACTATAAACGTCGTGGGAAATAACGTTTTTATTTAACGATAAACTGTATTCAAATATAGGTGTAGGTAATTGAAAACGGGACGCAACACTTAAATAAAGGTATAGGTACATAATATGGAATAGAATATTACATATCAGTCCGTTTGACATTTCATGGGTACTCATTTCCTGTTTATTATTTCATTTTTCCACAACATTATAAAGTTAACACCATAATATACGCAGTACGAATGTATGATATATAGTGCGATTGCCGATGGGTAAGGCGAGTGCGATTAAGGCGTGTCGTCTTGTACCTGTAACCTAAAATTTCGTTTTCAAATAGCTAGCAAGAGTCAACATAATTTATATTACCTATATTATATTTTTACTAGTAGCAGATAATATATAACACGTTTTAAGTCCTCTATGGAAAAATGATTAACTACTGTCAAAACGCGTACCATTATTTATCGCTAACTGCTAACCACCTAACTACCTATACCTACTTAACAGTAGAATTTATAATTTACTATGCTCGTAATGTGTCTGTGTATATGTTTGGTGAATTATTTCGTTAACGCTGGTTAGTTCTATACCAAACTATAATATGTAATTACTAATTATATACTTCCCAGTTCCTGCAGTAATTGTACTACTTGTGTTTCTGCAGTAGCCCCGAAATAGTTTTAACTCATAACTAATTACAACAGTGATTCAGCCATATATCATGTACATATATGGGTATTTATTAGCGTAGCTATAATATTTTATTAGAAACACGCCGGAGTACCTACAAACTTTTAATGGTTAATGATTGCGGATAATAATCGAACAATAACAGATATTAAAATAATTTTCGAAGACTGCGCGTATATAATTGGTTTTATTTCATTTCAAACAATTGATGATTGCTCGGAGACAGACTCCTAGTTTCACACCTTAACATCGAGACTTGTCGATGCCCACGCCATATACACATCGATGAGCAATGTTGGGTTTGGTTTTTTTTTTTTAACGCTTTCGTGCTTATACCAACACAATAATCGTGTCACACATAATTATTATACAGAACGCGTATTATAGAGATTAAAGTTATTTATCATCGATTAGTTTTTTTTTTTTTTTTTTTTTCATTACTAATTATAAAAGTAATAATATAATCCAACCACTTTTCCTGCGACGATTAATCACATCACACTGTTTGAATTAATATAATAATATGTATATCTTCGTTTATATACCTGCGCATATCTAGTACGTGTTACACCAACGATATGTGTCGACTTGAACGAACCTCGGTCGCTTCCGCACACACCTCGGGCACTAATTTTGCATCTGAGAAGTGTTTTTTTTTTTTTAATTCCTAATTCCCATAGTACATTAAACTACATGTCTTGATTTCATGATTTGCATACTAAAACGTATCAAACACAATACAATCATTCGTAATTAATGATAATAAACATTTTTACCTAATAAATATAATTTACTCATGATTGCCTATTGTGTATGTAGTGTGTTCTAATTTCAAATCAACACAATGATAATATAACCAATACAAACATTATTTTATATGCACGGCACATAGTCACAGCATAAAATATATAATATGTAATCTCATTGATGACAATGCGTATTAATAGAAAATTACGTCAATTTTAAAATTTCTCTTCTTAAATCTCTATCCGATTCACATACTAATAATGTACAAGTTTGAATTGCATTAAAGGACAATTAATTTCATCATTATCCTAATAGATACTACTAAATTAATAGGAAAGTAAAACAATCATAATATTATATTTACAATACATGTAATAATAATAGGTACCTATTCACTATTGTAATATTACGAATTACGAGTTACAAGTGAAATTTTAAGCATTATATATATCAGTGATTTGTTTAAAAACATTAATTAATAATAACATAATAATTTTGATTCACTTGATTAGCTGTAACAAGCATTAATAATAATTTTAATATATTATATATATTATCGTTAATTAGTATACAAAGTTTTGAGTTACATTGTAAAATGTAAATTTATAAGTAATAATTAATACCTCGGTATCAGGCGGGTAGCCGGGTAGGTATAGGTACCTACTTAATGTTTTCAAATATCGAGTAGAATATTAAAGTACCTACCAGCTATCTATACTGAGTACAAAATATGAACAACGAATATTTTTTTACTACAAAACGATATAATGTCATTGTTTTATGATTTAAATTGCAACTAATTTACCCAATTCTTATGTTTGAACATCGACTATTAGATTAATATGCATATTAAGTTCAACAATCTTTATAATAATCTCTATATATTACTGCATTATATAATAAGCAGGCATTAAACTAAGCATTTTAAATAATAATGATTATTCATAACTAAATTTCATGTTTCAGTATATATATATATAACAAATTACAATAAAAGTGAAATTTTGCATACGGTTAAACTTTTTGTTTCTTCGAACAATGATGTATGACGTATATAGGTATATAGTTACATTGTACTCCGGGTTTGTTTTTGCCTTATCTTTCAGTGTATATCTATAGCTGGTATTTAAAATCTTATCTTGAACCGGGACAGCTTTTACTTGCCTTACTTTTACTTTGCGTTTTTGCTGACTAATGAGCTTTACATATATCTAATATTCTAACATTCGTTCTTTACAGTTTACAATAAAAAATAAAAAGATAAGAAGATGCACTCGATATTTTTTTAATTAATATTATAGTATCTAATTCCAAACAGTATTACGATTTATAATCCATCATAAATCGGCCTGGACCAGATACAATTAAATATAATTTAAATAGAAACTATTGTTCCCTTTTTTTAATTAATTTTGTTGAATACATTACGAAATTATGCATACGTGAAATATAACAATTTATTTTGGTAAAATGATTTTTTAATCATCGCAGTCATTACCATCATCATTATTACCGCAACCATTTACGCTTATTACTTACCACTTTTTCGAGTAAAAATTGCACACTGCAGGACGAAGAAGAATAAATATATTTTTATTATAAATAATATTAAATATATATTATATTTATTTTGGAACTCCCACGCGACTGAACCCGAATAATTATTTTATTGTAATAATGACGTCAGAGGTCCACCCGGATATGGATATACGTGGCCCTAATCCGGATTTCATTAACTATTACAAAATATCAAACTTTCTATAGTAAAACAATTTTTTTTTTAATAAATAGCAAAGAGCCATGTGATTGACGTGAGCAGATTATAGTAGTTAAGCGCGTAATATTGTAGGTCATAAACATATGATAAAATAAGTAAAAATCACAAGCACACACCAGTGTAATTAGAAAAAAGTGTAACACTTCATTTGTATGTATATCAGTGCAGTACATAATTAATTATAAATGTATATTTATTATAGCTTATTTTTTATCTTTTGGATCGGTTATTTCATTTATCATAACTATAATGAATTCAGATTACAGTAATGCAATTTTAATAACTTCGACAATATTAAGCTTAAAAATCAATACGATAATAAATACCTCAGAGAATAATTAATACATTTTTTATCATTTTAAAATTAATAAAAAAAAACATTCATGGACGACTTCAAACCCGTAAGACCCATATAATTGACAAACTATCTGCCTACATATTATTTGGGTATCTACTGCAGAACTGTTGTTATAGAAGTTAAGTACCTAAGGTATTAAAAAATACTGAACACCATATACTGATTGTAGTGTAGCCAAGTGGATACTCTCTTTATAATTACTAATTAAAAATAAAAATAATAAACTGTCATTACTTTTTGAAAAGAGAAATAATTTAAAAACGTTAGATATGAAATGCAACTAGTTGAACTATTCTGAGTTAATCATCTAAATTAATGATGTGTGTAAAATATTCTTGGAAACGGAGCGAAACGGTTTTATCGTACATCAACGACATATTAAGATATTAGGCACCTTAATCAAACAACCAAAATAAAAACTATACGGATTTCCTAATTTCTAATTGGAAACCGAAATGTAAGATCATATTATTATTATTATGACCTTAGGGTTTCCATAGACTTGTGGAAATATTTAACATGTACCGTTTAAGATCACTATCCAACTAGGTATAAAAACTTTTATTGCATGTATACCTAATCAAAATAATCTGAAATGGAATGATATTTACGATTGGTGGTCAATGGTTCGATGGAAAAAATGTATGTTAAATGTCTATATTAAAAAAAAAAAAACAAAAACTTTTCTCACCTACGTATTTCCTATTAGTGTTAATAATGATATGTAATAAGTTATTATAATATTCATTGCAATTATTGCAGTATACAAATGAAGAAATTAAAAATGCAATTTACAATCATTGCAATTTACAATATTAATAGTATACACAAATCTTAATATTATTATTATAGTGTCTTATATTAAAAATTAGGTCTCAATTATAAGTGATGCATGTAATCTCCCGTGAGAACTCGTAGAAGTTTTTTTCGGGGCCGTAGAGGAAAGTAAACTTGTTTTTAAGCGAATTGTAGCACAGTAAAACAGAAATCATTTAACTTTTAATACTATTTTATAGCGTTGAAAGTGGGGAGGTAGGTAGTTGGAAAGGGACATGAAGAAATATTAATAGAGACCGAAAAACAAACGTATATAACAAATAGTGTTTAATATAAGAATATCGACTGAAAACAAAATTGCTCATTTCCTTTAAACTATACATTCAAGAATTATTTTCATCTGATTAGTAAATACCTGGAATAAATTAAAATTAATATATTCTGTGGCAAACACAACAAATTGTATCAACTGTTGAAAATAACAGTTAAAATGTTATAATTTGTAAAATGGCGAACCATACGAATAAATTGGTGTGTCATACTGTTATTAGAACACGATCTTATGATGATATTAGTTTAACATAAAAATATTAAATGTTAATTTCATTTTTAAATAAGATTATTTAAATTTTAAATGTCTTTGATACGTCGTTTTAAATTTTAATGACGGGCGTGTAATAGTTTTTTTAAGATCTTTTATAGTGATTTCAATTGACTTGTTATGATATTTAACAACGCGTATTATGAATTATATCCATATTAACACGTTAAGATCTATTTAAATGTTTTCTCTAGATGGTCAACAACTCTTTAATGGCTTAACGACTATAACAGGTACTATTGTTTCATGTTTTGGACATTACTCCACCAATTTCAAAGTACAGGCAGAATAAACGAAGGACTAAAATAAAATTCACCTACAACATTGTCGCTTGACAGCTTATATAATATATTAGATGTATATACATTTGCCTATATGTCGTACACAAATTCACAATAGGTACCATATCCGTATAGTATATTCAAAATTAATAACATAACAGTAAATACCGTTGTGATAGAACATAATTTATGTACAATAATAGGAAATTATACTTTAATGACCAAACTGTGTACATACACTGTAAAATGTAAAAAATTAACTATAGTTAAAACTTATTAAAACAAGATATATAGGTATTGTTTTAATATTTATATAGGTATACCGCGCGTATTACCTATAAGCACCGAGGTCCACCCCCCCCCCTGATTTTCGCCCTGGTTTCCCGGTGAGATTGCCGGTAGGTGACAAGTGGAGAGAATCGGCGGACCGCAACGCGATCCTGATGCTCTCCGTGATTTTCACTCTGCTGGCTTCCCGACTCGACCGAATGGGATGCCTGTTGGGGGATATATAAGTTTGAGTTGAGTACAATACTAAAGTTTTAAGCCAAGTGATATTTACAAAAAAATAAAATAAAATTTTAACAAACGGAGTGTTATTAAAAGTTAAAACTAATTAGGTATAATTGTGAATTTCTTTTAGTGGCGGATTTAGGACTTCATTTTGGGAGGGACATGCGGGGGGCAAAAGTACAAAAAGTTCCAAAATTGGCTAAACACAGTGTAAAACAAAGGAAAACTACGGCAATTGGGGAGGGGCGCAAACGCCTCCTTTGCCCTCCCTCTGGATCCACCACTGATTTCTTTCTATGGTAATTTTATTTTTTTGCCAAGTATATTTTTGAAAATCTAGTTTTTTAGAAATGACAAATAAATATATATTGTTAAAGTTAAATATTTATATTAAGTTGCCTACATATTCGAGTAGCAGCAGATATGATTATTTTTAGTCTATAAATATGTGAATCATATTTATGACCAAAAATACTTATGCCGTAGCTGATGAGTGATAAAAGATTGTATACCGATGATAAATACAATCCACGCTCGATAATATAACGAATGGAGCTATCGTTCCCTTAAAATGTCGTGACATAACGAAAAATTAAATGTATTTTGGTACCCGGTAAACGTCTAAAATAACGTCTAAATATACCGAAGTTTTTAGGGTACAGCTTTCGCGATGTAACAAATTTTTACAATTTTGTAGGTTGCTCCAATTTTTAATTTTCAGTAAGATAAGATTATACACGACTGCTAGTGTACAATGACTACGACGCATGTACAAAAATTAATAGGTTGCTATTACGACATTTTTCCGACGATAATCATGCAATAATATGTGTTTGAGATTTGAGTACATAATATTTTTATTAAGATAAGATTCACGTCGATCTATGTATAATGACTCTACGAAAACTGTAAAGAAATGTGTGGCATTGATTACAGAGTGTTTTCTAGCATTTTAAATCTGGACAACTCTATTGTCCGGATAATAGTTAAACACCACAAATATGACCAATTTAAAAAGAATAATAAACATGCGTGTTATAAACGTATAACAGAGTATAATATAATATAATGACTCATATAATATTTTATAAAAAAATTATAATTACATGAATATATAATATTATGTAATATGATCTTTACTACGGATATACTACCTATTACATATAATATGTATGTAAATATTATTAAATGAAAATTAATATGTGTTTGTGTGTGTTAATTTATACGTTGATAAATCTCGTTATAACGAATTTTGATGGTTTGTGGTCTTGAGTCATGATTCTTGATACAACGAAATTCGATGTAACAAACTCTCAATATAGCGAATTTTTTTCCTCGGTCCCTTGAAATTTGTTATATGGTCAGTTGACTTTAATACCTGAGACATTGCCTGGTTCGCGAACCAAGAATCATTCTGTATTTACTATAATTATATAGGTATATAATATTAGGAATGTTACATTTTATGTTCAGTAGATATAATATATAATATTTTGTTTGATATAATTACTTAGGAGTTCGGATGACAATATAAGATTCTTGCTGCATTGTGATGGCTTACAAGATGATTCAATTTATCAGTTTGAAATATATGAAAGCCGCTGTTTGACACTGGAAAACTGTTTAGTAGCACAGCATAGCTGTGGGTCAAAATCAAACCAATATCTGCTGGATAACGTATCTCTATGGATTCAGTACTTGCCGATGATCGATTACTCGAGATTTTTATCAACGCTTCGTGTCTTCCTACGATCTGGTACGAGTCTTAAGTACCAACAAGTCTACACGGGGCTTACAAAAGAGGTTTTGTGAAAAAAATTTCTAACATTAAAATGCTGTATTAAATCAAATTAATGATTGATGGTGTGCGTTCTGCGTATACATAATATTTATAGTGACGAGAAAAACCTTTCCGAAAAAAGTAATACCTCCTCACGTAATCAAAGATGCGTATAATTTATTTTTATTCCGTGTTTTTCATTTAAGTTCTTTCCGTTAGAAACCGTATATTTTTCAAACTGAAAGAGTTGAATGGAAGGAGTTTTTATTTTCCACGTGTTGGCGGCTATTATATGGTTCGTCCTAAATTTAACTTCGCAAATAACTGAGTCTTAGTGTACCATTTTTCTTTAAATTACCTATCATGAGGTTTTCAATGGACCGAGATGTACCTAGAAGAGTTTCGAATTATCGTAGGTTTGAATTAATATCGAAAATCGACTGTACCTAAATGTATAATATTTTATTACAAGATATAATAAGTAGATTAAAAAAAATATTTTTTCTTTTGCACATTTTTAATTGAAGCCGGAAGTTATTTATATTGTAAAGAAATTGTGCTAAAAATAATGTACCTGTGATTTTTTGAAATTTAATACCAATTAAAAAAACAATTTTATTATACTTCTTTAAAATTTAGGAAATGTTTATTAAAAAAAAATATATATATATATAATGTGTGCATATATATTTTATCGGTATAACAGCAGCGTTGTTTGCAAAAAGATTTGTAGAAAAACCAGTTTAGTTAAATTCTTATTATAAATACCTATTGTAAGGTGTCATTACTGCTACACCTAACGTGTGAAAGTTTTGCACTGGTTTAGATTATGAATATCATACACATAAATTTATTCTTGTTCAGAGTCGAGCAGAAACAAGTTAATGGCATCGTAAAAACATAAGCAAATTCGATGTTTATTTATTTTATCCGTATACAAAACGTAATAAACATTTTTATTATTATAATATTTTTTCCGATAGGACATATTATATACAACGCACAAATGCACAATGTATATTATTATACACGAACTGAACGGTGAATTATTTCAACTATTGGTATAAGATTATATTATCGAATGTTTGACGTAAATATGACTTGTCAGTGCCTACGTTCGAGTGAATAATATAATATATGTAAATATACATACCTGAGCTTACTTGCAAATTGTATATTAATCATTAAAAGAAATTATTTGTTGTATTATTTTTCACTTATAAGTGGCACAAACAGTCGCAACTGTAAGCCAATTATTATATCCATACACAGATTACAGCTGATGCTGAGATACTAATAATGAAATTGTAAATGGCCACAAAATATTATATCGCTATACTTGTTATACCTGCTCATAGGTACTAATAACGTACTATTTTTCATAGCAAAGTTAAGATATGACAAATGTTTTCGGTATACTCTTTTAGGTAGATCTAATTTAATTGGGTATAGATAAGATAATTGTATCAATATAGCAGTTATAATATAATCATACATATAAATGCAAACAGGAACTAGAAAACAAATATATAAAACAATGGGTATTATCTATATAATAATACGCACAACATATTTTTTTTAAAACCGTTTGTAACTCACGTGATTGATATTCTATAGGCACCTACCTATACTGTCGCGTGTCAATGTCAATATAAAATGGTTCATATGGTATGAAACACGGTACTGTCAAACGGCCAATCGTTTCCGGGGCGTCGAAAACGGAGAGAAAATTTTATTTCCGATAAATTCGTCTCGAAAACTACTAGCGATAATATTCTCGTACAACAGTAGTAAATCCATCGTAAATCGCGATCAAACGGCGGCAAATTTAACACTAAATTTTTCTCTATTTCTACGTTATATTATTATCGTGCGCTTTTCGTCGCCACCATAATATCATTATCGATATTAAATAGACAGCACAGCTGTTTATCGTTCACGAAGTTACGCGTTTCTACATTGATGATTTCGTCGTTTTCCGAATAACTATACCCAATGGCGTATTTAGGGGGATATGGGGGGGGGGGGCAATTTTCACGGGCAGCCCTTTTTCGCGGACAGTACATTTTTGTGGGGGCTTTTATTTCGAAAACAGACTTACAACGATTAAGGCAGTTCGGCAAATCTCAATATCAACACAGCTATTTTGTGCGATCAATCTCCACATCTGATAATGCATGCACAAAATGTTCCATGGTATTCCATGATGAGAATTGAAAGTGACATTATTTTTATTGAACGGCGTATTAAAATCTTAGTTTTTAAAATAGTTTAAGCGTAAACATTTTAGCCTATTGCTTTGAAAACGATTAAATTGACACTTTCTAGTCATCGTATACATCGACTATATGAGTGATTACGAGTAAATATATATTTATTTACCTAGTCAAGTTACACAGTGTTGTGCAATGCCATCTCTAAACTATTATACGAAGCCATAAACATGAGCTACATGATAGTAAAGCCCTTTTATATTACTGTAAAAAATACCTATAGTAGGTTATTATAATTTGAATTTGTTGAGAACAATAAATTATGCATAAAATAAAACACTGTTGTCTGTTACGATATTCAACATTCTGTGGCATTTGATGGATTTTTATACTGCATACCGAATAGTATCGTTGCCATAACTGCACATGTGTTGTAAGTTTTTTTACGGGCGGGAAAAATGACCACTATAAAAAAATCGGTGGGACGAGAGGGCATCAAAAAAAAATGTGTATCCAGGCACCAAAATTCGAAATACCCCACTGACTACCCCACATTATGTTATTATTTGCCATTACCCTCGGATCTAGTGCGGTCATGTGAATGCATCATATTATATTCATGAAACTTCTTCGAACCCACCGCGCGTAATTCTATATAATATAATAATATGTACGGCGTACATTCCTTCAGATTATGTTTCTCTCATCCGAACAATTATCTAGTCTTACGTTATAGTACACCACACATTGTACTGCAATGTACCGCGTATAATATATATATATATATATATATTATGGTCGTTGTATCTGTTTTCTATATCATCATCTTCGTGATCATCGACAAACGCGTTGCAGTCCTATATTATATATTATTTTGGTCGACGGTTTTGTTTTTTGTATTGTAGGCAAGACTCATACTTTCCAATCGTATATACCAGCCGTCGAACTCTTCATACCGAACCCCTATAATTTGAATTTTCGTTTTTTTTTTCATTCGTATCAGGTTAGTTTTTCGATTCGGATTTGTGCTTTCAAGTTACATAATATAATATTATAACTATATAATACATAATATTTTAATATTAACGTACCACACATAGTTTGTATTTTATTCGATCGCTCATTAATTCTCCTGCAATGACGAATACGCCTGCCCATATTTAATGCTATATCGTATGGGTAAGTTATACTGCAATGTACTTATCATCATTATAATGCAATTATTGTTGTTGTAAAACGCATTGTCAAATACTTATGGACAATAATAATATGATATGCCCGGAAAGTTAATTTCGATTGCACGTGGTCGGCGAACATTATACCTATATAATAGTGCTGCAGAGACCACATATTTTATTCCGCGTTTGTCCTTGGTAATTGATGATATTTGTAAGACAATCTTGTACACCGGCAACCCGTCGTTGACCTCTGGGCTCTGACGAATACTTTCACTGAGCCAACCCATTTCGTTCTTCACCTACATTTTTTTCACGCGACTGCACGGTAACGCAAGATGCTGGTAGATAGCTGGTACCGTACTTATACCATCCATAATTTATGTACCTACTAACTACTGTAACACTGTCGTGTTACGTCCAAGTAAATAAATAAAATAATTGACAATAATGCGTTTTAACGAGTACGTTTTAATAGTATTGTATTACCGCTGTCCGCATACCGATCACGAATCACGCGATGTACGGGAAATGGCCAATGCCGTGCGCAAGTTATGTGCAAACATTTCTCGTCTGCAGACCTGAAACACTTTTAAGACGATTCGAATAATATTGTCAACTGATTTATTAAACGTCAATGATAAGGTCCACAATAACGTTTCGGCAATAAAAATAAAAAGCCATAAAATAGTGGCAGTCTTTCCATTTCTCTCTGCGTCAACACGTTTGGGTGCATTGTTAAAAATGTATACTGGAAATTAGCAAATAATGACATTCCCGCGTCGAGACGTAAATGCTCGTTTAAGCCGGAGACCGTCGATAATTGCGTCTCAAGGTTAGGTCCTTTTTTATGTTTTGATCGCGTCCTATTGTAAAGTATTAAATCGCATTAGTTAAAAATACTATGAAGGCCTGTGCAGTAAAAATTATATTATGAGATTTGGGAGATTATCAATTAAGCCAAACATTGTAAACACATAAACTATACCTATTATATAGGTACCAAGATACAATATTGAATATATTGTAAGTATAAGCAGTCAAACATTCAATGATTGAAGAATGTGAAGTGTGTAAACGTATACAAACACAAATCAGTCAAATGTCAATGTCAGTGTCAAAAAAAAATAATAATAATAAAAAACATTACGATTACATTTGGCCAAGATGCTCATTTATTTTATAAAGAATAGGATTAAGTAAAATAATTTTAAACTATTGTAAAGGGATAAAGTTGGATTTTTTCAAATCGTTTATTTGTTTATCAATAAATCCTTGACATCTTAAGGCTTATGGCGTTTAAATATTAGACCTGCAGTCTGCACTCCACGTGGGCCAAATATGATTACCTGCCCCTGCCGATACGAATTTCCGACACACTTCACATTGTTGGTTTCCCCGACTGAGGGACGCGATCGAAACACTGAAGCTGCTGAACATGTGGTACAAAAGGTCGATACGAAACCGGATGATTGCAGGATAACGGTCCTCGTTTTGGAGTGGCGCTAAAGTTTGATGGCGTATCATACGAGTGATCGATGCTCGCGAATGAGTCGTTGAAAAGTCACTGAAAAGCGTGTGAAGAGATTTTCACGTCCATTTCAGTTTCGCTCATTTTTTATAAATGCTCGCCCAAGTCGTATCGCTTTGGCGAAACGTTGCCGGTATTTCACACCTGTGGCGATGTATACTCGTAAATAGAACATTATTATTATTATTATATACAAACGTATCTATGCATTGTACAGGTTCTGTATCATAATATACACACATAGTATTATATATATATATCTATCGCCGTCACGTATCATTAACCGCGGTGTATATATATAATAATAATAATGAAATGATTTCGTAGTGTTTGTACTGTGCGATATGAGTCATCGGTCGACTTTCGTTTTCTCTGGGGGCGATGTGTCCCGCGCCGCACAGGTGTGTATTTGCCGATGTTGTTTTGCTCAATATTATATTATAATACCTGTGGTACCTACCTACTACATACCTACCGGCTACTACCAGCTATAGTATACCACCTACCAGAACCTATATGCAACCGCGGCGGTCAAAGTGGGCAAAACGCTGACGGTATGTATTTAATATTCGTACCCACCTCTCGATATTGTAATAACAAAACGTGAACTACTATATATATATATATATATATTATTATTATTATTTCGCCGATCTTAAAAAAATAATATCGGAAAAAAAATCGTAATAACACGATAATGGCGAAAAACAACAACAAAACCGGATCCATCATCGAACCGTACTCGACGTATATGTTATATTATATATAGAGCCGGTACCTACGCGGTGCAGTGTATAATAATATTTCATTTTTTTTTTTTAACGAGGAGAAATTGCCACGGATTGTCTACGCATACCGCCCATGATACCATTATTATTATTATTATTATTATTGTTATGCCATTTCCATCCGACCGCACACACGCTCGCTCGCCGCCGTATAAATATGACGTTGTCACTTCACCAGCGTGCGGCGCCCGCGACTCGCGTTTTTTTTTTGTTTTTGACCGCCGGGGCAGCAGCAGCAGAAGACCAAATCTGTTATTATATATCGGTTCACTAATCTTATAGTGACTTATAGTTAATTGTGTTACCAGACGAGAATAAAATATTTTTTTTCACTTGAGTCTAACGTTTCCCCTATACATTTTTGTGTTCTAGAATAAATAAAAATTTAAATTTAATACAATATATTATATTTTTATCTCATATTGTTATGCGTTATTGAAGTAACTATATTTTAATTTATTACATTTTTTCCATAATTTATTCTAACATAATATACTAGTATGGCAATAATGGTTTTTACTTTTTTTTCATTTAACATTAGATACCTACGCGCTGTTTATTTAGAATGGATATTATTTGATGGTTTTAGTTCTTACTCAATATTAGATGTTCTAAATTCTAACCACTGCTTCAGACTTGATTTCTAAACATTAAAATTAAAATTTGTGTGATCTCTTAAGTTATACTTAACAATACTGGGTTTCAATGTTCAAACAAATATGTATTGATTCATTTAAAAGCATAATGTATACTCTAGATTCTCAATATTTTTCCTCTATACAAGGAAAATGTATGAATCATAAATATGTTTTTGTTAATAAGTAACCACGACAAGGAAAACCGGTAAGAAACCAAAAAGAAGTATCCAGCCCAAAAAAATATTTGTCTTAAAAACCGTACAATATATTTTTTTTAGATTAATATAATTCAAATTGCAACAATTTGATTGTGTCTTTTACAAATCACGGAAATTGTAATACTCGTTTCTTAAAATTATGTAAAAATCAATATTAACTGATAAAATGATTAAAAACATAATTGATATTTATTATAATATTTACAATATGTCAATATATATGTATACATATTACTTTTACATACCTACAGTAGTACAGCATATGAATTTAAGTTTCACATATATTGTAAATTCGTGACCATTCTAAAAGTTAATTTGCAAAATTAAACAAATTTAGAACTTAATATTTTATATAAATATGATTTCATAAGCACCCATGAGAAAACGATAAATTTATACTCACAGCAAATTAAATCATTATAACCTCACAGTGTAGGTACTAAGTATTTGCCACAATACATTTTAATGAAAGTATCATAAAATGGTCTAAACTGTAGACTTGTGCGCAGACCCATTTGGCCGTTCCTATATTTTATGACAGTATATTTTATAGAAAAGACGTAGACTGATATAATGTCTCATTATAATTTATAGTACCTACTAATAAAATAACAATATAATGTACCTTTACAATGTACCTCCACAATGTACCTACCTAATAGTAATAGACCATAATAATTAGAAGCAAAAATAAAGATATTATATACCTTCTCGTACAGATAAATAATATTTTAAAATGTTGTAAGTTTAATGAATATCTATGTTATTTTATCTTTTTTTTTCTTTATAAAATAACCGTTTACAATATAAATAGAAAACTAATTCTCAAAGTTTCTCTCTGGATCATTATTATGATTTACGACTAATAGTTTTTATAATGAAATTTGTAAACATTATATTTTATAAAATATATTGAGTACTAATATCATATTTCTAATACTACCAATTTAGCAATAATTCGAGAACACTCGACTTCAAAGAAAAATGACTTCACAGGAAAACTCTCACGTCCTGTAAAATAGTAGGATTTTGTTAATTTATTTTTTACTTAAAAGAAAAGAACACTTTTAGGTCGGATCAAAGGCCGAATTTTAATTTTACTTTAAATAGTGGTAGAAAAATACGTTTGAAAAATGACAAAGTTGAGCATTATTAAAATGCATATTTTAGCTTCTATACCTAATTATATAACTTATAAAATCAGGCTTTGATCCGACATGCAAATTGTTCTCTTCAATTAAATAAAAAAAAAAATTAACGAAATCCGACTATTTATATTACAGTGAGTGAGACTTTTTCCTGTAAGACATGTTTTTTTACAAAAAAACTCACATGCTCCGACCTGTAATAGGTACCTATATATAACTCATAATTTATTTTAATTATGTTAATAATAAATTGTAAATTCGATCATATATTTTTAATTTGTGATGTTAATGATGTGTGTTTTTTAAATTTCTGTGTCTGAAGACATTTGTTTATTAATAGATAAATGATTGTTCAATCATCAGCTTTGAGGAAAGTGCCTTGTAGAAAATTGGATCTAGTTTGTACTGTGGTGGGCCAAAAGAAGAAATCAATCAGTAATAATCGAAAAAATACTAATACTAAGATTTTGTTAAAATTATAATATTATTATTAAAATAATTGTTTGGTAACCTTGATATATTTTTAATATACGTTTAATTATAGTGTTTTATACTATGATTGATATAGATTTAATCATTTAGTGATTTAGAACTTTTTATTTCTATGTCACTCATTAAGTACTAAAATAATAAAATATGCGTTATAATTTTTAAGGATGCAAAATATACTTAACGTTCAACACGTTTAGGTGTATTTTTAAGACAATAAATTAACCCGAAAGTTGTGTGCAAATGAGAAAACGTCGAGTCATAAAAAATTACACGGTTTTATCATTATCCTATTAAGCTCATACAGGTACAACTTGTAAGATTAAATCTATTTTTTACGAGTATAATAGGAATTTGCTTGTTAGTTGTTTGGTAATCGTCGGCATTTATTTAATATGCTCTCCACGAATCAAAAAACACCGCGATGTTGTTACCTAATGACGAAAAACCACGACGACATACGCGAAAACATTACACTTTAAACATAATATATCAACAATGTCATTTGAATAATAGGTATTTGATTCTAAATTTTAATTCTACAGGCTTGGTACACATACACACATACACACACACACACACAACACACACACACACACACACACACACTTAACGCTATATGAATACGATAAGTATGTCGTCTGTAAACGGTACGACGCCTGTAAATATAATATTAATGAAATTATATTTTCTATAGTAACCGTTAAACCATAGGTATAAAACGTTTTAGCCTGTACAATAACAAAAAAAACTTGGCATTGTTAATCTCAAGCTCTTCGTTAATCGTTTACATGGAATAAATTAAACAAAAATAAATTATATTGTGAAGATCGGTTCATTATTGATTTCACGTTAATTATTTGAACACAATAAATGTCCATTAAAGATTCGTGATATTTTTTTATTGTTATTTATTAATCATTTATTCTTAGTGCGATACAAATTTTTGAAATGTTAATTAAATTGATGGTAAATAAAACATTTAGACATATATTTTGTATGGAAATATTCAATGAGTAATTTTTTCGAACAATGGTATTTAAGTACCGTCGTATAAAACTAATGAAAAACAAAATATTTATAACAACAACACATTTTAAAGAAGAAGTTCTGCTCTTGTCTCTAAACAATATACTAATAATATGTGATATTTTTAATTTAGTTGATACAATTCATCAACAAAACTTTAATGTTACCGACAATTCTTTGGCGTATAGTATAAATGTCTTAAGTCAAAAACGACTAGTTTTCAGGAAGATTAAACAAAACATTGAAAAATCATTCAAAATTGTAGACAATAGTGTCTGGGCTGATAATTAATTTAATTTAATATTAATCGTACCAACTGTTATGTTAACTATATTAAGTAGAACTTTAAAATCAACTCTTCATTATTTTTAAGTGACTTAAAATAATTGGATTTTTATTTTATATGACTTACTCTATTAGGGCATGCATTTAAAATGATTTCTAAACTTGACTTAAGATATTAAGACCATTTTAAAATTATTTCTGTCAAGACATACGTGCTTTGTATCCAATATAATTTGACTTAACATTTTTAGACTAAAACAAATTTCACAGATAGTGAGTTATAGTTTTGACTTACGTGATCTGTACCAAAAAAATATGAAAATATAAAAATTTTGATTTTAATAACACTACAAGACAAAAATGTCAATTTTTAACTAAGTCATTTATACCATACATTAAAGAATTTTCGTTTTTAATAATTGCACTTTTTAATATAAAAATTACAAAATATTAGCGAGAAATCTTGTAATATACAGGCAGGTATATAGTCGTAAGCTAAAACGAAGAAAAACTTTCTGTTACGGACCATAGTCCACAGTTTCCATCGTAATTATTACATACTATTGTAACAAAAACCTCGTTTTATCAGACCGAAAACCAACGAAATGGATATTTTCCATGTTAGTTTTAATAAATTATGAATAGTTACTTACATTACTTACATATTATTAATATTAACTAAAACGAATAAACTAGTCATTAAAAGTAAAAGATTCAGAGATAGGTCTAAACACAAAATAACACAAAAAGTCGATTAATGTGTACAGTTTTATCAGTTTTCACTTTATTTCATCTGAAATGACAGACTTCATAAATAATCAAGTCTAAATGTGTGTACAATTTATTGTTAATACATACGTACGTAGTATATTTACTATTTTTTAATCAACTTGAGGTATAATAATACTATAGGTGCCTATACTTACCTACTATCTTTCAATTTTTATGCCGTCGTTCATAATTTGCGTTAGTTTAGGAATGACTGTTATTTAGTGATAGATAACAAATATAATACCTATTTTATTTAACTTTAATTATACGAAATATGAAAATTTGTAAGATTGAGCTCCATAATATACCGTTCCATAATTGTACGTAGGTACAGATTTCTACTAATATATTTCCGTACCATGCAGTAGGCCAAAACCAAAACGTAACAAATCAAAAAAATCTAAACCTCACTTACGAGTTCGAAACCGTTAACATTGTTTGGTCCACAATAATTGACTCGAGAACTTTTTCTGAAAGTATGACACAATAATATATTGCTTGTTATATACCTAACTGCCGAATTAGTACAATCTATAATATATGAATGGATATCGCAATGATTCTCACGCTTGTAAGTCGTAATGAAACTAACGCTAAACTATTGTTTATAGGACTGTAAAAAGGGTTTAATATTATAACATTATTGTAATATTATTTATGTTAATATGTATGTTTTTGAACGATCGGGTCAAGTGGATGTGGCGGAGAGGTTCTCAACCGTACTGCTCTACAAAAAGAAAATTGATCAAAGAAGTTTATTTAACCGTTGTCTATAATACGTCACTGGGGGGAGGGGAGTTTATAAATGTATAATTAAACTTTTGGCAAGACTATGCGTTTTCTTTGAACTTTGTTTTTGTCTTAGTCACCGAAGAATACCTAAAGATTATAATATAAGTTTATTCACGCTACAAAGTGATCATTATAATGGATATCATATATGTATAGAATACGTTTAAGGTCACATTAACCCATTATTATGGTACGTCTCCTCCACCCATTCATAATTTCCTTAGCACTCTGAACAATGCACCGTGCATGAATGTGTGGTAAATATTCGCGATAAGGTTACAGTATAATATGTGCATATTATAATATATTATATTATGCACGTTGTAGGTTCATCAATAAAATATAATATTTGATAAACGTTTGAGATATTTTCTCTGTATACTGTAATGTATATAATTATAACTTATAATATTAGTATTATTATTTATTAAAAATGACCATTACCTCTACATTGTATTTTTATCTATTTATATTTTATACGCATTCATACGCTCAAACAAACAAGTGTTAGATAGAAGTATAAAAGTTGTATTGTTATACTTTGATCATATAAATATCGAAGTTTTATCAAGATATACTGGAAAACATATTTTCACACTCAATAGGTACTAAAAAGTTAACATGCCATTACACGAAAATAATGTTACTAGTCATTAGTCTTAATTAATAGAGGTTTTAAATAAATATATAGGTAAGCGGCATGGGTATTATGATTTATTATAATTTTAAAAAACAAACATTTCTTTTACTATTTCCGTAAACTAGCCATTATTGTTTAGTAATTGTATTTTTTGTTTTAATTACCATTTTTAAATCCTTAACGCCTAATGTTTCCGTTTAGTGTCGTATGTCAATGTACCTACTACATAATAATATATGTCATTAATACAATAATATGATTTCTCCCTTAAAATATCTTCTGATAATAATAGTGAATAAGTAATAACGATTACCAATTAACGATATTATTTTAATTGTTTTGAAACAACTGCATCGTTATACAACGAATAATTGTAATATGTGTTATATCTACCTATTCTTTCAATTGAAGATGAAAAATCAACAAGTCTGAAAGAAAGTTAAAAGTTTACAAATTAAAATACCTAGTAGGTATATAATATTATAAACTTGTGAAAAGTCAAGTGTTAAACTAAATATATGTTAGTATATAGTCAATAATTATTTATTAATTATTATAGACTACTACTGCAGGTAAATGATAATGTAATTATTTAAAGTTTAAGCCAACAAAACAATATCTACAGAACATTAAGGTAAATACATCGTAATGGAGTAATATACAATATTAGAGATGTGCAGTCTTGTCCCGTACCTAAACAAAAATTAATTTTTCTAATTAAAATTTGTAAATAGATATTGATTGTTAGAAAAAACCGTGTAGGTATTGTGCACGCATTTAAAAAGCACAACTAATAACATTGTTTAAAATATACATTACACGCATACCATGACAAAATCAAATTTTCAATAGTAAAATGTAATACATAAGTATATTAATATATTCTATGGTAGAATGAATTTTCACAGCAGATTTCTCTTCGAAAATCACATCATTAAACAATTTTCAATTGCCAATCTCAGAAATGATTTTCATTTCCTATTATGTTATGTACCTATATGAACTTATAATAATGTAAATATTATTATAAGTGCATTAACGGTGTTCATTCAAAATATTATATGAATACAAAACGGATTATATCCTAATTTTATTATTGTATGGTGCCGGATGATAATATTTGTATCCAATGTCCCAAAAACTTTTTATTCCGTCGTCTATTAGTTTAAGTTTTCGATTTTATTTTTAACAATGCAATTAATAATTGGCAGATGTATTATATTAAATTATAATCCTATTCAAACGTGTTATGTTACACGCAAGTATTGACTATTGAGTCTCTTGGCGAAAAAAAGTGTACCTATATACCTATTCACCTTTTCTAATGAAACAGACAAACATGCGTATATTACTATAGTAAAACGAAATATTATGAAGCTTTCAAATTATGAGTTATAGAAAATAAATACGCCGTAAACATGGTAATGATAATATGCATATTATGTCTTGATTACTGAAAGTAAAAATTAGTAAAAAATTAGCATAATTTTGCATTCCTTATTTTTTTAATATGATATTGAATAATAGTATATAATTTAATATAGTAATGTTGTCCAATTATAGTACATTAGGAAATGAAAATAAATAATTTTACAACAGTGCGGCTTTTATCTAAGTAACTCTTATTTAAAATATGTATTTGCATATTTTTTCTCAACGTTTTATCATTTTCACATCGTTATATCTTTAAAATATTATAAATTTAATGAAAGCAGTAAAGCACAACCATAATTTTTAATTTGTATATATTTTCACTAGATTAATTTTCATATAAATAACATTTTGGAACTTAGAACATAATGATATGTATTCAGTATTGAATGGTTAAAATAATATTGTCACTGAAAAATAAAAAAGAGATTTTCATGTCAGTGATTTTAATATTTATAAAAAAAATCGAGAACACAGATCGCAATCAAACTCGCAGTCATGATGATAACGAAAACGTTGCACACTGTAATTAATTCAACAGTCAAAGTATATATTGTTTGGTTTTAATTAGTCAAAATGTATGTAAAGAAACACATTCGTAGGACAGGTTGATTTTCGAATAAAGTCTCGAGATCCAAGACTCGACGATCGCTGCCGTTTCTGCAGCAGCTACAACCCTTACGATGCTAGCGATCTTCAAACGGATACCATGTTATAATAATATTACACAGGCTAGTATACTATTGTCCATTGAGATACATTTTTGTACAAAAATTATGTCTGCGTGTTTTTCTTTGCGATGATCGATAAGTCCTACATTAGAAATTTTTTTAGGAGTTAAAGGACTATTATAGACCCAAAATGGAATATTCGCATGACATATTATATATCTACCTATAATATTGTTATTAACATCAAATCAACAACGATGCCGCCGTGTTCATACATAGTAATACAATTCATAATAAAGTTAATCTTATCGATTTTCGAATAAAATAAAACAAATTAAAGCTCATTAAACGAACATGGAATATAGTTGCAGCTACTTCTACAATAGCGTGTGGCTTTTGTTTTTTCGTTACCTACTCTCGCACGGAATAATATGACATACCAATTATAGTAGTCATCACGTGTGCACTCGCATAATATACGACAAACAGCCAAAATGTTTACAACTTTCTATCGTCGCATACTCATAAGCAGCCTATATATTATATTATTATATATCGTACACGGTGCGTGTGTGTTTAGGATGTTTGAGTCACCCGTCCACTGTGTGTCCCCAATATCCTTTTCGGATGACATGCAAATCGATGCACGCCCGATTTTAAATATACAGATCAGAGGCAGCTTCGGGCTCTGCAGCAGATTCGCAACAGGACCACACCTCGGCCATAGTGACAAATACGTGTAGCGATGCGCACGCGCGCTTGTGTGTGTTCGTGTGTGTGTGTGTATGTGTTTGTGTGTGTTTTTTAGCTAATTTCTTTTATAAATTGTTCCCATTAATATATGAAAATTATCATACTATATGTACTGTTAAAAAAATAAACGCTATAATATATTATACTGCATGTCAGCGCATGTCAGTACATATCAGCATTATAATCACGGTGGTGGATCTGAGGAGTATAAATGGCGTATTATTTAAACGCGATTTCGGCGTACATCCGTCACAAATCCTCCAGATACACGCCCTTTCTAAACGCTAAATTCGTATACGCGATTCCTCGATTCTATATATATATAAGTAATATTTATGCTGGCAAACAATATCACTCGTTTATCAATGATTATTTATCAACGATAAATTGACGGTCCACGCCTAATTAATATGCTGTGGCGGATACGAGGGGTGGGCCACGCGGGTTGAGCATCTCCGCTCGATTTGTCTATATACTATTTTAAAGAAGCCCTTATCGTGTTTATAATATGTCGATTTATGAAAAAAAAAGCGTGTGTGCTATTGTAGATACCTGTAATCACACTAACAGTTCGTACAATGTTGGAGATGTGTTCTTCTTAAATCTACGAACATTTAATACCTGATTATTATAATATGACGTCTTATTGTAGATGCATAATGTTCTGTGTCACGAGCACGCGATATATTTTACCAGTAAGGTAAATTATTACGTACATTAATTGAGTGAATGTTTTCACTTATGCAGGTAATAAGAATAACTTTTATTTAAGTGTACTATCTAGTCTACACACACGCGGTACTACTTAGACTGACGATAATGTCTGTGTTCATATCGGTTATTCGTTAAAACATTTTTAAACGATAAATGCATTTTTCGAAATGGCGATAAAATTATGCACCGTAAAGGTATACTCGGTTATGTTTTTATTGAAAAAAAAATCGTGGAGAGTAGAGATTTCAAATGTTCGCCAATTCTTATTGAGTATAATAAATACTTGGTATGTATATGGGTAAGAAAAGAACAATTTTCCCGAACGATCTGTCGTCACGGCAAGACTTCTTCTATCCATATATCTAGTCTAACATTGGGGGGGGGAGGTGCTCATTCATAGATCCGTCGCTGCTTATATTACCAATTATATACAAGTAAGACTATTGTATACGCGGTAATAGTATAATATTGCATTGTTTCCGTCCCTGCAGTATAAATACGAGAAACCGAGCTCGTAGTAATATGTCATATCGTAATTTATAGGTACCTACGCATATTATATTTTACGCGATCAGTGTTTGTTTTACGGTAGTAAACGTACTGTGCAACTGTTAATGTATTATTTTTGTTTTTAGGACACTCTAAACACGAACCACTCGCACAATCCTCGCGGATTAAATTTCACGCGGCTTAATGGTCGACATTATAATATCGATATGACATTCATCTGACCGCCGCTCGCCGTTAAGTATATTATTTATCCTATAATACTGGATTCGCACAATTTCGTATACGGTTGTTTTTATGGTGAGTTGTAACTCGCCCGAACACTCGTTTACATAAACACTGATTAACGACCGTTAATTACTCAGAGTACAATATATAATATATTGTATACCTATGCTTGTACGTTATTGCGAGAGAGTGTGTATATACACAAATACATAACACATAGGTATATAATATTATATTATATTATGTATAATGTTAATGTATATATATATATTATAACTTATAATTTAGAATGTAAGGGTAAATATTATAATATTCACGGTCAGACATCCGGCACGCGAGTAATAAAATCGTCTTAAATTATATACTTTACCTATTATACTTAATTTTGACAGCGCCGCCGCATATTCGATAGTATATTTTCTTTGAAATGACACTGGGTGTATAAATGTATAATATTATAATTAAACGTATGATTTATACAGCTCTACACCTAAATAAACCATCCGTGAGTAAGCCCATTCAACCACACGAAGAACGCGGGTATTCGTGGTCCACATTCATATATAAGGAGTGACGTACGTAGGTATTGCACCAGCCTCACCCATCGCATCATTCGAAAATTTCAACTTTTTCCTGGTCGATAATCGGCACGTAACCGTATATTATAGTTCAACAATTATATGAGGCATACCACTAAGGTATAGTGTAAGGTATAGTTACCCTTTAATATAGATTACGAATATTCGAAAGAACTATAGTGCTATAGAATCTAAATCGTATACCTACCAGCAGTACCAGTAGCGAAGGTACCCACTATATCCGTGGAACTCAAATAACTTAACCGGATATCATTGATTATATATTTATAAATTTTAATATTATATGGTGATAATTTGACTTGACAAAGTCGTAGGATAGCATGTCACGGGTTAAACGGTACACGTTCGAGACACACACGTCATATAGGCATGTGGCCACTGGCCACCCATGGGGCATATATTATGAAGCATCCCACAGATAAACAAAAAATTAGTAAAAATTATTATTTTTTAAATATTAAAAAATTAACCGTCAAAACACTTACACATAAAAATGGTCTACAATTGGTTTTTGTTTCAATGGACATAATATATAGTACATTAATTAATTTTTCAATTTTTGTATAGTCTTATTGATCCTAGGTCCTATACCTGTCTATAGGCTTATCAGAAAATGTAAATGGTCATAAAACAAAATTGAAACCTTATCAGACCACGATGCAAGTAATGGGTCGAATATTTATATGATATTATAAACACGGACTTCTTAACTTCAACGGAGAATAATTAATATATAATAACTATAATACATATACACACTTTCACAGTCATCACATATACTGCAATTAGTGACTGCCGTCAGGTACACTGGCTGAATACGTTTTAGTCTTTCGCGTGACATCGATGATTGGTGGCATAATATAATGTTCATAAATTAATTATTGTATTTCTTTTCAAACGCAGAGCCTTGCTCTCAAATCGTTTATTCGGGTTTCGAGTTTCCGATGATATCAATGTATCCTGGAATAATTCAAACACAGTGATAAAAAAATTTAACAAACGTTTGGGTACCTACTCATAACCGCTATAATATTCAGGTTAATATTTAATGGGTGTTGAGTATTTTGATAAAAACTTAAATATTTGAAAACTATATAGGCCTTAACTGTTGTTTTTGTTTTAAATAAAATATACCACAGAATATTATTTAATTTTATTAAATTGTATTACCCTATAGACAACGATATTACTGAATAAAATATGGACGAAACGAAACATTACACATAATAGTTCAAATATGTTGTTTTTAATTTCCACATTGACGGCGTCTAAAAAATAAGTGATCGGAGTATGATGGTCACGTAAAATATTCTGACACTATAGACGGTTTCCGCGCGATAATATCGTTAGCTATGCATAAATACAAATAATACACCATCAACGTAGTCCATATTGTTTTTTTGCTTCCGCCATAGTTATTATATATTAACACTGTCAACGTCGGATATAATATCATAGACGTGCGATGACATTATATTATATTATAATATAATATAATATTATTTAAGCTGTATAGGTATTCTCGGGCACCTGTCGATCCTAGCGCACACTGCGAACGCGTATTATAGGTATCCATCGTGACCTCGTCCATGTTTATTTTTCAATCATCTTCTCCCATATTTAATCTTTGATTGATTGGGATTTGCTCTGGGTATAGGAAGGTACCGTGCCGGGCGCTGCGGCTTTCACTCAGCCTACATATCTATCGGAATGGTACACGGACGAATGTTCTCCTCTATAAATTCGTTATGTTAGAAAGTAAAAAATAAAATAAAATAAAATAAACGTTTTGCTGTTGCAAGGTTACAGCTGGAAGACGATTTACCATTGTCCGTTGGGCGCGATTAGCTTCCCATTATCACATCTTTCAGACCGTTCAAGTATCATATTATATTGTGTACAATAATACAATATTGTGTTTGAATGTTTGGATTTCACTTTTTATTTTGGGTTATTTATTTTATACATCGTCGTGTTCTTTTTGCAGATAACAGCCGCTGTCTTGAAAATTATATTTAACACAAACACACTCCACTACAGTGGCAGTGTGTGGAGAGGGTTATTGTGAGACGATTGTATTATTATTATCTCTAGGGATCAAAATACCGGAAAAATTTGTGAACATTTCAGAAAAAAACTGTTTTTTTCCAGAGCCTTGGAAAATGTGGAAAAATTGGAGAATATTAAAATAGTACATTTCCGAAAAAATCATCGAAGTTGAAAGGTGGTGGTGAAGTATTTGTTATTAAATAGAATAGACTATATAGGTTCTTAAATCTTAAAAATATTATAGTTTGGATTAGAATTATTCAGATAGAAATTAACTTTAATATATTAACACAGGTGAAGTAATATTATCGTTACAAATAGTAATTACATAGTCGTCGTATAAGTTCAATTGCAGGTTGTTATCAATACTCAATATAATATGTAATATAACTATTAACTATATAATATTTAACTACGAATGGCTATAAATTGTTTAGCTTGTAAAATTATGCATGCATACATAGTATATTATTTATAAATATAGGTAGGTACTTCATAAATATTTTATTATTAAGTATTATGTAAACTGTAAACATTCCTTTATCACTTTGTATGAATACTATGTAGGGGCACGACCACCAAGAAAACGCATTTTAAAAAGCAAAACAAAATGTATACTAATATCCAACGTAAATGGAAATATATTCTAATAGAATCGGAGACTGCAATAATGTAGGTACCTATAAGTGATTTTTTTTTTCGAATTTATTATATTCTATTTGTAACTATAATTTGTGTTGATTAACGTTATGTTAATAATCTTTACATAACTTTTACTCATATTTTTTGTCAAAAAATTGAAAGTTAAAAAAGTTGAGTTATTAAATAATTTTGGAAATTAATCATCTGCTTGTTTAGGTACCTACCCACATAATATGCTGCTTCTTTTTAGCTTTTCAAAAGCTCTTTTCTGCAATAATTTTCTGAATCAAATTTGTGTAAAATCAAATAAAAATAAATTTAACACGTTCACTTCTTTCATCTTTGTCACGCATAGTTGTCATGGTATATTTAGTTGGTTTAAAATTTTGCCTCCAGATAGAGTTATTATCGAAATTTTTAAATTGTAATTTTTTATGGGTCTGTTTACAGACCGCTAGAAATTCGCCCCTGGCGGTGAATGTGATCAATTTAAATTGATTCTGCTCTTCGGTTTCTATAGGTTGGTGAAACGTTTGGTTTATATAAAATTTGTGATATAATTTGATACAATTCGATACAATCATTCGAATAATAAAGTTCACAACTTAATATCCTAATCTAACATTGCATAAAATAATTTTGGGTGTTATTTAATGTATACCTACATGACTTAAACATGGACTGTATATACATATGACAGTTTACTATCTTATAAGTTATAATGTTAATACAATAAGATACTTGCATACTCTACTTCAATTTGTAAAAAACATTTCTACATTCAAAAAAGTTCAAAATAAAATAGGTACTTAAAATTGAAATTACCAAGTTCAACATTTTAGGATTACATTCGATTTAAGTAATTTAACTAGAGTATAGTAGAGGTACTCATTTTTAAAAGTCAAGGCATATGTAATGTATCTATTAGATATGTACGATATTGATGAATTAATGTACTTATAATAACTATTAATTTGTTCAATATTAAATTTCTTTTTCAACAATTATTGTTTCATAACTCAATTATTATGGGTTCAATTATGCGATAGAAATGATATTTTTAAGTTGCTGTAAAACAACTTACAAGGAATCTTATATTCATTTTTCAAGTTTCTCACAAACAATCATACATAAATCGAAAATAAAACATTTTAAATGTCAACAAATAAACACAAACCATTTTTTAAATTACTAAAAGAAATATATAGTAAAAAATTCAAGCTTCCACTAAAAAACCAACTTTGAATAGTTGAAGATTGAAGCATTTTTACTGCTCTAAAATCATTTTCATTGAAGTATGAGAATAATTTATAGTAGAATAAAATGTTTACCGTGAAATCATGTTAGTTGTGTGGGACACCCTAACCCCCAACCACTCCCACGATCACCATGATACTGACCGGATAAAAGATGTGGGTGGTGCAACTGATATTGTCTTGCTCTCACTGTCAAAAACATCGCTGAACACACCCGAGTGATAAAATCCGGAAGAGACGTCGGACAACTAAAACACATGTATGATAATGTATATTATATTGTCTGAGGAGATTAATTATATAGATATTTATAATATAAATGTCCTATAAGTCTCCATCTCCGATTCCTATTCAGATATCAGCTGTGACGCATACTGACCTATGATACATGTCCTATGCACGACTTTAAGTGAGTATTAACAGTATTATAATATTTTAATGAGCGTATAGCATAAAAAACCGCGCAACTGTAAAATGTTTAGATATGGCATTGAATCGTAGGTTGTAGATGTCTGCGATCGTATTAAAGTGAAATTTGTAAATGTACACAATAGTAGTACGCGCATAAACTGCGCGAAAAAACGTACAATAACAATAAAAACTAAAATAATATTGAATTGCAGAAAAAATCCCCTTATTACAAAGACAACTAAAAGATCTCGAGAGGAAAAATTAATCAAATAAGTAGGTATACTTAGAAATTAGAATGTAGCAGCGTCAAAATAATAACAAACCAAAAGAGGTTCAGAGATTGTATGATAATTAAATTAAATGTCATAATATAACAAATTCACAAATAATAAAACAAATACAACAAATTCATGAATAATTAATCAACAACACAGTATTAATTTAACTAAATTTAACTAAACATAACTAAAGCAAAATGATAATAGCATTTATATTTTTGTAATATATGTAGTATAAGTTTATACCTGACTCAGTATAAATATAAAGAATATTAATATAGTGAATGGTTACCCTAAGTCCCTATACCTATATACCTGTAATCTACCTTAATACTTTTTTTATTCTGTTATTAAAAATTAAAAACTATTAAATTATCATTCAAAAAGTATGGAAATTGATTAATTTTTTACTGTGGATTTTTATTTTTCCTAGTACCAATAATATTATATCCACATGTAATTCAATTGGCTCAACTAGTCACTCAAATACGCAAGTACCTATTTTTAATTTAATTATTATAACTACACGGTATTAATTTAGTTTGAAAACAAACATTAATTTGTTGTTCAATAGAACTATTGTAGAGTTTGTACTCGTATTTTAGAAAACACAAGTTTCTTTTACGATAATAATATTCTGCCTAATGCCGATGACCTTTTTGGTCGTACGTGGCCCATTGTTTATTATTACCTAAGTTATGCTCTTTATTTTGTAGAGACTCGAAATGCTTGTACTCTATTGCCTAAACATAGTATCTACTTAACACTATTATATGCAACAATATTATAACTCTGCTATTTATTTATTTTGTAATATATTCAATATTTATAACGCACGGCCATTCAAACACTAATAAATTCATACGAACAACCTTCGAGATTTGACAACATGTAGTGTGACCTTTATAACGAATAAACTTGCTTAGCTGAAATTTTAAATACAGATTTCTTCAAAAATATACAGTACCTACCTACAAGTTGCAATATAGCTTTCCAATTTGCATTAGGTATGTTTTTCTTTCTTTACAATACATTAAAACAAAATAGGTACCTATATCTATCTATATATATACATTCTTGTATTGTAAACAAATGCAGATTTTAACATCATTAATAATATTTTAAGCTCTATTCGATATGATACTCAAAGATGTGGCTTTCATAAAGCACCTACCTCTATATATATATATATATATTATTATCAAACACTGTGCTCTGTGCTTGACTATAATAATATTATAATACCGTATCTATACCTACCTACATAATATAAAGTATATTATAACTGATATGAATATACACAACAATAATACTAAATTCGTGAGTTTTGATCGCAGACATCGTTTATTTGAATAATGTGTAACCGTTTGTAACTGTCAAAATACTAAACAGGTGACAATTGACAGTATTCATAGCAATGAAAGTCGTACGAAAATAATAATTGAGCACCGCTCTACCGCATCAACATTAATTCGGTGCATTGTCTCATTGAAGATACTATTATTGTCATACAGACACTGTTCGCTGTCCTATGGTTATGGTATAATATTAATATTTCAGCTCGTGGTTTGTGCTTAAATTTTTAAGAAACCGAATTGTTCCCAACAGATTCACGGCCCGTAGGTTAAATTACACAGCTCCAAATAAACGACGAACATAGTTTTAATTTAAACTTTAGCCATCTATTATCTCAACTGAAAGGTTTGACTATATAATACAGTCCAAATGCATTATACCTAATATATTATGGTATGTACCAGGTATGTATGTACTTACCTATAATTAACTACATTGATCTATGTAATTTATTTTTCTTGTTGTGTTTTGTAGAAGTAAAATGGAAAAAATCAATCTATTTAAAACGAAAGAATAACAGGATTTAAATGGTTAACAATATTCGTAATTGTATAGAAAAAAGTTAATAAATGTATCAAAGAAACTACCTAATACAACATATAATGATTAATCGATTTGGATTCATTGTTGTCTCTGCTCCCTGGATGAAAACCTTGATGGACATACAAAATATTACGGTTTCTTATATAGGTAAGTACCTCCTAGTTCCTACCAATATATATTTAACAAAACTTTGTTTGTTGATCATACTGGTATTCTGGTACAATACTTATAATAATTAGTTACCAATTGATTTTTTTCAACTTGTTATTTATTTATCAAACTGTGTTCTCGTTATACCATAATATATTATTACACGTTAAATACGTTGATTCTATAAATAATATTTTATTTTATTATTTGACATTATTAAGTTTTGGAATGGGAATATCGCCAAGACCCCAATTAATACTCTTATATATTTGTAGGTATAATATCCAACTATCCACGCATCCATCCGAAAAATAATATTATGATTTTTGCCTAAAATCATCTTGTTGGCGTTAATTCAAAAACATTTTATAGTTTTTGGTAGTTTTTTTTTTTGGAACATTAGGATAATATTTAATAATTAGGTACCTCTTCAAAACACGAAATAGATTAAATTTCCAATCAACATGACGTATTGATTTAATAAGCAAAAGGTAAACAAGCATCTGCATAAAATTGCAAAGAAAAAATTCAACTGTCCACAGTTCACTCTACCAAAACTAAAACGTTGGCTAATTTGAAAAAAAGTGAGAAACTTATACATTTATTTACATATTATAAATAAAGTTAATACATAATATAATATGCTTTTTTTTGTTGTTTAAGACATGTAGAATGAGTTCTACGGTATCAGTACTGAGAATCGAAGATAGATATTTTGAATAGGAATTTTCACTGATAATTTTTATGAACCGAGCCCACCACACATATTTGCAAAAAATTCGTTTAGTGCTCGTCAGTTGTAATATAGTTCCGATAATCATAAAAGTCATTATTAAGCTCCGTTCTTGATTGCCTATTTTATTGGTTACAATTCAAAAAGAAAACATGAAGTATCGAAAAGGCTAATCTCAATAATAATAATAATTCATTTTTGTTTTTATATAATTTTACTTAGATAGATATGACTCTAAGGGCCTTATTCATAATCGATGTTTAAGAATAAGTATTGCTTACTCTAATTTTGATAAAAAAATAGTGACAATGACAGCAATGCTCAAGGTAGGTCTCGACCAACCTTACTTTAAGTAATACTTTTAATTTCTTAAGCCAAAGTATCACTTGTGAATCTCATTTGAGTCATAATAAGTATAGCTTAAGTAGTACTTATTCTTAAGCATTGACTATGAATATGGTCCTAAATATCCGGACAATATATTAATAACAAATAATATTTTTTTTATGTTAACCAACATTATGCACGGTGTTTCTTTTTATTATTATAAGCTTGTTAACCGTAAGTATACTTATGTTGTCACATTCATTGATATCTCAGTCACTATACTAACTTGAATAACAACTTTGAAATTTAAAACGTCAATGTATACTTGTATTCCACATAATTTTCAAACAACTAGTATAACGGATTAAGACAGTGTAGACGATATCTTGTAACGATTCTTATATTCTTTCTGTTCTGTCCGTGTAGTTGTTGATAGTGAGACACATGTGTGTTACCTATATTTCCGTTAACTGTTATTTCACAAGGAAGCTGGTTGCGTTGGGCTATTGAGTGTAAAATATGAAATACATTAATTTAATGGATATTACTTACGTGTCGTGAACTGTTCATTTATTAAGTAATTATTAAAGAAAAAAAAAACGGTAGACCAGAGACCAGCTGTCTGCCATTAAGGCCGATTAAATAAAACTAAAACCTACATCACACCCAATATGCGAACAAATTATCGTCTTCTAGTTTCGACTTAAATTCCAAACTTAGAAGATAACTTTTCTTCTAAAAGTGCCGTATACGCGTTTTCAAACTTACTAATATCGATCGAACATTATTATGAAAGTGTATTTGAAAACTGTGGTAAAACACTTGTGTTTCTATTGCTTTCGCTATGAGCACGCTGTAGCGCAGTCAGCACTACAAATTTACAAACATGGTAAAGAAGTCCTAAACAATTTCAATATAGATTTCTATTGAAATAAATATATTTTATGATGGCTGCAGTAATTTTAAGTATATACTTTATTATTAGTAAATGAGGTCTGCAGACTGTCAGAGATGTTTTCAAGTAATCGCACATGTGTCGCATTTTAATCATTGTTTATGATAAGCGAGTGTAGTGTCATAGGTATTTGATAATAATATTTTCGAAGTGTCAAAAATTTAAGTATAATTTAAGCATTGGTGTATTGTTGTGCATAGGTATGATTTGTAAATCGCGCGGTTAGAAAGTGTAAAACGTGTTTTTGCAACACATACACGTAGGTAGGTATATATTATTATTATTCACAATTAATAACTAAGCTTTTCATTGAAAAGGGCAATGACATTTCTAATGCATTTATTACTCGTCACAGTTTATCTACATATAATAATAACTTTTTTTTAATCCATTTATGATTCTGAATTATTAATGTGTGGTAATAAAAATAAGTATAAATTAAAAGTGACGTTTCATATTATATCAATAAAGTGTTGTATGAAATATAGTTAGGCATAAATATCGCGGTATCTACATAAACGTAAAAGTCGTTAAATATACTACAGCACAAGTTTACTATAAGTTTAATATTAATATATTATAGTCGATTCGTAATATTCGTATTTGAATTTAGCGCCGTACCATTTCTCCGCTAAGCAAACCAAACCCCACCTTAAACCTTCGTTTAATTTACACACAGCGTCTCGACGTTTTGCGTGTATGGTTAAAACAATTTTTTCAACAAGTGAATTTGTCAACTATTGTCAGCTCTCCTCCGCATATTTTTGCACGGCCATGTACAATTTTTAAATATCACAAACATAATGCATCCATCGCATACCACTTTATTCATCTATATAATATGTTTTATTATAATATTAAATTATAAATGCGAGTAAAGCCAATATTCGACTGAGTGCGGGCGTTTGTGTTATTATTTCTATAAAATATATGTTATTAATAGTGTTGTTAGGAGATGCTTCTTTAGACACCTCGATCACCTCCTCATATACGATAGAACATTTGTTTTATTTTTTAAATAGTGACTTTAATTTTTTTTTTGATTTTTATAGAAGTGTTGTAGAAGACAGAAGTTGGCAGAGTTCTAAAGTTGTCCGATATAATATTAAGATTTTTGAAAATATATATTCAATTTTTACATAATTTAAAGTCGTTATAAAACGACTATTTTCTAAAATAAAAATAATGTTTTTGTTACTATTTTTGATCGTTATTATTTTTAATTTTTTTGACTTTTCTGAATAACAATTTCAATTCTTTATTCGAAATCAGAATAGCTAGAACTATACACCTAATAAATATTATATAATATTACATATATAGTATATGTTATGATCCAATTATGATCCAAGATATCGACCCTATGGTACTATACATATTACATATACCTATAAGTAGGTAATACTCATATGATACCAGGTAATAATTAATGTGTTCGCCTCTAAAAGTCTGAACAAAGTTTCGACGATATCAATTATTATAAACGTGCGAATTTTCGACTTTTTAACTGAGTCTCTTCGAGACTTTCGGATGACACTATAATAGATATTGCAATATTATTATGTTATAAATAATTTGCGCTTATCTCTCTGGTAAACCGCTGCGGCGTGTGGACATCCGCTTCGAAAACGTTTGTGTCGGTCGATCAGACGTCGCGAATTGATGTAGAGTGAGGGATATAATATCCAATCTCCGGACGTGTCGCGGATGCTGTCGTCGTCGTCATCATCGTTTTTGTTGTTGTTGTTGTTGTTGTTGCAGTTATAGCGGTCGCAGTCGTAGCTATATAGGTACTCAAAGTGTAATATATTATTATACTACAAACGCGTCAATTAGATTTCTCGTCCGGCACTGATCGGGTCGGCGAGACGCGTACGAGTAACTATTATATATATATAGAATATATATATATGTGCATATTATATATATATATACATTGTATGTAGTTATAGAGGCGTTTAGTATTACCTATACTGCATTTGGAGAATAATCCAAATCTAGTGAATGAACACTGCAATGTTCGTTCGCGGGAAAAATATTTATTTTAAGTACCTATAATACCTATACGTAAATTCATGTGCGTGTTTTAATTAAAACGAGTGAGATAAAAAATAATTATAAACGAGTGTTTGTGTGTGTTTGTGTGTGTGTAACCAGTGTAGGTTTTTTTAATCACAGGTATATTCCGTACAATTAGGTTAGGGGGACTTGCCGCGGCAGCAAACGAAAGGGCTAATTTTATTTTCGTTTGATCGTTTACTGGTGTCTTGATAAGTATAAATTAGGTACCTGGGTATTGTATTATATTATGGCAATATGTATGATTAATAAATATAGAGATATATCGATTCGGCCGAAACTTCCTGATTTGAAGAAAAGTATATGCATAATATTATTATGTCCGACTCGACGGCTACTGCTCATGCATATTATCTGCGTATTACCGATTTGAAAAACAGAAGTTTGTTTGGAGTGTTCACCTAATTAAGTAACACAAAAAAATCTCAAGAATTTGAAAACGTTATCTATAAGTCTATATTTTAAAAATTCCATAAATCAGATTTTGATTAAATTCATTATTAAGAGGGAAAAATTGGTCGTGAGTATGCTTGATGAATCACACTGTATACAGCGACTTTCGTTAGGTAATCAGATAATATTAGGATAATATTTAGAGGTCTAAAACGTTAAACATAATACATTTATACAGTATTTGATATAAAACTTATTTTTGGTATATATTTATATTTGAAATAAACCTGTACTACTAATTCTATACAGTTTGTATATATATATATACATATAACAATCCATGTGATTAAGATGGTTTTTTTAATTTAATGATTATAAATTAAAATTTGTTAATTTACTAGAGCATACAATATTATATCTATTTTATCCGTGGTATCGCATACTGCAGCGGTGGCTCTTTTACTTTTTCCCGCCGCTAATTTAATTCCTTTCAATAAATTTTATAGTGTAATATACCTAATAAAATATTTCAAACGTTCTATATAGGTAGTAGCAGCGGTAGCTGGTATGCGGGTACCACCGCCGCCGCCGCCGCAATAATAATAAAAATAATAATAATAATGATAATAATACGTGATCTGTGTGCATATCATATTCAAATATCTTATCGGCGGAATGATTTCACTTCCTCCGCGGTACGTTCATTTAATGCATACCTTATAATATTATATTGACGCGCTCATATCCGCGTGCACATATTATAATATACAGGACCGACGATGTATAATAATAATAATAATAATTGCAATCGAAGCGATTACCTGCCAATATTATTATGGCGTCGGCATTAGAGAATATAAACCGCGCACAACACGAGATAGGTATACACGGGTTATATCTAAAAATATTGTTATATTATTTTACGTACCTACGTCGGGAGATATTCGCAAGACGGCCAGCCCGCGGGGCCACCGCCGATAATTACGAAATTTCGCGGGCGACTTACTGCCGGGCGATTAGAATATTATTCATCTGGAGCTATGCGGCGGCGGCGGCGGTGGTATAGGTTAGGTGCGGGGTTGACTATTATAGAGGTGGTTATAATCGACTCGCCGAAATCATATTATAATATTGTAACATCATAATATTATACCGCAGGTCCTATAAATATTCGTAATTTATACTATATAATATGCAACTATAATACTGCAATTGATTAAATATACAATATTAATAGTATATTTAATCAATGATAGTACTATACCGTAGGGTTTACAATGATATTGTGCGCTATTTGTGTACTGCTGGTGCGGATCTAGAAATCTTGAATGTGGAGGACGCTACGTAAATTTCAGAAAAAAAATGTAATTACAATTTTAGTACAGGATAAATTTTAGATACGCCCCATCATAGATGATATTTGATAACAATATTAACAATTTATTTATATCATACTGTATTTATTTAATTAAATAACTAGTATTTTTAAATAGTGGGTTTTAAGACGTATATAAGAAAACTATTAATCATATAAATAAAATACATAATGTATAAAATGTCCAAAAGGGGGGTTGCAAAAATCCCTTAGCTCCGTCCCATGCATGTTTATGTACATAAGAAGATGTCGATTTTTTCGAGCACGCTCGCCCTGTTTGTACGCTACCTATAGGTATTATTATACATTCAAATATTATGTTTTTTCATCATTTTTTGTATGCTTATAAATACTGTATTTTCAAATATTATCCATAGATTTCTTACGGCGTGGTTATAATATGACTATACCTAGTGGCGCCACAAACTTGTTTTATTTCTCTAAAATTAGATACATTATCCTTTTATTCTGCGGCGCATGCTGTTAAATGGATGAATGGAACACTTTGATGCATTGAAATCAAAATTCAAACGATTGCCTATAGCTTCTGTGTTATACTATTTGAGTACCTTAAGCAGGTACCTACTATTATACATGAGAACGTCTATTGTATTTTTGAATACATTATTTCACAATAATCGTAGGCGAAAATCCATTAAAATTTCAGGGTGGCTAACATTATTGACATCAATGTGAGCGGAGGGGGGGGGCTTCGATCCTATACAAAACTAAAAAGGAGGGGGCTGGACGGACGTTGGGGGGGAAGCCCTCTCGAACCCCCATAAATTTTCGCCAATGATGATAATATTATAATGTTTAAAAAATAAAAATTGTCCTCTACGTGTAATATAATTATTTATACACATGTATATAGGTATCACTATTACTGTACCAGTAATTACAAATTACAAACAACTATCAGCCATAGTAGGGGTAGTGTTCGTGTGTGTGTATGCGGCGCGTACCTACATAATAATAATATCATAATCATAGGCGCAAATTGGCTAAATTTTTTGGGGGGACTCAAGCCCCCCTCCTCATAGGCCATATTGATTAGTACCACGGAATACAAAAATCAATACTAATTACTAGATTTTTAACTGGGAGGACTTGTCCGACATTCGGGGGGACTTAGTCCCCCCAAGTCCCCCCTATTTGCGCCAATGATCATAATAATTAGTGTCCAAATATTATTGTATACGGGTTTTCTCGATAATATCGTCGACGGGGAAAAACAAATACAACTTTTAAGCAATCGAGTCTGAAATATTATCCCGCGGTGAAAACATTTTATAACGATAGTGACTATGCTTTGAATATAATATTATATTTTATATTCGCCACATGTCCGTCGCGCGTATACCTCCCGTTCGCCGTATTAATGTTAATTACGAATTATTATTTTTTTTCGATTTCGACGCCGTTCGCGTTACGACAATCGCGTGCATCGCACACACCACGTGCATGTGTGTAATACTAATAATAAAACCGATTACCGGCTGCCACGACGGTCGAGATAAATGCGCGTCCGACGCGTAGGCGTGCTAGACGGCCGGTGAAAGTCCGGTCGGCAGCGTTTGTCACGGCCTGCCGGAGACAGTTTTTTATCATTTACTAAACACATTTTATACGCGGCGAGCCGAGCAGCATAATATTATTATCCGAGAGCATATTATTATTATTATTATACTCGTCAAAGAAACTTTTCAAATGTATTCCGAATCGGCGGTAGCCGGTATTTATTAATAATACGTGAATATTATAGAGCATTGAAATATTATGTTTTCCAATAATTAGTATTTAAGCACCCATAAATACATCTGATTAAATACTTATATGGGTGCGTATTGCGTCTATGAGAGTGTAAGATATTATTTTCTTATACGTATAATATATTAATATGTTTGCTATCGAGAGTGGAGACAAAAGCTACAGACGCAAATGGAATTTGTTTTTGATATTTTTAAATATAAAATCACGAAATATAGGATGTCATAATAAATCTTAACATTTTTAAATCAAACTGTGCGATAAAGGATAATTTTTGAAGGATTTTCAACTGGTTGCAATATAATAACTAAAATAATCTATTATACTTGACACTTGTATTTATACGTAAATATGTTATTTTAGTTATATTATGTTTAATCAATTATAACACGTTATTTAACTCGCAGACATTAATATGATATGTGCGTGTCTTAATATGTATACGTTACAATACGATTGAACCATATAAGTATATAACTGCTGAAGAAATTCATATAAAACTGTACTTGATGAACGTAAAATAATATCCTATTTTTTTTTATTGCACGTGATTAAAGACATATCATTGCATTAATATTATATATTATATTGATGCTCTGGGCGTACCATATATTTTGTACAGATGGTATTCGTTTGCATAGAACAACAACAACAACAACAGTAACCACGCAACATAAAATATTATATATTCCAACCAAAAAAAAAAAAAAAGGAAAGTCAATTAAGTTTAACTCTTCCAGTCTTTCATATTTCAAAGTATACCCACTGCAAATAATATAATACAATTGTAAATCGCAACAAGTGTCAGGAAGTCGGCGCGGAAATCTTCTCGACACACCGTCTATATAGGTTTGCCCTTTGGATGTCTGCGGTGCGTATAGGTACGCATTGACATTTTGACCGATTTCAAAACCACAAAACTTGATACACCCACTATTATTGCAGCACCCACTGTTAGAGCAGCACCCACTATACAATCATCGTCATATACCGACCCGCGACCGCACTGTAATATGTACCCTCTCAAGATTTTAGAAGTTATTCTATAGACACCTGGCAAAGATCCTCTCCGTACGGTATATGGCGACGCGCGACGGTTAACAGTGACGTATCAGATACCTCTACCTACCTATATATTTTATACGAGGGCTCGGTGAAAAATCATCGATTCGTGTACGGTCGCGATCGCTTTCGATTACCGTCGCCGGTAACAGATAACATATACCTACAATATAATTTGTATATTATATCGTACGATTTATATCCGTAAATATCTCTACTAGATATGTATACAGTAGCGGATCGAAGGAAGTATATCATATTTGATTCGCAAAAATAATAATATATGGGTGTCCTATATGGTTAGAAAAGGTACGCTGTTTGAAAACATTTCAGAGGTTATTTAACCATTATTCGACCACTAGCAATCTATGAATTCACTATTTGGAGAGCAGTGAAAACCTGTTTAGGATGGGCGGTGTAAAAACATTAAACGTGAATCAAGCAAAATAAAGTTCGAGCATATTTTACGAATACTTTACGCGACTACATGTAGTTAACGCGAATCTTCCTATACCTAGCTACTGAATTACGCACGGTGTCTGCTGATTTTAGTCTAAATTTGTTTGTTTGCTCAAATTTAAACTTTCGATGATTTCTTCATAATATCGTTATTTCGCCCGACGCAGACTTGAACATTAAGACGTCGTGCATACAGCTATACCACGTACACGCCTATATGAAAGGCGAAACCAATTTACCACACACATTCCGTTCAAATGATGAGGTATATGCGCGTTACCCAGCTGGCGCCAACGTCGACATTGTATATTATACAAGATTCCTATAAAAAATATAAAACATCATCGCCATCCGGTTACTATCTGCAGAGTGAGCAATTATCCAGATAAAAACGTATTAACCTTTATCTTTGACTATATTGATACAAATTTTTTTTTATCTCTATACCGGTATCTCGAAACTAGATAATATTTTTGTTTTCTGATCTCGGCACTGCATTAATGACACAGATATAGATAATAAATTAGATTGTTAGGTTTCCTGTGTATACACTCTCCGCGTGTAGCCATTTGTGACTTTCATTTCCGCAATTTAAAATAGGTCTTATAATAATATGTAACTCTTTGGCGTGTGGTTTTGTATGCCTGCAACATGCATTTTATTTACCATATACCTAAATACCTTATAAGTTATAATAAATTATATTATAAGGTACTTATAATCAGGTGCATTATTACCAGGACAGCTTATGCCATAAGTTCATTATTTTATGGGAAAGCCAATAATATTTTTTGCTTATTTTTAAAATGTTTCTATTTTTTTTTTTTTTTAAATAATTACATATTGTTACGAAATAATAGTGAGTAGACATATATATATATTATAATATAATTTATTAAGTTTTATTTAACAATCTTATTTTTTTTATTTTAGAAAATTGCTTTATTAATGAATCAGGTTTGTGTTACTATGGGAACCAGTTAACATTAAAACATAATTATTTCATAGGGTTGATCTAACTGATATCTATTATATATAGTGGCTAAAGTGACCTATTCCACTATCATAGAGTAGGAAACTTATTGGGCTACTCTGGTTCTCAATTATTTAAATTTTAGTGCCAAAAAAATAAGTTCTGCTATCTAGCGGAGATTTTTTTTTTAGGTTTGAGCCAGTTTGGCTTTGAAATTGTATAATACAATGAAATAATTAATTTTATTTAAATTTCTTGCTTTAATTATATTATAATGTATATTGCAGATTAAAAAGTGCTGGATTTTACGGGGATGCATACTGTAATTAACTTGTTTAAATAACCATTATTCAATTTTTTTAATATTTTAATATTTTAAAATAATTATACGTGACTTCAAAAATATAAATGTTAGCAAAGAAATAAATACTTTATGCCTAATTCCTATTAAAATATAATAATTATTTGTTTAATACAAACTATAGCTTACGGATTATAATGATCAAAATAGTAATTTAATAGACACTTAAATCTTTAATTTGAAATCGATTATCTTTCATTAGTTCGTATGCATCAGTGCCGTAGCCAGGGGGTGGGAACTTGGGGCACGTCCCTCCCCCCGACATTTTTATTTGGCTTGTTTTATATTATATGTTTGATAAAAATTAAAAGTTAAGGCTGTCAAAGCGAACCATTTTGAAGTTGGATTTAGGAAATATTGTACATCCATCGTTATATAGTGCTGTATAGTGTGGCGCAGTGCGTGCACTCGACCGCGGAAACGCACTAAGTGTACGTAACGGCCGGCGTGGATAGTTCTCGGATGGGTGACCACCCGGGATTTTTAGCAACGTATCCTTGCCACACATACAAAAAACCTGTTTTCAACCGTTCCTACTCCTGCTAACAACCTACAAACAATCAAAACAGCTAATGACCTAAGTTGCCAGGCTCAAGCTCAATAAAAAAAAAATTATATTTATTAGTTAGGTAATGTTATTATAGAATGTATTTATTATTAATAACAATACAAGCTGATTGAGCATCACTGAGCGAGATTGACGAGGATTCTAATTTAGAATCGACAAAACCATATTCTAAAATAGAACAAGCTATAGAAAATTATAAAATTATCAAGCAATTTGGTGAAATCCAAATCCACGGAGATCTTTATTACACATATTATTCTTTGCATGATATCGCAGTGTTTTTGGTTTTTTCCGATGTACCTTGTTATTGTTGTTGATAATATTATTTTGTTGTTTTTTTGGTCAAAAAGTTTGAGAATTTAATACAAGGTTCCTCGTGAGATTTATACACCAGTAAAGAAAAACCGAAAGTATACCTGTAAAATATACCTAGACATCATATCCACAAGTTAAATTTACACCAGCGTGTTGACGCGTTTATTAAAAATAATAATATCAAATAAATACCAAATAAATAACAAAACATAAACGTTTATTTGTGTAAACTTACATAATATAGGTTATCCGATTATACATTATAATGCTATATTTTACATTATACATTATACATTATACATTATTTATTTTACGGCAGTATAATAGCCATAATTTATAATTGATCGGTATAATTATTTATTTTCTTAAACATAGAAACGGAGGGCAGCAGTATTTACCGATCATTTCCACAGCAGATCTATGACGCAAACGGTGCGATTACAAAGGTAACTAAAGTCAGTATACGTGCGTGTGACTTGGGGAAACGTTCAAACGTCGGAGCGAACTCAGAACGAACGCGTACAATGGCGGAAGTAAAAGGATTTTAACTGATTTTCCGGCGAACAAGTTCAACCGGACACAAAAATGAGGAGCAAACTAGGCATAAACACGCGCACATACACTATATATACATTGCGATCTATGCCGATGTAGCGCCGCAACAAAGCATTCGCCGGACGAATCTCTTCGTCCGCCTCCACAGAGAGCGGCGTTTTGGAATTACCGCGGTTACCGTCGGGTTTGTGACTGCGTCACTGCGGCGGCCGTCGCGGGTTACCACCATATCCTGGATACCATTTGCCTGGTGGACCGATGGTTTCGTCGGACAGTTTTCAGGCTCAGCACCATCAAACTGCATTGCTGCCGTGTCGTACATCGGACTCAACTGCAGCACGTCATCTTCGACCGGCCGAACATGTGGCAAAGATGACGAGATGTTTGACGGCGCCTCGATCTCGCCAACTTCTGCAGTGACAGGTGTCGTTACTGACGACTCGGTGGACGGTAAATCTGTCGAAACTTGCAACTCCACCATGGATGCGACAGAAGGTAACTCGATATCGGGTACATCGTCTGCGAAGTTGGATCGTTGCACAGCCATATTAGGCATCGATTTATACCGTCGCATAATTTCGGTTGTAGACGGCCACCCGGTCTCGAGTTCATCTGCGCCTGCGGAGTTCTTCTGCACAGCCACGTTAGGCATCGATTTATATCGCCTGTGTGCCTGTGAACTCTTGATATCTCGAGATTCCAACGTTTTCGCTCGATTTGCCTGGAGCACGTCAAAAACCTCGAAATAATTGTCGGTAACGGACTGGATAATGGATTTGAGCGATGTTTCCACTGCTAAAATATTTGACATATTGATCTGATGCGGTTAAGTTAATATATTAAACGAAAAGTACGTTTAGGCTTTTATAATGTATTATGAATGATCTGAAAGTTCGTTGTAACAAATAAGTACTTATAACATACAAATTATTTATGTTTCAAACACTTAGGTACACCCGTGGCAACCATATTTTTTATAGATTTTTTAAATTGAGAATGTATCTAGGTTCTTTTTATTAATATTATTATTTATTAAAATCGTATTCATATGTTTTAGTTATACTGAATTTCTTAAAACCACACCATAGCTATAAATAGCGTTACACTTTTTTTGTTATATGTAAAAAAAACTTGTGGGAAATCCGCTATTAACATTTCTATGTTAGCTATGAAAAGAAAAATTTATAAAAAGTGATAATTTGATGCAAATTGCAAGTCACGGCTATTAATTTTTGAATTATAACAAAATATCAAAAATCGATTAATGGGTGGAATTCATTATAATTGTTACAGCTAAATATCAAATATCATTAAAAATGTTAAATTCAAACGCTTATAAAAAAGTAATGTAACTTTCCGGTAACTTTATTTTTTTATTAAAGGTGGACAAAACTAGTGGGGAATCTTCTATTAAAATGTCTAATGTTACCTATGAAAAAAAATAACTCTTACGAATTTCCAACTGAAAAATAACTAACTAAGAGTAATATAAAATTTAACTAAAAAACGGTGAATAACAAAAAAAATTTAAATTATTGTACGCAAAACTACTTATGCAACACTTTACACACTAATCACAAATTTAAATTTTAGCGAAACACTGAAACTCAGTTCTGTATTTCCAATAATATAGCTTAGGTACTGTGTGTGATACACTCATATTATGGTAGGAACACTTATTATAGAAATTGAAGAGAAGAAGTTTATCCAAGCTTGAGGCAAGGGCGGCTTCAGGGGCCACCCCCTAGCTATATAGAAACTAATTGAATTATTCATCGAAAATATATATTTGTGCTAAATTAATACAACTATTTACAGTAGGTACCTATTTAATTTACTTTTTATACAAAGTTACAATCTGACAATCATCCAATCTGGAACAATAATTTGATCATTTTAATAAGCTTTTTCAATATATAATTGTATGATAAATATGCAATGACTGATCATTATAGTTGTGTGAGTTCCACGAACGCTTTATGTAATTAAAGATAAATTACGGCTAAGACTCTTGGACCTCAGTAACGTACATACGCGCAGTCACGTCACTATATTTTGTGATATAAAATGTTCAACTCCCATGTGCCACGAAACTCCCAAAAAACGGAAAAAAAATTCACTCAGTACCAAAAGCCCCATTTTAATTTTGAAAACATATTTGAATTCCTTAATCTCTTTTTATGTAGGAAATGGATTTTTGATTTGTACTTTGTAGTATTGTTTAATTAGTATAGTACCAAATTAATTTTCATTTTTTTTTTAAATTTACTTTTACTTTTTTTAGTATTACTAAAAAAAAAATTCGCTTCCTACAAAACACATACATAAAAGGAAGATATTCTTATATTTTTTCGAAATTCAAATTGGACTTCTGGAAATATGTTTTTTTTCCACTTACAGGTCTAAATCCACAAAAAACGACCAGCTTTCAACAGCCCTAATATAGTCAGTGGTGGAAGTGCCCCCGGATACAGTGGGATGACATCACTCCACTTTTTATTATTTACATTTTCCATCCCTCCACTTTTCTCGTCAAAAATAAAGTATCCCTCTTATAATCAATTTCATATATGAAAACTGTATAAAATATGAAAGGCATCCCTCCGCGTATTTTGAGCCACTTCGACCACTGAATATAGTCTTGTATTTTTGTTAGTAAATTTTAATAATATTCCAACAAAAAATGGAATGTTTTGTTTACAACACATTTTGATACAATGATGATATATTAATATGCTTATAGTAATTAATAAATTAACCTATGGTTTACAATAATATTAATATACATTGTTATATTAAATATAGGTACCATAGTTGTTAACATAAATATATAGTCATAAAAAGAGTAGATACACTCTATGAACAAAGTAGGGGTCATAATTAAATATTATAGCATTTCAAAGGCTAGAGAAAAAAATTAAGTTCCCCCCAAAAAATTTTTCTGGCTATGGCATTGGTGTGCATATACTATATACCTAACTACGAGGGAAAAATAATTTGATGACAACTATCTTATGATAACATACATTCATGATTTATGGTGAGTATATAGTGAGTACCTATACTACCTAGTATGTAGGTACCTATATAATATAAAGAAAAATAATAAAAATGGTTTCCATCACCCCTTTCTAAAATATAAGACGAAATAGTATATTTTTAATGTCACATACGTTAGTAGAAATAAATTTCATATTTTTTTGAATTCTTACGGGATATTACGCCATATTTTCACTTTTGTATACATTGTATGTTTACAACGTTTTATTTCTAACTTATGAGTAACGACTAACGAGTTATGCAGGTATAATTTGCAACCTACTGGCTGTCTGGATATTGTCATTTTTCAGTTGACGCTTATACTAATATTGTATAATATTTTTATGAAGAAAAATAGAGAAATCGAAAACATAAAATAGTTATGAATCAAAAATAAATTAATTTCGTAACCACTAGATACCACAGTTTTTTTAGGTATCTACATACAAAATTATGACATTAGATGTATAATTTTAGTTTTAAGTTTAGAAAAGGAAATTTAGTAATATGTATTTTTAGGTATTCAATATATATACTATTATAATTAAATAATAATAAATAAATAAGTGAGATCAGAACCAAAAGGTGCCATCAAAATATGCAAAATATCAAATTGTTCAGGAGAGCCATTTTAAAAAATTGACAACTTGAAACTGTATTATTTTTTTTTGAAATTAATGATTTTTAATCATTGGAATATCTAAAAATTCACGAAGTTTTTCTGCATTAACACTAGCAATTTATTTATTTTTTCAATCAAAACTTAACGAAATAAAATAAAAATGTAAAAAATGTCCGATAAAAACCAAAAAGTTTTTCAGATAGAACCCATTGGTTGTTAATATAATTTTTTTCACTTAATTAAAACTTTTTTATTTTGTAAGTAATATGGTTTTTATTTTCATACCCCTCACCTCTCCCTAAAATTTGTTCTGAGTACGCCTATGTATACTTAATTTATAATTTACAAATTGTTTATAGAAATCTTTGTTTTGTTGCGATATTAGTGTACAATAATTAATAATATTGTACCATCACATTATTATTATTATGAATATGAGATAGCACTATAGCAGTACTTTTTGGTTATCACTAATTTATTTTATCATGTAGATAAAACCTTTTGGTTTTAACACTATTTTTAAGAACCAAAAGCCAAAAAGTGCTATTTATATTGCTATCAAATAACAAATGTGTAAATATGATCGATTTAGCACCTTTTAGTTTAACTCTTTAAAGAATGGACCTACAAGGTTGAATGTGTGCTAGGATTATAGAGCGCCTGTGTGTATCACTAGTGTAAACTGTAAAGTGAATTTTCGAAAAAATCAATTTAACACATTTTGGTACTGAGCCCCCGTTTTGACGAACCAACTAGTGTGATAATAATTATAATATGTATCAAATAATTTATGATTCCGTTTCTACAGAAACGTTTCAGCGGGTAAGCATGCTTATACCTACGCTTTGAATTACACTACTTCAAATAGTGTGCGGAAAATTATTGGTTTTCATTCGGCGTTAAAGTGCACTCGTACAGTTGAGAATTTATTAATGTGAGTCATTAGTCCCTACACGAGTACGTCTTAAGATACAAATGCACGCATGTATAATATTACGATCCTTGACGAATATCAAAATTAACTCTACCTACGAGTGGGTAATGTGACACTAATATACTATACATATTCACCACAGTATAGTGCATATAGATTGTAACACTCCCAAGTTTCTGTAACATTAAATGCAATTTAAGGTTTTACGGCGTTACCTATACCCGACGCGGTTATTTCGCAACAAGTAGAATAGAGCTGTACAAATCCGATGGGCAAATATACTGAAGCACAACAGCGTCGAAATACAGAAGCACAACTGAAATTCCCAAACGTGCATTAAAAATGATCCTACTTTTTATGAAATTATTTAAGTACAAAGCCCTTACTCCTTACTGAAAACAAATGTAGTTTTTTTGGGAGGGGGGGCAGTTATAAATTTTTAAAATATTTTGACGATAATGGGATGAATAAAATATTGTTGTGAATGAATTTTCTTAGTAGTGAAATGTACTACTTAATACAAGTCCACCTCAGATCAGCACAATATTCTTAAATGATTTTTGATATTGCATTTTTCATCGTCACTTCATGGTTTATTTAATCCGATAAAATGTTAATCTACTACAGTTAGCTGTATACTATAGAACAATATAAGTTATAACCACATTTATAAGTATACACATTTAAACTCGAATGACTTTCTAGACCACTTAAGTCAACTGAAGCTTGGTCATTGGTCATCATATTAGTTTATTAACAAATTATGTTGACATTATAGCCTTAGTACAAATACATAATATATTCTGCATAGCACAATACCTTCAACTGTTTTCGAAATCGTTTTATATTTATAGAAGAAAAACGTACAGATGGCCGACAGGATATACAAAGGCTGAGTTAGTTGATAGCACTAGTCTCGATTTGCTAATCTACAGTATTCGGTATATTTGTATGCATATTTTTTAATTTTAATTACCTACCTTTCCGCCGTCGTCAATTATTTCATCATTTTCGTCATACATAATTGTTGTCTTGTTAACTTTGTTCATAATTGTTGAGAAATCTTAATTACTTGCAACATATCTATTAATTCGACCAAAACCAACAAATTTAACCTATAAGATTACACAATATTATAATAGTTTCTAATTGTCCACAAACTTAAATACTTCTAGAGACTCAATAAATCAACTTACAATTTGGTCATAAAACAATTGTCATTCAACATCTTTAATAAAATGTATACAGGTTTTTTGTAAATTACCACTTTCGAGTGGTGCACAAGTGTTTTTGTCTTATCTGCAATTCTGCTAAAAAACAAAGAAATTATTAAGCGTCCAACATTTAAAATTGTGTGAAATAACCTACTGATTATGTACAAATGTGTGAAAACTCTGCTTTCTAATTTGTCAGCCACAATCCGACAATCGTATAATATACATTACGAGTGCAATGATAATATAACGATTGTTTGACAAAATGTTCACACATTTAATTTTTTTGTGGTTTGGCATACATCGAAATAAATAAATATCTACCTTTAAAATCTAAAATTTCGCGGGAACCACTTTTCTCTTGGCTTACCGGAACGCAATAAATGAATCAACATATTATAGTAATCTATATGTGATTATTGATTATACACAATGTACCTAATTGTATATTTTGATGTCACATTTTATTTATTTAGAATTTGACATTTTGACTTTATGGTTTACTAATAATATTATAAATATGACTATTTGTATACTATATAGTACGTCATGGTGTCATCACGGATATAATTCTGTCAAATATTGTAGTATTTTAATAATTTTTGTTACTCTATGTAATGTACTTGATTCCAGAACAGATACGGTCGGCACAGTTGCAGTCAATACCTTTTTGTTGGCACTTGCCATCCCTCATTTTTTTATACCTATGAACTGGTTTTATAAACAACCCAAATGTTTCGTCAAGAGATGTTCCCTTTATTTCAAAAAGGCTATAATATGACTACGTTACTAATATTCCTACATACGCTTCCGCCAAGACAACTTGAAATAGGGCTAAAAAAACTCACTTGGTAAATGGTAATACATATAAGATCAAAATTTGAAAGAAAAAATAATTGTACTGGATCACATTTCAAAATATTATGTAACAATTACCAATTTTTATTATTTGGCGAAGATGTTGAAGAAAGGATTATTGCATTTTCAAGTAGTGCTCAAAGAGAAGACGCATCTACTTAAAGACTTTAATTTTTTGATGGGACTTTTAAAAAAATGTAGCTAAAAATTCATAAAAATGTACACAATACCTTTAGATTTTTGAAGCACATGGAGTGAAACCAATATCATTCCAGTAATTATTTATTGTTGTATTGCTTTCAAACAAAAATAATTTATACTTGATTATAAAAGAGCATATTCCGAATTTCAACTCCAATATAATATAATTACATTATTATTATTATTATTAAGATGTCAATATCGTAAGACCAGTTCATGGGTTATGGGTATAAAAATAATAAGTGACCGTGTGCGATGTGACCACAAGTGTCACCAAAACGGTATTGACCGCAACTGTGCCGACCGCATCTGTTCCGGAATCGAGTACATTACATTGAACATAGTAACAAACTATTGACAGAATTATATAAGTTGTTCGAGCACTTGTATTTTGTACTTCATACGATTAGTCATCGTAATAAATCCTGTGGTAATGTTCCAAGTATTCATTACATAATTCAATAACTTTAAATTTGCACACATTTAAATGTTACCATTTTCAACCAAAAGGTATACACGGTATACGTTGTTTTGCATGCAAATAACTTTTAAAAAAGGTATTTTTTTCTTCATACACAACAATATTATAACCGTGAGTTATGGTAACTGGTAATTTGCAGCATATTATAAAATATTTTATTGTAATGATGAGTGTACAATACAATTTAATGCGGTCGCTGAAAATGGATCTAACTCGTTTTATGTTCCCGGCTGAAAACCTATCCTTTTTTGGCGTTATAAATACCAAACAACCGGTCCAGATATATTGCAGTTTACTTACGTGTAATATGATAATATTACAGTGCATGGCGTATATTTTGCAAACACTCTAAAGACTTATAGAGTGAAACGATATAATGAAGATTATAAATTACTGGCATGCTTGAATATACCATCAAATAAAATAATAATTTTTAGTGATTAATGTAGTTCAATTTGTAATATCACTATATTTTGGCAATCTAGTACCTATCACTATAATTTATTTCTGAAACTCATCGCGCATCGCCAACAACGACAACAACAATAACAGTTGATTTATACTTCTGGCAACTTACACGTGTCGCATCGTCGTACATATAATATAAGTTATACCATTAGGTTGAACAACAAATTACATTAATTTGTTTCCCGTCACTGCAATCATTGCCAACTCGTGAGATGTCTTCTATACTCTATAGTTTACACCAAGTTGGGCATATCGAATATTATACTGATACTACGCGTACAAACGTTTGGATCGAAGTTTTATTAACATTTGAAAATTATTATTATTATTATTATTATTAAAAGAACGTGTGCGCATGTGTTGTCTCCGTCTTACACACGTACGATATAGAGAAAACGCGTTTACGCAGTCTGAGTATATAATCGCTCAATTTTGGTTCTAAAGTAAAAATACATACTATACAATTGAATTGTGACATTATTTCTGAGGTCAAGTCGTTGCGTTTTTTCCATTATACCCAATATAACGTTCATTATATCGTTTACAAATAGCAAAAATGTCCACATTTTTAAAATACCTTTACTTTTCAAAATTTAGATTTTTTAAAAAAAACTCAACGTCTTGCCCTCGAAAATATTGTCATCTTTTAATTTTGTAATTGGTGTATTTATTCTAGCACTTAAATTGAGCGAGTTCTGTTCAGACTGCGTAAACGCGTTTCGTCTATGTCGTACGGAGACAACACATGCGAGAATGACGCGTCCTCTTAAAATTATTAATTGCAGGTTTGACGATACTGACAGTTTTTAAGGAGTTCAGTATAGGCAATATCTTTAATACTAACGCATGATAGTGTGCATAATAATAATATAGGAATAATAAAGTGCTTTGATTAGAAATTTCAAAACAGATCTGAGTTTATCATTATAAATTTAAAAATAAAATAATCAAATGTAAAGCAGGTATAATATATTATAACTATTGTTAGGTGCCGATTTTGAAAAAAAGAAGAACGAATAACAATATCGAGTCAATTTCACGGTAAACTTATAAAATATTCAATTTGGTTGCGCAAAGTTTAATAACATTAATGAGCGTACCTAGTTGTTGCTCTTTGATGTTCAATTAATTCAATTTTATCTAATGAAAATTATATTATCCTCATTCAGCCATTTCTTCGTTCTCACTTACTATTTTATCTGTATAAATAGTTTAATTTTTAAATTTTTCCGCTGCATACTATAATTGAATCCCAATACCTGAACGGGAAAAAATAATATACTAATCGAGTCCGTAGTTGGGAAACCAAAAATACACTAGTTGAGTCCTATGATAATTTTTGTCACAGAGGAGAGATCTAGTTAAGAGGACCTCACACAGGCATTTTTTATTGTCTCCGTCTTACAAGGGCGTAACATGGCAAATTTACGCTCAGCAGACAGCAGATCACGTTTAGCTTCGTTAGTTTAAAAACTAGAATGAAACTTGATATATTCTATAGTAAGAACATTACCTGTGTTTTACGAGTTAAATTTTTTATCAAGTTTTGCATAATATATAATGTTGCGTAGATTAAAAATACTCGTAACTCGCTTAATAACTGAATTATCGTAAAAAAAACCCTTATACAACAAACGCAGAATGCAGGTGATGTTTTTTATCATCAAGTTTCATAATAGTTCGATTCATTCCAATGTTTTAACTAATAAAGCCAAACGTGAACTATAGCTACCATTTGGTAGATATGTTACGAATTTCAGCACTTCTAAGACTGCAAATATTCGTAATATACTTTTTTCCTTCGATTAATCTACATTAAATTAAATTTAAGTGGTTAACAGTTGAGCTTAAAATTTTAAATGTATTTATTAATTTAGTATAAATTATTAAATGTATTCATAAATTTGATATGGTATAAATATAACAAAATTTTAAAGTAAATTCATAATCGTTAAAAAATCTTTATACGTGGGTCGATCCTGGAAGTAGTGCAACTCCAGGCCAACCCGCGGTGGAGCAAGAGCAAGCTCTTATTCTCCACCAAATTCGAAAAAATTAGTTTAACATTTGAACCACCGTTTAGGTGATGTACCAGATGTTAAGCTGATAAGAACAGATACTACACTTGATCTTAGCCATTAGGCCGAGAAGCGATGTTGAATTTTGGGCATATGAAAAACTATATAGAAGCTCTCACATGCGCAATGTATGGTGGTGCATAACAAGCCAAGAGTAGTTCACGAGTGATTAGTATTTTTTTGGGTACTAATAGCACCGTAAAGTACAATTATTTTTCAAATCGATAGAAATTTATTGATTTTAATAGCGACTTGGTATTTTTTTTTTGTGTTTTGTCGTGTGGAAATTGCGATTATTGTAGTGCATAAGAAACTGATCGGTCTGTATGCGCCATCTACCGGTCGTAAAACGCAAACAACTTATCCATAGCACAGAACAGGACGTCACATCAAATTTTTTAAAAGTCTGTAATATGTGATTTTTTTAATAAAATATTGGGAAAAAAAATTACACACCACATTGAAAACAATATGTATTGTTATATCGTAATATTTATTCTACTTAATATAATTAATCCAAAAATGTTATATATCTTCAAGTTTAAAACAACATTTTCATCAGTTTTTGTGAAGACAACATTTAATACAATACGTTTTTTTTAACCATAAATCAATAAAAAAAAACTCTAATGTCCGTATCATAGTCAATTTATGTGTGATGTTAGAGAAATGTTAAACAATGTCTTATGTGACACACAAATTGACTATGCATACGGATTACGGACATAAGACACAGCAAACATCATTTGTCGTACAACCGCATACCATAATAATTTGTACAAATTTTACGTTCTCAATTATCTATTTAACTCTGTAGTCTGTTATTATCGTTTAATTTTTATGAAGTTAACGCCACCAACTCGTCCGATTGACTCCACATCAATGTTAATATTTTGCAAATTAATCGCGTGAATTTAGTACGTGGATACCTACGGGTACCTATATGGAAATGACTACGTTCATACTCAGTTCGTATGCAGCCAATTTTTCTTCGGAGCCGTTTTATCTTTAGATACTGAAAATTATAATTTGCGATGAGGGGGGAGGTCCGATTGATCCATAGACATAATAACAAATTTATTAGTATGTCTATGGATTGATCCCGCTTCATCCAAACTAGTGTTCAATATACATATTCAATGGGAATGAATTACCTGCAAGTTACATGACGACATATTATGTTGAAACTATAGTCGTGTTCTATGAATTTTAAACGGGAACTACAACGTGATTAATACGTTTTCAATAAAAATCAGTGGCTGAAATTAAAATATTGATTACATGCGTATTATACTCGCATAGAACCTATCGATAGTATTACAAAATGTTAAATTCCACACATTATTATGCGTCACTTGCATTTTCAACAATCGGATTAATACTTTTATTAAAATGTGCTGCACATTATTTTTCGGTATATCTTTCCAATACGATTGTGATTATAAGTAACAACTCACAAGTTACATATTATTACTCACCTATAATACGTACGAGCGTTTACGATTACGACTTTTAAAATAATGCTACTTCCACTATTGTGTGAGTTTATGGTGACTTTCGCAAATACCATAATAATATTAAAATATACTCGTCAGTAGGTTTATCCTACTCTCGAGTGGTGGTTTAATCAGATTCGAATGTCTGTGATCTTCGAAAATCGAAAATCATCATACGGCTAATTAAACGATAGTTATAAATACGTGGCGTCGGTACATTATATGTAGGCGCACGTTACCAGGGGCGGTTCCAGGGGGGAGGCCCTAGGGGCAGCCCCCCCCAGACCCAAAACCCGTTTTTCCGAAAAATTGTATATTGCTAACAACAAATTCCAAACAAAAAAACATATTATAGTATCGACTATTATAGACACGTAAAAGTATGTAATTATTGTAGGTACGTCGGTGTATGACTTGTAGCATGTATCGACTACGAGAATACTAATTAAGTAAAAAAGACTTGAATTTGTGTTGTAAAAATTGTTGTCTTGTATTTGTTATCATAAGTTTTGTAAAAATTATAACTATTAGCCCCCCCCCCCCCCCAACCAAGTCTCTGGAACCGCCCCTGCCCGTTACAATACACGCGTTTTCACGGATAAGTTGCATCGTCGCCATAATATAGTCGTATTCTATTATATTGTGTCTATGGTCGTCGCCGACGCCTCATTGATATACTATTCGCAGATGACATCGAAACTAACGCGCTTCGTTCGAGCACCAGACACCAGTGTCGTCTGGGACCGATAAGTATCGAAACACGACGCACATAATAATAATAATAACAGTAAAAATAATTGTTATTATTATTGTCAATATTATCGTTCGAAATTCAGTCAAAGCGTTTCTGATGTGACGTACGCGATATCACGTGCTATACCACTGTCGTCGCCCATAGGCGCAATTCCGGTTAAGTTTATGGGGGTGCTAGACAGTGGTCGAAGTGGGGGGGGATACGTAGGGATGACATCCCTCTACTTTTTTGTATTTACATTTTTCATCCCTCTACTTATTTTGTCTAGAATAACGCATTCCTCCTAAGACTTGTGTAATAATAATAATAAATACTAATATAGTTTGTCATATTACATATTATATTGTTAGTATTAATTACAATTTACAAATTTAACTATATAATCTAAAATTTCCACAGAAAAATATTATAAATAAAATATTTTATCAGTTTTTTTTGAAAAATTTGAAAATATGTTATTTATTTGTTTAGTTTTAAAGATTATTTAGGATCGAAAAAGATTGTAGTATTCTGATGCATAAACAAAATGTGAACTATAAAAAAAAAATACTATACAAGGTATAAAGAATGTTATGAATGTTATGATGATATCAGGAAATCTGAATTGTAAGGCATCCCTCCACTTATCTTGAGCCATTTCGACCACTGGTGCTAGATTGATGTCAACTAAAGTGATCAGACCCCTCCATTCATCCAACTTAATTTTAAACACCTTCGCATTAATCTTAATTTAAACAATTACCTATAACACAATGCATTATTATTCTGATAGGTACCTACATGTATTATTATTATTATAAAAATGATAAGGTCTTAGAAATAAATGTATCCAAATGCCTGTGGTATAATATTATTATAGTCAATCGAGATTCGATGACGCTATCAAAAATTTGGGGGTGCCAGCATGAATTTTGATGGTGCTGAGAACCCCTAAGCACCCCCCAAATTGCGCCCATGCGGCCGTGGGCCATAATATAGTTCAATATTCAAATAATAATTATTAAAAATATTTAATTCTCGTCTTGCGGTAACTCTGGCGCCATCTGCACGACGCCCGACCCGCGACGGCGGTCCGACAACAATAGGCGACGAACACCTTGAACAGCGGCAGATTCTGTACCGGCTTACGACGGAGCACGGTTTACGCCGCCGCCACCGCCGCCAACGACGGTCAGTAGTACTCAGTTGCTACCCGGTATTTGACAGTGACGGATTTCCATCGCACGTTAACACGGTTTCTGGTCACTCCGGCTATACACCTACACAGGTTATAACGGTCTTGGCGTGACCGCGGTACATTAAAACTAATAAATTATAAGAACAATTTCGTAACCCGTGTCGCGTCGAGTGACGACCGTCCACGCAGTGTTTGTCGTCTGGTCCGTCCGATCTATATATAGTACTAAATTATCGTCTATAACCCTCGCGCGCACGCGTGAGTGATTTACACGATAAAATAATACCGTTGTCGTAATATGGACGAGGGAACGCTGCACATGGCCAGAGCGATGGCTAGCATGAGCATCCACGAGGAGGAGTTGTACTCGGTGGTGACGGGGATCAAGTCCGATATGACCGTGGTGGGCAAGATGAAAATGCAAGACAAACTGCAGGGCTTCAGGTACTTACTATACTTTTTGTATGATTGTTTATAGATTTGTATGATGTGTAAGCCAATCGTTTTTGACCGCATGGTTATGTGCGGTTAGACAGGCATAGTGCGTATGTTTAGGTCTTTAGGGGGTTGCTACTAGCTGCAGGTAACCGAACTTACCATCAGTTTTCGATCAAGTCCAACTAAATGGGTACCTACTTACTTCCAAATTACAATATTATGCCTATTTCATGGCTTTGGGGCTTTTCGAATTACGTCTTAAACAATTTGAAAAAATAAAGATTTCAACGTGTTTTACTGTTTGCAATTATTGTACTACTGTTATAGTAGTATCCCCCCCCCCCATCCATAGCCTAAAGTTAGACACAAGTTGGTAGATCTGGGTTAGTGTCTTAAATGTGTTGAGCCTACATTATTTCTATTATGTTTTTGTCCTGTTTGGCGTTATTTTCTAACTTCGTCTTACTCTCATCAAATTGTGTCGAGTGCAATCCTTCTTAGTCGACGTCGTGGATTACTTTTTCTAACTTTGTAAACAATTTACGGTTGCCTTATATTAAGTATTAACTATCTAGCTATTTATTTCTGGTTTTCTTCACAGCATATAAAGAGTACCTTTTAATCAGTGATAGATTTAAGGGGGTCAGAGGGGCCCGCTCCCCCCCCATGGCCTAGAATATAGATTAATAAATTTTGCCGTTTTTAAATATTTGTGTCGTAAAATTTGGAAAAATACAATGATCACCCTCCCCCCCAAAAAAAATTCTAGAACCGCCATTGCTTTTGATCTTAGACAACAAGATTGCTATTATATACGGCATAGGTACTATATATAATATATATACATGCGATTGAGTACCGTGGTCTACGACGCCACATACTATAATCCATACTCACGATAATTCAGAAAATTAGTGAACTAGCCATATGATGGTAGGGAGTGTCTCAACCACTATACATAATACATTGTTCCACATACATATCAATTATACCTATACTGTACCTATATTGGGGTAGGTGGCTGATAATAATTGTTCAAGCATTTCGTGTACTAATATAATAGATATTATAAAATTAGGTAATTTTCGATGATACATTGTTATCGTGTTGAAAATTACCAAAATACTATGGGCTATCTGAACAAAATTAATCAGCCCTCCCCCCCCCCCCCCCCAAGCAAAACGCTTGAAAAGTCTACCTCACACATGAGTTATATACCGCACACATATTGCATAGGTAATATTATAATATATTGGCACGACTTATAGCAGCTATGAAGATGATGATGAATTGAGCCCATGGGTATCTGCAGATAAAAAAAATCATTTAGTTACATTTAGATATTAATTTTGAAATAGTACTTATCTAAAGATAGATATGTGTGTTGTGCGTACATCTGTTCTACGCAGTACTCATGTATGCATGGAACTCTTGTCAGTATAATTATTTATTTTATAGATTAGCAAGGCTGGGCATTAACGAGTTAAAAAGTTTAAGTTAAGTTAAAAAATTCATTTAATTTTAATTTTTTTACTTCACTAGTTACTTTTGGCTTTTCATTAACTTGACTGTTAACTTACTAAATTTCTTTCTTGATTAACGTGAAATTAAAGAGTTAATTTTTCATTTTAAGAAGTAAGTTAAATTAATTTGTTTTGTTTTTAATTTTATAATATTTCACTATTTCAGTCTATTTCGTTTTCATGTCAAAAAATATGTATCGTAAATTGTTTGAAGTTAAAAATGTATATCATTCGAATCTAACTTATATGGAAATACTGTATGAAGTATAAACACTATATCCTATAATTTAGTTTTGGGTTGGAAAAAAATTAAGTACGCTAGCGTTGTATAAACAAATTAACTATTTTTTAACTTAATAAAAAGTTAACAAAAAGTGTGTATTAACTTTTAACTTAACTGAGTTAACCTATAATTAAATTAACTTTTAACTTTTAACTTTTTGTTTTTATTGCATATTAACTTAACTTAACTGAGTTAAAAAAAAATCATTAACTTGCCCAGCTTTGTAGATTAGTATAAAAAGACCAAACAAGTTGTATTGCAAATTGCGCCCTTTATAATTCCTGTAAACAATACAAGTATTCCTAAATGTAATGTTAACAAAGAAAATATACACTTGGTAGGAAAACAATAATACATTTATATATTATCAATGTATTGAATCGTATAGACTATAATTATACTTTATTATAATATTAAGTATAATCGATTACGGTAAGTATCGTTATCAGCTAAGACAACATATTATAATAAATTATCTCGACACGAAAGGGATGTACATAATTTACGATATACTTATACAATATACATATATATATATATTAATGGCTAATGCACTTATTATGGCTTATATATGTATACGTGCACATAATTAAAAATTATTTCGTTTGAAATGCCGAAACCTTGACACACATCTCGCGAACCGGTCGTCTGTTCCTCATGGCAGACGTATTTAATGATCATATAACAATATTATTATATTGTATATGATTTAATTATTATATTATTTTAACCGCGAGTCGAGCGTTTGTCTTTTTGTCGCCACGCGGCGGCTGTCACGACTCACGAGTGGTACCTATACTATTGTATAAATGTATAATAGTCGTTCGGACGCATCAATCGTCCGTGGCTATACGACAGACGGCGAGATTTTTTTGTATCGGACGACTTCCTATAAGGTTTCCTCGATACCATTCGATTTTCAATGACCCGTAAGATTGCGTTCCGTCGTCGATCAATATAATAATATTATACCTAAACAATTACATTGTATCATTACATATTTACATCATATGTGTATTCTATTGTGACGCAACTGTCTGCTATTACGATATTAAATGATAACGATTTGGAGGGGTGTTGGCTTAAACTTGATCCGTAGATACATTAGCACACTCCAAACGTATCCAATCTTTTTTCTTCTTTTTAATGGTGTAGCTCAAATGTCCTCCTATACATCAGATATAGCTGCAGTGTCAAATTTTCAATCAAATAATTGCATACAACACCGATTTTATGTGAATCGATTTTTCAAAGGTCTAAATGCAAACTTGAAACATCATGTTAAAAATGCAAAATTATTAGATAAATAATTTGTTAGGATATATTTAGATATATATAGATGGTTAAATAATCAAAACGATTATAATATATTCTAGTTTTCCGTGGGTACATAGTCTACCTATTAAGTAAAGCTGGTAATCGGATAATATACGATAGCCGAATACATCGGTCGGCATAATATACATATCGATCGCGGTAACAATATGATATAGGAGGTAATATAAGGATACATAGGTAATTCGAGTAGGTACTTGCCCACCACGCCGAAGTAAAAAGACATAATATTCAGTAGACATGCTATTCGTTCGAGGGGCATTCCGTGTGTATATTTGGGTATACCGATTCCTACTTTTCAGCGTGGGAGGGTGTGTTCGGAAGAGCCACTTACGAATCCTATTTGAAACTAATTGCGCTCATGATGCGGAGTACAATATATTATTGTTATGTAAATAAATATTATACCATCTCGGCGGAATGCTGTAGCAGCAGTGATTTTACACGGTTATTATAGCTGATATACGTAGATAGTGGTTAAAATCACCGATATATTATATTATTACGATGACGGCGGCGCGGACGTCTTTATAATACGATCACTATAATTGGTAGTCCGCGCCGAGGAGGTGTACCTTCAACGTCATTATGGCGTTGACAAAACAGATAATATTATACCGTCCGGCTGGTTTACGCGTGTACAACATTATATCGTACAGATTTTTCACGGTTCGTTTGTTTGTCATTTATTATTTTTTTGTCTAATCCATTAAACCCGCATTCGTCGGAAGCGCGTCAGTTGTACCCGTGATATGTATACACCTAATATATTTAGGCATACACGCGCTATTACACGAACAATATAAATATTAACGAACACACGTTTCGTTACCAATTGCCGACCGTTGTATTGCCGTGAAAATACTTAAATTACTCCTATTGTCTATGAGTTATTGCGCGTCGTAAACTAATTACGACAATATTCGCGCCATTTAACCTACACGCTGCGCGTAATGTTTACAACTGCACGGCGCGACGTTTCGAACTGTGCATCGCGAGAGATAATAGTGCCAAACTATATGATATCGACTGTTATCTAATAAGTTTTGGGAGCTCTGAAAACTATCAAAAAAAGCTCTAAAAAAAAACCAAAATTACATTTTCAATGCAATAATGCCCTTGAAAAATTGTCCAAATGTAAGCGACAGACGAACTACTGTTTAACTTTCGGAATTGCTAACACTATTCTTATTCAGCTTAACAACATAATACAAAATCGAAATGCCGAACTTATGCACGCACTATAAATGAACATCGTGGTAGGTTTACTCAAAATAAAAACGATCGATACCTTTATTACCTAATATATTATGTATATATAAATCCTCACGAGAAATCGTTAGTCTCATTTGTTTCGCTTCATTGTACATATAACGCGCATAAATATCGTCGTCGACAAATTGAATAATTAAATCGTTTGGGGTGCCATATAACATGGTAACACATACCGCGCATGCGCCAAATATGCACGTGCATATACGTGCAGTGTAAAGTTGCACCGTGTTTCGGGTCATCGCGCGTACACAAAATCAAGGTTTGCCGTCTTTGAGGTCATAAAAATCAAGGGGATAATGAAATAATAATAATAACACTGCTCTGGGGCAACGCAGTACGTCAACCGCGTCAGTCCGACGACCCTGTAAATACAAGTTATATTGGAAATTAATGCAAATTGATGAGATTCTAGTCGGTGATAATGATTGATTTGGCCGCGTGAAACGATTATTATTTACTAAAACTGCGTTGTGTAACATTTTTTTTTCTTTTTGTTCTCTCCCGTTTGATTCAATAAACATAGACCGTAGTCGTGACGTATAAATCGCGGAGAAACGCGATGTGCCCCGACGGGTTCAATAATTCGCTCTCGATAACGGATATCCGAAGACAATACGGTTTCGCGGTTATTTTCCGAAAACCCGCTGCTCCCGTATAATATATATAAAAAAAAGGCACTAATGTATCATCACACTAATCATTTTCGGTCCCCAGTTTTTTAATCATATTTTAGTTTAAAATATAAATTATCAGGGTCTTTGCTGCTGATACAATTCTAGCTCCTCCCCCCCAAAAAATATTTCCCTATAGTTGCGTCTATGTACGAATGTATTTTTATTGAATATATTATACACCCTAATAGTTAGTTTAAACTTAACTTTGTAAATTATTTATGTAACTGAAAGCTTATTTTAAAAACTATACGTAATTAAATCTCGACTTGCAGGCACCAAAATATAAGCTTATGGCAGTTTAGTAATATAGGTATTTGAATAATAAAACCACCACTTTTGGTTTTGTGACAGTTGTCAATTTCAAACCAAAATTAATATACATCAATTAGTTAATTTGTGTGTAGGTACCTAACTAAATAAATATAATGTATAATATGTATATACCAAACCAATTATTAAGATTGTGATCAATCAAACAAATGCTGAGCTATCTGTATACTTCAATTTTATTGATTTTCCATGGAAGTCACTATCCTGAAGTCGAGAACAATAATCACGTTCTTCAAAATTGTGCAGTCTTGATATCTTGTGTTTGATTGTGAGCGAAACATATTTAGGTACAACTACGAAAAAAAAAGATTTTCAAAATTTAACGGTAATATTTAATTTTTAACCACAAAAATCAATAAAATAATATTATAATACTATTCAATAGTTGGCGGGAATCTGTAGCATTTTGTAGGTTTAAAAATGATGGCCATCGACGGCCACTATAATCACTATAGCAGTGACGTAACTGAAGTGGTGCATGGGTGGACATCCCCCCCTTGGAATTTTTTATAGGTGATGTTTCACGGTTATAGTATATAATATATATAGGTAATAAAATAATAAAGTATTTAAAAAATAGCACCCCCCCCTCCCTTGATTGAACTCCAGCTACGCTACTGCGCTATAGACGGGGTAACTCAAAGGTGTAACTCTTATTTTGCAGAGCTGTGGTGGAGACTCGTCGGCCAAAGTGCGCGATTTTACGCAACCTGTTCGATTGGTGCCTGCACGCTTGCGTGGTAAAAGCATACAAATACTATACAAATATACCTACCGGTGCGGACGCCTTGAAAACGATATTTTTCGATCATCTATCATAATGATATCATGATTATGTTGTAAAGGCACAATAACGCTCGACCGGGAAGCGTGTACACGGGTAGGTATAGTGTGCCGTGTGCGGTACAGTAAAAAAAAAAGGAGGTAATCGTTCACACGTGATATAAATTATAATATTATACGCGATATACGCGAGTGTAGTGCTCTTAACCCGAGTGTAGTGCGTATAACATTCTAATAAAATATCGTCGGCTCTCACGGACGACCACTATTTATTATTATTATTATTATTATTTTCCTCTCGAGACCTGCAGCTGCTATATTATATTATATTATACACTCCGAGTAAAAATATCGCAACGACCCAGGCAGAGCGCTTTGGAATAAAATTCGTGACTATATAATATATAATATACAAACCGTCTAATATCAGTCGGCAATGTTACACGGGTATGGTATAATATAATATTATATTTTGTACATACCACACATATTATAGTACATGCGTGCACGTCATGAGGCATATATACATAAAATAATAATAATAGTAAATAATATCATACATGTGACGGTGGACCAGCAGACGACGCACTTGCAAGGTGCGTACACCTAAGGGGTCAAGTGCACGCGCCGCGTAACATCTATTATACTCTGGTCGTCCGCCGGTACTAATTAAAAGTCAATGAGTTTCGATTATGCCTATTGGCTATGTTTATCATATTATATATATTTTGTGTTTCACCGAGTTCTGTGGATAATAATATTTTCGTACTCGTCTTTCGATGTTCTGCAGCGCGAACCTAAGAGTTTGAACGTCACATTATATACTTATATATATGGGAAGGTACCCATATAATATATTGTATTTTTTATGTCTGCGATCATTTTTTTTTCCTCTTGTCTATCATACATATAAGAGTGATCCGATCGTCGAGTTCGATGATATTGTACTCACCGATAGCAATGCCGGGTCATAGGTCTGTAAGTAGCAAGGTACTTCGGCTAATTTTTAAAATTTTCTCTCGCGTTTATATAATACCATTATAATAATGCGGAAGGAAAAACCATGGCAAACGCTTCGACAAACGACACACGATGTTTTCTTTTGATTTATTTTTTTATAGTAGATTTTAGCTTATTTTTTGTTATAATTTAAAAAGTATCGATGCTATATAGATACATTTAAATCTCTCTGGAGTTATTTCTTATATAGTTATTTAAAAACACATAGAATTACCTTTTGAACAAAAAAATTGTGCGTTCAAAGCTTTTTTTCTTTCTTCGAATTTTGAACAGATGAGTCACGTTTGAATTGTTTTTTCTGTATATGTGTATATTTTTTATTTATTTAATATTAAAATAACAGTTACTTTTTCACTTCAATATTTTTTTGAAACATAATTTCGAAAAGTGATCATTATTTGTTTGAGATTCGAAATTATTATAAAATGTGTTATACTGTTTAGCCAATTGATCGAGACAATTTAGGTTAACATATTTGAAGTCGAATTATACGCACTATATTATGATTTCAGTTAAATATTCAACAAAAGTGTACGCTTTGAGACAAACTTTAGACACAATACGCGGACGTGTGTGTAGTAACTCCGCGATGAGCCATTCAGCCATCCTCTATATAAAATTATTATCTAATAGCCGTAAGTCCTAGATTCGACAATCGACAGCCTTGCAGTGTGAAATACTGTAAAGTGGTATTTCGCGTCCGGTTTCAATATCGCATTTTTGACGTTCCTCCGTCGTAGGTACAAAGACGAATAAAAATCAAAACCGTATCGAACACAAAACAGGCACCTCCGTAAGACCTGGTCGGCACTGGTGCCCAACGAGTTCTGCAGTTTTAATAATGTTATTATGTTATTTTCTTTAATTTTTGACTCGGTCACATAACATAATATTAATAAATTATAATTATAATCGCGTGTCGGACCTCGACGTGGTCGGAATCTCTGAGTTGTATAAGCACGGTCCGACAAGCCTATTATTATGGAACATTTAAAATTTAAATAATATCAACTCCGTGCTCGAATTGGAAAAATACTGAAAAAAGGAACTCAATTAACGGTTTAAAAAATGCGTTACAACTTTCTAAGTGCAAAAACTATTTAACTCGAACCCTTGTGTGGGAGAGGGGACCAGGGGAAGGTATTATAATAATATGTATATTATGGTATAAAAACTGTCTTAAATTTTGTCTACGATACTAAACTACAGAGGAATCGCGACGAAACCCTAAACTCTTGACGCAGAAGCTGCTCTGCAACAGCCATGTTTGATTTCGATTTCATACTACTGTCTTAACGTGCGACGACGAAATCTGATCCCACAAAATCGTTATTCGTACTGTTATTATTATGCGATGTACGAAGTAGAGGCTGCATACGAACTGAGTCCCAGTATAACCTTTTATGACGAATTAAGCCCCGGGTTGTTTTAGGGTACATACCAATTGAGTCCAGTGAAATTACAGGTATAATACTAATTGAGTCCATGTTTTAATACTAACCGAGTCCCGTCAAATTAAAAAAATTCCTTCCCATTTTTACAGACTTAGGACTGTATGTATATTGTATAACAATGAAATGAACAATATCACTCAGTCTTCTATAATGATATCGGTAGACGGTAATTTTATTATTATACTGGTGATGATGGAAATAAAATCTATAATTCCTAGTATAATATGTTACTATATTATCTGACAAAAGTCATAAAAATGATATGATCGATACGCTTTTGACGCGTGACACGGCTGTGCGGCATAATTTCCGCCTTGTCTGGACTATGGACGGTTGATTTTATATTTTACTTAAAATAATCCTTGGACCCAATTCGTGTACTATTAGTTTCCTAACCCCGGACTCAATTAATATATGTCCCGTTTGTACCCGGGACTCAATTAGTATATAGCGGAAGTAGAGCGGTGCACTCGAAACTGCTACAGACGAATTCTCTGTAATATTTCACGTCTGATTGTATTCATCAAAATCAGTATATGTAATATATAATAAATTAAAAACATAAACAGTATAATATGATCAAGAAAATATTTCAATTCAGCAAATTCATATTATGAACCATTATAATATTGTTTGAAAATAACCAAAAAACGAAACGAATTATATTATTACAATATTGACTATAGAATTGTATATATTATTATGTATATTATATTATATTTTTTTAGTATTTGCCATATATTTAATTGCTGTTATTCACGTTTTTATATGAGTTTAATTAGTTATTTTCATACTTATCATTGTTATTTATAGTTTAAAATTTAAATTGTAATTATTATTAGGTATCATATTTTGTATAATTGGGCTCAAACCCGTATTGTTGATAATAAATTAATTAATTAACAAATAATATTTAGACAGACGGCTATATTATTATCTTCATTTTTATTTTTATTTTTTAAGCATCACGTATATAACATGTTGTTATTAGCAAACATTAGGGGTTACATTTAATCAACATTATAATATTAAGTACATATAATAAACTAAAAACTGTTCGTAATGTAGATGATTATTCTTCTGACATCTGAATGAATATTGCTTCGTTCAGGTGGTCTGGAATGTGGAATTAGTTTCTGGTCTCTGTGAAAATGTATTTTAAAAGTGATTTTTTTTTTGTATTGCATGCATATTCTTATTATGTGTAATGGATGTTTCGTCTTTCTTATCGGGTATCTATGGGAGATCCTCGTGTGACGAATTCTGAACCTGTCTAGTGAGAATTCTTCTTTATAGTTTAAACTATTGTGTTTACTGTTTTGGTTGATTTGGCTGGGAGTTAAGAAAGTGTGATTTTATTTTCCTCGATAAATTTACATTTTGATATTTGAATAAATATTGTAGAAAAAAATTTAAAAACGCAAAAGCCGAAGATTTGTATGGTTTAAATATGTCATAGATAATAATATACAATATAATATTACACTATACAGGTGTATAACGTTTCTTTCTTATCCTAAGATACCCCGTAAAAGGATTGATGTATAGACGAGTATTATTGCTACAGACGTTAAAGCAGCGATACATCATCGCATTCGAAAGAAGTTTTAAGCCGAATTCAGTTACACATTTTTATGATATAATATATTATTTAGCTCTATACAAGTAAATTTTAAAACAAAATTTAAGTGCACGTAAAAATATGAACGCGTAGAGTTTTTTAATACTTAGGTACTGAATATTGTTATGGTATGATAGCATAATATTTTATGACTATATAAGGGAATACCTTCTATATATTCAAATTTCAAGTCTATTTGAGTATGTAATAGTATAATTTCCTTATACTATAATGAATTACTGTACTCAATATAATATTACGCTGAGGCACGATCAATCTTAAGGTAACCAAACTTCACGTATCTACCTACTATTTATTTTACCTATTTAAATTTTTTTTAAAAATGTAATGATACATAACATTGACGGAGACCTCCAATATTACAGAATGCACTGCACGCGTAAAAATCTGGTAGCTAATATTTAACTATAAGGTACAGAGAGTTTGATAGTATAATAATAGGTTTCGTAGTTATAATATATCATTATAATATGGTATATTATGTAATGATTATAATCGAACTACCCGGAGCGATAATAACCGTTTATTAATCGTATTTTCTGTAAGCACTCTAAACCAAATGTTCATTAAGTCACTGAAAATGCCAATAATTCTAAATAATATAACTATAATTACCCTCAACACTTCGAAATTTGTACCTACTTTATTTGACGACGGTGCTGTAAGACAAGTAGACAAAATTTAATCACGTGTAAACGTTTACAGTTAGGTATAGTATGTTGAGTATAACGTATATAGATCAGGTATCAAGGGGATCGGTGGCGGACAGTTTTTAAGGAGTTCGAAATAGGCAATTTTCATATTGCATGCTTGCGGGTCTTGTAAATGTGTGCGTAGTAAGTGATCATTAGTGTGTAAGACTGAGAGTAAAAGAAATACGGTACGCGCATGTTCAAGTCATCGCCTCGGCGTTGTGAGCGTGAACGGTAAACAATTTATGCTCAAATTGTATGCACTTCTGTTCCATCCTACCGATCGAACTAATAATGCCATGATATTTCAGAAAACTGATCTGGATTCGTTATGATGCTACTTGTGATCGGTCTGCCACATCTTAAGATTTCTGATTTCAATTCCTAAGAATCAACGTTTGAAAATTCCGAAATATCAAAATATTCAAACTAAATGTATAGTTATTTGAGTGAAATTGGGAAAATTTGACCGGCCGATCTCAAGTAGACATAATAACGAATTCAAATCAATTTTAAAAACTATTATCGCATTACTAGGTCGATCAGTATGATGGAAGAAAGATCGATATGTTTTGGCTAAAATAACTGTCCACCACCAATCCCCTTAAAATAAATCACTACAATCGCTCTTCTATCGGTATCGATCAAGTCATACTTCATATGCATGCTCTTTTCCTACATGACAACAATTGTGAACTATTGCTTACTTAAGCATCGATTTTCACGATATTAAAATAGTTTCATAGTTTCATATCTACTTGAAATAAACCCTGATAAGCTCTTCTATATATTATTATATAATGTTAAATACACTAGGTAGTCATAATATATATAATAGGTACATAAAATATTATTATGATTTTTGACGTACTGATTCTGACTTTAAAATTGTGAGGGTTGAACATTTTTTTGGATATAAATAAAATGTGTGTTCAACGATAATAACGAATTCTGTAGGTAGATACAAGGTACACCTATACTGTTTGCTACAACACCATACTAACGAGCTAAATAAACGTCTCGATAATGTACTATAGGAATCATAAAAAAAAAACTATAAGCTTTAAATGGGAATGTTCAACAAAAATTAATTGGCTATAAAAAATTATTATCCTGTGTGGTACAAAATGTTAGTTAAATAACAAGACATTATTCACACCACACAGCGGACTCAGTGGAGAATTGAGTTGGTGGCTAAAGCAAATTAATAAGATCATAAATTAAATCGCAACATATACACACGAGATTGAATCTTTAAGGATAACATAAAACTGTTCAATATATTATTATTATTATATTGTGTAGTAAAGAAATTCGTACTTAAATATTATAAAAATCAACTTGGCATATTAATAATGTTTCCATTAAAACCCAATGTGCAGTGGAATACATTATACGTATTATACGAGATTTTATCTACATAATTATCTAGTTAAAAATGTATTTTAATAAAAAAAATTATGCAAATGATTAAAATGCATGCGCACTCGTTTATCTAAATATAGATATCTGAATTATGTATTTTATGAACAGTTCCCTACTCAATATGACTATATTAGCATTGGAAATAATTGAAATTGATTCAAACGAATTTTGATTAAATTAGTTTTCGCGACGACCAACTTTAAATTAACAGCTAACTCACAATATTTAGTTGTCTATCAACGTAATGTACCTACGTAATGGGAACTATTATTTTTTCAATTTTAATTTAAAATACCAAAATACCAAAGTGCATTGTAAATTAAATTAAATTAAATCAACATTTAACTTGTATTTTACTTTGTTTAAATACCTATATACATAAAAACAAATAAACATAAAAACATAAAAAAATAAGACAAATGTATTTGGATATCTTTTTATTTTTAATTAATTTATTTTTTAATTCAGTATTTGAGCACTTTTATCGCATCGATGGACCTCTTTTTTTAGCTAAGGTTATTTTACCGATATTTTTTTGTCAGACTTTTATTTATGAATTTATCGAAAACCGTACCTACTTAAAAAATTACATTCGTTCGGCGTAGGGCGTGCTTGAGATCTTAAACCACAGAAGATGTAGAAATTATAACAATTCAAAAACGATTCCGAGTGCGTTAAAAATTTGATCTTAATATATACAACAATGTTGTCTGGCGATGAAACGCGCTGGAAATAATAATTATAACACAATAATATTAAACGGTCATTAAAGTGTGGTCCGTGTGGCTGCAGTAGAATGCAATGGCTGCCGATGTAAACCCGATTGGGTTTTAATGAACGTTTGCGATAAAAATGTGTACAAAGAACGTCCGATTATTCCATTGTGCCGCTGGTCGCCGCTGGACAAAACTTATTCGAATCGTTTCCGAGACAAGGCTACACTTGTGTATAGGAGGACTCTATAGGTAAAACACAGTACGTATTTGTATTAATTGTTCTCTATTTTATTCGCGACCGGCCGCGATTGACGTGCGAGTGAATTCTTTCGGCCGCACGAAATGAAAATATCTCGGACGGATTGACTTTGGAATATTTCTCTGTATATTGTTTCGTCCTAAATGTCCTTTAGGTCTGATTTAATGACAAGGACGGCCTTGTCTCTGCACGTTGTTCGGCACACTCGAATGTGCTCGATACGCTGACACTGCAATACTTATGGTCTTATATACTTTAGGCACCACGGGAATCGATCGAACATGCGCGTTAATGTTTAAAATCGATATTAACCCCATAAATTACTGCAATACCGTGTACCGCGAGTGGGATTGCTGCGAATAGAATAAATGAAAAAAAATAAGAAACATTTCATTGGTTTTTTTTTCGTGAGCCGGCAAGTCACGATGCATTCAAATCGACCCATTGAAATGTATGAAAAATTAAGTAAGTACCCTAAACTAATTTGACCTATAGACACGCCGCCCCATTTATAACGCCCATATATACGTCAAAGCTTGTAGTCGATCGATAAAATATAAACAATAAATCGAAATGTCGCGGGACTCGATGACAATATTATTATACGCGTAGAAGTAGGTTTATCAATATATCATTTATATCATAACAACGACGCCAAGTAGTCACGGGGTTAACGTTCGTACAATTGTATTCGATAGCTGGTTTTGATAGGCTTAACAAGAAAAAGGTGAAATTAATTGAACCTTTTTTTGAAAGGTGTAACAGAACTTGAGATTTAAATGCATTGAAACAGAAAATAATAAAACAGTTAAGTTGACATATTATTATTGATTATTATTAAAGCTCTTGAAAAAATTTACTAGGTCAGTATTAGTTGTACAATTTTTTAGTACGAAACAAGTCTATACTATGTGTATTTTTACTAGGGCATTCGGAACTCGATCAAAATATTTATTATATAGATATATCCAAATAACGATAACATTTTAAGTATAACATAAACAATTGTGTCTTATATAGTTAGATCTATAGTTGATCGAATCTTGGACAAATTTATATGGTTTTCGATGTTGTTGATAATACAATATATTGTATACATTTTCAAATTGAATATCCATATGACGATATTTGACTTTATAGGTAATCTATTAATTACAAATTTATTATATTATTATATTAGATACTTATACGAAATTTTTCAAAACGAAAACCATGATTTGCATGGACTGGTGCCTAATATATGCTAATTATATTATATCAGTTGTAATATCGTTGTAATAATATTATGCACAATTTATTTATACAATTTAAAATCAAATCTCGCACTCGAAAACCGCTGACATTGAAACTGTGATCGGCGGGTTCCCCCCCCCCTACCCACGACAAAAGGGAACTTTTTTCCTCGAGGCCGACGCCAAAAGTTATTTCATTGCATTATACATCATCGTATCATAATATACACTATATAGGACACTTGCAACGTATTTAATAATATTATGTACTCCAGCTATCACGAGCTCCCCGCGAGGCTATATTGATTCGGTATGATATTTATATTGTAATATTATAATGTGCTATATAATACGTCATTACAATAATATAGCTCTGGATCATAAATCGTCCGGCAACCGCTGAACTGCGGTGTGTGTTTGTGTGCAAACAATGTATGACACGTCGTATTTATTTATATTATTATTATTGAATTATGCTGCTCATACTCGCGTTATTATCATTAGTTATAACTTATAACTATACTGTCGTAGGTACTGCCGTGAATCGATAGATCGTATATTATATTGTAATATGTATATTTATTATGAACATGTCTGTATAGGAGGTACCTACGTTGTTTTCGTCGATGAATAGACTCACGACCCGCGTGTCAAGACCACCGCAGCTATGCGCTCAAAAAAAAAAAAAATAATATTTAAAAAAATAAATACGTTTCCGATGATGCAACGATCGATCGATAAAAGAGTAAATCCCTATATAGGTACACGCGTTCGCTTTTCTTAACACTGCGGTATAGTGTCTATGTGTCACTCGATAAAAAAATATTATAATATAATGGTATTGATACTCTGGTCTCTGATAACTGTCGTCTATCGTTATTATTATCACACCCATTACTCTTGTCAGTCTTGTGCCTATATAATACGCAAATCACAAAGTCGAATCATTAGAGTTGCTAGCGAATTCGTGCACCAAAGGCCCAAGTCCCTTATCCCTTTGATAATTTAATTACGACATATTTATTAAAATGTTAATAAAACGTATTATACGAGTAAGGCATTGGACGTACACCGCAATAATTATGTCCATAAATCACGTGTACCCGTGTAGATATGCGCGATGGCTCAAGCCTCAAAGTGAATGATGATATTATTATGCAAATTTATTGTAAAAAGCTTCAAGATGATCGAATCGTGACGAACAGTGTGGAAACGTATAAATAATAATGATTCGCATTCGTTGTAAAATTATTTTATTTCAAAAAATGTGTACGCGAAACGTATTCGAATTCCGCTAGCCCCTGTAGGCGTATTGGGTATAATTAAATTAACTAACTACATAAAGATCCACGTTAAACATACACCCGCATGATTGAATATAGTGATTAAGTTCTTTTATTCGTATAACAAATTATTACAATATTTTTGCAATTCTAATAGTTTTATTGAAGGCGTGTGCGATAGGAAAAAAAACTCTTTTATACATAGGTAACCCACCTATGTCCTACCTATATAACATTATGTTGCACTTATCGGAATATATTTTATTATAATACATTATTCAATATTATTGTGTGCGATAAATAATAATGGAAACATAGTTTTATTATCAACGTTTTTTCGGCTCGGCTCGACATTTGTCTGTAATCACATTATCTCCATACTTAATTGACTGTTGCGAATCCATTGTATAAGGCTTACGGCTGGTATATCTATATATATGCAAATATGCAGTACTGCAGTAGGGGCTTACATCAATGTTTCATTATATTTACCAACGACAACAATAAGAGACCGCATAATATTATACAAAACATAGGTAGTTGTTGCATAATAGGTATTTGTATTATTTTTGGTTTGCGTAAACCGTGCGTGTAATAACTTTTGAAAAAAAAACTGTCAACTTATAGGAAATTGACATCCCAAGGTTCACGTCAGATGCACACGAATCGATATTTTTACAATTTCAAAACTATGTGTATGAACTGTTCTGTCGTAACTAGCTACGATTTGTGTAATTATTACAAAGGTGGTCATTGCCATTAACTATAGTTAAAATTTTATTTTTTTTTAAGTTAACTAATAAAATATAATTTATAATACCTTTACTAGTCAGTGGTCAAAGTATTCAATGTGATAATTAAAAAAAAAAATACGCCAAGTTAAAATTATGTTGATACATATCTATTTAAGAATAATTAATTTACTATTTTTTGTTTGTTTAATCACGCTAGTATAAAACATTAACACGATTGAATAAAAATAAACAATTAAAATATTATGTATTCCTCGATTTAAAAGTAGATACAAAATATGTATAATATTATTGAGTGTAACACTACAGTTAATGGGAAACAATAAGGAAATAAAAGCATTTGCAATATCGTGGTTATTATTTAAAAAATTCAAAAATTGTGCGCTCAGGGTGGAAAAAAAACTGAATTATCTTTTTGAGTCAAACATATTGTTTGTTGACCTTCACTTATATGTGTTCAGTGTTCATTGTTTTTATCAACATCGACCATTAACTAAACTAAGTCAACTTTTGGAGCAGGTAATTCAGACGAGTGTATATACCCACTACATAATTCCAGGCGTTTATTATAAGTAAGTTCACGACTCCTGCACGATAAATCGATGATTGTAGATTACTATATTAATACTATATTTAGGTACGTCACAAAATAGGTAGGACGTACGTATCGGTATTACGCATATTGTACAAAATTAATTATATAAATAATATTATTGTAATGTACCTATATTTTTTTTATTTCGTAATTTAATTTTTATTTCGCGAGCGCGTATAATAATTAATAATATTGTACCTATCCATAATATATTATAATTATGTAGGTACTCTGCATGCAACATTGCACTCGCTCGCTGAAAATAATTTTGTCAATGAGCTGTCAACGAAACTAATGGCTTGTGTAGTCGTGTACTTCCTAACATTATAATATTTAGAATGAAAAACACGAACAGACGCTAATATCATAATATGCGCACAGCTTTGAAACTGAAAATAATGTACTCTGAAAATACGACTCTCAAGGATACTATATCACTATATAAAGGTATCTATAATTAAAACTGTCTAAAAAAGGAATTATATTATTGTTATAGTGTTTATAAAAAGACATAAAAATCGTCGGTATATTCTACAACTACAGTGATATGCTAAATCTAAAATAATACCACCATAAAGTAGACGAGCCCGCCGTCCACATAAAAAGGTTCTTTGTTTTTGTTTGTATTTGTCGTACAAACTACAATATTATAATAGCGTTATTGTTTCATCTTTCGTAGCGACCGGCGTTGGATCTCAAAATACGCATACGCACTTGTCATCCAGAAAAATAGGTCCAATCGATAGTTTTACACTAATACAATTATGTAGCCAAAGAAATGAAATAACACGCAATAGCTAAAAACCTGAAACCACTGTAGTGTCCACTGTCCAATTATATTATACTAATCAAGCCCAAGACACTGCAGGATCCGGTCTCGACCTACGCACTAAATAAACATCACAGTAGTAATAATAACGAATTCCATGGTCGATAATCGTAATGCACTTCAGTCTGCAACTCGCCGTATTTCACAGTCAACGATGTTAGTCTCTCGGATTTCAATTCGAAATACTCGGGGATGGTTATAACCGTAGACATAGTTAATACGTCTATGATTATATTATAATATAACATATTGTCTACTCATACCTATTATAATACGAAGCACGACATACTATTATTAATTGTTATACTTATTATATAATATTGTAATGCCAAAACAATATAACGCACAGACAAATAAATTATTGTGGTTTTATTTAAGAAATGTTATTGGTAGGTAACTGCGGAGGTGGGCGAAAGTTACAATGAAAATATTTAACCCGAGTTGAGTTAAATTATGTGAACACGAGATCGTTCAGTTGGAAGTCAATAGTTAACCTAATTAACAAGTAACGAATGCCTAATAAAGTTAACTCGCCAAGTACACACGACAGATAAAAATATGTTATCAGTAAATGTATCTACGTTTATGGTAAATTAATACGTGGTTGGTGGTTCACACAAAGAGTGATTTTATGTTCTTTCTAATCTTTTAAATTATAATAACTAATTGTGTTGAACTCTTATCATAATATACACTATGGATTACCTATGATTAGTAAATACACAATATCTAATGATTTATTTAAAAAACATTAATTTTTTATACCGAAAGGCATAAAACCTATAACAATATGAAAACAATACAATTTATAATTTTATATTATGCTTATAATTTATAAAAAAAAACATTGACGGGTAAAACTTTTATAAAACTGTAATTTGAATTTAAAATAATATCATAATAATATTGTATATTGGAACCACTTAGGTCATACAAAAAAAATAATCTAAATAATAAAATACAGTATTAATTATATTAGATATAATTTAATACAAAAACATAATATAATAGCCTAAATCACTCTAATCAGTATAATAAATTCCTATTTATGCCTATCTATATTATATAATAATATTATTTTATCAAGAAACTTAAAAGAAATCATAATGGGTAATCTTATTAGACTATTTTTAATTAAAATAGTGTATTTGTGTATAAAATTGTTTAGTGTAATTAATGTATAAAACCATTAAAACCAAAAATGTTAAAAACAATTTAAACTTTAACTTGATAAATTATTTTTAAGTCGACTGATAAAAGCTAAGTTATTTCGACGTTAAATTAAACTAGTTAAGTTCTAAAGTTAATTTTATAATTAACTAACTAGTTAAATTAAAAAGTTTGAAAAAATTAACTTTTTAATTAGTTAATACCCACCTTTGGGTTACTGAACATAGACCCACTGCCATATATCCTTTAAAACATTTTCTCCGATAAAACTAAATGGTAATTTGTTTAAGGTGTTTCAACTTTCAGCATTTAAATAGTATTCTCATTTTCAGTATACCTAGCATCTTGTCAGAATACAGAAAAATGTTCCTTAATTAATTGGCTTAAATAATATACATAAATAATATATTATATTAAGCCTCATAATATATGTCTATACAATTTAAAATTATTATAATATAATTTTTTTCAATAATTATTAAGTCATTTGTAAGTGTATTTTTAAGTATAACTTTGTGATTTGTAAGTTCAGACGTTTTCACTTAAAATTTTCCGTTTTTTACGAGGCTATTTTTAAGTGCACCGATAGCCCGCTATATATATTATGTTCCTAGAAACCATCCAACAAACCCCTCCCCCCTCCAAACCATTGAAAATTCCCGAGAACGCCACTGTTGTTTAATAATTAAGATTATTTTCTATATGATCATTTATAATCTCAAAAAGTGTAGAGGTTTTTAGAAATGTGTTTGTAGTAGTGTCACAAGGACCCACAAAATTATGATTCATTCACTATAAGCAAAATATTTAAGTACTTTAAAAAAAAAAAAAAGAATGTAAAGCATAATACATTTTATAGCCAATCTATATACAATATCTATTATCTAAATTGTATTAGTTATAATATGCAATGACTTATTGAAAAAACGTAAAAACGGATGTGGAAAATATAAATTCTAATCATAAAATTTCCGATGGAATAAGAGAGAACGATGCAAAAAAATGCAAAAAATTTTATTCCTTCGGGCCGGATTTGAACCAGCGACCTATGGATATCTGTTGTTTTAACCAGCTACAGTCCACCGCTCTACCAACTGAGCTACCGAAGGCCATGCTTTCTACCGTCGAATTCATGACATTTAAACGCATTTTGATCGGAGGTAAAACACCGAAAACGATAAGTCGTGCGCCATCTAGCAGCAACAATCGACGGCTCTTAGTCTGACAGAGTTAAACAGGCGCCGCCAGACGTACCGAACCGTAGATACAATGATACAACCTCGTGTGTTAGAATTATAAGTATAATATTATGATTTAAATTTAAGACTTAAGTATTTGTAAATATGAATTGATCGAGTTTTGTTGTACGTCAAATGCAACAAAATTCGAGAATAGGGCGGTGTGGGAAGCGCTACCCATTAGTTTATAGGTCTATGGTACCTATAATATTATACCTAGTTTTATACAATTTTGGTGTTTCTATTTTTCGTCATTAAATTTGTTGGTGAGTCTGCTCCATTCCACAATTTTTAGTTTCGAATTTGCATTTGCATCTTTTATATTAAGCGATAAGCATAATACTTTTCCATAAATACCTATAGTTGTTTTGATTGCAATCGTTTAACTCGGACGTCTCAACTTTTTAAACACTTAATAAAAAAATAATTCGTATTTACATGCAATTAAAAACAGACACGGAGATAAAATTCTAAATTAAAGTATAAGCACCATTGTTCAAATCGAATGTAATCAATTGTAAAATTATAATCGATTTATAATTTTTTAATATTTTACGTGATTGAAAAAAAACGCAAAAATTTGTCCTCCCCGGCGGGGAATCGAACCCCGGTCTCCCGCGTGACAGGCGGGGATACTTACCACTATACTACCGAGGACTCATGAATGGGAGGGACTTTTTTACGTTATTTCAACCTAATCTTATGATCTCCCGACATTAATTTCATATTGTATTGACGACGTTTACTTCTTAGTTTAACATTTTCAAGTTTTCAATTACAGTTCACAATAGTATAAGATTTAATTTTTACAAATCTATACCTAGACAAATTCCATCAAGCTTAAATTTATTTTCAAAATCAAAACAAAATCGGCCAACGTAAACTAACTTTAGTTTTTTCAAAAAGGTAAAATGTACGGCAGTAACGAGGCCCCTTAAAGCATATATAACCCTTATTTCTATATTCATATAGTTTATTCGATATTATAATACCCTATAGTGGCCTATAGTGGCTAGTATATACTTAAGGTACTATAGATCGATAAATAGCCGTTTAAAACAATCATAATATTGTATGTATTGCTCAATATTTTCTGACGCAATGTCGTTATATTATTTCTTTTATATTTTGTTTGAACACTATAAATATAAATATTAACACTAAATATTTTTCAAAACTGTATTTCTGACTTCTGCTATTTTTCTACTGTGTACCAAGTGGCAAGTACCTACATATAGGTAGCAATAATTAGTATTCATATACCTAATATTCAAAGCAAACCACTTCCTTGTTTTTATAAAGGTAGGTATTATTATAATACTATATAATATTAAAGTATTAAACCTACATACCAATTAACCTATATGTTACAAATTACAATGTCTGGATACGAATTTATACACGTTAATCGTTACCATGATGTAGATTATTCATATCATTGTGACATTGTATGTAGACAGTTTATGACAGAAAAGGATAACTTCACAAAAATTATTTTTTTTTTTCTCAAATGAGACTACTTAGTGATTATTTTATAATATTCAAAAATATTAATTGTAAATTGTAAGGACTTGACATTTTTCACTATTATCATTAGTCATTACTCGTTACCTGCGTATATTATTATTTAAAACTGTCTATACATAATGAATTTTTCAAAGTATTTATAGATTTTTAGGCTAATTTTACCACAAACCTATTCACATTGTTCTACCTCCTACGTTAGACGGTAATCAGTATATACTATATTCACTTCTAAGTATTATAACAAGGATATTTTATAATTTAATATATGCATATTCATGTCAAAAATTAGTTAAACATACTATATACTTATAGTATACTTATAGCTGATAGTATCTAGGTAATAAAAACATACATTATAAAATATCCTTAGATATAGAAGCTGATACACCATACACCGTCAGAATTGTTTTTCATACCTCACCTTTAGCACTATTGGTATAATGGTATACCAACGATTTATCATTGTATTCAAATTTTAACACATCCATTACACTATTACAGTGACCTTACTCAATGACGACTGACGAGGTATACACTTGAAATCTGCTATCCATACAAAAAAGCGAATTCCACTTTGTTTTTAATATTAAGAATGGTTGACTCCCCTCTACCACAGTCCACAACCACCCGAAGTACAAACTACATCCATTTTGCTATTAAAAATATCACCCTCAATATTGAATTTTGAACCATTTTTCTAATATAAAAATGGCTTTAAATGAATTTAAACAGTTTAAAATTTAAACATAAACCATTATAATAATAATACATCGCACCGCTCGGAATTTAATAAAAAGACTAATTATTACTACTATAAATAATAATGTATTATGATATTTTAATTAAATATGATTATTAATGCTTATAACATAGCTTTTAATACTTTTTTATAATTGATCACATTATCGACAAATGACAATCGTAAACATTGTCTATGTAATTACTAATTAGTAATTGCAAATCTGTAATATTTTGTGTTGGTGGCACAATATGAAAATGTATTTAACAAATAGTAATTAAATACATATACTTATTAGTTATTACTCATTAATATGAGTCGCATACGCATGTAACGTGTGTCGTCATCATTCATAGGTAGGTTACGGCCCATACTTGCCCCACACTGTTTTAGGCAATACGCCTAACCGTTGTATAACAGTTTAAACTTTTAAGTATTTTTTCCTGAATATTCGCTCCACAATACACTATAGGAAGTCAGGAAGACTATTATATTATAATTTGATTACATTAATATTATTATTTTTTATCTAGGTGCCATGTGTAATGTCTATATATAATATAGGTACATATAATATATGACTAACAAATTTCATATAATAGATAGTGACTCACATTTGGTTATTATAATATAGTATACTGTAGGTTAAATAATGCAATTTTTTTTAATTACCATAATAATAGAATTAGTCTTCCAGTATAAAACGATAGATTATAATAAACTATGATAAGCAAATGGTTATTTTTTTCTTCAGACGTTTATCCTTGATGATGAGCGTGATGACATATGAAAAACAATCCGAAGGTCGAATTTTCGACTCGCGCGCGCACCTATCTGAAGGAGACTTGAACAGAGAAATCTGCAGTCTTCTAGGTCGCCGCGCAGGAATGCAATCATAATATAATTTGCTATATATTATACATATATCTACATATAGTCCAGTGGGCATTTTTAACGTGTTCACAGTATTATTAGTTAATACTGTCTTACGCACATACCTATCATGTCATATATATACACAGGTATAGTATATAATAATAATAATAGTATACGTTATTACGTTCGTTGTGCCCGGTAAAATGCACATATACATAATATACCTATACATACATACATATACCTACATAACGCGTAAGACCTTTCTCCGTCTGCAGTTTCTGTATATAATAATATTACATAGCTGTGGCGGCGGCACGTAAGTACATGCCATATACATTATATATTCGTTATAGCCCCGATGGCTCTCATAGCTGCTTTCTTCGCGGCGCGCGCATATACAAAACTTCGCTGTTATACACATATAATGTATACCTATAGTCGGGCACCTATATAATATTATATATTATACGTTGCAGCTCAAACGGTCGTGATGGAAGTCGAATTAAACACCGTTTATCATAACATCGTACCTATTATTATTATTATTATTCGGTCGGTCGGTCTGTCTGTCAGCCGGTGGGCGGCGGGTGGGGGAAATGCGATTCGGATAAACTGGTCACTTGTCCCCCGCAGACCTCGCACGCGCGTGCATAATATATTAATAATATTATGTATGTATATAATATATATATTATGCGTAAAAAAAAAAATTTAACGTGCAGACATCGCGATCGCTGCTACTTTATATATAATATATATATATATATACAATATACATATTATTATGTACGCACGACACTGTTATAATGTTGAATTATACACTCGCGTATATTATATACATATAACGTTATACGGGCGCGAGCTTTCACTCTCCGACGAGCGCCGCCGCCGCCGTTTGTCGCAATTCGCGCCGTCGCCTGCCGCCGATTACTGCGCGCCGCGTGGCCCACGTCGTCCGTCGATGATTTTTCTCTCGTAATAATATCGTATAAAATATCACTGCAACATTATAACGATATTATACATGCGCACAAGCATATAGCTTTTTTTATATAACAGCGCGTATATAATTGTAAAACAACGCGTACCCGTTATAATAAATCGTGTGCTCGCGTATACATACATACTTCGCGTCGGAATATCGATAATTCGTTTTAGTTGTAACCGCACGCGAAGAAGGCCGCGCGACAATTTTCGTCGGCGCATAATATTGTCATCGTTCGTGTACACGACGTCGCGCGATGAGCGGTTCGTCGCAGGAGAGCGAATACGGACCCGAGGAACAGACGACGGGCGGCGACGATAAACTGCAGTCGCTGGAAAACCTCAACGTGGACGAACTCAAGACACTGGTCTCGATATGGTAAGGCCGCTGCAGTCTGACTGTACCTATATCGTATAAATAATATAATATAAGAGCATGTGCACGCTTCTGCAGCAGCTTTATTGTTATTATGTACCTATACGGCACTTAACTATTTATCACACATAATATATGTAGGTATACTGTGTAGTGCGATGTATTGAGTATAAGTGTTATTGTTCGGGAGCCTATATAATGTATATTGTAGGTACTGTTTATTGATATGTCCACGTAATATGAAATTAGTAAAAATACTCTTAGGAGCATTGGGGAGGGGGCGCGCTTGGAAGGGCTTTGAATGCCCCTTCACATTCATATCGAAAACCAAGGCTTGTCAAGTTGATGATTTTTTTTTAACTCAGTTAAGTTCAGTTAATATACACAAAGTTAAAAGTTAATTTAATTATAGGTTAACTCGGTTAAGTTAAAAGTCAATACACACTTTTTGTTAAATTAAAAGGAAGTTAATTTGTTTATACAACGCTAGCGTATACTTAATTTTTTTCCAATTCAAAACTAATTAAATTATAGGATAATTTAGTATGTTTATACATCATATAGTATTTCCATATAAGTTAGATCCGAATGATATACATTTTTAACTTTAAACAATTTACGATACATATTTTTCGACATGAAAACGAAATAAACTGAAATATTATAAAATTAAAAACAAAATAAATCAACTTAACATACTTCTTAAAATGAAAAATTAACTCGTTAATTTCACGTTAGTTAAGAAAGAAATTTAGTTAACAGAAAACAGTTAAGTTAATGAAAAGTCAAAAGTAACTGGTAAAGTTAAAAGTTAAAATAAAATTAACTTTTTAACTTAACTTAAACTTTTTAACTCGTTAATGTCCAGCCTTGTCAAAAACCATGTTCGTATATATTTTACTGCAGTGCAGTCCATCTACCCCGGTCTGCAGTCGTGTCGAGCAACTATATACATACATGTTTAGTTTTATTTTCTAGCCCCGCCTCCTCCTGAGAGTCCTCAAGTATAATTGACATTTTTCCTACGAACATAATATGTACCAATATTTATTATTTATCTAGCTGACACGAGTCTGAGGAAATATATAGTATGCGTCTGCCTAGTTTGTGTTTTTAAATTTTTCCCGCGGAATAATGCGCAAACTTTATTGTATTATGAAAGTATTCACTTGCGACAATTTTTTCATCATACCCGTAGATATTCATTATACCAACTTATCGTACGCGACCATTAATTAAAATAACGAATCACGCATATAATCAGTATGATACGACGCGTTTACCTTTATATAGATGGAAAAACTTTACAATTTCGATTAATATCTACACACGTATTATGACATAAACATAATAATAAATATCCTCATCGGCATAAAGCGTATTATACAACTTTACGCAATACCATATTATATTATTAATATGCACGTGAATATAGGTAGGTATAAGTACCTATGGACAATTATTTTGTCACCAACCTTCACCCAACTACCGATGAACAATTGCGATATATATAGTTTGATACGTAAATGTATCTATGATATACGGTTCAAAATATAATAACTATTGAACATTAATTATCATTTGTATTTATAAAAATAATATATAGTACCTACCTACCTATACCTGCGCTATTTAGTATTGCGTATTTGCGTTTTATAAATTAAACTTTTTAGCAACGAACAATATTGCGAGTACTGTATGATTGTTTGAATATTATTATGACATATGACATTTTCGTGCATGGTGGCATATACGTATAATTTACAACAAATTTCATATTACAACATAATAATGCATTGAATTATAACCTTGCGGAAAAAAATGCACCTTAAAATTGTCCATACTTACCTCACAATAATTATTACTGTGCATGTGCTTACTATTGTACATTTTTATACTATCAAGTATAAATAGTCTGTTTGAGTCCTAGTAAAACAAAATACTATTCAACTATTATGACATTAAACGATTCCTACAAATATAATAACATGACGTGCACATTATAATTAACACTAGGACTTTTCCTTAATTGAGTTCTTCATAAATGATAATAGCGTGTGTATAAGTATAGGCATCTTTTATGAAATATTTAAATGACTTTGTTATATGAATACCCTACTGCAAATACTTAACTGAAAAATAATATTGTTTAACAAAAATAAATATAATCAACCGCCTTAAGATAACCTTGATCGAGATCAAAAGAACCATCACGGTGAATATAGCGATTGTATATAATATAGTAGATATAACACCTACGTTTTATATAAACATTTATATTTTATACACGCAATTATAATATAATAAACACATATTATAAATAAATTTAATAATAATTAATAATATTACCACACAATACACCAATTCTAGTTCATTCAAATCTAAATCTCAGAACATATTTATTTCATGATTGTTCATTAATTAACAATATTAAGTATCTAAGTAGTAAGTAGTGTATAAAATAATAATAGCTTTGCAGTTACCGCATTGTAACACGCCGCGGTTATTTCATATTATTATTATTATATATAATTATAACTATTATAAGTTTTAACTATTAGTAAGTACGAATAATGTATAGTGGTCCCTGTTTATCACACACTACTAAAATACCTCTCCACACTCACGACCGAGAACTGCGGCAAGTGTTCGAGCTTTTGAAAATTTACAACAACCGCGCGCATGATGATGTGACGTGAAGTGTATATTAATAGTACTGTTATATGCAGACACGTACACAAACAAAAAATTGGCGGGTGGGGGGGGTGATTTGAACCCCCCTATATACTTGCCTAGTCACATGCGGCAGGTGTCGCAAAACACTTATCTTCAACAGTTATCGGATGGGTGACCGCGCCATATACAATCATCAGAAACATTATACCTATGTATATTATATAATAAGCATATATAGCGGAAACGTCAAAATGCAAAAATTTCAAAAATATCAGTGCAATATTTGTTTTCTCTTACAGCCCCACGCGCAACTTAAAATCGTTATAAAAGATTTTTGAGTTATCTTAGAGTAAAATCACCCTTTACAAAAATTGTAGAGGATAATAAATCTGAGAACCTATATGACATATCGGTTTTATATTTTATATTATTAATATTTGACATTGTATTCGACTTTCAAAATAAAAAAAAATTGGAAATTTAAATGTTCTTTCAATTATTGTTTTTGAGACAATATTTGGGCAAAACGACAATATGTCATACCCTCAAAAATATTATTCTGCGTAAATGCGTTTTGTCTATATGTAGCGCGTGGGCCAGGGAGAGAAAACAAACAGTGCGCTGACATGCTCTTAAGAATATTAATACATTGAACGATCTTTAGCGTGCGCGTGTATATTATGTGCTCGCGTGGAGTTCGATTAAAGAGCAAGTTCTTATCTCTATTGTTGTGTACTAGTCGGGAAACAAACAGCATCGCCGTCGTCGGGAAAACAAAACACGAAAACGAGCTGTGTACCTATGTAATAAAACGCTCGTGTTCGTCCGTCTCCGTCGCTGATAAATTGTTTTATTTAAAATTTCACACACACACACACACACCGATTACACACTTGTACGCGGTCTGTAAACCTCGCCGAATACGTCATATAATTTGTTATAATATTATGCACGCACAAGTCTTAACCGCGTCCGCCTTCGCGATCGGTAGTTGTCGGTGCTATAATACCTCACGTAGTTATAACACGTGAAATACGCGCAATAATGAGCATGCAATCGTGGAACCGAATGGTCGGACTGACGAGGCGAAGGAGCAGGGGAATCGTCGAGATAACGTCGTCAACGTGGCTTTCGAATAGGTTAGATTTTGTTTTATAGGCGCAATACGTCATACATAATATTATATTGTAGTATATTATTTTCATATTATGTCCGTATGCAGGTATAGGTAATGCGTTAGTTTAAAACTAACATAACCTATAAATACATAGATTTTGCGCGTAAGTATTTTATTGATACAGCCATACAAACTCTGAAATTACTAATCGATATTGTATAGAGGGCCATGGCTCTGCGGATCTACGGCCCTCTACAGTAAAACCACTGTAGTTGCAGTATACTACAGACGTCTATTATAGTACAATTATTATTTGTATAGTACTGTATTAATTATTAATAATTACATAATTACATGATACTATATAATTCGTTCAAATGGAATTGTTTTTACATTTTTTGAAACGCTAATTAAATACCAATTTCCAAATTGCAAACAATTTAATGCTCTGTAGACAAATAACCGAACAAAAACGAAAAATTTAAATAAAATAATATTTTATACAATTAGAAATATATAAAAACCCGTTTTAATTATTGAAACTTACATTATTTCTAGAGTATAATGTTTTTAAAAGGAATTCAAATTCAGATTTTGAGAATCATATAGTGTATTGTAATAATAATATCCAGACGGCGGAAAATTACGTTTTGCCAACTATTTTATTCGTCTACTATATAGAGAGATCGCTACACCAATAGTGTATTTATTTTTATTTTTATTGGTGCCTATACTATCTAGTCACTTAAAATTAGGAACTGTTAACTGATTACATTTTCAACCGCAGTATATACCAGTAACTATACAATATAATGAATTGTAAGTGGTGTGCCCATTTCTGTAACTATAGCACCCACAAATTAAGATACCTTAATAAAGAAACCTTAATATATACCTTTATAAAGATAAAGTATATCTTAATTCGTGATAGCACCTATATATTGATAGTATTAATATATTATTATTTATTTATTATTATGACTATGATATATTTTTTTACGAATGACATGTGCACTTGTTAATATTTTCAATTACTGCAACATAATAATAATATTATAACGAAACCTTTTTAATCTCCATCCTTATTTTTATTTGTCTTCGTTATTGGTATTAGCCAGCCACACGGATAGATGAATATTAAATAAACCGGTGCAAAATAAATTTGCTTAATGAAATAATCTTTGTAAAAAAAGTGCACCGCCCGGGAATCGAACCCGGATCGCAAGAATGGGAATCTTGCATGATACCATTACACCAGCGGTGCTCTCGGAGCGCGTGGCCGTATTCAGCACATTTAACAGTGTCTCGACGACTGCTTTTCACAATATCGAATAATTTTTTTGTTATTAGTAAGTATTACATATTATAATTTCTTAGTAACATAAGATACTTAGTATGATAATATGTCCAGACGCGAAAGTAAAATTAAAAACAAAACGTCATTGCCCTCGCACACCCCAGTACTATTCCCATTATCCTCATGTGCAAGCAGCTAAAATGTCTTTCTTATTTTTCAGTGGTCGCGTACGTCTGCGACAAAATAATATTATCATTTAATTAAAACGCTTACACCAAGTGCTTAAAGCGTAATGCGTATATATTATAATACAGTTAACATAGTCTGTGAGCGGGAACTATAGTAAACTGAATACAATAATAAATATAAAGTATATCTAGTATTTTATTGGCAGTACTTATAAGTGAAAATTGTTATAGACAAATATTATCATATAGCCGTAGTATAATAAATAATAATATTACCCACATGACCATATGAACGTGTATCATGGTAATTGGCATTATACTATTATGGTAAATATGGTTTAGTAGATTTTTAAATCAGTTACCTACTTGGAATGTTAGAATTTATAACTACTAGCTCTATATTGTAATATATGAGTAAGAATCAGAAATAGCTTTTTATACTGTGTTTGTACTTTGCAGTATATAAATTATTTTTAATTTATTGTATTGTATAATATTATTATACTAACTTCTAAATTGCTAATATTAATTAATAATTATAAAGTATGATAATTAACAAATACTTACACAGCATACAAACAGGTGTATAAATGTATAATGTCATAATGATATATAACATTTCACAACAGTTGTATAGGCAGTAAGTAAGTACTTACTTACCTACCTCAATAGTAAACTAAGAATTTTTTATTTTATTTTACTTTTTTGAGGCATAGGTATTATTTTGATGTTTTGTTACTCATAATGAATATATTTTGTAAAATAGTTTCAAATCTGAAATCCAATAAAAATAATTTAAAATATACCGCTACATAATAAAATTATAATACCGTTTATTTTAAAACGTTTTAACATTAATTTAAAATACATTTTTAATAGTGTTTCAAGTAATTTAAAAAGAAAAATTCTACGGTCACTGTTAATTAAAAAATAAAAAATTGTTTCCTTCACAACACACAACGCAAACATCACAACTTTTCTTTACAGTAGGTATATTTCATTGTTTTTTAAAGCATTAAAATCTGAGACCTATATTTATAACCAGTTGAATGCGACGAAAAATCTTAATCCATATTTTTATAAAGAATTTATTGAATGGGCTTCCTGAATTGCCCATAACATAAGCCATTATTATAGATATATACGATTTAATTGGCTTATAATTACTTATTAATTATTATTACCATTTCAGATATAGTTTCCTTATTCCTTATATATTATAGCTCATGTATTGTAGAATAATGCATAATATATATTAATCGTATCAACTGTCTAGTTATAACAGTTTTCATAATAAATATAAATGTATAGTAAAATATTGTAATATTACAATGTGTTTTATCTGTATGTGTTAAAACTAAGTACTTAAAACTTAAATGATTGTTAAAATTTTCAAGAGCATTTTATTCGATCAAACATATCGCTATACTCATGACGTATAGACCTAATCATACCTATATATAACTTTCGTTTAATAATTGTTAGGTCTCTGTCTGACGTAAGCTTCATATTTAAATCAATTATAATTTATAGGTACTATAATATCTACCATGTTTATAACACGTTCACATAATTACACGCTTTGAGATATTATTTTGGTAATAGCTAATAAAAGTAATAATATTTTTACCTAAATAGTACATATTAGTAATGTTATATATTGTAGTGCAATTATTGTATATGCACCATTGTCCCAAAATAACCCAATACACCCCAATAGTATAATAAAATAAATAACAGTTTATATATATATTTCAACAATTAATTCGAATTTCACACTAATTTCAGTAATCTGTTACGGTATAAACGTTTGTAGTGTGTTCGCTAACAATTGCGAATTTCGAAGTGGATATAGCGTTATGCAAGAAGGTATTTGTATTATGTTGTATTCTCATATCTATACCGTGGGTCGTGGTGCACCGATGATCATCGGATCCCATCAGTACATAATTTGTTTACAAATTATTTAAATATTCAACACAATGAAACTTAGTTATTTATGTTTGAAAATATTTTTTAAGGTCATACACCGTGTACACGTTATGTACTTATGTATATAATTTTCTTATCACGTTGTTAAATCAATGTAATTATATTATGTAGGTATGTATGTAATATACATATACATATAGACCTATGTAGTATGCACCTTCTATAATTTTAATGATGCTGTGATTATTATTGTTTGTTTTATTATAGCGGCACAGACCACAGCCATTTCTATTGTATACTTTTTTTTAAAAAAAAGAGAGAACCTATTATACTGATCATCGAATTCGTACTATCCTATAGATAATAGTTCACAATAAGACTGTTGGAAAGTTTTTAAACAAAAACAATGATTATATTACATTTTTTTCATTTAGTGCATTTAAGTACTCATATTATAATATATGGTAGCACAGTCATACTTCATAACTTTTGATGACCATGTTTACATTTTATCCTTGAATGTGCTTATTAAAACTTCAATTCTTGGACAATGTTATGCGTTTTTATTTTATGGTTAATGAATATACCAACATGAACATAATACATAAATTATTATATTTTATTCGTAAAAAAATATGACCGTGATACCGATGATTTACATTTGATTCGTTAAATTTATTATTTTTAAAGGAAAGCTGTATAAATTATAATATTATTACTAGCGGCCCATAATTGTATTTTATTTATCACGCGATTAACAGGACGTCACACCCGCATGTGCTGTCCCCGTCTTACAAATGTACAACGTAGCGAAAACTGTTTTGCGCGGGAAAAACCGAGAAAGCTACAGTCAAAACTAAGAAACAACATTTTCACCACATAAAAAGTAGAACTTTGGCTGTGCAATATCGCTTGTATTTTTTTATATCACTTAAACGAAAAATGTTCATATTGTTTCAAAATTCATTATTATTTGTGTCTTTCACTTTTTCAAACTCAAATAACTTTTTTGGAAGTTCTGATATCGAAAAAATAAAAACGATAATGCACAGCCAAAGTTCTTCTTTTTATGTGGTGAAAATTTCGTTTTTTAGTTATGTCTGTAGCATTCTCGGTCTTTCCCGTGCCAAAACAGTTTTTGCTATGCCGTACGTGTGTAAGACGGAGACAACATATTATACGGGTGCGACGTCCTCTAATGAAAAACATAAAAACATTTGCCAACTCATAATATTTCATTTGATAACATATTTTGAAGAATGAATATTAAGTATTATTTTATACGCTATAGTAAGTAGTTTATATACAACCAGCTAGTGTACAGTGAATTACGTCTTATCTAGAAATTATATAAATTAAAACTCGTAATAAATAAATATAATATAAGACCTAACTATATAGAATATTTATTCGTACAAAATATAATGAATCATATTTATTTTATACAATGGTAAAATTTTAAATTACTATAATAAATGTCTATATTCTATACCTATAGATACGTAAAAGTTATTTTAATGATATAGCAATTATATTGCTTATACAGACTGCAGCTGCAATATTTAATATAGGTATGTCTCAAACATCAATAAGTCATTTAAATATATCGCAATAAAATACTTAAAATGTAACTGTAATTGATATTGGATTTCAAAACAATATAACGAATCTCGTACGAAGTATTGCAGTTTTAAATTCAATTGAACATAATAATAATAGCAGCGACCAGCCATAATAATTCCGTTTCAAGCGTGGACGATTATAAATACTGAGATTTGATAAATATAGCATTTTACTCGGCAATTCCGATTGGTAATTGAAATTGGCGTGTTGAATGTAAAATTTTTTGAAATCGTAAGCAGTTAATTATTTTTCGTGATAAGCGATATCACAATAACAGATATGAAATAATTTACGTATTTAAATTAAAAATTGGCATCAGTAGTTAGAGGGGCATCAGAATTCCAATGGGATCCTCTGGAGAAGTTCCCATTGGCGCAACACGTTTAATCAGTATAGATCATGAAGTTGCTTCATCATATGAATATGTAATGGTTAAGTTGTAACCACTACTGATGCAATTGTACAACTCGTCGTCAGGGTATATATGTGCAACATTTTATCTGTGGCCTGCGACAGATTCGCGTTTTGGTCATCGCCGCTTTGGCGGCCTCCGTCGATCGGCAGACGGTGGCCGGCCACTCGAGCCGTTCGGTCGGACGTCCAAAGTCGTAACGGCGGCTGTTGGGGGGGGCGACTGCGACGAAAGTTCTCGACACGGACGACAGCGATTTGCGTCGGACGGCCGTCGATACACCGTCGCGCGGTAAACGCCATCTATCGGCAGCGACTGCAGACCGTCGGAGCGGCGAGTCGACGACGACGCGACCGTCGCGCGCTCGCGGACAGATAATAACATTATTCCGACGCGTAGTCATTACTATTATTATTATTATTTCAACGTATTGTGCGCGTGTAGCGTACGGCACTCGTTTTCAAACGTAAAACGAATCGAATCAGAGTACTGCCATCGAATTCGTAATGAATAATATTGTTAATTTAAGTACGAAAATTAAACGTGCATTCGCTCTGCAGTTATCGTGATCGTCATTATTTTATAATCTATTTTCATACTCTCATATTATGATTATGATATATTAGTTGTAGGTGTTGAATATAGTACAATATTATTTTGTCACTCGTGAAATACTGATATTCCGGATACTCGGACTCGTTAATAACTTTAATCACGATATTCGATTTGATTCGTTTATTAATTTTGAAATATTGCACGTTTAGAACACCTGGTTGTAAAAATTGTATTTATTTTTTTTTTTTTAATTAAGCCTTAGTGACTGTATTGACGATTATTGACGTTTCGCGTATATCATGTTACTCGCGTGGTCGCGTGTGACAGGTATAGGTCACGGATACTCATGACCTATAGTCTGACGCACTACTAATTATCGTAATCAACTAACTCAACTGTTATTTACTAAGTATAAATTTGATTTCGATTTATAAAAATTTGTATTTTGGTCTTTGGTAATTACAGATCACAGATGTATAATATGTGTATAATATCATAATGTTATGGCAAAAATTTGAAATTTCCGACGAATTACCGCAACACCGTAACACGCATACCTAAATAATAAAATGTATATTATTATTATTGTGCATATTACAAATTATAATATAAAATTATTTTCGCCAAAACAGTAGGAAATTCAACTGCCGAGGTCGTGTCGCGTTCCACAGGCCACAGCACATTCCGAGACCGCTTAATCATATTAATACATATGAAATATGAATATACGATATATATTATTACCGGTGTCCATACCAATATACCATAATAATTTATATATAGGTATACATTACGCACTGTGATTCGTGACGTGTACCTATATTATTATTTTTACGAATCGCGTCAAGTACGAAATTATCTGCGACGGAAGAATTAATGTGGAAAAAAACACAAATTCCAAAAACCAGTCGTTTGTGTACAATAATATCAATATATCATTGAATACAAGTGCGTCATCATCAGCCATCGCTATATTCGCTACCTTTTAAAATTTAAATCATAATAACAATAATACACGTGTGACGCGTCACAATAACCGGTCTCGTCCGATTTCCCGAGGGAAACGTCCGACTTTTCCGGTCGTGTGTTTATCGTGGTAGGTGCCAATAGATATCATAAAAACGATTATAATAATAATATTATACGCGGTGCGGCTGGTAGATTTCTATACAGTAAAAGTAGTAAAACATATGAGTATTCAGTAAACTGGAAAAACATATAAGAAATTACTATCACGTGGAAATTTGAGCCTCACGTATATAATATGAATTATTATTATTATCTACGTTTATTATTGGTGTTATAATTTATCGTGTGATCCGACGATGAAGACGTGTACATTAATAATATTTAGAATAATACGTATAATACTGTAATGAAAGATGTGTGTTAATAATTTAAATAAACAATAAACTCTTAAAGAGACTCGAAAATGTCTTAAACTCGCTAACCGACTTTTAGTGGCTTTATCACAGAGTTGAAAATAACATTTTACAACTAGAATAGAATAATATCCACAGTTCTGCATATTCTCCATTATTTTCTACATAATCGCAGCTTATGAAATGTCTGATGATAAAACGATAAATATAATGATTGTTCGCAAAATCGTTACAATAATTATTGAATTTTATTTTTATATATTACATTGAATTAGATAATATATAGGATATAGGTAAAATACGATTAAAAAATAATTAGATACATTGTATACACGTAATTTTATTTCAATAGTATTAGGCGCATTAGCTAATATCCAATAACATCATTGATTATAAATACTATAAATTATATAGGCCATGTAGGCTATATTGCATTTTCTTTGAAAATTAAATTGGGTAATGTAAATTTATCTGACCAAATGGCAATTACATCTAAATACATTTTTTTAGTTCCTTCTCATTCGATTTGTCTAGAAGGACAATGTATTAGTATTATGTTTTACAGAATACAGAAAACGAATAAAATAAATAAATAAATTTAAAAACAATGCGTATATTTAGTATAAATTGTAATCATCGCATTGTTTTTTTTTTACTATATAATTAAAATGTACATAGTTGTTTTTATTATTATAGTAATGTTATTAGTAGTAGACGGGAAAAAAAACTGAATATTATTAGGCCCTTGAATAATTTTTACGGTATAACATTATACATTTATACAATTATACCATCATCGAGATCGACATAATTATTGTTCAGGAATAATTGTTCAAGGCGATTTTGAATGAGAATTTATTCAAATATAAACAATATTGTGCAATTATAAGTACTTCACAAACTTTTCAAAATAATCGTTATTTCTTATGCATTACTGATGTGATATTGTGATGGTAGTATGATGCGGTGTATAATAGTACTATTGGAATATTATTACCGAATACCGAGTGAAATATATACCTATATAGATAAAATAAATAATAATCTTCTATTGTATAGTTGTAGGTATGTATTTTATATTTTACCTGCGTGGAAACTTTTCAAATACATTTGTGATCATTATTCGACGGAAGTGTTAAAAAAACGGATAGATTTATAGAATAAAATGAACAATAGGTACCCATATAGGTACTTAGCGAAGTATAAATTTCCAGGAAATACTGTTAGACGAGAATCCCACATTAATTACATCGTTAACAATTATTATTTTTTTTTTTTAATTAAATCTTCGACAACTGAGGTCATTAGCTAGTTACTGTTTGGAGGATACGGTCGTTTGAATACGTCAAACGTGTATGTGTGGCAAGGATTTGTCACTGAAACCCGAGTGGTCACCCATCCGAGAACTAGTGACACCAGCCGGTGCTGGCGCTCAGAACACGTTTGTGACTGAAGTCAAACACCACGCCACGCCAAGCCATAATATAATATTGTTATACACTTGGTCGCGTGGAACACTAAAATATATTATAATAGATGTTAAAGTTCAATATTCGAATAACTGCAGTTAGTCGACTATAATTTATTAATTTAGTCAAATTATATTAATGTCGTGTACAATTCGTCATCTATATAGATGCCAAATAGCCCAAATAACTGTCACGATGAAGCGTTTGAATGAATCAATTTATACTCAACGTGGTTGCTTTAAAACTATAACACTTTCGACGGAATAAAGTCAAGTCTATGACGTTTATATTAGTTACACGCGTCGTTCATAGGAACTATATTTTTCATCGACGAATAATAATGTTCTTGTTTTTAAACTTTTATTTTGTCGGTTTTGTTTGCTAAAATATATATTATTATTATTATTATTGTCATTATGAACACAGAATATACGCTACAGGCATTTCATGTATTGACGAGAGTTAATAGTAATCGAATACTCGAGAATAGTCGGAAAAGCTTGGTTTCCGATCGGCGGACCTTCGCGTTAAAAATAAAGGCAATGACTCAGGTCGAGGGGGACTCGTGAAATAATCGCGGTCCGCGGCGACGTTTAAACGAATTTATTTATTTACTTTTCGACGTATACATACCATATTATATATTATCGTTCTCCTCGACAAATAAAATAATATATAGGTGCATTTCCGATGAATCGGCCGGACCGTTGAGAATTCCGCAGCCCGCGCAGTCACCCGTCGCGGTGCATTTTCTACGAAAATAACTCTCAACGGTCGGGACGGGGAAAACAAATCGAACGCTTCCGACCATCGCTGCAGGACTCGCGGTGGCGTGAAAGGTTCTCTCCGGTATTTGAATTTTTCTGGCAAGGACACCCGGGTTCGGGCGGCGGCGGCGGTGGCGATGACGATGCGTGATCGGCCCCGGGCAAGGTGGAAATCGCATCCGGAGGGGCGCTTAGCACTGCACTTACAGCTCGAACGCCGTTCGTGTGCGTACCTACACGTCTTGTGTACCTACACACGTCAATTGTGTGCCGGACGCACCGTGACTGACGCGACGCGACAATAATAATATTATCACCTGACACCGTAGAAAACGCGTTTCCGATTCTCTATAAATCGGAATAATTTAATATCGATATAATATAATCGTGTACGACCGACCGGCGCGCAGTGCGGAGTGCAAGACCGCGCGGATCGCATGTCTCGTCCCCGACGTTTATCGCGTGTTTTCAAAATATTTTAGCGGATAACGCGAGAAAATTATAATCAAAACAGACGGTCTAAAACGTTATGATCGCAAACGATATAATATTAGCTGTATGATACATACATCGGCGTATAGAGTTACAAGTCGTAGTGGACAGTGCTGGTAGCTCGTTATTATTTTATATACCGCGGAAAACGGCCGCGGCACACGATGAGGAGTAACAATAACTATTACGACTGCGAACTACGCCAAAGGCCACCGACGGCGGCGGCGGGGACTTGCACCGCCGCGGCATCGGATTCGGACGGCGCCATCGGATCGAGCCCGCTGAAAAGAAGGTCAGTTTCGCGTCGCCATTATACGTATAAGATAACATAATAATAATACTATCGTTATATACGTCATATTTGATATAATAATAATACCGAACAGTTTGCCCCGTCTGGCGACTTCCTCGGGCGCCGTTGCGCAAATTTTGACGCCGCCGAAGGTCTGCGTAGCTTGCGCAACGGCACGCGCGAAGAACCCGCGAGCTCGGTGAATCGCGTGTATTATATTATTATATTATACTCGATAACTCGAATCTCAAGGGGAATAAAAATAAATTCGATTTTATGTGTTTTTCGACACGACTGAAAAACACACTTCAAGGAGCAAAAAAAAATTCGAGTTATCCGCGAGGTTTACGAGGTTTTCGAGACTCGACTGGATTATATTGAAATGTGTACATATTTATAGAAAAATATTACATCGTCGTCGTGGCTGTGTATTTTTTTTCCGCAATACCAGTCTCGGTATAAGGGTCGAATAATATCGGTACCTACTACATAACGCAATATTTTTTGTATTATAGACATTGTCTATAAATCTGCAGCAGCGGTTTTCAAACCGTGGTACGCGGAAGGTTACACGGTGGTACGCGGAAGGCCACGTAGTGGTAGTATATGCGGAAAATTAATATAAACGTATAAGTCAATATTTTTACTAATTTTATAGTAACGGATCTCACACATCGCTTACCTATGTTTTGTGTAAATAGGAACTATACCGTTCAAAAACGCACCAAAGTCATTATTTGTATACCTACGTCATCATCAGGTGTGTATTGAATATAGTTCTATTTTTTAGCCGTCATGACTTATGGTGTTGCTTTCGACCGATCCACGCACGAGTGGTTCGGGGTAAAAAAAATTTGACGATTTCTGGTCTACATTATTATTGTCATTAATATGTACTCGCGCGGTGGTATACCTATTTATGCCTAATACCTAATTGTCGCCGCTATAAAGCTCAAAACCAGTTGATCGAGGACCGCGCGATTTTCGGGTGTTGTATGATTTTTTATCGCGTCCAGATTTCGTCGACGAAAATTATACATGATATTATGTCCGAATAAAAAAACGCATCGTATTATTATTATTATTATTCGTATAATGCGAGTTTAGATATCGTTACCTATTAGAACATTATTTTATTGATACGATGACACCGACGACGTGCATGTGTGACGCACTCGTCTGCATCGGTTGGCGGGGTGGGGAGGACTGTTCGCGCCGAAGTGGGGGGCGCGGCGCATCGCGTGCCACCTTCCGAAGTCGGGACGCCAGTGTAGTACAGCTGCAGTCGTCGGCTCGCTGTCCGTTTGCGTAAAAGTCCGTCCGGGTGCGGTGGTCGTATCGTGGTCTGGTTAGAGAGACTATATCGGCCGACCGACGCGCGCGCGATATCCGTCAGGAAAATAACGCCGGCCGGTAACGGGCTCGTAACATTATAATACTCGCATCATAATATTTAAATATTTTCCCGAGAGACGACCGCGTTCGCGTGTCCGCAGATACCCCGGACGTTTTCTGTCTCGTACGGTCAAAACACGTATTCCGCCGCGGCGAAAACCGTCATGAAAGTGCAACACGCCGAGGAAGCGTTCGGCTCGTCGGTCGGACGCTACGGCGGCGACGCGACCGACACGTCTGCGGCTATCCGGGTGTCGTGCCGGAGACGCGAAGACGGCGGTGACAGCAGCGGTACGTGTTGCGATCGGTCCGCGGCGGCAAGGACCGCGGTCACCGCAACGATCAATCGCAGTGGCACGGCCGCGGTCGGCCGTGTCGACGACGACTGTAAGAACTGTACGGCCGAACAGCGACGCGTCCGAAAACCTCGCCGCCGGTCCGGATCGTGGCCGTAAGTGCAATTTTATTCACGTATATATAGTACACCAGCGGGTCTAGAAGTTTAGAGACACTATTAGATTTAACCGGTGGGAGAAGGATTTCGTGTCTTGGTTCGAGATTTAAAATTATTGCCTTGACCGGGGTTCACATTTGTGTGTAATACCAAATTATTTATGACATTTCAAAGACGTGTGAAAAGGTTAATTTGCAGTGATAGTATAATAAAATATTATTTTAATAAATAAAACATTTAAATTTGTGAATTTTTTTTAAATTTTTAACAAATAATATCTGATATGCTTTGATATTTTTTTGATAACTGTGACAATACACATTTTCATAGTAATGGTAATAAAGAACGTGGTTCCGGTTATTTTTAACATAATATATCTATTTACCTATACGTAATTATTTTGAAATTTAAACGAAGCAACGTAGGTAAAGCCATATACAGATTAAAAGCATATAGTATGTATACGATAATTTATTTAAATAAAAAGGCCAAAGTCCACCACGTGGCAAGTAGGTAGCTGTACTAAAAAATATGTGCAATACGGAAAATCCCATGACCGTTGCCGACACTAGACCTTTGGAGCTGTCGTGATGTATCTATGTATTGGCTTTTTCTGATGCCTTTGAAGACGACTGTCGTCGGCAGGTATATTTGTCCGGCTGCAAATAAGGGCTGAAAGTCGTGAGTCAGCACCGAACTCTGTATTATATTATATTTTCGTATTTATCTTCGTGTGTTTGTATGATTTATTTGTTAAGGTAAATTTTCCATTTAGTATTATGCGGAAAGTATATTATATAATATATATATAACCACAAATAGTATATAATATAGTTTCCGTCCGTAGTATAATACTGATAACTCGAGACATTTATAGACTATACATAGTCTATATATGAAATAAATAAATTAATGTAATAATAATGATATAATGCTAATTAAGTCGCTAATAAAAAATGTAATTTTTGCGATTTTTTTCTTATACGACTCGCCGCAGTATTATGATATTATATTGCATGTAAATGGCACATCACCATTGCGATTTCAAACAACGATTTTTATCTGATCCGTCCCATAGTTATTATTTTTATATTATTTGACGGGTCATGATGTGTGAATGTTTCGTAAGAATTATATAGAATTATATAGTTGTTAAGATTTTTTAAACGATGATATTGTAATGGTAGGTACCTGTGCTTATATACCTGTTGTTTACCAATCGAATAAATACATAATATTAATAATTTTTAAATGTTTACACTAGACGGGCATCATAACATTCGATTTTAATTCTAAAGTATAAAAAAGGTTATTACAATACTACGTGCTGTGCCGTGACCGCTCATACGAATAGATAATATATTGTGTTTGGCTCGCTTATCGTTCTCAAGTGGTGCACAGTTGGACGACAGAAAATTTGCTAAAGTATTTATTATTATGGTAAATAATATGCGTCCAACGGATTGTACACGATTTGAAATCGATTTGCGCGCCTGCGCGGTATAGGCTATAAAACAAAGTGTACATATTATAATATTTATAATTATGAACATTGAACCTACCCATATCATTTGAAATATTTTATAGGCACTTATCTCAACAAATAAACGAGAATTATATTATTATATTGCATTGATACTGAATAAATAACACTTTCTACCGTACCTAATACCTATATATACACAACGATCGAGGACGCGTTGTTTCAATTTGATATAAAAATCGAGTTTTTATTTAATATGTGAAATCCACCATTCGTCGTCGTCGTTTGCGACCTGTATTAATATTACATACCTATATAAAGTTAGCATTTTCATTAATTAGCGTTAAACGCGTATACAAGACTTTTATACTTGGTATATACCTATAAGATTTAACGTTAGCATGCGTAAGTGCGTATACGTGCGTAGGCCTTAAAAATATTGTCTACGGTCAGGCGCATGATTGTAGGTAGGTATATAATATTACGTCGCTGAACGCATTTGCAGTATAGGAAGTTCAGTCCGTTTAGCAATCGACATTTAGGATTTAGATTTTTTTAAGGTACATCGATTAATCGTGGTATATCGGCAGATAACCACATAAATACATACATGCCGCGTATTTTGGAAAATCTACGAATTAAAAACGAGTAATTGTGCGAGGTCTTGAATACGTCATGTATGCGTGAAGCGCGTAGACACAGTATATAGTGCCGAGGAAAAGGGATTAACAGTTGACACAAATAAAAAACCAATAATGTATAATGTTCAATACAATATTCATTTTTTTAGGCAGTAGATATGACTTGACACAGCCCTCTATAAAAATAATTGTCCACTATAAACGATACCGCATATTGCAGTTCACCGGTATAAGATAATTAATTTCGGTACTAGAGCTGTGTTGCTGCAGTGGCCCAGAAGAATGTTCCTTTGTAAAATAATTTGTTTGTCAGTGAAATGGGTCGTCACACGACAGCTGGTTTGACTTGAAAATTTATCGCTATAATATGCACTCGCGCGTATAGTTAATATACGTCACACCAGATCGATGGTTATACTTAACGATTGGTTTTTGTAAGCACAAAAAATTTACTTAAATATACGTAGGTACCTATACAATATTGTGGTTGTTTGTCCTGGCAACAATCGCCTTTCGTCTTTTCCAACACCGCTATTTTCCAGGTCAGATAAAATATGTCATCCGGCAAAAAAACATCGTTCTATTTCCGGGAAATTGTTTTTAATTGAAAAAAAATCCGATTCGTTTATATAAACACGTTGTCATTTCCCGTTCGAGTCGAAACAGACTTAAGTACTTCTACCGGAACCTCGAGAACCTGTGACTTAACTAAGACTTAAACTCTTAGTTTAATTATATAGTCTGCGTATATCCTACGGAAAAAGCGTGATTTATTCAAATTCTATGTACATTGGATTTCCACGCCATTATTTAGAGTTGACATGGTGAATTTTTAGTCAATTTTTTAACCATATAGTTCGGGTTTTAGCAATCCTAAAATTAAGCCAATTTTATTATTTTGCCGTAAAACATTGACTATAAAATAAAGTCTAGGTACGCATTATAATATATGTAACGATAAGTTGGTCGTGTGTCATCTTTTTAATAGAATAATATATTATAAAAATAAAAATATTTTAAAACTCTTCCAATCTTATTCAGATTTAGTTATTCACATGATTTGTTATAATATAGATAATAAATCAATGACATTATAATTTATATTAATTAAATTTATATATATATATACTTATATTTAATTAGCAATAAAATTACTAATAGTTATATAATACTCATTGTTATTAATTCTAAATATGTTATTCACAACATTTATATTACGAAATAAATAGGATTTGTTTCTGTAATATGATGCTTACTCAAATATTTTAAAAATTATTATAATAATTAATAATACATCAAATTAACTGTAGGTAGGTATATTATATAGTGGTATAACGTAATAATGCAATGATTTTGCGTGCTTGAATAACAACTTATTATTTCTATTTTTAAATTAAACGGCATGCTATAATAATGTTTATATTTTTAACAAAGCAATTTAAATAGCAGTTTAGATAGAGAAATCGTCAGTAGGTAGATTATAACACTCAAATATTATGTATATAATATGTATACATATTATTATTTTATATTTTGATTGTTTTTAAAGAAATTTTTGTCAGAAGTATGTCAATTACCTACCTATTTTTGTAAAGTTTTTCGACCTGTTGCTGCAGTTGTATTGTTATTGCTTTGCTTTAACAACAATATAATATTATGCTCATACCTCACACATTTCCTGGTATCATCGAATTAAAAAAAAACAATGAGTACGAACGTGAGTAAAAGGCTGTTAAACCCAAATAATAATCAATATTTATAGGACTAAAATTATTAATTGTTAATCCTGTGCAGCGCAGGTACGTAATAGTGTAGTATAATTTAGTGTAAATGTCTGATACTCCAACATTATAATATTGTCGAAACAGCAAATAACGATATGGCAGTGGCTAATGGCTGTATATTTATATTTACAATTCAAAAATATAATTTTTTTATACAGCAAAAATGGTTATGTTGTATTGCTATAAACGCAGGTTCTATATTTTAATCTCTTGTAAATTTATTTGAGTGAGGTAAATTAATAATTGGGTATTTTTAATAACTATGGGCTACCTCGAAGCTCAGCTATAAACTGACTTACCTATACACTTAAATACTAATTTGTGTGACATGGACAGTTTATGCAATTATACTTACAAGCCATACTACATTAATTGTAAAATTATTTTACTTGTGAATTTATAACTTTTGTTAATTTGACGTTAAACTCGTAGGACTTCAAAAGATATTCCATGAATTAATGTATACAGGTTTAGGTACTCTATACCTACTATTACAACGTGAAACCCATAAATTGGCAGTCTCATTTTAAAGTCTTCATTGATTTTAAAAGAACTAAATCAATATTTTGGAATAGCAATTTATATTATATTCATCATAATGAACTAAATGATTGGGTAATATATTAATACAATTTATACAATATTATATTGAATAGTAAATGGCTTAATTACAAAATTATTGATTATTATATAATTTGTTTCAGACAGACTTTATAATATTATGGGTACGTATAGTGTCCTTTATTAACGCGCTTTATATTTTTTTTAAATTTAAATTTACTTTACTCATTTGAAACATAAATATAAACTATACGGCTAATTTGCGTTAACGTATAACTTACTTATGTAATTATGTGTGTTATGAAGTTTTACTGTATAGGTGTTTTTCATTTTTCACTGTGGCTGTCTTCGTTAATTTTTTAATAGTAATCATTGTAAAAATCAGTAGACATTGGACAATTTTTTTTTTAATGTTGTATTATTAAAACACATTTTTACAGTGACTCGTTTATTGAAAAGGGTATAATTTCATGAATCCTGTCACATAATTGAGCCGTAATTATCGATCGTAGATACCTATAAATATTTTTTATTTTTTATTCTCCTAAAAAGTGTTATTTTTGGATTTGGTCATATAATGTCATCTAAAAATAGTATCTGCCTCCCAGCCCACAGGGGCTATTCAATCACATAGATGCCTTGATAGACGATAGTGCGTATCCGATGTACACGTCTATGTACGTCATAAATTATATTCTCATAACAGTGGTTAAAAGGCTACGGCTAACTGTCGTGACTCACAAAAATATAATTTTACAGGAGATACTTGAAATACAGTTTTGAATTTGAAATATGCATCACATTCACATATAATTACCTTTATGCGCATAATATTATATAATATGTACCTATGTATCCATATAAACAATAAACACTCCTATAATAATTATGATATCATAATATATTATTATAGGTCATCTGCTATAGACTATAACTCAATATTATAGTATTATAATAATCAATACGACCCAAGCCCAACGGAAATGGCCGGTAGTCTGATTCGGATCAAGTGTCGCATTAATGCATTATTGTACAGGCAAATTGTTATTGTTGTACGAGTGTATTTAATAGCTTGGTACGAATATTGGAATATATAAATTCCATATATATTATATACACATAACGGGAGACTATTTATACAGAGCGACAAGGTCAAAATATCCGGGAAATTGTATTGGGAAAAATTTGAAAATGACATAACTGCACCGATACACACACACACACTCTCACCTACAAGCGCACAAATGTCAAATATTATGATTTGTATAATGTAATACTAGCCACAGCAGTAACTGTTGTTTTTCGATCAGATTCGACAAGCCATTTACCTTCACGTTCAAATAACTAAAATCGTTGAATATTCATTAAAAAAAAAAAACGCAGTCTATGTCAAGGTCGTAGTATATTATAATATATTATGTTTCGGACGGTCTAAATGTATTATTTAATATTATAATAACTCCAAGCGACCATCAAAATTGTTCAAATTCCTTTGTGGAAATTAAAACTCGGCAATTCAATACTCAACGGTTTTTGCGCACGTATCATTTTGTGTCTATGTATATAGTATGTACCTAGTACTTGCCTATAGGTGGTCAGGTGGATTTAAAGCGGGATGGTTTGTGAGGCTATATAATCCCTCATCCCGAATATACATATATATTATATATAAACCTCGATCGAACGGTATGAAATTTAAGACGTCGCGATTCCAGTGGCGTACGCCGAGTTCGCTTATGGGGGTTATGTTAGTATAATGAAAAAAATTGTTTGGAACATATTAAATGTAAAATTCCACGATATAAATCATTAAACCTTCTTTTTTACGGAAGGGAGGGGGATTAAACACCCAACTCCCTCTGCTGTCGGTACACCACTCCACGATTGACCATCATATATAATATATTGCATGTAAAGAGTCAAGTTTAGGTTGGATTATCGATTCGATTTTTTCACGGTGTGCTGCGGGATGCAGTCATGTGGAATTTTATAATAAATGTAGGTTAACTACCTACAATTTTTCGACGTACCGGCCGATTATTATATAATATTAGATCACTCCGTACAGAGTGCAGCGGTTCGTCTTGCCGAAGAGTGGCGAAGATAAGCTGTACTCGCACTCGTATAATATAATACAATAGTCATAACACTCATAAGGTCGCATCACCTGCGAGTGTATATATAATAATAATATATATATTTTGGTATATTATTATGATATGCACTTGTATGTATATTACCTATAGTGCTGGTGATTTTTTTCTATTATATAAACACATAATATTATATAGGTATAACATGGTAGGTAGACTTTTCGAGATTAGTATCGCGTATATCAATGGCTTGGACGTCGGAAGCAGAGGTGCCCATTTTTCTATTACATAACGTTCAATCGTTTATTGTGCGATTTATTTTAGTTGTGTAAAGTGTAGTCATAATTATTAAAGATGACAAAAGTGCGATTTTCATGATATTTTCAAAAATACTGCAGGCTACGTGCCAACGGTCATGCCTATAACAAACCCCGGTGGCCTGGGTGTATTTATAATTTTTTTAGAATATGCAGGAGACCTCCTTTTGAAAGTAAGTTTAAAAAAAAAAAAATAGTTCAATAACAGTTTGTAAAATCTTTTTGGTAAAAATTCATAATATATAATTGAACTGAATAACTTATAAATAACTTAATAACACAATATAGGTAGGTAATATAGACTAAAGGTTATTAATCTAAAATATACTACCGTCTACCATATTATATGAAAACGAATAGGACAAATATTTCTGAGTAGAATAGCTAAAAAATCAATGATTTGATTATTAGTACTTATTTGAACAGATAATGCACGTATTTTGTATATTTTCGTGCGAAGCGTAGCATCGATTTCATATATTATATTAATAGTAGGTAGGTATTAGGTATATATAAGTACATTTTTACGAAGAAATATATTATTATCATGTTATAACAAATCATATTTTTCATCACATTTTGTAAAATTAAGTCTAATTTTCTATATTAATTATTATCGTGTCGCTATTTAATCATTAGTGATAAATTATATTACACCATGACCCACAGCCGCGTTTATCTCGCAACAACTCAACATTTAATTGATCTTAAATTAATTTATAATTTTAAATAATTTATTGATGTTTGTCATAGACTCGTAGTCGGAATTTCTAAGACTAATCGATCTTCCATCATATAAAATGCCATTATAAATATTACTCCCTAGGAAAAAAACTCTCAAAGAATGGAAATCCATCCCCGTCATCTCCCTTCCAAATTTCAACTGTTAACCGCAACGTAGGTATATAACGCATAGTCACGGCGTATGACTGTAAATTATAATATTATAACAAAAGTAGGTATATCCTATATTATGGTAATATTTATACAGCGGACAATTTTCGGTCTGCATCGTCTGCACAATATAATATACATCATAATATTATATACACAATATGGTATAGGTCGTCTATGAATATAATATTAGGTATTATAATATAATGATCGGTTCGCGTGAAGTGATCGACTGACGAAGCGAAGACGCGATTCGCTGCTTAAGTGTATTATATTCATCGTCATTTTCGCGATAAACACAATGATATACACGTCCGATATTGCAGACGTATAACGGTCCAGACGCATACGTATTATTTTCATTTTTTTTTTTTTTTGAAAAAAAAAACAGTATTGTTTGAGTGCCATTTGTACGAAATATCTAAAATCGGTCCATATAATATACACGTAGTTGCATTATATATAATAATATACCTCTATATACCTACAACCTGTACCTATATATTATTATATTAGGTATTTGTCAAAGCGAAGCCGAGGTCAACGCGCGCAGTCGTCACGAAAATCGGGGTAAAGGCGATTTGTACATTTTTTTTTTTATCGTGTTTAATCTCTACGTCACATCGACGCCGAGTTCTCTGCATATATTATTATAATTTTTTAACGTACACATAATATATCATATGCACGGTTTATATTTATTATACGTGTAAAATTTGAATGTCTGTACCTATAAAACCTTTGAATATCGAATATACAGGTGTCTCACAGTGCAGTCTATCCTTCCTTGTGCACACCCGCCACTGTTTACTTATTTTATATTAATATATTATACATTTATACTCCTGTCTTTCCGATACTTTAAAACGGTATACCTACGTAATTATTTGAATACTCTATGTGAATATTAGCAATTATTCGACTTTTAAACTCTATGAATTGGAAAGATAATAATATTATAAATGTTAATAGTTTTTGATGTAGATATCTCCTATATCTATAAAATGGATTGAATTTATTTTCCAAAATCAAAATAGTTAGTGACGCGACGGTGGTACATGAACACGATGAAACACTGCAGCAGTGTACATTATAATAATTAATATTATATATAAGCACAAGACTTAGTCATAACATATCCTGCATAATAATTCAAACGGAGTAATGCGTACCTAAAATAATACCTATACATGTAAGACTAATAGCCATATTACAATATTATAATCTTTTAATATATATATATATATTATATATAAAGCTATTCACCGAGCATGTTCATTGCTCACCCCCGTTTTCACCTTTAATAATGAATTTACCAAATTTCCGATTCATGGAATTGCTAAATGTACTCAAAGACCATAAATTCAAATACCATTAATTGTAGTGTCCTCCCGACATTATTAATTTATTTTTTCAAAAGAGAATCATCCTTTTTCCTGTTAATTCTTAAGCAGTTGACTTTTTTGAGAATGTTGATGTGGTATATCTAAATCAAAATTTGAACAATCTGTTTTGACTTATTTAATTTTGTGTACGAATAGTGGTTTGGAAGATATGGTGACATGATTATTTGAAAATTATAGTATCTACCTACCTACTACTTAATTATTAATACTCTATTAGGTAACATTTTATAATTTGTCAAAATTGTCTGAATATAATATGATTAAATTAAATTTTACATCTATTTCATATTTTTGTAAAATCATTTAGAGTATTTTAATCTTTAGTATCTATGTATAATAGTATGCATTTTAATTTTTACACCAGATATGTACACTAGTGGACTATAAATTGTGATAATAATTGTGATTCTCTATAATAAAAATATAAAATAATGATTTTCTGTAAAGGTTTTGTTAGAAAAAACCCTGTCGTTCGGTGGAGACAAATACGACGTTGAAACATATATTACATACACTATATTTCATACTCTTATTATGTTTACTATACATTTTATACCTATAATATTGGAGTTTCAAATACTGAAATAAACAATGAAACACGCAAGGTTTTCGCAGAAACTTCTATATTTCGTTAATATTTTAAGACGTCAGGTAGAAGAAAACAAATTATGAAAAATGTACACCTATATTATTATAATATAATCGCGTATAATATCGTATATAATTTTCGAAGCATGGTGAAATTTGATTGCGCGAAATTGTTTGGAATGATATTATTATATTAATGATAGTAATAATTATTGTAACAAATGAATTATAATAATATATTATTATTATATAGACATTATAACTGTAATAGACATCACTGTCATCAGGAAGATATCATTATATAGACGGCCGTTCGTTGTTTTCCTCATTTTGTATTCATCGTGAAATATATTATTATTATTACTCTAACACACCCGCAGCATTAAAATCGTATTGGAAACATAATAATATTATTATCATAATAGGTATTTGACTTGTGCTGTAGGTACACACGCCTACCAAGTATGTGTGTTATTTTATGTAACTTCAAATTAATATTGAATGAGACCGCAACTCGATCTGCACATGTCTTCATTATTATCAGGAGGCACCCTACTGTTACGAATTTATAGGGTCAAGCATTCTCTCTCTCCCACAACCCGCTGAAAAGTTAATAATTAAATAATTCTAATTCAAATTTGTTTTTTACCAAAATCCACGTTTTCAAATACTGAAAATCCTTTATTGCATTTTTTGCATTACCTGTATTATCTGTATCGATACAAACTTCTTTTTTTTTTATTAAGAACCACGTACCTATATGTATTTTTTAATGTAAATTGTTAAGCAGAATTTTTTATGTTCCTATGTAGGACATAGGTATAAATTGAAATTCGAACTAGTTTATGAATTAATAAACTACATTTTTTTTTTTAGATTTTAATCGTCAGAAGTGGATGATTTGTGCGAATATTAGGCACTTACCAACTCCACAATGTCTCCACTGCTGAGTGCTGAATTAATAAACCAACTATTAAGAAATAAGTACCTATGAATTAAAATAGTCCATGGGAATAAGTGTCCACTACTATATTCTTAAACAAATATGTGAAAATTATATTATTTATAATATCTTATTTTATGTTTATAAAAATTGTCCTAGTATAATAATTACTATTTAGTAATTAAGTACCGGACAGAAAACGCCGTCTATTTTATAATAATTTGATGTAAAATCATTTTTAAGTGATATTATTCTTAGTACATAAATAGTGTAATAAGTAATAACTCAGAAACTATAGGTACTCGTTCGAATTTTGATTTAGATATATTATTCAAATCATCAAAATTTAAAAAAAAATTTGCCCTAACAATTTTCTGCAAAAATAGTGGTTCTCCTTTGAAACGTAGAAGTTTTTATTGACACAAGTCAGTACTTAATAAATGGTAGGAATCAGTAAATCGCCCTGTATATAATTGCAATATACTGATCTACCTACTGTTACCTGATCCCGTAATTATACGTTATTACTTATTAATGATAATATAATATGTCACATATTATTAATATTATATTATGTATTATGTGCGGTGTGAACACCCGATTGCTATAGTAAACGAAAAAACAAATAGTAATTCCAATAAATAATACAGACCTTGACATTGTGAGATGTGTGTGTCGTGTGTGTGTGTTATTATATAAACCGCGTGTGCGTTGACCTTGTGTGCGCAGCAGATAAACGGTCCACCACGACGTGCGTTTAGCGTAATATTAATATGATTAATACTTTATAATAATATTAATTTATTAGTGATGAACAGTATAAAATTTAAGCCTACATGGCTGCATTGAACTAACGAAATCAAATTTAAATTAAATTAAAACAATGGCTTTGACCTTTAGTCTTTAGAGTAGATATCCACAAAAAAAATTACAAGGTAACATGAAACTTTTCCGGCGAATAATGAATTAAATCTATGCACTTGTTCTCTGTAGTCTGCTGCACCTACATAAGACATAAGTAATAATTTAAAACTTACATAGGTACTCCGGTACGCGTACGCAGATTATGAAACCGAAAATTCATAAATAAATAAACAGTATACTTCATTATTCATTAATTTCACCAATTGCTACAACGTCAAAGATCTTGGTAGAATTTTCTGGAAGTTTGTGTTCTTGTGGCTGCGTGAATAGCAGATAGATAATATCTGTGCAATTTACACAACTATAATACGTAGTAACTAATATTATTCGCCTTATTTACGACTGATAGAGCTGCTATTCGTACACCTATAGTATAGTAAATAGTAATAATGTATTATATATTATTATTGTATATAAAACAATTTCAATGTTTCATTGACTGTGTATACCTAGCTGATGTACTATAATATCGATAATTGCAGTGTATGTAGATACTTACTTCGTCTTAGTACTTAAAAATTTAGTTAATGTTCTGTAAATGACATAATAATATGTGTTTCTTAAATCGACATTTTGTACTATTATTGTGTGTAGATATGACTGACTTAGTCGTACTAGTGTACTACTAATGAGTAATTATATTATATTACCATACGAAAGGAAAAAGTGGCGTATAACTATATTCCCAAGCCCAGATCAACATAAATATTTATTTTAATATTATATACGATAAATTTACACCTTTTTGTTTTAATTATCATATAATACAAATAATACAATTATCAGGATGACAGTATATCCCAACATAATTAAAGTGAAATCAGCTTGCATTATATTGCTTTTTTTCTGTTGTAAATTGAGGACCATTAAATGTAAATACAACTCTAAGCAAAGAATCAAAATTGTTATTCATAGCTTGCGCAAGTTAGTTTGTTAGGTCAAAGATGAAAAATGTCAGGTGTTAGAAAGTTAGATCAAATATAACACTCCATCGAGTGGTGGGGTTTCGTGTGTTTGCTCATACTGTTGTATAATATTAGAAATAATTTATACATTTTATTATTTGTACTTTACGTCTGTATACTTAACCTATTGATATTTGTTTTGGTTGACAAAAAAATGAAAACTGTGTATTATCTTTGGTTATAAAAATACTAGTATTTATAATCAAAGGTATTAATGTATTATGTAATAATATACCCACGCCGTGGCACTAGAATACAATAGGTACACATGGATATTGTTTAACCATTTAATTATTAATATATTGGCGAAAATTGAAGAGCAGCTTACCCATTTTTGAGATTGACATACTTTTTCGGTAGATATATTTTATTATAACAACTTATATCGGGTACCTATTCTGTAGGTACGCGTTAAACGGACTTCAATCAGGTAATCAACGCATGGATCTATTAGAAGGACGAATCGTCAATCGCCATTGTTGTATATTTAAATTTAATGTTAATTTATGAGACACATCTTCGTAAAATTTAACCACTGTGAAATTCCGATTAAAATAAGTATACATCTTCCACACAAAAACCGTTATAGATACATGTAGCACAACCACGAAACGTACTTGATCTTAAACTTCCTCCTTCAATAAACTTCAAGTACAACAAAATATTATTTTTCTGTGGTCGATTTTTTTTTTGAAATTTGAACCATCATAATTATACAATTATATTATTTATCATGGTCAACGTTATAAAAAAGAAGTACAATATTCAACGATATTTAATGATAAATATAATAGTGTATGCAAAAAATGAAATGCTCATATTAACCATATACTTATAGATATTTTTATTTTTAAATCTAAAAGCGTGAATCTCTCAGTGACAAATAATATAAGTATAATTATAATTTATAATAAATTAAAAATTAAAATTCTTTTCAAATCTAATAAAATAAATAAAGAGACATTTATAATGTATTCATCCCGCATTAGTATAATAAATACAATAGGAACTTCAGATATATCGTTAGGCGTTAATGGTTGTAATCACTCAACACTCAAAATTAAGTAAAATATAAAACAAAACGAATTATAGGATAAGTAGATTGGTTTTATAATGATGTGTGTTTCATTGTTTTTTATTTGTTGTGTCTGTGTACACGATAAGTAGTCGAAATAATACTTAGATTTTCAACTTCAGTATCTTGTTCGATGGGAAATTGAATCTAGTTGGTGCATAGGGGAGGTCAAGATTTAAAACTGCCGGTAGTTTTCAAAAGCGACGGGAAAAACAGAAAAAAAATTAAGGAAAAACGGGAATTTTTACACACAAAATCGATTCTGGTTTTTGGTGTATTCTGTAATTGATGGTATTAGGAATAAGAAGCATGTTCAATGATAAGACTGCGCACATTTTTTAAGGAGCAATGTACAATTTATACAGGCAACCAACAATAGACACTAGACGACGTCACGTGTACACATTAATTATTCTTATGCAATGCACTATGCACAAAAACACATGCACATGCGCAAACTAGGACGAAAACTCGGTTCGTGTTGAGCATACTTCTTATTTTTTATACCACATATACTGGATGACTTATTCCATAAAATATCCAAAATAGCACAGTATCATGGCGTCCTCGCCAATTTATATCCTACACATATTTTAGAAATTATTATTGTAATCGCGTACTGGCGTCGTCGCCGCCGCCGCTCCCGGTCTGTCACCCGAGGTAGTCTGCCGACAATCAGTTCAGCGTGCTCTAGCGACTAACAAAAACATGAATCCCACGACACGACACGACGTTGACGACCGCACACGCGCACCCACGCCACAGAACACCCACACGACACACGGCTACACCGCCGTGGTGATAACGATATTACATCATCTGTGGTTCGGCAATTCGGCTGCGACAACAACAGCTTATGCTTATCAGTTATCACTGTTTCGTAATAATTTCATTGAAGAATTTCCCGATTTCCGTTTGAGAACATTCCTATCTGTTTACTGTAGTTACTATAGTCAGTAGTCACCGGGTCTCGTACGCCAGTTCGGTTTCCCCGTGTGGAAAATACCGGAAAAAAACTCTAGACGACCCGTCGTCGTTTTAAAACCGCATCGTTCCGACATGCATGCGAAACGGAGTCTTTAACACAAATCTGCAGTCATGAACGACGCGAAGGGATCGGTGGACGACATTGACCCGTAAGCCTACCCACCCACAGAATTGTGTAAAATATCTTTCCATATGTGGCCCGACGATTCTTCCGTCCGTCCATCCGTTCGTTCTGTTCGTCTACGTTGTCTCAGCGCTCCAGTTACTGACCGAAACTTTTTTTTTCTTTCAGGAGAACACGGTCGCTGAACGCTCCCAGTCCGGTCCAACAGTTTGGACCATGCGGCCGTATCATGAAAACCTCTGCGTTGGTCACGTAAGTTAGTTGTACGGTTATTGTGCGGCGCAAGTGATCGTTGTCGTTCTATATTTATTTTATTTTCTGTTTGTCCAGGACAATTCAAGATCCAGCCAGTCAACGTTTGACGTGGGCCAAAAATCCTCTGTCGGTGTTGGTGATAAAAAAAGTTAGAGATATGTCTGTTTTACCACCGTTCATAGAACTCGTCAGATGGCTGACACAGGTACGAATATCTATAATCGGTTACTCGGGTGAAGGTAATTGTCATTATTTATTTCAAAATATTCTATTTGACCCTAGGAAAAAAGCATGATAGTGTTCGTGGAACATTCTGTGATGGAAGACACAATGCTCTCTAGTAACTCGGGCTTCATGGAAATACGAGAGAAATTAAACTCTTTTCAAGATAGCAAAGATGATCTAACGGACAAAATAGACTTCATAATTTGCTTAGGTGGAGACGGTACTTTGCTCTACGCTAGTCTTTTGTTTCAGGTAATTTCAAAATTATTATTTTGTCATTATTGTTTATTGAAATGTTCTTTTTTTATTTTAGAAATCTGTACCACCAGTTATGGCGTTCCACTTGGGTTCCCTTGGTTTTTTGACGCCTTTTAAGTTTGACAACTTCCAACAGCAAGTGACCAATGTACTTGAAGGACATGCTGCTTTAACGTTACGTAGTAGACTTAGGTGCATAATTGTTAAGAAGAATGAAGACAAAGATAAGCCTCAGCCAAATTTACTAGTACTTAATGAAGTGGTTATTGACCGCGGACCATCACCTTACCTTTCAAACATTGACTTGTTTTTAGACAGAAAATACATAACATCTGTTCAAGGAGATGGTAATAATTAACAAATTAATTAATAACAAAATTAAAATATTAAGATATATACTTAAGTTCAACTAAAGAAACGTACTTGGCAGCCAATTGTGCATTTGTGCCCTAGGCCGTAGAGATGGTTGACTCAGTTGAGGATACAAATGAGTGTTGTTTGACCATCATCTAACAAAAATTGGATGCCACTGAGTATGTTTCTTAAGACTATACTCCAGTCCATGAGAGTCCATATGTAAATCGCACATTGATACTGACGTACGCAACGTCTGTCATCCGAATTTTCTCCCACCATACTGCCATTCCCAACACTCGGCAACATGAATACAGCAGCTCATAAAAACACAGCTAATTAATTGCTGTTTTGGGGATGTTATGTGATTCTCCATATTGAATAAAAAAAATTTGTAAAAAACTCGTATAAAAATACATTATAAACTTATAACGTAAACGACACAAAAGACCAGTTATAAAAACGAATTAGTTGAATTTCGTAAACATGTTTACTGCTGTCGCTACGTATACATGAATGTCAACGACGCCTGTTGGCGATCGTTGCCAGCCGGCTTCCGATCGGTATGATTTGGCGTATGGAAGGAGAACTGATGTGCAGCGACAAATGGGTTTTTACGTATGGACTCTCGTGGGCCGTAGTTTAGAATATATTTGTTGACGACAAAAATTTATATTTCTGACTAATATATCCTAGGTCTGGACGTTGCTTTAAGTTAAACAAAGTATAGGTGTAACAATTATTATTGAAGTACATTGTGAGAAAAATAAAATATTTTAAACAATGTATAATGTATTATAAGATCTAAAAATGTATGTTAATTTAAACCTTCTTTTGACATTTTTTGTCACAAACCGTGGCATCTGACATAGGTAGTTTTTATTTTTCAGTATCATAAAATAAAACTAATAGTAAACAAATTTCAGAAAATTCCCACTGATAGAAATCTTTAAAATTTATTTTTCTAGTTTAATAGAACTTTAATTGGTGGAAACTAAAGAAATCAAGACATACATTTTCAAAATTCAATGTATATTTTAGTGTGAAAGAAATTTCAAGGGATTTTTTTTTTATAATTTAAAATTCAGAGCATTACAATTTTTCTTTGTATCCTAGCACTGTTAGGATATTTAAATTACTATTCAACTCAAAAGTTTGTTGTTCATTTAATAAAACTTTATTTTTGTTATTAGGTTTGATTATCTCAACACCAACTGGAAGTACAGCATATGCAGTTGCAGCAGGGGCATCAATGATTCACCCAAGTGTTCCAGCCATCATGGTGACACCCATATGCCCGCATTCTTTGTCTTTCAGGCCAATAGTAGTACCAGCTGGTGTTGAACTAAGTGTAAATTATTATTTTAAAAGAATTCCACACTTAGTGATAAAAATAAATAAGCAAACGCTAAATTTGAATATTATCAAGTACCACATAGTTTTTTGCATGATTGCATTTTGTTTATAAACATTATTTTTATCTCTGAACATTTAACTTAAATATTGTTAACTTAGTCATAGGCACTATTAATTTATAATATAGTTAGTAATAGGCGCTATTAACATAATGTAACTATCAAATACTTGATTAGAATATTTTTATTTATCATTGAATAGTTTTCGTTAAGAGGATGTCAGAGCACTATTTGTTTTCTTTCTCTGGCCCACTCTCAACATAGACAAAACGCATTTATGCAGAATCATTTTTTCTATGTTTTTAAGTAATCTTAGAGTAAAATTACCCATTACAAAAAAGATAGAGAATAATATTTTTGAGGAAATGTTATATCGATTTGTCTAAATATTGTCTCAAAACAATTTAAACTTCATTTAAATGTATGACATATTTTTGTTTATTTTGAAAGTCAAATACAAAATCAAATAACAATAAAATATAAAATCGACATGTCATTCCCTTGAAAATATTATTCTCTATCTTTTTTGTAATGAGTGATTTTACTCAGACTACTTAAAAACATAAAAAAAAATGATTCTGCGTTAATGTGTTTTGTCTATGCTGCGCGTGGGGCAGAGAGAGAAAACAAATAGTGCGATGACATCCTCTTAATTTATTATTTGAATGGTAAGAACATAGAACAGTTAAAAATTGAATTTATTAAATAGTTTAGACCATTAGACCATATTATGGAAATTATTTAAACTATCAAATATGAAATATTCATATAACTTGTATTTCTTCAATAACTTTTTAAATAGTAAGAATATAAAACAGGTCTATCAAATGATTTTATATTAATGATATTTCGGTTAAGTATAAACTTCATATAAGCTATCAAAAATTAAAAAAGATTTGTGTATATTTCTACAAACATTGGTAACTATTACAATTCACAAACTGCTCAATTATTCAGTAATATATTATATTATACAATAAAATTATATATTACAAAGTTCCATTTAACGAGAAATTTTTGGTAATCATGACATTTGTTGTTATTTATATATTGATTCTTCTTATATTAAAGCCGATGTTACTTATATAATAAATAATATTAACCCATTTATTTCTAGTATTCTGCTATACTTAAGACTATTAATTAGTTTCATAATAATTGAAAAAAAATAAACATGATTAATCAGCAAAGTTAAATTTTTAACTGAAGTAGAGATAAAATTATCATAAAAAAATATATTGCAGAAGTATTGTGAATTATCTTTTAATATCCATTATACATCTTAAAAATATTATTAAAATAATATACTAGTAATTGGAAAAACATTGTGCAAATACAATTTAAAAAATAAGAATACATAAATTTATATTTTATGAATTTGTCTAAATTAAAAAATGATAGTTGCACAAGCATGTCTTGTGCAACTATCATTTTAATTTTATATAATTAATAATTTACTTACTTGTTTATGTATTCAAATCTTAAATTTTATTAAATCAAATGCATCTTAAACACAAAATATGTATGTTCCATGTACATAGGTACATTATTTATTAGTAATTTAATGTTTTACATCAATTTTGATATTAAACACAATACATTTCTATAGTGACAATGATTATAATTTTTACATTTATTTTATTTAAGATTTAGGAATACTTTCAACCAAATGCATTTGGATTAGACTATAATCTTTCTCTGCGATTGAACTTTTGAATCGTGTCAACTAATTTGTATTGAAATTGTGTTTCATATGTTATGTAGGTTAATTTTATCAATATTAATGATTAATTATGATAAATAAATAAAAATGTATTTATTCACACTCACTGTGTGGAATTCTTTGCATATTTTGGTTAATTTTAGTTTTTGTAAATAGTTATGAAATAGTTTAATGGTTACTAGATCAATAGAGTTAGGATATGTTTTGTTTCTTTATGTAGATAACGGTATCACCAGATAGCCGCAATACGGCCTGGGTTTCATTTGATGGTCGTAATCGGCAAGAAATTTCTCACGGTGATAGGTAATACTGTAATAGGAAAGAAAAATAGAGATTTACTATTTATAAATTTGGAATGAATTTTACATTGTTGTTATTTGTCAAGGCTTGTATTTGTTTAAAAAATGCTTTTGAGGTGCACATGGTTATCTAAAAAACAAATCAAATATTTGCTAGAAATTTTAATAGCTAATTAGCATTTAATATTTAAAATTAATGCTATTTTGGTTTAAGAAACTTTAATACAATTTAGTATATTGAAATATAAGTCAATTGGCTTCTGTGAATGATGATAAAACAAAATGTCATTACCTAGCTTAAAAATTATTTTTTTTTTTAAATTCTATGTGTTAAGTATTTTAATTCTATGTGGATTATAGTATTGTGACTGATAAAGCAGGTTTGGATACTTTTTGCAGATTATGTTGAGTCCGGATGCAAGATCAACAGCTTGGGTTTCATTTGACGGCCGAAATCAACAGGAGTTGTGTGCAGATGATAGGTCGGTCAATAAAAAATGTAGATTAATATTTGGTGATGGATAATATGTGCACGGTAAAATTTGATTTTCATTCTGTTAGTTATCTAATTAATGATGGGGAAGAATCAGGGTATATGTAATCAGACTTCAGTAATTACAAATTTACTTACTTTTAATTATATCAAACATAATTGTCTAGTTATTAAACACATATTCATTTATTTATGCTGCACGTTTTAACCGTTCAACCTATTACAGTTGTGTATGTTAATAATTTTAAAACATACGAAAATGATAACCATGTGTATCAGTTTGCATGAATATTTGCTTTCCATTAATGTGCCTTTAATTACTTTTCATATTGTAATTAAATAGTTTAACAAATATTTTATTTACAGCTTACAAGTAACTACATCTATATATTCGTTACCATCAATATGTGCTCAAGACCAAATATCTGATTGGTTTGATTCATTGGCTGAATGTCTACATTGGAATGTGCGAAAACGACAGAAGCATTTTGAGGAATTATCTGATCTGGCGCATTGCAAGTATGAGGATTCACTAAATTCAACGTCGAAAGACACTTTATTAGTTACGGGTAAATAATCAAACTGATGTTTATATTTTATTAAAACATTTTTAAATGTATGAAACTTATTTTTGTTTTTACTTTTTAGACTAGCAGGGTATAATCAATGAAGTTCAACATTAACCAACAGATACCTTATCCTTTAGTCGATAAGCACCTGTACTACCATCGGTGCTTACAAATGGATTTCAAAATTGTGCAAAATACATTTTTTTATTATTATTATTATATTATTATTATTATTATTATTATTATTATTATTATTATTATTATTATTGTATTGTAAGTACCTGTAGAAGGTATACATTTATGTGTTTCTGCCGCTCGTGATTAAAATTACCTATTTATCGTTTAATTATAGTTTCAGTACTGAAGTTGTAGTTTTGACAAATTAATATTATGTATCTGTATTACATTATCGGTGAAGTAGATGTATTTTAATTGATAATAATCAGTTGATGTACAGAACAACATAAATATTATAGTCATTAAATAAAAAAATAAGTTTAATGTAAGAGTAATTTATTCTTGGTTATTAGAACACTTCAATTTGATTTTTACCCATGTATACAATTTCTTCCATTTTTAAGATGAAATTTAAATTGTAATTTGTTTTTGATATTGTTGAAAAACGCAAATATTTATGTTTATTATTATTTTTAGCTCAACATTTGTATAAATTACAAAAATTTTAATTGTTTTTTATTTATTTAAAAACAAAAATATTTATTAATGACTAAGAGTATACATTAAGTAATATATTATCATAATAGTTTCATAAATCTTTGGAACATTTTTCTTCATCTAAAGGTTATTCTTTACACAATGTCTAAAAAACATTGCAACACCCATAGTTCACTTTTGTTAACTAGTTGTCAGTCAATACAGTGATCTGAATTGTATGGTATTGGCTTCGTTAGCATTGAATCTGCTTTCAAAATATCTGCAAATGTCTTTCACTGGCACAGATCTCAAATCCAAATTGTTCATTGACCTGGACTTAATGTTTGTTATATGAGATGAAAGATCATGTAAATTGTCCACACTTTTTGAAGAGCAAGTGAGTGATTCTTCGAATATCTTGCGTTTCTGTTTAACTGGTATTAAGTCTGAGAATTCGCTGACAGGCGATCTACGCAATTGTTCGCATTCTCGAATTAAGTCTGGCAAGTGTGAAACATTCTTCTTGTACATCCGTGAACTAAATGAAGGCATATGGTTGTTATTGACTTCTTGCATATCCAAACTGGTTTTTTTGTGTTTGGATGCAGATGTCATTAATGAATCTGTTGACGAGTATCGTCGAAATGGTGCATGGTCAGTGACTATGCCGAGTATATCAAGATACTTAACATCATCCAATGGTGTTTGGCTCAGGAGTTGTCCCGCAATGGTTGTTGTCCAGTGATGAAAGTCCGTTTCTGTGTCCACCTAAAAATTAAATGATTATTAGTATTATTGACTATTGTGTATTATTTATTATTATTATATATTTATGTATTATTCTATAATTTATATGCATACAAAGTCAATAAAATAAGAATAAACAAGTGGACGACTATTAAAAGACCGAACAAATGGAACATGTTATAACTATTAAGAAATCTGAGACGGTCAAACTTAAGTTACTTAACTATGTTTGTTATGTGAGATGTAAAATTGTTCCAATAATTTAGTTTAATGGTCGCTTTATATTTAACCAACAATATGGACGATATTTGTGTATTGTCATATTTTTATTTCAATAGAACTAACAAGTGGTGAGATGAGGGGCGTAATTAGGAATTTTTCATGCAGGGGTCCAACTAATTTTCCAAACACATTTAAGTGAGAGGCTCTGTTACAGAAAATATTAATATATATATTAGAATATTAGATATTTAGATAGGTATTTATGGTGCCGATAGGGGGGGGTCCGGACCCTATGGACCCCCTCCCCTTAAATACGCCACTGAGTGGGATGTAAAATTAACATTAAGTATCTAGTCTAGTAAATAGGAAACGTTTAAAAGTCTCAAGAGGCATTTTTATGTTGGAAGTATAAAAATCCCACAGATACTATATGCAGGTACTATGGATAAATTTAATAATTTAATACCAATAGGTATCCATCAAAATAATACTACAGTTTATTAGCCATGTAGATATCGATGTTCAATATTAATATTATTTTTTTGTAGAATATTCAATAATGATCGATACATTTAATCCGCTCTACTGTCTCAAATCCGTCATATTATTGCAAATCAGTGCATCAATATAATATGCATTTACAATTTTAGGAAAATACGCTCTCCGATGTTCTACTTAGTACTTAAGAGGACGCCACACCCGCACGTGTTGTCTCCGTCTTACAAACGCGTACCTAACATACCAAATTTACATTCAGAAATTCAAGTCTTATGCCGTTAGCTTAAAAATTAGAGTGAATTGACCCATTATGAAACTTGACGGTAAGAACATTATCTGTGTTTTGTTGGAAGCTTTTTTGCGATAATTCGGTTTTTAAGTGAGTTATATATAGGGTGTAGGTATAATAAATGTAAATTAAAAATGCCCAAGTCCGCAAAGATTTATATTATCTATACTACATAATAATTTATAATATCGTGTTACAACCTGTAGGTATGTATGTTGAAATCTCGTCGTGTCTACATAAATATTATGTTTATGTATCAAAATAATACAGCCTAATAGGTGAACCTTTACTCTTTAGATATAATTCCCATTACTCATAAATAGTTATAAATTATAATATTATGTTATACATTTATTATTATTATTATTTATTACCGCACTACCGATACATGTGACATTTCAAATTTAATCCGCATTGAAATGTAGTCATATAGGAATACTGAATAGTAGGTAGTAGGTACCTACCTGTCTATACCAATAAGTTTTTTATAAACTATCTACATAATATTATATCGTCCTTCAATACTTTTAAGGAATAGGTATTGATATACTTCGGCTTGTATTGCAGTTATAAATTATACTAACTGTGTTAGAAATAAAATATAATAATAGAGGATTGTCAACTGTACACTATTTGCAGTGCTGTCCCAACCATCAGAAACGCCCTTGGATCAAGGGCAACAATATTTGACGCCCCTCCCCACCAAAAAAAATTTTGTAAAATTAACTTTACATTTTAAGCGTATAATTAACCTCATTCCTTAAATATGTTGAATATTTCTCAATTAATAGTACCTGCTTATTTATTATTATTTTCGAAAGTTGACAACATGTATAATAAGTAATTATAACTAATAAGTATTATGTACCAAGTTGAAGTAATTTCTGATCTACATCTAGACTTAAAAATAAAGTGAATTAACTTCTTATAAAATCTAAAGGTATAAAAGGTAAGAATCGTAATATGTATTATTATCTAGTCAACCTCATTGGCTTTTTATTATGTTTTAATTTTACATTTTTAAAGCGAGTTATGAGTATTTTGAAACCTTAAATTGTTTGTACATCTTCACTCTAATTTTTATATTCGGAACTACACGTGTCCTGCTGAATGTGCTATGTTAAGCTCTTGTAAGACGGAGACAGGCGCAAACTGGCTGTGATGATACAGCATCCCTTGCCCTAAAATATATTTGCCTAATATTATTAATATTATATATTTAAAGACTAAAGACACCTAATGACAGCAGATCATTACCAACTTGCGATTATTAGTAATCTATAATATTGTACGATTTTGATTAATTAATTAACTAAATAATAAATTAAATTTGAAAGTTTGTTGTAACTTAGTACTTATTTACGTTTTTGACGTATATTCAATTTTTAATATGTTTTTAAAACAAAACAAAATATATTAATATTCTATAAATAATCTACGTAATTTAAATTTGCCCCAACAAGTTTTGTTATTTGCCCTTTAAATTGTGTAGCATCCCGTGTCCTTTTTTACCAGTCCGCGCCTGGACGCAGACAACACATATGCGGATTTATTGCGGATATAGGTACACCGATCACCATATTCAACCATCTTTTTGAAATTTTAATGAGACCTGTTCATAATATTACCTATGGGCTATGATACCTATTGGCTATAACATATTCAGTGGGAGTGAAGACTGCAGAGGAGACTTTGACTAAGAATTATAATTTATCAACTCCTAAATTAAAATTATTGAAATTGCCGTTTATGTTTTCGCAAAATTGTGTTACCTATATATTAATTTATTGGCATTCAAACGTGTATTCGTATTCCTCCCTTTTAATGTTATAATTTATCTGATAATAACTAATAAAAAAATATTGTTTTCTGCAAAATATTATAATATAAAAATATTAAAAGATTATAACATGTGGTTTAAATAATATATGTTAACCATATTACCACATCAATCCGGTATGGTCTAGTGGCTAGGATACCTGGCTTTCACCCAGGAGGCTCGGGTTCGATTCCCGGTACCGGAATAAATTTTTTGCAGTTTTTAACAACAAAAGTTTATAACGATACAAATCTATATAATATTATGAGGGGTGCTCCACGCCTCCGTCCCGACACCATTATTCCTTTATAATGAAATTTATTCATTTATTCTGATTTTTTTAAATTTTTAAATATACCCAAGACATATTTTCAGATTCTTGAATTTTTTGCAAAAATGGTTGAAGACACGACGTGTACAACATGCAGGGATGTTACTGCAATGGCTGACTTGTCCATTTTAAATATTAAATGGGAAATTATATACAAAATCTACAGCACAAAAACCAAGGGATAATTTCAAATAATACAATATTAATTAATTACAGATGTAGGAAATGCAATACATAGAAAAACACTTTAAAGTTTAAATAGGTAGTATATTAGTATAAATGTAAATATAAATATAAATGTAATTATTTTTTTACCGAACTACCGAATAAGTTTTTAAATTAAAACGATAGCTGATTAGTTGTTATCAATTATCTGTGATGAGCTTCAAACTTCAACATAAACCTTGGTATCATGTTTGAAACCGATACATTTTTATTCGACCCAAATCGCTTGATAAAATTATTTAATGATTTAATAAAAATATTCATTAAATAACTATAAGAAACGGTTTCATGCAACCCAGCATAAGTATAGTCATATTCTTATTAACCTGTATCTATAGGTATGTTATTTGTACCTATTTATTATATTAATTGTAACTTTTAAAATATTATATTGTAATAATAAGGCAATTATTTACATATTAGTATATTACTTTGCAAGTGTAAATGTATATTAATGTAATATAAACAATTAAATACCTAAGTAATAATGTAACTAAAATACTAAATAAAGTTAGAACGAAACTTTGTTATCAATGATTTTGAAATTTATGTTTAGTGATTTGTCGACCAGGGGGCAGTAAGATTAAGTATACATCACTTTAGCACTTCCTAAAATGTAGCTCTAGTTGCGCCTGTGGTTCTTGATTTATCAATCTACAACCACACAACAAAAAAACCTACAAAAACGCGTGAAAACGAAAAGTATTAAATATTTTACATATTTGTTGATAATTTATTTGTAGAATAAAAACAGTATGTAAATCGTAAATGTATTATAAATGTAAAATGGGCCATTATGAAACATCATCATAAACATATAAAATATTAATAATTATTGTTGTACCTAAATACCTATAATATCTACGTCCTGCTTGTTGTTATACTGTATAAATATTAGGTAATACTTTTTGAATAATGAGCGCTACGTTAAATGAATCACACGAGAGTTCTTTTTATATCTATTGTCCTCCTTTAAGCAAAACAATCATTAATTTTTATAATAAATGATTATAATATTAAAGTACCTATAATAGGTTAGGTTTGTAATTTGTAATTATTACAATAATTTATAAATAGATTTTAAATTGTCTTATTGACTCTGCTAGCTGGCAACAAACTACAAGAACCCCAAAAAATATTTACTTACAAGTCACTTGTGCACTGACTTAGATCCATCGATACACGTCATTACAACCAAGTACAAACGTAAATTATGTACGAGTACGAATACCTAGGTAGTAACTAATAATAAAAACCTATTATGTTTAAATAGGTAACTTTTCGTTGGGTAGAAGTGGTTTGCAAAAGTAATCAACAAGTTAATAGCAATATTTTAGGTACCTATCAATTTATTTATCACGTATGAGCGTGAATCCAAAACGATTAAAATAAAAATTATAAAAAAATTTCTGCATCAGCCGGGAATCGAACCCGGGCCGCCCGCGTGGCAGGCGAGCATTCTACCACTGAACCACTGATGCTTGTATTTACGACTGTCATTTTTATTGTATTTGAGTATAATAAAGTAATTTTATTACTACCTGTTTGATTTATTATTATTTGATTACCTACCTATTCGAATAATACACAGAATGTATAATTTAATATCATTTAAAATACCTCTACAATTACTCAACTATCTATATATTTTGTACAATATATTATTATGGTGACTAATTAATAATACTATAATAGGTAACACTTTTTGGATCCGTTCCCAAAATCTGTATATGTAAAACAGTAAGCTGATTGACTGATCTATCAACGCACAGCTCGAACCATTGGACGGATTGGACTGAAATTTTAAATTTGATAAATTTTGTCAAGATTTGAATTTTAAATGCTTATAAAAAAAAATTGTGCCTATGTATTTTTAATATTTTTCAACTGCTAATGTAACAATATATCAGGAGCCTTGCATTCAATTAACTCGAAAACAGATTTTGCGTAAAAATTCCCGTTTTTCCTTAATTTTTCTTTTGTTTTTCACGTCGCTTTTGAAAACTACTGGGAATTTTTTACTTTTGACCCCCCAAAGTACCAACTAGATTCACTTTCCTATCAGAAAAGTTACTAAAAATCCAAGCATTTTTACTGTCCTAAAGGTGATGACAGACACAAAAAAAAAAAAAAATTAAAAAAAAAACACACATCATTGTAAAATCACTACATCATTCATCGCTTCGCTCAGAATCTAAAACAGTTGCCGATATTATCGGCCCGATAACCAAGCACATTATTATGTATAATGTTATCTATATTCTATAATCTATATAATTTTATAATAACATAATATTATTTAAACATTAAATAACTAATAAGTTACGAAAGCTCACTCCGTTGGCGTGTTAATTTTCCAGTTTCTAAACGTATTTTATAATACAACGTAATAAACAATAATATTCTAAGTATCTGATAGCAGTAATAGGTAAAAATTAAAAAGACTTCGGTAACTTTTATATTTTAATTTTTGGTACCAATTTTTTTAATATTGGCTAGTGTGAATCTATATAAAATGCTTAATGCTCGAATGTTGATAATATTTTAAACACAGCACGTTACTTTGATTGAATAGAACCGTTGTAAAATTTCAACACTTATTTACACCATCATGTGTGACTCCACGGCGGCGGGGCCATCGGCTGCGGCAGACGCGGGGCCGATGGGACGCAAAAGGCGAAAGCCACGTAGAGTATCAGGATTCAGGTTGAATCCTGATTCAGGACAGCGGCGCGTTTCGATGCTGTCCGCCGATTCTCTCCCCTTTTTGCCCAGTGGTTTGATCTAGCAGGCCGGCAGAGTCGCAACGCCACTGGTCGCCACCGATTCCGCCGCACCGATATTATAGTGTTCGTCACTCGCTCTGAGCTTTGGTCACCGTCGTGGCTGCCGTGGTCGTTTTAGCGTCCAGATCAAACGCGCCCAGTGCTTAAACGTCCCGCCGGTCGTGAGAACGCTGTAAAAGTGACCAGTCGTGGCCTACCATCATCATCTGCTACCACACACTTGCCATCACTCACCGGGAGGGGGGGGGGGGTAAAATATTGTTCTTATTTTTCGAATTAAAGTAAACGAATTTATTTATTCCAACAGAATAATGGTCCCTGCACTGAACGTCTGTACATGATCGTGTTCACGCGAAAAAGAAACATTATCAAACATTTTTTTTGTTACGTTCTAAATTTCAATAAAATATTATATTGAAGGTTATTTGGCCACAAGCAAATGTTTACCGGTGTGATGACATTTAAAATCAACAAGAAGTAGAACTATATAATTATAAACTAATAATATACATATAGACATATAGTAATACACTAATACATTTAAATTAGATAAAAAATAACATTTTTCTATACGCTAAAAACCTTTGTTGTTGAGACGAATTGACCAATAGAAAAAACGTAAAAACAATTTACAATAATTTAGCCATGGTCTCGCAGTCTCGCGGAGGCCGGAGAGTTGAGCCCAGCACGTCATCATAGACGCTATAATATGGCATAGACCTATAAAGATCTTTATTATAATTTATAGGTCTATATTGTAGACGCCGTGGCATGCCGAACGCGGGTCGCGGGTCGGTGTTGTCAACCGTAGCAGATGGACTGACGTGAGAGAGTATTGTGGCGGGGGCGCGATGTAGAGAAGATAATGAATAATTATCAAGATGATCTTTACTATATACATTACAGGCGAGGGTCTAAAATGTAATCGGAAAATACGGAATGGCCAACGACTAAATTTAATCCATTCTTTTCACCGAAAAAAGAACGATTTTATCCGTAGACATATTATAAAAATAGACGGAAATAACGCGTGCAAGGATGGAGCTTGTTACGAGGACCGAGCGCTATTAAAGCTATGTATCGGTTGTCCTCGGAACAGTGCCATTTCTCTCGTTCTTATGACAAAACTCATGTTATCTCTCTTAATCCGTTTGTGCCGACCACGCCTCCTCCCAGTCCTCGGGACAAATAATGTTCCGTCAATTTCTATTTTACGTTGGCATTCCCGTATTGTTGTCCGTTAATAGATATTTCTACAATATTGTCATTACCATTATATTTTAAACCGTGGTCGTTTCCTGTTTATTTTTCTCTTAGGCATTCCGTGTTCCACCTCGTGGTGAGTGGTGAGCGGCAACCCGGCAAGTGGCAAGTGGAACGTGCTCTGCACTAGTGCGCTGGGTGCGAATAAAAATCGATATTTTAGGCAGAACTAACGCGCAAGACAATGGAGATGAAATTCGACAACTTTTGCTACTACTCCACTCGGCTGCTGATGGCCGACGTGTTGGGTGACGTCTACGTAGAAGTGGCCAAGATGCAGTCGGCCAAAAGCCGGTTCATGTTCACTCGCGCCGTGCTCCGTGAACACAACATGCTTGCCTCGTCGCTGGATGCCGACAAATTTTTTGATTACGAACATCCCTCCGTTTCGGAGAGCTTCCGACAAAGAGGCAACGAGTTCTTCAAGGCCGAGATGTACGAGGAGGCCGTCGACATGTACACCAAGAGTTTGAAGAGCTGCAAACCGACCACCGAGTGTAATGCGCTCGCGATGGCCAACCGATCGGCCGCGCACTACCGCATGGGAAAGTACGACCTTTGCCTGAAGGGCTTGCGTGGTGCCATGTGGGCCAATTACCCGTCCAAACTCGCGTACAAGTTGTACGAGCGGGCCGGGAACGCGGAACGCAAGTTGGGTCTCGCCGAAAAAGCGAAGGAGAGCTACACCGAGTGTCTAACACGACTAGACGAGGCGGACATGCCTGCGGAGAAAAAGCGCAAGTTCAGGATGGCGGTCGAAATTGCAGTGACCGAGTGCAACGAACTGCTGGCTTATCAGAAAAGGACGATGAAAACATCTCCCGTCGAGCAGCTGGTTGGCGGAAGAAATGAAAATATCCCTGCACTATCGGCCTTTGTGGAACTGAAAATGTCAGAGAATATGGGACGAGGTGTTTATGCCACCCGCGACATTAACCCCGGTAAGTGACATTATTAGTAGGTTGGGCCATATTAAGCATACGGCATACCTAACCAATTTTTGGTAGTAAACAAGTCGATGGTGTGAACATTTCTAGAATAAACATTTTTACTACTATAAATTAGGCGACTGCCACCTACCTACCTGCATATGAAAGTATTTGTTTTTCAGTAATTTTTATGATTAATTAACAATAAACTGTGCTAATAAACTAACAAATTGTATAGTTTATGTAAGTATGTCATGTTTATTACTCTTACGAGTTAGGTATAACAATTGTCTATTGTAATAGGTAATTATAGTAATTTTATTCTAAGACATTTTCATGACAAAAAATAAATAAATGATCATAAAGTCAATAATTTGCATTAGTGACTGACAGGTTAAGTGATATAATGCTAACCTTTGTCCAAAGAAATCGTTCATCAAGACCAGGTCACTATTATACAAGGTATACAAAGTCCTGTTCACTATAACCAATAATACTAAGCTCAGATAAACTTTGGAGGTTTTTTTAATATGCTTGACTATACTGCTTAATGTTATTTTTTGCTGTCTTACATTTTTAACAAATATTACACAATAAATAACTGAGTGTTTCTGAATAATTGTACTCATGTTAGGTACCTACAACCTACCTGTGAATAATTAAATTTATTAAATAAAAATTAGTTTTTAATTAACAATAGTTATCTTTAATGGAATTATGTTATCTTGCTATAGGTGATGTTGTGGCCATAGACGAACCTTACATTGGATTGCCTTTTCCAGATGATTCAGAAGTTTGTAATTATAATGGTTGCTTAAAGTTTGACTCTGCTCTTTTTCGCTGTCCAAAATGTGTAATGGTAAGTTTTTTTTATATCTAACACAAGCAAAAATATTAGGTATACATTATATAAATGCAATATATATATTTCTATTTGGTTATTTAATATTTTTAGAACAAAATTAGTACAAGACTACCAATTTTTAACAATTCTGACTATAGTCTACATTATATCTTTTTATAAATTACTTGATGATTTTTTTTATTTGTCTGCCATTGAATATATATCAAATTAAATACTTCATTTCTACTATGTATATCTAATATTATTTATCTAAAACTTAATATTAAGGAATAGAAAATAATATGTAAAATATATACTTTTATCAGGTTTATTACTGCAATAAAGACTGTATGAATAAAGATTACAAAGATGGACATCATTTGATATGTCCAATTATTTGTTTCATCAGATTAACTCCAGGAATATCAAAAATTAATGAACTTGCTCTGAAGTGGTTTTTAAAAGACTATTTAAAAATGGGTTTAGAAAAATATTGTTTGATAGTTGATAACTTTTCTGAATCTAAAATTGATCCTTTAACAAGGGGTTTTGATGAGATTGGTCAATACAAGTCTGATAATTTTTTAACGGCCTATTCTTTAGATTGTAATGAAAAGAAGATGCCAATAGACGTCTTGTTTTTTTATAACTGTATTGCTGTTGATATGTTGCATTATTTGACATTAAGTGGATGCGAAATTCCAGAACAGTATATGGGTAGTGTGGGTGCTTCCTTGGTGCATATTCTAACTGTTATAGATTTAAATGCCAGAAAATTAAACATAAATTCCCCTTCTATATCTTATCAACAAATTACTTTTACATTAGCATTAACTTTGTATCCAACCATTTCCTTGTTTAACCATTCTTGTGATGGAAATATTAAGCGGAGTGGAGTAATATCTGATAGAATAAGAGTTATGAAAGCAGTTCAACCAATTCCCAAAGGAACTCAGGTGATTGTATAGATAATTTTATTATTATTATCATTATTTTATGTTTCTCTGTTAACCACACGCCACATTGTGGCTGCAACTTAAAAAGATTTATTTGTTACCATCTAGTTGTTCTGTAATTATGGAATAATGTTTAAAGAAGATGATAAAAAATCAAGGCAAAGAGTTTGCGATGATCGTTTTAACTTTAACTGCTACTGCGACCCTTGCATAAAGAATTGGCCAACATTAAAGTTTATACCAGATCGCCTTTCTACATTGTATGTTACATACTTAAATTTTATAATTGTGATTATGGTTAAATATTATGATTATTTTATGCTTATAGAAATATTCTGAACCGTGATATGGCAGATATTGTGTCATCCGAGTGCAAAAAGTTTGTGAAATTTAAGAAGTCTGTGAAACCAAAAGATTATTTTCGGCGTTTAAATTATTTATATTCATTTATTACACTTTTGTATGCTAATGTAAAACGACCATTTACATTATATGAGGATTGTCTTGAAATGATAGGTGATGCTCATAGCATTAATAAGTTTTTGTGAACATCCATGAATATCGATTGATATCTTACTTTTATAGGTAATTGGTTTATTAATAACTAAGTAATTTTTAGTTATATCAAAAGCAGCAATTTGTGTTCAACTATTCTTATAAGTGATTTGTTATGATTTGAATGAATTATTTTGCTTTTATTTTTTTACACCAGATTCATTATTTATGTTAAATTATATTAAGATGATTTGTTGTTTTTACTGTCTAGATTATTAGGTAGCATTCTATTATTATATTTTTATTGACTTAATGTATGTTTAGTTTTTATACAACTACGACAGCAAATTTGAGGAAAACCAATAACTGTAACACTATATATATATATATATCAAGTAAAAAATAAAGATAATCAGTGTGACTACAGATCTCGTGAATGCTATGATATTATTTTATCTTAATAATGATGGTATATGCTGGTGGTGGTACTATTCTAATATGCTATAATATAATATAGTATAATAGTTTATACATTTCCATCATGGACTAACATACGTTTGTGTACGTGTTTTTATATTGACATGATTTCCATAAATATTGAAGAACACGATCACCAGTAGCTACCTACTTTTTCAACTATTAATAAACTATAAATTATAGATTAGACAGCAGTTCCCAACAGGGGTGGCTCCAAGGGGCCTCCCCAAGCTGTATTTCTAAACAATTTTATGCTGTTAAAAACAAAATAACAAAAAAAATCATCTAAATTTTCTGAAAATTATGACTTCCCCCCCCCCCCAACCATGTCTCTGGAGCCGTCACTGGTTCCTAATATTTTTTTCTGGAGTTGCCCTTTTTTTTTAACCAAATTGAACCCACGGTACCCTGATGTGAATACCACAGAACCCATAAATATTAAATTAAAATTGAACACTAATTATCCTCTTTAATAGTCAATTTTATTGAGTATAATACAATATACGCAGCCAACTTAAAATAAATATATTTTTATACTTAAAAATATTGAAGGTCACTGGTCAACTATAAACCATGAAAGGTGTTTTGTGTTACCATTATTGACAATTGATTAAGAAATAACAGGTGAAGCAGATTTTGAAGAAATGATCAATGTATTTTCAAATTTTCAACCTAGGAGAAATTTATGAAATATGTATTAAGATTGTTATTAAGAAAATCTATCAAGAATTTCCATCACTGGATGGATTCTTCTTTCAAGCCTCCAACACATCAACACTCACAGCGCTTGTACTTATTATAAAAACATTAATATACTGTATAAATTTTAATATATTGTATAAATTAATTAATAATGTAACAAAAAAAAAAAAAAATGTGGGTAAGTGGATGTCGCTCTGCTGTACAGTATATTACAAGTGGGTCACTTTAATGGATGGTGTTAAATTTGAATTCAATGATATAATACCGCTGTATAACAAAAAAAATTCTGAGCGAAAACGGTCAGCCTATGTAATTATCAAGTATATTTGATGATATTATTGTGAATAAAGTAATTTATAAGAACCTTGTTTTCAATTTTCAATCCTTAGCTATAAAAGTTGAACATTTTATAAATTTTTAACTACAAAATAATTATTAAATTATAAATTTGATAAATTTTGTAAAATTTGAACTTTAAATGCTTGTAAAAAAAAATTGTGCCTATTTATTTTTAATATTTTTCAACTGCTATTGTAACAATATATCAGGAGCCTTGCATTACATTTTCACGCTATTCTACCCAACAAATAAAATATTAATGATATTTATAGAAAAAAAATTGAAAACCGTCAATGTCCGTAAACAGCTCAAAACAAGTCAATATATTTTCAAAATTTTATCGTGTATAGAAAATGCTAATACAAAAATTCAGTGAAATTTTCAAGTATCTACAGTCATACGTTTTTTAATTAGAACAAAAGAAAATCGTTACATGAGAAATCGAGGGAATATCAAATGTAGTAAAAATATAAATTTCAAACGCTCATAAAAATTTAATTTGACTTTCTTGTAGAAATTTTTTTTTTGATAAAGGTAGACAAACTTATGGATAATTTTGTATTACATTTTCAAACCTTAGATTTAAAAAGAAAAATTTTTATGAATTATCAACTCAAAATAATTTGCTAATTTTCGTGATTATTCCGTATTTTGTCAAGATTTGAACTTTAAATGCTTATAAAAAAAACGGTGACTAAGGATTTTTAATATTTTTCAAATATCATCATAGCAATATAGTAGGAGCCTTGTATTAAATTTTCAAGCTTTTTTACCCAACAAATAAAGTTTTATTGACATCCATAGAAAAAAATACAAATAAAATTGGAAACTGTAAATGTTCCTAAACAGTTCAAAACAACTCAAAATATTTTGAAAATTTTATCGTGTATAGAAAATGCAAATATAAACAACCAGTGAAAATTTCATGTATATATGTTCATTTGTTTTAAAGTTACACCAAAAACCAAGATCGATTTTCTCAAAAACAGATTTTGCGTAAAAATTCCCGTTTTCCTTAATTTTTCATTTGTTTTTCACGTCGCTTTTAAAAACTATTGGAAATTTTTACTTTTGACCCCCCAAAGTACCAACAAGATTCACTTTCCTATCAGAAAAGTCACTAAAAATCCAAGCATTTTTACTGTCCTAAAAGGTGATGACAGACACAAAAAAAAAAAAAACATCATTGTAAAATCAATACATTCATCGCTTCGCTCAGAATCTAAAAGATTGTTATTAATTATTATTAATAAAATTAAGAACAGAAAAAAATAATAATAATAAATGATACATTTACATTTTATTTTTATAATAAAATGTAGACATGTAGTATATACCATAACTATTAAAATACTTAATTTTTTTACAACAAGAAAAAAAACATAAATCGTTTTGTATGCTTTAGGACAGTGGTGCGCAACCTTCTTTGATCCACGACCCCCCAAAATAATTTGTTTTTAATACGACCCCCCTTCCTACCAACATTATGTAAGTGTGTAATTTAAATTTACTTTATATATAGTATATCATACTTTCTGAAGCTAATCTTTCTAAACAAATGACACAGTTCGGCTCACCTTTTTCAGCATCGAAAGTGAATCCAAAATTGATGTAACTGTCTTGGTATTTACGGTCTTTTTTATTAACTTTTCGACTGGTTTTTACATCTGACGGCATTTCCGATACCTTACGAACTTTAATTTCTATAGCACTTTCATTATCACTATTCATCGGTCGTTTAATTAAAAATGTATCCATATCGTTTTAGTTTATATATTATAAAATATTAAAATATTAAAAATGTTAGTTTAAAATAATACAAAATACAAATAATTATTACAAGCTATATAAAATTATAAGCATTAATACGATCAACTCAACGGCTCGTACATGACTATCGGACTATTTCATAATAACCGTAAGATTAAATAAAATTACTGATTAAATTCAATTTAAAAATAACCCATATACTGCGTGATTCAATAGAACTTGTATCACAACATTAAGATATGACATAATGTCATAATATTGCGATTGACACAGCCATCAACGGTACAAAATAATTTTACTTTGTATAAAAATATAAAATAATATACAATATACATAGTATAAAACTTTTTCATTTGGTGATTACTGGCGACCCCCAGGTTGCGCACCACTGCTTTAGGGGATTGTAAACGGACAATATTATTTCAACCAAAACGTACCAATATGGACTTGATAACACGATATGACTTCTTAAAACTGATTTGAATTCGTTATAATTCTACTTAGGATCGATCAAGCCACTTATTTAAAATTTCGTTCCTAAACTCCTATACATTTTGTTTGTAGATATATTTAAAATTTACGAGATTTTAAATGTTCATTTTTCGAAAATTAAATGAAATATCTTAAAATGTGGCCTGATCAATCTCTAGTAGACATATTCAAATTCAAAAATTAAAATATCACAGGTTTTAGAGTTAAATATTGGACATTGAAAATAAAATATCGAAAATCGACTCCTATACAAACCCAGATAAACTTCTTCTCTTCAATTTGTTTAAAAGGTTACTGTAATATCACTCGGTAAGGTATATTATTGGAAATACGAAACTAAGTTTCTGTGTTTCACTAAAATTTACATTTGTAATCAGAGTGTAAAATGTTGCGTTACTGACACGTGCGGGTGCGCTCCACTATTTATTTTATATACAGTTACTCACACTATAATGATCACTACGTACGCATTTACAATAATATAAAATTGCCTATATTGAACTCCTTATAGAAACGGTCGGTATGCAATATGCATACCCGTTAATATAATAGTACTATAAAAAAAGTTGGTAAAATCGTCAAAACATTTAAAAACTTCTAAATCTCGTTTTCAAGTTTGAAATACCAAAAAATAACATTTTTGAATTTTTTTGTTGTCATAATGTCAGTTGACAGTTATTTATCCTAACATTTTGGTGGAATCAGAAATTACCTATCGTACTTATATTTTATTCTATTGTTACCTAATAAAGTAATTTAATAGAAAAAAAATCCACTGACGGTGACAGTGAGAATACACAAACTCGTGGACTTTGTGTAACTTTTAAACTATAAGTTCGACGAACAGATTTTAATTGCACCATTGTTCTTAACTCATTGAAATACTTAGTTTTTTGAAAAAAAATGTCAAAAATCTGTGTCACAAAATGGCAGTTATAGGTAGGTACCTATTAATACTTATAAGTTATAGGCAAGCCTTACATACAAGAAAATATAACTTTTTTTGGTTGGGGAGGGGGGGATTATGTTGCGCCGCGACGCAAAATGTTCAAATACGATACGGTATACCCGATGAATGGGATATGTATTATTTTGAATTTTAAAGAAGGGCTTAGGTACACAGGGATTTGTCGGTTAGAAAAAATCGACTATTTTTTCTGTTTATATATGAGGTTGCCATATAGTGCCATTGATTGCATGAAATAAAATAGTTATTATAATTGTATACCACTTTAGATCTATATTCTATATTTGGTCGAAACCACCCAATTGGCTTTGTTCATTTTATCTGTAGTTTAAGATAGGATAAATCCACTGATCCACTGGCACCGTTTGTCACGGATGAAATCAGCTACAGACTAACTCCATAATATACCTAATTATTGTAAACCGATCGTTTTCTGTTCGTCTTGCGTACATTCAGTAGGTATAACGACATAGATAAATATAGCTTATATACACAGGATATGTACTCACCACTACGGTGACGATTGGAGATATGCTCCCGGGCCGCACGAGGCTGAACCCGTAGGTGGCGTGCTCGGTGGCCGTGAGGTTCAGGTACCGGAGGAGTAGCTTCCAACAGTACCCGGCCGGGCCGTCCCAACGGACTAACAGGTGTCCGGCTCGCACTTCGGCCACGCTGCGGCCGCTGAACGTCTCGTCGCCGGCAGCGGCACAGGCCGAATCGTCTCCCAAAGTGGCCGTCACCAATCCTGCAAAGCAAAACGACATCAATAGGTAACGTGCGCACTATGTAATAATAATATTATTGATCAGTACAAATACACAATATCGATTGTATTAAAGTCGTCACTCGACAACTCTGCAGCATAAGTATTATTATATACTATTTAATAATCACCGTAATCATCGGTTCCTGCAGCAGTTCTACATTAAACTATATATATTATATTATACAGCAAAGGCAAAAGGTATAATATCTAAGACCTAAATATAAGCTAAAGTGTTATTTATAAAAATAAAGTTGCACACTATTGTCCTAACCACTTGCCTAGTAGCCACTAGCCGGTAGGCGGAAACCGCGTTATATGGGTATTATATATTAGGCCGGAATTTCGTCAAGTTTCAAGTGCTGACAGTAAAATATAAAATCGGTGAAATATGATTGAGGACGTTTCATTTGGTAACGCGGTTGAGAACGCTCGATGTTTAATTATTTTTCCAAATTTAATCGAACGAGATCTGTCGATATTGAAATCATTTAGCAATATAGGTAGTATAATCTTGTTATTAAAATTCTAATCGAAACTCAAGAAGAAACAATATTGAAAATACCAACGATAGGACAGGGTCAAGTTACCTAGTAAGGATAATATATCTATGCCCTATGGCAATAGGTTAAGTAGATTTGGGGGCTTATAGATGATTTGAAAATGTTAGTAATTACTAACTATTCTTGATTTGATCTATCAATATAAATAATTTGTAAAAATGATTAAGTATAATGAATATCGGGTGATCCATTTTTTCGCAAAAAGGTTGTTTTCTAACGACTTAAAATTGTGTGATAGAAATATTTTCAAAAACATTAGCGTTTTTTGAAATAATGTCTGTCATAGATACGTTAAATTTATCACTCCGTATATATGACTTTCTTTTCTACTGCAATGATTATAAAATTTTTGCATAAATAGCTCCCTAATAAATAAGTATATTACTACGCATATAGTATTATATATTTATATAGGTTGACAGGTTGTAGGTTTGTACTTAGTAAGATGTAGCACTTAGTACTGAGCGTTTCGAGGTTATTATTGATAACTATTGGTAAAAGTATTTATTCGATCTCGACAATACGATGACAAACGACGAAAATCAATTATTATCGTGCAGCGGTCACGACCTTATAATATAAACGCGTACCTATTCCATTGCACAGTATTATTTGTATTATCAACCAATAAAAAACCGTTCATCGATCGATTCACGTGACCTTTAACACAAAATCGATTTCCTTCTATACACAAAGGTTTATAAGTATACAAATAATCATATTATTGGTATAATAGTTAGGTTGTAGGTATAATATCAGAAATCGTGCGTAGACAAAATCATAGCAAATATAGAGATGTAAGAGGCAAAAATATATACCCGCGGTGAGGTAAAATATGTAACTGACGTTTTTATAAAACAACTGTAAAACGTTCTTCAAATTAAACGTATATTTTACGAGTCTAATATTATATTTTATCACATAACATAATAGAATGGACGATATAAAATGTGAATTTTTAACTAAGGAGTAAGGACTAAGGATAACACAATGTCATATAAATTATATACTCATATAAATTGACAAACGCACTGCAAAAGATAATTATTTTGTGGGGCCTCATATTAATTGAATTTTGTGTGGGCCACATGGGCCTCCCCTAAATCCGGCCCTACACAATGTAAATGTAAGAGTATTTAGATATTTCTATATTAGACTATTTTCAAAACAGCTATAATAAATATTATATTTTAAATAATTAAATAAAATCAATACCAGTATATCAGTTTTTAATACTCTTTCTCTGTCAAATTTAATTTATAAAAGTATTTAACACTACCCCTGCCACATAAATATGACTTTTATTATTATGTTTTTATTCTCATATACTTACAATATCTAGAAAGAAGTATTAAATTAACATATGAAGTAAAAATCTAAAATCTAAAATCTCTTGATTGTAAAATTAAAATTAACTTAGTTATTCAACTTGTCACATACTTTCCCAAACCACGGCATTTACAAATCACAGGTAGTTAAATATTTACGAAAGAGGGGGTGTGCCCTGTTCCTGAACGCTCTCTTATGGCTACTTTACCGAAAATATCTAAATTTCCCAAATTTATGATACTTTTTATAGTAATCTTTCTCGGTAAATAACTGAAAATAAAATGTCTGTACATTTTACATCTTTAAGGAAATCATATTATTGTGTTGTTCACTTGTACAACATAAAATTTCGCATTCTGTACCAATAAGTATATACAATATCTATACCCATACAGGCTTTATGCCTATACCTGATTAAACTTTAAATGTTTTTTACCAAATGGTCCAAACGATATTTTAACGAAGTTGATATAACAGAAATACTAAATTTAATATTATATAGGTCCTAAAATACCAAATTTACCAATTTATAGAATATTCGAAATTTATGTTATAAAGCTTACACGTTTACAATTTACTTATGTGTATACGGTACAGTGTACGAACCTATATGCCTATATGTCTATATAGTCTGTGCCTATTGCCTGTGCCCTATGCCCTTGTGTATATATATCATCTAATATATTATTGTATACCTTTTATTATATTTAATCTTAATGTCAATGAAATGGACGATTGTAAACACGTTTGATTTAAGCCCTTTTTCAATTTGGTATAAAATAGTAGGGTTCTGCCATAATTTGGTTATATTTATTATTGAGAAATATAAGAAATACCAAAAGTGTGGTTGCAGATGAACTCGACGAATTTATAGTTGACAGTCAAAATAAAATAATCGTATATCTGAATGATTCGTCTGAAGTCTGAGTAAGTGTTGTGTATTAAAAAACTCATCCAGTTTATGAAACACTTTATGCGCCGCAGACACTCGCCATCACCGACGAATAATTCGTACATGTATAGAACTGTACTCGTTCAGATATTTAGAATATAATAGGTACATATTATATATTATCTATAATATAATTTTATAACAGCTGCAAGTCTGCGACTATAAAAAATATACGAGTATTCTTGTAAGGTTATTCTAGGTTGTTACGAACTTACATAATACATTGAACATTATATTATTGCATTCGAATAACCGCGGGTAACGCCACTCTTATTCCGATTACCGCGGTTTAGATAATAATATAGATACCAAACGTTACCACTTAGCTATGTATATTTTAGGAGTAAAAACGTCGAATTCGTCGCAACGAGGCCCCTCCAAATGTCTATACAATATTATTATCATGTTCATAATTATTATTGCTTCGTGTCCCCCATCGTCGTATATATTTTATCGTAGAACGGATAGGAGCTAACCTTCTCTTTGAATGGTAAAAAAAAAAATAATAATAATAATAATAATAATAAACGTTCGTCGGACTCTGCGCGCGTATTACGCCGACGACCGCGGTGACTAGATAAATCGAGTGTCAAGGCACGTCTGACTATCGTCGACTATCTGCGACTAATCTTACACGGGTTAATTATAATTACTGTATATATGATGTTTTATACCTAGGTAAAGATTTTCAATACCAACAATACAGTACCTAAGCACTTATGTTTTTGTTATAATTCGTATTATATTTTGTCATTTCGATCCCCGCGCACCGCGCCTATATACCCGAGTCACATTATAGTTTATATTATATATAATATGCGACCCGAATTCTATACGTACAGATATATCTAAACGATGAGGTCCTTGAACGGTATTTTACAGCCAACAGCACTGACGCGTATTTATATTATGTACACGACGCGTAAATCTCGTTTTCGTTTGACATCCGTGAAGTTAATTAATACGCGTTACCATCAAACTTTTACCACTCGCCGAGTACCGCAATCGAATCTAATTATATAAATTTATAGGCACACTCATTGTGTGTGTGTGTGTGTGTGTGTGTGTGTGTGTGTGTTGTGTGTGTGTGTGTGTGTGTGTGTATGTGTGTGTGTAGTGACATATTAGTATATAACTCGTATCTATATGTATAATATTATTATATTTTGAGCCTGCAGGGTCGCCTTGATTGCGATCAGAAAACGCGCGTTCCATAGACCGCCCGCGTGAAATCGCATCTCATCCGTAAATTGTATCCGCGCATGCCAAAGTCTTAAAAGTCTTGAAAATATTGTGTCATATTGTTTCTAATGTTATACAAATAAGCGTGCAGTATAAAAATAATCTGATAGTTGGTGCAAGTCAAAAAATATCCCATCGATGACAGCCGCGGTGATGCGCGAAGATTTCAGTTTTTCGATGGAGGGAAAACATTTCCCGCATTGAGACTGACCATTTTTTTTGTTCAAATCATATGTACCTATGTAAGAATGTAAGATGTAACGAACACTCGTCATGACGACATGCACTCACTATAGTATAGCACTATATCATTATTGTAATCTTGCATGGTAGGAAATTTGGGCTATTGCCCGTTGGTGTTTATGGGTGAGGATTAAGAAATACAAATTTTTATAAGTGATGTAGCAAATCATGTATAGGATGAATTCGTTTCAAGAACTATAGTGAAGAACATCCACAATAAATTACTAGACAGTAAAAAAAGTACCAAAAGTCATTTCATTCTATATGAACTCTCCACATATAAGAAATTTAACAAAAATGATAGTTTCCGATAAAATCAATGTTGGTCTATTGACTTTAATTTATAGGTTTATTTGCAACTCACAGGCTAATGTCAAATGACGCCACTCCTGCATGGTATTGAAGTTACACGAATATTACTTCGTTCAACTCAACACGGGACTGTAATCAATATTGTAATTTTGTATTAGGTATCTGCACACTATTATAAATTCATTGAAAGAAAAATTTTATAATACATCCACGGTTTAATAATAATCTGACATCTTAACATCTAAAATTAAACAGTATTAAATTATAATGTACATGAACTGCATAATATAATGGTGCTGGGCAGTGTTATAATTGTGGGGGGAGAACGTAAAACGACTTTTGTAAAAAATATTTTAACGTAGGTATATATGGACACCTTTTGTAATTCTGTTCTTCTAACTATATTGTAATCAACAAGAGATTTCAATCTTCAGATTCGGATTTTCTTTCTTGTACCTTTCTTCTATTTTTTTGCAATTCAAGGACTGGTGCAGGGTAACAATATTATATATACGACGAAGGATTGAATCGCTTGTGTTTCACCAAGAATGGAGCGTATACAATGTTCAAGTGAGCCATTAAAAATTTGAATACAGTATAGTGCATTATACTGCTGCTATAATTAATGATATACATATACTGCACTTTAATACCTAGTTGACTTAGAGGAATTAAAACTATTCAAAACATATAAATGCTTTAAATTTGCCTCAGTTAGAATATTTAGTGGGATTAACATGAATATTCAAAAGGATTTGCATGTCTTCCCTCAAATTTCATCTATGGTTATAATATTTGTATCAATTGTATCTATATATATTAAACATTTTACTTATACGTAAAGTTAAAATAAAGAGAAACATGGACATCATATTATACAATAGTCGTCACCTTGTAATTTAAAAATCATATACGCTTGTATACTAACAATTCATTGTCAACCGGACGCGTTATTGTCTATACGAATAAGGCAAAACTTTAGACATGATATTATTTATTATTGTATTAAACTCACTTATTTTTCTTAGTATACAGTGTGTCCGTTCTTATATAAGTAACGCTGAATATATAGGCCTCGGCCATGTGACCTTAGATTGCAATGTGATTTGTTTTGATAGCTAAATAATAGTATACCAAAAAACACATTTTGGAAAAACTTAAAACGTTTAGCATAATGCTTTCAGTGCATGAATGCACGCACTCGAATTGGTGTTTTTGAATGACTGCTCCTATTATTTTCACCGACTATAGATTTTCCGTTTTTTTTTTTTTTACTTAGGTTGATATTTATCGACTATAACGGTCAAAATCTACAGGTTGGTCAAAGCCATTTAAAGTTTAAAAAAATAAAAATAAGATTACATTTTTATTTAAGTGCAGCGGTGAAAAAATTAATACAACGAACGTACCTACCAATAAACGTAGGTATATATTATCCACTTATTTCAACTGTTCTTCTATAAAATCGATTAATTTTCAAACTAGAAATAGTTGTAACTGCAGAGTAAATTTTAGGTTCAAACCAAAGAGAAGCGACATTTCGCTATTTTTCAAAAATATTCACTGACCTACTGACATTTTTGTTGCTAGTTGGAATGTATAACATATTACACATCTGGACAGACGAATCACGTGCAAAGAAAATTTTCATTTGACCTCATCTAGTCACCATATATATTATGTACACGCGACATGCCAGTACATTTTAGACTTTTGTACAAGTATAATATATTATAATAAATTAGTACATAGGAACCAGTTTGTATTGGATATTATTTATATTATCTATATATCTTAAGAAGTTAGAACCATAACATATATACAAGCAGACATATATAATATTGTATTAATATATATATATATAATGTATTGGCTAATGTACATATGTGTTTAGGTAATACATTAAATGGATAATTGATGGTTTATTTCGCCCCGACGCCTATCGATCGCAATCCTCTAAGTCCGTTTAGATGAGCTTTTGATATATATAATACAAACAAAATACATATAGTATATAGCGGCAGTATATACATCTTAGGTGTATGTATTTGCTATATTTTATTGTGCTATTTCGTCTGTGCAATACACGCCCATAATATGAATTCAATAAATACATTTAATATGTTTCGTATTTATAATTTATATTATAATACAATATATCATCTAGTCACAAACGAGAAAGTTTTCGTTATCGATTGTCGCATTTTTTTTTATGAATAACAAATAGTAATCTTAAATACGATAGTTTTTGTATATCATATTATTATTATTATATACTAGTCCAAGGTTAAGGGGAACGGTTGAATTCCACATCGTGGAAAAGCACTAAAACACGTCGAAGTAAATATATTTTTGAAATTGGAATCTTTGCTAAGCGAATCGGGTATATTTATTCAACACAATTGCAATCGAACCTCGGTATTAAGCTGCGGCAGATAACCTATATATAATATATTATGGTGTATTACAGCTGTAAATAGGTTAAGACATATTTTTGTGTTGCATGTATACTATATACACAACGTGCTGTAGGTATATATATATAACGCTAAACGCATCCAAATCTCAAGTTATATGTGTTAAGCTAATAGTTTGTGCTTGTATAGTGTATTGTGTAAAGAAAAATCGGGCAAAGATTAATTAATTTTATATGTTTTTGTTATTGACATCAATTTTAAACTAAGAGTAAGCTATAACATATTAATACTACCTATTATTGTTATCGAAAAAATTATCTTATACTCTCGCGCGATTAATCTATAACCTAATTTCTGGAATGCTGAAAGTTAAAATATGTTCAAGTTAAAAAGTTGAAAGTAATAAATCTAAATGTGTTCTAATATGAATTCGATGCACTTATATATTATTATTTATTACCGTTTTCACGATTATTACATAATATTTTCACGCGCAGGTAAATCGCAATACGATGATGATCCTGCGCGTATGAATAGGATTCCGCGGGTTATTCGATTATAACTATTTTTGCATATAGTGCATGCAAATACTAATAACGTGAATAATTTAAATATAAATAATTGTACATTAAAGCAATACTATAGAATCTTCAACAGTTTAGGGAGCGTGGTTTTCAGGTACAAAATATAAGGTCATGGTAAAAAATGTATGTGCTTGCGCGGTCTAGTTGGTCTGTGTATAATATCATCACCGCCGTAACTTATATATAAATATATAATATATATTATACGCGCATCTCCGAATCAAACAATAACTACGTTTTTGGGATTTATAATCAACATTTGGACATACGAATATATATATAAAATATGTATTATTCCATTTTGAAATCTATGTTTTTAATTTCGCGACAAGTTGAAACAGAATATTTTTAAAAACCGTCGATGCGCATATAAATATCAAAAATTGAACAAATATATTGTTTTAAACAATTTAAGTTTGATGAAAAAAGTGAAGCGTATAGCGAATAAATCTAATATAGGTACTCCGCCAAATCTGCGACGCTCCTTCTCCATTCGACAAATTAAAGTGAACAATTTAAAAGTTTATTAATTTTCATTATGTTTTAATGTCTTATAGCTACATTTTTTTAATAATGTTTTTCGAGTACAAGGACGTTATACTCGCGCGCGCGTTCTTAAATAGTATATATATATATTATATTATTATGTGAAAGATAAAGATTTCGTGTTTCAATTTAGTCCACATATACGATTATAATATACAATATGTATAATTATATATATCTAACATGATGAAATCAGTTATTGGTTAAGGATTACGCGGTAGTAATATTTTTTCGTCTAAATCGAAGTATCAACGGCCGCGGAGTTTACACATAATAATATAATGTAGGTACATATGAGTTAAAGTGGCCTCGAGAGGGTATATTCCGGTACACTCTTTAAATTCACACATAATATTATATAATAACATAATATATTATGCGCATTTATGCAGCTGTTCGTTTTGACATGAGATTAAGTAGGTATATACCTATTATATACATAATATATGTATATATTATATTATAATAGGTATATATACGTAAATGGAAATGTACTCGTGCTAGCGCTAATCACCGCATTTACCTGTATAGATAGGTTATACGAGTATATACATATATGTATATGTATTATGTATATATATATATAGCAGAGTTAAATCGTAATATCGTATATTATAATGTAGGTAAGTATATGACGCAAAATAATCTCGTGTATTATACTCTCTTTTTGGCGGTACGAGTATTATGTACGTTATATTTCTAGGTATGTATATATAAAAAAAAAAATAATAACCCGACTTGAAGCGCTGCAACTATATGTATATCTATTATTTTCCATAGTAAATATAGGTAGGTATATACGTATATTAGGTATTATTATTAATTATTATCGTGTTACATTATAATTTATACTGCACCGTCGATGCAGCAAACCACTGTTATCTTCTATATATTAAGGCACCTTTATAACTATATACCTACTAAACCGTCTAAACCTCTCTATACAACCGTGCTGTAACAAATCACGATCCGAGAAGATTTTTTAACGTACAGGTATAGGTACCTAAATGGCTAAATGCTAAATTGTTACATATAAATATAATAATTGACGGACACTGTGGCGGCTATGTAGAATTATAATGATATTATGTAGTATATAGCGTAAGTATTGTATTCCATATATTGTATATTATATTATAACGTAGGTAATACATTTATACGATTTTAATTTTAAAACTGATTTCAAGCGCATCGCTCCATTGTTGATATGTCGCATAATATTGTAGACGGCTTGGTAATAGTTAATATATTATTATATTCTACAGATAACAGACCAACTAACTGTGCGATAATATCTATGACCATGTAAAAATATATTATGTTTCAAAATTTTGGTTTTGCTTTTAACCATCCTGGTATAAATTATAAAATAAATAATATAACCAACGCCGAGCGATCCGTTTATAATTACATTTACATTTACATCTATGGTTAAATATGCAGGCTTGTATTCAGACTACACGTAAATAATTTAGAAAATATTTACCTATACGGCTATACCTATCGTTTATTCTCCTAATGGACAACGCAACATTTGCGGGCTACCTACCGATTGCTATTTTACTAATATTATCTACATTCTACATTTTAAATACTTATTACTTATTAGTAAAAAATTATTCAATTTTATATTATGTACCTTCGCTTGCAAAAACGTGGTCATTTAATTTTTAGGTGAACAGAGTGCGCCGACTTTACAATTAATAAATAATAACATAGATAGGTATTGCTTAATGCTTTTACTATTTTTCAGATCTATTATTCTACGGATCTTTCCTTGATTGCCACTACTCCTAAAACGGGATGTTATAATGCCTGATACGCATTGTTGGTTGAGGAGAAAGGGTAGTATAAAAGTAACTGTTTTTAAAATCGATAAATATTAATTACTTAAACTATTTTGATGGAATAATGATTTATGAAAATAATAAAATTAAAATAATAGGTTAATGTTGATTATTGTATGTAACTGCGATATTTCCTATTAACTAATTTGAGTTTTACGCTGCCCGTTACACGTTAAAATTAAAACCATTCGATCTGCTGCTGTTCAGTTATAAGGTTTTACTCTTTTTACGTTAAAATTTGAGTTAGTGACGTTAGTGTGTATAATATAATTCACGTAGGTATACCTATGCGAGTGAATTAATTTTGCGTAAGTAGAAATAATTAAAAATAATTTTCGCAAAAAGTTTTCAACAACGAGACGCATTTTTATGAGAATGATGCAATATTTCATACATTTAATTATTTGATTATCATTACATAGGTGTACCTAACATGATATATGATTTATACATTAATTATATTAATTTATATTGTTAATAATGATTATTGTTGTAATGATAATTAGGTACCTATAGATTGCAAAACATTATGCATCCGTTGCATCCAGTTAAGTTGGAATGGTAATCGACTGGTCAGGTGGGGTAACAGCAACGTGGTTTTGCAAAATCTCAGTTTAATGGAACATACCATCTATTGTGGGTCATAGTTTTTTATTATCCATTAATTAACGTATCAAGAATTCAAATTTGTACTCAAAAAAGTGTTTTGATAAATTTTTAGTTGAAAAAAAAATATTAAATAAAAAAAGTGTCGCACTTGTCTGCTATTCCTTGGCCGGCGAAAGTGCCATACACTAATGAAAATCTTCAAACAAATTCCGTTGAAAGAATCCAATTATTTTAATTTTATCAAGATTTGAGAGACCATCAAAGTTTTTTTAATTTATATTTAACGTATATTAGTTTTTTTTAAGTTTTATAAGGTCAGATGGGCCACTTGAAATTATTTATTATTATACGATGTGTGATTAATAATGTGAGTATTTACGTTTTTTTGTGAACGCGAGTGTCTGAGCAATTAGGATTGATCTGCTCATCACTGATCATAATATTATATTGTACTGTGGACATACGGGTGACGTGTGAAAATGATATTGATGACAACAGTATACCTTTCGGCCGAAATGATCTTTTCAGGACGGTTCGCGAAGTCGACACGGAAACGTCGGCCACGCGACCAGGAAACCATTGCGGATACTTCAGTCAGGCGCCGTCGTCGCCATATAAACACAACCGATTTTGCATAATAAAACCGTAAGTCGTATACTGTTGATACAAACTAAAGGTTGCATAGAAATAATGCCTCTATGTTATAAATACGCATATTTATTATTTGTACACGGTCCTTGACATTGATAATCACTAATCAGAAATCGTTTTCCGTCCGTCCGTCCGGTAACTGGGCGGTGCATATACCTATACAAATATATAATAATACTACTAATCAATAAGTAACCAACTATAGGTAGCATAATATGCGTAATAATTTATCATAATAATATTATAAATATATACGGTAGTTGTTGGAGGTATAGGTATCGCGATAACAGTATTATATTATAATAGTACCTATATTTGGTTCGGTATAGGACACACGCACCGCCGATGAGGCATGGCTAATGTATACTTGGTGCAACAGTGTTTTAAAATCCGTCACAGCGCGGTAATGGTACACGTTTTGGTAATTATCGCACTAAATGTATAGGCAGGTGCACATAAACATAATATATATTATATACCTACCTATACTTGCATATACGTATATATATATATATATATATAATACCTATATATTTAATATGTCGTGTTGACGTGTTATACCAGTTAGATAATGACGCCGCCACCTTCGCGGTATGATTCGTCGTATATATTTGTAATAATAAGACAACGCGCGGGATAGTGGTGCGCATTATTATATTTTTAATCTGAAAGAAATAAGCCATGTTATAATATTATTATCATGCACGATAATAAACACCGTAATTAAATCAACAGCTCTGATAGGTTTTGATGAGAAGCAGTGGCGTGTTTAGGAATTTTTAATGGAGGGGGTTCAGCTAATTTTCCAAATACATTTAAGTGGGGGGCTCCGCTATATATAATATATATATTAGTTAGGATTTTGGATAGGTATTTATGGGGACAATGTTGGGGAGAGGTCCAGACCCCATGGACCCCTCCGAAAATACGCCATTAGTGAGGAATGCGTGGACCCATAGAATAATACCTATAATATTATTATTATTATTAATTAGAATCATAAATTTACAAAATATAATAAACGTTCATGGAAAAAAAATTGTTAGTTAAGACTTTCGATAAAATATGTTGTTAAATATTAACTTAACTGTCCGAGTTCGCATGAGTAGGTGCAGTCGTACAGAATAGACATAATAACTTACTAAAATAATAAACTATATAGTATATAATATATAGTCTCCCTTTTATTTTTATTAGATTGTAAATATTTTATCGATTGGTATCGATTATATATTTATAAATTATTTGATAAAAATTTACTTTGTTATCAATGACTTAGCCTACACTTCATTAAATTATAGAATTAACTGTTACCTATAGTGCTGTAGTGTATTAAATAATAAGTTATACACCTCATTTCAAGTATATTAGTATATATTATTAGGTACCTATTCTTGTTTCATTGGGCTTCGGCCTGTACAGTTATAAAATAATAATCATCCATCGTTATAATAGGTATATACTCGCAGTATACCCATATAATTATGATCTAAATCCATAGGTAAATTAATTAATGTTGGTAATAATTATAAAGTAAATTTATCCCTAAGTTACATTAACAGCTGTTCCACTAGTAGGCATACATCACGATGACACAATGAAAATAGTATTGGTGTAATAATATGTTAAATTTGTATTACTTATTAATATATTATTGTTTCCGATGTCGAATGTATTATTTAAGATGGGATAATATCCAAAAAATATTATATTTAACCGTTCAATAATTTATCTAAAAAAGAATGAAAATCCCAAGATTTACATGATATAACGATTTTATCTTATTAATTTGAAAAAAAATGAAACCAAAAATACATACATTAGACTTGTAAAAAAAATCGTTGTATAATTTTATAGAAACCAAGACAGGTACCCATCTATGTAATATTATAGATATATTATATTATGTGTGATATTGCAATAGTATAAAATATATAAATATATAATATAATAATTACATGTTTACATCCCAAGTTGTTAGCATTTCTTTTGGAAAGCATCACGTTGCGGGTATATTATAGATTCCTTATGCTCGTAAGTCGTAACCGTACTTATAAACATAATATACCTAATATAAGCGTCCTGCAAGAGTTCATCAAATGGAAATAACCGTAAGTATATAAATAATCATATAATAGCATTGCGGTGTTCCTCGTACACCTAAGTTACACAAATATAATATACGTACTTATATGTGATGGACCAGAGAAAAATTAATTCGACGAGTTCGGTATGCGTTCAACTTTCTTGGTGGAAACACAGTGATAACGATTAAAAATAATTACTTTTTATAATGGAACTGTGCGTCTGTGCAGGACGCAGAATCACACTTTCTCGATTGCAAAAACTCATTCGTTTCGGAGAAAGCTTTAAAAAAAACATTGGACAAATTAATGTTATATTAATGTTTACATGGCTGTGTAAGCTTATAAGCACTGATGAGCGATGTTCAGTAATTGAAAAATTAATACTGCGGTCAGAGCACATCAAAACGCGTCTCCTCTTCTACGCGGAGCTGTGATGGTTCAGTGGTAGAATAATGTTCGTCTGCCACGTGAGATCGTTTCCTCATGTACATTGTGGTATACATTATTCCAAATTATTTTGATTTCATATAGAAATCCCAACAGTTTTAGTTGTTTACTTTTCAATTTTCTCACACCATTTTTTTACCTTGAAATTGCAACATCTTAACTTATAAACACTTTTTTTCGTGTGTGCACTTGCACGGATGAATTTAATTTTGATACTTGGATATTTTTGTATCTAATAAAATTGTATTTATTTATTTTTTTTTTTTTGTGTCTGTCATTACCTTTTAGGACAGTAAAAGTGCTTAGATTTTCTTCAACAGTAACTTTTCTGATAGGAAAGTGAATCTAGTTGGTACTTTGGGGGGTCAAAAGTAAAAATTTCACAGTAGTTTTCAAAAGCGACGTGAAAAACAAAAGAAAAGTTAAGGAAAAACGGGAATTTTTACGCAAAATCTGTTTTCGAGAAAATCTATTTTGGTTTTTGGTGCAACTCAAAAACAAATGACTGCAGTAGATACTTGAAAAATTTACTGAATGTTATATTAGTATTTTCTATACACGATAAAATTTTTAAAATAATTTAACACTTTTTGAGCTGTTTACGGACATTGTCAGTTTTCAATTTTTTTAGTTTTTTTTTTCTATAAATATCAATTAAATTTTATTTGATGGGTAAAAAAAACGTGAAAATTTAATGGAAGGCTATCCCGATATATCGTCACAATAGCAGTTGAAAAATATTAAAAATACATAGTCACAATTTTTTTTATAAGTATTTAAAGTTCAAATTTTGACAACATTTATCAAATTCAAAATGTAGTTATTATTTTGTAGTTAAAAATTCATAAAATATTCAACTTTTTTAGGTAAGGATTGAGAATTTAAAACAAGGCTCCACGTAAATAGGTTATATATAAATACTTTATTCACAATAATATCATCAAATATACTTGATAATATCATAGGCTGACTGACCGTTTTCGCTCAGAATTTTTTTTGTTATACAGCGATATTATATCATTGAATTCAAATTTAACACCATCCATTACAGTTACCCACTTATAACCTACTGTACAGCAGAGGAACATCCACTAACCCGCTTTTTTTTATTTTAAACCATGTAGACAGGAACGTTTAATTTGTTTATAATTACTGTTAACTATTGTAGATTTTAGGAGCGTATTACCATTGATTATAGATAGTCAGTATTTATAATCAATGGTACTATGTAGAATGATTAATATTTTGTCAAAAATTAAATAAAAATGTTACGATTGATGCTAGAGAGCACGAAAATTGCTTTGCATCAGCAACAGCATCAGTGGTTCAGTGGTAGAATGCTCGCCTGCCACGCGGGCGGCCCGGGTTCGATTCCCGGCTGATGCAGAAATTTTTTTTCTCGAAACTTATCTTACCATTCTGAAATTTAAATATTTTTAGTATTTCTTTTCCCCGATTATATTTCATAATTACGATCAGAAATCGAGTTCTATTTTTCATTACTTTTATGATACAATTAATAATTAATAATTTTGTAATAAATTTTTTTTGAATTCAATAGTAACTGCTGTTCACTGATAGTGACTTTTGGTGACTCATATAATTACACCTAAATATTTTTACCTATATTTTTTATCGTAATTACTTATTTTTAAGGCTATTGAAAAAAGTTTACTCGAACAAAATAATTAACAATTTTATGAACATCAAATATTTATCAATAAAAGAGGTCATACACTCATACCAATAGTTTAAATTTGATATGCATTTGCATAAACCTGTAGAAATGTAAAATATTAATTGTATTCGACACTCGTATTATGAGCACTAATGAATTTAAATAATTTATTTGTAGTTGCGGCGTTTCGCAGATTTAAAAGGAATCTAGGGACTAGGAGCTTATATATAGGCATTGCGGTGATTTCACAATATAAGTGTATCACAAGAATATAATAAAAGTGTATAAGAGTATACCTACCTATAAAGAGTAAAGACAAAAATAGGTATTAACATATAATATTTGTTACTTGAGATTTAAGATTTAAGATTATTATTTATTATCTGCATATTTCAATATTGGAAAACCACAAGTCAACTTCAAGTATTAAAGCTAATTTATATTATAGATTCTGTTATCAGCTGCCCTCGGTTAATTGGCTATAATTATTACATAAATAAATGTTTTAACGCAAACGTCACAAACAGTTTTTACATAAAATCGTAATGATTATTTACTTTTTAGTATTTTAACTTAGGTAAGTAGGTATATTTAGTTATCTGGAGAGTAATGACGCTAATATTAGTGTTTTAAGGTCTAAATCGGAAATGCGTACTTGTAATGAAAAAATATTTTTATCTTCTTGCTAGAACTCTCATAAATCTCGCAGTACTCACCGAATAATAAACACAATATTATTATAATTGTATCATTAATTTATTCCACGCGCCAGCTCGTGTAAACAACCTAAATGTCTATTATAAAAGCCCAACGGGAACAAGAAAAAAAACGTTATTTTCGTCTTTATAAGTGCATTACTGCGGCAGAGTGCAGACCATAATAATACGACCAGATGGCAGATTGTGCTAGTTTTGTAATCTCGTCGTTACGTCTTACGTCTCATTCACAAAGTGCAAATAATAATATAATATTGTAAATTATTGTACCTAGCAGTGTAATAATATATAAACGACATGTGAGAGATGACCCTGTGAATGAAAACCCGAGTGAGAGATGAATATGTTCGTACCTAAATAATATAATATAATAATATAATAATATATTATTATTATTATTAAATTCAACAGTGTGACGATTCCGCGACGACTCGACTGGAAACGCTATACGATAGACATAATATTATAATAAATTCGTTAATATTATTGTGTGTACGAAATAAAGGATAAAACACTGACTCTCTTATATATATATTATATATAATATGTATTATATACACAATAATTTAAGCATTATCACCGTTGGACATGGGGTGTAACGGTCGGCGGCGTCGAGCATTTAATATTATTGCACATATTTAGGCACATACTATGTAGGTATGCAGGTACTTGCGCGAACAAAATATAATGTACGAAAAAAATAAATATATTTATACTAAAGATACGTAGTATCTTTGCACTATACAGTGTACACGTAATATATTTTTATTATAATATAAAGCATTATTATATTGTTACACTGACCTATCTGTGTACGCACCGTATCCGGACACTTTAACACTTATCCTTGGACTGGAGTATGTGCAGCAGTTGTAGGTACCTACTGTAGTTACAGCACATTGCAATAACTACGAGATAATGATTAATGACGGTTATAATACGCGTAAACATGGTTATAGTTAACATTATACCTAAATTTATTAATTATTTGTACTTACCTACTATAGTTACTCGTATTATATAGTATACTGCAGGTATATACAAAGTGTTCAAAGACTTTGGAAACACGCATATTCGTATATTGAACGTGTAACTGAATATGTACACAAGCACACAAATGCTCAAACGATAGGAAAAAAGGTTAGGAGCATAATTTTTGCAGATGTCTGCAGGTCAATCATCGGGCGAATGTGTGCGCATTAAACTTTATATGCGTCTGATGTTCATAGAATATAAATCGTACTTTAAATTTTATAAAATATAATTATATATAAAGTATAAAAATTAAGCACTAATGAGCAATCAGTACTATAGGGTAGAGCAATTTTCGGGAACATAACTTGGTGGGAATTCTCCGATATCGGAAGGAATGCTTGAGAATGGCCGGGAATATCAACAACTTTAGGAGTATTATTGTTTATTAACTGATAACTAGTTAATATGTTATTTATTGGCGTACCTCAATTATATATATATTTTTTTTTTCATCAAATATAAATTATAATACACATACCTTATTAAGCTGTAAGATAAAAATAATAAAATTGTAATTTTCTTTTAATCGACGACAAATTAATAATAAAAATTAAACAAACGTTTTAAATATTCAGAAATGAGCATCATGCGCATTGCGCGTTTGCGCATAGGCCATTTTCATTGGAATGTTATAATGCACAATAATTATTTATGGTAAAATATTTGAAATAATTATTAAATTAAAATTGAATTATGTTAAGTAATTATCTATGATACTATGCAGGATGTGAAAATGTATGCCCTGCACTTCTATGCGCACACATCACACATCTATAGTTGAGAGATAATAAAGATTATTATTAAAATTAAATGCATAAGGAGAAGACCCAATAAAGATTTTGTATAGATTTTTTTAACTTATTTCGGCATAGATATACCGTTGCAGCTCTATATTTGTTTTAAAAATACATTTTTTTTTAGATAGACGATAGTTTAGTAGGTTGTAGGTATATCGTATGTACTATATAGTATACCTACATATATTATATAATTATAACCAAGTAGGAACTATAGACCTAGACACCTAGTCGTGTGTGTAAGAAAAAACCTTATATTTGCCTGCTATTATTATATTTATTCCCTCTCGAACCTAAATACATATTATTTAAGTAAAATGTTTATATTTACATAATATAGTACATGAATTTAATTATTAAACACGACGTGTGCAGATGATGATCCAAGCAGCACACATCACTCGAGTTTATGCGCCAATTACGCGCGAACTTCGCCAACTAGACTGTGATACGCGTGTATAATCATTATAACTGGTATCTTATGGCTGCACTTCAGGTTCTATATGCACCAAGATGCTATTATTTTTATATTATTCTAGCTGCCTTCGGCCTACATGGAAGTGCCGTTGAGCAGCTCGTATTTTTTTGGTTGGTATAATATATAGTGTCTGTGTCTGTTCATTTCCCACACGATTTGGATAAACCAACTTTAAATTTTTTTTAAGTCATTTTTACCTTTCAACGATGATTATAGGCTAAAATCGACTGAGTTACAACGAATTAAAATTCGATTAAAAATACATTTATCTATATTATATAGCAATTAAAACTTTAACTTTAACTCCAGTTAAGAGACTATAACTCACTATAGTATATGAACTAATATAATAGACGTGCATAATAATACTAATATAGAATAATATTAAATTATATACAACTAAAATATAACCAGAAGCTTTCGTGAACTTAGGCCTCTCAAATATGTCAAAAGTCCTCGACAAATGCCAAAGTTGCTTATCCAATGAACGCGACTAAACATCTCATATTCTCTCTATATCTATGTATATGACCGTCCTCGAATAGAGTCAGTGCATATTTCTACCTATATTACTATATGATATTATGATGTTCGTTATTTTAGTTATTACCTACGCTGTGTATAGAAAAATACGCGTTTCGCCGACCTCGCCGCGGCCGGGTCGGGTCCTGCGTATTATACGTGTCGAATACACTCCAAAACGTAATTTACGATTGTAATGCGATTTTCTCTCTCAATTATATTACATATTATATATCATAATATAATATTGTAATATATTATTGTCAGGCGCCTGCAGGTGTACCACTGCCATCAAAACGATGTTTGAACGAGGTCGAATTGTTTATATTTCCCGTGACACAAAACTTCAAATGCGACAATGCGTTGTACTTCATAACATGATTTGCCTTACTTGACACCATGACGATGACGTTACTATCCAAACGCATAGGTACTGCATGTCTGCATATTTTAATATTTATAGTAAGTATACATATATTATGTTATATGAAGCTGAGACTATAGACAAGCGAAGGCTTTTATACATTTATCACCAACTTGTATCCGTCATTTTTCGAAATAGACTAATTTAAAGCATTTAGATAGTTGTGTTTTGATTTCTCATAAGCCAGACACATTTCCTAACCTTTTTTTTTTTATAGTAATTTATTATTTATGGATAACATACAATATATTGAGACATTAATTATAAACATTTTATATTTGACAATTCTATTGAATAATAAAAATAATAATAAAAAAAAACCATTACATTTTAATGTGATATTACATAAATTGTAAATTATTTTATGAGGTATAAATAAGACATTGAAAAAGAATAATTTAAACATTATAGATATAAATATTTAATACTACCTATTGCTAAACAAATAAAAATAAAAATAAATGTAGTCTTTCTTGGGGCATAGTACTTTGTAATAAGATTTTTATAATACCTAGGTACTTATTTTAGATAAACTTATAGTATAGTATAGGATAACTCCCATTTAATTCTAACTTTATAGTTATACCTAATTTCATTCGTGAAATCCTATGTCTCTTTGTTAAACTTATCATTTATCAAAGTTAAAAATATTTTATACATTTGTACATCCAGTTTTGAAAATAAACCCGTATCTAACCTTCATTTTGTCAATGTTTTATTAAACAATTATAGAATTATAGAATTATAAAAAATAATTTATTTATAGTAAAACTTTTTTTTTTCTACTGGTGTTTCAATTTTATTTTATTTGCAAATAATATGTTCAGTAAATACTAACAGCACTATCTAAAGTAGGTTATTTATTTATTAAATAACCGACAATATAATTTACTATTGTAAATAATTTATCTGTTTGAATTATTACATGTAATTTTAGCATAAAATTAAGAAACAAATAATTAATGATTTTGATTAAGGGACAGTTTTAAATTAAATTTAGGGGGCCCCATGACAAAAAAGTTTGAGAAGCACTGGTCCAACCTAACCGAATACCAATCGTTGATTGACCAATAGAAACACTAAATAAGATAGATAGCCCAATTTAGAGTGTTTGAAATGGCAAAGGCCCGTGAACCCTCTGTTACCTATGATAATAATATACGAGTTGATTGAATCTAGAATTATTTATTAAGACTCGTATAATACATAATGCGTACAGATTGTATAAACACTCATTAAAATATCCACACAAAGTGATTCATTCAAAAAATATGAATATCTTATCATCACAAGTTGTTATCATATATTTTGCCCGATTTTGGCGATGAAATAAATATATTATAATGGGAAAATATGACTCATATTATGTTTACATATTGCTATAATAGTTTGTAAATAATTACTAAATATTATATACTAACATTATATTTATTTTTACTGATTATACGCACTATACACATTAAGCAGGTAATATTGTAATACAATTTAAAAAAAAATTCAGGTTGAACAGTTGATTCGCATCTATATGAAAAGAACTACCTACTTAAATATTTATAATTTCAATGTGTTAAAAATGATCAAAACTTGGAAAATGAACTAATATTTTTGTCTATCTGCCTATATATTAGATGATATTTACTATTTACTTATAATATTTTATGATATATTTAAATTACAACTATAGTAAATTATATTACTATTGGTAAATAGTGATTAGTTATTGATAAATGGTACATGCAAAAACATTGCATTTATTATAGGTATTATTAATCGTTATAATAGTATATATTTATACCATGTACCTACCTATTGGCTATTATTGTTATTAACTTTAGATTCAATACCGGTAGTTACTGCCGTAGAACCATGTGAATAAATTAGTTGTATAAATAGGCAATAGCCTAAATTAATCTAAATGTTTTTAAAAAGTTATTGTGCCTATAAAATATAATAATATAAATAAAAGTTTCACATTCCCGTGAAAAATTTTTTGAATTACAACAAAATAATTAAAATCCTTATTTATCTTTTATAGTGTTATTAGGAAAAAATACATTGAGAAAAAATTAAGTTAACGTGACTTTAAAATTAACTAACTACTTACCTAGTAATTACATATATCATGGAAAAAATTTAACTCGTTAAGTTCGAATTAACTTTAAAAAAAGTAACTCGTGTTATGATATTATATAACTTAATTAAAAGTATAACTATAACCTTTTTAATTTAACTTTAACTTTTTAACTCGTTAATAACTCCCAACCTTGAAAATGATGTCATATTTAACTATTTAAAATATAAACGTGCATAGTTTCATAAAGAGTATATAATAAAATAAACAATACTGTTAACTAGACACAATTGACGGGACTCGTCAAAAAAATAAACTGGGGAGCATTAAAAACTAAAATTAAAATACTATATAATATAATTAAATTTTTAAAGGTTTTCATGAAATAAGTTTGGTAACGATAAAGTTATATAACTTACATTAATGTTAACAAAAATCACAAAAATCTACCTACAATTTATTTATTTTTAGTTAAAAATATATAACATTTTAATGTTTATAGTTATAAGGCTTGAACTCTTGATTCCTCTTAATAAGAGACTCTCTATTCTTACAGAAACTCAAAAATCTCAAAAATACAAATGCACAATTTTTTTATAGGTATATATTTAAACGAAAAATAAAGGTCTTGGTTATTTTGTTATATAATGCAAAAAAAATATTATTCGTAGTGACTAGAAGTTTTTCGTTCCCTACTATAGTTACTACGATTATAGGAAGTATTATTAACTATACACAATGACATTTTAAAAATAATTTGATTTATTTTATTTTTATAGGTAGGTACAACCTATTCACACTGTTCAACGGTAGTCGGTAGGTAGATTCCTATATAGTAATGTATTATTATGTAAATAATTGTAATTTACTATACGTGGTTTATTTTTGGCATTAATTAGTTCAACCTACCTTATTACTATCAGAAAAATAAATTACTAATAGTAATATTAATGTAGAATAAAAGATCTCTAAGAAATATAGGCTGGACAGGTCACCGTTTCCACTCAGAATCAATTTTCCATCGAATTCTAATATTTTACACATCCGTTAAAATAATGACCTACCCAATGACAAGGTAGACTCGACACCTACTATACCTATATGGCTATATAGTATGTTATACATCACTACATCAGACCGATCTCACCGATTTTCAATGTAATTACACTCCTACATGTGGGTTCTATATTATATGGCAGATATTCTGGCTCCTGCGAGTGGATTGTAATTGTGTAAAACAATTTTCACAACAAATAATAAGCATATTATAATAAAAACCGTTAGTTACTTACGGCTAAAATATTATATTTTAACGAGGGACATTGTATATTATTACCATTTCACATTTGCGTCAGTTCTCGTCATACCTATATTATAACGTCACTGAGACAATTACTCGACATCGACTTAAATTAAAATATAATATATATTATGTTCAACGCATAATTATTTTTATTTTTTCACGCATAACGTTTCTGCAAAATACGTTCTCAACGCGTTTACTCCATTTTGGTTAAATTTCATCAAAACCAAATTAGAAAAACACCAGCATCAGTGGTTCAGTGGTAGAATGCTCGCCTGCCACGCGGGCGGCCCGGGTTCGATTCCCGGCTGATGCAGCAAACATTATTATTGATTAAGTTTCTGACATTTTCGTTTCATTTTTTTTCCCCATTAATTTTTTAGTTTTCATTACGATTTATGTTACTAATTTCAATATTATTAATTAACTTTTATTTTTATGCTCAATTAACAATTATATAGATCTCAGCTGCAAGGTCGTAACTGAAAAAAACATTCGGGAGGAGAGGTCCAAAATTTTTTTTAAATGGATACTAGACACTTATCATTTTTACATTCATAATATAAAAACTCTTGTTCTCCTTTTACAAATTTCGGGGGGGGGGGGGGGTGTCCGGTCCCCTCGCCAGTTACGGCCTCGCACAGCTGGTTCCCGCCGCCCGAAGATATTATTGATGCGGTTTATAGACGATGAGGATCAGCCGACCCACGTAAATTTAACTATTTGAACTAACTAAATATACATTCATTTTATACCTAGGTAATATGATTTATTGGAGATAGTATCGGTGATTGGTGATTGATTGGTCTAAATAAATTTGATAATAAAAAAATAGTGCTAATAAACCTAAGGTGTAAATTATTTGTTATAATAGTAATTTTTCAATATTAACAAAATTATGGGTCTATTAGCTGCACTTAATATGTTCTTACGAATCCCACAGCTAGGATGTATTAAAATACTATTCATGTAGCACAAGCATCAGTGGTTCAGTGGTAGAATGCTCGCCTGCCACGCGGGCGGCCCGGGTTCGATTCCCGGCTGATGCAACTAATATTATTATTGTTTTCAACCTTTTCGTTTTAACTCTTTTCCAATTCTAAAATTTTTCAATTTTCTTCATACAATTTATATTACTTATATTACTAGTCATATTTTTTTTTATGCTCAATCCAACTGTAGATCTTAGCAGGTTCCCGCTGTCTGGCGCCCTAAGATGATTGATGCGGTATATGACGAGGATCAGACAACCCATGTGACTATGTAGTTTTTATCTAAGAGTCAGAACAATTTTCATGAATTAAATATTAATGAATGTATAATATTACGGGGAATTGGTACCGATGTTTATTGCACCACAAGATCTGTACTTACAATATTATTCTTTTTTATGCAAAATGTATGCATATATTTCTTTAATTTTTGTTTGAACAATTTGATTATTGGATATGATTGAATGTTCCAAAATTGGGGTTAAAAGTGAAACTCATAAGGTGTAAATTATATTTTGTTATAAAATAAATTTTTCTAATATTAAAAAAAATCGGGTATGAGGGGGTGGGGAATAGGGAGCCCTCGTGTTCCGTGGGTCAGGATTTAGAACTGTGATATATGATACTTCAATACGTTATACGTCCAAAATTTGAATTCAATATGCACTTGTGTCCCTACGGTAAACAATATCAATATTATAAAACAACCTCAACAGCATCAGTGGTTCAGTGGTAGAATGCTCGCCTGCCACGCGGGCGGCCCGGGTTCGATTCCCGGCTGATGCAGAAATTTTTGTAAACATCATATTATGTTCAACATTTATGTATTATTACTTATTCATATGATATATTCAAGCAACATACTTTTATGTTTTTTTTGTTTTAATATTTTTTTGATATTCCTATACCTATATAGCTATAGGATATATATGGGTCGACGGTTCTTATTTATAAATTATAATGTTATTAATAGGGCTAGGATTTATATGCAATAACAAATTTTAAAATATGCATTTTACCAACCAAAATATGCAAAAACAAATTTTTATTATTACTAGAATATTATTATTTATTTTAATTCATAATTTATTATTATGAGTTATTACTTATTACATTAAATATTAGTTCATATTATTACACTAAATATTAGTTTATATTATTACATGCTACTATGATAATATGTTGTTTCAAATTTTCAAATACAAGCGACCGGTGATTTGAACGTAAAATAGATTTGTATTGACTAAATCTCCTTTCCACATCACACGAGGTTATTGGAGCATATTTAAATGACGCGATTTGGCCTGGAGTTAAATTAATATTAATATCTTCTTCTTCCGCTTCCTCTTCCTCTTCATATTCACCGTTTATAATATTACAAATTTTTAAAAGTATTTTGAATCGATTTCGTGAAATAAACACCATTTAAAATTAACAATATCTTATAAAAATTTAAAAATTTAAGTTAAAAAAAATCAAATTCTCAAAAATCTATGAATATGCAATTACATGCATTATTATGTTCAAAATATGCAAAAACATGAAAAAAAAATAGGTTCTATTTAAACGAGAATAAGCCAAATCGTGGACAAATCTGACAACCAATCAATTTGGACTCGAGGAAAAAAACATGCAAATTCATATAAATCCTAGCCCTAGTTATTAACATATAAACACATGACTTTATAAAATACAAACTGCATGCATATAAAAGCTAATTAAATTTTTTTGACAGACGAATACTATTATGTCAATATATACACAGCACAGTCACACAGATAAACACAATTAGGTACTGTAGACAATCTATGAACTATACGTGTATACTCTATAGTTAGGTATATGTATACAGAAATCGTCAACTCTGGAATTTTTAATCTTTCGTAATATTGTAAGAATATACGTCTTAATATAGCTAATGACATATTGTAGTGTCTAGACGACTAGACGTATAATGTATATTCAAAGAGATGCTAGACTGTTTCCAATTTCCATTATAAATGATTATTGGTCATTGGTCAACACTATCAGAAATTCAGTAATAAGCACACAACATAGTATCAACAAATTATATACTAAAAAGGTTGGTCTTCTATAAAACTGCTTCGATTTTCTTCAACAGTATCTTGTTCGATGGAAAAGTGAATCTATTTAGTGCATTTGGCAGGTCAAATTTTAAAATTTTGAATAGTTTTCAAAAGCGCCAGGAAAAATGACATACAAATTAAGAAAAAACGGTAATTTTTACGCAAAATCGGTTTTTGACAAAATCGATTTTGGTTTTCGGTGTAACCATATACCATAACATTTTTCAAATATTTTGACTTATTTTTAGCTGTTTACAGACATTTTCAGTTTCCATTTTTTTTAGTATTTTTTTCTACAAATATCAATAACATTTTATTTGTTGGGTAAAAAATCTTGAAAATTTAATACAAGGCTGCTACTTTATTGTTAGAATGATATTTGAAAAATATTAAAAATCCTTAATCACAGTTTTTATTTATAAGCATTTAAAGTTCAAATCTTGACAAAATACGGAATAATCATGAAAATTAGCAAATTATTTTGAGTTGATAATTCAAAAAAAATTTTCTTTTTAAATCTAAGGTTTGAAAATGTAATACAAGATTATTCATAAGTTTGTCTACCTTTATCAAAAAAAAAATGTCAAAATTTTTATGAGCGTTTGAAATTTATATTTTTACAACATTTGATATTCCCTCGATTTCTCATGTAACGATTTTCTTATTTTGTTTTAATTAAAAAACGTATGACTGTAGATACTTGAAAATTTTACTGAATGTTTATATTGGTATTTTCTATACATGATAAAATTTTGAAAATAATTTGACTCTTATTGAGCTGTTTACGGACATTGTCAGTTTTCAATTTTTTTAGTTTTTTTTTCTATAAATATCAATACAATTTTATTTGTTGAAAAATGCGTGACAATTTAATATAAGACTCCTGAGATATCATTCTAATAGTAGTTGAAAAATATTAAAAATACATAGGCACATTTTTTTTTTTTTATAAGCATTTAAAGTTCATATTTTGACAACATTTATCAAATTTATAATTTAATAATTATTTTGTAGTTAAAAATGTATAAAATGTTCAACTTTTATAGCTAAGGAATGAAAATTGAAAACAAAGCTCCACTTAATGAGTATATATAAATTACTTTATTCACAATAATATCATCAAATATACTTGGTAATATCATAGGCTGACTGACCGTATTCGCTCAGAATCGTTTTTCTTATACAATGATATTATATCATTGAATTCAAATTTAACACCATCCATTACAGTGACCCACTTGTAATATACTGTACAGCAGAGCGACACCCACTTGCCCACCTTTTTTTTTATTAATGGTTAAATACTTGAATTAAACAATTAAGCCAATGTTGATATTCAAACTTTGACAGTAACAAATGAGGGTATTGTTACTTATCACGAACATGAGCATCAGTGGTTCAGTGGTAGAATGCTCGCCTGCCACGCGGGCGGCCCGGGTTCGATTCCCGGCTGATGCATATATTTTTTTTTTCGTACCTATTTTGATTATTTTTGTTGTTTCTTTTCCAAATCTTATTTGAGTAATTATTTATTAATAATATGATATTTATCCATTTTTTCCACTTGCTTTCTAAAACATTTTATGCATAGTAATGAACTCTCAAAATTCAAATGGTCCAAGCGAAATTTAGAAGCTCGTTCTATCCACATTTAAGGTGGTCTGGAAAAACTTAATTTGGTAAAAAGCTTGATGCTGAATTAAAATATATTTTTACTAATAGGTACTTGTAGTGGTTATGATCCGTTAAGGAATAATAACGCATATGTAATAGGAATAATATATATATATATATATGGAGAGAGAGAGAGAGAGCATAGGAGATCGTGGAAACAAATAAAATCTAAAGGTTGAAAATAGTTAAGAAAAAACCTTCTTTGGGACTATATACATAAGCGTATTTAGACGGAGTATATAGAAGGAGCTTAGAAGTTGGGTGTCTTAGCCAGACAGTCAGAACTTTAGCTCCACTTTAAGGTCAACGAAAAAATTTAAAAATCAAATTCCTTCCCTCTCCAAAATCATTTATTGAAAATAAGTATAATGGCGAGTGGGGCTATAATAGAATAGGTAGCCGCCTCCTCATAACATATTACACCACCGCATAAACCTAAAGGACATGGTACCTTACACACCTATATTCATTATTTGGAACATAAATTGCAATTTGTAAACACTCGCTACCTATATAAAAGTATAACGCATAATTGTATTATTATATTATCATATCAAAAATAATAATAATTAGCACTTTGACATTCGTGACGTTCTCAATCCTTGACACCTTGCACGGTTTGCAAACCCGATTTTAGTAATCTCGAAGTCATAATAATAATAACAAATGTAATTGTAGGTTGGTAGGGAAGTTACATACAATTTACGTCCTAGTGCCCTACTCATCATATGAGTACATATCAAACCCTATATAGGGTAATATTTTAATCACGGCCTATATGTACGCTACTGTCATATATAATATAATATACATACGATTGCAGGGCGTAGGTTTAACAAATATTTTTCATATTTGAGTGTAATTTCAGTTTAAAACTGTAGTCAAATATACGCATCATATTACTTACATTTATATTAATATGTATTAACCTAACGCACCGCGGTGGTCCAAATAATTGGAAGCGTCATGTGGATAGACGTTTTAAATTTTAATTATTTATAACATTAAATAATGAAATTATTGGATTAGCCAAGACATGAAATAATAATGTTGCCATGTTGCTATGTAGGTCAATGGCGTACCTAGGATTTTGGTGGTTTTATTTTGTTGGGGGAGGGGGGGAGAGGCTGATATTTCGTTAAATGATGAAAGATGGGAAGCTTAATAATTAGGATCAGTTATGGGATCTCTCATATGTTTGGTATGCTGATGTCGTTGTACATTGCCACGTTGGTATGCATTATTATATCATTTTAACTTTTAGACTTTTGCAGCAACCTGCTTAATGCAGGGCCTAAAATTAAGATATTTTGCTACTGCACACCTAATTCCATACCCAAATATTTTAAAATAATGAATATAGACCTAGTAGTACACATGCCACATATAACTTCATTACATAATTGTTTTTGCTATTCATTAATAATTAGTTATAATAAAAACAATCTAAGACAATCTTCTATAAAATTCCTTGATACCTATATGGCTATATGACTAAACATTTTAAAATTAAAAACGAAATAGCTTGGGTTAATATACTAATTATATAATAAGCCACCCAGAATATGGTGTAGTCGGTATTATTTTTAGTGTTATGGGTTTTAAACAAATACAATATGCTAATTAGTAATTTTCAATAATCAATATTGAATATTAATCAAATAAAAATTTATAAAAGCCAAAAATAAGAACAGCACACTTTTAAATTTGCTACTGAACATTTAATATTAGCTACTGCTCATAGTGTGTACACAATTTTAGGCCCTAGTTTAATGAATTCATGGAAAATTAAAATATAAATGTGCAGAATATATAGGTAGTTACGATTTAATGGCCAGTAAAAGGATTTTTTATCTTAATTATAATTTAAAAATATTCCCGACATACGCAGGATTTTTCGATGGGGGAGGGGGCTTGAAAATTAGTTAGGTTAATTTTATTTTTATTTTGTCCAGTCTAATAATTTCAGAAGTTTATTTGAGGTATTTTAAAATGTTTGTAACTTCTCAACTTTTCTGGTAGAAAAAATGCTCTGATCATAAACTTCGAGCCCGATGTATGTTTTTGGAAGCAAATTGGATCTAGTTGGTACTTTTGGGAGGTCGGAATTGAAAATTTTTAGTGCTTTTTAAAATAGTTAGAGAAAAAAAAATGAAAATTTATTAAAATTGTTTGGTAACTAGCTTGGTTATACCGTACTCACTTGGATTGTACTTGATTAATTAAAATTTTTTTTCCTACAAATGTTAATAAAAAATTATTTATCCGATCAAAAAGCTTAAAAATGTAGTACGTAAGTTTTTATTATAGCTAAAATATTACATAGGCATCATGGTTATTTTTTATAAGCATTTGAAATTCAAACTTCGTCAAAACCACATTTAATTTGTTCAAAACTTATAAAATATTAAATGCGTATAGCTAAGGTCTTTCATACAATTAGTTCATACTTTTACCGAAAAATTACAGATAATTTATAAAAATTGGTAGGATGCAAATACAATGTTTTTTTCAAAAATTAATTCTTTCTGATATGACATATATGAAATTTACGTCTTGCTTACAATAGTTGACAGTTGAAACTTGATAAATATTTTTTTGGAAAAATAATAATAAAAGGCTTCAGCCCGTAAACCCCCCCCCCCTGCGGACGCCATTGTTGTGGATGATATATCGTATAATATGTATACTTGTATCATGAATAGTGAATACTCAATACAGACTGTATTATAGCTGCATACCTATTATACTTACTACCTATAGTACCTACCTATCTGAACAATAATAATTATATATTAAAGCTACTAGACATATAATTATACAACATTTTACATTTAAAAAAATTGCTTGATTGCTGTTATTCAAATTATAAATTCTTTAAAACATTTTTTAGTTAGGTTTTTACTTATTTATGGTTTTAAATATTTATAAATTAATTTTATCAGCAGTATACTAGCCACTATAGGTAGTATTATTTACTATATAGGTATAATAGTAATATTATTATAATATAATTTCCAGCACAGTTGGTTAATAGTCTTCAAAGTTATTTAAAAAAAAATAGATCAATAGATAATATATAGATAATATATCCATATAGTTGTAACGAAGATTGAATTGTTAATATTTAGTCAAAATTCATAATTGAATGGCTGTAAAAAAATTATTGAAAGAGTGTTTATATTTTGAATGTTAATAAATAGGTACCTAAAACCTACCTTATCTATGTAAAATGTTGACAGTAAAAAATAATATAAAAGTACAAAAAACACAGCTAGTAGTAAGAATAACATCGTACTATTGCAGCATATATATATTACATACGTTTATCATTATTTATTGGTAAATGTGAATTTTTTATTTTTAACACTTTTAATATTTAAAATTTAAATAGAAACCTTTTGTCCAAGCATGGTATGAGCATCAGTGGTTCAGTGGTAGAATGCTCGCCTGCCACGCGGGCGGCCCGGGTTCGATTCCCGGCTGATGCATAAATTTTTATACATTTTCATATTGCACACAGCTTAACAATTTAATTTTCCATTTTACAATGTTTTTAAATTTTTTAGTATTGTATATAATTGTGTTATTATTTTATTATTTTACACAATATCCTGCACCGCATGAATTAAAAACGAGTAAAATCCCATTTTTAAAACAATAGAGTTTATTATTATGAAAAATTACATTGTTATTATGCACTGTGCAGGCAATTTATACAAATTGCGAGCATCATCTATAAATTATAATACCTAGATGTTAATCTAAGTTTCCTTTTCCGACTCAGGCTATAATTTCGATGACTTTTTGAAAGATGTCATCGGCCTTTCAACCAGAGTTACGTAATATTGGTTCAATTATGTATATTTTTTTGCAATTTCCTCGAAAACAAAGAAGCACGTATGATTAAGTATTTAAGTATATAGTAATAGTTCTAAAATATCATTAACCGTGGGAAATAATACACGCGTTTATGGCCAAATATTGTGGTGTACTAATTATTTTTGCGTGGGCATACGTCTATCTCGCATTTGTTCTGTTGTACTTCATAAATGCGAATTCGGAATTAATATTAATAATTATTGTTATATGTTTTATATAGTGACATTAATAACATTATATTATGAATGACGTACCTACTGTACAGGTTAAAATCGCGTACCTATACTATTTTTTTAATTAGTATGTATATTAATATAAACACGCACGTGATATTTATCATAAATCACAATACATGTATGTGAGCATTGCAACTAACAATACTTGTATGTTGCAAGTTGCAAGTATTGCAGGCTATAATGCGAAACATATAGGTATATGAAGTTTAGGAAATATCTTCCACCTGCAGGACTATGACATATTGTCAACTTCAGTAGTTCTGTGTAGTATTATAATAATATTATACATAAAAAGTAAGATCTATAATAGAACTTGATATCGAAGGACAAGGTTAGTGATATATAATATTATGCGTACATAATATTGTATACAGAATTTTCTATTATATTCGAGTATAGGTATATATTATACGAATATGCGTACCTACCTGTTGCTTACACACTTCAACTCAAAGGACATTTCAAACAAACTGAGAATAAACTCGAAACGTATTTCACGTTATTTTATATGAAATCATTAAGTTCAACAACAATAAAAACAACAACTGTAAGGCATAGCAAGTAGGCTAATGTCGAAATTCCTATATTTGTATAATATTTACATTTACATTTTATTGTTTATATATTCTATAAGTACCTATATTAGTATATAAAGAAAACATTTTTAAACGAATAATTTTTACTGTTTTTATTATTCGTTGACATTTTTTTTTTGATTACCGATTATGGTAATTAAACGTATACGTTATTGTAGCCTGTAACCGATTGAAATAACGCATACCTAATACCTATGTATCAATTTACTACAGACTTTTGATGATTTTACACTGTGTTGAATGTTGATATTACATTATAGACGGGTAGTACCAGAATAGGTTAATATTCTAGGTTAATTCTAAAACCAAATATTTTCTACTTAACATTACGCAGTCCGTTATTTAATATTCAGATTTGAATATAATATGATACTACATTAAATTAATTGTTTGATATTATAAATATTTAAATATTATATATATTATATACATTTATAGCGACCCTAGCTATTAAAATACCTATTTCCCGTATCGTTATTTTATTATGTGAACGTGGTAATAAATCGGCTGCGCAAACTCCATACTTAGGTATGTTTTTAGTTGTATAGGTAATAGTATCTAGTAACAAATAAAAAATTACGATGGTTTTATTGAAAAATATTTGACTTATAAGTTACAATTATATACATGTATAGGTTTATTATAATGCAGATTAATTATTTTTGTTATGTATGGACTCTGTTGATTTTTAAAACCTCGAAATCACATAATAAGCGAAGGTATTAATAAATACTCATTTTTCAGATTTTATCCAATCGAATGATTACAGTCTTAGATAAATCAGAAAATTCAAATCTTTAACATATTCGTTTTGATATCAAAAATTAAATTCCCATATTATAAATTATAGGATTATACATAACCTACCTATTGGCTATTTGCTATTGCCTAGTACCTAAGTATATACAGTACAAACCATATTTTTGTAAAAAAATAAATACCTACGTGTATTATAATACTAAATACACGTTGCCACTATTCACGAATGGCTTTTATTTTTTAAATGTATTATGTACGAAATATGTAAATAAATAGGATCTCAAACATTAAAAATGTATTAACTCAATTACGTGTTTCTAATAGTGCCATTTCTTCTCATAATTTAAAAAACGTTAATATAATATTATACATTATTATATATTTTAAATGCAGGTATCTGGTATATGCTCTAATTACCTACTGTAGCTATTATTCTGTGGTACTTTCGAGCTCTAGAAACTTTTTTTAGTACAAATTGAATTATTATATTCTCAACACCCGTATATTTCGTGTAATGTAAACACCAGGATACTGCAGGAAATGCCATATTATTGAACAAATACACACTCTCTTTACAGTTAAATTTCAATTTCATTCATTTTCTATAATATAAAAACAGAGCTACAAAAACTTTAATCTATACCATATTATAAATTTAGAAGATTTGATTATGCGCAAATATGCAAATATGCATATGCATAATACAAACAACTTGTTTTAATTTAATTTAAAGTTATCACAATATCATCACAATCAATCGGCTTAAATTATTATATCATCAAGAAACTCGTCAACGTCGCTAAAAAGCGCGCATGCAAGAAACACGACGTCAAGTTAACTATATTATACCTAATATTATGCGATAGGTACTGCGATGTATGTATTATTATGTTTATTGTTTATTATATTGAATAACCTATCCAACAGTCCTAAACGGTTTTTCATTCTGGGTTTATTATATTATAAACTAATTTTATATTAAGTGTTGATTAAAAACTATTAAAAATAAAATATTTTAATTTATTTTGTAAAATAATAATAGATATTAAATAGTATTTGAACATTTTATGGATATCACATCGTATAATCATATTATTATACTTCATAAACTTAGGTACTATGTATGTTGTTTTCTAAGGCTGGGCACTAACGAGTTAAAAAGTTTAAGTTAAGTTAAAAAATTAATTTGATTTTAATTTTTTAACTTAACTAGTTACTTTTGGTTTTTCATTAACTTAACTGTTAACTTACTAAATTTCTTTCTTAATTAACGTGAAATTAACGAGTTAATTTTTCATTTTAAGAAGTAAGTTAAGTTACTTTGTTTTGTTTTTAATTTTATAATATTTCACTATTTCAGTCTATTTCGTTTTCATGTCAAAAAATATGTATCGTAAATTGTTTAAAGTTAAAAATTTATATCATTCGAATCTAACTTATATGGAAATAATGTATGAAGTATAAACACTATATCCTATAATTTAGTTTTGGGTTGGAAAAAAATTAAGTACGCTAGTGTTGTATAAACAAATTAACTTTTTTTTAACTTAATAAAAAGTTAACAAAAAGTGTGTATTAACTTTTAACTTAACTGAGTTAATCTATAATTAAATTAACTTTTAACTTTTAACTTTTTTTTATTGGTGCATATTAACTTAACTGAGTTATAAAAAAATCATTAACTTGCCCAGCCTTGTTGTTTTCTATAGGTACACCTACCTGATATCAAAGGTCTCTGTTGCGCTCGTCCGTTGGTCCGGATGATTCGCTTCATACACGCGGACACGACCCTAGGCTTTTCGTTCATTGTTGCGGAAAAGTCACACGAATGATAACAGCGATACAAAACAGTATATAATATAGTTTGGATATATCACTTGACACGGCAGGGGTGATGAATCCGACACAGCGATCCGGAGTGGCACGTCGGAAACGAATTACGAAAACGCTCGACTATCTTAATACCTATATACGCACTGTAGGATAACCTACCTACTACGAATTTGATTTACGATTTAGATCATCGTTGGCGACGCGCGTAAACGATATTATAAACGCGGCCGTATAAGGAAAACGGAATGAGAATAACGACGACGGAAAAAATTAATGATAATAAAAAAAACACAAAAAACCGATTGTAAACCGGACGGCGCGTGCGTGATCGTGCTATTGCTGCAGCGCCAACCCGACGTCCGACTGATGCCCGCGAAAACCGCGTGCCATGTGCCCGGTGAAAAATAATTAAAAACACTTTAGGTATGTATTTACTATTATTATTTTCGCGTTGTTTTCTACTACCGTCGCGGCGGCCGAACGTCCTTCTCAATCCGACAGATCCCACTCTCCTGACTGTAACGTCCTACGACGCGTGCAGTGAATTGCAGCCTACAGCCTAGCCACACTACTGCAACCGTGAGCAGGTATATCTTTATAATATTATAATGGTATATACGCCATATACTCGTATTATTCACGTATATTATATTTTGTTGTAATATAATAATAATACCTCGTCATGATGTGCGGTGTTGTTATTAATTTTTCTTATCGTCACCAGTGTCACAATAATTATTAGGTATATTATATTATTATACAGAGGGGTCGTGTGAGAGCAGCGTTAGATTTGTAAATATTTAATAAAAAAATATTACTATTTGCGTATATATGTATACTATAGGCTATTCGTTTTACTGGCGATACAAATTAGTAATTAGTAATTATTTTACTAGTAAATTGTTGAGATTTGTATTTGAAAAAAATGTTTACAGTTTGAAATGATTATAACGCTACGTTAGTATAAAATTAATCTAATTTTTTACTATTTCTTATCGTGGTGATTTTTTTAGGATATTTAAAAATAACATTTAATGACATATTATATAATATATAATTAGTATATAGTCATAAAATCACAAAGAATGCATCCGACTTTGGTTGTTCACATTGTCAAATCGAAAAAGCACTGAAGTTTTTCCAGGTTTTATTCTTGTCTTAGACATTGATAAAAATCCTAAGAGATGGAAGTCAGAAGTGACTGATAAGTTCAAATTAAATTTAAAAGTTTATCAGTGTTATCATTTACCTAGTTACCTATTTGTTTTCATTCCACTGTGGTGACTCCACAACGGTACAACATAAGTAGTTTCTCACACTAAATATGATGTATAGGATTAAACAGGGATTCAAATGCCATATCAATATTGTACATATGGTGCTTAAAAGTGCTTATATTCAAAGCCACATCAAGTTTAAATAATAATATTGCTTATGTGTTATTAGTTGGCTCATTGTGCCTAATAGGCTGTTTAGCTGTGTAGGACACAACATTTGTGAGAGTATCCTGTGCTATATTTGCTTTTAATATTATAAAAACGATCTATATTAGTCAAGTTTTGTGAAATTTATCTAAATACTTCGCCACAGTCAAACTGAAAAAGCTTCAGTATAAAAAATTATCCGAATTTTAAAATTTATTATAAAATTTATAAATAACAAATAATGTTAGTCAACTTGTACTTGAAAAGTATGGGTTTTCAAAAACTCAAATAGGAAATTGTATATTGTATAAATAATATAATATGAGTAAAATGTCTTGTTTTTCTTAGATAGTTTAGACGGGAGATATTTAATGGTATATAATGGCATCTATGTTATCCACTATAATTATAAATCAACTATATCTGAAAAATAATTCTAAGCAGAGACTTATTAAATTCGCTATGCTTAATAAACTACTGAAATTCAAAAAATTACCTACTTGAACTTTAAAGTTTAAAGTAAATATACCAATTAACGATTCCAAACCAATGAATTATATTAATAAATAAATATACTATATTCTAAAAAAAATTTTTAAGCGCAAATTTTTTCACAATAATTACAATAAATACTATTAAAATAATTTGTTTCTGAAATTTTTCTTTTGCAAGAGATTGATGTGTATTTGATATTTAATTTTTTGACACTATTATTGTCTATTGAGCATACCTATTATTTAGAATTCTCATGTTAATTATTTATATTCTAAGGAGTTTTGTGTAGGCAACTTTTTTTGACTACATGTAATTTTATTGTATTAGTACAGTTATCGTTTGGTAATAAATTCTTCAATATTTATCATAATATAATATAATACTGTATACTATATTCTATAACAATGTATAGTATTAATAATGGAAAACGTTTTTTTTTTATTTACATCATCATTATTAAATAAGGGTTAGATTGCTCAGAATTAGAAGAACCGCTAAAGAAATGACTACAGTATATTACGTTATTCAATGCAGCAGTATATGCATATTTGTAATTAATTATTAATTCAGTGGCGTAATTAGGAATTTGTCTTGGAGAGGGGATTTATATTTTTTTACACCCAAAACACTAAATTTTCAAGTACGGGGGTGAGTGATGGTTTTTATATATTATAAAGGCTCTGGGAAAGATCTATCCTCCCATTATTACACCACTGTATTAATTAATTATTATGATAATACTAAACATAAATATTAACTCTTAGTATGAATACAAATTATTTTGATGGAACGGGAATCCATCAAACATTATTTAATTTGGGGAAAATGAGAAAGAAATATGTATACGTTTGGTGAAACGTTACTGTCCGTAGATATTTTTATAGACGAAAATCCAACTACCGTAAACGATTCATAGGTACATAAGTTATGTAACATAATACACCAACATAATGTAGATAGATCGTCGAGAAGACATTGTTTGCGGGCCTGCAGTAAGTATAAGGACTAAGGAGGGTGGTATAAAAACGGGTTGTGAGTCCGGATTATAGTTTAACTTTTTGGCAAAACCCCATCTTGCGTATATTATATATTAGTAGGTACCTACGTATTTTAAACTCGACGTATAATCACTCAAAAGCAAATGAAACGCCATTCTTGAGGAAGTCTCGTATCAAAAGAAAACTCTAAATATTATTACGCAGACACGAGCCGATTAAAACTTCGGACCGTCGCACGACGCTGACAATGGGCGGTCTTAAGGGACGGCACAAAGGTTTAATCCTATTTTCCGTTTTTTTTAACCGACAACGAACGTCATAGTCGCGTGTCGCATTCATTATTATGCGCATTATATGGCGGGAACGCAATATATGGCGGATCGCATCGATTTTTTTCAAACGAAAATTCGGTCAAAGCTTTACAATAATATATTATTTTAAAGAGGATTTTAGAAAGAAAGAGATTTATTATTACCGTTCATAAATAACCATGTATACCTACTATTATTATGCGTCGTGAAACTATAATGCGTATATTATAATAAACCTAATAGGTAATTATAAAACGATATACTATGCTAAGACTCAATGTCCAATGCCCAGTGTCGTTAACAGATTTTTTTTTAATTAAAGAGGGTATAAATTATTTATTTATTAAGTTTCAATAAACATTATATTTTTTACTATGCCTCATATTTAAAAAAAAATGTAACTGTAATTTATTAAAGTGCCTATATATAATTAGGTATAGATACCTCTATCAGTATTTGATTAATTTTTTACATGGTATCAAGAATGTCTTCGCGATAAATTACCACTTCTCAATTAATGGCCAACAATGTTAAGGGTTAATTGAGACTTATTGAGATGGTTCCATAAAATTACGTTAAATTAGGAACAATAATAATAGTCACAATAATCATTCTTTTCAGAGTTTCTGTTAGATAGATTTTCAATATTTTCTGTAGATATATGCTGCATAGTGCTTACTATTTAAAATAATTGATAAATATTGGGAAAAATTTGTAAGACTGAACATATAGAATAGATGGCTGTTTTAGGAAAATTACGTTTAAGTTTTGCTCTCAGTTTTGCATGTATATCCTTAGTTCAGCATTAACGGATTGTATGTCTGAGACAGGGTAAAATGTGAAAGTTTTTAAAATGATGGTTGATAGTTGAAACACAATAAAAACAATATAAATATTATAAATTAACTATAAATTATTTATCGATCATCATAAAATACATATTATTTGCGAATTGCAGTAAACGTACGAAATACACTCAAATACATCAAATATTCAAATGTAGGTACCTTAAGTTACTTAGGATTATGAAAAAAAGGCAGTGGGTAAATTTATAAGAACTTGATTGATTTAAGGATAATAATATATAGAATGGGATAGTGTAACCGAACATTTTCAAACACTTTGGTCATCAGGTGTTTCAGCAGAAAAAAATCACAGGATGTTAAGTCAAGATACAAAAATAAAATTTTGACATAATATGCGAATGACGTATGTCTACAGAATGGGAACACATGATTGAAAAATCAGGTTCCAAAAATTATTGATATACGTATATACTCAATACAATATTGTATTGACAAATTTGTCTTAAAATGTTAATTGCGTATTTTCTACCTCCTATCTATATTAGGTATATGTAATAATAATTATAAATTATTTTTATTAATTCCAAACTTTTCCATTTTGCTGACTCACCCTGCAGTGTAATAACGGCTCTATTGTGTGTCTTGTTCGTGTGTGTGTTTAATATATTTTAATAATTGTATTATGAGTATTATTATACGCGTGTGTATATATTATAAAATGTTATTAAAATATATACGACGTTATAATATGTATGCTTCCGAGATGTACCACCGCTACCTCCATCCGATGAGGGTTGGGTCCTATAGAGTCGCCACCGTATCAAATGACGGTTTTTTTTTCTTCATCAGATGGAAAAACCGTTCACAAGTATAATGCGAACAGACAGTCCCGCCCGGCGAGCACAGCCGCACAGGTATGATATCCCGTCGCCATCCGCCCGTCCACTGTCCACACACGTGGTATGAGCATATCGTATATACAGTATACATATAACGTATATATCATATACTCATATATGCGTTTAATACATGTGGTGACGACGATATAATATGATAATATAATATTGCGTATACCTATATCGTTTACGGTGTATACCTGCGACTATATAGTGTGGGTCGAGGAGGATAAATAGCTATTTGCCCTGCAGCAGAGACGGCTTCCTGCAGCCACGTGGTGGCGTAATTTCGAACGGCTTTTGGTTTTGGAGTGTGTATGAATATGATGATTGGTGATTGTACCTATAATATAAGTGGACAATTGGCACACAATTGATTTCTACCAAAGGCCACTGACGAAAAAAGATTTCACCTATTCAGAGTGGTACGATAGTGCACTGCATCTTCAAAATGGTGCCGCTGAAGGTTTGTGGAGTATACCAACCAGGGTGCAGGTCACATGGGGTTCGATTTGTATATGATGCCAAATGCCAATTGGAAATGCAATAGAATTTTACTACTATAATAGAAAAAATAAAATTGTGATTTACTAATCACTAGGGCTGGAAATTGATAGCCTAAAAATGTAAAATACATAATAGACTAAAACTAAATAAACAACTATAATTATGACAAAAGTGGCTTGGTGTGGTGCGGTGTTTGCATTCAGACCATTCAGTCTCACGTAACATAAAATTCGGTATACTCATTCAACAATAGACATTGTGAAACAAATTAATTGTAAAATTAGCATAATATAGCTTGCACTAGGAAAAAATTAAAAATGCAAGCGTTTCAAATCACACTAATCACAGCCCGACTAATTAGTAACCACATACATTTTAAAACTATCATTGTAATAATCAACTACTTTTTGAACATCTTAACGTATATATGTTGCATCATAGGGTGAACCCTCGAAGCCTACATGGCATAGCGGTACGGCTTTGCCCGTCGATATACAAACCAGCTATTACTATAGTATACATCTCTAGTATATATCTATATATCTCTATAGTATACACCTATCCGTGTTTTATCGACAATAAAACAGATTTTGATTTTATGCGGTCTTTGTGTCTGCATCTCCGCAGCCAGTTTATATTATATTATATGACAACTACGCAGTTATACATACATCTATATATATATATATATATATATATATATATAAATATGTATGTATAAGCCGTCTTTGGCGGTTTTAACCATTTTTTACGACTGTATATAGATAATGTATTAACTCTACAAGTAATTTATTATGCACATCAATATATTCTAGACAGTCGACATTTTGTACATGAGTTTTAGACTTACATGTAGGACGTAGGTACTACTGTAGCTATATAGACTATAGATGAAGGTAGGCACAAGTATAATATGTTGTCCAATTTTAAAAAATCATAATAATCGATTTTTGTTACAATAATATAAATCTGATTAGGTATTGTTCGTAGAAAAACTTGTAAAATTACGGACTATTATACAATGCAGAGACCGAATAGTCAGGGACTCACGTTTCAATGATGCAGGATAGTGCAGGTTCATCATAGCTATTGTAAGAACGCGGAAAGTGAAAATATTAAAATGATAATTCATCGAATTAAGACGAATTTGAAAAACTATTCTGATCAGCAGCAGAGAGCGTTAAAAGTTGAAACCATCAATTGGATATACAGAGTGTAGAGCTCTGCACGGTCCGTTTTCTTATAGACTAGACCGGACTGATATATTTTAACAAAGACCAGGACCGGACCAGGCTGAAAAAATAAAAATGAAGCCAGACCGAACGATTATTTTATTATGATAATGATTTTTATTTTTCAACGTACCTAATATAAATTATAATATTAAATCAACGTTCAAAATGCAGATCACTAGAGACCGGACAATATATACCTAATATAAATTTGAAGGCGGACTGGACTGGACCATTTTTTTTAAGGATCGAACCGAACCGGACCATTTTTTTTTTTAGACAAAGAGACCGAACCTGACCGAACCACATTAAATTATAATACACAAAGACCAAAAAGAACCGGACCATGGTCCGGCCCGGTCCGGTCCGGACTAGACCAGACCGCTCAGAGCTCAAACAGAGTGTAACAGGAAGACCTGACAAAAAAAATTCCATATTTATCGATAGTATTGTACCCTGATGGACACTAGATATTTGAACTTATGAAGTAAAATTAGTTTTATAAATACGCCCATACAGCATTTCGTAATGATATTTGATAATAATATTAGTATAATGAAATAATAATATTTTTAGATAACAAATCGTTGTAAAAATTGTATAAACATATATACGTTTAATATATTAAATGTAAGTAGATATAATATAAATATTATTTTTTTTATATAATTTGAACGATCAAATGATATGACTAATATAGGTGATAAAATTATAATATAAAAATGTAAATCTCGAGGGCTTATATAGGTATACTATGGAGGAATTTCTCCTAAGCAGTATAACACCATATTGTATTATAAGCCAGTACGGCATAAGTCAAACTGATGAAATGCACACACGCCACAGGTACCTATACTTCATATCCCTATATACGTATATAATATAATAATACACATATTGCGTTTCTTAAAGGATAGCTTAATTATCGTGCACATGGCGATGAAAGGAGGGAGACGACACGCTGTATTATGTCATATGCACGCGCTGTGTGATACCTACCTGCTTTTTAATCTAGTTCTAGTACAAAACCGAATCGAAAACAATACTCGTTTTATTATCCGTCCAATTCACAGTGGCTGGTGGATTATATTCACTAATTTATTCGTGAAGACTTCATAATATTTTATACACCTTAAAGATTTATCTGCGTTCATCATAACTCATAATATTTATATGGATACTAGATAACCAAGCCCGCTCGTGAATTCGGATTTGAGAGAGTTCAAATCCACATTGTACTCATATACTCTCAGTAGGGTAAAAATTTGCAGAAACTATTAAATTTAAATCGTATCTTTTTATAACTATACACTCATAAGTTATAACGTGTGTGCCATGAACTTATCACTTGTGACTTGCAATCTATATGTTAATATAAAACAAAATTATCAATAATATTGTGGTATGAATTTAAAAAAATAAATATAATTTATCTTCATGAAATTTTGATTACCCGCAGATCATCTGATGATGTATAGATGGCTGATAAATACATAAAATTATCTTTTTTATCTAGATAAAGTTATTGCCACCCGAAAAATCAATATACATCATAATATTATATTTTAAGATATTTTAAGTAATTTTAGTTATTTTCACAAATATCTTCATTGGCGGACAACGTTGTATCGGTGGACGTCGTTCAGTCGTTGCCACGGAGAGACTAAACACATGCCGATCATAAAACTGATAAAATGCCCCTGTATAATAGTCGTTACTATATTATTGTAAATTGTTGTCAGGTTAACGTTTCTAACGCATCTTTGTGCATTTTTTTATTGAAACGGTATTCGATTTCACCGTCAGAATGGTCATATTGTTGTATATTTTAATAATATATTCATATTATGTGTATGCTGACTTGCACTTACCATATTCTTATGGTACATATATTGTATTAACGACTTACAACTGTCGGTAAATAAAAGATTTACGATTTATGCGTTATTATCTGTATGCGTACGTATATAGAACAATATGCATATAATAGAAAACGTATAAAATAAACAGATCCCATAAATGTAAATGGCCTAAACAGCGGTGTAAAAAAAAAATATTCCGCGAAACACTATATTATATTATATTACCGCCACTGCAGCTGTATTTATATAGATCAGGATTTCTTAATATTTTTAGGGTCACAGACCCATTTAAGATATTAATACTTAATATCTGTAAAAAATAGCTACGGACCCCGCTTAAAAGAACAATTTTTGTATTTAGTTATTAAAACGAACGTAAATCAAAAAAAGATATTCAGAGTGTGGTGCCTGAATATAATGGAAACAACTTGCGCAACAATCGTTCCCAAGCATATTTCTTTCGATGAACATACAATTTTCGATTCCCGGCAACGTTCGGATCCGTTGCACCACGAGTTAAACGATAACCTGAAGTTCGGTACCTTTTTTAACTGAGTTGAGTTAGGTTAAACTAAAATCTAAATCAAGTTAAAAGTTAAAAGTTATTTCAAAATGTTCTATCAATTGAACTAAGTTAAAAGTTAACCAAAATTTAATATTAACTTTTTAACACAAGTTAAGTTGCTTAAAAAAAATTTCTTGTTTTCATCTAGGTAAAATTAAAACAATCGGTACCTAAAATTGTTCATATTATTAGACCAAAGAACTATTATTATTTTATTTTCCAAAAGCATTAGGTAACAGTCCACACATTTATTAGCATACTTTTAAAATGTGTACCATCAATTTGCCCGTCCACGCCGCCGGAAATCGGAATGCTGGTTATCGGCGAAAACGTCGAATTAATAATAAATTATCCAAAAATAAACGCGGTATTACTAAGAACCGCAGACTGTCCACGCTACCTTCTATACAATTATTAATTCGTAATAAGTATAATATAATAATAATATATAAAATAGTTTATAATAGGAATATAACTGGCGACGATGGCGAAAAATAACGGGCATTGATAATATTCGTAATTTAATAATATTATTATAGGTATTTATATTTTATACGAATATGAAAACATATTCCATAATAATTAAAATTGAAATTAACTTAACTCGTTTAAATGTAAAATTAACTCAAGTTAATTTAAAGTTAATTCAAACATTCCTTAAGTTAATAATCATAAAAAAAAATTAACTTAACTTTAACTTATAAACTCGTTAATGCCCAGCCTTGGGTACCTATGTACCTATTGGACCAAAATGTTCAACATAAGTGTCCCTAATGAACGAACCGCGGATAATGCATCATATGATAAATAGCTACCACTGTTGTATATTTGTTTGTCGCCCATTTTTAATATGTAAATAGAATAATTTTTAAATTCTAGACGACAGTGATATAATATATAGACTATAATACAGGTATTAATGAAACCGTCTATTTCTGCATGAAACTTAGTAAATATAAAATGGTAATAATTATAAACTATATAAAGATGACTTGGTGCATCCAGGCATTTTATACGCGTTGACTTACTTACCTGCAGCAGGCAATCTTCGAGAACCGGTCGGCACGTGTCTTATTCGGTCTGGAAGTGATCAAGACTCGTTTCGCCACTGCACATCGCAACACGCGACTGTGAAAAATGAAAAACAAATCGCAAAAACTGTGCGCGATCCAGAATAGAGTGGCGGTCTCCGAGAAAACGGCCGCGACAACACTGAAAGACTGACGGAAAAAGTTGCGGTTACCTGCTCACCGCGAGTGCCTATACCGCGGTAAACGATATGGTCGGCGGTCGCTACGGCAGTGATGCTCACCACAGTCGGGACGCACAGGTTTAGAGCCTCGCGTTGGATTTTGCCGATAAATGTTTTGGTGCCAACTTTACGAACGCGCGCGTCCGTCCGCGAATTCCATAATGAACTTCAATAAAGCTAGGTTCACACTACACCGTGTCGTGTAAAATAATCACGGTTACCACGGTTATCAAACGATACCGCATAATGGTTGTACCAATCAGAGCACGGCAACATTTCACGACACGACACGGTGCGGTGTGAACCCAGCTTATGCCTACGTTCCTCCAAACGCTGGCAACCGCGGTAAGCTCGGCCAGTGGACCACCTAAAGTCCTATATATAATATATGGGCGCCCACTATCCATACCGTTGTGTTGGTACGGCTATTATATTCTCGGCGAGCGAATTACCATGATATTTCTAGTTTGATCATCAGTGTTACAATAACTGAACATCGGTGGTCGTCGCCGTATGTTTTTTTCAGATTCGCAACGAACCGTTTTCGCGTATAGCCGTCCACCAAGTGCAATGTGTATAATGTATAATAATATAATATAACAAATATGGCGATGTGCAGCGTGACAAAATCTCGGTGAAATGAGTCTTCTCGTGGAGGATTAGCCATGAATAAATATTTTGAGGGATGTTTTAAATATTATACAAAATATCACCCATAACCACGACTTCCCGTTTTTGTTGAAGACATTTTGGGAGGGGAAGTTATAACCCTTAAACCCACCTTATCTATGCCAAACTGGTCTTATATTATAAAATACAATACAATTACCTATAGAGATAAAAATTCCGGGAAATTTAGGTTGTTTGGATGCTATGATTATCAACTATCATTATTTATTTATTGGATTGTTTCCACATTACTTTTTCAATTCTTTAGGAAAAAAATGTATTTATTATCAATTTACTTTCATGACATTTTTTAATTTTTCCCGTAAATCCTAGTTTTTTTCGTCAGAACCATTTTTTTCGGAAAATTTTAAACAAAACCAAATTTTTTCCGAAAAAACCCGGGTTACTACCTACGTATATATTCGAGCCTCATCACTTCCGGTCCGACATCGCTCTCACCTGCAGTTTTTTGAGGACGGTGCATCAAGCTAATAATGCACACATATCAATATCGTCAATATACGATGTAGGTATATACCTACCAATATTATTCACAGGTAAGGACTTCAACTGTTGTTTCCATATATATTGTAATTGTATTTCATAAATAATAATATACGATTGTACTAAATAGGTACATATAATTTAAAATTTAAAAAAACGCCCTATGTATTATTAGCACTATAATGTCATAATATAGTATATTTGGTTATGTATAGGTAGTAGGACAGTATAGGTATATATAATAATAATTAGTAACCGAATTGACCCAAGAAATCGTATACGTAAGATAGGCGGTTATTCTGTTGACTGTTATAAATTTGTATTCAATTTGAATTTTATCACACTGCTATATACTCGTATAAAACGCATAATATAGCTATACAGCTATTCTCATATAATAATACCTACAAAACTTAAATTGAAGAAATTGTATGTTTGGTGCGATTTTTTTTCAATCTAAAACGCTATAATTAATTATTGTTACATTCTGTATTATATTTTGTTAAAAATGTGTTTGGTATAAAATCCTATAGTCTATAGGCATGAGGCATCGGTATGTCAAATGTCAATTTGAGACCCATCAGGCCCAGGCCAATGCACAGTAAGTTGTGGCACTTATTGTATTCGCGTACATTAGAACATCATAATATAACATATGTATTTGTATATTAATATATATTATATATTATGTACATATTATACATATATTAGGTATACCTAATACCCATATTTAATACTTAATCGTACAAGACAATATTAAAAAAAAAAATACGTATCACAAGTAGTACATTTAATAATACAATAATATATATAAATAAATCAACAAATTACAATAATAATATTATACAATATATAAAGAAGTATGATAATTTTGATTTTCTAAGTTAATATTACGTACAATCACGGGGCACGTGTGCGTACGAAACGTATAATATTATAATATTAATAGTAGGTTTACAATATAATAATAATATAAAATATATAAGGAAAAGAAAACGATGAGATACGTCGGAATGCGTGTGTCGAGGAATAGTAATTTGACGCGCGCCAATGGACGAATGAAAAAGACGAACGACGGATTTCAAAACCGTTTCAGCGTTCGATCAAATAATACTTAATACGATAATAATATATTATAATCAGCTAATGCGATGTATTGGTTTGTAATCGTTCTTGAACCATTCTATAATATAATAATTATTACTATTATAGATATAAAATGATACATACATTTGTCGCTCAAGGGATGTACTTAGCTCTGCAGTAAAAAACGTTATTGTGAGATTTTTTCATTATACCTCGTTTGAAATTAATCTGAGTTTTATATAATGATATTGATTTTACTATCATTTTGTTTTGACTTTTCGGCGCAAAGTACAAATTCGAATCTATCTCTATATACGGTCTATTGTATATAATTGACGAAAAATCTAGAAAGATGCTAAAATAACAACGGCCGAGCAAAATCAGGTATAGGTATAACTGTACAAGAATAAGTTTACCTACAAGCCCGAGATTATTATGAAGGGTTTCAGAGTTTATTTTGCAGAGCTACGGTCACCATCACTTTAAAATAGTTACATCTCTATAAATAGATAAATCATTCTCCCCGTTGATACTTTATTTTTATATTCTTATCGAAGCGATATGACAACTATAGGTCAAGAGACAAAGGTTCACGAGAAGCCAAATGTACGAAAATCTTTCTTTTGGTAATTTTTAAATCATATAATAAAATATATATGACATGATTTTGATATTGTCGTAATTGATAATGTAAACCAATTAAAATAGCTTCATTTAAAATTTAAATTATAATAAAATTGACTGTTAATCACAACTGTAGCTGATTACTGCACAGGTTACCCACCTTCTCAACCAACACACCTTTGACAGTAGTTGTAGGTGTAATATATACATGATGAAAATAAAAGTTTAATAATAAAAATAATGATAATAATAATAGTTTTAGCGCCACCACTGTAAAACGGTATGAAAAGACACAGTCAACAATATGATATAATAATAATTCTTAATGGGACCTATACGGCAGCTACGGATTTATAGCGTCTCCGGTCGTGTGTTGAGCTTTATACGGTCTAAGTGGCGACCCGTGTTGCCGTCGCTTGGTAGTCCTCTGTAGTAGTAATGAAATGATAATAATTAATAAGTGGCGACGCAGCCGATCAGTAGGGCCTCCAGACGGCCAGGTCGGTGTGTTGTTGCTGCTGTTGCTGTCGGTCGCTGTACCGGCCGCCGATGGATATGATGTCGCCCGCCTGATGGTGTTCATCTAGCGATACGGCGGGGGGTGGCGGTAAGAGTCCGATTTCGATACCACGCGCGTTCCCTCCGCCACTGCCGGCCGCGCTGATGGTCAACTGCGCGGCCGGATTGCCGGTAGCCGCGACCGCGGCCAACGCGGCCACGTCGTCCACGACGTACTGGTGGTGTTCGGCCGCGGACGGGTCCTTGATGCTGTTGTTGTTGTTGATGTGCAACTGCTGCAGTTGGTGTTCGGCCGCAGAAGACGGCGCGTGCAGGTGCAGGTGTATCTGGTTCTGGTTCACCGTCGAGTACAGGTGTGGGTACAGCACCATCGTGGTGGGCGGCGGCACGGGTGGTGGTTCGGCGGTCATCTGCACCGGGTGGTGCGGTGGAGGCGGCGGCGGTGGCGGTGGTACCACTGCCGCGTTGTACTGGTACGCGACCGCGGCCGGATGGTGATGGTGGTGGTGGTACGATGACGGATGATGGTGATGGTGGTGTTCCGCGGTCGGCCAAGACGACGGGTAATAGCCGCCGCCGACGCCTGTTTCCAAATCTTGATGATGGAGCGCCGGTTTTAAGAGCTCCTGTTGGTGTTGCTGTTGATGCTCATGTTGTTGCTGTTGTTGTTGTTGGTGGTGGTGGTGTTGGTGTTGTTGGTGCGTGCCACAAAAGTCTGCCATGTGGTTGTTTTGCTGTACTTCCGGATGACCGCTTCCGTACACTGCGCACAAACAAACAAGAAAAAACGTGTTTTATTAGTAACTAGCAAATACAGTAAATATTTGTTTATTAAAATGTTTAAAGTACTTGATCGAAAAAGTATTTCAATAATAAGGCTTTATAATTTTATGTAAAACAATAAAAATATTAAATTATCATGTGTGTATATAACATAAGAAAAACACCCGCAGAAAAGTGCAAACAACGATTGTCGAATATATAGGTATATAATATTATTCAGATCAGAGAGTTCTGCAGTTTGAATATAAGTATAGAACAGGCAGTTAGCAAGGCAGTAGGCACATAACTATAATATAATGACAACAATGGGTTATGCAAAATGAACAAAGTGGGAAGAAGAAGAATAAGGATTTAGTGTAAATGTCTTATTGATATTTTGAGGCTCTAACCATTTATTTTTGATTAGTTTTATTTTTAAAAATTGACTGACTTTATGGATACGGGGCTTAAAGTAGGTAACCATATAGATTTTTTATTATTTTAATAATTTAAAAAAAGTTTATTGTTCAATTAAATATTTATTCAATTTTGTGATTTCAGGCTTGCAGGTATCGAGCCTACAAAAGAGATTGGGGTGCCAGGGTCATTGAGCTCTGAAAAAATATCGAGTGTGTATAAAAATACATATTAAAAAAAATCAAGTGTAGATTTCGCAATCGAATTATAGGTATATTAGGAAGTATTTAAAAAATATACCTATACCTATTCACCAAAGAGTTTAATTTGATAACTATACAAAGTGTAAAGTGTAATATAACCTAACCTTCATTTTCCTTTTAACAATGAATTAATTTAAATTCTGATTTTTGGAATTTTGAGTATATATATGAATCATATTTTCAAAACTCAATTTTTTTTTTTAACAATTAAGTAGTTGCCCAAGGAAGGAGGATGTGCAAACTTTTTTTCATTTTTAGAACATAATTTCTATATAGGTGATGGATCGTCGAAGAACAACGACGGTGCAATGGATAGTGGGTACACATCTCGTAGTTATATAAATAACTGATCTAAAGACATGGGTATTCTACCTTGTTAGAGAGTACATAATATTATAATATTATTTTATATAATAAGTACGATCGTTCGTCCATACCTTAGCAATACCTTTTATATATTAAAAAATATAGTTAAACATAAGACGGGACCACAATATTTATTGCCCGTAATGACATATATATATATACGTGTAGGTATATAACCAGCTCCTTTGGGACGAACGTATAATATTTATGGCGTTGACGTACTATTATATTATATTGTATATTATCTATATAGCATATAATACTACATAAATATGATATGGGGAGAAATTTACCGCGTTAATGTATACAAGTCTCTCGGCGAGTTTTTAATGCCGTTACCGGTTACGTTTATTTTTTCTACATACAGGGACCTAAGTAACTATTAGGTACACGTGGGGTCGTAGATGCCGACGACAATCCCATTACGATTTACAGGGCGGTTTGTGTACAGACACACGTTACTCGCCGTCACGAAATAAAAGGCTCATACAATAATAACATATTATTATATCATACGAAAACTACGTCAAATATATTAATGTCAGGTCTCGATAACCTACCTAATCACACGCGGAAATTTCATTATATTATTCGGCTGGTTAAAGGTAAGTACCGATCGCGTAGGTAGTAGTACTGCACTAAGAATCCGACGGTCGTGGTTATGTGATTTTGTAAGTGAAATATGGTAATATAAAATATTATACTAGCTATACTACCCCCGTCTTCACCAGGGAAAGATTTAACAAACATCAAATACGGCGCTTTAATATAATATTGTTGTATCTCTGTTGTGGTGTAGCTCAATTTACGAGCAAAATTGGCATCGGTGTTGGCCTTGCTCTGTAAACTATAGTTCGACCGATCCAATTGTGAATCAAATTCGGTCGAGTATTTTCCAAGCCTATGAGCTACAAATATATTACATTTTGTAGTACCTACATTTTAATGACAAACAATTAATTAAATATTATTTTATTTTATTTAAAAAAAAACACGCATAGCAATGCATGGAGCATGGCGGTTAGTATATACCAATTTTTTTTAAATCTTGTTTTTGTAACCAATAGCAACCCTATAAATGTACAAAAAAACAATTTATTCGATTTTTGTGAGCCAAAACGAAATTCATGTTTGAGTTATTCTATACTATAGAATCTATAGCATCCTATAATGATTGAAAAACGAATCAAAGAACACTTCGTACGTTGATTTACTTGTTTCATTTCTCATTTCTCTTTTAATTTATTCATTAATTTAATAGGTAGATAATATACAAATATTGAAATATATAATCACTGAATCACCGCTAATATATCTATATGTACGTCGTACACCTTACACCTATAATACTTATAATTGGCGATTCTGCAGAACGATGTAAAAAAAAACCGACAGACATATTATTATAATTATATGCTATCTATGCTTATTTTTAAACTATAACATAATCACAATGAACGTCTTCCAACCTTAGGGTCGAAACTAATTATTATTTACCGATGACGTAATTTCTTTAATACCGACGACTACACTTTTCGTCTATGGAATAGGTACTGTACAATATAACATTGTCGTATTTTTTCGACGAAAAACTAAAAAACACGCATATAATATTATACGTTTCTGATTTCTATACTATACCCAATATAACTAGAACGCTTATTACTACCCAGCGCCTACGATGATGATGGATAGAATAAATAATAAACATTTGCCACGACAAGTCACGCGTCGGGCACGTCTAAGTGTCGAAACCGTACCAACTATAGAGCTACACCCAAATATTTCTTAACCTATGCCTACATTGTTATTACAATCCATTCGAATCCATTTCACTGCTGCAAAAGTACCTACTTTGTTACGATATTATACTCACTACGAGTATGCGTGTGTGTGTGTGTGTGTGTGTCAGTGTTGGGTAAAAATTCCCCGATGATTACAGTTTATATGGATTTTACCTACAACTAAATATTCATACATTTCATTATTCAATTTTTTTATAGTGAAATTATGTAATTTTTAACATCAATAGTACATTATCTTAATCCTTAAGTAATGAAAAATTCAACGAGTGCATATTTAATGAAATCCATGAATATTTAGTTATATATAAGATCCATATAAATTGTAATCATCGATTAATCGTAGAAATGGTTACTGGGTGCAGAGCAGAGCAGGGCATTATTCGAACACGTTTTGTTTAATTATTCGAATAAAAATTTGCTAAACTCTAAGTGGAATGAAAATGTATTATATAATATAATATATAGGTTATATTGTATTATCCTATTCGAAAACAGGCATATTCGATCGAAAATCGGTTCGAAGTCGGAAGGACAATACGAATCATCCTATATAAAAACTCGTTTGACAAGACATGTTTATGCGATGTCTGTACAACTTGAAGTATTTCTGTGGATTACGATGCTGTTCAAAGAGAAGATGTTGAGAATTATTTTCTGGGGGGGGGGGGGGGATCAAAAGTACCGAAATCAAATGCGAATTTATACCAATTTCCGAGGATATAATCGTACCAACTCTGTATGATATAATATAATCATAAAGATTTGAAAAACTATGTGAATGTTTAACCAAAATAATTATGACTTGTTTTCCATTGAAAAAATTAGCAAATTTTCCACAAAAGCTATAGACATACGAATATTTGAATACCTAGCTTATGTTTCAATAAGCTCATATGGTTTTTTTGTTTTTCAACAATTTAATCATTTAAACTTTTAAAAAACACTTATAGGCCGTTAAATGTTAACCTTTTAAAGTTGGTAAATTAATAATTTATATGCGTTTGTCAATGTATATTATGTATCAATATGTTGTAATTTTAGACTAAAATAGTTAGTCGATTGCGATGTGTCGCCACAAATTTCGTGTATAGATTTCAACAAATAGTCTACATTACAATGTATCTATATACGTGTATGTAACATATAACCCAATATTATATCATTTGATTCGAACGAATGACCCGGGTTTTGGGGTGAACTCGGAGGATTTTTGCAATTTGAGAGCTTCTGAAGATAATATATACATATTATATACAATATACATGTGTATGTTATATGAATATATAGGTACCTAATAATGTAGCTAATGTATATATATATATATATATATATAGGTTCGGATGCACGCGTAACCATCGCGTGACGAACACACACGACGCTGATCTTCCTCAAGTACCTATATATGTAATAATAATAATAAATATGATCTGCTCGAACGCTATATAATTCGCAGTAATCGATGCGCCCGTCCATGTTTTATATATTGTTTATCATTATAAAATTTTATATTATTATACACGGTGCATAATTATATTTATATCATATAATATTATGCATAGGTATACAATAGCGCGCATGTTCGCTGATCTCGTGCGTTCGTATACGGCCGTATATTAGCTGGTATAGGCACCCGCAATAATATTATTTGTAATTTTTCCGATTGAACGAAAGTCGTATAATATTATATAACGCCACTGAAAATAATATATATATATGTTTTCGATAGCGTACTAGAAATTCGTTGGTCCAAACCGGTGTAAGATTATCCCAACACTATCCCAGTATCCCATCCCGGGATAATGCCACACCGTGTCGATGATATGGTGCAACCGTCCAGGTTCGTTTTTTTTCACACCTGTTTGAGCGAGCGAATTTCCAGATATTCTTGGATAACATTATAATATATTCTTCCCGTAGAATCTTAACGAAAATATACTCCTCTCTCGTCCTGTGCAGTCTAGTCTATTCAAGTATATTCGATTAAAATTAATAATTCGAATTTTGACATAATCTATTCACGCGCACGCATTATATAGTTTTGTATAGGTACTATAAGTCTATAACCAGCAACGTGTAAATCGATAATTTCAGATTCATTTTATCAAAAGCGAAAACCTGCAAAATAGGCTGATATCATATCGTGTGACTGCGACATGGTTTTAAAATATTATAAGTTATAAAATATAAGTTGTTCGAGTGTGTGTAATGTGTAAGTGCCAATTTACAAGGATATTTATGATACTAAATTCATTATGTTTTGACACGATCGTCCGGGTCAGACGTACCTATAGATGATACCTATAGTGATTCTTTGAAATGTAATTGGGTAGGTGCAGTATATTGATAGATGTGGTATACTCCATATATGAGGTATCTAGAGTATCAATGTTTTTGCGGTCTATTGACTGAAACTGTATAAACACAACGTGAAAACAGAAAAAACCAATCACTGTTGGCGCAGTAGGTAAAATAAATAAATATATTATTTTTCATTTGACAATATAATTCTTAGCCTTTAGAATATACTATAATATCTACCTATATATAAAGTAGGATAACTTCAAAGTATTTATTATAGACGTTCAGATTTTGATTGAAAAATGTAAAAAACAAAACTCGTCTGCTTATGATATTATTATTATTATTCTGTGCCATTAATGCCGCAAACAAACAGAGTTTGAATAAATTCTGAATTTAAACGTGAAAATGGGGTGAGCAATGACCGCCGTGCATAACAAATCGCCCTAAATATACATTGTGTAACGGTCATTATCGTGTATTATTCAATATTTGTATACTCACTGGCTGAGGGAGCGTCCATTGCCATAGTCGCGGCAGGTCCGGTGGTGTCGGGATACGCGGCGTATGCAGCTCCTCCAAGCGGCGCGGCACTTGGCGAATACGACGACGACGAATAACCACACCAGTTGCTCGACTCGGGCACGCCGACGGGTATGTCGGAATGTTCGTCTGAAAAGTTTACCGAAAATTAAAACCTTAAATCGGTCGAGATAACGCACGCCCGTGCAACGATACATGAAAACAGTTTATTTATATATACAATTATTATAATAATATTATGATGTTTAATATTAATTATAATAATTCTCATCGTCCAAATGCATATTGTAATAATATGCGCGTACAAAAAAAAAAAACGGACGCATGACTTTTCTGAGATGACGCAAGAGTGGACTGGACAAGTCCCTGACCTGCAGTGGGAAAATTTAGATATAGTGGCCAGAAAAATATATAAAAATTAGCGGTCGCTACAATCGCAATAATTCTTTAACGAATCGCACATTAGTTCGAATCATTTAAAGAACATGATAAGCAGCATTAACCTTCAAATTAGCTATTTAGAACGCTGATTTCCATACAGGTTATGTTTATTGGTATAGCAGGTAGGTGTATTCGGTAGTTGGTCTTGAAGTTCACGCGTCTTTCATATAGTGTTATGTAATTGTATAGACGGCTATAAACCTATCATACGATATTGACATATTGACAACATATTTTGGCGAGCTTTTAAGAACTAAACTTTTGACACTTGAAAATGCGTAAAGCTATTAAAACTAAAAAATATCATACTAATTAGGTTGGAAAGTAATTATAAGTATATTTAGTATAGGTACTACGGTACTCGACATAACTATTCTTACACAATTTTCTATTACCATGTGTATAATTAAATCAACACATAAATCAATGTGATATATATAATTCAATGAATGCTCGTGACATATAATATAGGTAATTTATTAGCAGAGAATAAACATAATCGATAACACGTAAGAACTTACACAATAATATTATGTACTGAGCCCCCCAAAACCTAAATACCAGGAGCGGACCAGTGGGCATTCGACATAATATGTGTCCACTTGGCCGACGGCCCAACATAACCCCTGGATAGGACGCAAACCGTTAACTTGCGCCTTATAGACGATAAGATGTGGTGTTAAGTCTATATTATTCACGCATCAATCATAATCTCTCACCCGTTGAAATCGCTGTGGTGCTGCGGGGGGTTGTTGTTCTGCGACGAAGCCGCGTTTATAATACCATACATTTCATACATTATTATAATATTATTGTGATGGTAATAAATAATAATGGAATGACGAAAATAGTATAAATATATAATTCACACGAAACGGGCGCGTGTATTATTATTATTATTATTATAATCGTACACGCGTTAAAAAAGCGTCCTGCGGCCCGAAAGAGAAGACGGACGACAAATTGAACGAGACGCGGCGCGAGTACATTATTATTATTATTGTTATAATATGCAGTACCCACTCGAAAACACAATTGTGATAAAGTCGTCATCGTCGTCGTCGGAGCGTGTGGCGACGGCGTCTACGCGGGCAGGGGAGAGGCCCGCGCTATAGAGTATTAAAATATATTTGTAATAATATAATGGCTCATTAGTCATTGTCGTCAAATCGGAATGATGCACGGGCGGAGAAGAAAAGAGAACATGTTAATAATAAAATATATTTTTATAAAAAATTAATATAATCACTGCTGCAGCGCAGTAACAACGCGACGAGAACCCGTTGCAGACGGTACACGCACACAGCCACACAGGTATGGTCCCATTCATTGTGCGCCATAATATAATATAATACACGTGTATAGAATAAGGTATAGGTGTACACAGGTATGGACCGTGTGCATGCGCGTGGTAGATACATTTTTTCGGCGGTAAATAATTAATGGCCGACTGCGCTAAGGACATGCGATATTTCACGCGTCGAATGGATCTTCGTCGTCGCCGTCGACTCTTCATATATAATATAATATCGTGTGTCTGTGTCAGTTTACGTGTGCGAGGGCGCGCGCGCGCGCGTCAGGACAATGCCTCGGGGCGAAAACGAAACAATATAATAATAACAATTTTTATAATATAATAATAAAAACGTTTGAAGAAATAACGCACGCACACTTATTGTCGGCCGCTCGTGTACTTATTATTATATTGAAAGCATATATATATATATACATGCACCTACGTATATACCTAATATATTATAACGTATTACAATATATTATAGAGTCGTTTTGGGAGGAAAAATAATTTACAAAAATAAATCCTAATCTAATGGAAATCGTCGAGTTTGTGACCGACGGGCCCCGCGGAGATGTGCAGCGCGTACTGTTATATTGTTGTTGTGTAGGTACGTATAGGATACGTGTGCGGTTGAAAAATCGACGGATGTATCGTATAATATAGTCCGCACTGCCATGCGATGATGATGATGACGTCGCGTCCGTATATATAATAGAATAAGACGTGTTACAGGTATATGGTTACTATACTATGGTATAATATATAATAAATATATATGCTTTTTTCGAGTTAAAAGTGAGCGACCTGTGAACAGCCGTTTAATATTCACGAGTCGAAGACCCGCGAGTGGTGTTTTACCGAGATTTATGATACCGCTTTCGGTTTTTCTATTTCTTAAAAAAATAATATATATATTATATATATATACGAGTACCCATACGCGTGGAAATCATTCGTCAAAAAGCGTTCCGTATATATTGATAATAATATATTATATTATAGGTGTAGGTACCAGGTGATCTGGTGATCATTAATCGAAGTGCGAAAACGATATATTATATTATGTATGTATACCTTCATTGCACATATAATATAATATATACAAATAACACACGCGTTTGGTAATATATCAACTTTAACGCCTACGGTTTGACTGCAATATAATTAATATCATAATGTGGTATACATATGCGCTTGTGTGTTGATACATCTACAGCTACGTAGTTTTGAAAAATATGTACTTGAGTTTTGTTGTGATTACTGAAATTTTTCAACGAGTTGGGTTCGTATTTCACTGAGGTTCGGTCATAATAAAGGCACAATCAAAATTTTCACCTCCAAAATGTTGAGCTTTTACTATTTAAATTTATGATTTACGAAACAATAGTGCAATGGTAATTTGTAGGTAGGGATGAACCATTATTTTTTCAAACATGCATATTGCATTATAACAGATTTTTACGTACCTACATGATAAGAATTGAAAACCATCCATCCCCATATCATAAACTGTATATCTGTACCCATCAACCTATTTGTTTCTTTAACACGAATTTACACCGTTAACGGTAAATTAACTGTAAATTTACTAAGGAGTGTATACAATATGTATATTATCTGAATTATGAATTATGTTAGAATGATAGTTTTTGATATTGTAACCTAGTTAATAAATCTAAAAACTAGGTATACCCAGAACTTACTCCCTAAATGCTATAAATAGCATAAAAAACAAAATCAATCCAAGTGACATCGCAGCTTACATTCAAAATAAACTTGATAAAGATAATAAAATCAACAAAAAACAAATATTATGCATTATTTTGGATTCCAGGACTCACCGTCATCAAAGGTAATGAAACCGCGGACCAATATTCGAAACTTGATGTATCCAACACAGACACAACCGTATTGGACCAAATCCCCTTAGACGACTTCAAAATATCTGTTAAAACACACATAAGAAAAAATGGCAAATCCTTTGGAATAACCAGAACACAAGACTGAATCAGATTGAGAGAACAACCTTTGGATGGAAAAACCCAAATCTCACTAAAGGATAAAACTATTTAATAAATCGACTAAGAATCGGACACTCAAGGTTAACTCATGAATTTCTCATGTCAATAGAAGAGCCCCCCTGTGCGAAGCTTGTGGTACACAACTCACTGTAAAACATATATCCTAACGGAATGCCAATGATACGAACAGGAGCGATTAAACCTCAGCATGTCCAAAGCTCTCGACGCCTCTTTTGGACCCTATCCGTAACAAAACAAGAACATTTTTAAATTTTTAAAACAAACAAATATAATTGAATTGTTACATGAATGTAACATAATATTATTAATACTTTAAATAATTGTGACTAGTAATTAAGACACTGTAACTATATAATGGACCTTTCTGCCCAGTTGTAATAAAGATCAATAAAAACAAAAAGAAACCGGCTATATGAAACTGTGCATTAAAAAGTTAAGACGCAAATGTGACCTTAAAAAATAAGAACCAGAACTACTACTCGTATATTATAGTTTAAAATATATGCCATATAGTTAGCACGTGGTTACATCTAGCCCGTAATTGGTCAGACATGACGAACTGTATAATATGTGTATTATGTATTGTGTTGTGTATAGTATGCAAATAATATACCTACACGAAAACCACAACATAATATAATAGTATGAATATTATGTATAACATATTGTATTATTGTATATTTGTGTTGTATGGCAAATGATAATTCCGTGTAGGTAAACAAAAATAATGATCTTTAATGTGTGTATTCAAACTTATATCACTCGTTCTCGTGTATAGGCTTATAATAATATCATGTTTTATGTATAACTATATAAGAGTAGGTAATATATTATTAATATATTACATTGTCTTCGGTAGATAGTGTCCATTTATAGAACAGCTGATCAATTATACGATGATAAATCGTATTTATTTTTTTTCTTAATCTCCATAAATGGCGAACGATATATATAATTTTAACGGGCGTTTTGAGTTTAAAGACAAATAATTCTGAGGTACTTGTCACTCTTCATTCGATCGATCTACAATCTACTATTAGGTAAATGCTGCTATAATTATAATAATTAACTATATTGAATAAAATGTTCACATGTCGACATGTCAAAGTAAAAATGAATGACTTAATGACCATTATACAAAAGAAATCAAACGCGTGAAACAAATTTGATGTAGGTACCTCCCTATATCAGGCGTCGTACCAATATGCAATATGCATGCTTTCTGAACAATTTTTTTCTTCGATATCTCGTGGTTTTTGATTTACTGCGTTTTGCAGGCCACCCAGCCCGTCGAACTATATACGCGTTACTATACAGTATTACAGTACCTACATAAACCTACTATTTATGTATATTAATAGTATAAGGTATATGATGTACCGAAAATAAAGACACCCGATAGTGCGAGTATGGATAAAAAACGAAATTAAAAAAAAATAAAACCTCACAGCATGCGTATAATATTTAGGTATTGCCCGCCATATATTATAATATTAATAATATGAGGTATAATATATTGTACGCCCGTCGACGGTTGTCCGGAAATCGATCACAAGGGATGTGGTTTCTCGCGTGTGTACACACACACACATATTTATATATATATATACATATTTTAATATAATCTAATACAGTGTTGGGTTATTTACGTTATAATAATATTATACGTTTTATTTCTCGCAGTACCGACGCGTCGCGCGTACCCCTGGGGTGGGACCTGTATTGTTTTTTTTTGATCCACACTGCACCGGCGCGTGCATCGGTTGCACTTTACCGCAAGAGTGCAGGACATAGGTAATATACCTGTACACCATATAATATAATATGTACACCGATATAACTATACACCTGCGAGTGCACTTCACGGGTAGTATTTCATTAACCCGCGGCACAATAATACACGAATTATACAATATTTAATTATATTATTACTGTATACGACACGATAATATAATAAATGTATTGCACCTATAAACAATGTGCGTTTATTGCTTATGATTATTTCGCTCGTTATTCGATATAGTAGGTATATTGTATAATATATAACCGACAGTCGCAATAATAATATTTAAAAGGGCTGAAGTCCGGTGGCGTAAAATAAGGGTCATACGCAGCAGCATTGCACGTCGTGCGATCATTAGTTAAAATACATCACAAAGGCGGGAGGCCACGAGCATATTATTATATATTGTTTTTCAAGAAATATCTTCATTATTACATCATTACCTATTTACCTATAGCGGCCACAACTGAAGGGTTGTTATGCTTAAGACATTTAACGTTTTGTTAATTTTCTAAAACAGGTAAAATCCAAGTGAATATTATGTTTTTTTGTTAAAGACGATGTTTTACACAGAAAAAAACAATTGAACAAAAATTAAGTAGTACACCAACTCTGGCTATAAGTATAACTATAAGTACTTGAAAAATAATCTTTGATGACTCCTATAATTTGTGATCAAGGAGTTACTTCTCGACATATTAGACGAATACATAAACATATGCTATATTTATTGATTTATATGATATGCTTATAAATGATAATAAAAGTAAGTAAATTTATTAAAACCGTAATTTTCTGCAATACAAAACACTCTACCACCGAATCCCAGAGGTCAGCTTACTGTTCGTAATTTTTGCAGTCCTTAATGATACGGTTAAAGATATATAACTTACGCCATTGTAGAAATATTTACTCGGTTTACTCATCAGGTAAATCTAAAAAGTGAGATTTGGTGTGAAACTGAAAAGTGGATTACCCCTCTCCCGCCTATTCGCTCTTACAAATATAATGTTAACGCAAGATGGTAACTATATGCGATTTTAAATCACTGAAATAAAACGTGTATAAGCGTACATTACTGTATTTATAACATATTATAAAATATAGGTTATTACTTGTTAGTACATAAGTTATAACTTATTATGGGTTGGATTTTATGATTAAAAGTATATACTATTACTGTATAATATAATTATAATAACCAACACCGACGACTTTATTTTTAATAGACAATATAACACAATATATATAGGTAGGTATATGTATAAGAATCGGAAAGTGTATAATATATTGCTCTTAAAGTAGGTATATCGTTTGATAATAAGTATCTATATTGTATCATATGTAAGTATATATCGTACGCGTATACATAATATATTTATATATTATATTTTATAGATGCATAAAAACAGCTGTAATCAATACGGTGCAGCAGTATTATAATATTATATATAGGTACCTACTGCTGCAGATGATAATATTATATTTATACGCTATTTGTGCGAATATAATAATAATAATAATATACAATATACCTACTTCAACAACGCGTTCGTTTTTTTCTCTTGCGGTCGAGAATCGTTGAGATTAACGTTAAAAAAATAACAAACAAATTCGGAATACACACGATAGATATATTATTTTAAATTTTAGTTATGAATATATTATGCAATTTGTATATAAAATATAATGTCACAGACGTTCGGATAATCAGGTAACGAGCATAATAATTATTTTATTTTGCGCCGATGACGCCTTCTACAGGGGAACACCTGTTATAATAATCATCATTATACCTATTGTTCTTAATCTCACTCGGGACTAGTTATTTGAAAAACGATAATGCCGAATATCACTCACTCCGTCAATTAGACAGCTCGTAACAATATATATATATATATAAATAACACAGTTCGATGAATCACTATAAACCATGTATCATTTATTTTTTATTTTCTTCCTCACAGTTCAGGACTTCGGGTAATTGGCCGCAGCTATGTAATAATATTTTGTCCGTGACCCGTAATTAACCGAAATTATACCTCGGACGAGAAACATAATATAATAGGATATACATATACGTATATACTGTACTTGGTAATAAAAAAAAAAATATGCATCTAAATACGTTATTTGTAAAATGTAAAATATTATTTTGGGCCGAACATACAATTACAATTATACCCTACGTGTACCCAAGAACACTTGACACTAATAGGTAAAAATATACACTTATTATACGGTAGTATAATATTATTCTGATATTATATAACGTGTCTTAAGCTCGTACGTGAAATCGCACATAATATAGGCTAAAAATTATATTTCATGATATATACCTGGTTAGCCGGCAACAGTCATACATAACAGATAAATCATTTAAACAGTTTATTTCGAAACAAGTTTGCAAAAGTGTATTATTCAAACTATGACTAAGTCGTGAGTTTATATTAGATCGCTGGACACTGGTATCGAAACTAAATGGATCTCGTTCGATTGTTTAGTTTTCAAATTGAAACAACGAGAGAACACCCTTTTTAATAGTAGGTACTACATAGATTGTGGTTTTCTAAAAAAATATTTAGTGGGCTTATAAGTTATAATATTTATTTATTTATTTTTATCCCTAGCTTTATAACATATACGGGTATAATATTAAGAATTATGAAAAAGTTTAAATTTGAAATTTTAGATAAATTAATTCTAATTTATAGCGTTATTTGTGGATTCAGTTATACAATACTATATCAGTACTATACATTATTTCCTTTAAATTTAATTAAAATTTTAAATAATTACTAATATTATATAAATATATTATACACGATATACACATATAACATGGATATTCGGTTCCATGTAAATAGGAGTGAAATAATTACTTTCAAACTTTCAAAGGAACGATTACTTAATCGTTATATTATATTTGTGATGTATGTGAAATAATATAATTTATAATAATATAGAAGTTGTTAAAATAGACAATAATTTATTAAGATAATACATTATTCGTATCACATTGACATGCTAATAATTAATATTATATATCATAAGTCATAGCGTGAGATGTATACACTTCACCTATACATAAGACTGAGCAAGACAACGAAACGTTGACTTAGTGTTTTTAACTATTTATTAAAAAAAAATTTTAATAGTTTTTGAATAATAAATAGGTTTTGTAACTATTTTACGTTTAAAAAAAACACGATGTTTATAGTTTCACTTTATTAATAGCCAGTAGCCACATAGACATTTCTTGTCAACATTCCCTTAAAACATTTTTAAGATTAAAATATAAACTGTGGTTGACTCATAAATGTATCTACACTCTTTTGTGTTTCAATTTTTCATTATATAGATTTGGCGTATATTTTAAAATAACAATAATAAATTCCAATAAAAATAAGTTACGAAGGATAGGTACCTACATCATATTGTATGTATAATATACTATAAAAATTTAGCCTTTTTTACCGCGACTTTTTCCCCTTATTAACCAATATTTTTTATTGATATTTTGACTAAAAAACGATTCTGTAACGAGGATGCCAAAATTTTACATTTGGCAACTTTATTTTATTTTATTATATTCAGACGTTGAGTTAATCACGTGCAGTACAACCATACGAAACCATTTTTACATATTACCTAAATTATAATATATTCAACATTAAAATAAAAAAAATTGTGGTATACGAATGGAAAATCAAATTTGTTTGACCAGAGTTCCGGAACAACACACGAGCGGTTGGTCGATATAACTAATATAAGATATATGTAAATGCGCATAATAATATTACAAACGTGTGTACATGCGCAGCAGGTAAACTACCATTCATTATTTCGTTGGACGGGTTTAAAAAGAGACTGTTTTCTTCGATTCATTGGGTTTCAACCGAGTCGAGCCTTGAATGAAAAAGTTTCAAACAAAAAAAATACTATACACACACATGTCGTTCGCTATAGTATTATACACCGCGCGCGCCGCAAAAATTGTCGTGCGTCTATATCATGCACATGTGTATAGAAAGTCATCGGAAATTCGTTCGGATTTCGTAAACTTCACCACCTCTTTAATACACACACACTGCAATTTACAACGATTACCCGAGTAGTAGCCTACTTGCAATTCACTATGTACGTAAGTATTCATTATTCATAAATATTATCCAGTTGGCGTACATGTTATACACAGCGTATATTATATACCTTTATAGTAATAATATGTGTGAACCGTTCTCATATTCCACGCGTGTCTGTCTCCCTCCGTCGTCTCTGTCGAGCCATAATATTATATTATATATAATATGGTCGTTTTTTTTCCACCGTATTATAATATAATATCAAATAATATTCCATCGCGTTAATTAATCCGTACGTATCTCCAACGCGCTGGAAGTTATGGTGGATAAGGGTGGAGAGGGGAGGTGGAGGGCATTAAACGCGACGACGGTGGTCGTCGGAGACTGCGAGTGACTGGCGCGGACCAAGTGTGCGTATATAGTGTCTGTATATAGTAAATACACATGTACCTACTACACACCTACATCGGGTTGCGTAACGTCCGCATATGCGTGTAAATGTATACACGACGACGACGTCGATGATGATGATGATAATAATATCATTATTGTGTGTGTAATATAGTCGTCAGCTCCGCGATGACTCAAAAACAAAACAAAAAAGTAAAACTGGTTTTATTTTTTTATTTTTTTTTTTTTTACGTCACCCATTCATCCGTTTTGCGTGCTGCGGGGTTTTTGCGTGACGAAGGACTGAAGGACCCTCATATTGACCTCAATGTAATAATATTATATAATATAGTACAAATCATAAACCATATTATGGACTATGGTTAGGTATATATTATCTATGTGAATATATGTGACGGTAAATTACGTTAAATGGGAAATAACGATATCCGCGTGATTAACGTTAGTGATCAAATACTTATAGGTAATTATCGTTATAAGCAATACGAACTAGATATTCACACCGGGCGACGGGCGTGAAGTTGCCAAAATGAAATTGGTTCATATAATTAGGTTTTAATGTTCACGGTTCTAAAAGGCAGTACCTATCTTGGTATCTTCAGCCGTCAGGGCGGGACCCTGCAGTTTCTTCAAGTTAAGATCTTAAAAAAAACGCCATTTTTCTGGTTCGCCGAAGTCGCGGTGTAAAAGTTTTGGAGTATACCTACACATACTTTCATGATTATAATATTATTGGATTTTTGTCCTCGATGAATCCGTTTTGCCCAGGGCCTCGCAAAAACTAGCAGCATCGGCACTGACTTCTAGGTGCAATGTCTGTTCGTACGATTATTATACAGCCATATGGAATTATGAGAGGCCCAACATAGCCATATAGGTGTATTCACTATTATACGATAAATATATATATATATATCTATGCACATGTATCATAATATGTATTATAATACTATGTACGCGCAAGGCGTGTATATAATATACAATCGATTTCCGGTCGACAGACGTGTATATATCATTTCTGGTGCGTGCATTATTATTCCAACAGAAAAGAAATACAATAATAAAAATTATTATCATTATACCTACAATATAAATTATTGTACGTACGTACATATATATACCTACTATGTATTATACATATTATATAGGTGAGGTAGTCTTACTACCAGCAGCTACTCTAACCATATACACGTATATACTATATAATCGTATGCTTTATGATACACCTAGTGTGATAATATAATAATAATAACAATAATAATATTGGAAGCAGTCGATTGGTCCGTTACGGTTGATGGGCGCCCAACCGCAATGTAAAGGGCCACTTTCTAGACGAAACGTGATCGTTCTGCCGGTGAACACGCGGGAAAACGCGGCGATGGCAAACATAATAATAATAACAATAATATTCATACACATATACATATAAGTTTAATCATCCACCACTGATCTATATTATGATGTGCGCCGTGGTTGTTCGATCCCGGCGAAAAAAATATGGGAAACAAGACGACCCTTATTCCTTTTACTCTCATATCACTATACTAGAATAAGTACTAAGTCTGAGCGTGACACTACGTCTATATATATAATATACCATCGAAAACAATACATTTAATAGTATACTTTCACATCATTACTATGAATGAAAACATTTTTTAAATAATACCGGGGGCCATCAACGAATCGATAAAAGTTAATAGATGTCATGCAAGTTGATAGATATTGAATAATGAATTTATTGAGCCTTTACCGAATTTACATAGATTTGGTCTGTTATTATTGTCCCTGGGCTGGCTGCGTAATGCGTACTTGACTTGAGAGTAACGCAACATTTTTTGAGTTGATTTTGAATTTTTATTACCAAAGAAGTATATTATATAATCTTTTTTTCATAAATATCCTAAAATTATTTTAACATGCCCTCCGTATTTTATAGGTGCATAATCAGTAAATTATTTTATGGTAAAAAAAAATGTTGTATAAGGATATTTGAAAATTATATTAATATTAAATTTATTTTTATTTTTTTTTTATTTACCTAATAGAATATTTACAATCTGTGACCTGTGTTGGAATAGCACAATAAGTAAATATTATGATTTATATACATTTTAACTGTGAATAATATGAGGAGGAAGCCACCAACCAGTTATGGAACCCAACCTAATATTAAATTAAATTTTTACTATAGTTAACTTCATTGATGTAGTTAGTTATTCAAAACGTTTAAACGTATCAACCGTATATACTTACTTTTCAAAAAATTAATTAATTTAACTTAACTGAGTATAAAAATTATTATTTATTTGTTTAGTCTCATGTACATAACCTAATGATAAGTTCAAAAGTTTATGTTCTATAATTGCATACCTATATAACACGTGTGTGTAACGGTTTTTTTAGGAGGAAGGGGAAGAAAACGATAAGTATTAGTATTAAACTAGATTTATAATAATATATTTATTTCCTATAGGTATTCGCCATCGAAAAATTCAATGATGTTTCATATCATGATATGTTCAATGTGCATAGGTAGGACAGGCAGGTATTTATATATAATAGGTACAATGATGCATTGTTGGTACATTTGTGTGGTATTTGTATTTTAAAGGTGAATGGTTTTTATTTTGATTATTAAGCTTATTAACTAATAGTAAAAAAACAATATCTGGAAATTATACAAGCCATTCACGGTAAGCTATTAGAATGAATTTACTACCTACAATATAATAGAAATTCCAAATATATACATTACTACAATATAAATATGTGTGTTACATGTGTTATTGAAGTTTCATTGCACTTAAATGACAAATAATTGTTTTGTGATATATAATATAAAGGTATCTGGTAGTTGTACAATAAAATGTGAACTAAAAAATATAAACGTCCAGGTATTCCGTTTAGCAGTGAGGACTATGATAATGATACCAATACAATTATTACTAAAATTAAAACGTTAAGTAATATGAGATACAAAAACGTATTTTTAACAAAATGTAATTAACTGCGGTCAAATTTGTTTCGTGGTCCTATTCCGGATTATATAATATACACAATATTGTACCTCTACATAAAATAACGAATTTTCCGCGACATAACCATAAAAGCTGTTACATAACGTACGACATAAAATTAAAATAATGTTTACTGATATGTAAATTAGTTTGTAGTTGAAAATTGAAGGTTTGGTAGTTAAGACTTAAAAATATAATATAAAGTTCCTCATAGGTACCTAAATAATAAAATCGTTTTTCCAGAAATCGAAAAATATCAATAATATCTATGAAATTAATTTTTTCTATAGACATCTGAAGTTTAAAATTGAACGAAATTGTATATTTTAACGAAAAATAACAAATCTATCATTAAATTATAGTTAATTATTTTAATTTATACTACATAATATTAATACCTATATTAATATTGTAGGAACCTACGATTTTTCACCATTAGTATATGATATAATATAATATTATGATAAAATAGAATGATACATCATTGTAATAATTATTAACATAAAGATAAATTAATAATACATAGTTATATGATTAAATGGTAATATTTCCTAAGAAATCGAGGCTGACACAATGTTTCCGCTCGTATTTCGAATGCTATGTTTTATGATTGAAGTCAAATTAAATACATTCATTAATGACAGTGTCCTACTTAAATACTCAATGATGACGACTGATGAGATATACTCGAAAGTGTTGAAACCTACTATACAGCAGAGCGACTTATCCATTTTTGTATGAAGATGAAGGTATTTAATTTGATATATCTAATTAAAAGTAATAATTATAGGTATATATATGTACTATGTAGGTAGGTGGTGATCCGTTTAGTGTTAATACTTAAAAACGGTTCGGTGGCCATAATCAAGATATTTGATGGACATATTTAAATTATTTAAATAATGATCAAAGGTGTACAAATAAGAAATTAATAAAAATATGAGAATAAAAATAAACAATAAAATACAAATTTAAACTACAGATATTATCTCATGTTTTATTTAATAATAATTAATAGCCATTGGTTCTCCGCCAACGACCATACCACGTTGAATACACCAGTTCTCGTCCGATCACTGAAGTTAAGCAACGTCGGGCGTAGTTAGTACTTGGATGGGTGACCGCTTGGGAACACTGCGTGCCGTTGGCATTTTTTTTATTAATTAATCCTCCTTTCAACTTAAGATAATCTTACTTTATAGCATCTTGGGTTCACGGATCGCGTGAAGTCCATATGCTGAATTAATTTTACTTTACAGCACAGTGAGTTTTCCGGTTTTTCTACTTTAAATGTATGAATGATATTGTAAATATATTTAAACGATACACGATTGCAATTTGCAGTGAATCGTTATGTTTTTCATATAACTTTATTTTCACAGAACGGTAAATATTTATTTTAATACATGCAATAATATTAATTGCTTATAGGTTTAACTTGTGCTGTTTAAAAATCGTTTTTAACGATGTAATAGATTTAGGACATATATGTATAATTAATTAAATAATGTTATTCGTTGTATACTAAGTCCGCGCTTTTATTTTGCCATAATGCCCATAATGGTATATATTTACAATGGTGTGGTACTAATAACGAGAAAGTGTAAAAACACTAAAAGCGTAATATTGTAATATACAAGTAGTATAGTCAGTTATACGTCTTACCATACCCAAGTACTAAAAAAAATTAATGAACTCTGAACAACAAGTAATCAATCACTTTCTAAATTATAGTAATAATAACTTATCCTATCAAAATATGTAGGTGCACAATTTTTTTAGTAAAATTATATATAGAACATATAGATATTTTGTATATGTAGTATTAGGATATTGTAAATTATATTTGAATAGTAAGATTTTTTATATACAATTATTGTGCCGTTTAATATGAGTTTTATAACATGACCAATTCCGTATCAGTGGTTATAACAATTACTAAAAACGTATTTGGCTTATTACAAAATAAATTTAGTTTTTAAAATATTATTTTTCAGTTAACACGTGCTCGGGTTGCTAGATGGTGATGTTCTTTTTTTTTATTTGTTCTTATAGGAAAGTAGTAATTATAGGATGCATCAAAATGTTTAGGTAACAATTTTTCGGTACCACTTTGGAGTTAATATTATTTAATAATACAGCAAGGGTCTGAAGAAATTAAAATATACAGTTAGTGATAAGCAAGTACTTAGATACTACGCGTGACATCAGCACCGTAGTAAGAGAAAATAGGGAGGGGCGGAGAGTGATTTCTTTTAGTGTAAATTTCGCCAAATTTTCATGCCCGTGAAATTTAATTTCAAAAACATCTATTGTTTTTAAACGTCAGAGTACTATATGCTGTTTACATAAATGTGTACCATCGTATAGCGTGTATACCAGGTGCCTATTTCACATTACCCATACTTAAATGAAATCGCGTAAGTAGGTGTATAAAATACAAATCTTGCGTAGGTTGTAGGTATACATATAAATATAGGAACCTATTTATAAAATACACAAATACGCTCCTCGTGTATTATAACTGATACGATTATATTTCACGGTCCCGATGAAAGTTTCATACGAAGTAAAATGGGAGGGACATAATATTATAATATTAGGTATAGGTACTATATTATTATTAAAATATTATTATTACGGCGAAAATCCAAAGTTTCGAAAACGCGCGCCCTTTTGACACTTCGGGGGACGGCGCGCCCCCTATTAATCCGGCGGGCGGACCGGGCAAATCGAAAAGTTATTAATAAGTTTCGGTTGTTGACAGTGGTGTTAATTTACGCGACGCCGCCGTCGAAACGTCAGGAGCCGCACACGCACGCACACATGACGTTACGTTCACGGCGGCGGCGGCGGCGGCGGGCGATTGTCACAGGTTGCGCGCGACCATGTGATACGCGTGGCGACCGATTCTCGCAATAATTCCCAACCCCGAGGCCACCCACCCCCAACCGCCGTCCGCTACCGAAAGGAGTATGTGTGTCTCTGACAACGTTATTAATTAATACTGCTCCGGCTACTATATATCATACATATATATATTAAAACTGTGTGATCCAGGACATTGTATATATATATATATACCTATATACATAATATATACCCCGACAACCCTTAGGCGTCCGGCCACCGTATATATATAAATATCATACGATGTGACTGCACGCGTCACACAAACTGGTCACCGTTCGAACGCCCTTTAATTTTCTCGATATTATATTATTATTATAGCAATTTTCGAAACGCTCGATGACACCATACGCGACGATACGATATCATAATATTATGACGGAAACGTGCTATGTGCAGCGCAGTTCGTATGCCGTATAATAATAGGTTGTACGGTAATATTAAACTTGGTAATGATATGCAACAGTACTAAACGTGCGTATGTCCATATAATAATATTGTATATATGGGCAGCATATGCGAAACGGACGAGTGTCCTGCAGTGACAGAGTAACGGTGAGAAAATTCTAGGGAACTCGATGTGTAGAGTCGGATTTAAAGCACTGCGATCTATGTGGTCGACAAATTTTTGGAGGGTGGCATATTTTTTATACGGAGCAAAACTGTATTCCTGGGCGGATTTAACAATTTGCACCCTGCCCAAGGGTGGAAAATTTGTATATGGCATAGGGGCGGCAAATTGTTGCAAACCTAACCCTGTAGGTACTTATTAATCACTATGTATAATATACCAAGCTATAACCTATAATCGTATTGCAATCGTAGAACCATCTGAAAACCATTTTGGTTAAAATATGATAGTAGGATACTAGAATATAACAGTATAACAGTGAGTAACTATAATAGCAATGATACTACTGCCTACTACAGTATATTATACTATATATAGCTACTACTCATACTATTTAGGTAGTAATTGAATTGAGGGATTGATGAATCGAGACTAATAAAGAGACGGGAAGTTGCTATTTATTTTAAAAAATGTTTATGCCTAACTCTTCTAATATTATAATATTTAACCTGATTATAATAATATTTGAGTTCATGCTTACATTTTTATATTGTAACTATAAACTATTTGATACATCTTCCCAAAAGTGGTAGAACTTTTACTCGCTGTCTATTAAATAATAATATTAGGTGCCTATTATATATCTTCTCAATATTAGACTGTTATATTTTATGATATGAATATTTGTAAAAATAACTTTAGCATAAATAATTTATTTAAATTGTAAATTAGGACAAAAAATCGGATTTTAGGATACCCATATTCTATAAAATAATGTTTATGTAATACAGTTAAGTTACAAAATATACATTAAATAATTTATTCGAAGAGCTATTCTCCATTTCCGTGTTGGACGTACATTCAGAAATTTTTCCGGTTCCCTGGGATTTTTATCTAAACGCATAGTAAAATCCCTTCAGTGTCATAATATCACTATGATTTGAATATTATATAATATTATACTATAGTTACTCCTCCGAATAAAATAATCATTTTTAAATTTTTTCCATAACACGTTTAAAATTTAACATATCCTATATTGTCGATAATATACTACTTACATATTTTATATATACATGTATAAGTATACTAGCAGATCCACTTTTTGACGCCCGTAAAAATGACAACTCTTAAAGAAGTTGTGATTGTTCAACTTCTTTTTGGTGCAACTCAGCCAAGGTAGTATAATATATTGGCAATCCGACTACGCTGGATCGCGGACAGTGTGCGACAGCATATCTAGTAGGCAACCCATATACTTACACACGGGAAGAAATATAATATATATTTAGATGTGTGTATGTGTTAAATTAATATCATTCAAAAGAAAAAAGATTAATCTTACCGACGTAAGACGACGCTTTAGTTCGCTCGGCCACTCCGTTCCCCGTATGCAATATTATTATATACAAAATATATGTAGGTAAGCAATTGTACAGAAAGAAATAAGAAATAAAAATGCATGGATATAGTTTTACACTATTCTCATAATATAACGATAATATCACTCAATAACGGAAACTGTTTGTGGTCTGGGTAATTTAACTATAAATCCATCGTAGAAGATTTACATAAATACTCGGTGTAGTGAAAAGTCACTCTAGTGGTAACATTAAATAGTATTAATTGTTAAAATATGATATTGTATTCCAGTATAAACTTACAAACTAAATGTTCTAATTAGTAATTAACACGTGTATCTACCACCTGTCTATAAGTGTATTGTAACAAAACGGCTACTTACTAATCACTATTTAGAGAACTGTTATTTTTTTCAAATTATTAAATCATTTGAATAATAATAAAAAATCTATTGAACTGTCCATTTTCGACAAATCCTCAAATTCTTATTTGTCTCGACGCGCGTATTAATTTAAAAAGAAAATACAATAGGAAAATCCTGACTTGTATTAAAATTTAAAACGTTACCTATGTAAATATTTAATATACAAACGTCTAATATGTCATGTTTAAATGAAGTCATCACTATCACGCAGTGTCACGACATAAAATAACAATAAAATAACAATTAAAAAACAAAAACGCACAGCACTGATGCTAATTGACATTCATAATTTACATATAAATTATATTGTATGAACATGCGTATGAATAGTGTCATGGTGTCACATTCACATTTATTTTAGATTCAGAGATGACGAGTGGTGTTATGGGCGTAGATGTTACAATAATAATTATAATATATATCACACAATTCAGTATTTACGGTTGGATTTTTATCAAAATTTTCAATAATATATTTTTTTTTTTTAAAACTGTAGTCCCTGAAATATGATTATATGAATAGCGACGATATTCAAATGAAGTATAGGAATAAATATTACGATTTGCACAAAATAAAATTTCATTTCAATAGGTAGGTACATGATATAAAATCTACTCTGAAAAGATGAATATATTGTCACTGTACGATGATAGCGGAGCTGACTAGCTGAATTATTGCTGACACTGTTCTATTGGCGTCATTATGGGTGATTATTATTTTAATTGGATTATACTTAGGTATATTTTTATACCGTATCATCATCAGTTGCATTGCATATCGTTATTATTCGACGATTGTCGTTAAATGAAACGTGGAAATTCTAGACATCTATTTTAATAATATCCTGTCATGAGTTCATAAGACACCGTATCAATGAAACATTTAAACGTCGTTTCTGTGCACGTTATATATATATCAACCTATATCATATTGATGCTCGATGGCAATGAATCTAAATTTCTAACAGTCCAGTAGAATATAGAATATCACTGTAATTTATTCTTATTTTTGTCAGTCAGTCGATACCCTTTATAGGAATACCACAGTCACGGTGCAATGACACCATTGACAGTTAAGTTATATTATAGCTTGGAGACTTAAGCGACAATAATAATAACAACAATATACCGTACAACGAATATTAATTACTATAAAATGTGTACTTAAACATTGTTTTCTTGTTTTTCGTTTTTTCAGATAAAAACATTGTGGAGATCAAATGTGAGAATGAACAAAAAAATGACAAGATGGCATAATCCTAACTTTAGAGAGGTCTTTGTTGTGTGGTGGGACGGTAAGGGTGATGGAGTACACTTGAAAGTAAAAGTAGTTCCATCCGATAAAGTTTTTATAGTTGCATAATGTATAAAAAAAAGGTTTAATGAACTCAGTTCTTTTAACATTTTTTCAGAATATTTAAATATTTAAATACGGTTATTTAACTCGATAAACTGTTGATAATAAAATTATGTTCAAAAAAAATTAATTTCAAAAATAAAGACTTGGATTATTTGTATTATATAGCAGTATAGTTATATAAGTATAAACCTAATACTACATATTTTTACCATAAAATATTATGAATTTTACTGTAATAATATATATATATGGCGCACGACTTAAAATACGGGAACGCATACGTATAAGACGTTTGGCCCGCTGTGTTTTGCTAGCGTATAGCTGGTTTATTAGCTGCGAATGTACGACGACACAGCCCATATTATATGTACGGTGTATAATACGCATTCCAGAGAAAATTATTATTATTTCCGGGGGCGTGCGAGCTGAGGGTTAAGTATTGTTGTACGTCGGAAAACGTTATTAAATCGGTGGAAAAGCATCAGCGTCCTAGCCCGGCAGCCCACACCCGGCTATAACATATTATATATACTCATCCCCTATATATATATACAACCCTCCGCCGTGGATGAGTTGTCGTATATGTATAAGATACGTCAACTTTTTGTCGAAGACACACTCGCGCGCGCAACAATTAATTGTTATTTAATTATATATACGGATCCTGCAGCTGATATTGCGTGTACTATTTGTACGGAAACGCCGCGTGTTTTCATTTATTTATACGAAAATTCCGGAAAGTTTTTCAATAGGTTTATATCGTACGTAAATCAATGTTTTTACATTTTACCACTCATTAAATTACTAAGCGGATAATAAACCATAACAATCATACCGTACCTGGCTATAAAATATTTACCTTAAGAAGACGCTATACACCCGCATGCGCAAGTCTCCGTCTTATAATCGTGTAAAAAGGCAAATTGTACGTTCTGAGTAATCCATTTAACTATTTTGTGATTAATATTGAAGTGAATTGACCTATCATCAAATTTAGAAATAAGAATATTGTCTCTTAGGTTTTTTTTTAATATTTTATTTTAAAGCAAGCTCAGAGTATTTTAAAATGCACAAACAATTTACAATTTCTAATATACTGGTAACTTTCTTTAAAATTAAAATATAAAAACGTATGAGGTTTACTAAATAAATGATAATACCCTTACTCTTAAACTTGATAATAGGTCAATTGGCTCTTATAACGCACCTGAGTTTAATAGATTATTCAGGACGTACAATTTGGTATGTTATGCGTTGGCTAGACAGAGACAACGTAACGGGTGAAGCGTCCTCTTAAATATTATTAATATTATGGCGTGTTCAAAGCATTGGAAACGGAATAATATTATTATATTTTCCGTATATATAGAGGACAAAACGAATTATAAACTTCGGCTGGGTTGAAAGAAAAACGTTTATCCAATTGATTCGTTTAAAGTAGGTTGTAAGTACTAAGTAGGTATACCTACTTATACTTTTGTAAAACTTTTTTTATTTTGTAACTCGTTATTTTGATTATCCACGTAATAGATTAAAACGAATAGTCCTTATTAAGGAGTTAATATTATGTAATATTTATATGCAGATGAAAAATAAAAATGTTGACTCATTATGTAACTAATATAGGTAGTAGTTTATTTGATTGACTATTAAGTATACTGAGTGTCTCACCGTATTTGTAATCGTATACACATCCTACTTTAAACCTTACATTATTAGGTACCTATACCTAAATTAATATTTAATGGGAATTCCGATTTCCGAATCCATAAATCAACTTTTTTAAAAAATTAACATAAGATTTAGTCATTTTAGATTATGAAAATATTTTATAATAATTCTAATATAAACATACCTATGTTTATCATTAATGAAACCAATTAATTAGGCTGTACACATATACGCCACCTGTACCTATTACCTATATAAGGTACTTCAGACAGGTTCTTATATTTATATTATATAAATATATATGATTCACGAGTTTAATGGAATTACCATAATAGTTTGTTGATATTGACTTCATACTTGCAATTTTCAATTTTGTTTAGTCTGCAAGGTTTTTTAGATTCTGAGCGGAGTGATGAATGTATTGATTTTACAATGATGTGTATTTTTTTTTTAATTTAAATTAAAACTTTTTTTCGTTTCATTGTACATTATAAGTACTTGAAATAAACCTTCAATTATCAACTTCAGTATCTTATTCGATGGGAAAGTGAATTTAGTTGGTTTAGAAGTAATGTTCAAAAGCGCCGAGAAAATAAAAATAATAAATCTATAAATATCAATAAAATTTTATTTGATGGGCCAAAAAGCATGATTATTTAATACAAAGCACTTGATTTATTGTAAAAATAGCAGTTTAAAAATACATGTTTACAATTTTCTTTTATAACCATTTAAAGTTTGATTTTTGACAAAATGTATCAAATTTAAAATTTAATAATTATTTTGTACTTAAAAATGTATAAAATGTTCAACTTTTATAGCTAAGGATTGAGCATTTAAAACAAGGTTCCACGTAAACAGATTATGTATAAATTACTTTATTCACAATAATATCATCAAATATACTTAGTAATATGATATCATAAGCTGATGACTGACCGTCTTTGCTCAGAAACGTTTTTTTTATACAATTATAATACATCATTGAATTCAAATTTAACACCATCCACTACAGTGACTAACTTGTAATCTACTGTACAGCAGAGCGACACCCACTTTCCCACCTTTTTTTAATTTTATTAACTAATATAAATACAACCAAGCTAACCAAAAAAATCATATTCAAGATTAAGAATGTCTTAACCTAAAGTTATTTTTTTAGTATTTAGGCGCAAAATATTTAGACTATTTGTTTTAACTGGCTGACATTTTATTTTGAAATATAATTTAGATTTACAGCCAGCTACATGTGATTAACAGAATATCGACATATTTTGTTTGTTGATTACTGTACAAGACGTTATTTTCAATTCAAACTATTAGTCCTTATATAAGCTATGATTTTGAATTCAAATCGATGTTTTAACATGTGTAGAAGTTATAAATAGGTAGGTATTTAAATATTTAATATTGTATATACCTTCAACAATCGTCAAAACATATGAATAGAGGACACATTCTGTAGACTAGAATATAATATCGTTACCAATTACCATAACCACGACGACGGCGACGGTGTGCACGTCAGAATAGGTATAGGTAAGGTACCTTTGTATATAAATATATATATATTACAATATGATTTACACGGACGGTGGAGATTTGGAACGCGCGAACACCCTGCTGGCTGCAGTTCACCGTAGCCGGTGTATATAATATATTATTATAATAATAATGTATACAGTTTACAGACTACGACGAGACGCATTGCCGGAAGTGCCTACTTTATACAGCCGGTCGGTGGAAGTCAAATCGACATTGGAAATGAAAAAAACCGAACGAATGAAAAAAAAAAGACGCGTTTTGTTTCTGATAACCGTTGATCCGTAAACGAACGGTTAGGGAGGCGGGAAGGGGTGGGGAATCCATAACGCGTTCACGGTCCGCCGAGATCCATAGAAGCAAGACACCAAGAAATCACGGAGCAAAATTAGAAGACGAAGGAAAAAAAAACAACATCGAATAATAATAATACACCCAGCACACTGCTGCTGCTGTTGCTGCTGGTGCAGTGTGCGAGCAGGAGAAACAAAACCAAATCGGAGAGAGAGAGAGCAACTCGTCGAAGGTATACACACACACACATACATATGCGATATATACTTAGGCGAGTATATATATGTACATACAGATACATATTTATACACTGCTGCAGGTACGCACCAGGTAACATGCGATGCTGCAGCGAAGACGTGCCCGCCGGATCTTATTAGACTACCATCGTCGAAACCGGCAATCACACACGAATCCCGGCGGACCATCGTCCGAGTCATTTGTATACGATATATACGAGATCACAAATTATCGCTACACATAATCACGCGTCTGTTATTTGAATATAATATAATATTATCATTATATACACGACGGATCGGCGTGTATGCGCGTATTATATTCGGACGCGGGGCAGACGGATAAATATGGTATATATATATATATATATATTGGTAGGTATAAACCTAGGTACCTGTACACGGCGCGCCGGTATTATAAGGCGCAATGACTCCTCTCCGCGCCGTTGATTGCTTCACGACTTCACGACCGAATATCACATTTATATAATATTATGTATCGTATATATATATAGAGGTAATACGGACGAATTATACGTTTCGAGGAAAACGATTTATGATTTCGTAAAAAAAATACAAAGTATATAGGTAGTAAAATGTATAGTAATATTATATAGGTATATATATACGCGCGGACACGTGTGCGCTGCACGCTGCAATTTATCGAGCTCATTGCTGCAGTGCGTTATTGTATGTATATAAAATATTATATATAGATAGGTATATATATAATGTACATATTATATATAAATATAATACTGCAGCTGGTATCTTATTTCATTATAATAGGTATATTTATACTACATATATATATTATGTACACGTTGTCGTAAGTAGAATAGTATCGGGCCGTGGTACGAACACTGCCTAGCCATCACAGCTGTACTGCGTACTATACTCTGTAGGAGGTATAGGAATATACATTTCTGTATATAGTATGAGTATTGAGTTTATATCCGAAACGAAGTATTACGAAAATTAACCGTCGAGCCTTGTCGCTGGATTCGATCGAAAGTCGGTGAAAATCGGACGAATCTCGTGCATTTTGCATATACTTATAAGTTATATTGGGATGGAAGTAGAATGACGTACACTATATTTGTATGCATACCTAACGCCACCAATAAAATGTACGACATTTTAATGCACTGGCATAATAGTTTCAAAACAAATGTGATGAATGATCATGAAAAATACACATTGGTGTACTTAAGCAACTATTGAGTTAACCTGCGTGTGTTCGAACACATAAACGTTTTGAAGAAACTAAAATATATAATATACACTTATGTATTTATAATATATTATATACTTAATTTGTGTTGAATCACAATATTATTTAAAAGTTTAATGAATAGCTGTAAGAAATCTTTAAAATCGTATATATATATACCTAGTACCATCTATCAGTAGGTATATATTATAAGAACAGACACAATAACGTACGTAATATAATATTATTATTATTATTATAGGGTGTGCAAGGCTTGAGATACGTGTTGTTGCAATCATGTGATTGATTCCCGTTGTTCCCGGGTATATTAGTATTTAAAAAAAAGCGCATTGTAAGTGTGAACGATATAAATTGTATTTGTGATTGTAATTAGTATTATATATTTAAAAAAATATATTATTATAATATATCTAGAAAAATCCTAGTGGTAACCAATTTGAACGTCCATCGCATAAAATATCGGAAACTAATTCAATAGTGTTGATTTTTTTTTCGGTATGAGAACCACAATTTACAGATAATGTTCAATACTCGATAGTCATAATATTATTAGATATTATTATGTTATACGCGTCGTGTGACATATAGGAAGGTACACAGATTTACGTAACAATATTGTTGTATACGCGTGTAGCAGTTTAAAAGTGTTGTGCAAAAACGAAGAAATACCGGTGAGTCGCTACACAGCGGAATCGGAGACTTAAGAAGGTTAATTGAAAATAAATGTTTTATCAAAAAGTATGTATAGGTATACTTTCTCTCTCGGAGCTAGTGCTATAACGAAATGAGCAAAACATATCTATAAATTATTAGATTTTTTTTGTCTTTACATACATACTGCGCGACGACCTTGTGGTTTTTACCGTTGTAATAAACTCTGCAAAGTTTTAGCAAAAAAAACACGAGTTCTTATAGACCATATTATAAACATTGATAGTTTGATATCGGAACGCACACACGTTTTTATTTTGTATTTTACCGCGCCACTGCTGTGATGATAATGTGAATTAGATATATTATATGGATTAGAGAAACCGACCGCAAATGATTGCGCGAATGACTATTATATTAGCATGGCAAATTCATAATGATGATAATAATAATATAGGTATGGCTACTGAACATGTACGAGATTTTTTTTTTTTTTTTTAGTATTGCCCAAAATTATATGAAACATTACGAGCTCAGTAGGTATATATTATAAATGCGTCCATGAATATATTATATAGAATATTATGTTTACGTGTCATTGCAATTTTATTATTCTGCGAAAATACTCATTTCAATACCGAACATCATACTTATATTATAGCGTAAAATACAATGTTAAATTCCATATAATATATTTGAATTTCATATTTTGGTGATCGTATAAATTTAATTTCAATATTTTAATATTTAAATATTTAAACTGAAGATGTAAACTGTGAAATAGTATTAATGGGATTTAGTGTAGATACCCTACTACCTACCGGTTTCATGATGAACAGATTTTTTTATTTTGAGTAAATTAATTCTACGCGTTTTTTTATAACAAATAATATGAATTTCAACCTATATATTAACGATGGTTGAAATATGATAATATAACATAAGATTAACAATACAAAAAAGTAGCGTATCTATATATTAACCTAAAGGCTAAGATATTATATTGATTAATATTATAATATGCAGTTTACAGGAGCGCATTTAAACAAGAATAATGATACAATTGTTGACCGAGAATGATAATTTACGTATTGTCAAAAAATATATATACATTGTAGTGCACTTGTCAGCGACATTTTCGACGAGTTGCACAATTGAAGTTTACAAATAATTACCCAGGTAGAACGGCAACACGTAGACTTAACCACTTTTCACGGTTTATTTCATTCTATGCAGTTGAACAATATGGAAATTCATCCACGTGATAAAAAAAAAATAATAATAATTTTGCTAACCCAGCTTTCATTTCTTTCCTCACTACAACAGTTACTAACTATTCAATCATAATAGCTCTTAATATTATATTATAGTGTGTGTAGTAAGAAATTTGTACTAACTATTATTGCGGATATTTCAGATTGAAACACCGCATGCGATTTTAAATAAATATATTTTTATACGTCAATAATAAAATATTATAATCAATGTTTTGTTCTCGTATACGGTTTCACATGTATAAAAAAACTGAATCAGTATAATATAGTGAGAAAACACAACATATATCGGTAGCATAGTCACGATTCTATCACCGTTTCCAACACATGATTTATGTCTATACTGCAGTAACGTATGATTATGGAGGACGGGCCGGGGGATTACGAACGTTATTGAATTTTACCGAAACCCCATCAACCCTGTATGTACATATTATATAAGATTTTGTAAGTATTTGTTTGTGTATAACGCCGAGGAAATAAAAAATAATAATCAAATAACCGAGTGGAGACTTTAACGACTATGTACCTACGGAAACAATATGATTCCCAAGGATCCGGCATTCGTCGAGGTACCAATTATTATTGTCAGACTATAGTCGAAAACATTGTTAACGGGGTCTAAATATTTTCATCTCACTTTTTATATTCTATTTTAATGGCGTTACCTATACAAAATAAAAAAAAGAACGAAACTCGTTAACGTTCGGCGTAATAAGTACATGTATAGGTATATAATATTGCAATTCCAAGATGTATTATACATAGGTATATCACCTGTTGGATATTATATATAGCTGTTATACATACTTATATACTCATTGTTGGTTTTGTTTTTAACTACATCTATAGGTATACAAGATCATTTTAAACCCCGTATTATTCAATGTTTACAGTATCTATGATCTTTAATAAGTATTTGATATCGTTTTACAGAGCACACAACAGTGGGCACGTTAACTTGGTCACAGACGGTGTAATATTTCGTATTGACTTATTTTTTTTACCAATAATAAACATACACGCACACGCACTCCAAACACCGCGAGGTCCATTGGGTCAAACCGCATTTTCCGGTGTTCAATAGGGTGTCTATAGGGGCCTTAGATTTCAGTGTCAAATTTATAACCTCTCACGAAAAAAAATACAACACGTAAGCGTGAGAAAATTTTGACAACTAACAAGCATTATCAAAGATAATTTTTTTAATCGGTAGCAATCGTTTGGTCGATACACTTAGCTTTGAGCGAAAATACACACATACACACATTTTATTACAGTATAAATAATAAATAATAATATATAACATAAAAACATTAAAAACCACTAAATACGTTTATTATAGTGTCAGACTTATTGGTTAAAAAATAAAATTTGAAAATCAATCGTTACAAACGCGTAACCGTATACCTAACCTATAGGTATATTATACTTATATCTAATGATATTTTATGGACAAATCATAACCCTCGTGAGTGACTGTGATAAGAATTTAAGATTTATTACAGACATAAACTCACAGAATAAAAAATATGGTATACTATTCAAGCATATTTCAACAAAATACTGTTCAACTTTTAATCAACAGTTTTTTTTTTATTAAATATACCTATATAATATAATACCCATATAGTGGTGCTAGTTTTTAAGTCGTATTCCGAAAATAAAATATTTTACATGCATTTTAATTTCATATTCCGCAGCAGAATATTATTTGGAGTATTTCGATCTATCAAAATCAAATTTTGGACCGGTAGTTAATTAGTCATAATAGTATTTAAAGTTAAGATGAGCGGAGTAGTGGATCACCATTTAGCGAGGCATCTGCACTGCACCACTCCACTCAGCTTATTCAAGCTTTAAATATGTATAAGCCATAGTCCATAAACTACTCGTCCAAAATATGATTTTTATCTGGGAACTCTAAAAAATAATCAAATGACAAACGTATCAGGCTACTCGATATTTTCCATTTCGAAGAAAATGTATGAATCATAAATATTATGTATTAATAATAGTAACCATTCATTGTATATAATACCAAGTGGAAATTAGGTCATTTTTACATTTTATTCGTTTCTGTGATAAAAAACAAAGCGTTACCCAAAATCGGTTAAAAAATTAAAATATCTGTACCCAGCCCAAAAACATTTTTATGTTAATATTTTGCTTTGTAATAAGAAATTAAAATGTATGTTGTTTTAAAATATTTAAGAAAAATTATAACAATAAAAATAATAAAAAATAAATAAAAATAAGTTGTATTTAACGAAATATTTACGAAACCTTTGTAGGTTTTGAAATAATAAGTGTCCTACGTTAAATGTATCATCCAATATATTATTATATTTCCAATAATATGATAGTTAATAATTATGTTATAGTGTTATAATTAGTGTTAAAATAAAAATTATTGCTATATAATGCTATAATCAATTGCGTAATTTTTATTTTGTACATTTCATAAGTACTTGTGTTATTTAATATTTTAAATAACTAATTTTTAGCAGTATAAGTATAGTATAATACTATATACTACACTTGAGTGAGAATACTCATCTAACTCACTCTTACCTTATTATAAAAGTACACCTGTCCCTGCTTGTGATATAGCTCCCGTAGGCATATGCAAAGAAAACCTTATAAAAAAATGCATAATGATCAACTGCCCTAAATAAATCAAATCACATAAATTCTTCAAAAACTCATCTTCACTACAATAAGCACTCAATAAAAAAAAAAACGATTTTATACATTTTTGACACCAAAAACTTAAGCCAAACATTTAAGAAACATTGTCATTACTACTCATTAGGTTTGAAATATTATAACTTGCATTTAACTTAAATTAAGAAACCATTATCGATATTGAACTGTTAAAAAATAGTAAAGTAAATTCTTTGGCTGATGGAGAGTGATGACTTTGCTATGTTTCCTATTAGTGGTGGTACCTATACCTAAACAGTTGAAGCTTAACGTTTAATAAAACTTCAATAATTTTTGTTCGATGAATGTGATCACTGATCAATGAATAATGATGATCATCAATTCAGTCAAGTTAAAAATGTAAATCCTTACAATAAGATGATCAGTACATAAACAAGTGGTTTTGAAATACATAAACTTATTTTTTCTTTCTGTGGACAAACAGTTTCATTCATTCTAACGTTTGATTACTTTGATTCATTCATTAATATACAGCGCACGGTTGTTCTACACATTTTTAGGTAAACCAGAACCATGGTTAATCATGTTTGAAAAAAGCTACCGGCAGCTCCTTAAATTCTGCGGTGTACCTCAGAGCTGCGGTCAGCCCTGTATATAGTGCGGTCGTCATCGGGTTCACTTTATGTATTACATACGAGCGGCGTACTTTTGATGCATTTTTTTAACCAAAATAAAATCAATATTAAAACATATGCCTTACCTTGGTTATTTATTGACCGATACGACTGCTCGAGAACGGGTGATTCTTCGGTCTTCACTCGGCGATATGTATCCAACTCCCGCAAATGATTGGAAAACGATGCATTTTCCATAAAGGGCCTCTGACCGAGGCCCAATCCACGGAACTGATGAGGGGGACCTTGGTGCACAGGAAAAACAAAAAGCACAAATTTTCCAATATAAATATGGACATTTATAACTGCAGTTGATCATATAAAAATATGTTACTGTATGACTTATGTACCTATTTTAAATGTAATAATAAATCGTTAATATCTCTACTTTAACCACACTATTTGGTTTCAATATCATAAATACAACCGAAATTTCTACAAATTAGTAATGATATGGGTTTCAATCATACCTACCTACTGCAGTTCAATGAATTGCCCTACTCAATTTAAACGTTTTAAATCAAACTGAATGTTCTAAAAACTATGAATTTCCATTATGTTTAAGCAGTTATTAAAATATTATTCTCATTTTTTAATTTAATAAAATTAAAATTATTAATAACGATGTGTATATGTATATATGTATAATATATATATATATTAAGGTCAATAATAACATTAACTCTTTGCAGATAAAATTGTATACTATTTTAGTACACATGTAGACAAATGATATCTACATTTAGTAAAAGTTTAGAAAATATAGTCTTATTTTAATTTACCACTAATGGTTCCCACGGATGTTAGCGGTCGAGATAAAATATATAATATATTGTACAACGATACGAAAACGTACAGCATATATTTTGCCGAAATGCAAAAAAAAATAGTTATCGTCAACTGATAAAAATATATATTGGTTCTCATAGTCCAAAACAAAACATATTTACATCATGCACAAAAATATTTGACTGTCATATTTTGTCCTATCGACTAACGTTATTATTATTATTATATTATTATTATTATTATTGTTATATATTTTTAATTTCGTTATTTTATTGTTGAACCACCGATCACGTTCAAATAGTAAAGCGACTCAAATTGGTCTGCGTGTTTAAATAATTTTAATGATATAATAATTGAGCCTATTTACAGTTGTAAAAACTACCCAGAGGTCTGCCACATGGTTTTCCGGGGCCTATTCACATCAAAGTCACGCTTTTTGGTGTTATTGTTATATTTACCGATATCAATAAAATGTACATAGACACACATATAAATGGAATTTAGTGGAATTAAACTGAACGTAATTGAGGGAAGTAAAGACTGCAAGAGTATAAAAACTCTTTATACAGATAATAGTTTTTTTTTTATGTTATTGTATTACAGACCAACACATGTTATCTTCTAAAATATTCGATTTCCGCAATTTAAATAAAAGCAACATTCAAACATGAACGACAGCGTATAGTCGTTAAGTATCTAACAAGTGTCTTAACTCGAGCTTAAAATGATAATTTTTGTCTCAAGTATTATTAGAACGAATTTTATCATTCAATATTAAAATACTTACGAGATTTGGATCGTGGCTCTCGAGGTCCGTCCACGGTAACTTTGATTGCTTTATTATACGTCGCTACTTGAGGTGGACACGTCGAAACCGTAATGGTGATCGTGAAACTTTTCCCTAAAAATAAATACATATTGTTTTAAAATGAAAGCATATTTTATTCTATATATTGATCAATGCCAGATTAATAAATAATTGTTAATATTCAAAAATCTGTTTACTTTTAGTACCTATCTACCTATAAGTTTTAGAGCTATTTATTTTATTAACTAGGTAACTAATTTCTAACTTAATATTATTAAAAAAACCGATAATATATCATACTTTTTTTTATTTTACTACTAAATAGAATATTATGGGAAATCATAGACAAGAAATAACAAAAATGAAAATTTTTTTTTCTTTTAAAATAAATATTATAATAAAGTATAATATACACTTAGTTCAAATTATAATTTGTATACAAGATACGAATTTTCAAAATTATGAAAGTTAGTTGAGAAAATAAATTATGAAAGGCAACTAAAGGCTAAAAATATTATATCCATTGATAATCCGGCCAACTTCCTTAAGTTTGAGATGTTCGCTCATGTATATGTAAGAAAATCCCACTTCTCATAATATATTGCTAATAATGAAAGCTAAAACCATACCAAATGTCCGCAAACATAAAATTGTAGCCTGTGGGCTGTAAATGTACCTATACAGTTCCTGCCTATATCCATCTAATTGATAGTGTTATATATTTAAGTCAAATTATATGTCTTTATAATTATGTTCAGGTGACAAGAAGTAAGGAAAACTTTAAAAATAAAAAGAGAGAAAATGAGTTTTACGTTTAAAATATAACCACATCGTATATGCCTACTTAAAACCTAATCTTCATATGACTATTTACCATACGACATAATAAATTGACAATATACATAAAAATACAAATAATTCATTTTTTACAGCTTTGAGTTTTATATGGGACATGACCATGATATTTATGACTCATTCAGCACACAACTTACGTATATGACACACACGATTCTTCATAATAGTAATATTGTTAAAAAAAAAATTTGTAGAAACGGCGCCAGAAAAGCAATAATCAAATCCGATTCGTGTCACCATCAGTTATTATAGATTATTATTTGTTAGTCTTTGGATAATAAACTATACGTGAAGATTTTAAATTTTACAATAAGTTACAACTATGTTGTTTATGACAATTGTATATATATAAGCACACTTCGATGTTATATTGTATTATAATAATAAAGTGCATAAAAACTCTGTTATCCGTCTATTTATTTTAAACCATTTTTAATTGAAAAAAACCTGGACCCGATACAGAGACCGGATAGACATAAAGAAACTAATCGGTACTCGCTTTGTTTCGACAAAAAATATAGAAAAGTGATATATTACTATTTATATTATTTTAATTTTGAAACGAATGATAAATCAGTAATCAATAATCATTACAAGAGAAAAATAATTGTGAGTAGCTAGCAGAGCTTTATTACAACTACACTTGCTGAATGTTTTACGGTAGTTTCTTTTAAATAGTTTTTTTTATCGTTTCTAACTTAACCCCTTTTCTGCTCAAGAAAATTACTAAACACATAAAAATTATCTTTTCATAATATACCGTCCAAATTAAAAATTATTTTATTTAATGTGAATTCTATAAATGTTTTTGGGGTTTTTACTAGCTATGTACCAAAAGTTTAAAAAAAAAAAAACAATAAGAAATTTATAAAAGAAAATATCGTTGTAATGTAATACCATATAATACAACAGGCTATTACTATATGGATTTAAACAGAATCTATATAACAGTACCTACTTATTTTATGCACTATATAAAGTATTTAATATTATTAAACATTATTCAGAGTTCTTAGTTTTTGGTGTTTTTAGCTAGGTAGTACATAATTCTTTGTGCCCTTGAAGTTTAAAAACTGGTCTTTAATTTTAATTCGTGAAAATATCACATCCAAACATTATAGGTACCTACCTGCTACTTATCTATTATTATACCACACACGCTTTACCTAACGAAAAATTAACTATTATGTATAGTATAATTAAACGCTATGGGCACACTTTGGGTAATTTAGCCACTATTATAACGATATAGTGCAGCTACTGACAGTTATGTTTGTATCCCGAATATCCGCAATATGCGCGTGTGCCACTGCAGGAGTAGAAGCTATATAGAAAGGCCCAGTTACCACGCGATATGACGATTTACTCACCGGGACACGTCATCTGCAGTTTACCTAATTAATTGCAGGATCAAGGGGGATAATGGATGAATCATATTGGTATAATTATAATTCGAGTGCAACCCGCGGTTTCTGTTGCGTATTTTGCAACAGCAGGACTATATTATACGCGTATATATAACTTACTACATAATAATATATAAGTAATAGCTTTGAACATCAAATAATTGAACACCTAAATATACGCGTTTAATTTCAACACGAGCTTTTGTTTTCATATAATGTGTACATACATTTGTAATTGTGTATATATATTATGTTACCGAGTGTTGTGTCTTGTGTGTATAGAATATTACAATCGTAATTCGTAGCAGTGGGTAGGACAGGTATAGTAGGTATACTCTGCAAACTGACGAACCATTAATTAGGTACCTATTAACTATTAAGGACGATATATGGTCATAAACTTTTTTTACAAAAAAAATTTAATTTAATATGCGCGTGTTTTATGGAAACGTCGATAATACAAGATATAACAGTATAACATATTTTATAGCTGTTTATTAGTTATTGCTATTGCATATACATATTATTATATTATAATACACGCGTGGTATAAATCGCGACGGGCCTGCGCAGATTGCGACCACAAAATTCTGTCAAACGCGCAATACATCAATGGGCGAGTTTTTTTTTCACGTTTCCCCCCTGCAGTTGCTGTCGTCAAAGTAATTGCACGCGTCCGGCAAAGGAAGACGAGTGCAGCCATCAAAGAGCGGCGTAAATTAATATTATAATATAGTGTCGAAATGTGACCGAGTAATTGTACATAAATGATAGTAAAAGAGATTTAGGGCGACAGTTATTGCAAATTGATTTTTTTGTTTTTGCATCTTCTGATAGGAAATAAAAAAATCATAACGTACCTATATTATAGTTTCCAAAGAAAAAATAAAAACATCTCCAACCCGCCGTCTGAAAGCGCCGCGAGCGCTCGCGCACAGTGATGTGTCGGCGAAAAAGCACAACAACAAAGACGGCTCTTTGTCCTTTGTCTCGGTCCTTTAAAGAACGTTAAACAACATCGGGTTAGAAGTTTCAGGCCACAGTTTAATTGCCTACAGCAGTATAATATATAATATTATATGTGTATAAATAGAACGAGACACACGAACTGATATCTCGAAAACCGCACAAATATATGTCCCAATAGTGAGTTCAAAAAAGACGAATAGAAGACTGCAGTGCACTTCAACATAAATTTTACATAATACAAAGTATATCTTCTGCCTTTTTTTTCTACCTTTATACAACGTGTATACTGTATACCCAATAATAATTTTCTCGTATATACCTACCTATAAACAATTATTATCGTTTTGTTATGTTCTATGAGATTTAGTAATTACCAATAAATCCTAAGCATTCGTACAATATATGTTCAGGCTATGGAGACAACACAAACGCATTTAATTATGTAAAATATAAATACTTTTACGAAATTTTATGTTTAATGAAACTGTTTGGAAATTAATCATATATTTAAAATAGAAATCTGTAATTTACACAAACACTTGCAGAAATAATTGTGAACTTACACACGATATTTAATGTTTCCAATTTCACAAGAAATTTGTATTATCAACAACTGTTGTACATAATATATGAAGAACAATAAGTTACATTTATAATATCCGAGTTCATGGAAATAATATTTTTTTTAGTAATAGGTATAATATAGGTACACTTTTTGTTGAATTGGGTACATATTTGAATTTTAAAAAATGTATTTATTTAATTTTTAGTTCTCATATAGCACTATTACTAGTATTAAATATTCAGTGACTTAGTTCCAATATACCTTATCAGTTATCTCAAATATCTGTCTTGTAAAGCACTAGAGTATAAGTATTCAAATACTTTATAAGTACTTGTAAAAGTGTTCTAAAACAGGGAACCAGCTGTTATCTGTACCCATCGATTGTATAATAAAACTGGAAGTATAATTGTATTTATAAATATATAGAGATTAGAGATGCATATAATGATGCTGTTTCTTAGGATCAAAATATTTATTTTTTTTTAGTGTGACTTACTGATTTATATCTATACTTAACCAAACTTTCAAATAAATGAATAGATAGGTAGATGATTTATAGTCACACCAAATCACGAGAATCTCTTCCAAAAATGTTAATTATTTATAAATTTATTAGTACTAATGCTTTTTTAAGTATCCGTATAGGTAGTTGCATAATTTGTATTTTTTCAGTGTTTTTCATTCCTTATTAGAAAAAATTTACAATTTTCTTTCGATGGGAGGCAGACATAAAATGCTATTTTGGGGTAATATACTATAATGTTGAATAGATATTTAGTCATTTAGTCTGCGTGTATTGAAAAGATCTAAGTATGACTTTAACTTAAACATTTACTCGTACGCGTGATGGCTACCTAAATGGTTTGAAGAAAAAAAGCTTGTATAATATTATCCTGAAGGACAATATATTTAAACACAGTATACAATCTGGGGGTTGAAAAATACGCGCAGTCTATATTATGTACCAAGGAATACTTGAAAAGTTCAAAAGCAAACATAATACATTTGAACAAACGCAAAGACTTCAACGTACAAATACAGGAAAGCCTGCTTACAAAAAATCTCTGTACGTATATTGGTATATAGGACAATGCCGGGGGACTCTTGAATATTTTCTCCTTGTGCCCCCATCGACAAAAAGGATTAAATACCTCCATAATAAAATATTTTTTTAAAAAAAACAAATACTCTCGCTCTGCTGTATAGTAAGCTTTAATAGTATACCCGCCTCTTAATTTATAAGTCATTGTAATTGATTTATTAAATTTTAATCAATGTAACATAATTAATATTGTACACAAATCAGTAGATATTTCTGTAGTATATTTCTATATTATAGACTACTATTTTATTTTGTATTATATATTTTGCATTATTATTAGCACACACTATTCTTTTAATTTGGAAGGTTAAACATATTTTTGCTAAAGAAATCACAATAATTTGATAGATATTTAATTCGTATCTTATATCCTATACTGCCGAAACGTAGAATGGTGTTAAATATTTTTTTTTCTATGGTTGATTTAAAAAATATATTTATTAAATTCAAATTATTGTCTAAATACTTTATTGAAATTTCTATTGTGTTGAATAGAAAACAATAGTATACGTAATTCAAAATAGTTTCAAGTCCAAACGATTAATATATTTTTAATTATCTACACTCATTATTATAAAAAGTACCTACTGGGAATTTGCTACTGTTGGTCTTAAATTAGTACCAACTATACTAACTAAATAGTTTTCATAGATAACATTTTCTATTAGAAAAAACCTCCGATGTTGAATATTATAATACGATTTTTTTGCTCAAAAACGTAATGGTAGACGTAATTTCAAAATTCATTCCTCTCAGAATTCAATACATTTTAATACTTATTACATGTAATATTTATAATGAAACTATGAAAGTTAAACACATTTATCATGAATCATGACGAGGAGTATTAAATTTATAATTAAATTTTTGTTTTTCTAGATATCAAGTAAGTGGGCCTGCTATTAAGATAAAAACCAGAACTGTTGAACAATTATTTAATACAATACAATCTTGTAGCTTATAATGTTGGACGATATAATATCTACTTGCATAAGAGGCCTTCAGTGCAGTAATGGACTATTACATACTATTACTACTACAGACTATCATAATCCGTATAAACAGCCTATACTGCTATATAATAATATAATAGTACTAAATTGGCCAAACGGTTAATTTTTAATCACTTGGGGAGGATTTCATCCCCCACACCTATAGTTGCTTACAAGGGAAATATTTAAGTCCCGGGGAGGGTTTTCTCCATGTCCCACATCATATAACTACACAATTATTATGCTTCGTGAACATAATATAATAAATTAATATGCATGTGCAGGCTTTACCTCGTCCGCTGCGCCCGACGAACCTCAAGTCGTTGAACTTGGCGATTTGATTCTTGACCAGGGCGGAACAGTTGCGCAACTCGGCCGAACAGTTCTCGTCGTTGCCGGCCTTGAGCGTGACGGCCGTGCCGTCCGGCACCTCGGACAGTATGACCACCTTGAAAGCGCCGGGCAGCGTCTTGTTGGACCGCCAGTGCGTGGGCAGGGCGCTGCACAGCATGTACGGGCACCCGGTGCGGACCAGCTCGCCCGGATGCTCGGCGGTCACCTCGTTGACAGCCGCCTCGGTCCACCACAGGTCCTCGGACGGCGGCGAAGACGAGGACGACGACGACGAGGCGGTCGCCGCGCCGTGCTGGTCCGCCGACGACGGGCCGCGGCGCCTCTTCTTGCTGTGGTCCGACGTCATCCGCACCAGGCGCATATCTCGGCGGCGGAAAACTCGCGACGGTTTTTTTTGACAGCCGCGATATTATGATATTGTTTTTAAAACCTAACCTTTTTAGGCCGTTTTGAAATTATACGAAATAGATATTATTTAATATTTTTATTGTAACAATTTAATTTATGCAGTCGTCTCGTCGGTGACGGATTCGCAGCACTGCAACAGTTATTTCGATCGGCTTTTATTCGAAACGTTTTTCACCGCGGGGTGGTAGCGCGACCGACGTTGTATTTCGATCGCATCGTGCGCGTCCGGACCGCGGATGTGAGCCGACCACTACAACTACTACAGACTGCCGCTGCCGCTGCGGGGACGGACGGTCCACGGACGGTCGCGCGACGACGTGCCACCCGACGCGCCCGCCGACGAGAGGCGCGAGCGTTTCGGCGTCTCCCACCAACGGACGTTCGCAGACACTCCCATCGGTCACTCCCACTAATATTATTTTATTATATTATTCATCCCGCCGTCCGTGTCCTGCAGAGTACTCCTCGGAGCGGTGCAAGTACGGCTATACGAATATACTCTATAGCTGCGTGCAGGTGAGATATAATATATATTATAAAATAATAATATTAATATTGTTTCATATCTTATGCGAGTATTTGGTGCAGGTATTTAGTTGTATATTTAATTTAATATTTATAAATTATTTTATTGATGATAGTAATTATAAATCATTGTGATATGACCTGCAGGGTTCGTTAGGTCGTGTGCTGAAAAATTAGACGAATAATGCATACAATTTAATTATAGTATACGTATTTTGGGGCATACTTCTTATATATGCAGTTTTACTTGAAACATACACTATTAAACTGCATTTTTGCAGGGATGATGATATTATGAATTATTTGCAACCGAATAGATAAAGTGTATATAAAGTATTAAAGTATAATGTATATATTTATTATACACTTTCCTGTAAGTTATGGTTATCACTATTATCCTGTTTATTTCTTTATACAGAAGTCACTCATTAGTCATTAGATATGGCTGTGCGAGATTGATTATTGATACATTATATACAATCGCATGTTACTTTTGAGCAATAAAATGTAAGTGTTGGGTATACGACTGTAGTCTGTGTGACTTGAACAGTTGAACGCATCTTGCTCAATACCTATATATTATGAAAATAATATGACGTGTAGTCGAGTAGATTTGGTTATATATAATATATTATGTATATGTGTGTATATAGCGGACAGTAATGAAATAAATCGATCTCTATTACGGAACACGCTTGTACCTGTGTCCTATATTAAAGTGTATAAAAGGTTTAGTGGTGCCTTAAGTACGTGCCAATAATATACCATAATTATACATAAAATCTAATTTATAATGGACAGATGAGGTATCAATGATATGACGTGGACCGGATGCAATAATTATATTTATATGGGTTACACTAAGAGTGAAAGATAAATAGTACAGATACCTATTGCAGTATAGGTACTTACTACACGAGGAAATACTAATATAATACATTTTAACTGATATGAATATATGATATCCTACATGTAACCTAACCTTATATGGAGTACCTACCTATTATATAATAGATGATTCCAAACTTTTCTATATTATAAACTCACAACAAAAATAAATAGTTTGGACACCCTGAAATGATTATTTTCCAGTATGAGAATTCGTTAAATAATTCCGTCGTTATTTATAAAAACACCGCACAAAATATTATAAATAGGTATCTTCTGAATATCCGTAAAATTGACAGTCGTGCAGGCGTGGCGCCACAATGCAATTTGGATGCGCGTCAATTTTACACTATATCGACACGGCGTCCGATGTGATCAATAACCAATTAATGATCTCATTTTTTAATTAAAGTGCATCGATTGACGAACGATGTTCGAATATATTGTTTTGTACACACCAAATCGAGTATAATAAATTAGTATGTTTATTTATATTGTAATGTTTTGACAGTAGTTGCGTTTTAATTAAAATTCGTTAATATTTTAAATTTTCGTCAGGCATTCGTCACACGGAGGCAGCGTCCGGCACGTGGTACATGGCAACGTGGTCACCGCCATCACCGATCTGCGATTGTATACACAAATCTGAATATCCTCATACACGCACATCTTCGGTTCGCAGGTAACCGGCCGCCGTCCACCGTACATCGGCTATCCGAAGGTAACCGATTACCGTCCATCGGCGTCGACGTACTGCCCAAAGCAATGTCCGCCCCGGCGCACTATGCCACTATACCACCGTGGCCGATAGTGATGATCAAGTTGTATACCCAAGACCAAGACCAAGATTTTGAAAGTCTTGCAGGTCTTGGTCTTTTTTTGATCATCACTATCGGCCATGAAGGTATAGTGCGTCGGGGCGGACATAGCGTTGAGCAGTTCGTCAACGCTGATGCGGACGGTAACCGGTTACCTTCGGGTAGTCGGTGTGCGGTGAACGGCGGCCGGTTACCTGCGAACCGAAGATGTGCGTGGATGAGAATATTCGGATTTGTGTATACAGTCGCAGATCGGTGGTGGCGGTGACGACTTACATACTCCGGTCCTCTCAGCTGTAGTTGCCATACTGTTTTGGACTTCTTCCGCGGATCCTGGGGAACGCAACTCATAACCACGAGCCCACCCATTGACTCCGACAAGATGCAGAAACATAGACATAATGTTATTGACTCTTAATACCACCAATAACAGATATACGACCATCATCGAGTAAATAAGTTTCACCATGACTATTTAGTGGTATAATTATTAGTATAGTTTTCCACTGATTTGTGATTATGACAAACAAAAGGGGAAGATGGTGTTTGGCTCTTTTGCTCTTTTGCTCATAATTAAAACATACTGCAACAAGTAAAATTTGGTGCTTCTAACTCAGTACCAAGGACTGTATGAACAGCATATTAAACTTCATCTAAAAATGTTCTACCTACCAACATAATATATTTAAAAAAAAATAAGAAAATCAAATATAAAAATATTATATAGTTACAATTGTTATTTAACTTCAAAAGTGGTTCTTTATCAACAGTACACTCAAAAAATTCCTGGAAAACAATTGGTAACCGAACGTATTCCATTAAGTCTAGTAAATGTTTATTACGATTTTCTCCATCATACTTGATCCATTTCATTAGAGATTTATACACCTATTAAAAATTGGAACATTATTTAGTTTCGGTCAAGCCGTTTCGGAGGAGTTCAATAACAAACACTATGACACGACATTTTTATATATTAGATATACATATCTACTTGATATACTGTCACACATTGTCCGCGATCCGACGTAGTCGGATTGCTTACCTGCGGGGTGGCTGAATTGCACTTACTGCTACGAGTTACATCCAAAAGGATTTGAACAATTACAAATTTTTAAAGGGTTGTCATTTTTAAGGGCAACGAAGTGCACATAGTCAGCTAGTATTGCTATAAAATTAAATCGTTTAAAAAGTACGAAACCAAAAGATACTACATTAAACCCGACTTTTTGCGGGAGAAAATTAACAATATCACACAATACGGTGCTCCGCGATGTATTTCGTATTGAGTGTCGGTGTGAGCACAAAAATAAATATTAAAAATAACAAATCCCATAATTGTAAAACCAATAATTCATCGCTCCGCTCAAAATCTAAATAAATATGATACAATGAAATTATTATTTATTAGAATATCTACCTACTTCGTACAATCAAGAATTTTAAGAACAAATTAGTTTAAATTACTAATAAGTAATAACTAATAACAATGGATAAAAATGAAGAAGATGATTTCATTTGTCTTCTTCAAAAATAACTAATAGGTTCTTACAACAAGTATACTAACATCAAGTATACTCGTATTGAATCCGATAAAAATATTAATATTATATTAGTAAAATCTATAAAGTTTGATTCCACCTATATATAACGTCAAACTAATGCATATTGCAAATTATAACGATATTGTAATATTGCATGCGTTCTATTAAAATATAGAAAATACACCTAAATAGTACCTACGTGATTGAAGTTTGTCCATTTTACATCAGGGCATCAATGAACTATAATAATCGTACATGAAATATAGCCATCGGAAATCAGAATATAGTTTAACTTTCAGAACAGGAATATAACAGCGCTATTCGGCTTTTTTCACGCGACACCTCTGAAACATCTTTTAGAACGGAATAAGCTTATATACGAAATACTATAGATAGTATTATAGTATTTGCTTATACGTCTGACGTGAAACGGTGAATTTAACATAAAGTTAGACCTTTTACTAATGGCCGGTTTCATAAGTTCGTAAACATCGATGTCAACAATAGTTTATCATATCCATAGATACGCTGCAGGCTGCACACGCTGCGGGAACGGCGCTATTGCTTTTGCCAGGCGCTTGGTAAATAATAAATTGTAAATACCAAGGTGGATATAATATAGAGGTGTTAACATTCTAATTATAAATTGATTGAAAAATGTACACCAGTTTTGATTGCCACCGGGCGCGGGAGCGCTGACTACCCAATGAGGGCTCACAATGTTCATACTTTTATATGAAAATACGATGCACAAAGCTTGCAAGTTGTAATGCCATAAAAATAAAAATATAAGATATCAATTTAATTTAAATAATGAATAACTTAGGTGGATTTTTATTAAATAATTTTGAAACATAAATCTATCTTCAATTATCCAATTATTGATAATTATCCTCATTTTTTTTAGGAATTTTGATTTGTGGAGTAGTTATAAACATGTCGCCTACCTATTTGTGTTATAATTAAAAATTTAAATTTATGAATTTGATTGTATCGATTGTCATATTAAAATATATTAACACATTCAACGCCGGCGACGCGTATACGCGTCGTAACGATATTTTTGCATTTGGCCACTGACGCATTTACGCGTCAATTTCTTATATATTTCAATGCCATTTAATTATTGTGGCTTTGATCGTAATTATCTGAAATTTGAGGTGGCCGTAGGGAAAAATCATAAAAACAAAAATTATGGTTGGTTTTGGAAATCGGTTATTTTTAGACTGGATTTTTCCTATAATCTTTTTATCATTGGATGCACGTATAAATACTATTTACGTAAATATATACTTTTATTTATGTTATTATGTTATAATGTTATATATAACAATATTATCTGTATTACGTGCTACTATTCAGTTTTCACTATCTATTATTGACAAACCAACAGTCTGTTTACGTTGTTCTTCGTCGCGCGTTGTCGGGACTCGTGGCATTATTTATGTTTCACAATATTATTCGTACAAAATACTCTTTGGTTTTATGCATATAAATTTACATACAAAATAAAAATGTCACGTAAAAATTTCAAACAAATGCACTATCCGACGAACAGTTGTTGCAATTGTTGGATACATCAGAAAACGAGAATTCTTCAAGTGAATCGGAAACAGATAGCTGTGAAGATAGTTCAGAAATGTCATCAGAAGACAATGTACCTGTAAATAATAAGCATTTTAGACCAGTAGTTACAGGGGATAAATACGGGAAGTATTAGGTTTATCGACTGAATGGAAAGCAGACTTAGAGAATGTGAAAAATAGGAAAGGTGACGAGAAAGAAAAGCCAGTGCCTATTATAAATTATAACAAGTTTATGTCGGGAGTAGATCGTCAGGATCAGATGTTATCTTATTACCCGTGTGAACGGAAAACCCTTCGTTGGTATAAAAAAGTGTTCATTCATATTACGCAACAGCTACTACTTAACGCATATTTTTTATATTGTAAAAATGAAAGGAAAATATAATTTTATTCATTTCGACTAGCCGTCATACGAGAACTATCACAAAAATCTCAAGAACAACCACTGTCATCTACGTTATCTGATAATAAAAATATGCATGCTCCTGAACTTTTACCAAAAAGTGAAAAGTCTTCCAAAACACAAAGAAAGAGATGCCGTTACTGTGGTGAAATTGGAAATCGTAAAGATACATCTTATTTTTGTTCAGGTTGCAAGGAAAAACCTCCCTTATGTTTAGAAACATGCTTTAAAAAATACCATATGATGTAATGTTATCGTATTAAAATTATTATATTTTATAATTTAATTATATTTTTAAACAGAATTATTCATTATTTTAAGTTGACACCATTTTTATGTAAAAAGATGATTTGTATAAGAAGTAATACAATAAAAGTTAAATAAAAAATCGTATCGAATTTTTATATGATATTAAATATACCCTATAACACATTATTATTATATATATTGATATTGAGTAAGAACTTTTCATGCAAATATAAATGTAGATTAAATAGGAAAATATTCGAACATTATAAGTTTCTTCTCTTTGGCCACTGACGCATAAACGCGTCACTTGCATTTTACACGTGGCGCCTCGGTAAAATTAGACATGACGCGTCGCCGGCGTTGAATGAAAAAAAATTTAATTTAATTTGAATAATGAATAACTTAGATGGATTTTTATTAAATAATTTTGAAACATAAATCTATTTTCAATTATCCAATTATTGATGATTATCCTCATTTTTTTTAGGAATTTTGATTTGTGGAGTAGTAATAGACATGTCACCTACCTATATGTGTTATAATTAAAAATTTAAATTTATGAATTTGATTGTATCGATTGTCATATTAAAATATATTAATTAAAGTACCTACCTAATTGTAAATTTGTTATTTCCTTAATTTGGTACCACTACTTGTCATAATATGTTTATTTTTGTAAAAATATATTGTAGTTATTCTAAGAATGACATTATTGAAAATACCATATTACTACTCTATGTCTCTATGCAAATTATTTATGTGTAAAATAACAGTACCTATTTACATCATATTATCCTAGTGTACTCTTTTGGCTTTTGCAATATTGTTATTCATTTAAGTACCTACACAACCTATTCGTTTAGTACAAAGGTGGTATGAAATTTATTTTTTTTACTCATCGCAGTATGCCTCTTAAGTGTTTTGTGCCTGAGTGTAACTCTGGGTTACCCAAACAAAATAAAATATATAAACAGCAAGGAGTAAAACTGCCTTTGGTATTTCATCCTCCTGAGTTAGATATTTCTTATACTGATTAATAATTATTATATATTTATATTATTATGTATATGTATATTGTATATTCAATGTAAAGTTCATATTATGGTAAATAATTCATTACTTTTTAGAACATGATTGATACATGGAATTTAAAAGTTCCACGAGCCGATAGATCATAACCAAAAAAAGATGGAGTATGTGAAATTACATCTTATATAGAGTATAGACAAACCTGATCTAACCTACTTTGTTGGTTATGTTGCTCGAAATGCCAAAAAACATTCATTAGCAAAAACTTGCAATAATTGTTTTAATTCTCTTATTTCAACATCAGATGATCATACCAATCTTGAAGTAAAAGTTCAAGAGTTTATAAATATGAGAAATAGAGGACATTTACTCAGTCCATCAGAATGTCTAATGAATATAATATACTGCTATTATAAATGCCATTAATAACAAAAGTATTAGTAGACATATTTTGGAACACGGTTAGCATTTTTTAGTGTACCTAATAATTTAATTCATGTTCTATATTTCAATTATATGTATGTTCAATATTCTATAGTTATGGATGAAGTAAACATTACCGGAGTCCCTTTCAAAGTTGGCTGTCTGGAACACCAGAATGATATTTGCATGTAAGAGGCATAATGATCAAATATCATACAAGAAAAATATTATAAAAATATTTAAAAAAATATCAAAATTAATATAAATAAAAACAACTAGGTACTTACCTACTGGTAAATGTTTTCCAATCTAGGTATTAAAATATATGAATTAAAAGTACCATATAAACATATTATACATATTAAGTTACACTATTTAAAATTTAAATATTAATTATTAGATCATGAAGTCCATAGTACTTGTAATTACTAAATACACTAATTAGTAATTAGAATAAAATGCTAAATTGCATATTGTGCCATAAAAACTTTAATGTGTTTAAAGTCCATGGTATAAGGTCTATGGTTTAAGCTTTCATCTGGTAGTCAGCGCTCCTAGTGGCAGTTACAAGTGGTGTACTTTTTTCGGGCCACTATCATAATGTAAAAGATAGGGAGTGCTTACACCTCTATATATCCACCTTGGTAGATACCTTACTAGGTACCTTAGGTAGTAGATACCCACATCTGGTGGTGATTTTTGGAACTTTTTCTAGGTGGAAGATCAGGGGTTATATATTTAACATAAAATATTTACCCATTAATCATTTATTGATTTAATTTTGAACTAACTTAAAATAATAAAAAAAATGTATTTTTGTAAATGACTGTACTTATGTTTTACCGAATGTATTCAACAAATACATTTTAAGTTACTTATAGGTTAGGTTAGGTGCAATTGGAACCTATGGTTGCAAGTATATCAAGCTATTATAGTATTATGAAGCCCATACTTTTCATATGAACAATTTTGTTAATAATTTATAGATTAATTATTGATATTTTTGATTTTTTTCTTTAATTGATTATAAATAATTTTGAGCTCGGTTAAAAAGCTTGAAAATATAATACAAATTTTCTGATTTTTCATAAGTAAAAGAAAACTCTGGGCGGTGGGGTGTCATTATTATGACACAGTTATATCTGTCACCCTTTGACTTATTTTTGTCATATAAAATATATGATAAAGCAATGAAAGTTGCTGTCTAAGAATAGTAAAAAATTCATATCCGCTCCCCTTTCAAAAAAGGGCACTGGGTTATGTAACTCCTACTTCCTAATCAGCAGTAAGCACCCTACCATGCATGTCATGTGAGTATCTGACACATATTACCTAAATGACTATATGACAGATTATATATATAAGCCTGTTACTAATATTATACAAAATACATGTCCCATTCAAGAAATTATCCACAACTCCCCCCCCCCCTGAGAACGCCACTGGTAATATATTAAAAAATAAGTGCATTGTACCTACATATAAACAATTATTTAGAAAAAAACAAATACCTACCTACATGCATAATAACTACCTACATATTTTAGCGGAGCGATGAATGTAATGATTTTACAACGATGTGAGTTTTTTTTTTTATTTTTTTTTTCTGCCAGTCATCATCACGGTTTAGGGCAGTAAAACTGCTTCGATTTTCTTCAACAGTATCTTATTTGATGGGAAATTGAATCTAGTTAGTGCATTCGGGAGGTCAAAATTTAAAATTCCCTATAGTTTTCAAAAGCTCCGGGAAAAGCAACATAAAAATTAAGGAAAAACGGGAATTATTACGCAAAATCGGTTTTCTACAATATCGATTTTAGTTTTTGGTGTAACTCTAAAATAAATTAACGTATATGTACATGAAATTTTCACTGGTTGTTTATATTTGCATTTTCTATGCACGGTAAAATTTTCAAAATATTTTGATTTGTTTTGAATTGTTTAGGAACATTTTCAGTTTCAAATTTGATTAGTCTTTTTTTCTATGAATGTCAATAAAACTTTATTTGTTGGGCAAAAAAGCTTGAAATTTTAATACAAGGCTCCTACTATATTGTAACAATGATATTTGAAAAATATTAAAAATCCTTAGTCACAGTTTTTTTTATAAGTATTTAAAGTTCAAATCTTGACAAAATACGGAAAAATCAAGAAAATTAGCAAATTACGAGTATTTGGAGTTGAGAATTCTTAAAAATGTTCTTTTTAAATCTAAAATTTAAAAATGTAATACAGGATTATTCATAGGTTTCTCTACCTTTATCAAAAAAAAAGTGTCTACAAGCAAATCAAATTTTTATGAGCGTTTGAAATTCATATTTTTACAACACTTGATATTCACTCGATTTCTCATGTAACGATTTTCTTATTTTGTTGTAATTAAAAAACGAACGACTGTAGGTACTTGAAAATTTCACTGAATGTGTATATTAGAATTTTCTATACACGATAAAATTTTGAAAATAATTTAACTCTTTTTGAGCTGTTTACGGATCAGTTTTCAATTTTTTTAGTTTTTTTTTTCTATAAATATCAATAAAATTTTATTTGTTGGGTAAAAAAGCGTGAAAATTTAATGCAAGGCTCCTGATATATCGTTACAATAGCAGTTGAAAAATATTAAAAGTACATAGGCACAATTTTTTTTATAAGCATTTAAAGTTTAAATTTTGACAAAATTTATTAAATTTAAAATGTAATAATTATTTTGTAGTTAAAAATGTATAAAATGTTCAACTTTTATAGCTAAGGATTGAAAATTTAAAACAACTAACAAGTTTCCACGTAAATAGGTTATGTATAAATTACTTTATTCACAATTATATCATCAAATATACTTAGTATTACAGAGAATCCAGAGTTGAGTACTAGGGTGCTATATATAGCATCCCCCCCTTGGAATGTTGCTTCTGGAAAACAAATACTCTACACAACATGTATATTGTATTCTTCAATAAGCTGGGGACATTTCTAGACAAAATTGGTACCAAAAAAAAAATTCATAGGTAGTTTTTCCCTAACGCTGAAAGGCTAGAAATGTTATCCTAAACAATATAATGAGGAACAAATTCTCTTTAGCTACCTAGAATTATTTTTGAATTATTTTTTTTCTTACAACATATACGTATTTTAACAAGTTAAAAACGAAGGTGAAAAAAAATAATTTGTGAGAATCATCATTATGGAAGTATTATATCCTTGAATCCTTCCACAGTTTGCGATTTTACGTTTATATGCATGCGCACAACACTGTACATTAGGTATTGTCACGCGCAGCGCCTATAAAATATTTTGATTTTATTAAACTACGTAGTTAAACATGCGAAAACGATGGTGAAGTTAGAATTTGGCGGTCGGACTTAGTTATACCTAATTTAAATTTATAGTATACACCCGGCGTGGTTACTTGCTCGCTGTGGTCCCTCAGACGATATTAAAATCGAAAATATCCCTCAACTTATTATGTAAAACCACCTTGAATGACTTCAAATAGCTAAAACTTTAGAACTAAGTTCGACCGGCAAATTCTGACTTCACTTTCGTTTTCAGCATGCTTAACTATATATGATATAAATCAAACGAATTGAAAAAAGGATGTCCGGTATAACATAAATATACTACTGATTTCACCATCATTTTTGACTTATTAAAATACGTAAAAAAAAATTCAAAATTCATTATAGGCGCTGGACATGATAGTAAAGTATGCGTGTTAAGACGTAAAATCCCAAACTTTGGAAGAATATAACTTCAAAAATAATGATTTCCACAATTTATTTTTGCACCATCGTTCTTAACTCGTTGAAATATGTATGTTTCAAAAAAAATGCAGGGCGTAGCTAAAATGAATTTATGTCATATTAAATAATGTTGTTTTCAAAGTTGAAATATTAGGCACGTTCAGGTAGGTACTGAATTCTGATTAAAGTGGTGAACACTGAGCACTCTAGCTCAATAATCGTAATAGATTAGCAGATTTCTGAGCAGTGTGCACTATGCAGGAGACGGACAACAGTGTCAGCGTCGCGCGTCGTCGCAATGTTCAATGTCTATTATTAATTATTATTAATTACTTTCTCAAGACATCTGATTTCCAGAATTAATTCCAGTATTCTTAGAATAGACCAGTTTGGTGGCTGCGCACACTTATTTTGGTGCCGGGTGCGGGGTGCGGGGTGAGGCGGGTCATTCCAGTTAATATCAAATAATTTACTTGCTAAGCACTGTGCGAGCTGTCCCCCACCTATATAGCTAGTAGAGCGGCTATTATAGTACCCGGCGGCCCGAGGCAGTATATTATTTGACTGCCTTGGCTGGCGTTTTGCGCATGCGCCGTTCACAATATTGTATGTGTTTATGTCGCACACCGTATACCATCAGGCAACGCCGGCAACTGCCTCGTCGGTTGTCGATGTCGAACCTCTAGTGGTGGGCAGCCCGGCGCGCGCCGGTCGCATGATTTAACTCAAACGGAATGCTTATAAACCAAAACGTTACCGCGACGTGACTATACGTGAGCCATTCAGCATTCTCCAGTTCCATGCAAGTTGAATACAAAAAAAAAATTAATATAAAATTTAAATTTAGGTAAATATAATTGTGAAATTATGAAAAATTAACTAAAAAGGCTTAGTGGCCTGTGGGTAAATCCGCCCCTGCTCGTAAGCCATAATTCGATAAGTCATAAGTCTCCTACAATCAAACAGGCTAAACGCTAAAATATTCATGAAGGTAGGTAGTAGGTAGTTGGTACCTATAAATTATAACAATATATATTATTATCAATTATTATATACCTACTAATGCTATATAGGTAAAATATTTTAAATAATCTTTAATATTGTTCACCGCGTATTTAATATTATAATACTTGATTAATCGAATACCGGGAATAAGTGCTCGGTTATATTATTATGATAATATTTTATAAAAGTTTATTAATCTCGGATTCTGAATACTGAATACTGGACAGTGAATAATAATTGTGAACCCGAACATAAGTACATAACCTAAAGAATTTACTGATAAACACATTACAGAAACCAAAACTAAAAAATAAAACGTAATTACCTACGTATAATCTATTATCACTATTATCAAAAAGTTGAACAGGAGTACAAGACCGTATTAAAATATTATTACCCATTATTGTTTTGAATTTAGGTAATATTGTAACAACTAATAGTGCCAGTAGTTAGCAAACTAACAAAAACATTGCAGTTTAATCTAATAATCTGTTTATAAGTTATTCAATGAAATGGTCTCCTTCTAACAAAATGCCGTCTAAACAGAGAAAAATCGTTATTATGGGCTATCGTTCAGTCGGTATGTAGATAAAACAGAATAAAACTTATATAAAACTATTATAATACAAAGTAAATAAGAACAAATTAGTTTTTTAAATTGATTGTAGATAATTTACATTGGCTATTTTTTTTCAGGTAAATCGTCGTTGAGTATACAGTTTGTTGAAGGTCAGTTTGTTGACTCTTACGATCCAACAATTGAAAACAGTAAGTACCTTGGTATATAAAAATTCTAAAATGATTTATTGTTATAATATAAATTACAAGTTGAAGATATAATACTCGACGATAGAATTTTATTAATTAACAAATAATTGTACACTATATAATTTATTTTCATAGCTTTTGTGAAAACGACTAAAGTTAACAATCAAGAATTTGAGTTGACATTAGTTGATACAGCCGGACAAGATGAGTACTCCATATTGCCAGAACAATATTCCGTGGGCATTCATGGTTATGTCTTGGTCTATAGTATTGCGTCACCAAAATCTTTTGAAATCATTCAGATAATTTATGATAAATTATTAGACATGACTGGCAAAGTACAGTAAGTAGTTTTGTGGTTAGGGATCACTAAATGAATCAAGTTCGGAATTGAAAGCAAATGTTTTTTTTTTTTTGATAACAATAGAAAAATAATTTTTAAATTTAAATGTGCCATTACAATTCTAAGATAATGGGTGAACATTTATTTTTGCTTTTTTTTTGCCTATAAATGCCTTTTTGCTTTTTTCTCTTTTTCTTTTTTTCAATTTGTATGTGTTTAAATATCAATTGGCCTGATGGTTTTCTTTACAATGGAAAAAATCGATAAGAGCTTGTGAATACGGAGCATTGTCGATGTTATGTTTAAAACTAGTTTTAATGGTATTTATTATCAGCGATATCGATAAAGTGCTTGTTACGGAAAGTTCATTTATGGTTTTTGTACATGGTATCTAGTTAATTTTTTTTTTATTACAAACTAGTTAAATCAACTGAAATCTTTTTTAGTCAATTTTGTAATTGCTTTTTATATAATTTAAATACTTTTTTTTATTGATTATATTTTCTTCAAATACAAACCCTACTAATAAGTATTCCTTAAATCTTTGGGTGTATCATTTATATTATATTTTTTTTTTTCATAGTATTCCTATAGTATTGGTAGGCAATAAAAAAGATTTGCATATGGACCGTGTTGTTACGCAAGAGGAAGGACGGAAGTTAGCAGATTCTTGGAACGCTGTATTTCTTGAAGCTTCGGCCAAGCAGAATGAGGTAACATCTAAAAAAGTTAATTAATTTCCTTTAATATTTATTTTTATATTTAAATAATCTTATGTTCTTTATCTACTATTTTCAATTAAATTTCTTTCTTATTCAATATTTTAAGTAAGTGTATTAAAACAATAAATACATCATTATTACAAAACATAATAGTTTTCAGTTTTTCTATTATTAAGGGGCTCTGTCCGTTGCTCGTTACGCTTGATGCTCCCTTGAGGGATTTACCCCAAGACCTAAGGGTCACCTCCCTTTTCATCTTGTAATTTAAAATAAGTGAAAGATGTAAATATACAAAACTTTTATATAATAAAGATGTTTTTTTTATTATTATTTTAGTGTGTAGCGGATATATTCCATACTGTGTTAATGGAAATTAAAAAGGCAACTAAAGATACTGATGAAGATAATAAATGCAGTATATCATAAAAATATAAAAACTATATCAACGACTTATTTATTTGAATTATTATTATGATGCTTAAATAATACTTACATGTGTGATGTTAAATGTTCATATAATTTACCATTTAGTTTTGTTATTCAATTTTTTTTTTTTTAATGTTTTTTAGTTACCTATGTAAATATTTACTAATTATTTATTCAAATATGTATAAAATACTATTTTCTACCATCTATATAAGGACCTAATGTTTAACTTAATATGTATGTTTTGTACAATTTATTGGTGCTTAATTGAAATAAAAATACTATGTATTTGTATGTAACTTGGTCTTTTAGACCAAATAATTATAGTAAATAAACAGTTATAATATAATATAATGTTAAGAAAATAAATATATTCATATTTACATACATAGAAAAGTGATATATTTTTCTTTATAGATTATACAAATTAGGTGTAATTCAAATTAAAAATTTGAACACAACAATTAATTTAAGGATAAAGATACAATTAAAAAATAAGAATAGATAGAATGTTATACAATGTACACTTATTTTCATCAGGTAATAGATTATTAGGGATTAGATTTATATTATATATAATATTTATTAAAACTAAATTATGTAAATATAAAGTATTATATATTTAATTCGGGACCATTTAAAACACTTCTCAAGACTCAGTTAATAAATAGCATATCATAAAAAAATTGTAGAAGCATATAAAGAGCAGGCTTTTTAATTATATTTTTACCTTAAATAAAGTATATTATGTAAATTGTATACTTAAAATTATTTCTATATTAACTAGGTATATTCTCTTTTACTAACAGGAATATTATATTGACTATTGACCTACTTAATATGATTAAGATATCAAAATTTTTTATTAATTTACCATTTTTGTTCTTTATCATTTTAGTTGAAACTAAAATTGCAGAACTCACAATGATTTGGACAACTTTTATTTTCAATGTATCTCATTAAAACTTAAGAGGAACATTTTTCATGAATTCATATTCAAAATTTGTTATATGTTAATTATTAACTATTGTGTAACAACACTTATATATTATTAATATATAGCCATATTGGTACTTATTAGCTATTCTCAAGTTCAAGCTAATCTGTTACACTAACCATTATAACTAAATTGTTGAAAATAATAACTATTAAGTTTGAAAATAAATCTAATTAAAATTAATGATATCGTACCAACCTATTGAACTTTAGCATTAAAATGTTTAAATAATTATATTAGATTTTTTTTATAATTAGTTACCTAGCAATGGTTTTAAAAATTGAATATTGATAAACTATGTTTTCACAAGGACAAGTAAAACGAATATAAATAATATAACATTGAATAATGTCTAATTATGTTTTGTTTTATTTGTTATAGATGTCTAAATACATAAGTATTATATATGTAGCTATGTAGGCACCTTCTGGATTAGATATAATTACAGAATATATATGAATATTACGAATACTGGTTTTATGAAGTTTTAATAATATAATACCTATATTTACATCGTTTTTCTTAAATTATTGTCGGCCGTCGGGCTACTTTTTGTTTATACAATATGACTATGTTATATTGTACAGTAATTAAATAGGTGGTGAAAAGGAGCGGTTGCTATAAAAGAGTCTGTCCTTAGCAGAGCCGTACTCTCGGGGAGGGATGGAGTGTCATATCGCCCATTTGGCTTATTTTTGTCATGTTATAAAATACATAGCAATGAAAGTACATTTATCGCTTGATAACATGGTCTGAGAATAGTCAAAAATTCATATCCCCCTCTTTCAAAAAAGCTGAGCACGCAACTGGTTCGTGGTAGTTGCATCAGGTGGCAAGAGCAACATTATTTAAGAATTTTAATGGTCGTAATAAATTAGTTGATAGTATGAATATGCAGTGTTAGGTAGTAACGTAACAAAAATTACAAATTACTGTAACGCAATTACTTTTTCAGTAACGCAGCAGTAATGTCATTACATTTTACTTAAAGTAATGCAATTGAAACAAAATTACTTTTTAAAAATAATTTCTATAAAGTAACGCACTAACACATTATTTTCCATGCTATTAAAATAATAGTTTTGAATGTATTACAAAAACAAGCCGATAGGATATTCCAGTAAAATTAAAATCAATTATATTTATTTTCGATTCCGATAATAGTTAACAATATTAAACAGAAATACATTTTATCACTTTATTAATAGAAAGAAAAGAGTTTGGTTTAAAAATAAAATTTAATTAAAATAAATTATGAATTATGACTTATAAGCCATTCAGGAGAGATGATTGTACATTTGTACATAATATGTCTATTATCCCTAGGTCTATGATTGTAAAATATACCTACATAATAATTGAATCATATGAATGTGTGTATACATTTATTTTAATTGATATAATATACTTTCGTTTACTCATCACATCACCCACTATATTATATAAGGCATAAAAACAATCATTAGCATAAAAAAAATGTTTTATTGCTAAGCTATAGTAGGGTTAAAGATTTATAACGGAGAACATCATAAAATAACATATACATATAATATAATAAATATACCAACCGCAACTCCCCCGTTACAAGTAATATCGTCCATTAATAATATTTAATAATTTCATTTTTATAGATAGGTAGGTATTTAAATAGGTACCTACCTAGTTGTTTTATTTTTGATGTTTCATACTTTCATGATATACCTAATTATATAAAGAATCAAAAATTACGATGCTTTGATCACAGAATAAGATAATACTAAATTCATAGAATATGATCTAAGTCGCAATCTTTAGGTAACAAGTATTGAAGTATGGTACAGCTTGAAGGGTGGGCCATGGCCCACCCGGCCATCCCCGTACGCCCGGCAGTGTCCAGTTCCTAAATTCATAATTGGTACTTATAATTTATATTGCGTTAATCAAAAATTCGTATATGAACATACAATTAGTGTATTACAAAAAACTATTTTTATACAAAAAATTTGAACTAAAATATTTTGTCAATGAAAAAAAAATCTTAAATGTGGTAACTACTAACTAGGTAGGTACTAAGTATTAGCTGGTATCTTTAAAGTAACTACTGCATGCTACTGGGTATTGAAAATGGTAGAGGTGTAAAGGTGTTAAGGTGTAGTGATTGATATTTGATGTAGATATACCTATATACTTGTTTACTCCGACAAAACGGGAAACTAACGAGCTATGTTTTAAAATATTATCGAAAAAACGTATGTATAGGTACCTAAAGTTGTTTATTACCACAGAATAGGTGAAATTTCATCTATCTATTCAGTGTTATTACTACCAGCTATCGATGTGATATTAATTATTAACGTCATATTTTATCATTAATTGATAATTCAGCTTTAGTAGTTGACCTCCGACTAACAGTCACCACTCAATGACGATGACCAATGTTCAAAAACACGCAACGTCAAAGAAATTCGTTTTGATACAATATGATATCTAGTTATTAATCTACATAGGTAGTATATATAAAAATGGATATTGATCCGTCTGTACTCTGTCTATAATTAATATACTCTAAAACTACTGAATCGTTTTAAATAAAAGTTATGTCAATAGATTCTTTGAGGTTGCTTGGAGCATGTTTATAGCTTATTTTGTCAACCCTTATATGTGGCTAAAGAATAGGTAGATAGACAGATAGCTCACATGTGGTTTTTTTCAGTTCACAAAAACACAATTTTTTTTGTTTATTTATAGAGTTTTTGGTTGCTATTGTTTAAGTAAATATTTTATTAATAAAATGATTAGTAGAAATATGGCACATACATTGAAAACATCCACAAATATATTCACAAAAATAACAAATCTTTGGCACGGGCATGCCAGGAGGGTCAGGCGAGACATCTAGTATTATATAAATTATAAATATTTAATATTATGATCGTTGATCATTATACAGAATGTCGACAGTTGAGTAGTTGACTATTTATATTATTGTTAGTTGTTACAAGTCAGTAGTAACAAATAACAGTTATTCTAAATATATATTAAAATCTTTTTATTATTATTATTTAACATAAGTATACAATATCCTCGGCAACAGTGGCATTTGAAATATATTCACATTTTATATTTATTTGTATAAATAAACTATATTACTTGAAGCATTGTCGCTGGACGCCACCAGGCCACCTTCCATAGCGTCACCTAGTTTTATCCAAACACCCAAACCCCCCCCCATCTGTATTAACGTTTGTGGTCCCTTAAGGCCATTGGGTGTCTTTCTAAAGGCCCAATGTATATATAACCTAATCAGCCACCTCTGTTCTGGACTGTGATTCCGATATCTTAGAACTTTCGCTTCCCTATAGTTTCCTGGGTATATGTATGTACAGTACCTATTCGGTGAAAATATATTGTATAATATTATGCTTGTATAGAAATATAAAATATTTAGGTAATTTTATCTGGTATTTCAATATTTGTTACAAACAATTGTGAACCTAAATAAACACATATAGTATATGTAGTTATATGAAAAGAAGTGAATGTATATTGGGGATGTCCGGATGTGTAACGATGTGTTAAATTTTAACTCAAAATCTATTGAAACGCATTCGATAAAACGATTTTGAGCAGTGAGCAGAGATTATAGGTTGTCAACACATATTTGGTCACATAGATAAAAATAAAGAATATAAGAAAGTATGTATAAAGAAGTAAGAAAGTAATAAACTATAAAGGGTCAACATAAAGAATTTTCAGTAGGTACCTATAAACTGCTGTAAGTAGGTACCTACTATACCTACTTATATAAGTAATTATAAATTAAAAACTTATTTTACTCTACGTTCTAGGTTTAGCTGCATGGCTTATGTAGGTATTGCCATTATATAGCCTACATACCTAAATGTAGCATACATTTACGTCATGTTATATTTTATTATAGATCATACTGATCATAGATTATAATATCCCTAGATATATAGATATCTTCTAAGACCGTGTTATACATTATTTCACCATTTATATATTTTATAGTTTATACTATATACCAATATATGGTCAATGGCAATATTATTTTGAGGCGGCAAATTTATGTTTGATTTCTAATACACCGATCTTAGGCTTTAATACAGTACCTACGATGTATAATAACCAATACAACGTCCGTCTGACAGCTGAGGAACATCCTAATTCATATTTATATCCGAAGAACCAGATGAACTCACAATGCGTATAAAGTTTTAACTTTAAGTGTTAAATTAACAATCTAATCTAATAGAGATTGTAGATCGAACTAACAGTTGCGTTGGCGCAACTATAGAGGGAGGTGCACAAGTCCCCTATGCACCCTCAAGTTCAAATGTGCACCCCCCCCCCAAAAAAAAAAAAAAAAAAAAGCCTTTTCCAAATATATTTTAATTATTTTGGAGTAAATTAGTAAAAATTAACAATAAATACAAAATCGTTGTAACGGCGTATAGACGTATATTGACCTATATTGAAGAATATAATATTATAATAATTATTAATTAATATGAAGAAGTTCGCTATTATGTTCTCCCTTCCCAGCTATAAGTTACAACTTACAACATAATATTCATTATTATGAAATAATCTTCAGCTAATTTTGTATAGAAAATACATATAGTAAATACGTATTATTATTATTACTTATTTCCTTATTTGTGCGTAACAATAATCATAATAATATTGTATTAAAAATTGATATAATTACTTTGAATATATAACTACAGTAACTAGTTAAAGTTAAATTGTGTTCAAAATTTTTTTATAAAAATTTAATATTTCAATTTTTATGTTATTATTACTACCAATATTATATAATATTATATTAAACAAATAATAAGTCCCATAGTCGTAGACGTCTGACGTAAATCTCCACTTTTGTATGAAGATTGAAGGTATTTAATTTGAAATATCAAATTAAAAATAATAATTATATGTATATAGGCAGATAGGTTCCCTGTTCAGTGTATTACGTAAAGGTAATATACTACTAATTATACTTAAAAACGTTTCGGTGACCATAATCAAGACTATTGATGGACATATTAAATTATTTAAATGATGATCATAGGTGTAGAAATTAGAAATGAATAAAAATAAAAAATAAAATATAAATTTAAACTATAGATATTAATAATATGAACAATTATACAATAATATAATATTTACAATTATGATATACAGATAGGTATTATTTTCTTATGTTTTATTTAATAACAACTGATAGCTATCTGCTCTCCGCCAACGACCATACCACGTTGAATACACCAGTTCTCGTCCGATCACTGAAGTTAAGCAACGTCGGGCGTAGTTAGTACTTGGATGGGTGACCGCTTGGGAACACTGCGTGCCGTTGGCATTTTTTTATTTATCACCCGTCAAACTTAAAATAATCATATCTCATAGCATTCTAAATTAAGTTTACTAAACAGCACAGTGAGTTTCCCGGTTTTTTTACTTGAAATGTATAAATAATGTTGTAAATATATTTAAACAATATACAATTGCAATAATTAGCAGTGAATTGTTATGTTTTCATAGAACTTAATTTTCACAGAACGGTAAATATTTATTTTAATATATGCAATAATATTAATTGCATATAGGTTTAACTTGTGTTGTTTAAAAATCGTTTTTAACGAGGTATAGGTATAATTAATTTAATAATGCTATTCGTTGCATACTAATTCCGCGCTTTTATTGTGCTATAATGCCCCTAATGGTATTTATTTACAATGGTGTGGTCTATAATAACGTGAAAGTGTAAAAACACTAAAAGCATAATATTGTAATATTCGAGTTTAATGAATTAGTCAGTTATAGGTACGTCTTACCATACCCAAGCACCGACAAATATTAATGAACTCTGAACAAAATCAATCACTTTCTAAATTACAGTAGAGTAACTTATCCTATCAAAATATATAGGTGTAAAACTTTTTATCTTCACACCCACTTGGATTGGACCAGAGTTATATGCTTACAAATTACAACACAGCAATTTCTGAGTGCTCCCCCCCCCCCTATTTACGTCAATGCCTACCTATAGTACATATTTTATAGTATTTAAAAAAAATACATAGGTAACAATAGAAATAAACGATTTAAGTCTTCCAGTTTCAAGCTTTTCTACTTCTAGTTCAAATCAGCGAAAGTTAAAAAGTACTCAACTGAATAAAATAATTGAAATGCTATTAATGATTTGGGTATAATATTGAGGAGTGGTTGATCACGTCATCGTCCTAAAGTCTAAACTAGCAGTAATTTAAATTTGCTGTCAGAAAAATCTCGTTAAAATAGTTGTGAAAATTGTCCTATTATTTTCTTAATACCTATATAACTGTTTCACTCATATTAAAATATAGTACCCACCTACATAAATATACATTTGATACATTGAAATTATTGCAGTTAATATATATATATATAGATACAGTGTTAAGGGCAGATGTCTGGAAATTCTTTAAAATGTATGCACTCCCAAAAATATTGGTCTAGTTTCATCTGTGCACAGATTACATACGTACATTTTTTATACATTGATCGAATCGACGTGTGTAGCACGATATTTTAAGACAGCATCTCAGTATTTGCATAGAACAATATCTGGTTAGGTATCTGGTATTCTGGAGGTGTACAGTAGCGCGCATCCAGAGCTTAATTTTGGGGAGGGGCAAAAGTACAAGAAGTACAAAAATTGGCAACAAATTTGGCTAAACACTGTGTAAAACATATTAAGCAAACTAAGGCGATTGTGGGAGGGGAAAATGCCCCATTCACCATCCACTGGTGGCGTATAGTAAAGTCTACGTACAAAAGTGGTAAAATGTAAAGAATTCAAAGACTCACAGGTTCGTTTTCTGAAAAGAAAAATAACCACGAGTAGGTTTTTTCTCCATGAAACGCATGTGTTTTGTGAACGAATTTTCGTCTCGGTGACTCGGTTAACATGTTGTATAATCTACACAATATTATGCTAAATACTACAAAGCCGTGTAGTAAAATATTGTGCGAATAATACCATAATCATTAGGCGTAGTATTCACTATTCAGTATAGAAGTTGTTACAGTATGACATGACACGAATGAATGAATGAAGTGATCACAGTCTGAAAAAAAATGCCGCCGAAACAAAGAAAAATCGCCATTATGGGCTACCGTTCAGTCGGTAAGTGAAATAGATTTATCAGAAACTATATTATTGTTCGTCCGATCTGGTGGTATTCAGTGAACGATTCCGGATAATAATAAATTCTTTTATTGTTTATAAAAATCGAGTTTATTTGGTTTATCAGGCAAGTCGTCGTTGAGCATCCAGTTCGTTGAAGGTCAATTTGTAGATTCTTACGATCCAACAATTGAAAACAGTAAGTCTGTCTGCAACATAACAGAACAAAATTTAAAATTAGTAAGATGCATAGATTAAAAATTCTTCTAATATCCGCAGCTTTTGTGAAAACGACTAAAGTTAACAATCAAGAATATGACTTGAAATTAGTTGATACAGCCGGACAAGATGAGTACTCCATATTGCCGACACAATATTCTATGGACATCCATGGATACGTCTTGGTTTATAGTATAACGTCCCCAAAATCTTTTGAAATCATTCAGATAATTTATGATAAATTATTAGACATGACTGGCAAAGTACAGTAAGTAGTTTTGTGGTTAGTGAACATCAGGGCTCGGGACTTAATGTGCTAAAAAACAATGAAATATGGGCACACTGCATATGAATGCACTAAAAAATTAAAAAGCGCAAATAATATGCAGTACCTATATTATGTACTTTTTTTTTTTATAAAATATGTATTTATAAAGTTAGGAATATCTTGGATAAAAACTCTTTTTGAAACTAATAATTAAAACATCATTGGAATCCAATATATTTATAAAATCAGTTTACAAATTTGTTATAAATAATAACAATTAATAATAATTTTTACAATAATTAAGGAAAAAATATCAATCCACTATCCAGGTACTCCAATGGGTTATGATTGGTTCTGGAGGTATATAGAGTATCCGCTGCATTATTTTTTGAAAATTTTTTTGTGCTTTTTTAAATATTTTTTTTACATTAGCCAGAATGTTATCAACAGTACCAATTTATATATAAGTTGTGCTTTCTACAAAACTATAGAGGCCACAAACTCTTGATTAAAATAAATCTTTTTTTACTGAAAAAGTATTAAATAAGACCGCTGATCATAATAAATGTACAGTTAATACTCTGTATTGTATTGAAAATGTGTTTATTGATGCGTAGAATCGTTAAATATGCAAAATCATATAGATTTAGTAAAATATGCAACTTAAATGTTTGTACTTCAATTGTATGTATCATGAAACAAATTTATATTGAATCAGATTTTTAATATGCAGCTTCATAAGAAATATGCAAATCCATGAAGTTCCAAGCTCTGGTGATCATTAATGATTAATCCTCTGGATTTTTATTTGCTTTTAATAGGAATACTTTGATAGCTCTACAATTTTGCAACTAAAAAATATTACAACTAGAATCTTTGAATTTATTATTTATGTTATTTTTCTTTAGTGTTCCAGTAGTATTGGTAGGTAATAAAAAAGATTTGCATATGGACCGTGTTGTTACACAAGAGGAAGGACGGAAGTTAGCAGATTCTTGGAAAGCTGTTTTTCTTGAAGCTTCGGCCAAGCAGAATGAGGTAACATCAAAAAAAGTTAGTAGTTAATTTCCTTTATTATTTTATTTTATAGATTTATTTTATTATTTATTTATTTCCTAATCCTATGTAACATTTATATTGTTTTTTATCCAATTTTATTTTAATCACAATATTGTATGTAAGTATTAAAATATACTAAATATTAAAAAAACAATAAGATATTATTAACTAATATTAAGCATAGTAGATATTACTTTATGTTAAATAAGGGTTTTTTTTTTATTTTAGTGTGTAGCTGATATATTTCACACTATGTTAATGGAAATTGAAAAAGCCAATGGGAATACTGTTCAAGAAAATAATAAGTGCAGTATATCGTGAGAGTGCAACATGTCTGTAAATTAAATTTTTTTTTCCATAAATGTTTATCTTAATTTGTATAACTAATGTGAAATGAATATGAAAATTACCATTGAAATCAGAAACATTGTTAATTTAGTCGCATATTTTATAATTAATTTTTAATTAAAAGTGCAACTAAAAGAAAATATATATATACTTTCTTCTATCTTTATGCTAAATTATTATTTTACTTAATATATTTTGTAACATAATATTATGTTTGTTTTATCATTATTTTTTACATTACATTTTAATTAGTTATTAAACTGAAACATTTCTATAGTATTGTACAGGGTGGTTCTCTTATCAATAACACTAATTACTTTAAAATCTATTTAATGAGATAATAATATGTAATATTAAATATTTTTAATTGCTATTTTCTTTATGTTAGTTGGTCAAACTATGTTCAATTTATGATTCTTAAAATACTACCTATATTTTTGTTTTTAAAATCTAAACTCTAAAGCATACCATCAATGGGGTAATTTGCTCTTCCCGCCTTTTACAACTATATCAATAGTTATAATTACATATTGTACAAATTATTTTGATTAACATTTTTAACAAAAATAATAATATAAATCCTAAAGCATAATATTTTTATGTACATTTTGTTGTATAAAATATATGGAATAGGTTTTGGTTATTTACCAAACATTGTGTAATATATGGAGTAGTGAACTATCAATTTAACGTGCATACATTTCTAAACTAAAATTTTAATGCTTATTAATTTACTTTTTGTTGGTATTCATACATTAATAATTTTCATAAAAATGTTTTGCTTCAGATATTGAAAATAAGAATTTAGGATGCCTTTTAAGAATCAAAAATTGGTTGTAGATTCTCCGGCGATTGAAAGGAAAATGGGCAACATGAAATGTAAGATTTGTGTGTAAATGCATTTTTTTAATAAGTTTATATTTACTTCGAAGTTCAAAGTATCATCTTGTGTATTTATTCATATATAATACGATTTATTATTATAGACAAAAATAATGTATAAACTAAGAATTAAATATACATTTTTTAAGTATTAAAGTGTGTTGTTTGTTTAATACTAGCAAAGACAAAGTTGTAAAATCAAAATGTATCTAAGTATTCTCATTACTCATTTCAAAGCACAGTAGCAATTTATTTTATTCTAAAATTACATAATATAAATTATATTCATATTCGCTACAACAATGTTGTTCTTTACAATAATGCAAAACTGATTTTTTAATACTGGTTATTAGTTAATACTTATTAAACTATAATATTAGGTACTATGACGACTTAATAATAAAAATTAAGTATTCAAATTATAGGTACCTCTCATCAGGTATAAGAAACATTTTAATCCATATTGTAATGACCAATATAATATAATGTCGAATTAACTAAACATAATTATGTGTGTCAACTCATCAAACACATTGAATGTGGGGTAAACCTAACCTAACCTAAAACCTGGTAAACGATATAATCCCGTTAAAAGTTGCGATTTAAAAAATCTGATTCGTATATTATAAACGATGTTCAAGTTCAATAATTAGACCCATAGAAAAATGACATTATGGAGCCAACCTGCCGTAGGTACCTTTAGTTCCTTTAAATGATGACTAATTGTATTAGTGATTACTTTCAATAGGTATGAATATTAATTATTATTGTACCATTTGTACCATACCAATTTGGATTATGTAAAACAAAATAACTGGAAATATGTAAATAAGTGGCGAGTAATAAATGTAGTAAATGGAATTTTTGAAAGTTTATAGGACGGATCACCGTCCGCAGTACAGTAGTTAACAGTAGAACGCGTACCTATAACAAACGGTATAGTTTTTTTTTTTATACTTATCGAGAATACGAGGGTACTTCGTCACACAGCAGCGCCAGTGATGTTGGCGCGTGCGGCAGATGCAAGTCCGGTCATCATCATCCCCCTCGCGGCGACGGCGCGACCCTTTCGTCAAAGGGTCGTGCGCGTGGTGGGCGGCCGCTGGGCGCATGTGCACCGCGAGGGTTAAAAACGTCAATAGGATAATATGCCGTTCGCAGCAGTGCACATCAGCAGCGTCTTTCCGACTTTCCCGTCGGTTTTTAGTAGTGCGGAAAACGAATAAAAATCCACGGGGAAAACAAAATTGCGGAATACATCGACGACATCGACGGCACCGCCATGGTGGAACCGGAAGTCGAAGACGTGGCCTTTTTGACGGCCATCAACCATTATAGTGAGTATAATATAATATAAAATATAATTTAATCGCATACAATATACAAATACGCGCGCGCGCACACACACATCAATACGCGGCAACGACATCTGAATAAGTTTTCATGATAGAATAATATGCAAAAAGTACCTAATAGCAAATTTTTTTAAATTTTTCTTTTTACCAGGAGATAATCAGGACATGATGCACAAGTCTGGGATATACGAGCACACGGCCGTCACGGCGTGTTCGCGAAGAACAGCATTGATCATGGCCGGCACTACTCTGTTCCTCATGTTTCTATGTTCGGTGATCATCGCCTACGCCGGACCTCAAAACGGTTAGTTTCTCGCCACCAAAAAGATATATTGTTAGGTTTATAATAATTTAATAATATTAAACTATAGCACGCGACGACGTAGTACCTATGCGCTCACAATATAATATGATGGGTTGGTATATATTTAGATTTTACATGATATTGGTGCGCACTTGAAAAAAATATACCCACCCCTTGAAATTGGATTCAATTTATCATACCCTACAATTAAGTCACTGAAAAAACGTTATGTTGTTTGGTTTGGCGTTTGCCAACAATGTCAATAATTTACCGTAGACATGCACGTGGATAAATGTTACCTATTACGTTATATCGTTTAAAATAATAGTAATTTAATATCGCTGTTGCATGTTCCAGTAACAAGTGTTTATTTTTTTATCGTCTGATTTTAACGATTTGTTGTTTTTCGTCGGTACATCGTATATATTATATGTACAACACGCATATTACCACTTAATAATACGGTCTTTAAGTATAACTGGCAAAACACGATTACAGTAATTATATCTAATAATTAATTTATTTTAATCACAAAATAATTTGCAAATTGATGTAATTTTGATAAAATTTATCAACATTTGGAATTAAAATGCTTCTAAAAAAAAAAATCATCCCTATGTATCTTTAACATTTTTAAATTGCTATAATAACAACTTATAAGGAACCTTACATTAAATTGTCAAACTTTCTGACTCCGAGCAAAAAATATCTTATCGACATTTTAGAATAAAAAGAATATTTAATTTAAAATGCCTATAAATAGCTCAAAAAGAGTTGAAATATTTCGAAAATTTAATCGTGTACAGAAAATGCTAATATAAATATTAGGTGAAATTGTTAAATATCTACGGTTATATTATTTTTTGATTTTTATCCCACAAAAGCACCAACTAGATTCACTTTCCCACCAGAAAGAATACTGAAGTTGAAAATCGAAGCATTTTTTCTAGTAAGTATAGAAAAATGTTTACAGACAGAAAAAAAACACACACATTATTGTGAAAACAATACATTCATCGCTCCGCTCAGAATCCCATAGATAAAACTAATGGCCCATTGACCATTAGTAATGAGAGTAACCAGTTTCCACCAAAAGTATACCTTTCCCTTTTCCGCAAAATCGTATACACTTCCCTTTTCTACAATATGAAAACCTTATAAGTAGAGCGTAATTTGTTATTTGTATGCATTTGCATGTTTATATTCATGACATAACGATTTAAACTATGCAACTTTTATGGTGCATATTTAGCATAAATCAACATTTACCCATTTTTATTTTTATTTTAAAGGTTTGTTTTACGATTTTAATTGAACGTTTCATCTTTTAGTGCATATTTCGGCGTTTTTTTGTTGTTTTTTAGACATTTTTGAAATAAATACTATTGTAATATAGAAAAAAAAATATTATATTTTAGATCTGAGCGGAGCGATGAATGTATATTGATTTTACAATGTGTGTGTTTTTTTTTAATTTTTTTTGTTATGTCTGTCATCACTTTTTAGAACGGTAAAATGCTTAGATTTTCTTTAACAATATCTTTTCTAAAAGGAAAGTGAATTTAGTTGGTACTTTGGGGTCAAAAGTAAAAATAGTTTTTAAAAGCAACGCGAAAAACGAACGAAAAGTTAAGGAAAAACGGGCATTTTTATGCAAAATCTGTTTTTGAGAAAATCGATTTTGGCTTTTGGCGCAACTCTAAAACAAATGACCGTAGGTACATGTAATTTTGACTGAATGTTTATTTTAGCATTTTCTATATACCATAACATTTTTCAAATATTTTGAGCTGTTTACGGACATTTTCAGTTACCATTATTTTTAGTTTTGTTTTCTATAAATATCAATAAAATTGTATTTGTTGGGTAAAAATGCGTGAAAATTTAATACAAGGCTCCTGATATATTTTTACAATAGCAGTTGAAAAATATCAAATATACATATGCCCAATTTTTTTTTATAAGCATTTAAAGTTCGAATTTTGACAACATTTATCAAATATAAAATTTAATAATTATTTTGTAGTTAAAAATTTATAAAATGTTCAACTTTTATAGTTAAGGATTGAAAATTTAAAACATGGTTCCACGTCAATAGGTTATATATAAATTACTTTATTCACAATAATATCTTCAAATATATACTTAGTAATAATGTAATATATCATAGATTCTAGATTAATACTATTACCTACAAAACAGATATTTTAAAGAAAAGACGAAAACTGAAAAGTATATATATAGTAGCGTTCCATAATTTCAAATTTATTATTTTAATTAAATATTTAGAAAACAAAAGTCTTTTGCTAATTTTTGAGTTCATATTTGAATATTTTAGTGCATATGGTTATGCATATTTAAAATTTTCGGCGGATATATGGTCGGGTTTTAATGCATTAAAATCCACGCTCTACTTATAAAGATAGCATTCGATTAATATTGAATGATTGTAGCTATTAGATAGGAGGACAAATCATTAATTAGATTAAAACAACATTTTATAGGTAAAGAAATTTTTGTTTTTTTTTTCAATTTACGTATGATACAATGGTACAATTTTTGTATATGAGTAAAAATATTAAAAATTGAATACAAGGTTTTAAGTTCTTCATAATAATTGCAACGTGTTCTTACCACAAAAAAAAAATTTAATATAATATTATAGTGATTTTGTTTTTAGAATCCTACCTATGGACTATATAAAGTTTAAATGGTTAACAAAATGACGTAAATATTATGTTAATTATTTTTCCGTGAGCTGTATAAATGTTTAATGATAAAGAAATGTAGGAAATAACAGTTATTATATGTGTAAACAATATAGTGTTGCATGACCTACAATTATGATTTTAAAATGTAAATGTAAGTTATTGCGGAAAAGCGAATCGTATGATTTTTGGCAGAAAAGGAAATCCACCAATTTATGATTTGGCGCAAACCGGCTATAGGTATATGCCCAAATTAATATTACAATGTTTATGGGGCACTCGACGACAAAACATATAAAAAAGATTAATTTTCTACTGTACTGCTGTTATATAACTATATATGCTTGTACCTTATATTCTTATGGGTAAGTTGTAGGTAACTGTATTATAGGGTATATTTAATAGTGAATATGTACAAATACAAATCACTTATTATTGCGGCTTCTCATCTCGTTCCTTTTTATTATATTTTTTTTAATGACTGAATAATTTACATACAAAGACAAAATTTATAATAAACCCAATAATAAATTACCAAACACATATACATTTTTTATTTATAATTTTTTCTTTTAGATTGCCCGTGTATTGGTGAAAAGCCAGTGTTTTTACCCGACGATGACGGAGTCAATAGATCTCGATCAATTATACCGATCGCTACCAACGGCGATATATTTCCATGGAACAACGTGCGTTTGCCAACATTTGCTAGACCTTATAGTTACCACATTAGAATACATCCAAATCTAACCAGCTTAGATGTAAAAGGTATGAACGATATGGTTTAACTAAATGGCTGTATTTAGTAACAGGTATATAACGTGTATGATTATGGTTTATAGGCCAAGTATTAATTAACTTCAGACTGGTTCGAGATTCTGACTACATAGTCTTTCATAGTAAAAATCTTACCATAGTTGAAAAAGTGAGTTTTTACTTTTTTTGTATAATAATAATAACAATGCATGACTATCCGATTGATTTTAAACTTTTTTTTTTTAAATCGAACAGCGTGTAGTGAATGCTGACAATCACGAAAAGATATATGAAGTGTCCAGAATGTTGGAATACTCTGCTGGCCAACAAATACTATTGGAGTTTGAAGAAACGTTGTCAGCCGACCACAATTACACGCTGATTATAAAATACACGACCCGGTTGAGCAGAGAGTTGGAAGGTTTTTACATAAGTAGTTACACAACGAGCAAAGGTGAAAGAAGGTGAGTTACCTACTGCTGATAGACGGACTTAAGTGCAAATAATATCAATCAAAAAACATAAGGCGAACAAGTTTTTTCATCGCATTTCATTGAATTTGGTAGTAGAAAATAATTTTGGGGGGATCAAGTCTCACCCCACGCCCCCTCATCAATTGGCACGTCAATGTTTCTATAGCTTACAAGCGAGTTGATAGCGAACGTTGTCTATACAGTAAACAATAATTTTAGATATTTGGCAACGACTCATTTCGAACCGACGTACGCTCGTTCAGCGTTTCCGTGCTTCGACGAGCCCCAGTTCAAAGCTAAATTTCGGATGTCGATCTTGAGGAACAGATTCCACATAGCACTGTTCAACATGCCAATCAAAGAGTCCATGGACGACGGGCTGTACATGGGAGTTGGACTGGTAGGGTTATATATTTATTATTTTTTTTATATAATCATCACGCGTATGGCGAAGAATAAGTAATATTTATTATTATGATTTATAGATGCGCGACGACTTTGAAGAATCTGTAGAAATGAGTACCTACCTCGTGGCATTTGTCGTTTGCGATTATCAATACGTACATGCGCAAACCTTACAAGGAGTCGCTGTGCGAGTTTACGCTCCGCCTGAATTGTTATCCCAGACTTCGTTCGCTCTGAGTACTGCCACTAAAGTCATGGACCATTATTCGGATTTCTTCGGAGTTCCATATCCACTACCGAAACAAGGTATACCTAATATTATAATAACGATTATAATAATAATCTCAGACTATAATACAAGTATATAGGTATCTAATATATTATAACTTACTTTATATTTAGACCTAATCGCCATACCGGATTTTGGCGCCGGAGCAATGGAAAATTGGGGCTTGATCACGTACAGGGAGACTTCTATACTTTACGACGAAAAAGAAACTTCAGCAGTTGCCCATCAGTGGGTGGCCGTGGTGGTGGCTCACGAATTGGCGCACCAATGGTTCGGCAACTTGGTGACGATGTGTTGGTGGAACGATTTATGGCTGAACGAAGGTTTCGCTAGTTTCTTGGAATACCGCGGAGTTGATCACGTGATGCCTGGGTGGTCGATGATGGCTCAGTTCGTGTTAGACAAGACCCAGCAAGGATTGAAACTCGACGCGTTGTCCACCTCGCATCCGATCAGTGTTAGTGTACACGATCCGGTAGAAATCGAGGCCATATTCGATTCCATATCGTACAGCAAAGTAATTCTCGTTTATATCGTAGTATATATTGTAAATTATATAGTATATGTATTTTTTAAATAGTATTTTAATTTAAAAAAAATGTTGTATACAGGGAGCAGCGATCTTATACATGTTAGAAAAATTTCTCGGTTTGGAAACCTTAAGGAGCGGACTGAATGATTACTTGAATACACACAAGTACGGAAATGCAGATACTACAGACCTGTGGAGCGTGCTGAGCCTTCATGCTAAAAATACTGTACAAGTCAGAGTAAGCTAATCATAATATTACCATAGATTAAATGAAAAAAAAAAATAATAATTTTCATTTAATCTGTAATATTACATCGCGATTAGACAGTCACCCGATTTAGTTTCGTCTTTAATGATTTCGTTTTCAGTACATAATGGATACTTGGACCTGTCAGATGGGTTTCCCAGTGATCAAGATAAGCAGAGAAAACAGTTCGTCTTCGAACAACGCGGTCTCGTTCACGGCAATGCAAAGTCGGTTCCTTTTAACCTCAGAAATCGCCAGTAAGGTAAAGAATCGAGCCGCACCGTCTCAGTACGATTACAAGTGGTACGTACCGCTGAGTTTTTACACAGATATTACAAGTTATCGTGAACAAGAAGTTGTCTGGATGAACATGACTGATGGTTTGTAGTAAACTATATAATTATATTTTTAATTTAATTATATATTTATTTATACTACTACATACCTACATAGTTGGTGTACGGTGAATATTTTTTACTTTATGACTGTACCTAATACCCTTAGTGGCGTATACAGAGGGGGTTAGGGGGTTTTAACCCCCTCCAAAAATGTTTAAATGATAACAACGTTATTATTAATCAATTATTTTCAGATAAAATTCATCAAAAATGAATTATAACCCCTCCTGAAAAAAATTGCTGGATATGCCACTGAATAAATATACTATTATTTATTATTATAACCTGGGTTCTACTATCGGTTGAACATAGGAATTAATATTAATTGTAACATAGCCAATACAGGCACAATTACAAATAAGTACAAAAAGTTTGAATGTTAGTAAATTTAAATAAGACATTTTATTTTAAAGATTTGTTTATATTAAGGCGTAATTTAAAGGTAGGTATATTCTGGGTTATTCAATAGATAAATGTTCAAGTTAAAAAAATTTAATTTTTATCTTCTAATCAATAACATTTTTAATGCGTATAATTACAATTTTGGAAGCATTTATCATCGGTTATTAGTGATAGAAATCCTGAACATTTAATTAATAATGTTATTGCATTTTTAATTACAGTGAGATTCGAGGTTGATCCGAAGGTACGGTGGTTGAAAGCCAACGTCAATCAGTCAGGATTTTACCGTGTTAATTATGACGATGGGTTATGGAACGAAATAATTGGACAACTTCAATTAAACCATGAAGTGTTCAGTGCAGCAGACAGGGCTTCTTTGATAGATGATATATTCACTTTATGTAGAGCGGGAATACTCAACGTGACTGTCCCTTTGGAACTGTCCAAATATTTGTATAAAGAAAGAGATTTTGTTCCATGGGCGACAGCTCTCGAACATTTCGAAAACTGGAGCAAGTTCTTATCAGAATCGTCACCATACAAACTGTTTTTGGACTATACGAAGAGTCTTCTTGGACCTGTTGCTCGATCCGTTGGATGGGACGACCAAGGAACTCATTTGGAAAAGTATGTATTTATTATTATTTACTATGGGTGCACCGTGTACATAAAGTTAGGTAGGTTGTAATCAGTGACGTATCCATAATTTTTTTCTGGGGGGTTAAAATTAATTTTTGACAAATATTATCTGAACATTTTGTTATTATTTAACAAATTTCGGAGCGGTGGGCCCCCGTGTTGTAACCCTCCTGGATGCGCCACTGGTTTAGATATAAAGGATTATTTTTTTAACTCAAAAATGTTCAAAAACTATGTATAATGTACTAATGTGTATAGATATCTACTATTTAAACTGTGTAGGTATAATTTTAAATTATTGTATACAGCTTATTATAAGTCATAACGAAAAATTATATTAATATTTAGATAATATAAGATTTAAAACTAAAAAATGTTGGTAATACAAGATTATTAATCATAATTTACAGGTAATATTTTGATAACCAGTAGCCATATTAGTTCAAAATCTTATGAAGTTATTTTTTGTGATTTAAAGTTTGAAAATTGTGGATTTTTAATTTACTTACCTACTTATATCATGACAATGTTATATGATGAAATTTCTTTTATCTAATCACATTTTGTAGCTTCACACTAACACAATTGGTTCTAAAATATTCTTTCCTCAATTCAACAAATGTTCAAAATCTTCAATTCTTAAATTGGTTTTAAATTACATTTTTCAATAACTTTGTACATTACATAATATATAAATGTAAGAGAGGGAAGATAAATTAAACCAAGCTCCACTCAGAATTGTTTTAGAATTGTTTAAAATGGAAAATTGAACATTGCATTCAACATTTGTAAGTGTTCAAAAAAAGGAATAAAAATAATGAAATATTGCTAGTTATTAATGTGGGGGTGACTTTGAACTTAACTATCATACGTGCATTATAATTTTATATCATGGTTAAATTGACTCTGCCGAACAAACTTATTTTCTAAGTGTGGTAATGCTATTTATTGATAGTCTGTATTCTTTGTCACTAGACAATTATTTTATATTATAATTATAACTACAAGTATAGCTAACGTTATACATAACCTATTATAATTCAATGTTTTACATGTAAATTTTCAGATTAATGCGATCACAGATTTTGTCTGCGGCTATAATATATGGAATAGAAGATGTGGTAAAAGAAGCGAAAAATAGATTTGAGGAATGGATGTATGAAAACAAACGTATACCACCAAACTTGAGAGAAGTAATTTACTTGGCAGGTAATATCATTGATTTATATTCCATTAGTGTTTAGTATTAAAAATGTTTGTTAATAGGTATCATATATGGAGACGTCAAAGAATGGAATTTTTGTTGGGATAAATACAATCAAAGTCGTGTGCCAAGTGAACGTCAATTACTCCTTACAGTACTTGGTGCTTCTAATGATCCTTGGTTACTTCAAAAGTAATATGTCAAATATTTTGCTAAGACAAAAATTTCCAATCTACATTTTATTTAATTTTTAGACTTCTGTCAACCACACTAGATAGCACAAAAGTTAAAGCTCAGGACGTAAAAATGGTTTTTGGCGTGGTGGCTTCACAAGGATCACAAGGTCAACTGCTGGCATGGCGTCATCTGAAAGCTAACTGGGATAATCTTCAAACACTTTTTGGAAATGGAACTTTCACATTGGGAGGTCTAATTACAGCGGTTACATCTCATTTTGCAACTGAATACGATTTCAAAGAAGTATCTGATTTCTTCCGCTATATAGATGTTGGTTCAGGAACCAGAGCTTTGGAACAAAGTTTGGAAATGATACAACTCAATGTGCATTGGGTTAATAATAATGAGGCCCAAATATATGATTGGCTAGTGAAAAACTCGAAAACAAAGAACATTAAAAACTGAAAAATGATTACAGTGTAACATAGTATTTTTGAAGTATTAAGCCAAGCAAATTTGTAAGACTGATATGAGAAAAATGAGAGTTTAAAAAATAAATTTGAAATAAATAATTTCAAATCAATTTTTTAATTTAAAGGAATAAAATATTTTGAGTATGAAAACAAAACATTAAAATGATACATTGATACTTAATTTAATAAATTCATTTAAATTTGCTTCCCAAACCAATAGTTGTAAAATTAATTTAACCTTTTCAACTTTCTACCAATGTGTATACATATAATATTATGCTTTTAAACTTTTATTGTTTGATTTATGACCATAAACATTTTTTTTGTCCTTTGTTAAATTAAAAATTAATTTTGAGTACTAAACTTCAGGGTTTTTGAAACTGAAAATCTTATAAAATTATTGAAAATCATTTGTGTTCACAGGGTTAATACGTATGAATAGTTAACGTATCTACGTATTTAACCTTAAAATTAGTATTTTTATTTGAACTTGCCAAAAATTAATTTATTAATAAAACCGTTTAAAATCACATTTGCTTTGTTTTAATTTTATTTTTGTATTATAAATCTATAGAATATTAATCAATGAGATGAAACAAGTTTATAAATATTTATCACAACATTAAAAAAATAATATCCTTTTTATTTGTTTTTAATTTATGTTTGTAGTTTAAACAAAATATTGTTAATTACAAACAACTGATGTGGTAACAACATATTTTTAAATACATAACAAAATAATGTAAGACTATAATAATTTAAAAAGAAAAAATAGCAGTGAGAATAATGTTGAAGAATACTTTTTTGAAAACTATGACCGTGTTTTGTGATGACATTGAGTACCAGAGAAGTTTAGATTGATGGAACACAACATAAGAAAATAGCTTGTTTAACATCAATTGATCACAGATTTCAAAAAAATTCAAGCAATTCAAGTAATTCAAAGTTTTTGTAGCTTTACTTTTAAGAACCCATCATATAAGTCAGTTTTTTAATATTAAAGAAATATCTAATAGCTAACATCTAATCATAGAACATTCGGTTATTAAGAATCCAACAAATCATTATTCCACTGCATTCTCTCTCATATTAATGTTCAATGCTCTAAATTGTATACACATTATTGTTGCACATACTTTAGCAAATGATAAAAATGCCATCTTGTTATAGGTATTTCTCGAGTAAGATAGTTTTGTTAGGTATGGCACTATATATTTTTGAGCCCAATCCATTCCAAATTCTGTAACTAATAGTTTAAATATATCCAATGCGGTTTTCTGAACAGATGATTCTGGAAAAAATCAAATACTTTAATCAACTATTAAGTCTTATACAAATATTAAATTGCTTTACACAAAAGTAATCAATATGACGCTTAAAAAATATAAATAAATAATATTTACTTGTGTCAGTTAACAGTATTAAAAACGACTGTTCTAAATAGTCTTCAAAAAATTTGAGACCCTTTTGGATTGCCAATATATATAAATAAATTGCACCAGTGTTTCGCATTTTCCACGAATCATTTATAATAAGTGCTTTCAAACAACATATTAATCGATCTTCTGGCAGTACTATCAAATTCTAAATATATAAATAAACATTTTAATAACAAAAAATGATCAGGGTGAGCTTTTTATAGAACATTTTCTAGTTAAAAAATTATATTTTCTAAATATTTAATTATTAAAGCAAACATGTCATTAATGTCAAGGGCTTTTCTTTACTTAATAAATCAAGCACTATTTCTCTTTACAAATATGCTTATTATATTGTAAAGCATAGATGTATATATTATTTTTAAAACAAATGTTATCTTAATGTATATTTTCTCTTAATGCAATGTAAAATTTAATTAACTGATTTTCAAATGGTAATATTATTGAATTACCTATTTATAGTTTATTATTGATAGGAGTTTTAAGTTTAGAGTAGGTATGTACTGAAGAACCTATACAGTAGAATAATATTTATATTACAATGTGCAGAGAAAAAATATATATCTCAAAAATAAAGTACCTATGTTAGGTAATATAAGTATTAAAAAGAAAATGTACTTTATAAATATATTTAATAACTAAATATAATTATTATCCATTAAATTTTTAAATACACTGTATTTATATGATTATATTTACATTGTACTGTGATCCTAAAATATCCTTCATATATTTCACAACATTAAATATTACATCAACATTTTTGTCTTTAAGTAATTTGTTAACCAAGTCCACAAAATAATCTTTAATTCTGAAATATATATAGGCGTATACATAGTTTGTCAAGCAGTGGTAGCTTGCATGTTTTAAAGAAGTATCTACTTAGCAGATACATAATTGTATTGTATTGAATTATAATAAATTTGCAGCAATAACAATTTTCTAATCACTCACTCAAAGAAAATGTATATATTTACGAATTATAAATAAAAACTATAGCTAGTAGATATATATTATATAGAAACATTAATAATTTGCAAAAATAAGTAATCTAAATATTCATGTACATCTGTGAAACTGAGGGCACTTGCTCTAACATCTCACATGAAAACCAATTGCAGTATATATTTACATATAAAATATATAATTTATAAAATTGTATATATTTTGTATTATATTATACAATAGACCAAACACTATTAATATTATGATATTCTTCAGTATTTTATTGGGTATTGGTGTAACCCATATTCATTTAACATACATTTGGAATGTTCCACTTGCTGTTACCAATTTTAAACTTAAGTTGTAGGTATAAATAATTTACTGGGCGTTCTAAGAAATTTTGACCTTTGGTGGTTAAAATCATCTTAAATCCATTGTATATTTTTTCTCGATATTATATAAGTAATTGTTTATGTTTTAGCTGTTTAAATGTATAATGGAGTTAATTTAAAATATTTGTTTACACTAACATGTTATAAATAATAATATTTCAAAATAAAATAAGATATACCTACCTAAAATTAAAATTTTTTTTTTATAATTTGGTTGATTTTAAATAAACATTAGCACACCCATCATAGTTAATCAATAATTACTACATTAAAATATTATATAAATGTATGTACACCAACTTACACTACATTAGGCATTATTTTTCCGAATTTTGCCATAACAGCTGGGACCTCCAGTTTACATTTCACATCAGAATCATGACTTAAATTGCATAAAGTTGGAATTAAAAATTTGGTTACCAATTTAGTAGCTTCTAAGTAAGTCAAATTTTCATATAGGACAACGGTGCAATCATAAAGAACACTGACAGACTGCAATCGAACTTCTATTTGTTGGTCTTTAGTTAATGAAATGAGTACTTTCATTATATTTTCAGTAAGCTTTAAGCAACTTACACCAATTACAAGCAACTATTTAAAAAGTAGTTAATTATTAAATATTTAATGCAAAAATAAATTAAATACCAAAATAATACCTTTGCAATATTCTTGATGAGAATTGAGCGTACTTCACATGAAGGGTCATTTATTGAATTCAATACAATAGGAAGGATTATCTGTTGAGTGTAAGAGACATCAAATTTTTTTGAAATTGTTATTGCTATTGATAAAGCCAAAATTCTAACATGCTCCTAGTAATAAAAATATATTAATTTAAATGTACAAAAATTTGATAAAATTACCTACATTTTGGTCAAAACTAAATTGTTCCAAACGTGGAGTTAATTTACTGTCAAAAATTGACATATGAACAACTTCGCTGAAATCAACCAAATTATTTGCTGCATTTTGACGAACAGAAGGTAACGCGTCCAAACTTAAGAAACAATAATAGTCCATTAAGTCACCTTTGTAAAACAATTTTAATATAAAAAAATTCACATTATCTTAGTATTAAATTAAATTAATTTACTTTGATGTTTTGGACTGACACGCATATACACCGTAGTGAAAAGATGACTAACAGAACAACGTTTAGTATATTTATCATTCATCGTCAAACTAGCAATAAAAGGTATAAAATAGTTTTCCAAATCGATTACTTCCATTATATCAGCCAATGTTTGCAATGATTTGATGGCTGCCATTCTTACACCACCAAGCTTAGCACCAGCCAATTCTTCTAAGGGTAGCTAAAAATTGTATAAAATTATTAACTAAATCCATAGAAAATAAATAATAATATTAATAATTTTATTCGACATTGTTTTCATTAAATATAGTAGGTAGCAAGGTAGGTGGATAATAGGTACCTAGCTAATAAACCAAAGATCAACAATTTTAGTAAATTAAATATGGCATGGCAGGTCACCCACCAAGGGCGTCCGCAGGGAGGACAATTAGGGGCAGTTGCCCCCCCTTGATTTTTTTCTGGATTGATCATCATAATTATTATTGATGATTTTAATGTTCTAAAAAAACTTAAAAATGCCCTAACAATTCTAAATAGTGCACTAAATTATTTTTATTTTGAATATTAAAGATATAAATTCTAAAATTAATTCAGTATAAATTATATTAATATAAATTTTTAAATGATTGTATAAAAGTTTTACAGACAGAACTTATCATTTGGACTAGGTACTTATTTAAACTGAAAATTAACTATTTTTTTCTCTACCTATAGGTTTAGATTTTAGATCATATATTTATTATAAACATCATGTACAAACAAGTAAAAATTTAAATTTAGAAAAAACTTTAAAATGCTCCAAAAATCTTAAAATGCAAAAAATTTAAAATCGTCAAAAAACTAAATGTAGGTATGTTATAAAACTTGTATCGTGTAGCTAGATTTAGAAAACAATGCAAAGTGCGTCGTAATCCCAATCTCAATCATTACCGTTGTAATATAAAATATCGCAAAATTAATTTTTTTTTAAACTAAAAATAAAATCATTTTTATGACACTCGATTATGAACGTCAGTACTAAGACATTGTTTTTATAGGTTATGAGATGTAGTGTTGGGACCAAATGCAATACTGCAGTGTCCACCAAGTTTTTACTTTTTTGATAAAAAAATTAAATGTTCATAGATGGCATAGGTACCTTATACAGTAGTTTCAACTCTTAAAGTTTGTGGTATCAATGACTGAATAAGCTAGAAATATTTAATTTTATAAGTTACCTAAAATTATAAAATCAACGGTAACATTTTATTTAATAAAAAAAATGTATTTGATAGTTTAAAATTACATAACAATTAATCAAAATTAATGCTGTAAGATCCAGTTTTAACTTACTACCTATATCTACGTATAATTCATAAATATTTTTATATTCCTTGTTTATATGAAAGAAAACATGTTACAAAAATACTTTATACCTAACTAATAGGAAAGTGAGACAAAAAAGGAAAATATTTTGCTCTCCCCTTGACAAATTCCTGCGGACGCCCTTATCACCCACAGGAAACAACCAAATACAGTACCTATACATGCAAATAAAAATGAGGCGATGTAGAATATGTCTCATTCTGCCAGGCATGGTTTGCAGGGAAAATATTGGAAATATTGGTTATAGTGGCGCTATGAAAATGAGACATGTCTTATCGTTCATATTTTTAGCTTTTAACATTTTAAGAACCAAATCGTTATTAACTTAATAGGTAGTTAGTTACCTATACCTATCGACCACCGAAAACTCGTTATCGTGGTTGGTTTTAAATTTACGATTTGTATATTTATGGTAAGATATTGTCTAAAAATGATTATCAATGGTAATGCGTGATTTATATTTTTTTCAACATCTCCTTGAGCTAAATACTTAAGCTTTGCCACTGGAAGACGGTGAGTATAACATTTTTTTTTTTGTATGTTGTACACTTGTACCTACATATTATTATCTTACCAGTAAAATGTGAACATATTTTGGTCCTCCCACAAAATATTCAAATTCACCAAGAACTTCTGCTAAATCCTTCAGTTCCGACAATTTTTCAGCAATAATAAGATGAGTAAGGTATGGTACTAAGTGTTTACGAGTATTTTCTGCGCCGAGTTTTAAAGCGACATCCCGTAAAAAATTCATCGATTCCAAACGATTCTATTGATTCATATAATAACAAAATTCGTTGTTAGTAAATGCAAATTATAATATAATGACAACATTTTATGAAGGATCGCTGCACAAAAAATATAATTATATAATACATTAATAAAATAATACCTGTGTACGCTGTACAGTGTACCTAAATATATTTCAGAAGGTAGTAAACATAATACGAACTATGATTCTGAATAAACATTATATTTAAGTAGCTATATATGTACTATAGGTAGGTACTTAAGAATAAAGATTTTTACTCTTTACGATTTCGTGGGTATATTTAAATACAGTGTCGTACTTGTAAGACATTTTTGGGGGATGTCCCTTTCCCACCGCTTAAATAGGTACTAAGTAATAAGTAGGTCCTAGGTAGGTATAACTACTACCCAACTAGTAATATATAAATATATTTACTTCGAATCCGAGGTGAACTATTTTTCACATGATGTGCAAAAATAAAGAGGTTATTCTAAAGAGGTATTGACAAAACCATTATACATAGAAAGATAAACAGGTACCTACATAAGAATTGATTGAATTATAAAAAAATTTAAGTAAAATAAAAGCAACAAATACTTCCATTATGAAACAAAATTAAACAACATAGGAATATTATGATAATGCGTGTCGCAGAATTATAATCGAAATTGCAGACTGTTTTAAGAAACCAAATATCTGCAGTTACCGATTATGTTATGAAACAATCAAAAAACTTTATTTGTTTGAAATTTGAATACTAAATAATTTTATTCGTGAGGAAAATAATAATTAATATCAATTTAAATATTCGTATTTGTTATTTAGTTTTTTTTTGGCGAAATTATTTGTTATTGCTATGCCCCCCTCTCCACATCCGGTGTCACTGCTCCTAGTTGTTATAAAAAAAAGTGTCAAGTAGTAGGTGTAAAATAATATTTCGGTCAAAAATCATACGTTTCGTCAACAGATGGAAACTTACCACAAGACGATCACAGTTCATGGTAGCTTCGATAAATGAGCGATCGCTCATACTATCGTTTAACACCAAATGGTTGTCACCGCGGTAAGTTTCGGGCGTTGCTTGTTCAATTCGTTCAGCCATACTATACGCTCTTCCTATAGTAGACAAATCTGGATACTTATAGAACAGTAAACGAGTTACCTATTTTTACTTTGATTTCAAATATCAATACTAGAAATGTAAATATATGTAATAGAACGAAATAAAATAAAACAATATTGACTATATAATACTCGACAACCAGTGCTTTAAAACGAATATTATTTATCAACGATTTTGCAGGTAACTGAATAGGTACAAATGTCAAATCGAAATGCAAAACAGCAGTTCCGTACTTTCGTATCGAAATGTCATTCATAATTAATCGAAGTCGACGTGCAGTCATCGTTGTTCAAGGGCGATTTCTACCATGGATGTTTTTTAAAATTAAAAGCCATCAAAGACGTATCATAAAAATATAACACATTACGCCTCCAGTAGACACGGTGTCAATTGATTTAAGTACCATCAAGGCGGTAAGGCACCAAAATACAAAATTTGGAATTCCTCGGTCACCTGGTGACTAATAATATTAGTGTAATAGGTATATCTAATGTTATGGTTTAATATTTAGATATTGAAAGGAGAATTTACTTCCACAAAATACATAAAACTGAGCAGATGGTTTTCATTATTTTTCAATTATATTGGAGGCAGTGGCGTTAACAGGGGTAGGGTTCTAGGGTTCTGACCCCCCTGAAATTTCTTTTTTTTACAAAAAATCTTATTTAACACCATTTTGATACCCACAGATCAATTGTTGGTCATTTTCAATAGATATAAAACAAATTGTTGAATATGACAAAAACGTCGATAATCATAGTTTCTGTTTTTTTCTGGCAGATTTAGAACTACATTGCTAATAAACGTCCGCCATAATCGATGGTGTATCATTGTCCATCAATGATTACCACGTTTATTACGGTCCGAGGAGGCTCTATAGATGACCCGGTTAAACACCGTAAATGTAGACTAAATTTGAGACTAACTAACTATAATTTGTTATATAAAAACTGTTAGAAAAAAAATAATGCAAATTATTTACTCAGATAAAACCCTAACCGAACTAAAATCCTGCGTACGCTACTGATTGGAGGAAACTTATTTGAAATTACCTCTTAACTCTTTATTATATACTATTTTAATATTATATTAAATAATCAATTTTAATGTCACAACTCACAATTGTTTATAATTTTTTAAATGCATGTTAATTAGACCTCGTTTTAATTTTCGTGAATATTATCGAACATAATAATTAATAACTTATAAGGCAGAGATAGTAGTCTTTAGCACAGATGAAAATAGGGAGAGCTAAAAGTTAGCAGTTTTCATTTATAGTATAGGTACCTAGTAAGTATACTTATGTACTTGAAAACGTGGGGGACTTCGCCTACCTCAACACCCTACATATCTTCTATCATACTATCATCTACAATTTACAAACACTGATATTGTTTATATCGTAACACTCGTAACAGACATATTAATATAATTTCGTTAAATAATTACAAACAAATATTTTTATAATTAAATAAAGTCGTATTTATTTATATATTGACATTTTATATTATTTAAAATTTATTAGTATAGTGTTAAAAATTTCACATAGGTAACAATAATTATTGTACTTGTAAATAGTTGCAGATGCTAAATAGGATTTGAAGTGTTATTGTCACTTATAATTTGTAATTTGTAATAATATATATAAATTTCTATGAACACTGAACAGTTTTACATAACAATATACAGGACATTTTAACATATATTACTAGTGGAGTACACAGATATTTTTATTGGGAGTGGTTATATAAATAAAATATATTCGTATGTATATTATTCATCAAAATATTTTTTTAATTTTGTTTCATACAAATATATATATAGTAAAAAAAATAAGAAGTGGGTGGTTTGAATTTCCACGCCTCCCCCCTGATCCCATCAGCATGTACTCCACTGTACATTATTTTAACTCCTAAGTAATTCATGTATGTACTAACAATACAATTGTTTTCTTATAAAGTAACTTGTTATTATTAACTATCAAAAATCAATAGGTAGGTATAGGTACTATAAATAATCAATAATCACAAAAAACATTTGGCGAGGCTTATATCATAATTGTTGGCTTATTTCCTCCCCTGCATTTCTAACCATGTCTTTAGTAGGGATGTTGAAATAAATTATAACATTATTTTATAGTTATTAAGCATACCTATTGATGACATAATATTATGCAGACATCCATTTAAATGTTAGTGAGGCCTTATATTTTAAACTTAAATGTATTAGGAATCTTACATAACTATGAAGAATAGATCTTTTGTGTACAGTCAAAAAAGGTTTCTGTTTAGAACACTAATGATTTCAGTACTATTTTCAAAATATTTGACTTATTTTTAAAGGAATTATCATCCAATTTATCTTGAATTGAAAAACTAAATTTTTTTTAGATTCAATTGTATTATAGCCATAAAATGTCAAAATCTGGTTTGATTTCTTTTAACCCCACATATCAAATTATTATTTTCACTTTTTCCTCTAATAATAAGTCTGTTTATTGTATTAAACTAATTAAGAATTGGCCATCTAAAATACGTGTATAAAACAAAAGTAAAAAATAATCAGTTTGTGATTAATGATTACACTGAACAGTGAATCCAGGTTTATAATTTCAAAGTTGATTAATCATTAATCATTTCTTAGATGGTTAAATAAAATAATACTCAAAATAGATTAATATGCTAAACATAGAATATAAAATTAAATAATTTGCACTTTACAAGTAAGACAAAATATAGTAAATACTAATTATGCATATCATAATTCATAATTTGTAATATTTATAAATAGTCACATATTAATATTTTACCCCGGAAGCTAAATACATTCTTATAGGAAGATAAAATTTGACATAAATTTTCATAAATAATTTCATATTGGTCAGAATTGTTCATTACACTGAATGAGATTTCAACCTAACAAGATTAGTATATAATACTATATACATTATCATAAAATTACTTTAGAAAATTGTTTTATTATTTTTCCTTAATAATTTTATTTTAAATTTAGTTTTATTCATAAAATGTATACCCTTAGTTTTAACTCATTAAAATTGATTAGGCAAATAGTATCAGTGGCGTGGCGAACTTCATTAACTTATGAGGCACAATAATTTATATTAGTAATTATAAATACTTATATAAATAATTACATAATTACTTAAATGGTAATTGAGAATGATTGGCTTAGTCTTAGTGTCTACTTAATAAATTATTTACTATATGTGAAATGCCCTTATAGTCTCCAGGACACCCACCACCCTTTAATCTGAGGCACGTGCTTCAAATAAAGTCCTTCGTCACGCCACTAAATAGTATAATCTTAAATCAAAATGTTGAAGCGTATTTACTTACACTTCATCTCTCTCTCGCCATTTTACAAACTTTTGGCAATACTCTAAACAATCTAAACGTTCATTTCGCTCAGTGGCCATGCATGTGGAACATGTCATAATACAACAATTTTCATAGGCGTAGATGAGACATGCTAAGTGGCCATGAGCTGCAGCTTGGTTTCTTCCCCATTCACATCCAATTTTACAGCAATATTTTAAACATGCTAAGTTCCCATATTTTGCAGGAGTGGCACATGTTAATCTTCCTATCTGACATCCTAATCTATATAAGTATTTCATACAGTCTAAACTTCCACCTATTGCAGCCTTTTCCAAAATATTTAGACCCAGCGGACATCCGTGTTTTTGGGCATACACTAGACACTTAAAATGTCCTCCAAGTGCAGCATTATTAGATGTGTCTTCGTCCCATCTACATCTATTTCGGTGTGCATATTTTAAACATTTCAAATGTCCACCTCTTGCTGCTGCAGCGCATGTTTTCAAGGTTAAGACACTTCCATTATTGTGCGCATATATTAAACAATCCAAGTGGCCACCAGCTGCAGCTTTGGTACATGTCTTTATTCCCCATCGACATCCAATTTCATGAGCAAATTTTAAACATTTTAAAAAACCACCTTCTGCAGCGGCAGAGCATGCTAAATTGGTCAATTTACATCCTGTTTTATATAAGTACTCCATACATTCTAAGTGTCCACCTTTGGCAGAGTATTTTAAAATGGTATTACTATATGGACATCCATGCTCATACGCATATTCTAAACAGTCAAGATGTCCATTTTTTGCAGCCCTCTTGGATGTCCTAGTGGTCCACTTAAATCCATTTTCGTGGGCAAATCTTAAACAGTCCATATGCCCAACTCTTGCAGCTTCAAAACATGCAACCTTAAAGTTCTCACGATATGCATAGATACATTCTGTATGATTTGGATCATATGGCAAATCAATATTTCTTTTAATCGCATCCAATATTTTGCGACAACAGTTCTGAATGTCAATTTCTGGTGCATTTCTAATTCTGTTGTACTCTTTTTTCTGAATGTCAATACAAGCATTATATGCCATTTTACTTAATGTAAAAACAGTGCGCTTATCACAACCGTTGGAAAAACATACACGGTCCTAGAAAAACAAAAACAGAGCGTTAAATCAATAGAATTTCTTAAAATTATAATATACAAACAGTTATATTTACTTTAGGGTTTTCACGACGCATACATGGACATGTACTGTAGATATCCATTTTTAAATTATTTTTATTTCTAGTTGTATCCTGTAAAAATATAAAGCATAATCTATGTTCATGAAATGCCAAAATATCAAATATTTATAACGAATCTATGTTTATGGAAAAAAATTATATTGGCACCGGGCGCCTTAATATCAATGTTAAAACAGTATCAATAAACGTTTATACTTTTACGATTGGTAAAATGATCACGGTAAATTGTTAAAACTATCCAAAAAGCAAAATATATAATACGACGTTGCAGGAAACGAATTCACTGTCAGACTGAATAATTGAAATTATTGAACTTATTTGAGTCAGTCACAATCAAAAACAGTATTCAGTTATTTTTTTACCGCAAATACATAACTAAGATTAAGAATTTTAGATAAACTAATCATCCAAATTTAGAATTACAAGGTATCATCTTATGGAATATTCACCAATTTTTTAATGCAATATTTGAAGCACTATTACGAGTGAATAATAATATGCATAGGTACATTATTATTTAAATAATAATAAAACATAATATATATATATAATTGTATGTTTAAATGCATAACTCTTTCAACAAAGTAGGTTGATGTATACGTTGATACAGCTGAGAAAAACCAAAAATAATGGTTTACTAATATTAGCGATTTAATGTTTAAGGTTTTAACATATTATTATAATTTATATTTTATATATTATTTTAATATTGTTGTGGGTTTTTTACTTTCTTGATTTTTAATCAAGTAAGTATGGTAATTGAAATGAAAAAAGTCTGAATTTTGAAATCTTCAAGAATTTGTGTTAAATAGGAAAATAATAAAAATGTAACTCAGTAATGACAAATAATAAAAATGTAACTCAGTAATGACAAATAGGACAGTAATTTAGCTAGCTTTAATACAAATTATTAATGAGAGAGATTTGACATCACACCCAAGCGGTATAACCATTTGAATCCATAAAAACGTCAGCGTGAACAGTCCCAAAATTTCTATTTTTTAACTTTTCTCCTAAACTATGATGGCTAAAAAGTTGATAGATAACTCATTAAAAAAGGATCATCAAGAAGATACTAAATGTGGAATCAAAATTTTTTACAGATAAAAAATGTTATTTTTTGCTTAATTTTTAATTAGCGAGGTAGATTTCCGAAACTGGAGAACGGATTTGGTGTTTGGAGTCTTGTTAGATTCACATTGGCTAGAAGTGCAGTGAAGATTTTCAGAACTTTATCTCGTTAATTCACTACAAAGCTGTAAAGCTGAAAAACATCAAAAAACGTAAAATAAAATTTGTTTTAATTTTTTTTAAATATTCTGTTGTGAATTATTAAAGATAAAGTTCTGAAAATCTTCACTGCAGTTCTCTTAGCCCATATGAATCTAACAAGACTCCAAACAACGAAATTCGCTCTCCTGTTTCAGAGATCTGTCTCACTAAATGAAACTGAAAATGATTTTTTGTGGAGTTGTTCACACCGACATTTTTCTGGATTCAAATTGTTATTACCGCTTGGGTGTGATATTAGTTAATAAATTTCTAAAAATTAAAAATCAAGAAAGTTTACATGACGATCTTTGACTTAGAAAGCGTTTTTTTTGATGGTGTGGAGGGTGGTAGGGGGAGTTGAGGTATCCTAACATCGGCAGTAAAAAAACTTACCAACTTAGTACGAACCAAGAGGCAAGCACTAATCAGTGGAGGCAATGGGTCCGCGAACCACACCAATTTAAGTGTAGACTAAAGCAGACTAGTTAAGTGTATGCCGACTGGGCTATAGTGGTCTTGCGACGAACTTAAACTCGATTTATTGATATCACGTTATAATGATATAGTAGCAAGTATTTGAGCCACGAACCGAACGAAACGTCAGAGCGGCGATCTAAATGCGAGTCGTTCGTTATTAACTTTAATGGTTATATTATTATTACGAGTATCAGGCACAAAATCTCAAAAGGCAGTGTTCGGCAAAGATCGATAGAAAGACATTAATTGGAAAATCATGGGTACAAATTCAACTGCAAGTCACAAGATGAGAAGAGCATGGCGCAGGCGCTCAGTAAGTCAGAATGTAGGAACAAGAACGCCCGTCCGTATAACCACGATTTAAGATAGTTTACTATAGTTCGTGCTTAAATTGTGCATCGTGCGTACAATTACAACTTGCGTCACCAGACAGTAAATAAAAACCACAGATTTCTATAAAGATTAAAGACATACCTAATATACTATATAGTACAGAAGTGTAGTATACGAGTGATAAGCACTTGTCCGAAAAATGATTAGGACTCGATAAATGATAAGGTCCAAAATTCGAAAAAGTAGTACCAACTGATTAAATCGAAATTACCTAATTAATTACAAATTCAATTATATAATTTATATTGATAAAAATTATATTATTATGATAAAAGTTATACAATGATTTCGCGCTTTTATTTGAATACCAATGCAAGTTATCATTACCCATTAATTAGTTGTGAATAAATACTGTTGGAAAGTTGATTTTTTGTATTTTCATCTCAAAACAAACAAAAGTTGATTCAAAAGCAAATAAATTATTATTTATTGTCAATTTTAAATATAATACAAATGATTTGTAACAAATATCTATTCCTCTCTTCCAGTGGAAAGGTTATTTGTTTTTGCAGGGTTCATTCATTGTTCTACTAGAAGAAATTGATCTGACCACAATTTTGAAAAAATAGTAGAAAATAATTGATACAAAATTACAATTCAATTTAATGTTTTTAAATTGTATTAGCATAATATATAAATACTACTGACTTAGTTAATACTTTAATATTACTACTTTTGTTTCTTTGTAATTTCTAAAGAATATTTTACACAAATTAATATTAACTATTACAGTATTGTTATAAAAACTTTTAAAATTTGTTAATTATAATAAATGAATAAATACAAACATATTTTATGTATCAATGTTAACTTTAAATTTAAATTTTATCCATTTACACAACATTGATATATGATGTATCTAGTATCTTGTAACTTGTAACAAGTTACAATAAATTGTCCAACCCTGCTTACAAGCAGTGGCGTTTAATATAAAAAAAATTGATGTTGCTTAAATAATTTTAGGTGACCTACACCTCATAATACTGTTATATCGACCTATTTTTTGATTAGTACTTCAATACCCCCCCAACCCATATTTAGGGTGTTGCCCAAACAACACTTGGACCCTATGTCACATGCCACTGCTTATAAGTTTATAATGTACTTACATTATATGAGTTTATTGTGCTATTACTGCAATATTTTTTGAAAAAAATGGTTTCTATAGAAAATTATCATGCTTGACTTCGGTGCATAAAGTTTGTTTTGTCCTTAGGTTAACGACAAACAAGACACAATACCAATAATATCAAAAAAACAGGTAACTAATTTGTATTTTATTTTTATGACTTAAAGGAGGGAGAGAAAGATGAAAAACAATAGATAAAAATTATTAGATGATAAAAGTTTTATTAATATCATTAAGTCTTAACAGCTTTTGAGATTTTTTTGTAAATCAATAGCATTTAGCTTCATTGTACTGTTTGTTAACACAAGTGTATATCGCTGTTTTTACAACATTCTTATACAGCAAAAATGGATGCACCGATGATTAATGGTAACATCATTGAATCATTCAATTAAAAAAAAATATAATTAATTTTTAGGACTTACATGCATGTTGGTTTAGGTATTATTGAACATGATCATGACTACAATTTTGAACATCAAGAATATGGTATGTACTAAGTAGTATTGGATAAAATATATTTAGTTAGTAATCCATTTACTGTTGTACACTAGTCAAATAGTATAAAAATTATAAAAAAACAAATCAGTATGCATTATCAATCATTATATTATTATTATATATTATACTGTGTTAATTCAATAAAATTGTCCATTTATAGATCTTTTAATCCACGATCATGATTATGCGGTACGTGACATTGAAAACAATGGTAAGTTAACTGCATATTATAACAATTAAATTAAAATTCTAACCTTTTGATTAAACAAGTTATTCTAATTGACATTCATTGTAACCTAAAATTTTAAAATATCAACCATTATTGTGATTATAAATTAATTAAAATTTAACATTTACTTGATGAATGCCAGTAGCTGCTGCCAATGCCAATCCAATTGGTATGTTATATTTACTAGTATAGCTATTACTCTGAATACAATTCTTGTTATACACATTGCATATTATTTAGTAATTACTAATTATTATCAATGATATAAACAATTATTTTTCAATAATTTATAATATATTAATTTATATACACTTAGGTACTTCTTTAAAATATGTTTTATAATAATAAAATTAATAATCAAATATACCTAAGCTAATACAGTGACATTTATAAATCTGACCAAAATATGTGAGTTACTTAAATGAAAATTATTTCACTACTACTAGAGCTTAATTTTTTATTACATGCATATTACATTTTACATACTACTCATTTATTATGCTTTGGTATAAACTAACTATTTTTAATTGAATTCAGGTTAAAAGGAAAAACAAACGAGTCTCCCAAAGATCCTAAACGTCAAGATGTACCACGGAGTTTACGTGAATTTATGCAACTAAAAAAATTGGCTAAACGTAGCCTGAAAAATATAAATCAACCATATATTGATATAGGAAATAGATTTACATAAAATAATCAAAAATGTGCATTTGAATTAGAAGAGAAACCTGAACAAGTTCATGTTATTCGGGAAAGTGGAGTTGTTGCTACTGAAGTTGTAGCTGTTCTGACTCCTAAAGAAAAATTAGTACAAGCTAAACGAAAAAGACAATTAAAAACTAAACTAAAAAGAGATAAAAAAAAAATGGAAAAAAAAGCAAAAACTTGATGAAGATACACAAGATTAAGTAGAACATGCAACTGAATATGTAAAAGACAATTTTGAATTTGGAGAAACTGTACATTGTCCTCCAAATTTGACTGTAAAACCAAGAAAAGTAGTTATTAATCATTTTGAAAATAGAGTAAGAAAAAAAATCATAATCTGTTATTTTTGTTTTATTATATTACATACTTACTGATTATTGATTATATTTGTTTTTAGCCTGGCCGTAAAGATGACTTGTTCTTAAAGTCCATGTTAGCAGATACTGGAAATTCTGCAAAAACAAAGAAAATAAGTGATGTCATTCTAAAAAAACCTAGTAAAAGTGTGATTCAACGTAAAGCGTTTACGGACAAACCCAAAGCATTGTCTATATCTGATCGGAGGATAATAGAAAAAGAAAGAGATTCGGCCGTGTTAGCATACAGACAGTTAAAAAAAAACGTAACTAATAAAACTGAATAAAATCTGTAATATTTATGTTGAATACATTTTTTTTACTATTAATTTTAGATAATTGATTACCATAATAATATTATTTGATGAATTTAAGTTTAATTTCATTTTTGAAACACACATTCATTTTTAATCTGTTTTTATAACAAACATCCTAAATATATTGTGAACTCTATAAATATCCTCCTTAAAACTTTTTCTTATGTTTCAAAATAGTAAAGGTTCATGTTTGTGTTATTTTAATTGATGAATTTTTATTTTCAAGTTCATTTTTGATTTATTGAATTAAAATTATTTATTCATGACACTATATATTTTAAATATTATAAACTTATAAATGTTTATCAATTTTTTTTATAAACACAATTAATAAAATTATATAGCTAGGTACCTACTAAATTGTGATGCTGTTATGTAGAACAACACTAGGTTATAAAATATTTAGTTTAGTCAGTATAGAACATATTATAATCGTAGAAAAAGATCATGTGTTCATATATTATATTGATGGACGTTTGCATAGTATTCAATAGAAATATGATGTCATTAACTTAATTAATAAGCTTTGAATTATCCTCTAAATTTACTATACTTTAACTGTCGTAAATTTTTCATATTCTATATCAGTGTATTTAAATTTGAATTATGAATATGATCTATTTTTACTCTTTTTGTTAGTAAATTTCTAAGTAAAAAATATAAAAATCATAAAAATAAAATGTCATTGCATGGATAATTTAGTGACAAATTCAAAACTGATTTTAAAATTAATATCAAAACATAGGTATTGGGTGTAATGATTAAAGTCATGAGCTATGTTTTCGACCGAAAATGAATCACACTCCAGCTCCTTTAAATAATACTAATGGGCATAAAGTATAAACCCAACCTATTGACCCATAGCCTATGTAATGTATCACTGTACCAGCGTATATAATGTAGTCTATTTATTTTTCTATTCCATTCTTGTAGTTCTTTATATAGGTATCCATTTATCGTGAGGCAATAACAATTAATATAATGTATTGATTAATTATGGCATTTGTGTAACGTTTAAAATTCTATAGTGACTGATCGGTCAGAGTGTCTTTTTCGAATCTATTGTTTTTAAATATATATATTATAGAAAAACCATATTATACCGCTAAGGATCTGTTTAATGAATTTAAAGTTTTTTCAACACAACAATTATTTTACTGAAATACCCTATAATATTGTAGGTACTTACAAATTTAATTTAATTGGGTTTAAAGTTTAAACATAGATCTATAATATACGTCTAAAAAACAACTTAGAAATCCCTACTGTTTGTTTAGTGAAATCTATAGTCGGTGTTTTTCGCGATGTATAACTGCTATAAGTAAAGTATTATTATATATGAACACCCAAAGCAATATACCAATAATACCATAATAGTTACATACCTATATATTATATAAGACCTGTATATAGTCAACAGTAAAATGTATAAATTATGTAAATTGTATAGGTACCTTTATTATAGTTCTTCGATGCTACTATTATAATATCTTGGCTGACCTGCAAGTATACATAATATTAAATAATTCTAACCTCGCCTAGCACGACCTAAATGATCTGATTAAAATCCTATAAAAATGAAAAAAAAAAACTTAAAAAATGGTGTGAAATATTGAGTAGGTATATATTACGATTTAAAAATATATACCTAACTGCCTAGTGCCTACCCAGTAGTCACATGGTTATTATTTTGGTACTCCCTAAAAGACGCGTTGATTAAAATATTGTTATACAATGCTGTATAGGTACCTCTAAATCTCTAATAGTCTAACCTCTAATCATTTCGTTATAATATTTTAAACGAACGCAAATCACAATGTAATATAATATGCGCTTGTGTTGCTGCTGCGTTATACAGCTATATAATAATTCCTATATTATTATCACGGGTGTCTAATAAAAAATGACAATGTATATCTCGACGGCCGCGTGTCTTGGTAATTTTGTCAGCGTGTAGAGGGGAAACAAATAGCATTTTTCAGCAGTGAACCGGAACGCGTATAAAGTGGGCGATGGTAAAAAAATATAATATGAGGAAAAAATGCACAGCTCTAGACCGTCATCGTATATACGATATAACAATTCGTGTAGGTCTCCGCCGCGATGTTGGTTTTATGTGTTTCGAGTGGACCACGCATATTCGGGACGGAGACAACTGTAGGTATGTGACTTTGGAGAAAAATAATACAGATAAGGTCTACGCGTGAATGCCAATTTTCCACAAAAAATTGATAACCCCCATTTCCATGTCTTCGATTTGGCCTCACCGTGCACTTCTCCTTTAAACTTAGATACATAGAATCACTCTGAAGACTGATAGTACACACTCCGCCTTGACTGAATCCACGAACTGCAGTAACTTTTCCAATCACAATTCTCGAACGGGAGCTGACTGGAAAAACATTTTGCTGTGGGAAAATTATAAACAGATTAGCACTGTCCTCTTGATGGATACGATTTGGTATTTTCCGATTTGTCGATGAAAGTCGCTACAGGGTTTGATTAAAAAATTATAATTAAGTGGCTAATATAATATAATATAATAGGGCTGGAGCGTAATCCATTCTAAGGAGTAAAAACTGGGCATTTTATACTTCAATTTTCAAGTTATATGCGTCTTGTGAATGTTTTGAAAGTAAATGAACCGAGTTTATGTTATAAAATTATATTTTGTATCGTACGACCGCAAAGCTATTATTTTGCATACTCAGTGCGCCGTCTGATTAATATTATAACTTATTATTAGGTACCTGCCTATATTTTTTATTTTTTTATTTTTATAGTATATAGTATATAATTTTATAGTATGTTATATATCACTCGACCGAAGTTAAATACCTTTGGCTTATACTTGACAGACGCTTAACTTGGTCTCCTCATCTAAAGAATAAGCGAAAAAAGCTTAATTCCAGATTCCACCTTTTAAGACCACTCCTTTGTTCGAACTTAACTATACCTATCAAAATAATCCTATATAAAACTCTTCTTAAACCAATCTGGACGTATGGCATCGTAATCTGGGGCTCTGCAAAAAATTCAAATAAAAGAACTATTCAAGCCTTCCAAAACATATTTCAACGTGTAATCACTGGTGCACCCTGGTTTGTCTCAAATGAGTCATTAAATTACGACCTCAAATTACCATCCATCAATGAAACTGCCTCTATCTTCTACAAGCGCTTCCACTCCAAACTACGAGATAATCCTAATCAACTAATAAACGAATTAGCCTCACTTACACTCCCCGGCAATCCAGCTAGACGCCTCAAAAGAAACTGGTGCCGTGACCTGATAACTTAAGATTAAGTACTTAAAATATTCAGGGGTGTCACAAATGTGTGATTTCCCCTTCATATATATAATTTAACCTGTGAACTATCTGTAAATATTTATATTACTTATTGTACTCGATGTATAGATTGTAATTTCTCATAATAAAGTCAAATATATTTTTTAAAAAAAATGTATGTTACATAATTTTGAAAATTGCATGTATTAATTTGCACACAATTAAATATTGTGGTAAGATCCATGAGTCATTTTAATTACTTAAGTAATTTTCACAATAGTAAGTTTTTCTACCATTATCAAAAAAAAAAAATATCTACCAGAAAGTCAAATTACATTTTTATAATCGATTGAAGTTCAAATTTTTACATTAGATATTCTCTCGGTTTCTCATGTAGTGGTTTTCTTATTGAATGTAATTCAAAAACGAAAAACTATAGAAACTTGATATTTACCCCACATGCTTATTTTACCAATTTCCATACTTGATAACATTTTCAAAATATTTTGACTCGTTTTGAGCTGTTTACGGATATTTTCAATTTTCAATTTTTTAATTTTTTTTTTTATAAATGTCAATAAATTTTAAATTTTTTCAAAAAGCGTGAAAATGTATAACAATGCTTCTGATATATTGTTACTATAGAGGTTGAAAAATATTAAAAATTGATAGGTACATTTTTTTGATGAACATTTAAGTTCGAATTTTTACAAAATGTATCAAATTTAAAATTTAAAAAATATATTGTAAACAAAAAATTATAAAATGGTAAACTTTTATAGGCAAGGATTAAAAATTCAAAACAAGGTTTCACGTAAATAGGTAAATAAATTACTTTGTACACAATAATATCATCAAATATATTTAGTAATTTCATAGGCTGACTATCTTCGCTCAGAATCGTTTTTCGTATACAATGATATCATATTGTTGAATTCAGATTTAACACCATCCTTTGCAGTGTCCCACTTTCCCACTTTTTTTTTGCCCTTATCATATCAATTACTCCGCAAGAGTTCTCCCTACTTTATATTTTATGAATACACTTGCCAGTTTTCATTTTTGAAAAAAAACTATTTTATTGGTTTTAATTGTTTTAAACCGTTTTTTTCTGTCAAAAACGATATTTTAAACAAAACAAATTGTTTGAGTTTTAAACAGCTTAAAATAGTATTTAACCCATATTATTTTGTTTTGTTTTTGATACCAAATTTCTAGTTTGCACAGTTATACTAGGACCTGCCTGATAGATGACAAATATCTGTTTGTGTTTGGGCAGCGGGGACGTCATTATCAGTCTAAAATAAATAAAGTAATATTTTTTAAGTGGTATTTACGGTATATATATGCAGTCTTGTAAAGAATACTTTTATTTTGTATTCGGAATATATATTCGAATAAATGAGAACTAAGGTATTCAGAATACGTATTCGAATAGTTCTTAAAAAAAATATTCAGAATACATATTCGAATACTTTAAAAAGTATTCGAATACTATTAGAATACTTTTTTTCACAACTAGTTTTTGACAGTTTTTGAATGGTTGGTAATTAACATTTATTAATTAATAATTAAAAATACATCATAATCATAAGTTATTTATAAATTCTGACCACATTTGAGTGTTTGAGTGTTTGGATACATTGGTGTTTACAAAAATAATCATATCATGGGCCAATATTATATTTCGTTCAAAGAATAAAATTAATGTTCAGGATTTTCATGATACCTATAACTATTTTTCAGGATCGGAAAAAAGTATTTTTTGAATGAATAAAAAATACAAATAAAAGTATTCAGAATACGTATTTGAATACTTTTTTAAAAAAGTATTTAAAATAGTATCCGAATACAAAAAAAGTATTCAAATACTTTTATGTGAATACATTTATTCGAATACTTTACAAGACTGTATATATGTATACATTATATTATATGCAGTTATGCAAAGCAAGTTGACTGTATCATCTAGTGCGCATGCGCGGTGTATTCGGTAACACCCGAACAGCGCAGTTACGTCTGACCGCCGGAACTACATCCATACTCCGTCAGCTGCCGTCTACAACAACTGTCTATGAAAAATAGTATAAGGGCTATCATGGCTGATAACCATTTATAACATAAAAATATTATCATAAAACAATAGATATATCTATGTATATCAGTAATATTACTCTATGATGTATATATATATATAATATTTAGTCATGGTGATAAGGATAACCATTTAAATCGTGGTTCGTGGTGATTGCGAGGGGCCGCACTTCCGCGGGACGACGTTCGAAGTTCGAACCATGGCCAAGTATATTGTGCAAATAATAATCATCGGCTCTCAAATAGTCGGCAAGGCACTGACCAAAGCTCTCAAACAGGAATACGCCGCGAGCCAGGAAGCCGCTCGCAGGGCTGGTGGAGGACGTGCCGGCGCAGCGCACGCCGCAGCCAACGCCAAGGCGGGCATCACGTTGGAGGAGGCCAAACAGATATTAAACGTCCAAGGTACGTGTCTTCGTTTTCGAACCTTTGGTTCGTCGTACACTTTAAGTCCTGTATTTATCATAGCCCGATAAACGGTCGACGGATCACCATCACAGTGATACAATCCTTGTTTCACTCGTGCTGTTGTTTGCTCGTTCTAATCTTGGCCTCCTGACAATCTGTTCGTCTGGGATAGTTCACAAAATTAATTGTTTAATCTCAATGGAATACATGACGAGGAACCGTTGTCAGTTAGGTTTAACTGTAAGCTCATTCAGCACCTTATAATAGTGTAGCACTTTTACAGTAGGCATTTTTGACTGATAAATCCAAATCTTCATGTTGGTTTATTATTTCACATTTTCATACTTTATTACTTAAAATCCACTGTAATCTAGATATCAATGATTTTGCATCATTTAAGGCAAAAAAAATCACTAACTTATCATAAAAATTCTATATGGAAAGCAACAACGCATATCTCAAGCGATATGTTAAAAAAATTAAACATTATCCCATCTAGGTACGTCATCCAAACAATCCTTTTGAAAATTCTAACTTAAACAAAACATATCTGTGCGGATCCGATCTTGAAAATGGATGTACAACTCATTTAAATATACCTATTTATAGTTAGCGCTTTTCTCATGTTTAAACTACCAAGCTTATTAAATACTCTTTCAATGTTTCTTCCTATAAAACATAAGAGTGTTATCTCTCGAATATTCAATATAATATTATCAACAATTTACAAAATAACAAATTTTCCAGACTCAATCACTCAATCGTCAATTTCCAACATTCACCTTACAATCTATTATTCTTGTTAACATTTATTGCACAATACTGTATGATTATGAAATGTTGTGTCACATTTTTTGTTTTGATTGTTTAGCACCACTCATCCCACCCACTTGGAAACACTCATAATATTCTTATAAAAGTCAGGCAAACCTTCAGATTTTCCCTCTTCCATGTTATACATCAATAAACCTACCCTCTCTTTCTAAAATTCTCCTACAAAAATAATTTATCTAAGTATTGTTGGTAAAAACTTCTTTTCTCACACTCGTTTTGAATAAACATTATTCACGTCCCTAAAGTAAATAGACTAAACAATAATATCACCTCATACATCAAACAAAAAAAAAATTGCTCAGCTGTCTTTCTTGGCAGGCATTTGATCGTGTTTGGCAAGGAAGGTTTTTATACAAACTTTTCTTCCTACCTATCTACATCATATTTCACCTTTCTGTACAAGTTATACATACTTAATATTATTTGTTATGTTTATAAAACCGTTGCTATCAACATAATAGTAAAAAATTAAACTGTCTGTGCAAGGCGTTTTTACAAATGTATTGCATAAAAATATAGGTACCTAATATATATATTTTAAACTTAACAAAACTTTAAATTTAGGTAATGAATAATTATCCGGTTTGGTTTTGTATAGTAAGTCAACGAAATGTTGCCCCTTCTAAAATTAAAATACTGTATAATTCAAGTATAATTTGTACTTAGACTAAAAAAAAAAAATCATATTTTTCCCTGTTTATGTATGTTTTATTTTTTAAAAGGAAAAATATAATATTAGGTACTTATTTTTCCATAATGAAATTAATTTTTATAATATTAATGATGTTTATGAAATCCATTCATTTTTTAACCATAATTTTTCCATAAATAATTTTATTACAAACTTCATGTATGTACCCCCAAATAAACATACAAAACAAATGATATTACTTAAGGTTGAATTTTGTGTTTATTTTACACAATGGCCATTACCTATTTACTATAAATATATTTAATTTTTAAGTTTCAATTAATTATTTATTACCAAGAAATTACTTATTTATATTTACATGTGTTTTATAGATATGACACAAGATGAAATCCAGAAAAGATATGAGTATTTATTCAAAATAAATGACAAATCACTAGGTGGTTCATTTTACCTGCAGTCAAAAATATACAGAGCTAAAGAACGGCTAGACAAAGAAATTTCCAATAAGAGTGAAAAAGCGTAGTTAATCTAGAGTAGGTAACTGATATGTTATTTTTATGTGTTAATAAGCATGTATAATATTGTTGTAACAAAATAAAATGAATAAAATAAAAACAATTATTTTCTAATTTAGATATTTAGTCAATTGTATCAAAATATATAATATACAGAAAAACTGAAAATGTGAAGTGTTTTTTTATATTATATCTGTGAGGTGGTGTACAAGAAAATTTGTTGTTTTATGGAGATATTAAAAAGGTTAGGACTAGATTTGGGGTTTATATTGAACTTGATATGTTATTACCAAGCAAAGCGTAATAGTATTTTGTATTGAACTCTGGTTATCATAATATACAACAGGTGTCTCATTCCACTATTGGGTACATTTTGGAAGGTAGGTAGATTTGTTAATTTTAGCAAAGCACTGTAATCATATGTTGAAGGGGAAAAAATTCATGATTACATTATGATCACAGTTTTGATAAAAATAAATTATATAATCTATGTCTTGTAGTATTATTATTGCGTTTTGCTATATTTTATTAAAAACCGTGAAAGAATAATTTACCACATATTAGAATTTGGCAACCAGTAACAAAATGTTTGTCAGGTAAAAATAATTTATAAAAAATAGCAGTTACTTGTGGGTGACCTTAAAGGCCATTTTAATCTCCTTGAATCAACAGTAAAACAGGAATGGACATGGTAATATTCTGTGATAATATTCAATTTGTGATAGTCATTGATTTGACATTATTTTTGTTTAAAAATGTAAATCAAATAATATTTGTTTTATTTGTTTAAAACTAACTTCATTCTAAAAATATTCCCTTGTGTTATTCTATTTTTTGGTGATATTCAGGCATATTACTAAAAGTATTTTACCATATGTTTTAATATTTAATATAAACTTATTCACTGTTTTGTATCAAGCCATTCAAGTACTTTTTGTAGTTTTTTTTTAAAAATAAATTAAGAAAAATGTATTTAAATTTTAATTTTAATGTTTATATTATATTTTCATTGCTAAATAAAACCAGATTATATTAAAAACTAACAATAAATTGTGTGTGTAAATAATAAATAAGGAAATTATGTGACACCTTTGGGTTTTCTAAAATATGTTAAATTCAGATTATCATATGTAAAATTGATTCAAAATTAACCATTTGTGAGATTAATTGAACCTTAAAAGAATAGTTTCTGATTGGCCTGGCGATTTACCGAGTATCACTCGGTGGGCCGTTCAAGTCATGAGGCCACGCTGACTGAAAATATGTTAAGAGTTAAAAGTTGAAGAAATGGAGACTATAAAACAATAAAACTATGCACGGAATAAGAACGTACCCAAAGGCCACCAGTTTGTAAGTGGGATAGTAAAGTACGGAAAACTCAGTGGGCCGGATTTTTTTTGTCTGGCCCTAGGTATCTTGAGTAACTATAGATTTGGTAGGTTTTATATCAAAAGTAGTTATTACCTACCTGACACAGCAAGTCCCAAATTTTTTTTACTGTGTAATGTCTGTAAGTAACAGATATTTTAGTTTATTCTCTGAAAAATCAAAAATACTCATTTTATGGTGATACACCTCTGAAACTGAGATATAATCCAGCATCTAATAAGGTTAATTAATTTAATCTTTATATACAAGTACTTTTAAAAGTAAAATATTAAATAAAAATTGCAATACATATTTGTACTTGGATTTGATAAAATCTGTGTAACTATAATATTTTAACATTTTAGCATCCTAGTCCCGGAGGTGAATAGTTCAAGAATAATTTTATTGGTTGTAATTGAAATAGCAACATACTTATACACTTATTGTGTAAGTGTTTATATATTATACTAAAGACAAACATTTTATTTCATAAAAAAGGAATAGTATTGGTTTTTATTTAATTCATTATTTGTAATTTCTAAATTTATACAAGAGTAAATTATTATAATATTTAAATGCTATAGAACTTTTTTGTTTTGTTTTGGGAGGCTTTTTTAATACATTATAGTTAAGAGTTGTTAGACTAGGCAAGACAATATCCAAAAATAAAGTCAATGCTGATAAAATGATGCGCGTTCAACCAGAATTTTATCAGCAAAACCGTAGTAAGTTTCAACAAAGCAAGTTTAAAATATATAAAAATGTCAGAATATTTACAATGAATAAAATATAACTTAATAACTATTTAAAAATAATTAATTTTAATTAATATAGATAATTTAAATATTAACTAGTTTTACTTCTTCTGTAAGATTGTTCAAAGGTATTGCTAATGATTATAAATAGTTAATACTAATATATAATATGTCCTTAGTCCGTAACTTAATTATAACTGTTTAAATTGCAATTGGGGATTTGTAGATAAGAATGTATTAAATATACTGTAAAACTGTAAGTAAATTATGAAATTAAAAATATATGCATAAAATAGTCAATAATCAATATATACTCTGTTCAAAATAAGAAGCAGATAGCGACCACGGGCAAAACCGGTTTTGGTACGTAAATCGATGCGCTTCTTTTTTGAACAGGGTATAAACATTGTTTATTATTAAAATCAAGAAAAATATATTTGATTTATCTGTAATCAAAAAAAAAGTTGGTTTAGAGTACAACCAGTGGCGTGGCGAACTGAAAATTTCCAGAGTCAAGTTATGAATATCCCAAGTATTAATGCATAATTATGTATTAATATAACTAATTATATTTCAGATCATTATTGAATATATTATATTACATTTACTAGAGGACCCACCCCTCTATTTAAGAAAAATCTCGGAGGCAATTGCCGCTGAGTACAACCAACACTAATGGTTTTAAACAGATAAAGATTCTATGCAATGGATAAGAGTAAAGAAGCAAGATGCCTCCACCATGTCAAAATAGAACTATAAATTTAAAGCAACACTTAAATAATATCATGTATTTTTTTTAAGGTAATGTAGATAATATATACATAGTAGTAAAAATAGTAAAATTATAATAGATACAACATATAATGTATTAGAATTTAAAACTACAAGTATTTTAAATTTTTCAAACAATAATTATTTATTACTAAAAGAATTATTCAACAGTTCATACTTACAATATTAGAAACTTCACTTAGATCAGGGATTACCAACTGCTGTGCCACAAAATTCTTTAATTGTGCAGTGTAATTTTTGTCTTAGGCCGGGCGCACACTGATAGAGCAAAACTGTTCCGATCTAGTCGAAACATTTTGTTTCAAACCGCTCCGAACAAATTTCATTCATACTAACAAAACAAAACCGAACAAGACAAAATAATTTCCGTTTCATTTTTTGTTTTACACCAGTCGTCAAGATGAGCTCTGATGAAGATGATGTTGTTATAGGTACCGCTTTTGTGGCAATTTTTTTGTTAAATAGTGAAATAAATGAAAAAAAACGTAAACGTAAAATTTGGGTGCACGAAATAAATAAAAACGTACAGAGAATAATACAATTTTTAATTTTTTGGCTGAATTGCGTAAAGATGAGTTAAAATTTAAAAATTTCACTCGCATGAGTTCAACTACTTTTGACTTTATATTAAATGAAATTGGAGAGGCAATAAGATCACAAGACACAAATTTTCGTCAAAGTATAGCTCCTGCTGAAAAATTGTTAGTAACCTTGAGGTGAGTTCAAATAATAATACTATAATTATATACTAGAAATATTTATTAATCAAACTTAAGTAAGTAAGTGAAGTAAGTGAAAAACAAATTTATACAATACAATTTATTATTTTTTTTATTTAAAAATTTTATTTTTTATTTATTTACTTAAAATGTATTATTTATTTTTAAATTTATACGATGAGTATTAATAATTTAATAAGTATTTAAAATCAGTATGTTGAGCTATTTGATGATGAATATCCGGGTGGACTGAAAGTATAGTTGTAGTTTTGAAATTCCTGTACTGGTACATTTGATGTAGTATTATCATATGATACTTTATCATTACCTACTGATTCTTGAGCTTCTTGGCTGTCTATGTATGTATTTAAAGTTGTTAACACAAACTGTTTAAACTGGCGCTGGTTTTTTCCATTTAATTTTTGAAATCGGGCAAAAGACTTTTAAAAAATAATAAATCAACATCTTCTACAGCTGACTTATTTGTTTTTGAACGTAAAAATTCGATCATAGGCCCTGCAACTTGTTCTACAGTCGAATTTTTAACTTGAGTTTTTTTTGGTTTTTTAAAAACAGGTTCAGAAGATACTCTTCTCAGCTCTTGTCTGTCAATTAAACATGTAGCATTTGTACCTTCACTTTCATTTCACTTACGCTCTCATTGAGATTTGGATTTTCTGTACCTTTCTCATCAGTTGCCTCACTTTCATCATCTGATGCTTCCAGATTACTTGATGTTTGCTTGTGCTGCAACATGAAACTTGACAAAAACGACATTTCATTGAATAAATACCACTTTTTTTTTCTCGAAGCAGCAGAACCAGATATTTTTGATTTTTCTTCACGTAAAGCTCTTGCAAAACTATTACGAAGACACGCCCACTTAGTTTTACACTCTGCTACTAGAAAATGTATATTTAATTAATTATTGTTTTATGCATTTAAAGTTTTGATATACTGCATCAAAATCTCAAAAAACTTGTAATCTATAGATATTTTAGACTGAGCGGAGCGATGAATGTATTGGTTTAAAAAAAAATATATAAATTTAAATATCCAATTTTTATAAAAAATCTAACTTTTTTATTCTATTATGATTTTTTTTTCATTTAATATTTTTATTAAAATATAAATTGTTGTCCTCAACCTAACCAAATAAGATTTTTTATTCATCGTTTGATAAAATAATATAATTTAGTTATACTATGTATAGATGATGCGAATAAATATTTGGTGAACATTTCAGGTAAGAAAGTATTTAAAATTTAAAATCGAAGCATTATTTTCATTAGTAATCGTGGACATACATATAAAAAACAAACATCTCTGTAAAATCAAAACATTCATCACTCCGTTCAGAATTTAAAAATGACATAAAAATAAAATAAGCATTTATGGCTAAAATTCCCAAAAATGTGAAATAAAATTAGTATAATAAATAGGTATAATAGAATAAATAATTATTTTTCAGCTATTTAGCTTCTGGAGGACACTTTAAACGCTTACATTATCATTTTCGTCTTGGCGCTTCAACTATTGGAAAAATAATAAGTGACGTATGTTGTGCCATATGTGATATTTTATGTCCTACTTATATGCCACCACCTACAACTGAACATTGGATAAAAGTAGCAAAAGCTTTTGAAGAACTGTGGAACTTTCCGAATTGTCTTGGCGCGATTGACGGAAAACATATATCAATACAATGCCCTCCTAATGCTGGTTCAGAATATTATAATTATAAGGGATTTCATTCTATTGTACTTCAAGCTGTCGTTGATGCTAATGCTAAATTCATAGCTGTAGATATCGGTGATTATGGACGAAATAGTGATAGTGGTATTTTTAAAGAATCCAATTTTGGAAAATTATTAAAAAACAATAAATTAAATATTCCGCAGGCAAAAAAAATTGATCCTCAAATTAACGACGAGTTTCCGTTTGTATTTGTTGGGGACGAAGCATATCCTTTGCAAACAAACTTAATGAGACCTTTTCCAAGAAGAAATTTAACTAATGAAAAAAGAATTTTTAATTATCGTTTATCGAGAGCCAGAAGAATAGTAGAATGTGCATTTGGGATTCTTGTGAAACGATTTAATGTTCTAGAAAATAAAATGTTAGTTTTTCCTGAAAAAGCTACTATTATCACAAAGGCGTGTTGTATTTTACATAACATAATAATGGATAAAGAAGGGGCTCCATCTGAAATCCAAGATGAACTTCAACTTCAAACAACCCAAACGGTTGCTCAAAGTCAAATTACATCAAGACCAATTAATAGGGCATCTACTGCAGCAATGGATATCCGAGAGAAGTTCATGAATTATTTCAATTCAGACATTGGTGCAGTTCCATGGCAAAATATGTACAATTTATAAGTTTTAATATAACATTTCTTTAAATTTTAAAATTAATCAACTAGAATATTATAATATTATAATACTATAATTTTAAATAGCTCAAAAATGTAAATGTATAAATAGTTTGACTATTGATTTAATTTTGATTTATATTACAGATACATAAATATAGAAATACACTACGTACTCATCATGTAAAAAGTAAAATTATTTTATTTTTATATTTATATTAACTAACCTGATGTTTCCATTTCTGTGCTGATTTCATTCCATAATCTGTCTTGGATGATTCTATTGCTATGCTCTTTATCGGTAAAATCGTAAATAGATCTTCTTAAAAAAACAAGATTTATCAATTTTTCTGGATCGCATCCCATTTTAAAATAATTATGAAGTATAATTATGAAATATTTATGAAGTATAGTATGAGAAGTATCAAGTAAAATCATAAAAATCTATGTGACACCAAAATAACGATAGTGTTCAGTTGTAAGCTATTCGTATAATAAACTATTTTATACGATTACTTAACATTTTCGTATTTTGCTCGGAGAAAAAATAGAACCAGACCGAACAAGACCGATCATGCTTCGTTTTGTCTTGTCGTGTGTTGATGTTGACTGATTAGTGTGCGCGCGTCACTTACTTTACATATGTTATAATTGCCTACAAACAGCTCCGAGCTACTCCAAGCAGCTCGAAACAGTTTTGCTCTATCAGTGTGCGCCCGGCCTTATTATGTGTAAGCATCAAATGATAAAAGTTTAAATTTCAAAGCTATACATTAATATGCCGATGATGATTATTCATGTTATGGTTTTACATGGAGTGACTAGGTATTGACTATTTGGTTCTTTCCCTATTTGTATCGTTGAAAAATAATATGTATTTAATTCTGTGCCGCGAAAACTTATTAAAGTATCAAATGTGTCGTCAAGTAAAATAGCTGGAACCAAATAGGAACTTTTAGTTTGATTCCAGCCTAACTTTGTATCCTCAATCCGGGAAAATATCATCGGTTTGATTTTTATTTTGAGCTTATGTTGACTGTTTACAGAATGCTTTATTACTCATTTACTCAGACAAACAAAACCATCGATTATTAAACCTAAAAAGATTTTACTCTTTCATTAATTTACCAATCTAGTTGACATTATTATATTTTTCTTTCAAAATTGGTGTACACTTAAATAGTTTAGGAGTAGATAAATTACACAAATAAATATAATATAGTCAGTAGCATTGCTTTTTGAGAAAAATTTTCTAAACTCCATTTATGTCTATAATTCAATGTTATTTGAATAAACTTGATGAATTACTTTCTATTTAGTTTATTAATAAATCATTGGTCTAATATGTTTGTTGTATATTGACTCATTTCATGTTTTCAATGAATATCATTAGTATTTCGATAGTAGGAGTGGCACTTAGTATTTCACAATGTTATAGACACTCATTAAATTATAAAAGATAAATATTAAAATAGTCATTAACTAACCAAGTGCATAAAACTATACTTAATAAGGGCAAAAGTTATTTTAGGTTTAAATTTAGAAAACTTTGATTTAAATGAGAATTCCAAGATTATCAGTATTAATTTCAGTAAAAAATGACTGGTAATAAAATATCAAATTTTTAAAGGATATATCAAGGTATACAAATGAAAAGATTTTTAATTCTCCATAGGTCAGAAATATTGTATTAGAAAATAAAAACATTTACAAAACAGGTTACTTCTTTCCCGCAGCAGCAGCAGCCTTCTCATCTTCTCGTGCGTATGCAGCCAAAAGGTCCTTCCTATTTTGTAAAAATCTTGCTTCTTTACGTTTCCTAGCTTCCTTAACCTTTTGACGTCTAGCTTCAGCTTGATCACTAAACAATTAAATAGTTATACATGAAAAACAATTATGCGTAATTAATACATTATATTTAAGAGATTATTAGAACTGTTACAATACCTCAACATCTTGGCACGGGCCTTCTCTGCCTTCTTTTTGTGAATGAACTCCATCAATACACGTTTGTTCTTGAAAACATTACCCTTAGCCTTCATGTATAACTGATGGTAAAGATGGTTGTCAATTTTCTTTGCTTCACGGTATTTCTTAAGCAACCGCCTTAATACTCGCATTCTTTTCACCCAAAGGTCCTATGAAAATAAGATTAGTAAATGTCATTTAAAATTCCTAAAAATAAGATATAATTCATACTTTTTGAGGTGTTCGAGCATTAGCAGTACCCTTCCTTTTACCAAAACCACAATGACGACCTTTTTTTCTGGCATCTGCATTTTTACGTGCACGAGCTCTAGAGTGTACAGCTACTGGCTTTTTAATGATCAAACCATCTTTGATCAACTTACGAATATTTTGTCCTAAAATTTATTTAAGAAACATTGATACACATGTTTGGAAAATGATTTTGATTAAAATTACTCACTGGAATTGGTGTTGGCAATTTCATTTATTTCGTTTGGATCTAACCATACCTTCTTCTTACCGCATCGCATTACCGAAGCGGCAAGCCTTTTTTGAAGCTTTAACGAACTGCAAAGGTAAAAACATAATGTAATATTTTAACTATATACAATGATACAGGTGTACATCTAATTAAGTTATGGGATGATGAACATTCACAATGAAATTTAAACCAGGTCGAATGCACGACCATGGAGCAACATCACACATCAGTTGAACGATATGCCGAAGCATTTTAAGTATTGCCACTGATGCCTGGGCTTGTATCTTTGTAACAGGTGGTGATTTTCATAGGCGAGGGTCATTGTAAGAGTAGCTTTGTCACTAATCGACCACAAATGTCGAACCTCTGCGAGGAGGGTTTAGGAAGGAAAGTTTGATTCGATCTCTTAACTCGTCGCTGCCGCGAACCATAATAACGCGGTATAGACACGCTTTACGATATCGGGTCAAGCGGCAGGACACTGGACATTAATGATACGGATCGCGGGTTGTTCTGCGACAAGCGATGGTCACACACATGTGGCATAGGTCTGCGAGTCACGACCGAGCGGTCGACGAACGACAGTCCTGGTGGTCGAGACTCGTTACCGCGAATAATATTTAAACTATAAACTAATTATTTGAATTATCAACAGCGAACTTACCTCATTTTCCTGAGTAAACCCTAGCGCGACGCAAAACGACGTTTAAAGAACGCCACACGGGAAATCAGAAACAGAGACTTCGAATAGTCTCTCTCGTTCGCGAGTGAAAGAAATACGATGTATGTGTGTGTTTATAACCTCAAACGTCATGGAGGAATGTCGCGAGCCAATGAGTGAGGCGGTCCGCGAGCGCTCGCCACTCTCCTCCATGATGCGGTTACGGATGTCACCGTGGTCGCTTTTATTTATTTTAACCTATATCTTTTTTACGCCGACTACCGCCGTGGCGCCGTTCCCCGTGGCCCGTACACTTTACGATCGCCGAAGTTACGAATTTCATCGTCTCCGTCGTTTACCACATTTTTCCATTGCCGTCACACGTTTCGTGTCCAACAGACTTAAAGTACGTTTTTATTTATAATTTATATTAATAATGTCAACTATTCCGCTCGATATTCTTTGTCATCGTCGTCGTTCCTACCCGCTCGAAATTTTACTCGTCCGTCTTGTACTCGCGACTTCGTGAGTCTGTCAACGCGTCGTACCCGTTTATTGGGTACGCGCGAAAGACGGCCGAATTTTCGACTTGTTCTTTTCGGAATTTGTCGTCAGAATGTGTGCGTCTGGTTCTTCTGCTCGACCAGACAAAACGTATGCGACAGAGTACCGAACGTTTATTCCGATCACTTGCTATGTCCACGAATTGTGTCCCAAGACGAATAGTTTTTTCAATGAGATGTGTCACCACGATGGCCGTAGGACTGTTGTAGTACGTGAATGTTGCCCTATTCAGCCATCGGTTTCATGTCTTAACACGATCGTTGGTACACAACCACAATGATATTTGGTAGACTAACGCCAGTTTCGATGACGATGGTATATTTTCATAGTTTTACTTTTGCATTGCCTTATGCTTTCTTATGTTATTCAATTTTCAGTATGAACTGAATCTATATTAATCTTAAATTCGTAAATAATACCTTATTGGAAATGGTAGGTAGATACTCTCGGACTACTCGATTATAATATTTTAAGTATGTATATTCTGCTGATCTCGTTCATAAGTCATAATTCATTCTAACCTTAAATGTAAATGTGTAAGTGATGATAAAATATCACCATCTTTCGCCTGAAAGTTTATGATGATAAAAATTTTGAATTCTGATGACACAATTTACAACTTGGGTTTATAAAACAAATTTAACCTGATAGGTAATCTTATTTTCATTCAATTAATTTCATATGATGATTCACAATATTTTAATACCATCTTTCGGGTCTGAAACCTGATGCTAATGTGTGTACTGAAATAAATTGATTGATTTATATAATTTAATATTTAATACATTTAGTTAACTTATTTAAAGTTCAATAATTTCATTGTATGATATAATTGAACATAATAAATTAGGACATTAGTGATGAGTATTGACTTTTTTTATCCTACTTCATTATAAATTATAAATTATATTATGTACAAATCTTTTTGACAATATGATAATAGCAAATTTAGCAGACTTCTCTGATTGAATATTTCAATATAAATATCACTGTTCAGAGATTGGTAACTTACTGCAATAGTATAATAAACGGATGTCCGGGGACATTGCTTTGTAGCAACAAGCCTTCAAGCCCATCTGTACATACGATTTATTTTATATTATAATAAACCAGATTAGACACCTTTGTTGTACTAAATTATGGATGTATTTTTGCTTATGATGAATAATTTTAATACCATCTTTCGGCTGATAACAATTGATGAGTTCTATTTTCTGAGTGCAATTTTAATTATTAGTTTCATTTGTGTTATTTTATTCAAGTAAAATGAGAATACAACTAAATGACTTACTCTATGTAGATATACAATACCTACCTATACATTTAATCATCATCCATATTATATATATATTGATTTATTAATTAATTCTTTATATTTGGCAGATTTATCTGATTGTATGTTTCTTAATGAAGTATCTGATCAGAAATTGGTAACTTACTGCAAAAGTATAATAAACGGATGTCCGGGGACATTGCTTTGTAGCAACAAGCCTTCAAGCCCATCTGTACATTACAATTTATTTTATATTCTAATAAACCATATTAAGTACCTATATCATACTAAATTATGGATTGACTTTTGCTAATGATGAATAATTTTTATACCATCTTTCGGCTGATAACAATTGATGAATACTCTTTTCTGACTGCAATTTAAATTATTAGTTTCATTTATATTTTTTTCTTCAAGTAAAATAAGAATACCACTGACTTCTTATTCCCTTTACGTTTATTGTGTACATTAAGTAATCATTATCCATTTGATTCCTTAATAAACAAATTGTTCTTTATATTTGGCAGATTTATCTGATTGTATATTTCTTAATGAAGTATCTGATCAGAAATTGGTAACTTACTGCAACAGTATAATAAACGGATGTCCGGGGACATTGCTTTGTAGCAACAAGCCTTCAAGCCCATCTGTACATTATGATTTATTTTATAAATAAATCAAATTGTGCATTTTTGTTTTGTACTTCAGTATGCATTGATTTTTGCTAATGATGAATAATTTTAATACCATCTTTCGGCTGATATGAATTGATGAACATTATTTTCTGATTGCAATTTAAATTATTAGTTTTATTTATGTTTTTTACTTCAAGTTAAATAAGAATACCACTGACTTCTTATTTCTTTATATGTGTTTATGGTGTATATTATGTAATCATCAATTTAATTTTTTTTTAAAACAAATTGATTCTTTATATTTGGCAGATTTATCTGATTGAATGTTTCTTTATGAAATGTCTGATCAGAAATTGGTAACTTACTGCAACAGTATAATAAACTGATGTCCGGGGACATTGCTTTATAGCAACAAGCCTTCAAGCCCATCTGTACATTAGAATTTATTTTATTAATAAACCATATTATGCACTTTTGTTTTGCATTTCAGTATGCATAGATTTTTGCTAATGATGAATAATTTTTACCATCTTTCGGCTGATAACGTTTGATGAATATTCTTTTCTGACTGCAATTTAAATTATTGGTTTCATATTCATTCATGTTTTTTCTTTCAAGTAAAATAAGAACACCACTGACTACTTATTCCTTTGTGTATGTTTATGGTGTACATTGAGTAATCATTATCCATTTGATTTGTTATAAACAAATTGATTCTTTATATTTGGCAGATTTATCTGATTGAATATTTCTTAATGAAATCTCTGATCAGAAATTGGTAACTTACTGCAATAGTATAATAAACTGATGTCCGGGGACATTGCTTTGTAGCAACAAGCCTTCAAGCCCATCTGTACATCGCAATTAGTTTTATGTCTAATAAACCTTGGTATCCTTAGGTTCCTACATCGTATTTACTAAACTGTGATTTGATTTTTGTGTATCAATATTAGCAAAATGTGTTCATTTATTTAAAATATTGTGAATGTTCTCATTTGTAATTTATTTTTATTACTTTATTATAGAATGCGTTACGTGGCTGCATATCTCTTAGCTTCCTTCAGTGGAAAAGAACCAACCAGTGATGAAATTGAAAAAATCCTTAGTTCCGTTGGTATTGAATCTGACTCTGCTAAAGTTAGTCTCGTTGTCAAAGAACTGAAAGGAAAGAATGTTGATGAAGTTATCGAGAGTGGTAAATATTACTGATATGTTTTTTATTTATTGAAAACAATTGAACAAGCTAGCTATTTAGGTATCTAGACTCTTAGAGTTACTTTTTAGATAAGTACTCATTTTATATAATATTTAGTGTTACTTTTTAACATATCTATAATTATATAAGTCAATTTAATACATTTTACTGGTTGTAATATTATCTGAAGATTGATAGTAATATTGTTCTTTTCAAAATGAATTATACATGTAACACTTAGAATGAATCTCTTAAGTTTTATTTAATTTCAATTATTTTATAGTAATTGTTCATTGTTCATCACTTAAGTTTTTAATATAATAATACTTTTTCGCTATTAAGTGTTAAAAGATTGACTGTTCTTGAAATTATTTTTACCTTGATATTATATTAATTATTATTTTTTCCCCCGAAGTATTAGTTTTAAATTGTAATACATTTTTTTTTTTTGTATAGGCAGGTCTAAATTAGCCAGCGTACCTACTGGTGCAGCTGTAGCAGCTCCTGCCGCAGCTGGAGCAGCAGCACCAGCAGCTGCTGAAGAAAAAGGTGAGTTTCTTACTTAATACATTTTATCGTGGAATAGTAAATATATCTTATTTTTATTATTATAGCCTCCAAGAAAGAGGAAAAGAAAGAAGAATCCGATAATGAATCTGATGATGATATGGGCTTTGGACTGTTCAACTAAGATTAAAATGTAAGTGTTAAATCTGTACATTATTTGAATACAAACTAAAGTTATGCAGGCTCCAGCGGGTTATTGCTTAATAACATTAACCTTCCTAAGGGTGTGCTAAAGAAATTGTAAATTTGATTGAGATGGTCTATATAATTATATATTTGCTCTATTAGGCAAATTCGTACATTTATTAAAATATATACTTATGTGATAATTACAGTTTTGAATACATTCATTTCTGTCATAAGCTTATTTTGGTAATTCATAAATTGAAAAATTACAATCAACAGACTTGCAGATTTATGTTAGAGTGATTTACTATAACAATGTATTTGCTTGTTATATTTATATTAAATTATTGTCAGTCTGGTTTGATATGGTCTTTGGACTGTTCAACGAAGCTTAAGATGCAAATGTTAAATCTGTATATTAATTTGAACACAAACTAACGTAATGCAGGCTCCAGCGGGTTATTGCTTAATAACAGTAACCTTCCTAAGGGTGTGCTATAGAAATTATAAATTTGATTAAGATGGTCTATATACATATATATTGGCTCTATTAGGCAAATTTGTACATTTATTAAAATATATACTTATGTGATAATAACAATTTTTAATACATTCACTTCTGTCATAAGCTTATTTTGGTGATTCAAAAATTAAAAAATTGCAATCAACAAACTTGCAGATTTATGTTATGGATGATGCATAACCATTACATGTATCCGTTATATCTATTTTAAATTATTGTCAGTCTCGTTTTATATGGTCTTTGGACTGTGTTCAACTAAGTTTAAGTTGTAAGTGCAGGCTCCAGCGGGTTATTGCTTAATAGCAGTAACCTTCCTAAGGGTGTGCTATAGAAATTGTAAATTTGATTGAGATGGTCTATATAAATATATATTGACTCTATTAGGCAACTTTGTACATTTATTAAAATATTATATACATTTTTGAATACATCCACCTTCTACCATAAGTTTATTTTAGTAACACATAAATTGATAAATTACGTATAGCAAATTGAAGACTTATACGATGGTAATATACCATAATCATGTTTCTGCTTGATATACCTATGTTAATTTATTGTTTTATTGTCAGTCTGTTGGTCATATGATATGATTCTAATAAAATTATTGTTTTATTTTTCAGATTCTGCTGGAATTTTTTTGTATTTCAAAAATTGATGGTTCAATAAAACAAATATTTTAATTTTTTATTTAAATAGTCTATATAATCTTAACCTTACTATCTTTTCTGAATTATCCTAAGTAATTGATTGGTCAAACTGTTCACATTTTGTTTGTATATAGTTAAACATTTGGACATTTTTAATTTTCAAGCCATAAAAATAAATTACTAAATTTAACTTACTATAACAATGAAGTATTTGAATGGTTAATTGAACTCGGTCCTCGGGCTTAGTTCAACTTGCTGTCTGTATGGTTGTTATTATATCAAAATTTGTTCTGAGCGTTTAGTAAAATTATTTTTAATCATTTTATGCAATGAGAATCGATATCATTATGTTACTCTTTAGATCTTAACATGTTCTCTGCGTTTAATATTTGTGTATATATGTCAAGACACTAAAAAAAGTGTTGAGGAGTTTTAAAAAATTTTCCTAGAGATTGAAAAATTAAGATATCAGTGTATGGCTTACACTTATTTATGTAATAATATTTACAGAAGACTGATGAAAAACAAAATGTTTAATCGTAATGCGAACAAAATTGTAGTCCATTAAATAACAAGGTACATGACGTCAATTGGCGTCATCCCTAGTGAATGTGTTAAGTTTATTAGTATAATACGTCTAAAGATGTAAGATGTGAAAATATGTGTCACCCTTTTGTATTTATTACATAGAAGATAAACTTCTGAAGTTTTTTAACTTGGACATAAAGCAATAGGTACATATAATTTTTTGACTTATAAATAAGATTGTTAAAGTTGAGTGGATGGATATAGATGATAACTAAGAAATAGTGGAATCCGCTTATTGCTATGCCGTTTATAACGTTATTCCGTATACAACAATTCCTTGCCATTTACTTGGTTGGTTTTAAATCTCACGTGCAGTATATTTTGGTCATCCGGATAAAATGAAGATCTGTTTCTCTAGGTTCCTTCAAGATCGTTATAAGCGGAATCTACTGTATAACCAACTGGTACCCAAATTTTTTTAACAAAAATTAATATACATCTTATATTACAATTACTTAATATTTATACAGTTATACAATAATACAAAATTTTCAAAAATTAGGTAACCTCCATTTTAATTTTTAAAGTAAATACACTAAAACAAAATAACAACTTAATACAATAAATAATTTACATAAAATAATTATTCTGTAGAACACAATAATTGATATTTAGATGAGGCAAGTTATATTTAAAAACAATCGACATCTCGTCACTTCAAGATATTTTGCTATATATTAAATTATAGTATTTGTGTTACTCGAATATAATTTATTTAATTCAAGGCATTTTATTTAATTTTTTATACAAAACTTTTTCTACACGGCCTAATATTTATTTATTTATTGTGCTTATACTGCCCATTGGCTACCTGGTACGATTTTAAATTGGTTTCACTAAAACTCTAAAAGTATAAATTTGTTAAAACCTTTTAAGGGGTTTTTAAGTTCAGACAACCATTATTTTAAACCTTAACATATTTAATCCTGTCTGATATGACATCTGAATTTCTCCTAGAGTTAATTCTTTTTTTTAGCTTTCCTACTTCTTAATTTGAACATCAATTTATGAATATATGGAATTATAATAATTAGGTAACGAAAAATGTGAAGTCATCCGAAGTGTAATTAATGATAAATAAATATTTAGGAGTCTTAAGGTATATAGATCAATCGGTACAACCAGTGGCGGTGCCAGATTTTTTTATTGGGGGTGATACTGGGTCAATTTTTTTTCTCGTGGTGCATTTATGTATTGCTACTCGATCACCCACTAATTTGCTTATATAATTCATTTAGGAAGTATTGCTAAAAATGTTTTGGGTATAATATGCTATATTTCTAAATAATTGATTAATAAAATGTCTTTATTTACTTACATATTTTTAACATAATAGAATCCAAAGTAGAAATAAGGTATAATCTAAAGTGCTTATAATATATTTTATATTAAGTTGTAATAAGGTTATATGACTTATGACCTACAAATGTGTTATAAGCATATTCATATTTTATGTTCAAACAAATACAGAGAGGGCTTTTTAAGCATCTAAATAGCAACATATTGGTATTACCTATTAAAATAAAAATCAATAAATCCAATTTATTTTATTTTATTATTATGAATACTAAATATCAACATACCATTAATTATTAGTATAAAATGAATATAAATAATTACAAATTATTAGGATAGTATTAAAGTATTTAATAAAATGCATTTTCAGATTAAAATGTTCAACATTAATAAGGAGGAGCAAAATCAAATGTTGGGGGGGGGGCACTTGCCCACCCTGGCCCCAGTGTAACGCCGCCCCTGGGTACAACAGACCCAAAGTAAGTACATACAATGATATACAACAATATATTTTATTATCTATAATATCTATGGGTATTTGGTACATATACTTTAAGTGAAAAAAGCGTTCTCGTGCATAAATAGTAGATATTATCTACAGTTGAGATGACAGCGCTCGCGACTCGTATAATTGTATGTGGAAGTTTGGAGTTTATAGGGGTTGTGCATGCACACTATCGCAGCTCGTGCGTAAGTACCCCCTGTATTGCCTTGATATGACTTCTTCCCTAAAAATTAAAATCTGACCTATTGTTATCCTTAATCCTCATCCCTCTTAAGTTTATACAATATTCTACAACCAGAAAGTACTTGTTAGACTTAATTTAATAATTCCGACAGCTACAGCGGTTTTAAAGTTTTATATTAAAATGTTTCTATTTTGGCGATGAGCTTTAAGAGGCATTCGAGTATTAAAAATTCTTCGACTGAGGGTGATTTATGGTAGCAAATTGGATCTCGTTGATATTTTTATTTTTAGGATGTGAGAGGGGTCAAAAAAAAAAATTATAAATACTTTTTAAAATAACCGAGATGAACAAAAAAAATAGAAATTTTTACGTAAAAGCAGTTATCAACTACAAATTTCCTTTTTTATGCAGTTATGACAAAATGTTGAAATAAGGGTTAAATAAGCTTGAAGATTTATATCGAGATCTCACATAAGTTTTTCTTATTGCGATTGAATATACTACAGTCCACTCCTACATTTTAGCCCTATTTGCGCCACTGATCAGTAGGTATTCTGTTTATAGAACAATTATATTTTTTTTGAGACTACAGAAATCAGATCAGTGGCGGCTATCCTTAAAAATATAGGTGTAGCGAAACATAAGAAGTAACCACTCGCCTTCAACAATAATCATCCATATAACATCCCTACTTCTGAATAGTTTAATCAACATGTTAAAAAATAAAATTAGGATCCTCTCAATTTTACTAAATAAATGCCCTAACATCATATTACCTACCTCATGACTATTTTTGCCATAAGAACCTTGGAATTTTCAAATATTGTATACATTAAATACCAAACATGGTTATCTTTACCCAATACATAAAATTACATTCAACTAAACTTTAATATAATTATATATATTTTATGTGTAATTGTATATTTTCTCTACTATTATAAATAGGGCGAAGCCCTCCACCAGTTGCTTCATAAAATAGGTGGGTAGGTGGTACGTACGGGTACACTATCGATCTACCAGAATACTTGAATTTGAGTTCGACGCCACTGGATTGGTAGGTATGTGTTTAATTTTATTTTTAAGCAGAATTAGTTATCACCTTAAATATTGAAGGTACCTATTGGCTATTGGCTATTCCATAATGAAATCGGATAAAACATAACACACATTAAATCCAATGTAAGTCGGAAGTATAATAATATTATTCGTTATGGTTATGCAACTATGTGTGTATTACATTTTGTATAATACTTATACTATTATATTGGTACGATGAACGCATGGTCATATTTTTGTATTTCACTATCATATATTTATATTATAGATTTATAGCCATATGTGGTCCGCGGATAACCGACAATATACACGGCTCACAGTACATTAACACGATTGTTACATATTTATACGTCATTCTCCGCAAGTAGGTACTATATTAATATAACACTATTACCTTCAAATTGCGACAATCAATAATACATTTAAATTGTATAAGACTAAAAATGGTAGACATTCATCAAATAGTGATCAAATACCTGCCTAAAACGGGAAAATATTTAGACGTTTTCTATTACCTATCCAAGTTCAAAATGGGTTTTCTTGGAAAGATATGCACTTACAGAGGAATGCTAAAAAATACCTACCGTAAAGTATATTATTTAGTAGTAGGTTATAGGTATAGGCTTTAAGTACAGCTGTCAGTCGACAATACACACTCAAAATGTACGACCATCGCACTCCGTTCTAATTAAAAAAGTATAACAAACAATTAATATAGGTATACTTAGCTATCAGAAATACACATAACACATACCTACGCTATTATAGGTACGCACGGTTCTGAGGCCCATTGATTTCGGGTGCTCATATTTATCCCCAAAATATTAATCTTTTTAATGCGTTCAAAACCGTATTAAAAAAATAAAATAATTTTATTAGGTAGTAATTATAAAATAAAAAAAATTCTTAATTTTATACTTCGAAAAATTACTAAATGATAATAATTATAAAATTGATATTCTAATAGTTGATGAAGTTTATAAAATGGGAGTTGTGAACTACATTGTAGACATAGATTATAGTCTTTGTTATTTATGAGTGTATATACTACGTATTAGGTTTAGGTGTACGTCATACGTGGTAATATTATACAAAATTATACGATTACAGTCGTAAACATGTAGTGAGTGATACAATGTTTTTGAAGTCAAAGTTGAAATGGACCCACTAAGTGTTTGGTGTCCTGGGTGGAGGCTATAGGGGTTCAAATGAATAAATGATCCATAATCCGGGCTTGGGTAGATCAACGATGATCTAAACAGGTGCGCACAGTGAGTATCAATATTGTAGATAGCTCGGGTAGTTGGGTAGAGATAGATGGATACATTTAGTAGAGGCAGTGAAAGTTTTTCAAAGACCGCAAAAGCTTAGGTATACATATAGTTTTATCGTTATTACATTTTTAATCTTTTTACTTTCACGTATTACTTTTACTGTATATTTAAATGTAAACAGGTTCCATGACGAACCACTGGGGCACACTAAAACGACCAAGAGACACCCCATACTAGGTACCTAATATTATAATATAGCACCGTGTTTTCAATTTTGTTTATTTTTTCCCGGGCTAAGACGGGTTTAAGTCAGCTCTTACCTACAGCTAGTAATATTATGTTATTATAAATTCCTCGTTCTATAATCTATGAAACAATAAGCACACACACACATACGCAGACATGGGATTTCGTTACGTTCGATAGTAATATACCGTAGTTTATAACTTCAGCTATAACTACAGCCTACACAGTATATTATAATATATGGCGGTCAATAACTCCCGTTCGACGTCAATTCGAAACCCAACCGCTGCTGATAGGTAGGTACGCGGAACGTGCGAATTCACTCGGCTGCACGTATTATTGTCAGATAAATAATCGCTGTGCACCGGTAGGCGGTTACCTCTCATTACGGTCATAAAATATAATTATATTATTTATACGCACACACAAAAAAATGTCCGATAAAAGTGCATTGACCGAACCGATTCGTGTGATCGCCCGTAATATCCGCTCGAGATCGTAATAATAATTATAACTGCGCAACTACCTACCTACCTACATATTATTATTATATTGAAAACGCGGCCGATCTTAGTCATTTATTATTATAATTATTGTCACCACGTATGCGTTTTATTTTATTTTCTATTATATTCACATTTTTTGCCGATGTTGTGCGGGTAGATTACATTATTATTTAATCATAATACTCAATATAATAATTATTTATCGGTACATATTTGAACAATATCTTTTCCCTGGTGTCGATACAATAACAATAACGACATAGTCACCAAATCGTCATGGTCGTGGCAGGTATAAAACGGTATAATACGAATAGGTCAATGTTGGCTTATAATATTGTACATTTATACTGTATTAATTATAATATTATTTTTGACATTCTCAAATATTATAAATTATATTTTAAATACCTAACTATATTATGACGAGATAAAATATTTTATTTGTTGTATAGATTTTTGAGATGGTTGATAGATATACCTCTTAGCCACCCAAATTACGCTTATGAACGGTGGAGTAATTAGGATTTTTTCCAGGGGGGGTATACACAAAATACTACATTTTCAAGTACAGTGTTGAGTGGTTTATATATATTATAAGGCTCTTGGGGCGATCTATCACCTTCACCCCCTCTTCATTAAGCCCCTGCAAAGGCCTGCGGTACAAGCGAGCTGTTCACCATCCACACATTCTCAGGGCTGATGATTCACCCTCCATCGATATAATATTAACATGAACGGTTGCATGGTTTTGGTGCTTACCAGATTCTTGTACATTAGTGACATTACTATAACTTATAAGGGTAATAAATCAACTATATTGATTACCGAACCGATTGATCGACGGCCGGTTCCCGTTGGCGCAACTAGGGTTAAAATTTCTTGGGGCTACTGCCCACCTAAAATAACTATTAACTTAAAACAATCCACATGGGAGTTATAACTAAATCAATAAGGGATATTTTTTGGGGGTCGGGGGGACTAAGTCCCTAGCTTTACTTCCCTAGTTGCGCCGCTGCCGGTTCCGACCACCTCGGCGAGAACCACAAGAACATCGTATTCGGAAAGGAATCGAATGCGTCGGTTGTGTTGCCTATGCTTTTATGCCGTGTTAAAAACTATCGACCGAAAATAGTTTAATATTCCTAATATTATTTCGGCATCAGCCGCTACCAATACATTCTGGATCGAGAGCTTTCCGCAGCAGACACGACACTCCAAAATAGTTTAATATATTACGTTTGAAATATGTTACGTTGTAATGCAAATATTATTATTCAATCATTTATTATTATAAACCGAGTTTATTTCACAAACGGTTAGGACAATCAATAATTATAGCATTTCGTCTCGGGACTTATCGGTTTATTTTTGATTTTTCGATTTGTCATAGCCGCAAATATCTCAAACTTGATAAGTGGGCCGAAGTCTTACGCGACATTGAACAAAAATGAATACTAAATTACGTTCCTCACTTCCCCACAATAGTCACTGATTGTATCTCACCATAAAAATATATCGTTTTTTGTTATTCAAGTAAAGAATATCGCGTTGTTTATAATATTCATCTGAGACTATTATATTTTATTGTTGGGTTGTTATATATCTCTATCAATACGTATAGGAGAGATAAAGAAGAAAAACAAGACTATTGGGATTATTTTATAAATTTCAGAAAACAATGACGCATACATGGTTATATTGGTACCTACCCATGTAGGGCATAGACAATAATATTATAATATATTATACCGTAGGTATAGTACTTAATATTATTATCTATGATAATATTATATTCAGTTGACGAGCCCTGGCTTGAACAAGATTTGGTGTGACTATAATACCCCCGGGCCTCCCTATTTCCGTCCATGGCCCATGCGTTTTGCTATAATATAACATAGGCATTAGGCATAATATACCGGAATAGTCTCCGATTCGATAAACCGGTATATGGTCGCTTGTAAATATAGTGAAAATATACGCACTGTTATGAATTATTATTTTGTTTTCGATATTTGGAATGTGTACGACAAGTTTTGGAAAAATGCCTCTGAGCACACGAGATTTCGGATTACACGACAACTGTGTGTATAATCTATCATAAATCATAATAATATGCTCGTACAACAATAATTATTGTAGGTATACGCCTATACGCGTCGTAAACAATATTCGGTAGGAATGAGCACACTATTATAATATATTTTGTGGCAACGAAAACGCTATTGGACACGGGCAATGTAAAATCACTGCAGCTGCAGCGGTGCAGCATAATAATAAAAAAATGGCCATAATGAGCGAACGATTTTCAAGCCCGCGGTGTAAACATCATAGTTTTGTTGGTATACATTTGCGATTTACCGCCGACTCGAGTCGATCGAAATCCACCGTCCTATATTAATATGCTCAATAGTAGTTATATGATATGCGCGGATTTAAATATTTAAATTTATTCATTTTTTTTCATTCACAATGAATTCACACCGGTATTCTGAATAAATTGTGCGCGTTAGTTGAAATGCACACAGATGTTAAAGTGTTTACAATAAAATGCGATTCGCATGTTTGAATAGTAACAGCTATATATATACCTATAAGCGCAACGCAGATTTACTCATTTTTCACGTGCAAAATTAATTCACGTGACGGCTACTGTGTGCATAATAAATGCATGTACAAACGACGATGTGGCTGGGTATAGTGTCGAAACGATTTAACAAATTTTTTTCATTTTTTTCATTTTTTTACTACGCACCTCTAGTGTTTTAACGTTGGTTATAATATTATTATGTTTCGGGTCTCAACGTTTCAAAATTAATTTCTACTTTTGAGCCGCGCGTTTAATAAATCGTGTAGCATGAAAGATGAGCTCTGATGAACGCGTTTCGTTTTAATAAATTATGGCAAACGCCTAACGTAATCCTCCGCCCATGTGAGCATATTAAAATCCGCCACACACATGATATGGCCTTTGTAATACTTACATTCTTATATCCTGTGTATGGATTTAAATCGACAGTGATAGGTCGCTGGTATCCGGACAACGCATGTTTTAATCCAAATGACACGATATGTTATGCGCACGATACGATTTACTGAAAACGTAAACCCAACAAAAACGTAGGTAGTCGCTGAAGAGTGAAGAGTAAATAAAATATAATAATTGTACGACACTACAACGTATAATTACATTACATAAATATAACGATTTAACATGATATTACATGAATAACCGTCAAACAATATGATTTATTAAAAATATTTTGTCAATCACCCAAGTAAAATATAACAGATAAATGATTATATCCTTAGGAAATCTTTTGTAAACCTGTCAAGCTGCGTACATCGATTGATTTGTTTACACGAAGAAATGCCGCTCTCTCCTCAATCTCTCTAGTCAGGTGGTATAAAACACAATATACCAGAACAACTTTTATTCAAACGATCATACCGGGATCCAGGATTGAACGAGCAATTTAGTACAATACGATTTACGGCATAATAAATTAATAATTTCGACAATATTTTAACAATTCGTTTAGAAACTATAGATAATAGCCTATAGATTATTTTTTTTTGTAAATTATAAAAGCTTCATATAGTTAATGTTATAGTATCCATTACCTCCTTAGTACCATCGTGTTATCTTGATCTTCCAGCAGCAGGGCTGATGATATCTTTACGATTTTTAATAATTTTGCCGTCCTAACATTTATGTTTAATATTTGCACGAATAAAATGTACAAACCACAATCCCCCCCCCCCACGGGTCACCCCCGTCGTACACCACTACTAATGCGACACTGGCACATAGGACATCGCTTACATATTATTATACATGATATATTTTGTATACAGGTCTTTCAAAAGCGTGTGCTGTATGCAGTTTAATTTTGGTATGTGTATAAATATATTATAATATGATCGATGATCGTTGATCTGTGTACAGACAGCATAGGCGTCTCTACATGGTTATTATGACTGTATTATATTATGAGTCGTCTGTCTGTCCGCCGTCTCGCGCGCATTGTTGGAAATGACATTATATTTGATCAAATATTACTTAACCGGTTATTTTTTATAATAATATAATGTATTATATGCGTATACCTACTTCGACCAATTTATATTATTAAAATATATTCGACGGTCGTGCGAAGTAATTGTATTATTATTTAAGTGTCGAATGGGCGACGGCGATGCGTCGAACGCTGCAACAGTGTCACAGGTGTGTAGACTCGACTATATCTGTGTGTGTGTGTGTGTGTGTATTATACATGTATAGACGTATCTAATATTGTACGATGATAATAATATCATTATAGGTAACCACTGCAGCACACCGATTTGGCTGAATTTCAATTCGAAAACCAGTTTTGGGATTTGTCCTTAACACTTTGTTACGACGCGTGTCTCGTCGAATGTGTATTATACACTTGCGTTTTTTAATAGACATAATAATATACCTACGTATTATAGTTCTACACTTCTACGCCAAATAGGTATAATAATATGTATTCCGGTATTCGCGCCAATGCGAGCAAATTTGCGGTTATTATACGACACGATACGATGTTCTTGTACTATAGCGTAGTACGACAGATACTAGTAAAACCGGCAAATTTCCTGATAATATTGTATTAAAATTATTGATGAATAATATTATTATATTTTACCTATTTTAATATTGCAGCGGATACTGCAATACACGCTTCACCGCCGTATAAGTCCTTACTTTACCGGTAAGTGACGCTCGCTGCAGCATATGGTCTTGGAAAAATGGGTCTATGGGTGTATAACTATAATACGTAATCGCTTACAAATTATTATGGGTAATTACTTAAGATTTGAAATAATTTAGTCACTCGGATCAGAATCTAAATGAATTGACTATATAACGCATTCAACGCTCGTTCGTTGATAATCGGCGATTAATAATCGCAGTAGAAATCGACAAAAAACCCAACAAAATCAACAGATAACAAAAATTAGAACCAAATACCTAACACGAAATATCGTATAATATCGTAATAATTCGATTGACAAAAATCTATAGACACGTTTAATTTCATAATATATGACCGATTTTGATTCAAAAACAGGTAAAAATGCAAAAAATATTAAAAAAGCACTAAAAACTAAAAAATCGCAAAATATGCAAAAATAAGCAAAATAAAATTTTTAATTGAAGTTCTCTGTATTGTGATACACCTTTTTTGGCTTGCTCTGCTATTTTTTAAGCATCTCATAAGAAATATGCAAATGCTATAAAATCCTAACCCTGGTAATAACATATTATGACATGATTTTATAACAAATTTATCCTTCATTAGATTCATTAATGTTTAAACAAAGTTGCCTTAGAGACTATTACATCAATATTTATTTTGAAAAAAACCTTCTATCTACCTAAGGTACATTATGAATTTGAAAAATATGGCACTTTTAGATTTTGAGTTGGGCGATAAATGTATTGATTTCACAATGATGAGTATGTGAAAAATTTAAATTTTCGGAGGCTTGGAGTAGTAGATAAGCTTCAGCCTTCAACAAGGTGATTTCTTAGTGGAGATTTAAATTGCTAACCAAAAATGTATATTATAATTTTCTATAAACACTATAATTTTCAAAATATTTTGGGTATTTTTATGCAATTTAATAATTATTGACTTTTAAAATGTACTATAATCTTTTTATAGATCTGTTTCTATCGATTTATGTATGACTTAAGAATACGGCGAAATTAGTCCGATGTAATATTACCTATTGTCTATATCATTGATGAATGCGATCAATCGTTAATTAAAATACTAGTTACATGCATACCTAGGTCGGGCTATAGGTAGTAGGTACCTAGATATGTATTGTCAATTTAATGTACCAATAGCTGATGTAAAGAGTGTTAATATTTTCAACGATATAAAATGTATCTGAATTTAAAAAAACTCACTATATAATAAATCGCCAATATAAAAAACATATTATGCATTTATCCTGCCGTAATAACAATTGAGGGCCTTTTTCTGTTTTCTTAAGCGAGCATATTTTTGCGTTTTTAAGTGCACAGCTGCATACACAATGCATTTATGCGTTCAAGTTTAATCACCATATATAGTCATACACTCATAAAGTTGTACATCATATTATATATATTTCTGGACCTTTGTGCAGTGTATTATATTTATATATATATAATAATATATTGAATAAGCGAGCAGCTTTTGGTGGCAGTAATTTATACCGTGGTTGTTGTCACTCGGCGGGCTCATTTACTTATATATGCATATAAGTATATATATATCACAAATGTAGTCGTATAATCTATGTGTTACATATTATATTATATTATACAGGGTGATTCACTAAGCGATTCTCATCCCTTTCTTCTTAAATAATGCAGTTATTTAAAATCTTATTTTTGGAATTTTTAAATATGCTTAAAGACCATAATGTTTTCAAATTCTTAAGATTTGCTGTACTATTTAAGGGTTGGACCCGCGGAGATACAAACTTATGTTTTCGAAATGAGAACTGTACATTCAGTGGATAATTTTTCTGAAAGTTTACGTTTCAGAATCAAAATTCGTACGAGTGGTTTTTGAGTTATTTAACTTTGTGTTCTGAGGATAAAAATATGTCCATGGTAACGGGTTTTATAATATATGTAGTGCTTGTAAACATTTAGTCATTAATATTAATCCATCATCATCATTGATAATATGTAAAAATGGTCAACGAATAAATAGTAGTCCCAATATAGGCCTATTTTATATTTTTGTAAAACCATTTTAAATTTTGTATTGAGTACACTAACATTTTTAAAAAAGTTATCTACTGAATAATTTGCAGTAAAAAACGGGGTTTTCATTTGAAAAACAAAAGTTTGTATCGCAACAGTGCACTCCTTAAGTAGTACAAACAATTTTAAGAATTTGAAACAATCGTCTTTGAACAATATACTATTTAAAAAATGTTTAAAATCAGAATTTGAATAAATTTTTTATTACAGGGAAACATTGAGGTGAGCAATGCTTGGTAAATCATCCTGTATAATATGTATACACATATATTTCGTACTTATATATACATATACATATTATATTACACGTAATAATATTGTGGCGAACTCATCGATTTCGTAAATATATGCGGAGTCGACGACCCACATTTTCGCTGTGGAGGCGGCGGTATGGAAGTCCCTCATCTATACGCGCGCATTTGTCCGTTCCGTTGGATTCACGCGACGCACCATATTACAGTGGTGATAATAATAATGATAAGAACAATATATTATTTTCATTTCGGTCGGTCGCGATTTGTAATTATTTTATAACAGCGATTAGAATAAATTACGAGATCTACGCGCAACACGCGAATAAAAAATAATGCCGATGTGATATGTATAGAGTCAAGTGGGACACTGCGCGGGGGCGGACGCGTTCGTGAAGTCGGCAACATTGAATTCACGATTCACTACGATGACGAATAAAATATAGTAATAATATACATTTATCGTACGCGAAAAACCGATCTAATCTATGAAATTCTCTGTAATTTTCCATTGCAGCGCTTGTGCATAATTATTATGTATGCTACTCCAGTGGTTCTCAACCTTTGTGTGTCGGTGACCCAAGATATTAACCCAATTTTTCGTGCAGCCCTTTTGAAAATAATGATCGATGGGAGGCTACCCCCGGACACTTTAATTTTTTCAATTACCACAGCTAAAAGAAACTATAATAATCTTAATTTATTATTATTTTTTTTTTTCATAATATCAAGTACTTATTTTATATTTTATGAGTTTACAACTCATTTTTTGGCTTACTATTAAATTTATTGCCGTATAACCATATAATGTGGTCGAGGACTACACTGCACACGGGTAACACAAATTTCTAGTGGCAAAATTAAAAAATTGTGTGGAGATCGTATATAAATTGTTGATTTTACATAATTGCACGTATCCACAGATCTGTAGCGCAAAAATGTAACGATCTCGCGATATGCGGTGTAGAGAAACCGCTGAAAAAATCGGAACAAGCAACAGCGCTCGATTTTTAATCGATACAATAACTTGCCAGGCTACTGTTTAAATTTCGTTAACCAAGCCGGGGAGGGGGAGGAGCTTCTAGGCCTACCTCAAAATTCCGAATTGCAATACCTATTATAGATTTTTAAACGGTTTTTCCAGATTTCCTCCGCGCACATTCGTGGGTTGTGCGATTATGCCTATAATAGTATTTACTATCTACGTCGGCGCATTAACAATATTGACACGTTGGTATAAGTTATCAGCGACCTCGACACGGCGAGGTACACGTCGGACGCGAGAAAAAGCGTCGATGGAAAAATCGAAAAAAAATCTTAAGACTGTCGTCAGTGTGAAATCGGCAAACATTCCTCGTTCCAGTGCTCGCATAATCAATACCGGAAGAAACGAACCGAACACACGAATCTTTCGCGGTGACAAAAAGCGATGGCGCGGCGACGTATACACCTGCAGGCCAACATAACGGATTTTTCACGCGCACAGTAGTCGACTCCTATAAATATTATATAAATTATAATAATAATATTATAATATATGCGTATAATATTGCATCGATATACCTATATACGCGGGCGCTGCCGAAATTCATTATCCGATCGAAACGTTAATTTTCAACGTCCTCGTAATATAATACACTAATATAATAATATTGTGCGTCCAAATAATATATATCGTTGTTTATTAATTAATTAATTATTTATTTATTACAGACGAATTATTGCGATGCGATCATCCGCGTGGCGTCGTACCGGTTTCGGCGTCAAATGCAGCGGCGAGAGACCGCATACCTTATATTATTATATATACCCATTTTATATATTATATAGGTTGTAGATACTTATGAGTTATAGCAGTAAGGACCAAGGAGGGGTTATGGCTTGGAAATAGTTAGAATAGAGTAATAAGTAATGAGACTATAGTTACTCCTAGGAAATCAACAAAAAAAATAATAATTGTTAAACAATTTTACGAAACAATATAGAAAGATTCAAAACATAAAAACATGAAGTTTATCGGTATGTTAGTCGAACGAATTACAACAAAAAACATTGAAAATCTAATGCAATATAGGTCTAACCTCACGTTGTCACGTAAATTCCAATTACCTACCGTACCTATATAGGCTATATATATAGTACCTATACTATTACTACCTAAATAGTACCTACTGGTTAAAGTATACCTAACCGTAAAGTTTTTACCAACTCCCGTTATGATTATTCTTTACTTTGATATATTATGTCATATGATATATATTATGTTAGATACTTTACGGGTCATTTGCATTAGCATTTTTCATAGGAACGAAGGAGATATTATAGTATTTTAAGAGACACAAGTTCCTATAATATAAAATAAGTAAAAGAGAGTATACATTCATATCATCTAAGTTATTCACGTGACTTACCGTTTTTAAATTATACCGCGGTAAACGCGTATATAATGTGTAGACGACAATAAATGTATATTAACCTGTAAGTAGGTGACCATAAAATACCTATAAACCGCCGTCATGACACCATCGTGAGTCATCAGATCGCATGCGATTATGTTGCACGCCGATCTTTCGACTTCGGGCTTTCGTCGTATACATAATATACTGCCCATCTATAATAGTAATTGAACATGACACAAACCGCGAAATTAACTCGCTATAGTAATATATTATAAGTGGCTATATATATACGAAACTCAATTTAATTCGCCATGACGCGCGTGTGCTGTCTGACAGATAATCGTAGGATATCGTACGTCTGTAACCGATTATATTATTATGTTGCCCCTGGACCGAAAAAAAAATTGAATAACCCCGCATAGTGTAGGCAAATACTGCAGCTATATATACATAATACCGGAAAATCGTGTCTGAATTATTTTTCTAAGTGAACACGCGCGTATTTTCCTTTGCGAGTCACTCGCAGGAACACATTTCTTTTAGACACAATAACAGCTGTCATTTGCACTTAAAATATCTGCGCATTTTTATGTGTGCATTTTTTTACGGATGTGTGAAAGTGTTAAATATCGGTTTGACAAGTATACTATATTACGGCTCTATGTCGGGGAGTTTAAAATATTTAAATCGTAACGAAACGTTTTAATCATAATATATTATAATACAACCCAAATATTGATCATCCGGAACTCGCTGCTTGAATATCTTATTTATATTTACGTTATTCCATATTTGACACTTGTCGTACATTTATTTGAGAATAAGGCTGTATAATATAAATATATTATAATATGTTTTATTTACATTTTTTTAAAAATCATTTAATACTTACATATTACGCACATAGGTACGCTTTTAACGATAATGTCGTCTGCGGACTGGTCTTATATTTATGTACTCGAAAAACAAAATAACGAGCGTAAAAAAAAAAAAAATAACTGTAATCGGTTAAACATAATATAATATAATCGATGCGTTTTAACACAAAAATGACAGTACCTAACAGGTGTCGGCCCGATAAAATAAATTAAAATTCGTTCGTTTTATCGTGGTGCAGGTGTTAAGTCCTGTGTACCTATATATAATTTATCAATATTCATTGAAGTATAAAATATAATATACTTGACAAAATGTTTGACTCATAATCGAGGGACACGTAAAATCTATAGTAATAATAAACTAAAATGATACCGGTGAAACGGTTTTTTTTAATGCAATAAAAGTTTAGAAATTGTCAATATGTGATGATGTGCGTAATGTTCTTACGACCTTTTCACGCCTAGAAATTAAATTATAATAATCTGTCGGTTACCTATAATGTTTATTGCCGTATCTATACAAAACAATAAACATCGACACTTTTATAAAACTTACATAATAATACAAGTGCGCGGTGAACGTGAAAAATTCAAGATCGGTGCGCGTAGATGATCGTGCCCTCGAAAACTGGAAACACTCGCAATAGCTCAGCGTAGAGTGTTTCGAATTTAACCATGATTTCTTCTTATTTTATAAAAAATAAATAAATATTAAGGTATGCATATTATAATATTATCTAATGGGCACCTACTACCTACTATCTAATTGATTGCATTTTTTCGGTAAGTACTGGTACATATAAGTTTCGCGCATATCAGTTTTCAACGCCAAATGGGGGTTTGGCAATATTAAGTTCGGGACGAATACTAAAAATAAATATAACCGGTATAGGTACAGCAGAAACGGGAGGGAACTTAAAAATAAAAATTCAACACATACAGCGTAAAATACATGTATTACTTAGGTATGTATTTGTCAGGATCTAGGTGAACAAAAAAATCATGGTGAAAATTGAACAACTCTACTCTGATATATCGCGGAGTGGTTCCAGTTACAGCTGTGTGCTGTATACGAAATGATTAACATATTATACATTGGTGGAAGAAAAAAATTATAATTAGTAGGTGGTAGGTAGGTAGGTAGGTACCAGCTATATATAGGTACTGTATATTACGTAGTGTATAGAGCGTGTTGTAAAATTATACCGTTATAGACGTTAAAATAAAAAATAAAAATACGTTTTGGATTAAAAAAATAAAATTGTTCGATAACAAATGCGCACCTATATTAATAATAATAATCATAATAATAATGTATAATAATTTAAATAAGTACGTATTATAATACTATTTTAATATATATATTTGCCGGCGTGCTCCGTTAGTCGGATAAATCGCACGCGTGGTCGTCGCGTACCTATGTATATAAAATTATAAAGTATATGTGTACATGTATAGTTATGTATATAATGCTATATGTATACACGGTTCTTAATCTTTGCCTCATAAACCATCTACATGTATGTAGGTATATTGTACTGCACATATATAATACGGTATAACAGTATATTTATTATATATATATAGATATATAATATGTATGTACGAATTTTATGCGGTGTTTAATTCGTGGTCTTCGTCGTCATTACAAATCCCTTTATACTGCTCGCGGCCAATTATTGCATTCACGTCGAAAGACATTCGGTTCGTTATTATATACACGCAGGAGACTTACCTATCGCTAATATTTTTTTATTTTTCACTGTATTTATACCTATACATTATATACGCGCCATATATATACAGAGCGATTCACTAAGCACTTGCGTGGTTCACCCGGAAACGTTATCCTATTTATTCGAATTTCGCAGTGTTTTACTTATATATATATTATATTATCCTAATTATTTAAGAGACCGGCACGATTTCGAATATTTTATTCTTTTTTTTTTTTTTAAAGTAATTTAAATAGTGTCCGTGTGGACTGTGGCGATGTATAAACTAGTTTTTTCAAATTACATAATCCTCAATTTTAACCCGAACTATTTTAAGTCTATGATTTTTTTAACATTTATACACCGTAATGCACACTGCACAGTACTCACCTATACATAGGTACACGTAATGGACTATATCATTAAGTATGGATTTATATACTATGTATTGTACTTTGAGTGTACATTTTACAAATTATAAAATTCACGGGCAATAAGTAGGTAGCTACGCTTGAGTAAATATTACTGATTAACTTTTATTTTGTCCTTTTGTATCTGCAATGCGTAGAGGTACCTTATTGTATTATATTTTATAATTTTGTGAAAGATGTAGACCTATAGGCACAATCCTGCAGTGTACAATAACTATAGGAAATTATAAACTCGTTTGAAAAAAAATGTGTACCATTTCAGGATATACTCCTCATAAATGTCATGAAAGATCGAAGTGCTTGAAGTTTGAAGACGCAGATATAATGGTATTTTAGGTTAGTATGTACTCCAAAATGTAGGATTTGCACGATTAAGTGGTACCTATGAGATATAAATACTAATAAATGGCCTGCGATTAGAGCGAGCACGGTTGTTTTATCACTCTGTATATTACCTTACATTATACTACGCACGCTCGTCATCGTAATTATTATATTTCTTACGCTATTATTATTATTATTATTAGCATTAACAATGCTCCGCGTGTAATAATAATATTATGATATGGGTACCTACACTCTTGGCGCGACCAAACAATGACAAATATCATAATATTACCTATATAATATTATTATATTATTATTATGTGCGCGCGCGCGAATGTCCACGTTGCAATATAATTTAATATAGTCATAATAATATTTACGAAATCGTGATTTGGCCTGCAGCAGAAATTCTTATCGTGTACCTACCTACGATATTATAATACTACGGTATAGTGTAATTATACCACGATGTTAAACCCCAATAATCAATAACCTTTAATACATTAAAAAAAAAGTAACACTATTATGATATTATTATACCACAGATAGTGGCGATTTAATAAAGCTGCACCATATAATGTAACTGCAGTGGCGCGGTGTGACCAGTGGTGTAAGCAATTAGTGGAAAATAAACTACCCATCTCCCTTCATTCATGTGCACCACAGTCCATAAAACATTCATTGACTACATTTAGCTGTTAATTCGAAAAACTTCAATACCCAACCGAGCTTTTGTAACCCTGTAAAGCGTATACCTACTACCATTGATCAAATTTAATCGATGCTACTACTATAGTGTAACCTATGTTATCGAGAGAAGAAATTTGTTTTTTTTAACGATCATTTCCACGTTTTTATAGGTAAAAACTCCAATTAATGATTATTTGTATTAAAGTATAATTTAGTGAACTCGTGTTGGGTACCTAAATAGTGGCTATAATGTTGCTAGTTTTGTATGATATGGCCTCGGTAAAAAGCTGTATATTGAGTAAATCGGTTTTGTTTTTTTAAACATTTAATTAATATTAAGTGTGAAAAGCCAATATATTTTATCACAACGACCCTAACCTATTACAGCCCGCAAATAATAGTTTAGTTGAGTTTATTTAATTTGTTTAAATGGTTTCTTTTAAAAAGTATATGCCCATGTGATGCCAAATTTTATGATTGAGGAATTTTTTTATATCTTATTTGAAATGTGAAGATTTAAAAAAATTGACTTCAAAAACTAGCAGTATATATTACTTTAATTAGTAATGATTTATCGATTATATTTCCTGATAATTATACAATAGTTGTAGTATATTTATGAGTTATGAGGTTATGACTATTCCTGTGACATCGTCTTCAGCGTATCGTTGATTTTCAAAACTTAAGCCTAATAAAAATTATCTACGTAACCCAACATCATTCACAGGTTCAACTAATATTGCTTTATTAAATATTGCAAGGCTGCGTGGATTTATGTAAGTTTTATTATTGATAATTTCGCCTTTCAATATTTAATATTTTAGTATTGATTACATTCAATAATTCTAATCACAAGAAATTTACCTACAAGTGGTTTAAAACATAATATTTGTTTATTAATATTCTTAGTATATTACGTAAATTTTTTTAGTTATTATACATAGTTATTATAAGGAAGTGCGATCACTGCACGGAAAGAAAAAAAACTATAATATATTATTTTATATAGTTAAACAAATTATAGTAAATATAACTATTTAATAGGTAAAATAACTAAAATTGATTTAAAAAGTTTTTAATGTTTGAATTAACTAAAAAATATAGTTAAAATAGCATATTTCAATTTGAATAACTATAATAACTTATTAGTAAATCTGATTAATCTTATAGCTATCCCTATAGCAATTATAATGTTCAGTCAATCCTACTATTTTTATAGTACAAACAACTGTTTTGTTTTTTCCGTGTGGATGGTTTCTTCCCTCATCCCATTCATGTTCTAAATTTATTGTAGCACATATTTATATTAAGCCCTGTTTATAGATTGTATATTCTCTAATAAAAATTAAAAAAAAAAAATTATTCTATTAAACTGTTGTAATTTTTGTCAAATGATGTCATTATATAAATTAAATATAGGTATTATATGTAATTATATAAAGGTGTACAGATGTACAGTTATTCTTTTGCAGTATTCTTTGAAAATTAATTGTTATTCTGATAAACTAGGTATATTTTATTTACATTTCTATTCCTATGGATAGGTATATACAGGTATGGTATATTGTTGTAATACAGGTAATCTAATTATCTACCTACATCCTACAACCTACACGTTTTTAAGTTTTATATATGTAGAGTATTATAAATTGAATAATATGAATATTTATCAGTATAGGCTGACTATGCAGAAAAACTAAAAAAAACTATTTTATTAATGTGTTAAAAATCTGTTCCTACAAGAAAATAATTCAACCTTTATGTAGTACCTAATTGATTTTAAATGGAACAACATTTTTCAAAAGGTAATATTTAAAAAATATGTTACAAACAATTTTAATTTCATTAGTGTAATTTGTTTTTATGTATTCAGTAGTAATTTAGTAAAAACCTTTTTTAGCTATAAATCGTATACATTTTTTGGCAAGTACAAACTATAAATATTTTTAAAAAGTATTTATTGTTTTATTACTATACCATATTGGTATAAGGTTTTCACGAATGACACTTTTGAAAGAGGAACACGGTAAATAGAAAATTGCAGTAACACGTAATATTAGTATAGGTACTTACCAATATGGCAATATAGAAGTAAGTAATGTCATAGTAAATATAACTCTGTAATTCAGTAACTAATAAAGGTGTATAGACAGATTTTTTTTTTATGAATGTTACGTTTTAAAATTGTCGAAGCAGTACATTTGTGTACTGAATTCAACAAAAATTTCAAAGAAGGAATGTCCTAATCGTTAAAATATTCATTTTAGTAATCAATTATGAAATAACGATACTTGTGTCGAAACTATATTACCTTGAAAACAGTAATTTAATAAGAATAAAATATTGCACAATCACTATTCAAAAATAATTACATTAAAAAATAACGTTTGAAGATGTCTTTCAATTGGAATTATGCATTATTAAATTGCATTGACAACCAGACTTAAATTTTTAACTAGCCGTGTATTTTAAATTAACATTTTCTGAAACACCACATTGGTCATGTTCATTTATAATTACGGTTTTTTTTATACGACTTCGTTGTTCATATTTTGATCGTTAAGTTAGATTTAATATAAATATAGGTTTTATGTAAAATACTGAAATCAAACATCAATATTACAACCTATAGTAGATTTTGATGCCAGTACATACAGCATAATATTATATTTATTAGCTAATTTTATTATAGAATGTACAATATATTATTAACAATTCAAGCTTAATGAACGCTACTAAGCAATATCGACGGGGATTCTAAATTATAGAACCATATTCTAAAACAGAACATTCTAGAAAAAAATATAAAATTATTGAGCAATTTGGAAAAATCAAAATTCTTGGAGAGGTTTACTAAACATCGTTATTCTCATAAAATCACAGTCTTTTGGTTTTTTCGATGTTTCTTGTTGATAAAATGTTTTGTTCATCAGTCAAAAAGTCTAAGTATTCAATACAATGTTCCTCGTGAGATTTATACACCGGTTACAACAAACCCAAATTCTACCAGTAAAATATAGACACGATTTCCACCAGTCGCGTAAATTAATTTTACACCAGCGTGTCGACGACATAATATCAAATAAAAACCAAATAAATTACAAAGCATAAACGTTTATTAGTGTTAATGTATATACGATTACGAGTTTATAGCAATATTTATATATTTTATATAGGTATCATTTTTTTTACAGATATTTCTTTTGGTAGGTACAGGTCTAGAATTCTGACCACAGTAACTTTGGCTATAATCTTAGGCGATTAAAGGAGGTGTCGCAGAGCATAGATAACAGATACTGCTGATCATTGGATATAAGGCACAGACGAGGGCAATACTGCTCTGTCGGGTATATTACCCAATACGGCGAATAGCCGTCAGCAGGGACGGTGCACAAATTTGGTTAAACCTGCCCTAACGGCTGCAAACAAGCTGGGGACAAAAAACTGTCGGATAGGCGAACGCAAACAATTGAAAACACGGATTTGAACTGTTGTCCGGCGAACAGAATAATGGCCGGACACAAATGCGCTGAGCGAACTAGGGATTATCGTGCACGGTGACGTACTTCACAGGCGCGATAAAGGTGTTAAGTGAGGGGGAAAACTAAACTAACTTTCAAACCGGTGCCCAAACACTCCTTAAAAATTATGTACTTAATGGGCTATGTCGCGGTGTTAGCACCGCAGCTAACCATTCGCCGAGCGAATCTCTTCACCCGGCTCCATAGTGAGCGACGTTTAGATCTGCAGGTGGTTACTGCGGTTTCCATTTCTGCAGCATCTCCACGGCCGCAAAGGGATACCATTTCCTGTGAACTGGCGGTCTCCAGGTCCAAAGGTTTTGTCAAACCATTTTTCGGCTTGGCATCCCCCCCCCCTATTTGCGCCTATGGTTCGCATATACCTAACTATATTTCATTGTTTATTGTCTATATTAGATATGATTTTTGTAAATATTATTATAGCTGTTCTTATGTAATGATAAATATTGATTAAGCTTATTTATGTTAAAATTGCTACTTTTTCACAATTGTCACTATTTTAAATGTATTTGAAATTGGACAATTCGTTCATAAATTAATAGATAAACTAAAATAAATTAATATAAGCTACAGGTGACAAGATTTAGTTGATTTCATGCGTTCCGTCCAGGATCTTCATTACAAATGTAAATGTATTATTATATTATCAATTTAACCCACGTGAGGGACGATAAGTAACAACCAAACGCGGTCCTATAAGTAATTCACTTTATTTATCAAAGTAAATTAATTATTGGCGCTTTAAGTTAGTTTGAATGCGTATCTAATTTGAATCCTAATTATTTTCTAACGTGTCGAAAGCATTTAGCCAACATAATATAACCAATTAATAAATAGATAAATATGCATTATAAACTAATAGTTATTTTTAAAAAATATATAAAACGCATTTCAACGGAATTCACGTGATTTTTAATTATTTATATCTTATTATACTTAAAAAGTAAATTGACTTTAAATTTTTAGTTGTTGAGACCAATTCATATTTTATTCTAAGTTTTTCGAATTTGTGATTAAAATCTGGTGATGGTTTTATAATGATTTTTCCAAATTATTTCCTCTCAAATTAATTACATACTAATTAGTTAGTACTAACCTTAGTTTAGTTTTTTTGTGTAATTGACTTATCAAATTCTTTGGGTTTCTTGATGACTGGGATCTTAACATTATTTTAATATGGTTCGATGTCGATGAAACCTTGATATTTTTGATAACACTTTTAAAATTATTACGATATGATATAATTTTGAACATTAGTAACTTTCATAATTCATAGTTAATAATAAAACATTTCCAATAATTTTTAAATGTACAACATGAAATATTATTAGATAAGCTAATCCGCAGGTGTGTTTGCTGTTTAGTAAGTACCTAAATATATTCCATAGACAATTATTTTATTTTAAATATTTATCAAACGATGCGGACTGATTCAAATTTACGTATACTAAGTTGCATTGTCCATTTCTTTACTTATAATTGAATAGTGTTACAAATTAAATGTTCCTGATTTTTATTAATTTGTATTAAGAAAATATTATTTTCAACCTACCATAGTTAACATCACCCAAAAAAGTGCCAGACAATATTTTAAGAAGGCTTTCTAAACTAAAATATACTCACAGTAAGGTACTGTAGACAGTGAACATGCATAGTTTCTTTTGAGTTGTTCCTACAGAAATTTAGAAGAACCTACCGAAAACACATAAGTAGTCTATATTTTTTTTTATAAACTTTCGGAATTCAATTTTCTCTCGGTGTATCCTTGGCACGATAATTTTACTCCGCCGATACAAGCCACCGATTTGGGAACCAGTGCGACAAGCAGGGGAAGTTCCGATGTCCCCACGTCCAGGCTGAACTCTAATATCAACCACAAGGTCGATAACCATTTGTGTCTAATTATGGTTGACATTTTATTCTATTAATAACCTAAGTTATATTATCGTGTTATTATTTTTCTTATACTGCAATATTTTGTTGTATCTTTCAAAATGTTCTCAACTTACCTGATCCGTGTTCAATGAAATTGAAATTGTTTCAATACTATACCCAATTTCAATTTAGGGGTTTCTGTAACGCTCAATGTAAGTTGTGTTCAGTTTGTGCATAAATTCACTATACATATTTTATATTGTCGGGTATAGGTAATATGCGCAGAATCACATTTATTACTACATATTTAGTTTGTTTAGTTATTATAAATATTATATTATGTATATCACCGGCCTCTCAATAATTGTCTCCCACTATTATTAGCTAATAAAATAAAACATTTTAATATCCATAATTGCACATAACTGATAGATTCAAATTGGTATAATAATATATTTTACAATGTTATTTCTGTATAATATTTATTATTTTATATTAATCAAAGCCGCGAAAAGATTTAAGCCTACTTCTGTATTAAGTTAATATTGCCGCTGGATGTTATTAAATAAATTGAAATATAAATACATTTTTGAAAAAAAATTCTATGTAGACCAGAAATTACATCAACATATTATAACAGTCGGTATAATACATTTCTATAATTGTGACTTTTGGGATTTTATTTTGTGTTGAGCGTACTATGGCCGTCATATATATTTTATAGAAAAATAATAACTCAAAAAATATTGTTTTATAATTAACGCAGATGATCCATTATTCAAAATTAAAATAATTACGTTTATGAATGATTTATTTCAGTTAATATAATAAGAAGCCCAAAATCTTTAGTTTTAATCCACACTATTTAAAAATTTAATTTAGACTATCTACTTTTTGTATTAAAAATATATTATATCTGTCTTGAGATTTTTCTTTTCATTTTCTGTAGCAGGATATTATTGAACTATTACTTTAAAGTTAATGTATTATAATATCAGCAAAAAATAATTCTTGAACTGACACACGAGTCAGTTGAACGTTTTATTATTTTTTTTTTATTTTTTTTTTGTCCGCAGTACGCGTGCGAATCTGATAAAATGATGATGAAATAAATAAAAAAATCATTTAAGATAAATCGTGAGAATGATAATTATGGACAGAACAAGCAATAAAAAAAATTCAAAGAACTCATAAATATTCACCGTGTTCAACAACGTGTAGAGCGGATTATATGTTTGAAAAAAAATTCAACACGTGGAAAGCTAATTAGAAGGAAAAAGGTTTGTTTAGTTTGTAATAGAAGCGTATCGTTTAAAAACGGTGTCATAAATATAATATTGTGACGAAAAAAATATCAACACGCGCAGGCGAAAAAAGACGAGTTTACAGGAAATTGGATTGCGAATAAAGAAATTGCAATCGTCTAATGCGTTTCATATAGATTTTTTTTTATATACAAACATCTTTATATATTATTTTTCTTTTCTGTCTTTGCTATGGTAAGGTATCCTGATTGAAATTTCCTTCCATTAGGTTGACAATCGTAGGAATTCCATTAGATGATCGCATAAGCTATAAGCGTATATACATAATAAATATAAAACAGATACCTATAGGTACACTATATACAATATGCGCAGACCGTAAATAAAGTTTATTGGCAATTACCAAAAAATGGAATTCTTAATTAGATAGCACTCTACTATCATGGTTATAATATACAGGGTGATTCACCAAGCATGTTCACCCCTAATTTTTCCTTTAATAATATATATTTTATTCAAATTTTCAAATTTGTTTGTACTATGCGTACTTAGGAGTGTGTTGTGGCAATATTAGGATACAAAATTCTATTTTTAAAAAGAAAACTCCCCTTTCTACCGAAAATTATTTAGTGGATAATTTTTTTTAACTGTAATTTAAAATCGAACGAGTACTTTATCAATTATTAAAATGTTTGTACCAAGGACTATATTCCTTAAAAAATGGTTCAAAAAATATAAAATATATGTCATTTTGGACTAGTATTTATTATACTTTGACCATTTTTAAAATCATTAATGTTGATATACTAATATTAATCATCACAATTTTTAAACCACCATAGCTCCTACTTATTACAAACCCATTACCATAAACCTATTATCATAAGTAGGTACTCAAAGTTAAATAACTTAATTCAAATTTAACTCAATTAACTCAAAAACTACGAATTTTTATTCTGATACGTCAATATTTTCAGAAAAATTATCCACTAAATCATTTTCAGTAGAAAGGGGATGGTTTACATTTTAAAAGCAGAATTTTGTATATATATACAGGAACAGGACATTTCTTAAGTAGTATAAAAAAACATCTCAAGAATTTGAATAAATGGTCTTCAAGTATATTTAAAAATTCCAAAAATCAGAATATGATTAAATTAAATTTGAACGAGAAAAAAATGGGAGTGAATCACTCTGTATATATGTACATTACTATCCAATATTTTATTTTGTATATAATGCTCAACGTGGTTACATATAATATTATCATCTTTCACAATCAATGTCGGTTTCATTTTATATATTAAATAATATTTCCCCAGCCCTTTACACTGGAAATCGATTTTCCAGGCACACTGAAATCTATCAAATTCTGTGTAAGGAAAAACAACTTAAAATTAGTTATCACTTATCATTACCTACTTGTAGACTTAGTAGTTAGTAGTGGTCTGGCCCTAACCAGAATTTGTGGTGGGTGGCTGGGTGGCTGGGTGGCTGGGTTATATTTTTTAATGGATTATTTCATTACGAGCAGGAAACTGTTATAAATGTTATTATTGTAAAAAATTGATAAAACATTTCTTTTCTTTAAATATAATAAATAGGTGATGGATACAAAATGAAAAAATATTTACCAGTAATATATTTATGTCGGAAAAGTTTAGTAGGGAAATAAATAACACAGGAATGTATGGATTGAAAAAGTTTTACACGAAAAAAAATCCAGAAAAGTATTATTCCGAAACTTAAAAACCTTAAACCAGAATTTCTTTTTCCTGGGTTTCATCTTTCCAGTGTAATATTTCCTAAGATTTATGTGCTTAAGACATGTTTTATCTAAAAATCTTTTCCTAAATAAAATTTTTCCACACAATATTAAAATATAAAATTTAAAATTGATCACTGAAAATAGGTACATCTGTTTATTCTTACTTGACAGTATTATAAAAGCACTCGTTTAATTTTTCAGGCAGGCATGTAGGTAAGTACCTCCAATTTTATTGAAATAACAGAGAAGATTTTATTAGAATTTTTTTCATTAAAGTAGGAGATCAAAAAGAGTATTACTTACATTAATTAAAAATTGTAAAAAAATAATAAATTTATTTGTTATTCAATCTGTAAGTTTGAAAAATGTATTTTATGCATTAAATTCTGAAATTGGTATTGTGATGAATATATATAATTTTTTTTTTATGAAATTATGAGTATCTATACTGCTAATTTTGAACTAAATATTTGCAAAAATCTAATCATGGTTTCCGGGGGTTGAGGAAACATATGTCATAATATTATAATATTAAATCAGACAAAACTTCAAATTATATATTCTACTGACTTAGGTTGCACAAACTTGAAATTTAATTACAGATTAGCAATTAATATAAATTAACAATAAAATAATAATTCAAAAACAGGAAATTGAAATCGCTAGTTTATATGTTTGGTGAGCATTTAAAATCTCTGAAATAATTTTTTTAAATTAAAATAAACAAAATCTATTTTGTCAATATTTTTTTTCTTCAAATATTCCTGCATTTTGTATTTTTTTTAATCGATTTTTTGTAAAGTACTGGGATTTTTATTTTTATTACTTGGTGGGAATTATAGATTGAATTTTTTATAAGAAACCACCCTCAAAGTTTGATGGAATAATTTTTACAGCTCAAAAAGATGTGGACAAAAAAAACAAGCACGTCATTGTAAAGCTGGTACATAATGGAGTTAAAAGTGATCTGCTGAGCGTAAATTTTCTATGTTATACACGTGTAAGACGGAGACAACACACGCGGGTGTAGATTCCTCTTAAATCTAAAAATTATCGTTTCAAAATTATTCCATATCTTTTATAATCAGATTTCATCAAATAATCACTGCAGTATAATATATTGATATATTAATTAATTAAATTGTATGAGTAGGTACTAAATGTACCAGATACATACTATAGGTACATACCTAAAACCAATGAATAAAATAGTTATTAATTCAAAATGTCTGTTGAACACTTAAACCTATTCAAGTATATAATATATTGTATATTATCTACGTCAAATATCTAACCTATCAGTAGTCAGTACACTGAGTGGGTCACAGGATACCGCAAGCCAACCCACTAAATTTAATTTCCTGTGAAAAGTTTAAAGTCAAACAATTATTGGGACTATGTAGGTATACTAGGTACTTACGTGACTAGATTTTCATTAAATGTATTGATTAGTATAATCATGTATGTTATCCTTATTCCAGGTATCAGCTCTAGAACTTGCATAATATTATCATCCTATTATTTTTTTTTTTTTTTATTTATTTATTTGAAGAAATCTACAATCTATACATGCTTTTTGTACAATAAGTAGGTTTGATATATGAAAGGTAAGAGAAAAAAAAATGATATAAGTAGTTAGATTAGGGAAGATACCCAGTGGTAACACCCTGTGATCCTATTATTATATATGTATATTTAGTGTTTGAAGTATGAAATATTTAACAAAAACGTTAAACATTGAGATTTTTTTTTAACCCAAATAAAAACACAATTTATTTATTTTTTCAACACAATGTTCAGTGGTCTAAATTCTAATATAAGAATTCAGTAGGTATATAATATACATGTATACTATTGTATACCTACTGTCTACTTGTATCATTTAAACATTAAAATATTTAAACATTTTGAATACGATTTTAAATGTATAATACCAAAGGTTAGGTATACATGTAGGTACCATACAATTATGAAGGTGATTTTTGAAAATTATATTTAAATATAAAAATTATTTAAAAATAAAACAACATTTATTAAAAATATACTAAAATATTTCATTTTTTAAATTTCATGACATTTTCAAACACTATGTATATTTACAACTTACAAGGAGTGTAAAATGATTTAACGATTAATACTTGTCTAGAACAGTAAAATCTCAAATAGTAGTCATATAATTCATATACATTAAACTATATTATAAAATTATGTATTGTCGTTTGTTAATCAGACTGTATATACATTTATTAATTAATTTACGTACATCGCTACGTCGTAAAATAATACTATAATAGTACAATATTACAGTGAAACTTATATATTATTATACTGAGTCTCGCGGGCAACAAAAAACAAAATTCGTATTATAGAGAATTTCGTCGAAAAGAATATTCAATAAATCTGATTCTTATTCGGTTTGGTTTTCAAAATGAATGATTCGTTAAACAGAAGTTTGTTAGGTATATGGTAAGTACTGTCACTGTATATATATATAAAGGTACAACGATACGGACAATTAAAATTGTAATAATTTATTTTAAACCGAACGACTCGAATCGTATATGCCGCGCAGTTGGTAAAACGTCGGAATAATATTATAGGGACAATTATTACGCGAAACCTATGTAGGTGATTATAGATTATCTGGCCGTATAATATTAGTGTATACGAACAATACGCGTTTAAAAATAGTACCGTCGTCGTATAGGTAGGTACTCGTATATTAATACATTAGCGCTGACCTAAAATAAAAAAGTACGTAGTAAATAAAAAACAAAAACTGCGTAGGTATACCAAATTTACTTAAAAGTTAAGAGCCAACCGTGCATTTGACTACATTTTGCAGCTTTACGATAAATTGTGGTATAAGAAAAACTCGTTGTCCGTTGGACCGTGCCGCTATAAACGAAATCGATTGACAAGACTGCGGATGAGTGCAAGACACACACACACACACACACACACACACACACACACACGTCGTATTATTGAGAAAACGTTAAACGTTAAATCTTCGTAGAGCCGCCTTTTGCTTTATCCGGGTTTATCTCATATTATATAATATACAAGACTTAAAAAAATTGTTTTTTACCGTACTATTATTATACATAACATATTATAATGGATATCGAACGCGAATTTCCGCTAGAGTACCTATAGCAAAGTATTATTTTGGAAAACATAAATAATATATATTATTATTTTAATATTTTAAAAATATAATGATGTACAGAAAGTGCTGATATAAATATTTGGTGACATTTTCTAATATCGATGGTTATTTGTTTTTGAGTTACACCAAAAAACACAAAACCAATTTCGTTGACAATTGGTTACGGGTGAGAATTCCTGTTTTTTCTCATCAGTAGTTGTATTTTGTTTTTCCCGGATATTTTGAAAAATACCAGGAATTTTCAATGTTGATCTCTGTAACAACTAGATCAAATTTTCCATCAGAAATCACCATCAAAGTTGAAAATCAAAACATTTCTTCTACTACTTTTCGTGTATTCACAAAAACACTCACCAAGTATCCATAACATAAACGTACAGGAAATGAATATGAGTGAATAAAAACTGAACATTTTGTGTTTCTCGATTTAATATAATAATACTCTCTTGCAATAAAGTCAATAATACATGTTTTGTATTTTTCTCTGTAAAAACTACATAATATAATAAATAATAATATATTGTGACAGATATTATTATTGTTATTATTTTATAGGCATCCTATCAGACATCCGACATTGTATACACTTCCGAGTAAGGGCGCCCATTAGGGGTTTAAAGGGGGGGGGGTGACATGTCACCATTTTTGTTGGTTCTTATTTTTTTTATGATTGTCAATCCCCTAGGTTTTGATTGATGGATACCCCGTACCCATGGGCCAGTTTAGACTCTCGGATTTTGACATAACCTAGCTATATGCGCGCGTATTACAATATATCATAATAATAGTTTAACTAAATAATAATCTCTACATGGTGCATATGACGAAGACCCGAAAGTTAGGCACTCTCAATCGTATTACGTGGACATCAGACTGCCACAAGTACCATTTAATTTCAGTAAAATAATTGAATTTTTTGATTTCTTTTGCATTTATTTTCCACAATAAGAACCATACCCACGTGCAAAAGCACACTCACGCACATGCTATCTAATTAAATAATCTGAATTTTTTTTTATTATTTCACCTCATTTCTCGGGGTCGTATGTTGTAAAAAAAAGTTGATGGATCCTTCTAAAATATTTTACTAGGTAGGTACTCGAAATGCGTGCCTTTATTTGTATATTTATTGTAACCTGATTATATAATTGTTTTTCTCGTCAAACGTAGGTATGTAACCTGTACAAAACAAACAATAATAATAAACGTAAAAGGCGGTGAATAAATTATTAGGTATGGAGATACCGAACGAAAAATAACATCAGGAACGAACACTTGTTTAATGACGATTTGTGCTAATAATAACATACGTAATTATATCGCAAACTCATATTATATTGATGAAATTCTCAAAATATTTATTTGGCTTGAACCTATATAATACACATTATATGCATGACTTTAACCTTTTTCCGATATTCTATTTTTAGTTTTCATCTCGCCGTCGTCCTCAATAAGATTATTTTTTGAAGAACTCTTTTACAATTTACCGTATTATAACGAGAAAGTATTGGTTATAATTTTTACACGCAGTTGAAGTAGACTTTACCTACTCGATATTGTTCAAATATAATACGACGATAAAATATATTACTGTTAAAAAAATCTGGTCTATGAACTTAAAATATGATTGTGGAAAAACATGCACACGCACTTCTGTACTTATTCATTTTGAAAAGTAAAATCATGAAGAATCTAGCACGTGCGCGCATGCCGTACAACAATAATAATATTATAATGTGTAGTGGTGACTATATTATAGTGGTTGTAATATTTACTCATGAAAAGATTATAATATTCATTAGAATAATGACTAAGTATTATCTTAATTGTAATTAAAATCGGTGCTTACTTTAGTGTTTATCGCACATAATATGTACATAAATTCTTCTTATATACCTAGGTACTTTTTTTTTATGGAAATTCAAGGCTCTTGGATATCTGATATACATACACGTGTGCTGATTTAACAATATCATAAATATATTATACATATGTGTGTGTTTATAGTTTGTCCCGCAACACTCCAACAATGATTATTCATTAATATTAATAATAAATATAATATGTTCAATGTTGTAATGATTTTTTTATGAAGTTTTATATTTTAATACTGTAATGCGAATAATATAATATAAATACGTCGACAAAAATTAGATTTTATCGTACAATTTATTACTAATAAATATAATAAATAATATATACACATGGTCTGTCAATTGTATGTCGAACATGGGTTAAGTATTCAAATATAATATCTAACTAATTTATTATAGATTATGTATAGTAAGTTTCATTAATAAATATTTACTTTGTACGCGGAACATGTCATGATGTGAATTAATCGGAATATATTTTTTATGACACGCTTACACCTACATCTATAATCTATTATAGACTATAATATTGTCTATGAAATACTACAATACTCGTATTATATTTTGAAGATATAAAAATGTCATTCCGGAAGTTTCAACAAGAAACGATTGATGGGACGAGGAGAGAAACAATAACTCAGTTTTTCGCAATAAAATAAATACATTCAGAAATCAATTGTTTTTTAATAGTTACCTGTAATTTGTTTGGATGCGTTATTTTTGATATTTGGTTTTCACTTTTCATCTCGAGTTTGTCGCCACGACTCCACTGCATTGGTCTTGATTCTTGTTCGGATTGAATTCGCACACATACTCGTAGTTATTATAATCAGAAATCAGCCCACCATTACTATACTCGATATCAATCGATATAAAATATAATGTCGCGAGTAGGCATATAATAATATATTGTGCTCGCAACTATAATTAGTATAACATGAACTTAGATGTTGACCACACAGTCATCGTAATTATACAAACTATAGGTTTGATATAACTATATATTATATAATATAATGATTACAGTTTCGCCGACTTCCTATATAATATGGCAAATTTTAGACTAGAGACCACAGACCGGCGATTATTAGGTTCACTATGAAAACCTACGCGAAGGACCTAAAAACATTTGTCTTGTAAACGTTATAATATGTCGACCATCACGATGTCGTTGTATCCTGGTATATTAAATATATATTAGTTATACATTAAACGATGACGTAATTAAGGGGCACACTTGATCCTTGAATCCCCTGGTGTTAAGTGGCAGGTGTACAGATATTATGCTTTTGCACCTGCTGAAGCTGAACTTTAACTTTATATTAAAATATAATACTATTTCATAGGTTTGTTGAATTTCTTTTATAAAATATAGCATAACTGAATACAAAATAAAATAAAATAGGTAACGTTATGAAATAATTTTGCTATCACTTATCAATAATTACAAACGTGTCGTTATCATGGACTTGCAGACTAAATTTTAACAAAATAACATTTTTTAATTGATATAAAATATAATATTCTAATATAATATTTTATAAATATACACGAACGTGCGCCACATGCAGTGTTTAAAATATAAAGGTTTTGATGTCTGAATGTAATCAATTAATATAAAAAGATAGTGCACGCGATAGAAGCGATTGCGAGCGTTAATTATGGCTTAATTTGTCTTGTATGATTTTTGGCCTAACGAAAGTTTATTGCACCAGCTAAAATTTGACGTATTTACGCCAATGAGTCATAATTTACCTATGTACAACTACATAGGACGGTGATACTTCGCGACGAGATCACAGTATCAACAACTCGAATCACGGAAATTCCCCCCCCCCCCCGGATATATTTTTGATGCCGACATTTCCCTCCAATTTTTTTTAAATTTTTCTGTTTAATAATATAATATTATTATTTAATATGAATATATTATTATAATATATGCCTATTGACTAATATTTTCATAAATACCTATAATAAATTATAGATGTATATTTTTGATCAACTGAACTATTTGAATCAAATTCCCAAGCAATTATTAAATTGTTAAATATTCAAACTAGTAGAGTTGTAACAAAAAAAAAATAAAAAAATATGTTTAAAGACTAAAAAATATAAGTTAAGAAATAACAAAAGAATCAGAATTCAAATGTTTTTACAAAATGTATCATTTTTATGTCAGAATTTTTAACCATTTTAAAAAAAAAATTCATATTTAATAATAAATAATATTATGTATATTATTAAACTCAATATTATTAGTCAATAATAAATTTGAAATAAAAATGGAGGGGGAATGTCTGCATCAAAAATATATCAGGAGGAAAATGTCCTACTAGACCGAAAATAGTCGGAGAAAGGGAAATGTCCATTTACCCATCGACTCATAGCAATATAAGACTGGTTATTACAATTTTCTTATTTCTTGTTGTTTTTCCGACACCAAACCGAACAGTTTATAATTATCGAGTAATGATTAACTATACAATGTTAATATGTTATATTGAAGCAATAATAATCGACGTAATGTTTCCAAAATTCGATACATCATCGCCACTGTGACCCCGTACTGCGGCGGCGCTAATAATATATCGAATGATATCGTCGTTGACATTGGGCAGTGCATAATAATTCGGAAACTTCTAAGATTTTGCAATAATTATTGTTTCAATACGTCTACGTGACGTAACCGATTCGGATAAATTAAATCTCAGACATTTATTAATTTATTGGTCAACTCGCCGTGTGCCCTGTATAGGTCCTTGACTTACAATCTGACACATATACATTTATTATATACAAGTGTGCTGTGATAACTGATAAGTAATAACTGCCAAAACGATTCATTAACGTCGTCTATCATAGTATACGTATATTGTGTCGAGAAATCGTTGAACTCTTATACTATAATATTGTGCCCGAGATAAAAACGAAATAAAATTACTGTCGGTTCTTATGCAATATAGCTGGTAGGTAGGTATATACCTAATCTGGAAAATTCTTTGTTTATCGAAAATAAATAAGATTTACCAGACAATATTATATATTAGGCACCTATTATATGCCGCAGTGTTTTTAAGTCCAAAAAAAAAAAAACACGCACAATATGCGATACGTACGTAGATAATATATAAGGTATAATAACTAATATACTCTGTACCATCGAATTAAGCGTATGTGGTCTTGAAATCGTGTTTTTAAAATAGTATCATGCCCGCTGTTCAGACGAAAATCGCAGCTGGATAACCGTCCGAAATGTACAAGAATTCAATAATTTGTTTTCTTTTATGATTTCCAGAATTTTTTCACGGCCCGCTCGCGAGTCCGACATTTTACATACCCGATTTTTTTACGGTCTACCGAACATTCCTGTACTGGATTTATTTGTTATTAATGCGCGTGTGAAACCTAAAATGTTGCCTGATGTTTAAACGAAACCGATTTGAATGGCAATAAATTACTTAAATGCTAGAGAAAAGAGCGTTTAAGACGTTTCGGTAAACAAATATTTGACAGTAATAAACATAATACTGCAGTAGTAGGCATATATGCCCAAAATATAAAAACAGTTTTGCGCTTTTGTTGTCGAGGTTGATAAAATTATAGATAGGTAACATGTACAAAGATATTATAAAATAAGTTTTTTTATCTAAGTGTTGTACCTTGTAGACAAAAAACACGCCACAACTGATAGCAGCAAATGACGTTCAAAATTTCAAAATTCTAAATTAGTTTGAATTTTTGGTAAATATTATAGGCAATTTTCCACGAGGGACAAACATTAGACGAAAATTAATACACAAGCAAATATAATACAGATTTTTTTTATACTGGGGGGTGTAATTATATAAGGAATAATTATGGCTGCAACACGTTTGGATACTATTTTTTTTTCTCGGTAATCGGTAAGGTTACCTATATCTATATATTTTAAAGAACTTGTCCTGACTGACTCATTCATCGTCGCCTAGATATTGAACCCCCGAATCTATGTGTATGAAATTTGGTCAGTAGTTTCGTCCTGTGATGTAAAGACGCACCAAGAAAAGATTTTCCAAAACTCGCATTTTTAAGATATCCTCAAACAAGCATTTTGAAATTCACCGATCAAAAAAACGCATTATTGAATGGTGGCACATTAAAACCTTTGATTTAGTGCATTAAAGTTTTAGATAAACTTATTAGTGTAGGTATCTACCACACTAATCACGAGTTAAGCATATAGCTATATATGTATGTATTAGCATATATATAATATATGTAAACTCCTCTAAAATTTTGCGACCAGATATAGTCGTGTCAATACATGTATGTTTGCATAATTAGGTATAGATGTATCGAACAATAATTATTATGCAATTCAATTTCAATTTTTGCGAATATAATAACATTATAATATTGTTGTCCATCAGTATTTCAGATCAAAGAAACATGATTGCGTATAGGACGACTACCATCGTCGAAGACGCGTTGATTAACTGCATTAATTAGACGAAATATAATTAACATTAATAATAAATTTCAAAATAATTTTATCAATATATTGCCGACACGCGTATAAATGTATAATATGTAGGATTATATTACCGCATGGGATATTATTACCCATATATACCCCGACGGTTTTGGTTTTCGATTATTATTATTCGCTCTATAAGCAAACAAAAATATTTATACCACGAATATATTAATACCTACGTGGGTATACGTATTTGGCTATACCGTTTTCGCGTTTTGAAATCATTCGCCACGTGCGGCGATATTATTACAATATAAATGCGTAATATTATAATATTATATTATTGTGTTGTCCAGTTCACGACGATATAATCTATAATAATAATAATAATAATATATTAGGCATTGTTTTGACGACGAGCTTCGTATTAATTTCGCTATCGTTAGTACGTTCGCGTTACACGTGTCATTTGTAATATTATATCGACGTGCCGCACTCGCGGTGGGTAGGTATAACTCTTTTTTTTCTTCGAGGGTATCAAATTCACACTCGCCTGCACGATATGCAGCGATTATTATTTCGAGAAATTGCGCTGCCCGGCAGCAGCTGGAGAATGAACGTATAAATCACGGTGGAAAGTCGAAATCACCAACAAAATACACACCTATAACGTCATAATACAATATATTATAACAACGCACGCGGCTGTGTAAGACTGTTTATAAATTACGGCGATTTGATTTTGCTCCCGGAGAACTGCCTAACGGGTATTTTCTACGGCGACGTCGTCCGTACGGAATAATATACTTATAATATTATAATAAAAATGAATTCCGAGAAACGGTTTTAGTTTTTCAAATCATATCCCGCTGCAGCGTCGTCTTGTCAGATGCATTAAATATTATATATCTATACAATACACATAATATTATATAGGTCGAACCGCACACCAAATCCAATTATTATTACTATTCGAGCCGGTATCGCGTGCATATTTTATAATATAATATCATTTGTCTTACCGTTTTTTAATCGTCCAAGTATATAAATAACTTAATATTATATAGCTCAATAGCTGTTTGATTATGTGTAGGTAATATGTTTGAACGCACTAATCTCAGAAACTACTGATCTGATTTCAATAAAAGTGATATAATTTATAACAATATAATATATTCCTATTGAGACTCGGAGGGTGTCTTAAGCTTCCGACCCCTATAGGTTTGTATGGGACAGCGCTCAAACACAAATTTCGTTTTGGCTCACGAAAATTGAATCATTTTTTGGTTATATTATGTAGGGTTGCCAATGGCCACAGAAAAAAAATTGAAATCGTTGTTATAGGATTTTTTTCAAATAAGAGAAAATAATATTCAATCTATTTTTTGTTATTTAAATGTACAGCCAAATCGCAATACTCCATATTAGTTTGTAGCTTATAGGCTCAACAAATACTCGATCGATTTTCACGAAACTTTTAGTAATCGTTCATAGATATATCATAAAAGTTTGAAGAGTAGTTTGAACTACACTCAAAAATATTCAATGACTGAGGAAAATATATGTACATAGCTGAAAAGATCGTTTGCATATTACATACTTGCATTCGCATATATATTTTAATTGTATACTTGCAGATTTTTCATTCAGATCATTTTCATCGATCGAAAAGGTTATAATGACATAATTTTTAACTTTTCTAATTGTATTTTACACTTATTATAGCTCACCGTAACAAAAACTACGAGTTAAACAATAAAATAATCAGTTATCAGTATACACATTTTATATCTGTCAACAACTTTACTCTTTCTTATATATCATCTATATATCACGTTATTTTAATTTCAAGCCTTAATTTTGTTTTAATTATAGTTTTTTTTTACTTATGTCGACAATATATTGATTTTGCCGAAAGTTGTGATATTATGTTATATACATTGATATTATAATTTATGTGTGCGCAAGCGGTTATATCTACCACAGATCGCCCATCATTTCGTTACATGATATACTTATATACCTATAATAATATATAGGTAGATATCGATCCTATTTGTGTTTACAATATTTTAACCACGATTTATTCGCTTTCACAAAAAAAAAAAATATTTACCGATACAATGTACGACGAGTATAACAATAATACCGTTATTGAAACTTTGCCGAACTCGAAAGGTCGGCGCCCACCCCTACTATACATAAATGCATCGCCTATAGCTGCATAAATACTAAATAGGCTATATTATTATATTATATACTTGACAATTGTAATATATATAACATTGTAATTTAATATAGTTAATAAGGTATCGATAGTATATAATATAACCTTTAATATGATCGCAATATTATAAACCATCGATGGCATAAATAATTCTATATAATCAAGTATTCCGTGGCATCGGTATAATAATATCTGAAGCTCAATCAAGGAGGAGTGGGAGGAGAGTGATCAATTTTCTATCATAAAACTTTTAATCAGAGCTCTTAGTAATCCATGCTGCCCCACATCAATCAACTCGTTGAATTTTTTTTTACTTTAATATTGATCTATCTTTTTTTCAATACATAAAAAAATCTGAACCCGACTCCAAAGAGTTCCACCCATTGTTTTCTTAATATACGTGTCACTGCCAACTACTCTGTATGTGTGTGTGTGTGTGTGTGTGTGTGTGTGTGTAGGTAACTGTGAAAATGGTTTTCCCAACTATATATATTATGGGCGCCTCGTCGATCACGTTCAAAAACTAAAATTAATACTCAGCGCCGCAGCGGCTGCAGTCAACTGTCGACTGTCGTCGTACTGAACGCACGTGAAATACTTTTAAATTAAAGTTTTTGTTTTTCAAACACAATTCCAAAGGAATAATATAATACGTGTAATGTGTTATTTTTTAGTTGATATAAATAAGGAAACGGCACGCGAAGTCCAATAATATATTGTTGCATAAAACTACTGCGTACAATAATGTGCAGACTATATATTAGGTATATGAATACGAAATAGGTACATATAACTATATAGTATATACAATATACTTACTTGGGGACTTGGATACTTATAGTATATACCTCTAAGTAATATTATGGGTATATAATTTAGATATATAATTCCTCGCTCCTCAAGGTATGACCTATGACTATTTGCGACAATCACAATAAGTACGTATATATTATAATATTATTATAACGATCACTAGCTGCACACTATATATTATGTATTAATCCTTATTGAATTCTATAGTTTTATATACATACAATATATAATCACATGTTTATAAATATATAATGTAGATATACAGTGTGATTCCTTTTAAAGGTAACACTAAATAATTCTGTCCAGTGACATCGGATTAATATGCGGTTTTCGGGAGGGGAATAGGAAATACATAAATACATATTTCTTGATGATTTTTACATTTTTAGATCTTTCCATGTGCGCATGCGCAATACAACCTGCATTTTTTTAAATGGCAACAGGTGTTTTGAATACCAAATTCGGATAGACCGAATTTTTTTAAGTCGATTTGGTCCTTTTTACCATAGCTCTAAAATCAAAATTGACTAAATGGCAACCAGTTGAAGTTTCGGTTAAAATTATTGAATTTTTCAACAATTATACTAGAATTTTTTGAATTATTATGAAATTTTAAGTATTTTTTTTGTTTCCGTAGGTTTGCAGATATTATTATTAAATCATTTAAATTTAATTTTGAGGAATTAATTAACCTCAATTAGATGTAAATGTTAGTTCATTTACTGAGAAAAGATTAAACAAACTGATATGATTTATTTTTCATAACTTCTATTATGAAAGTTTCTATTTAAATTATTAAGTATTGTAGTATGATTGTTGAAAAATTCAATAATTTTAATCGAAACTTTGACTGGTTGCCATTTGGTCAATTTTGTTTTTAGAGCTATGGTAAAAAGGACCAAATCGACTTAAAAAAATTCGGTCTATCCGAATTTGGTATTCAAAATACCTGTTGCCATTTAAAAAAATGCAAGTTGTATTGCGCATGCGCACGCGGAAAGATCTAAAAATGTAAAAATCATCAAGAAATGTGTATTTATGTATTCCCTATCCCCTCCCGAAAACCACATATTAATCCGATGTCACTGGACAGAATTATTAAGTCTTACCTTTAAAAGGAATCACACTGTTTAGGATTCTAAAATTGAAATCTTCGGACATGCAATTTAGACTTAAGTACATCGTAATAATAAATAAGACAATTTTTTGGGTTGGTATATAGTGTATATAGTATATAATATACATTGCAAATTCACAACTTTTTAATAATATTTTGTAAGTAACTTATCTACAAATGTATAAATAGAGTACAAAATATATAATATGTAACACACGTGGGTAGTAATAATAATATAGGCATAACAATCGATGATCATTTAGGGGTGTTAAAATTGTGGATAACTTACCAAGATACTGTTAGAAAGTTGTGAATAGGTATACAATGTATACCACTCTTACACTCTTACATACACATTATAATTTATAATAATGTATATTCAAATTTAGGCTGCTTGCTTACTGTACCAATAATATACCCTAAGAAGAGGGTATAACTGACAACATTAAAATTATAACCGATACGTTTTCCGAACCAATATAAAAAATGCAAAACATTAATCAAGATTGTTATCTGTATTAAAAAACATTATAGTCGATTGCAGATACCACGCACGAATTTAAAATTTAAAAAGATAAACATTTAAAAACCTATAGGCTATAGTCTCAGTGGGGTCCAGTATTCTTGTTAACGAGACAAAAATCTGATTTTTTTAAATAACATGGTTTTTGCAAAATGTAGATAACTATTTATTCACATATTATGCAATAGGTGTACTGTTTGGACTCGTTGGGACGTTAGATAATGATGTAATAGATGGGCGATGGTTTTGAATTGGTTGTAGATTAGGTTAGGTATTGAGTTTTGTATACTGTTTTTTTTTTTACAATTTTGTGAAACATTTTTTGCCCTTTATATAATATATATATATATATATAAATATACATAGATAGATATAACTATGAATTTCCATTTTTTTTTCTTGTTTAGTTGAAATAAACATACGCGAACAAAAAAAAAGATATAATGATGCGAGTTGTTGATGTACACGCGTGCGGCCATCTCACTCGAAACAGAAATAATTTGCAAAAATCTGAGTCTGAACAAATATATGCAGAGTTGAAAAAAAAAGTGATTGGCGGTGACACGACCGGTATGCGGTATTGGCTTGTGTCAATACAAAAATGTCACGACATCACGGTAAAAAAATTGTATTTATTTATCCGCGTGCGCACGTGTAGTCACGTGCATTAGGTGGGTACCACCTATATTGCAGGATGTTTGAAATCGTCAATGTTAAGAGGACACACACGTGTTAATTATTGTCTCCGTCTAGCTGCGAACGGCGCATAATGTAAAATATAATATGATATACGAGTACTTACATGGCTATATATATAATAGTATTGTAAATGGCGAATTCACGTTCAACAGAAATAATAATAATTACTAAATCATCATACCTATACGTCGATTCTACGCCCGAACATGATATTATTTTTTTGTTTGCACAACCTTTTCCTGCTCATATATATTACATACCTGTAGGTGATTTTGCTAGGTGGTGTACCTACAACTGCAATTAATATTATATATTTTATACGCGTGTTATTGTTTGCGGTCTCCATTTACTTACCTTTACCGGACCCATATGCGTGTGTTTTATCGGCGTGATTAACACAAAATAAATCTTCGGCGGTGATGATGATGATGATGATGTTGACACGTACGTATGACTATGAGTCCATGTAGCTCACACACACAAACATACCACGTCACCTGCAGCAGCTGCTGTAAAACTATACCTTTTTAAACAATATTGTTATCGGTGGAGCGTGTGGTAACAATATAATATTATAATATGTATAAGCATGTACCAGTTGATCTATTTAACAACAAGACACTGATTATCAAAAAAAAATTATCAACGTTTTTAAAAATATTTTTCTTACATAATTTTTAGTTATTAAAAAACAACATTTTTTATTTTACTTAATCATTTTTTACTTTTATGAATAACAACGTACAATGTGCATGTTTAATTTTTCCTTATTCAAAAGAAGAATATTTTTGGAGTACTTTATTGAAGCATAAAAATTGAATTTTGGAGGAGTAATTGTAATGATTTATAAGTATTTAAAGTTCAGATTAAAATAAGATTAACAGAGTGTAGTTGTAAAAACTGGTACAGGGCCGGTACCCCGCAAAACATTGGGGTAACAATATTATCCGACGATATGTCGATTAGTTACGAAGACATGATATAATACGCGCTTCACTCATCAATAATTTGTCAATCATTAATTCATCAATGATTATTACGTGTATATTATGATGGTGATCAATTAATATTTATGGTTCTTGCAACAGTCGTCACTACCTATAAAAGTGTACTATAGGTATACATTATTACATTATACAGGGCGTATTTCAGTTTTTGTCCACGTACGCGCACCCAACTGCTGAGTTGGCGACAACAATATAATATCATAATCTTCCTCAATCTATATTGGAGCGTCTTCTGTTAAAACGTACATATATAACTAAAATGACATATTATAACTATTTAAATATATATAGCTTAATTATCACAGGAAATAATGTATACTGCAGTTTTTTTTCAATATTTATTATTCAAATTTATCATAAAATCTATAAATTGGCTATATTCATGATATAACCGTTGTTGAACATCGCGATTTGTTTTATTTAGTTTTTATAAACCAAAAATATTATGAATTAAAATAATTGTGTAATGAATTTATGTCTCATGAAAAGCAATAGTTTTCCAAAATTATATTTAAAAAAAAAAATAATAAACAGAAAAAAAGTTATTTAAAATCACCCTGTATATATATTATTATTGTTAAGCGGTGTCTCATTCGGAAATTATTATGTTTATGACCTATTGTTATTACTTATTATTTATTACCAGAGTCTAATGTCGTAATATGGACGACGTTACCTATACGCGTGAAGTTTTAGGTATCTTGTATCTTAAATTAATTTATTATATTATATATTTTATAAGTATCTACCTATGTATGATAAATGATTTCACCAGTCTGTGACTTTCAAGTCGATGAAAATATAATTTGATAATGTATTATATTATATTACAGGTAAGCGTTAGTTTTTGGTTTCGAATTTAAAAAAACACATTTTTAATTTTCCTTTAATCAAACAAACATAAAAAATATAAAACAAAAAAAACCCATGATTATAATACTGTCGGATGTATAGTTGATATTATTATAGTTTAAAGTTGAATTTTAAAAATATTATGCAAACAGTAGGTAGGTAGTTCAAATGTTATCAGAAATGTCAGGAAAAGAAAACGATTATAAATTTTAAGCTCGCGTATCACTTATTATTCGAAATGTATATTATAGGTAGGTTCTTGTAGTAGGTGGATCCGGAAGTTGCATGACCACGACCCAGTATCACCGCGTGTGCTTCCGCACGTACGCCATTTTTCATATTATGTTCTTATTTGAGGTCAATAGCTGCAGTACCGTTTATATTTGAAATTTCTCCGGGGGAATAAGTCGCATGTTGCACCGGGATGCCGAAGAATTCTCGAGGGCAAATTCGTGTTCGCAAATGTTTATAAAGTGCAGCGCGCGACGGAAAAACGGAACAAATTTCTCATACGTTTTTACGACGCAATAGTTATAAGATTTAAATCAGCAGTGTACATCGCAATAATAATAATAACATGCGCGATAGTATTTTAAAGCGTCACATTACGACGTGGTCTAGAAAGTTAAATTTTAATTGTACAAACGGATGAAGACGTGTAAACGAAATTTTTAATTTAATTGCGTCTTGAAGTCATCCGTGAAAATAAGAAAACAAGTAGGTACAATTAGATATATTTTATTACTTACAGTAAAATACTTGCTTCATAGAAAATCATACAAGACGTATACGTTTTTCGACCCTTGGACGGGACTGAGGCCAATCGTTTGAAATCTATCAAAATTCCTGCAGGAATAACAGTAGGTAGGTACATATTTTAATGATCATGTTCATATCTTCCATCTATATGTATAATATTATACATTTATACTTAATAGGTAGGTACTTATATTGTTTTCCGGCCGAGGGTTTTCTGCAACACGAAATTATATTATATTATATTATTAATAATAGTATAATACACATAGGTATAATATAATTGGAATTTTATTGTTTTTAGTGAAATCTTTTGAATTTTACGTTCGGTGTTCCAAGATATATATATAATATGATATAATATTATATTATGCCGTCGTAAGCCTTCATACACGTGTATAATTTCATATATTTATATGACTTATTATTTAGGCACATTTTAATTTTTACTCGCGACGAAAAACGACACCGTCTAGTCGGTGCAATATAATATGGTCCGAGTTATTGCAGTTTATATTATATTCTACACCCTACACGTGCATCGATTCACGGTTGCATTTAAAATATGTTGTAACCCATAGATTATGCCTAGGTATTCGTTTCACAAGTAGCACGACATATATTCTAATAAACTTATAAAATTGCTGTACATATTATAATCGTATTATAATATACTGGAGCGGTGCTTTAGAAAGAAGCAATCGACCAATATTATACCTATATACAGAGGGTGAAGTAGTGGCGTATTCGCGAGGGGGTGAAATCCCCACCCAGCCGTTTACCTAAGGAATATTAAGTAGGTTGGTGGATGTTTTAACCATTGATTAAGTAAACAAGTTAAGTTTACTTAATCAATGTTATAACTGTGTACATAGTACATATATACAGTATTGTTTTACTCGAGTTTTTATTATTATTTGTTTTGCTAACACTTTAATAATTACTATAGGTACTTACGTACATGATTTAGAGGAAGAAAAAACGTATTATTTTTAATGGAACAACTTTTATTGGTATTCATTTATTTGTTATATTTTATTACTAGACCTAGCTCCAGAGGTTAATATGAATAGTTTTTCGTACTGCATATTTTATATTAGGTCATAAGTCAGTTAGTTCATTAACAGTGAAACGATTTAAATTTTGAACATTTGAATTTAGTGTTATGTTTAATTGTTTTCTAGGTTATTGTGGCGGTCGCTTATGATGCAACTTATGATGGAAACCGTCCCGTAGTTGCGGTGTAATGCTAAATGGCATTCAAGAATAAAAACAATTTGGACCTATTTAGCTTACACGTATACCTAAAATAAAAATAATCTTGGTCTACAGCTATAGTTACATAATGTTAGCACCACGCCGCCTCTATATATAATGAGGGCGTAGATACTGTGTGTATTGGCAAAATCTGGTGATTGTAGCCTTGAACACGGTCTCCGGGGGAACGTGTGATATATGATATTCGTTATCAATTAAATGTTTCATATCAATATTATACATTTTTTGAAAAATGTCAAATAATAATATTATAATATTTAGCTCATACCCGGCAAAATGTATATGACACTGAATCTGACAATACCATACATAAAAAACTTTGAATAAATTAAAATGGCCATCGTCCGCGATGAATGGATTGTTTCCTTTTTTATAATTTCGTAACAATAAAGAGGGATACACGTTTCCAGTGGCTTATATAGAGGGGCGGGGGGTGTTTAGGGGTTCCCCCTCCTCCGAAATGTATTGTTGGTACGGCATTTTAATACATCGATTAATTTCTGATATTAATTAAATATATTGCATTTTTATGACCCCCCTCCTGGCCCTCCTCCGAAATTCATTGCCTATATACCACTGCACATTGCCAACGTTCTATCGGATTACGAATATGGTTTCAATTTTTAGAGTCAAATACTTCATACCCTAGGAATACAGTGACTCGCGATCAGCTGAAGGAGTGTAGCTTCTATATTGTTCTGTGATATAATATAAGTACATAATTTTAGCCCTGTAGTCTTGTGCGTGCCGCCGTATCTCTCTATATTGTATTGTAAATTAATATATCGATGTCCTCGCAGCCACGGTATAAACACCAGCTATTATACCTGCATGGCTATACATCACTGCAATAATAATAATCATCATCATACATTATATATTATTTGATCGATTTTGAGTTTGGCGTTTATCGCACGTGTCCGCACTGCTGCAGCAGACAGGCGGGCCAAAAGTAAACATTATGATGTTCATTTACTATTTAGGTTAACTTAACACACACACACACCGCATATGTATAATATACATAATATACACTCTGCGTGTAATGATGCGCGTGTGTTAGCACGCTTTTACCACGATCGTATATAGGGTCTGGCGACAAACGGGTAAAACTAGGCCAAACGCAGCGTATAATATATTTCCGCGCGACAATAAACGAGAAAATTACAGCATACACACACACACACCTCGCACAGAATCATATTATACTAACATTTCCACGTCCACCCCGGCGTGCACCAACCATTGCAGTTTATAAGATACCTATATATATATATAAATATACAAATAGTTACGTCCAATAGCCGCTTGTAATAATAATAATGACGATGATGACGATGACGATGACGATGATAATATCGCGAGCTGCGTATAACCAGTTCGGACCCGGATCCCGCGTTGTCATCGCGTATATATACGAAAAAATAAATAAACACCACGTATAAAACTCGGCTGTATAATATATTATATAGGTACAACAGGTGCCGCTCGTCTGCACACGCCGAGGCGCCATCCGCGAGACCTACTTCGTCGGTCCACCGTACAGTGCGCGGCTGCTGCGGCATCGCACGTGCGCCCGGTCACTCGCACGCCCGCGCGCACCCACTGCAGCACAAATTTTTTTTATTATTATTACTAAAAAAAACTTATACGTAAAATGGGACGTCGCGGCCCATGTGCGCCTCACCGTCCTCGCCCATGACGGCAGTGACTTTCGTGGCGGCCAGACGCGCATAAAAGGGCCCGAATTTTGGCCGTCAGAAGTGCGCACGTTTGCAGTAACGAATACGAAACGATCGAAACGATTTTAATTATCAAACGAATGAAATGAAGTATTATAAGATGAACCAAGAGAGTGACGTTTAAAAAAAATGAACCCCGTCAGATGCGAAACATCGAAATTATTTGCACATTAAAAATAAGCACAACAATTGAAAGGACGATTTATCATTAAAGGAAATAAACATGGCATGATCAAAAACAAAATTTTCAGATTTTTATACAAATTATTATTTATTTTAAAGGCACATTGTAATATTACGTTTCGCGCGTGTGGCTACGCGACAATCGGTTTTACTATCCACAACATTAGATGTTTCACATCAAAAATATCGATAAAGAATAGTTTGCTCAACGCGGACAGTCGCCCTTCGCGGGATACACGACGCAGGTATCCGAAGTTTCGTGTCGCACAAGGTTGGTCCGTTGTCGTCTGCCGATGGTCTGCAGTTTGCACAAGATTTTGGTACATGAACGCTCACGCGCGTGTAATTACGCGATAATATTATTATTGTAGTTATACGTATAATATTATTATCGTAATACACGTGTGCCGTGCCTCGTGTGGCTCGACTTTTTTCCTTACTATTATTATTAATATAAATATATATTTTTTTTTAACGGTTAATATTTTCATCTCGTACACCGCACGCGAAGTCGATCCCACGCGAAAACGACACGACACAAATGTAACAAAATATTATATATTGTAATATTATTATATTAAATACGGAGAAAACTAAATAGTATCTGCCGTCAGTCGGCGGTATATTCTTTGAATGTACCTACTCGTGTATTGATGATATGCGCATGCGGTCTCGTGCTGGGCGTGAAATAGGACGAATGACGACAATAATATACTTATTAATATTATTGTGTGTATCGTGTAATAGAGATAAAACGAGAGAAATTGAAAGAGGGCTTGGTAATATTATACTAATATTATATTACCAGGAAAACGTTTCTCGAAAAATGCTGCACGTGTGGCGGTCGGCGGACCACCTATATATAATATTATTCAGATAGATATATCGCACCAATCGGGTTCCGTGACGACGAGTCGATCACGGATAGTGAATGCGGTTCTCCGGTTCCTGAACGAATTTGCGGTAGATATAGTTTATAATAATAATTATAACTATACAGTATTTATAATATTTATAGTACCTATATATTATGTAATAGAGATTATGTACGACCGTCCTATATTGTATACAAATAACAAATATAAAATATCACATTATAATAATTTAAGTCAGCTCGACTAGTCCAAACACGATTATACCGATTGTGTGTGATAAAAACCGTTATTATATAAAATACATTATACATGATAATATTATAACATGTGTGCATGTGTCTAGACACTATAGAGTCTACTACTATACATTGTCTACTAGTTTATTGCCGTATTCAGATAGTCCATATAATTATGGTGTACCTATACTATTATAATTCATATTATAATTTAGGTATTTATGATATATTATAATTTATGAGTCTTCAAAAGTATTTTACGCACCCGGTTTTTTCGGCCGATTCGTCGGTGCAGCCATATAAGGAAATCTTAACGCGAAAAAGCTGTCGGGACATAATAATAATATATTATTTCAGCGTGCACAACATTTGGTCCTGTTATCCTCATTGTATATGTATAAATTCAGCTGTGATGAAAAAATTATGATTATCATAACACGGCCATTGTTGTTATTGTTATACCTACTATTGTGTTCACTGTTTGTCTGTCCATAACGCGGGCATTTTTTTTATCTTGTTCTCATACGAGACTGACTCTCTATTAAATACAGTCGATTCAAATGTTTTTAGGTACATGAAATCTGATAATTAAATAAAAACGTCATCTAATAATCTATAAGACGTGTATTATAAAAATCAATTTCATCAGAAATAAAACATTTTAAGACTTACCTAAAATATATCGTTCAAGCAGGACTGTGCTGGATGCGCAAACACCTATTCAAAGGTGGTGAGAATTTGAGGATAAATGGCGACCTCACCCCCGTGAATTGGTTTATTCTAACTTCTAAGGTATCTTTAAAATGCTAAATTCAAATTTCTTAGGTATAAATTTTGGGCCATCTAATAACTTTATAATATGATTATTTATTAGTTATCCTTATTCTCCTTGTCTCACTATGATACATAATATGCCGAGTTACTATTTTAAGTTTCCAATCATTGGCCACTAAATAATGTTGAAGATCATTAGAAATCCACACAAAAATAATGAAACCTATTTTTCTCATCTAAGCAGGGATATAATATTATATTTAAACAAAAATGTATTTAGAAACTTTTCCAACAAATATTACTCGGAGGAATCGAGCGGGAAATTTATATACCATAAAGTGTATACGAATGGCTGTTGTAACTTGCATGAATAATGCATATCATACCGATTTCGAAGGATTTATACTTTATAGTGCTTCTTCAGTCATATTGTGCCTATACAATTCACATTATATATATATTTTACCAATTACGATTATACATATCTTATACCTATAGCATATATATTTATCATTGGTGCAAATGTACAATTGTTTAATCAGTTATGGCATAAGTATAAATGTATAATAATATGTTGTGGTCAAGAATATGATTCACATATTTATGGCTAAAAATGTGGAAATAGGCTATTTTAATTTGTATTAATGAAGTCCATGTATTACAATGTCATAAACAATAATTCTGTATAGTATTAAGAACTCATATATAATGTATCATGCAATCATAAATTATACTTTAGAAATATTTCATTAAGTTTATTCAGGTTTAAGTATAATCCAACCAAGGTAAATCATTCTTATAATACTTGTTACAAAAAAAATATAAAAATATAAATATTTGTATACCAACATTAACATAAACATCATAGACTTACTATAGCTGCTGATACCTAAATATGTAGGCAACTTAATATCAATAATTATAATTTCAACAATATTTATTTATTTGTAATTTCTAAAAATCTATATTTTTCAAAAATACACTTGGATATAAAAATAAAATTATGATAGAAATTAGAATTAGTTTATAGACATTTTACTTTGTTAGCATTTTTATTTTTATTTTTAAATATCAATTAGTATTGTACCTAACTCAAACTTATATATCCAGCAACAGAAGCATTATGCTAAAGGGGAGTTGCAAACATATTATTACTATTATTATTTATTATATATACATTTATATCATTGTATGTAATTATTTTTTTTGCTAAATAAATTATATATTATTATTATTGGTCTATGCGTAATTGTTATTGTCTGTTGGTATATTGCTCTGGGTGTTCGTAACAATACTTTGAGGACTAATTATATTGTTAAAGTCACCACACAATGAACATAATATAAAAAAAAAAAAATTAACGGGAAACCTAAAATCTAATCCTTCTGGCCTATTCTGGTTTATGAAATATGATGTTTAAATATGAAGTATAAATATCTCACGAAATTATTAAACTATTCCAAGTTCTAAGTGCGTAGATAAAAAACAAACGACAGGCAATTATAACAAAGAATTTTAAATATTGACCTTTCAATGATCACTAAGTACAATTTCGTATCAAAAATCAACCTTAGCAGGGCTCGCGTTTGAAAGAAAAACATCGTTTTATATTATTTATAATTAAAACGTTAGACAAAATAATCGCGTAATGATATATTATATAATATTTTGTTAATCGTTATGCTTTTTTTGTGGTATTTATTTATTTTTGTTTATTAGATTCTGTTACGTTTACAAATTTCAACCGTTTGTCAAATATAACGTTATTATAACGTTTTGAAAGCCATGACCCTTAGAATTGAAGATTGGATCATTTTTACTTTTATAAAATGTTATACAATATACATACACAAAAAACGCACGTCATTGTAAAATCAATACATTCATTGTTTCGCTCAGAAACTAAAAGATTTCACTTGAAAGTATAAGACAAGCCAGTGGCGTATATAGGGGGTGGGTCTAGCGCCCCTCCCCCGAAATTACAGTCTTTTTAAATAGAACAACAATTTATTTTATTAGGTACTATTATAAGTTATAATATTTCATAGCCCGTTGAAAAATAACAAATTCGAATATATTTATAGAAACTGTTAAATATACAGTAGACAGTAGCCTCTAAGTAATGGATCACTTGCTAGTTTCTATCTAACCCCAACAATTATTTCTATATATGCCACTGAGACGAGCACTGCAATATAATACGAATTAAAACACAAATCCTTGTAAAAATATTATAGTATATTATATTATAACCACACATATATAATATAAATCAATAATAATGATTTTTGGAAAAAATAAACGCGGCAGAAATCCCAACGCTTGTATTGATTAGAACGTACTCGTTGACTTGTAATAAACGTTTATGACGTCCGGGAAATGTTTGAATTTTTCAAATAAACTCATTTTGAATTGCACTTAGGCAGAGTACATTTGAAAATTTAGTCTAACCAAAAAATCCACACGTAAAAATGGCCACCATCAATGAATTAGTCATTGAAATCATTGAAGAGATAATTATGAAGAACATAGATACTTGGATTACAAATTAGTACTTACTATGGCCGAAGACATTCCTCAACTCGAAGATAAAGAATTAGTCCCATATACCAAGACGACGATAATGAAGACGTGGTGATTGGTGACAATGTCGCAAAATTAGTGGACGCCATATGCATGCAGGAAGGCGGCTGTGACGCAATGGCAGTACTGGCGCCCTCCAAGAGACTAAGGACAACCGGACAGGGCGTCGTACAGGCCAGCGACGTGCAGGTGGACGAGGAAGATATACCAGCTGAGGCAAATCAAGAAGCGATGAAAGATACAACACCGGACAGGCCGAAGGACCTGGAAGCAACACCAGTGAAGTACAAGTTTTCGCGTGGACGACCAAGGCGCCTTTTCGCCGCCACGTGGAGTGGCGGTGGCTGCCGACGAGAATGAAATCTGCAGTGTTCTAGCCCCGTCCCCTTCAGTTGAAGAACACCTAGACAAGACGACGGCGAAGTAGGGTGGGTGTGAAAAGAGCGCTTTACGGTGTCCGTAAGTCACCAAATACGTTCCTTGGCCACTCGCGGAACGTCGATATCGCGGTTGTCAGCGTCACGCGCCCGCGGTTTCCAACACGCGAGACCTTCTGGCGGCTGGGCGCGGTTCCGGCTGCTTTGGTCGTCCCAGGAGCGACGGACGACAACGACGGCGGTGGCTAGCTGTACCGGCGCGGTCAACGATGCCGCCCCGACGGAATTTCGACGTTGGCAGCGTGCATAATGGTGACTCGTAACGACGGCGGCGGAAACTGCTAAGCACAACGGGTGAGCCGTGAGCGATAGACGTGAGCTTGAAACATGGACGTCAGCACCGCCATGGACTCATGGAAACAGAAAACGTTTCAGGGTACGGCGATGCGCGACTCCAGGGCGGCCACCGGACGAAGACGCGGTCGAGTCGGAAAGCCAGGGTGAAAATCACGGACAGTATGACCGCGGTGCGGTCCGCCGTTCTCTTCTTTATTCGCCCGGTGGCAATCCTGCTGGTCGAATCACGTCTCCGGTTGCCACCGATTCCGTAGCACCTTTGGTGCCTTTGCTTGCTCCACAGATTTCCATAATATATATCTGTGGTTCGCTCAGTTTTTGGTCACCGTCAACGTCGTCACATAATCAGTCGTCTTCAAAACCTAGCCGCTCGCCGTTTCGTCGCTCCCACGGCCTTCGCGGTCGGGCGTCACCCGCCGTCATTATGATCGTCACCCGTGAGCAAAAGACTTTGGATCGATTTGTAATACATTTTTTCAAACAGTCACACATTTATATTAACCCTTGTCCACCTGTCAAAGAGAGTTTTGAATAATATTGTTATGTTTTTTTAAGGTAACGTACAATATTGTAAATATATACCTATAGCATTATACGAGTATGGAGCAATGTGAAAAATATTACACAATTGGTTAAGAATATCGGACTTTTACCAACACTGATTGTTTATCCAAAGATGTACCAAAATATCTTGTTTATAAAAGTCGGAACTACAAAAATAAATTACCAAACCGTTTTGTCTTTATATTTCATTCGGTTTCGTTCTTTTACCGTAACGGCGTAACATCGAGGTAGGTATATACTTCATGTGGGTAACTATAAAAACTTACTACGTATAAGCAATATTATGATTTTTTTTTCAAAACTTATAACTAGGCCACAGGCCACAGAAGGTTTGACAGCTAACGTGGGAATAACATTTGAACAATATAATATGTCAGACATCTTCGTAGTGCAATATTATTTATCCTAACATTTACCAAAATATCTCGTTTGTATAAAAAAACGAACTACAAAAATTTAGTAGTTTGACCAAATTGTTGTGTGCTTTTGTTTTGTGTTTTCAGCTCAACATGAGAATAACATTTATACGATATAATACGTCAGATATCTTCGTTATACAATTCCCTGTACGGATGGCTGTATAATATATAAATATAATATATATATATTGTATAAATCGGCCGATACAACGCGTAGGTAATGTTTATGTTGTGTAGTTTGCCAATTACACAATAACATAATATATACAAATGCAGTGTTAGGCATCATATAAAGGCGGCCATGTGGCAAAAGTCGCGTAAATTATATATGCATATTATATATATATACCTACATAATATATTATCTCAATCGGCAGTATCGATTTATAGCATTTTATTGCCATATTATTATTATATATACGAATATGTAAAAGGGAAAACGTATACACATTATGTAAATATTGCACTGGGCCGCAGCCGGCGAAAAATAATAAATTTTAACAGTTTATTGATCCCGACTTTAAAATGTATATATATATATATATACTCACATACATACTGTTTTGCAAGCCAATACCATTAGTGTTAATATTAAATTGTTATGACGTGTATCACCATAAAGTTGGGTCGTCTACGAAAATAGCGAGTTATATACATATTGCCACGCGCTTATGAGTGCCAGACAAAAATACAGATCAATTATTAAGCATATGCGTGTTTAATTGAATTTCAAAAATAAATATTAATTTGCTGGTCGAAAGTCTGCTGCACATGCTCTGCGAGATCAACAATGCACGCCGTACGATATTCACGTAATTTGAACAATAATTACCAAAATATTAATTCGTTTTAATCACTGCAATGTACATAATATGTACCAACACTTCGTTTTATGAAAATTAATTAATTTATTGCTCGAGATTGAAAATGTATTTATTAGTTATAACCATAATATAATATACATCGATTAAATAAACTGCAAGCATAATAATGCATTCTACAGTATTAAAGTGTTAAAATCATTTTCAACTTAACAATATTATAAGTAGTATTTTTTAAAATATAAGTTGCTTTCATTCATTCAAATTTCAACTGATTTAAACATAATTTTTTTCTCCATATTATATAGATAAATAACTAAAAATAGCTCTTTTGGAATTTTTAAAACAGTTTTTTATTAATTCAACAAAAAAAGATTATTAGAGTTTTTTGAATTTTTTTACATGCGGTTAAAGGAAGGATATTAGTCATACATACACATATTTTTTTTTTTTTATCAATAAGCAAATATGATGAAAATATATAGGTACATTTTATTTACATGATGAATGGGATGAGAAGAGAAGCCACTCAGTGATGGAACCCAGCGTGATTTATCGTGAGTCTTATATCATATAAAATAAAACTCCACTAGAATATCTGCATTATATTTTAATTAATTAACATCTGTACTGTATAAATCAATTCAGTAGGCATAATAAGTGAATAGGTAGTTAAATTTACAGGTACACGTTAAATATGAAATATAAATGTTGATATTAAATTATTCATCAACACGTCATGTTTTTTAAACATGGAAAAACTCACTGTACCTTCGGGTAATAAAATAATTATTTTATGATATTTAAAATCAATTTTAAGTAAATATTTTAAAGTGTGTTTAAAAGTTATCGAATAACATATAATTATTATAAATACGTTATCTTGTAAAAATAATAGAATGCAGATAATAGTGTTATAAATATAGAATATTAGATATAATATGAACTAATCATTAATTTAATATTTTGCACGCTATTCAAAACAATGTTTTAAGGTGCAGTATAGTAGCCAGTATAGGTAGGTGCGTAATCTATAATATTAAATTGTATTAATATTTTGTTATTTATTATATATGTTGAATAAAAACATAATTATTACCAACGCATCATAATCGTAAATTAGTTTAGGCTATGAACAAAATACAATTTAACGAACTGGATTTGATTCTATTTGTTCTAAAAAGTTATACTGAAAATTGAAGTTAAAAAGCTTTAGGATAAAATTGAATAACTAATGTTGTTCCAGTACCAGCTGAAAATAGATATTATTTATTTTCTCTAGAAGAATACTCCTCTATATTATGTTTTTCTAAATAAATTATGAATAATGTGTTTTTTTAACAAACTTACTGTTTCACAGCTCCCGAGATACTATATTTTTTATACTACCGCATTGATTATACAATAATATAGTTTAAACTATAATCTGCATCCTGCGATTACATAGGTAAGTAGTATGCCTATAAGATAAGTTAATTTATCAAAAAAACGTAAGTTGGTAACACCTATTGTAAAATATGTCTTGTGTAAATTAAGTCAGTACGTCCTATTTTCAGGTCATTAGACTCCAATTATAGATTTTGTGTAAAGGACGGGTGTCCTGTATCAATACATATAGTTACCCTTTGTTTCATTTCATATAATTTAGTGAACATAAGTTACTAAAATAGTGACTAATTTAGTAATACACTAAAATGAAGCACAAAAGTCCTCGAATAGTTTTCAAATAGTAAATAAATTCAAAATTAGCATTTGAGTTTATCATAGCTCGTAAGCTCGGTACCTAATCCTTATAAGCTATAACACGTCCATTAAAGTGACCCACTCGACACCTACTGTTCAGTAGAACGGTATCTACTTGATTTTTTTTATGTACAATAATTGTAATTTATTTGTCTTCTGTTTGATAAAATCGTACCATATGAAGATAGTATTATAGCATGCATATTTTTAATAATTATTTTATAGACAATACCAAGGCACCAGTTTACATCACTAAGATATAACGAGAGGACCAGCGTTATTCGATATAGCAAATTATTTGATTTATATTCAGCAGTATCAATCTTCCATTGTTAGATTTAATATTATAATGAATAGGACCTATTATAAAACTTACATTTAACACTATCATTTATGGCAGTTCATAATAGGTTTTTATTGATATTTTAATTTTAAAGAGAATAATAATATGTGTGTAAAATATTACAATTTTAAAATGTTCGTAATTTGCTATTTTTCATATGGGTCTCATAGAGAGAGAAAACAAATAATGTGATTACATCCTATATGAGAATCAATAGGTAATTATAGTAATAATAAATTATTTTATTTATAATTAAGTATTTTCTTCTAGAGGATCTTCAATTCTTCTCTGAGTATGAACTGCTGTTCAAACTTACCACCCATTTTTCCAACGCCTTGGTGGAGTATACATTCAATATTCACTTTAAAAAAAACCATGTGATTCTCTTTGCCATTTAACGTCAGGTAAATATGGTGAAAAAAAAGTAAGTGTTCTTTCTTAAAATCTAACAAACACTGCAATGTAGTTAGAGAACCTTCATTAAGTATCTCTCTGATTTCGTTGCTGGCACCACGAGTTTTTAATGACATTGTACAATTTTCATAAAAATAACGGTTGTCCAGTTAATTTTATCCTGGAATACCAATTTAATAAATCACAGAACTGTTTGGCAAACTTTTTGATAAAATTAAGTTATTGTAAAGAAGTAAGAGGTATCTAAAAATAAAAATAATGAATATTAAAATAAGTTAAGTGTTTGTGTTTTATTTTACTGTAGGAAATTTGAATGTTGATTAAAATTAACTGTTCATTGTCGCAGTCAATATTATAATCAGTCTGCAATCTCTTAAACGCATAAAATGTTGTTTTTATATTCAAAAATTACTTAATAGTTGATCAGAACAATAACACAATAAATTATCTATAAAATATTGGTGTTAATAAGGTATGTGCAATTATCGTAAGCCCATTTCAGATTCAAAGATCTACAGATTATGACAATATAGTATCACAGTATTATATATTTAAACTATATTTTAGGTACTTTTACGTAGGTACCCAGACAGCAATTTTTGGTTTAAAAATATTATTATAACATTATAATAACGAATAATATTATCATTACAAAATATTGTCTGGGTAGTAATCTCGTAGGTGTAAATACATGAATTTAGTATGAAATGTACTAATTCTTGTAAATAAATTAGACTAGGTACATATTTCAACAAATATTGTGTATAATTTTACAAAAAGTAATAAGGTAGTGTTAAAAAAAATTTAATTGTTTACATGACAGTCATAAAAATAGATACACGAATTAAAAGAATATCTAGAATGTTTTTTTTTTATTTTAATTGATTGCAAAACATATATACCTGTTGAGCAGCTACTTGAGATGATGGTTGAGTGTCCTCCTTCAATTCCGTCATGTTGCTTGGTTGGCTTTCAATAATTGATTCAAATGGCAAACACAATTCTATTTTCGTCATATCAGTAGTGGGCATTTTGAAACATTAAAAACTTCATAAACATAATTGGTTTATTTTTTTTGCATGACAGTACTCGAACAGAAGCCAAGAGTAATGGATTCAGCATCTAAAACATGTTATGAGTTGTAATAACAAACTTCGACACTTATGGAATATAAATAGGTGTAATAAAAAGTGAATCTAACGTTTAAACGTCATTATATAACTTTCAGTTAATTTAAATAGTAGGTTAAATCATAGGTTGGTAGACCATGGTACCTATCCCGCCAATAGAGCGAACGCAAATACGCAAAAGCAAAGATTAAAAATAAAATGATCAAATAAAATTAGGAGCTATGATAAAATTATGAGCGAACAAAAACACCATTTAAGTTTTTGTCTTTTAAATATTTTATTCGGTCAGTGTACTTACTAACTATGTGGAACTACAGTAAAATATTTTAGACTTAAGTATTTTATAAGTTCACGATTAATGATTATGACTCGATAAGATTATGTTTACTATCATTATTTTTACGATTGTTGTCGGATAATGTTCATACTGATATAGGTTGAATTTGTCAAATTTTTAGTCGTTCGTTGCACTGTTGACTGTTTAACGCTTTTATGTGTGTGCGTTTTTATACGATTATAAATTACCGATACCTATAGCTTCTTCGTATTGATATTGGTTAAATTTGACATTTTAGTAGGTAGGTACATATATTTTTTTTCATAAATTTACCAGTTTTCTGGTATTATAATATTAAAAGTATTATTATATTTAATTTTAATTATATCGTAATTTTTAAAAAGTATTAAGTATATAATTTAGTAATAGTATCACTGTAGTATATATTTCGCTGCATACTATAGATTTTTAAAATATTTCATCATGAAGAAACTTGTACAAATTTGCAAAAAAAAATAGATACCAATTTACAATCAATTTTCAAAATAATACCACATTTTTTCAATCAATTGAACAAATTCGGGGTGGAGGGGGTGTGGTCTGAATGCAGCTTTTGGCCTCCCAAAATGGATTTTAGCTTATAATATTTTAATGACTTATTTTGCAAATTTCAAAAAATCAATTTGCTTAATAGTACTATAATAATAGCATATTTTTACAATCGATAGGACAAAGTCGGGGGGGGGGATATCATGGACATCAACTATAAATTCTACAGTATCGACCTATCGCTTGAACTTCTCGCACAATAGTTGATATTGTATTCACGATATACAAATCTATTGAACGATCGCTGTACCTATATAAAATATTTGGCTACTGCAATTATAGGTAATAATATTATATAATATACATATTATGTATTACTGTCAATTGTCATTGTTATTAGATTATGTGCTGCAGATTGGCCGATCAGGTGTGCAATGAATGGGGAAGGTTCTTAAATTATATATTATATATTATTATAATACGAGAGAATTATGTTTTTCCGTGATAATTATTGTTTTTCATTTCGATTGTAATAATATTATAAAGCAGAAGAGAAAATTGTGATTATTATATATTTATATTATACATAAAAAGGTCGGTTGGGGGGTTATCATTTGTGAAAATAACTTTAACCGCTGCACTGCGAATCGCGATATGTGCTTACGATATAATATACTTATGGTATAAAAAATTAAATAATATAAACCTTATATGCTGTACATATTACGCATAATATAGTTATAGATCGTCGAACTTTGTATATTATACACATATATCATAAAGAGGTATGTATATGTACATTTGCATAATACAGCACGGTGAACAAGGTCCGCCAAGTGCGATTTCGGAATTTTATCACCACACGCACTTAAAGTAGTTGTACTGTGTACACGGTACATCTAATATATAAAAATAAGTCCGGTTTTCCTCCCTGACGCTATAACTCCAGAACGCACCAACCGATTTCCATGGTTTTGCATTCGTTTGAAAGGTCTTGGGCTACGTGAGGTTTATAGCAAAGAAAATTCTTGAAAATTCAGGAAAAATTCAACAGAAAAGTGTTGAAATCGTTTTTCACATACAGCGCCATCTATTATACATCTATTATCTAATATATAAAAATAAGTCCGGTTTTCCTCCCTGACGCTATAACTCCAGAACGCACCAACCGATTTCCATGGTTTTGCATTCGTTTGAAAGGTCTTGGGCTACGTGAGGTTTATAGCAAAGAAAATTCTTGAAAATTCAGGAAAAATTCAACAGAAAAGTGTTGAAATCGTTTTTCACATACAGCGCCATCTATTATACATCTATTATATCTTTTATATATTATTTTTATGTACTTCAAACCAATAGCAACGGTGCGTGATAAAGTGTTTGACAGATAGTCATTATTCTCTGCTCAGTTAATTTCATTTAAGCTCAGTGTAAATTATGTGGATCGTGCATTTGAAGTTAAATTCAACACTCTGTCCATAGTCCAAAATGCCTAGAGAACGACGTTCGAACATCGGCCGCCGCACAAGACATGCAAGCCAGCAACAAGTCTATTCAAGGAACTTAAGAGAAGAAAGACAAAATATAATAAGAGAAAATGACCGATTGAGACATCGCGTGAGCACACGAAGATCATTGGCATCATACAATCGCTTGGCATTCCAATATGATCCCACTGCGAACTACAGTGATGATGAAAATTTTGATGTTGGACGAATGACGACTATATGCAGATATTGCAATGCGTTAAAGTTCAAAAGAGAAACGGTTGGATTGTGCTGCGCAAATGGAAAAGTCAAACTGGATCAAAACAGCATTGGAACGAATGCCATCGGATACGCACAAATTTGTCATAAGAGCGGATTGTACTCCAACAGGTGAACATGTGCGAAGATTCAATGCACCCACCGTTAATGATGTTGCTGCAATTATTGTTGGCGATCCAACTAAATCACGAGACATTGTCGTTCAGCGAAGAAGCAATATCATGCATCGTGTAAACGAGACACATCGTTGAAATGCCCAAGTATTACACTTGGAATCAATCAACAAAGAAATTCCAACGTCGCAAACAAGGAACCCCAGTTCCAGACTGGCCACAGGTGTTTTCAACTGATGCACTAGGTCGTATGTACACTGTTCATCCTAGAAACGATGAATGTTTTTATTTGCGACTGCTGTTAGTAAATGTACGTGGACCGAAATCATTTGCGCATTTGAAAACTGTGAATGGCAACCAATGCCAAACATATCGAGAAGCATGTCAACTATTGGGTTTGCTGGAGAACGATTCTCATTGGGATTTAACACTTGCAGATTCAGTTGTTTCATCAAATGCGTACCAAATACGAACGCTGTTCGCAATTATCATCACCACATGTTTTCCTTCAAAACCAATTCAGTTATGGAACAAATACAAAGACGCCATATGTGAAGATATCTTGCATCGCTTGCGTATTCAAACGAATAATCCTGACATCCAAATAACCGATGAAATCTACAATGAAGGATTGATTCTGATTGAGGATCAATGCTTGACTATTGCAAACAAGCTACTGATTGAAGTAGGAATGATTGCGCCAAATCGATCGATGCACGATGCATTCAACCAAGAATTAAATCGAGAGCTGCAATACAATGTTGATACATTGCAGGAATTAGTTAGAAATAATGTTCCGTTGCTGAATGAACAGCAAAAACAAGTATACAAAACATTAATGCAAGCGGTGGACAATAATACTGGTGGTCTATTCTTCCTGGATGCACCTGGAGGAACAGGGAAAACATTTGTCATTTCATTGATTTTGGCCAATATTCGATCAAGATGTGACATAGCTTTGGCGTTAGCATCATCTGGAATTGCGGCGACTCTTCTAGATGGCGGTCGTACTGCACATTCTGCGCTTAAGTTGCCACTCAATTTAAACACAATTGATACTCCAACGTGCAATATTTCCCGATCCAGTGCAATGGGAAAATTGTTAATGCAATGCAAGCTCATTGTTTGGGATGAGTGCACAATGCACATAAGAAATCACTTGAAGCACTTAACTTCACACTGAAGGATCTTCGGAGAAATAACAACATCTTTGGCGGCTTGATGATATTGTTGGCAGGCGATTTCAGGCAGACGTTGCCAGTAGTTCCCCGTGGAACGCCTGCAGATGAATTGAATGCTTGCCTAAAGGCATCACCTTTATGGAATAACGTAAAAACATTATCGCTAACCACTAATATGAGAGTTCAACTTCAAAATGATCAAAGTGCTGCACAATTTTCAAAAGAATTGTTAGATCTTGGAAATGGAAAAGTCCCAGTTGATGCGACATCTGGATTATTACTCTTACCAACGACTTTTGCCGATTTGTAGACACTCAATTAGTTCTTATTGAAAATGTTTTCCCAAACATTAGTGAGAATTATAAGAATTATGCTTGGTTAAGTCAACGAGCAATTCTTGCAGCAACGAATAATGATGTCCACGCACTGAATTTCACCATTCAATCAAAAATTGCTGGCGATTTGGTGACATACAAATCCGTTGATTCAATAACAAATCCCGATGATGTAGTAAATTATCCAACGGAGTTTTTGAACTCTCTGGAGATACCAGGATTTCCACCACATAACTTGCAACTGAAAGTTGGTACAGTTATTTTGATACTGCGTAATTTGAATCCACCGCGACTTTGCAACGGTACTCGACTTTCGGTAAAGAGACTTATGCCGAATTTATTGAGGCAACCATTATTAACGGAAAGTACGCAGGTGAAAATGTATGTATTCCTCGAATACCAATGATTCCGACTGATCTTCCGTTTGACTTCAAACGATTGCAATTCCCAGTTCGCCTTGCGTTCGCAATGACAATTAATAAGTCGCAAGGCCAATCGCTTAGTGTTTGCGGGATAAATTTGGAAAATCATTGTTTTTCACATGGACAGTTATACGTTGCGTGTTCACGAGTTGGGAAACCATCCGCTTTGTTTGTGTTAACGACAGACAAAAAAACAAAAAATGTGGTTTACCAAAGAGCACTACAATGAAACAATTAAATAACACTTCATTTTAGTAGGTAATTGTAATGAATTTATTACTGTTGTGAAATGAAATAAATATTTTCCTTTTCAAATATATAACAAAAAAAATTACAACGTTACTTAAAACGAATCTGGTGGCGAAACGGAGTTCGACGGGTCTGCTAGTCTAAAATATTAATTCATCTATTATTTTAGACACACATACACACACGTGTATATTATATGCATTACATTTCATTATTATTATTATTATTATTATGAATTATTATATGATCGACTGTGTGAATTTAAACATAATATATCGTTTGAAAGACCCGTGCGATTCATAATCGATTTTTAATATTTGTCTGTAGACGCGTTGTATACGTAATAAGTACCTACCTATATAATAATATAAGCAGGCATATAATATAATAATATATTTTAATGTTTACGTATGCGACACGTGATGATTTATAGAATTTCTGAATCATGCTAGCATAATGTAATATTATTATAATACAGTGTACAGTGTGATTTCGGGAACGCGCCACACTTTGCATATTCCATCGCGTACAGTATCTACAAAGTTTCAAATATACCACACCCCGTATAATACTGTTTTATAAACATAACGCGTAAACCTTGAAATTTTTTTCTCCCATTATATTTCGTATATATAGTTTTCATTATTTCAGATGTTTATTCGAGATAAGGGTTTAGTTTATACGATACCGTTTGTCATATAGTATACAATTTCTATTGTACCAGAGTATCCGAGTGTGTATAATAACATAGAAATATATTACATTATACTATGGATAAATTCCAGTTCTTTGTCGGAAAAACTCGGCCGACAAAAAGATTTTTTAAACAAAAACACAACTATTGACATACGTACTATACAGTGTTATAAAGCTACCTATTTTGTAGCTATATATAGTTTGTACGGTTGGTAATGTGGTGTTGGTCGATTTGGTTGGGACACTGTATGGATGATATACCATATTTTAAATAATAATAGGTAAATCTTTGCATTAGAAAATCTATTTTAGCGGAGGTCGATCTGAAAACTTCATGTCGAGGCGTCGAGTTACGTTTGCTTATCCGCCGATTCATCACGATCATAAATCTCTTACCATTTAATAATGTATTTATTAAATTTCTGATTTTCGGAATTTTTCTGTATACTTTTAAGTTATTGGGATGATATTTTCAAATAATTATAAGTATTTTTATGCCATTTAAGGAGTGAAAACATACAGTGGACTTATACAGAGGCGATACATTTTTTTTTTTACAAATGAAAATTACCCTTTTTGTTTACACCAAAATGATATAAAAAATTTTACGTAAGAAAAAAATATGCAACTATTTAATGCATTATATTTTGTTATATCTCCACGGGACACTACTTAAATTCCATACAAAATCTAAGTAATTTAAAATATGGTACTGTAGTATACTAAAAAGTTCTAAAAATCAGAATTTAAATAAATTCATTAGTAAAGAAAAAATACTGGATGAGCATGCTTGGTGAATCACGCAGTATATATTATTACTACCTGTATAATATAAGTACACAAATATATATATAGAAATTCCATGAACACAAAAATTGCCCCAATTTTTTTTTCGGGTAGGGGGTGGCCGGTAGGTTATAATGATGAATCCCGTACATTGATTTGCAACTATGACAAATTCAATAAATGTTTACAATTTTCTGAATGAATAATTTATGAAAAGTTTAAAGCAATTGATCTGTTTTATGCATGCGGTCTATGTTAAATGTTTATTCTGCAGACTGCAGTACCTACACATGTAAATTGTAGGTGCCTTGTCTGCTATAGGATAAGCCACATTATCGGATACCTATGGAAAGGAAGCAGCGAATATAGAAGCAGTGACGGTCGTATAATATGTAGTCAAAAATGTTAAATAAATTACAACACTTTTAAAAAACATAAAAATACCATCCAAATTTCGAATGAAAAAGTAATAATTGTAAAAATATTTTAAACAGTTTTGTATAAGTATAATAAGGATATAAGTCTAGGAACGAACTAATATAATATAATATTAATATTATACAACGTATATAATATATCTGATTAGTTTATTACCTGTTATACCTAATAATAGGAAAACTACGGCCATATCAACTAGTTTTTACTTTTTATTGAACTATAATAATGTTATTGAACATAAAATTTATTTTGGAATAAAATTTAAGAAGTATTATAGGTATGCAATAGTTAATATATAAGAAAAATGTGTTTAGATATCATAAATTATATACATCCTTTAATTAGGTAAGCACGCAAGATCGTAATAATTCGAACAAGTAATATTGTTGCGAAAAAAAGTTATAATAACATATAAATTTCAAAATCCGTTGTAATAAAAATTGTAAACATATATTTAGTATTCATATTTATTACTTTTATATGGACTATAATAAATATGTTGATTTTCATTGCTGTTTTTTATTTGGCACCGTCCATTGATTTAAATATCTACGTATTTTAATATTATACTAAACATTTACAAAGTAATTTGTGAAATAAAAACGTGAATTAGACAATGCACACAGACATAATTATACACATATTATAATATTATCAAGAAATATTATTAACGCGTATGCTTTATTTATACTGAAAATATTTATTCACTATTTTACATTTTCCATATAATTATATGAATTACAAAATTACCTTGATAATTTAATGAATTGTATATTTATTATTTATATCAATGAACGATACGCAATAAAACATCAATGAAAATCAAAATATTTTTTCAAAAACACAATTCGAATGGTAGATGTATTGTAGTTTATGTAGTTAGAGTTGTTTTATTCTTATAAGTTATAATTGATTATTATTTATTTGAAATTATTATCAAAAAGATATGATTTTATCTACAATATTATGTCTAAATTAATAACTTATATATTAAAATACAATTTACATTTTTTCAGTATAGTCAATAGTCAACAATGCATAATTCACTTAAGAGGTAGCGTAGGTACACATGCGTTTGTTATCTCCGTATTACAAACGTACGACATACACAATTTTGCGTTAGTAGTTTCAATAGTGTGCTATTAGTTTTGATATTAGAGTGAATTGACCTATTATCAAACTTTTAGCTAAAAACATTATCTGTGACTTAACGGTAGCGATTTTTTCGATATTTAAATTTTCAAGGAAGAAATGGGTATGTGACATATCACAAATTAAAAATGCTCATATCTCACTTGAAAATTAGAATATCGAATAAAAACCACTGCAAATAATATTTTTACCTAAACATTTTATAATAGGTCAATTTTTCACTCTAATATTAAAATTAACAGCACACTATTGAAACTATGCTATGCTAACTTTGAATGCTATTTCGTACGTGGTACGACGGAGGAAACAAATGCACGGGTAACGTCATCTTAAAACATAATTCAAAATATTAAATTTAGTAATACCTACTATAATACAGTACAATAATTAGGGTAATGATAAATGTATAAATTGAATATAATACATATTATAATGTTTTAGGTGAAGTTTAATTGTTGAGTAGGTAATCAATCAATAGCAAATATGCCTAATACTATACGGTAAATTCAATTCTATAGGTATACCTACGACATTTTTTTACCCATGCAAAATCGTTATAGAAAAAATCATTAATTTTTCATTTGATGATCGAAATTCGAGTAATGTTTTAAGAAGAAATTAAAAAATTATTAGGCTCTGATATTATAATGTCGAGATAGTGATGGCGCGTGAACGAATCTCCCTGCAGGCTGCAGCACTTACAGAAAGAAACTGTTAATTGATTTTATAGCCATACATTTCAGCGAAGCACATTACCCCCCATTCCCACTAATTGACAATCCGAGATTTCACTAATACAATATAAGATAAAGACCGTATAATAGTATAGTTATTACACAATATGTGCATCATGTCCGTCATCCGTTTTGTGTGTCTATACATCCATTATGGTATGCGTGCCTATATTTAATGAACTGAGACAAACTAAATTATCTTTCCGTCACGATTCCCCATTGCTATATTCGGTTATATTTTCGAGATAATTATTATTTGATTCAGTCTCATTAATATGTTTATTTTATTATTCGTTATTTTTTTTGTTGTGCCTATACTAATTTCTAGTGTTTTATTAATTTATTGGTCGTTAAGTGGATGACGTTTCCGTGCGCCTTACAATTAATGTACAACATAGCAAAAACTGTTTTGCGCGGGAAAATTTTACTCCTTCTGTATTTATAGTAGAAATACCAAAATTCCACAGCGCATAGAGAAGAACTTTATCTGTGTCGTAGCGATTTTATTATTTGGATAACATAAGTACAATTAAAGTTATCAGTTTTAAAGATCATTAGGTTTTCTTTGTTTTTTCATTTAATTAGGCATTAAAAAGGATTGGTTAGTGCTATCAAAACAATTAAAACGCTACGACACAGATAAAGTTCTTCCATGTGCTTTGGGGAATTTTCGTAATTCTTCTATAAATACTGAGAAAGTAAAGTGGTCCCGCGGAATTAAACAATTGTACATTTGTAAGACGGAGACAAAGTATACGCGTGTCCTCTAAACAATTATTTATATTAAATTGTATTTTATTGATATTACAATATTATAGTACACGGTGAAAATTTAAAAAGAAAACGTCCCCCGCGGAGTAAAACTTACACTTATACTTAAAACTTATATTTTAACTTATATAATTATTGTTGTATTATAATATAATATATACAGCTACGGTAGGTATACTAAATGCCACAGGGTGATTATATTAGCAGCGTACTCTGATTATTTCAGAAAATTTAGCATACACGCAATTCAAACATTTTAGGCTAAGGTAATGCTGTTATTTCGTAAGTACACCCTCTTTTTAGCTGGTGCAACGCGCACTATTATATTATATATTTAGATTTTTGAATGGCTACCTATATTTTTATAATTTAATAGTTTTGATTTTATATTTTATTTAAAATATTCATGTATACAATAAACGTTGAATAATATACCATTTAAAGTTTAGGTATTAGCGTATAGTTTTAGTGGCACACCAAAAATTTTCGTTAACTTTAATTTCAATACCCCTTTTCATTTCACTCGCCTCATCTAAACTTAAATTGCGTATTAATAAGATTCTATTCGTTTAAAATTTGGTATTTACGTTAGAATGTATGCAAAAGTTTTTCACTTGAGCTGATTACGAAATTCAAAATATACCTATAATACCTATATATATCTAATAATAAATTCACTAACGCTCTCACTTTTATTTAATAAAAACACAGATACTGTAATGTAGACATTTTAATAAAAAATATATAAAATTAATATATTATGATGAAAATGTTCGAGTTGCACGTATTAAAAAAATAATATATCGAAAAGTTAATATAGTTTTCAATATAATGAGTTTTCGCTGACAAAATAATTGTTATATTTATGAGTTTACATAACATTCAATGCTATATTATATAATATAATATATTTTATGTTCGTTAAACAAAAAAATCGTCTTATTTTTCGAAGAAATTGAATGCCACGACAGTACGACGAGTCATCGCAAAAAAAAAACCATATTCTATTCTATATTATGGTCTATAACGTTATATTATATACTTGTTGGCGCTGAATATGACAACAGTGATATGCTAATGAGCACGAAGGCACGATTGTCTTATCGGTCAGTCCCACCTTCCACTCATCTCTTGTTCCTATCTTTTATTCCTTGTGTTGTTATTATTATTGATTATTAGAATCACCTTATTTATTGTCTTTGTTTTTATTTGTATTATCTAAATCGTTTTTGTGTTGTTTTCCTATTATCATTTATTATTGCGGCCAACGCCCTTGTTGTCATAACATTGTTAATTATTATTATTGTTTTTTCTGTCGTCGTAAAACTTCCATTATTCCGCTATTGCAGCGTTTTGTTATCATATAGTGTTTTTTTACAATTTTGTCGGGTGTTCGGGTGTACGTATTTATTGGTACACACCACGCACCAAATATATATATATGTGTCCTTACTTTGGTACACACCAATCTATTATGTTTGTAAATCTTCGATCTTTTCAACGGACTGTCTGGTCATTGATCAACTCAATTAGTATTGTTACTGCGGTGTTACGTGCGACGCTGCTGGAAGCCGTCACTTCTTTTATTATTGTTCAAATAAACGGCCACATATTATTATCAATCACACCGTGAGTTATTCTTTATATTTAATTATACTATTGCCATCCGTGGGTCACCTGATCCGCCGGCTTGTACGCATCCGTGCGCCTCACCGTCACCAAGTACTATCTACTCACGCGTAAGTCCGCCAGCACTCGCCGTAGTGTGTGAGAGGCCGCCCAGGTCTTCGGAATCCACATCCAACAGGTGTCTCCACTGTGGGCAGGCTTCCGGGTCAACAAGACTTCAATAGTTTAAGTTTAGTTATTAAGGTTAGCCGACTCATGTGAGCTCCGTGGTCATTGCACATGTCCTAACCGACTACGGAGACCCCCCCCAATAACTAAATTCTATCATCTTGTTTCCCTCAACACCATCACGTCCCTTTCCTAATCAAACGTCATCGTTGTCGTCGTGCATGTTAAATTGCCTACCCAATTTATAAAAGGCGACATAAACAATCATAATTTACAAATCACCTTTTTTTGGTCTCGATTAATCATCGAGTGGTCCTTCGGGAATTTTACTATGTCAGCTGTCCTGGCGTAACCATATTTTTGGTCCTTCGAGCCGGATGTCCTAACACACCGCGACATTATGTTTTTGTCCTAAGGTTTTGATTAAGTCTGTCGTCAACCACAGAGAACAATTGTTAATATCTGTGCGTACTGTTATAGTTGCATTCAAAAGTATTTCATACGATTGAAACACTGTTGGTTTCTCTATTCCAAATATTCTTCTTAGTACTTGTTGTTAAAATGATCTCTCCACCTTCAATGACATATGCAGATGCAAAAGCACGGATTGTCCGTTCAATTGCAAAAATCACATCATTTGTCGCTGCAGCTGGTGACTATAAAGTCGATCGCTCTAATGCGGGTAAACATGCAAAGGTAATTAAGATGTTGTCTGAGTTAAATGAAGTTCGGCGAGTGACCGAAGATGACATTCAAGTCATGGAATCATCTGTTAGTAAAAAGTTAGCCCCTACGGATATCTTAGATAATAAAGAGAGTCTCAAACTCAGTTCTGAGTTGATAATTTGTACTATGAACTTGCCGCATTTGCTGATGTATATCATATCTCGTTATCTCCTGCCATGGATGTATCCTCAACGAACGTAACATCTAACCAAACAACGGTTATAAGTAATTTGTCACATTATCATTACCCAAAAGGAATTTCCCTACGTTTTCTGGAGTTCTGACTGAATGGCAAGGATTTGAAGATCTTTTTAAATCAATATTATCTCACGCACCTGACCTTCCTGATGTTGAACGGTTTGAAATTTTAAAAACCTCTCTGACAGGTGAAGCGTTGTCCCTGGTTTCACATCTCCCTTTGACGTCTGCAAATTATACGAAGGCATGGGAAGTGTTGCGTGCTCGGTATGGAAACAAGCGTGATTTGGCTCGTATTCATTTGGACGCTCTTTTAGCACCTCATAAAGTCAGTTGTAACGACGCTTCTTCGATAAAAACTCTTCTCACCACTATCCTTGAACACACTGCGGCCCTGGATAATTTAGATTTTGTTACTCGACAATGGAGCCCTATTCTTGTACACACATTTGAGAATCATCTTGATTATGATCTTCGTTCCCGTTGGGAGATTACTGTTGGAGATCGCCATCAACCGGCCACGAGTGACTTTGTAGAATTTTTAAGGAGTCATGTTCGGTCAGCCGAAGCTCGTGCAGGAAATTATTCAACGACTGTACAATCTAGTACTTCCCAACCAAAACAGTCAAAAAAGATATATACTACACACTCTCGTCCCACTTATGGACCCAAAGTGTTGACCGCCAGTGCGGCGCTCTCCACTGAATCAGGTCATCGGTCGTCTCCTATCAGTAACTGCCCCCTTTGCAAACAGCCACATTCGATTCGACAATGTCAAAGGTTTCTTAGTAAAGGCCCAAACGATCGTTTTCAGCTGGCCAAAACACATCGTCTCTGCATCAACTGTCTTGGCATTGGACACTCATCCGTTACTTGCCCTTCAAAATTCAAATGTCAATCATGCAAACGTTCACACCATACTTTGTTACATTTTGAAGCAAGTCAAGACCACTAGTACACCACATCCACCATCAAGTAGTTCCATGGTAGTCCAGTCAGGTGATCCTACCAGCACGGTCTCGTTAGTTGTAAAGGACAATCCCCAGAAAGTGGTATTATTATCAACTGTACTTCTGGACATTTGTGGTACCAATGGTCATCGTCATTCGTTTAGAGCCCTATTAGACAGTGGCTCTCAAGCCAGCTTTATTACGGGCAAATCGGCTGACATTCTTATGCTCAATCGCCGACGTTCACCTGTTAGTATAACCACGTTTGCTAACACTACTGCTACTCCTGTTTGTGGATCATCGGTTGTCATTGTGACTCCTCACGGGAAACAAACACCCAGCCTAAGTATTGACGCTTTGATTGTACCACAGATCACAGGCAAAACCCCGCAAATCTCGTTCACACCTGGTCAATGGACACATATTCACCATTTGCCCTTAGCAGATCCGTCATATCACATTCCTGGTGACATAGACTTGCTGTTAGGTGCCGACATTCTACCATCCATATTATGCGACAGTCTCATTTCGGGTAGTGCAGGCGAGCCTACTGCATTAAAAACAATTTTCGGTTGGGTTTTGTTTGGTCCGGCCACTTCAGCTCCCCCTGTTTCACTGACCACAATGTGTGTGTCAACATCCAGCAACCTTGATGCAACCTTAAGAAAGTTTTGGGAGTTGGAAGAGCTACCTGTAGTTCATCACTTAAGTCCCGATGACAAAGTTGCAGAAGAGATCTACGTCTCAACCACTACTCGTCTTAGTTCAGGTCGTTTTATGGTTACCCTTCCGTTTCGAACACCGTCTCCTGTGTGTTAGGTGATTCTAAGTCTCATGCTCATCAACGCTACAAGGCCCTTGAGATTCGATTAAGTCGACAACCTGATCTGCGAAAACAGTACATAGACTTTATGCAGGATTACTTGTCAAGTGGTCACATGGAACTTGTACCAGTGTCTGAACGCGACAATCCACTGAATTACTATATACCCCATCATTGTGTCATTAAACCTGACAGCAAGACCACAAAATTGCGTGTTGTCTTCAATGCTTCAGCTCGTACTTCAACCGGAGCCTCTCTGAATGAGAGCATGTATACTGGTCCAAAGTTGCAACCAGACATTCAAGTTGTTTTGCTCCGCTCTCGTCTCTGGAAATACCTGTTTATGGCTGACATAAAACAGATGTACCGCCAAATCCTAGTTCAACCTTCAGATCGAGACTATTTGAGAATCCTGTGGAGATTTTCACCCTCTTCTCCAATTGATGAATATCGGCTCTGTACGGTTACGTATGGAACGTCAGCAGCACCTTTTCAAGCTCTGCGAACTATTCGTCACCTTGCGACACTGGACGGTGCTAAATGGCCGATAGCTGCTGACGTACTGCTCAACGACACTTTTGTCGACGACATTTTAACTGGTGCAAATTCAGAAGAAGACGCTCTCAACTGCCAAGACCAACTGATAAACCTGTGTGCACTCGCTCAATTTGAACTCCGCAAGTGGGCCAGCAACAATGTACAAATTCTACAAATGGTCCCACCAGAAGCTCGTGCAATGTCCGTCTCAGTTTTGTTCGACAGTGATGAACTCTCTGATTTAAAGGTATTAGGTTTAAAATGGGACCCATCTGCTGACACTTTTTCCTTTAAAGCTCGACCATCGAATATCCAACCGACAAAGCGATCTGTTCTGTCCGACATTGCGCGTGTGTTTGATCCGTTAGGACTTTTGTCACCCATGACATTTTTCACAAAACACGTCATGCAGCAGCTGTGGACCTCCGGTGTCGCCTGGGATGATCCAGTCCCCCCTGAGATTGCTTCCCTGTGGGCCCGATATCAGTCTGAACTGCAGCTAGTTGAAACCATTAGCATTCCTCGTCGTATTACTTATGATCATGCTATTTCTGTACAACTCCATGCCTTTTCTGATAGCTCTGAGAAAGGTTATGCCGCGGCAGTATACCTCCGTGTAGTGACAGTCACGTCTGTGTATTGTCATCTCATAACAGGAAAGTCAAAAGTGGCACCTCTCAAGCGATCCACAATTCCTCGTCTGGAACTGTGTGGTGCAGTATTGGCTTCGAAACTCCTCCGATTGGTTGCTGACTCCTACACTAATCGCCTAACTATTGATGAACTCCACGCCTGGACTGACTCCACCACCGTTCTCGTTTGGATTAGATCTTCCCCTCATCGATGGGCCACATTCATCGCGAATCGAACCAGTTTGATTCACGATTTGACCACACCTGCAATTTGGCGCCATGTTCCCACGAAGGAGAATCCAGTTGATTGCGCATCGCGCGGACTGTTTCCTTCCGAACTCCTCAACCACGTACTGTGGTGGACTGGTCCATCTTTTTTACTGAGTCCTCCAGACAAGTGGCCAACATTACTATTAACCGAACTTGAAGATTACAGTGGGCCCCCCTCTCAGGAAGCACGGGTACCTACTGTTCTCACCGTCACTGTAGACGTCCCGATAATCGAATTGTTAAATCGCATATCATCTCTGCAGAAGATCCTTCGTGTAATCGCCTATTGTTTTCGATTTTTCAAACCCCGGTCTGACGCCCCCATTAGCAACATTATAACTGCGACAGAGATAACTCGTGCTCTCTCTGCTCTCGTCTACTTGGTCCAACGTCAAACTTTTGCCGTCGAAATTGCAGCTCTGTCAAACGATCTTCCCTGCTCAAAATCTCTCCGACGTTTAGACATGTTTCTTGACCCGGTTGGTATTCTCAGAGTGGGCGGTCGGCTTCGCAACGCAGATATTCCATACAGTCACAAACATCCTGCTTTGTTGCCGTCCCGTCATCGGTTAACTGATCTAATTATTGATCACAACCATTGTGTGTTAAGCCATCCAGGAGCCATGACACTCCAATCACATTTACAACGTGAGTTTTGGATACTGTCAGGGAGGCAGGCTATTAGGTCCCGGCTGCGATTATGTGTTCCATGTTTTCGCACGAGACCTCAAACGGTTCAACCAAAAATGGCTGCTCTCCTAAATACAGAGTACAACAAATAAAACCATTTGCTATCTCAGGCGTTGATTATGCTGGCCCGATATCTGTAAAAGGATCACGTGGGCGCGCATCATCCAGGATCTCTGCCTACATTTGTTTATTCGTCTGTACCGTAACAAAAGCATTGCACATAGAGCTCAGCTCTGACCTTTCAACGGAAACTTTCCTCCTAGCTTTCACTCGTTTTGCTGCTCGTCGTGGACCGATCAAAGAGATCCATAGTGATTGTGGTACTAATTTCGTTGGTGCCGCGAATCTCTTAAACCCGCTCCATACCTTCATCGCATCAGAAACCTATCAACACAGTGTACGAAATCATTTGTCCAAGAACCAAATTACTTGGTTTTTCAATCCTCCGTCTTCTCCTCACTTTGGAGGACTCTGGGAAGCTGGAGTAAAGTCGACTAAGTCGTTAATTTTTCGATCCATTGGAACCCATAGACTCACAAGTGAAGAACTGATCACTTTGCTGACAAAAATTGAAGCCACTCTAAATTCACGGCCTTTGTGTGCCCTTAGCAATGATCCAAAAGATTTAGAAGCTTTGACGCCAAGCCATTTTTTAACGCTGGAACCATCGACATCTCTTCCGGACCCTTGTTTGGAACACGTACCTCTCTCAAAAATGCAGCGTTGGCGCTTAGTGACTGATCTCCACCGGTACTTCTGGACCAGATGGAAAAATGAATATTTATCTACTCTCCAGCTGCGAACAAAATGGTCTGATGATGGAAAGCAGCTGAATGTTGGAGACCTCGTCCTAATAAAGGAACCCTCGCATCCGCTGTATTGGAGATACGGACGTATCACGGACCTCCACCCTGGTGCAGACGGAGTGTCACGCGTTGCTACTGTCCACACGTCGTCTGGAGTTCTAACTCGGCCAGCTGTCAAGTTGTGTCCAATGCCTTCTTGTTGAAGTTCCTTCAAAGTGGGCGGTGATGTTGGCGCTGAATATGACAACAGTGATATGCTAATGAGCACGAAGGCACGATTGTCTTATCGGTCAGTCCCACCTTCCACTCATCTCTTGTTCCTATCTTTTATTCCTTGTGTTGTTATTATTATTGATTATTAGAATCACCTTATTTATTGTCTTTGTTTTTATTTGTATTATCTAAATCGTTTTTGTGTTGTTTTCCTATTATCATTTATTATTGCGGCCAACGCCCTTGTTGTCATAACATTGTTAATTATTATTATTGTTTTTTCTGTCGTCGTAAAACTTCCATTATTCCGCTATTGCAGCGTTTTGTTTTATCATATAGTGTTTTTTTACAATTTTGTCGGGTGTTCGGGTGTACGTATTTATTGGTACACACCACGCACCAAATATATATATATTGTGTCCTTACTTTGGTACACACCAATCTATTATGTTTGTAAATCTTCGATCTTTTCAACGGACTGTCTGGTCATTGATCAACTCAATTAGTATTGTTACTGCGGTGTTACGTGCGACGCTGCTGGAAGCCGTCACTTCTTTTATTATTGTTCAAATAAACGGCCACATATTATTATCAATCACACCGTGAGTTATTCTTTATATTAATTATACTATTGCCATCCGTGGGTCACCTGATCCGCCGGCTTGTACGCATCCGGTGCGCCTCACCGTCACCAAGTACTATCTACTCACGCGTAAGTCCGCCAGCACTCGCCGTAGTGTGTGAGAGGCCGCCCAGGTCTTCGGAATCCACATCCAACAGGTGTCTCCACTGTGGGCAGGCTTCCGGGTCAACAAGACTTCAATAGTTTAAGTTTAGTTATTAAGGTTAGCCGACTCATGTGAGCTCCGTGGTCATTGCACATGTCCTAACCGACTACGGAGACCCCCCCCAATAACTAAATTCTATCATCTTGTTTCCCTCAACACCATCACGTCCCTTTCCTAATCAAACGTCATCGTTGTCGTCGTGCATGTTAAATTGCCTACCCAATTTATAAAAGGCGACATAAACAATCATAATTTACAAATCACCTTTTTTTTGGTCTCGATTAATCATCGAGTGGTCCTTCGGGAATTTTACTATGTCAGCTTATTGATTGTAACTATGACTTATGAGCTGGTTAAGAGACAGGTCGTAATATAATGAACCAATTTAATAATATTAGAAATTAGTTTTGCCTACGTTGCATTATAATATTAAACTAGTCCCTTTTACGACGGTACACCGTACACTGCGGTATATTTGGTACTGTTTATAAGCTGTCAAAGTTTTGGACTTTGAAAACATTCTAGAAACAAATTTCTCACGAGTCTTGCAAAACTCTAGTGTAGGATATAAGATGACATCCATATTATTATATTATCACACTTTGCTATATAACGTAAAGTATAAAAATTGTGCAACGACGATGCCGATCTAAATGCACGTTGTGTTGCCTATTTCGATTTAAAAATTATCTAGAAAACGTGCCTGTTACCAGCTACCAATATTATACAACGATGCGATATTATACTTTTAGGCTATATAGTTTAATTTGCAAAAGGCATACCAAGGAATTGTGATTGGTTTTACAACAGCTACAATATATTTTATTGGCCGGTAAATATTTCAATTTATCGGTGTACATTTTTCAGTTGGGCAGAAGCACAAACAGGAGTCAATAGACTAAATGTATTTATTGTGAGAGTCATTGGCCATCAATTTGCCATCTTTAGTTACAGTCTGTGCAGGCCCGGTTTAAGACCTACGGTGCATGTTGGCTGTGAAAAATTCGGTGCCCCTATATACATTTTTTTAGCATTCGATTTGTTCTTATATGAGTTTTTTGCACAAACTTTTTAGATTTTACTACTAATATTGGATTAATTTGTTGTCCACTTGTCTATATTATGATTTGTCACTGTTCTGTATATTCCATACCACTTGCATAATATTATTTAATATTACAATACTTTCGCGAAATGTATAAAACAATGCGATATACATATGTATATAGTTGCGCTGATCGTAAAAAAACAGAATGGAAATTTCTGCTTGCTGTTGCTCATCTCGACGGGAATCAGTTTTTTACCACCAGCCCCGCACTGCAGCAGTGTTGTTCGCGGGCCGAGTGCGCGCGCCGGGTCACGGGTCCTTTGGCGCAGCTCGCACCGAGTGGTATAATAATGTGTACCGTATGGTAACCTAAACTGACCGAGTATCGACGCCGCTGACCCATATTCGTAACACACTACCCGGCTCGACTATGTATATACCTATATCATCATGACAAGAACTCCGCCGCCGCCACCGCCACCGACACGGCCACATTATATCGGGTGCATCGCGCATGCGAATTCGGCCTGACACGAACAGGTAGTCGTACACGTAGCAGCCGCCGTGGAGTAGAAAATAATTATTCCTTACCGACAATATGTTCTGCAGGCGAAATTTGGGTAAAATCTTGACCCAATTTTAAAGATGCACAGGCACAGTAGCGCACCCGCGGCTAACGCCACTTATACCTACTTCGATAACTAAATAATAGTAATTATTGTCTCGAACGTATCATATTGACATTTTAATTCAATTAGTATTGCCTTTAGTTATAATTATTATTAATTGTGTTCGTTATTGCGATGCAGTAAAGTAGAAATGTCTTTGATACCTACCTATTTTGTTAGCAATTTGCCGTGCCGATCGATTAAAACAAGTTCTTGCCTACATAATAATAATTAATAATAAAATCTGTACGATACATTATTATAAGTAGGTAAGAAGGCAAGCACGTATAATATTGTTGCATTAAAGCGTGATTGAAAATATTATTAAAGTTATCCGAGTAAATGAAATCGCTCCTGTCTGAGTCAAATTACTTTATTTAGGTTGCGCTCATAATAAGCTCAACCATAAAATGTATAATAACACGTTATAAAATTATGGATTATATCTACCTACTTTTATTATGGATATTACATATTATGTACAAGTTGACATATTATAAATTATATTAACATTTACATTATAATTGATGAGAAATTATATATATTAATGTAGACTACTTGCGAGAAAAATCGTGGCGATTCCTACTTTTTAGACAACTTTAAAATTATTATATCGACTATTTTCTGAATCCGTAAAATAAAAAATTCTGAAGCGCATTAAGGGAGAATGCGTTATCCGTATTCGTGAGGGAAATATAAACAACACGAAAACAGTTCCAGAACATAATTTTATATTAAACCACATAAATTTCTAAATTAAATCGGAGAACTCGATAAACAAAAATTATATCGACATAGGTAATATTGAATTGAAAAAAACTAACTTGAAAACATCAGTGACTATAAATAGTTCAACAATCTAAATTATTTTGAAAATTATACAATTTCTAGGGTATGATATTATAAATATTTGGTGAAAATGTCATGTTTCTGCGATTATTCCTTTCTAAATTAGGTATACAACCAAATAACAAAATCAATTTTGTCGAAAACTGGTGTAGCGTGAATGTTCTCGTTTTCCCACGGTTTTTTTGCTACTTTTTCCCAATTATTGAGTAAATTACTGAGATTTTTCTATTTTTGACGTCTCCAAGCACCAATTAGACTACATTTGTCATCAGATCAATCAACTCTGAAAAAAAAAAGAAAAATACTAAAGCTAATTTTCCGCCCCAAACCTCGACGTCGAATACGAAAAAAAAAAAATAAAATGTAAAAACACACAATGTTACAATAATTTTGTCGAACCATTAAATTATAATATTATAGCCTCGCTCTAGGACTTGAGCCCACGTGGTCGCGACGAGGTCGTTCGTCGCCCTTCCTTATACGATATACGAGTATTATATTATACATACTGCATATTTTATTGTAATATCAATCATGCTGTACACCTTTATCGGACAATAATTTAATAACAATATAATTATTATAATCGACGTTCGCGGGCCTAGGATCAAATAAAAAACGTATCCGAACCGCTTTAATGTTATGCGCGTCTCGTCTACAACTGCACAAGGCGTTCGTCGGTTATTGTGCACGTCGGTTGGCGCGGTGCAGTATTAAACGCGAGCATAGAGTGCTCACCTATATATGTGGGATAAAAACAGGTGTCTCTCGGTACACGGCCATCGTAAAAAAAAAAAAATAAAACCCCGTGAAAAATATAACACATATAATGACAAAATGAATCGTTTAAAACACACACGCACACACATTATATTTATTTTTTTCTCGTCTAGACCGCAATCGTCTCCGCTACATAATATCGCGCACGGTTCGTATATTATGTATAGAGGTATACACATACCGATTTATATATGCGAATATAATATAATATAACGGTACAAGTATTCGGCGGGCACATCGTGTGTGTATACACCTATATACGTATACGACTAGTACATACACCCGCAGACGGTCCATTCTCTTTATCATTACGATTATTATTACCGTATACCCATTGTACATATAATATACACGTATATAATAAGCGTCTCCGAGAGAGGAGTATATAATATTATATACCGTGTATATAATAATATATTATATACCAGCTCTACGTATACAGCTATATAGTCGTATACACGTACGAATATATGTATATATTTATTATAATATGTGTGTGTGTGTGTGTATCTATCTCGCGTGTTTTGCCGGAGACTCGCGTATACGCGTATTATATTATATTATGCTTGTACATATTATGGGTACCGTTACGTGGTAATATACGCTCTACATCTGTCCACGCACAAAACGCCGTCCGTCCGTCGCTACTTTACGCGCGCATATATTATTATATTATATTATATTATCATCGTCATCATCACAATATCCTCGCGATCCTGCCGATGCCGAGACGACGCCTCCCCCCCAATAAGTCGCGCGATGGTAACCTCGTTTTTCCTCGCAACAGTCTGTTTTTTTTTTGCAAATTTTTTTCCCCGTTTCCTCACGTCGTCGTGTGCAGTTTTTTCTCTCTTCGGTTTACCCATATATATATTTATACACAGGCACACATCCGTTTCGTGGGCGTCGGCCGACCGACTTATGCCGCGTACCGAAATATCCTGCACAGCACGTGCCACCTCCTGTCTATTATATTATATACAGGTACTAATTATATATTATTGTGTTTTATACACGCGTTGGCCGCAGTTTGGAAAATGTATTTCGACGACGAGTGCGCGAGTTCTGTGGGTCCGATCGGAATCGTTTTTGGATTTTTTTCACCGTCGGTATAACGCGACAGACGGGACTTTTGGTAATAAATAATAATCGCACGACAATCGAACTATAATAGTTGCGCAACGTTATAGATATTTTTAATACGAGATGACTTTATAGCGCCAAATTATCACCGTAGGCATGTAAAAACTTTGATCAAATAAATGAACCGTTTGGCGAAAAAATCGGAAATGTGCGATTTTTCCAAACGGTATTGTCGTACTGACATATCCACTTATATTTGCACCTATAATTTGCGTATTGATATTTCATTGTATATACCATTCATCATTGTATATACCTACCTATATATATATGTATAGGCATGTCGCTGACCGGATTACGGTATATAGGGGGCGTATGATACAGGCCACCGGGAGCGATTTCATATGATTGTATCGACTTATCACAGCAGTTTCTCTGTCAACGCGTAGGTACAATCATACAGGTACGACGTATGTAATCGTATTATAATATTAATTATAATTGTGGAAACGGGTAAAACAGTCTCTCCGATCGATACGGATAGGTCATCGTCTATGGGGCGAACCGTTTATTAGGGCGCGCTGCTACACACGCGGAGAAAGAACGGCGAAAAGAACTTGTCTTGCGGCGACGGTAGTTCTACGTTCATATCCTGGTCGAGATATTATTATATGAAAGTTTTTCCATTTCCGAAACCGTACCTCTTCGTCACGGACGCCTTTTTATCTACATCTAAAAATGTTTCTACATGTTTTTTTTTAAAACATTTTTAGGTGTTTATGTTGTCCGGAAACCTATTATTTTTAAATCAGACCATTTTGGACTTTGGTGGGATTACAGAATATTCTATCGGGGCCTGGTGTGGTGCGTTGGTTGGCCGCAGTCACTATTGTGTGCTGCGGTTCGCCGTCGCAGGCTGCTGGATGGATGACCACCCGTGTTCTTGGAGATGAATACTTGACCCCACATAACAACACGTGTTCCAACCCGTAACAACCGTAACCCTACCCCCCCTCCACACACACACCCAATGACCCATGTTGCCGAGGGTCAAACGAATAAATATATATTTTTATAATATTTTACCGAAATTTCAATCGACTTGTAGTTATTGGTTAATAATCACATTAGTATATTTTATAAAAGTATAAACAAAATATACTTTATTGGTTCGCTTCCAAGGAAGAATAAGAATTTTAAATGGGTCCTTCTGTTGTATAGTATCCTAATAACCAACGATTATGGGTTGTACGTGGCATTAAATATGAAGTAGTTAACTTTTAGTGTTTAAATTATAAACTGAAAAATAAATAAATGCTTATGAGAAGTGATAACCTATGTATTCTATTATAAATCATAGCATATCACCACGGCACCACGCACACAACTACGATTTTCCACCCGTCAACTATACCAACGTATAATAATATAATAGTATGTTTAATGTTTATTGTTTATACATGATATGCGATATGCCGTCAAAGGGGTACTTTTAGGGGGTACTCATTCCCACTAAAAAGTAGATACTTGGGTTTTTCAAACCATATTATTTTGAAGTCATAATTTGATAATATCAGGAACATCACAATAATATTATGTACCTATTTCTACCGGAGAACCAATTTGTAATTATTGTTATTTAATAAAAATCACAGTAAGGCAGCCTTAGACAGCAATCTCTAACTCCCTCGCCCCTCTACTGATAATTATTATGGTACGCTCATGATATATACTACGACGAAGAGATCGTTTATTTATTTCCGTGATCGTATCCTAATTCTGATTCAAGCTGTATTAGATGTACCTATACGAGTACTGCGCATAATATATACTGATAATATATCGCCGTTGACCTCTTCTTAAATGTAAACGATTTTCCGAATACACGTCATGTTGCGCACGTATGTAGGTAGGTAATAACTATAATAAGCGTTTAAATTTGACACGCCGGCGAAATTCGCCTGCAACGGATCCTCAAGTTTAAAACATAACTTATAAATGACCGTCTTTACAAATGAAATACAAATAGTCGATTCCGACGATATATATATATATATATCAATGTTACACACACACACACACACACACACACCACACACACACACACACACACACACACACACACACACACACACACACACACACACACACACACACATACACACGCACGCACACGTTTAATGTGTGGCTCTAAATTAAATATCGAGAGTGAAAATAATGTTTCAAAAACGGCGACAGAACATATTATTTTAGATTGCAAGCAGGATCTACGAAAATCCAATTTGTTTTCAAGACAATAATTAGGCACTCTCGTCATAATTATTATTTGAGAACAATTTGTCTGAGCGGTACGACGGCGGTATACATATTATAGTATTAAATATTCTGCGCAGGAAACGATAATGTAATGCGGACAGCAGCGCATTGTGTTTCGATACACATTTTGAACAGGTCTGGTAAAGATTTCTGTGTTACCTATACGCATGAACTTTCAGACATTTATAATATTATACGAACTATAAAGGAAGTGGGAAACGAACGGTTTTAAATTTAAATATATGTTTTAAAATGGCATGGCGTTACTTTCAGACTTCAGTGAGTCTTGAACATAATCTGAACCTCTACAATATTCAACTATGGCTTTGAAATACATTTGATCGGGACGACAACGACATATAATATTTAAAGCGTTAGAAAATAATATGTGCATCCGTAAGAAAAATGTACCATTATAATATCGAGATCGATGAAAAATATGTTTTTTTCTATATAATTAATAAATAATGTTAATTTTTCGAGAATGAATTACATTTAAATAGGTACGCTAGCATATTTCACCAACGAACATTTCTGTGCATATTTACATATAAAATAAAGGTAGGTAGTAGTTTCTTTGTAATTATGGCCATACATAATTTATAGTAATGAGGTCAATTTTTTTTCATCAGTTTTTCTATTGTTTATTGATCAAACGTAGTCAACTATTATAGGTACCATAATATTATATAATCGTTTAATAGTTGTAGTATCTATATCCTTTAGTAATTTATTTATCTATAAATATTTATGATATTATACTTAATAAAACATTTACTTATTTAACCAAAGTAGTAATAATAAAAAATAAAAACATTTACAAGGTTTTAGACTTTAGTTAAATAAAATAAAATATTGAAAATATATTTATAAAAATACCACTATAAAATATTCATGTAATAATCTTAATAATAATTCACTAATACGATGGTACCTTTATTATTTATGTGGATGTCAACCCCCTCCCCCCCATAGATAATGAATTATAATATTAGACTTACGAAATGAGATAGGTACCGTCATTAATTACGTATGGAATAAATAAAAGAAAGTGGTGTGGACTTAAAATTGCGACAGCAGACCTCCCCAAAAATTAATCTGGCCCAACCTTGTACTTGAGCCTTCAAAATATATATCTGTACATATTGTATATTGTGTTACATTAGTATGCTAAAATCATATTATCACAACGGCCATTAAGGTCCATTTTTTTTTTGAACATGACCTATATTTATATACAGTTGTAATACAAGTTTTTTGTGCATTTAATTCTAATATGCTGTTGTAGAAAAATGTATATATAAGTATTTTATGAGGAACCTGTAAACGGTTTTGATAGATTGCCCTTGAAAAAAAAAATGTTTATCAAATTACACAATGTATTCTAACTTCATCTAGGTGATATGCGTATAGCTAAATTACTCGAATATTATAGGTAGGTTACGTTTTAAAAATATGTTAAGTAAATCCGTAAACCTAGGTATATATTGTTGACAACAATTGTTAATGTAAATGCACAACTTTAGATACTTGTACTATGGTATTAACTATATTAGTGCAAGAAGAATTTTATTTTTAAATTTACATAATATTGTATAGACTTGTAAAAATGCATAATGGGAACTTATATATTTCATAATGCTGTTTGAATCATAATATTATGTGCTTCTAAAATTAATTTGTAAACGATAACGATGTCCGTGCGCGAAAATTTAAATGGTCCTTAAAAAATACTTAATAATTATAATATACAGCCGGAAAGATATTATTTTTCTAGTTTACGACGCTGGCAAATAAAATAACCGAATTTAAAATGGTCAAACGATGAGCACGCTAATAAAGCCACATGTTACACGTGGCCGCAGATCACAACGATTTCGGTTTGATTTATATCACACATGGCATAGTTATTGAACACATTTCGTACGAAACACACTCACACTAGCATACAAGTGTAACGTCCATACACACGAGTGTGTTAACAATATTTAAGGCAATGATTTCAAACGTTCACAAACTGATAAATATAAATTTAAAAACAATTTGTGTATTAAATAATGTGTAACTCGCCTCGAGGTTTACAGTGGATTTGTGGTTTTTGACTAATGCGTAGTAGTTTTATTGACGAGAAGTCGAGAGCAAGACCTCTGCGTGACAGCATCATCCACCATAATGCATATTTCGGATATTATAAGGTAATATTAACTTATACTTACCTATTATTTATGGGTAATTTGTATTTAAAAGTCAAGTATAGATCGTTTAACTGTAGAATAATAGCCAATAGGTTGTTCTTAAATTATATAATAATAGTGATATGTATAATGTAAAGATATTATGCAGTAATCATTATTATTATTATTATTATTTTTATTACTATACGATATTGACAAGTATTAATTATTTTTGTAAAATTGATCAATAAGTCGTGTATGATAATCGTTGTAATAATAATATGCTATACTATTAGTTCACCTTCTTAAGAAATTAATTGTCTTCTTTAATATTGTACCTATTAAAATGTATTTTCCTCACATTATGTAATTCATTTATTCAAGCCAAAAAATTTAAATCGTATATTTTGAATTAACAATATAGTTTGACCTTGAAAATTAACAAGAATAATTCGCTATAAATCACTGATAATTTTAATAATGTGATAAAACTAATATTATTAAACATCAGTAGAGTCTTTATTAATGAAATTATATGATCAATACTACACTCTATAAATTGAAACATATTATTGTTAGGTACCTATATATCGTCATAAAAAAAAATGTAGTCAATTTAACAATCATAAATTACATACATTACATCTATCGAATGATAAATTCAGATAAATATAATTGAATCATTTAAATATAAGTACTATTATGCTTACTGTTTTCCTTGACGTGTTGTTATTCGAATTTTGATTACTGAATTTTCCTCGTTTACCTAGACAAATAATTGTTTTTATGTAATTGTTTTCTATACCATATACCATTGGGTAAAATTACAATGCTTGTACGAACATAATATATGTAAGCATTTTTGTTTTGTTATTATTTTAATTTAGAACTTGAATTTTGATCTCCAGCATACATAATACGTAGGCACTCCGTCTATATTGTAGCATAGTCTATATATATTTTTGTTCCATAGTTTTGGAAAATACAATTTATTAAAATTGTGTTTAAATAAATTAGGTATATCAGTTTACTAAAATAATTGTCTGGTTAAAGTTTAAACTAATTTATTAGCGCGTGGAAAACAAACTAATAAACTGCTTGCGCCATTACATTAAATTCGGCTGTATGAAAAAAAGAACAACACAGACATTAAACAAATATTATCGGACATGCAAATCGGTAAACATATCCTTATTGGTTTGAAAACCAGCTCGACCGAAGATTTAACGATTCATTTTTTTTTTTTTAAGGTCGTTTTAATATTGCCTATACCAAAATTTTGGGCGCATTTTAATATATTATTGGATGATAATATTGTAATGTATAATGTGTTGTATAGATAATGCATGTAATAAATGTATTCATTATATTATTGTGTTTACGATTTAAATCTGTTCCGTCGGCCAATGAAATCGGAAAACACTATACGCATTATGATGATGATCACAATATTATACTAATTATAGCAACAAGTAGGTACGTATCGAAAATTATATATATTTACGCGGTTAATTGCACCGTGATTCATAAACACTCGCACTAATTCGGTGTGTTAAAACGTTTCAAGTATATTACGATATTAATATAATATATAAAATAATATATTATCTATACCTATTATATACGTGATGCGTTCGTTTTCGGCGAAATGTCTGTAGCCGGCGAACTCACGAGGACCCAAGGTCTCGCCCTTGCGCAGCGATGATGGCGGCGGATCTCGAATGTCTATGCCGGTCGGGTTGGTGGGTGGGTGGGTGGTGGGGAAAGCCGGGCTGCCGTTGAATAATATATTATATCGTTACGTGTTAATTATTGGCGATGGTATATAAAATAATATATACCTACATAATATGCATGTGTATCGGCCTGTTCCACATGTAAACAAACGTATATTTTGAAACATGATTGCTGAGGTCACTAGACTCGGCCACTCGGGGAAAAGAATAAATCTAGTCAGACACAGTCGCGGTGTGGCAGTGCGGGGCTAACCTATGGCACATTATAATGCATAATACAATTTATTAATATAATATTATATTCTATACAGCACACATAGTTTTAGTATAATATACGCCGGGTATGTAGATATTCTGATCGTCAAACTTTCCTCAACTTGATAGGTTGGACTTGACATTCATCACTACAGAATCATTTAGGTACTATGTATTATCACTCACTTTTGTATGCGTACAATATGACGCGTATATTATTCACTATTCAGTATTCAGTATTCAGTAAATTTTACAAGCATACCATAATATTATTACATAATAATTAAAACCTGGATTTTTATGTAAATGCATAATTTAATGTTCTGCACATCACTTAAAATAACAATTCTGATTAAAAATGTCGACGTTTCGTAATGCCACAGTTTATAATACACTCGTGGTTAATTTTTTTTTTTAATATTTAATATTACAAATTAATGTAATTTACATATTTATAAATAACTGCATAGTTAAAACGATAATTTAAAATTATTAAAATTGTATTTTAAAATTCTGAACTTACATCAGGTTCTTACTCCACAATAGCTATTTAATTATTTCACTTTGTCAAATGTACAGGTCTAAATGGCTAAATCACAACATAGTTGCCTACATATAAAAATGACCAAGTAAAAAAAAACATAAATTAGGATGTTACGCACCTAATACATAAAATTTAAATTAAAAAAAAAAATTATATAAATGTACACTTGCTCACGACGTTTTTTTTTGCATATATATTACAGTTATTCTTTACATGTTTTTGGAATTTTGTGTGCATAGATATTTGCATAATATTCTACGATATTTTTCGCTTGATAATCCGGGCCCTAATACCTATAATAATAGAATGATATAAAGCAACGAGTTATAAGTTATAGCCTATATGCATAATTCAAATCGTTTTATAAATACATACTGTTACAGAGAGGTAAAAGTTTCCTACACAACAAAAAATGTTTATATTTAATATTAAAATCTTGTATTCGTATACAATATATAGTTTATTATATTGCCCCACAGCTTTGATTAGTCAAAATAACTATCAAAAGCACATCTATATTATACTTCCACATATCCCAAATATTATACAGTAGTGAGTATATATAGTGAATATTAAAATAAAACGCGCCCTACCATCCAATACAATGCAATGATGTTATAAACTTATATAGGTACTTCTAACGACTTTAACTGTCTCGTTCGAGTCGTTGGTGCAACTCGTCTATGACTAAAATCAAATACGTATTATGATATACTTCTGCAACCTATATATATATATACACTATGCTACCATAATATAGTCCTATAATAATGCTGGAGTGGAGCGTGTGGTTATAATTATTATGTTATTGTAATTATTGTATAATGCATGTTATCGTAAACACCGGTATTTCGACCGGGCGTATAGTATATGAGTTCTTAAAAAAAAAATAAAATTTTTTGCGTTTTAGATCTGCTCGTAAACACTATCAAACCTGTACGATAATAAACGATATGCAATATAGCTACACACGTATAATATTATAACGTGTGCGTTTCAAGACGAAAAATAAATAAATGTACGAAATCCGGTGAAAAAAATCTTTCGGAATACCGTATAGGTATGTTATTATACCTACGTGTATAATACATATCATTGCGTGTGTGTGTGTGTGTGTTATGCAGAATCTGCGACGAGTAATGGTCGATTACGGACAAAAAAACGCGTAAAATAAATAAAAAATTTACCACCGCCGCGACCACGACCCACCCGTACACGGTCGCGCGCAGGTTTCTCTCTTGGCACCGCCAAACCGGTTCTCCACTTTGGCGATGATCGCGGGGCGCTCGCGACCATAGTGCGTCTCCTCCGTCGTCTGCCGCCGTCATTCGTCATCCGAAGTCCGAGTGTTATTATTATTATTATTATAATTAGGTATTATATTATTATTATAGCGACGGGCGGAAAACGAGCGGGAAAAAAATCGCGCCCAACTTACAACCCGTCATCGTCGACCCATCTCGCATGCTGCTGCACTATCGTACGGGCCGATTCACGCCGATATGATATCGCGATATTATAATGCTGATAATACGCACCTGTAGCCGTTTAGGCACTCGCCGGTCCGCCACTTAGTGTTACGCGCGCGTATGATATTGTAAATAATTGTAATGGGCAGTGCAGGCGCGAGACGGCGAAAACAGGGTATCCCCTGCAGTGGTCGAGACTACTTTCACGAGCACGTCCGGATATGCATTCCACTGACGCCACACGTTATTATTATTATTAAATATTACTTTATATATGTATAAGGTAGGTTAGGTTAACCTAACGTACGTGTCCAATGCCGTTTTCGCTTGTACGCGCAGTACGTATGATATTACATTACGCTGCGTGTAATCCCCTGCAATTACAGGTAAAGTCGATATTAATGCCAGTGTGGGTACCGCAGCATCCTGCAACACTTTTCGCGAATTGTGTTACATTATATTATGCTCACGATATTATAATATCCTATATTTAAATAGTTATTAAAAATTGTAAAAGTCAAATAAAATAATATTAACTAAATTCTTCGTTAGTATATAAATATCGATTGAGCGGTTCTCGTCGATTTACATTGTCTCGAAGTAGGGTTTTTACTATAGGTAATCGTTATTCTATGAGAACACTTACGACGTACAGTATTCTTCTGAGACGTTATAAAAGTGTACAAAGAAATTTTTTCCTACTCGTTAAAGTGTCTTAGGAAAATGATATACCAACACGTACCTATATATACCGTCCTAATGCTGACGGCCATTAAAGTGTGTCCACAAAGATGGACGGGGGTGCCCAGAAATTGTGCCTCAGATCAAAAATTTGAAGTCTCGCCACTGACTGCATTATATATATCCGTATAGGTACGTATGTAGATGACAACATCAGTTATGTACAGCTATGATACCCGCCGGTTTACACGAGACATTATGACTTATGATGGCGGATTGATGTGTATATATATTTTGAAAAATGCGATTATAAGTTGTACGTCTACAGCTCTACAATTAAGTCGTCGTGTGTGCGCTGAAATAGAAATAAACCACGACTATACCTTTTATCTCGTGGTGCAAATGTACAGGTGGGGGTTTGGAGGGGGCTTGGTGCCGGCTAGTGCCTCGAAATCGTCACGACAAGCCCGTCAGACAAAACCAGCGAGTGATCGATCGCATTGATTCATATTACAGAATTTTATAATCCTACACACTTAATACAGCTTTCCTATACAGGGTTATAATATTGCAGTACGCCAGCACTTGTAAGACAAATAATATGAGGGGACTCGGTGAAGCTCCGCTATGATAGTTTCGCCTATCTGCGTCACTGCTGCAGTCATATATCATAATATTACTATCATATAATATTATATACATAAAATACTTCCCGACTTCCGTGTGATCATAATTATTAAATATATCAAAAATATATATTTATATCATAAATGTATGTGTGTATGTGTGTGTGTGTGTGTGTGTGTGGTTAAACGACCTCTACTACACCGTTATTCGTTTATAAACGGAAACGTGTTAACGTTCTAACGTATGCGCACATACCGCGATGTATTATATTATAATAATAATATAATAATAATAATAATAATATTATGTGTGTGTAATAAATCGTACGAATAATTCTTAGCGCGTATACCGCGCACTTATCGTCGTGATATATGATTTTCAATACGAATATTATATATTATGTTATTTTTATTATTATTACTACTATATTTCATCCAGCAAGGTTAATCGCTAAATGTATTTGCGAACTGCGATAAGGAGCTTCTTGAACTTCAAGTTCAGTATATTGAGTACCTACCTACCTATTTATATTATACATATATTATCTCATATACCGATTTAATGTATGTATAATATACGTGCACTGTGCAGTTTATAAATAACGACGATAATATATTAACAACGCGTGCACCTTCGGACAAATATTACGCAATTTTCTCGTGTCTCGCCGTCAAATTTATACGTAATTATGGCTTGTACAATCATATTTTTATAATACTTGAATGTGAACCTCGAAGTGCGATCCGCACTATAGACTAGACTATATCAATTATCTCCAGGCGCGTGAAAGATCCGAATTTCACGGGATGCCTACCCAGTAGTATTTTTAGGTCTCTATATGCTAACAATTCTGATAAGTATATTAGTACCTATATAGCAAATTTATGAAATTTCTTCAGAAATATACATACCTAGCCGCAACGTTTTACCATTAATTATTAAATGTGATAGTAATAACACGTTTAAAAGTACCTACTCAGTTATGCAGGCGTGAACAACGAGTCATGACTGTTCGTTTGAATAAAATATTTCTTTATAATATTATTAAGGCCATACGGCGCATAAATTAAATAAATATAATTAATTAGGTAAGTTTGGGTTTAGGTTTACGTCTTGTCGCATCATTTCATTACGTTTTACACCGATTTGAACCTTTTAAAGGGATGATTTCTATTAATGATTTGTATTCTACGACTATAGCCTGCACAGACACGATAATATTTAGAAATTATAAACGATGGTTTCTAGTTTCTATTTTTTATCAGCAACTGTATTAAAAATTTAATCAATATGCATATTCGACCATACATAGGTAATTAAACTTTTCATATTATCTATTTTGGTAATATCACATGACATTATTGGTAATAACCTTTTATTCATTATGTTAGTATACCTGTGTCTTGGTAATTTTGAGGGCCTCAACTTTCAAATGTCATGAGGTAGATAGGCTGCACACATGGCTGCAGATCCTGCAGTAAACCTCTAACTCCTAAGTGCGATTGTTATGTATGGTGTGTGAATGTGCAAGGGAAACGGAACGACTGGTCCAGAACAATATTTGCATCGAAATCGTGTCAAGTATGTGTAGAACTTGAATGTGAACAATGTCGCGCGATGTCGTTTCGTATATAACTTTGGTTATGCTATAACCAGTTTGTTATTTCACCGATTCTGTCGATGCATTATAATGCATTTTATTGTAATAATATTATGTTACATGACGCCTAAGTATATAAATGAATAATATAATATATTATGGCCCTACACACGTGTACGAGTAGTATGATACGACCATAACTGCTGACCGATACTATAATATATTTACACACAATTAACTGTAATGCCTATAATAATTGTTTGTATTATAATAGAAAAACAATTCTTATATATAAAAATGTGTTTCATTTAATTTCTAAGTAAATGGGTAAAGATCGTTTTTGTTTTTGCTTTTTTTTTAGTTAAATTGTAAATTTGTTCACAACAGTTGATTACTAGGGAACGGATTTAAATGCTCTAAAAAACAAGAAAAATGCCTTAAAAAAATACGATTTAATGCCTTAAAAAAAATGCGTTGACATCAAAAAATGCACTAAAAAAATGCCCTAAAAAACTTTAAAAATGGGTTTATATTCAATAAAAACAAAATTTTGAATTTAAAACTTATAAAAACATATTATTATGAAAAATCTAATAAAAAATATTTAAATACAATACAAACTTAATTAATTAACTTTCAATTATCTTCTGTCCATCTTCTTTTTACCCTAAAAAATTTAAAATTTAATAGGAATACCATTTAGATAGGTATATTCGTTATACTTTTACCTTTTACCATTTAGGTATTTTATTTTTTTTAGAATGAATGTGGAAAAAATGTTGAAAAAATTACTTAAAAACCACAAAATGCACTTAAAATTTCAAAAAATGCTCTAAAAATGCATTTAAGTCTTAAAAATGCAAAAAAATGCAAAAAAATGCAAAATAAAAGTTACATTTTTTAATTCTTTGATGTATGAAATGAACTTTTTGCTTGGAAACCAATATTTTCGGACATTCAGAAAAAAATGCAATTTGCATTCAAATCCGTTCCCTATTGATTACATATTTACGAAGCAAATCCATAAAGCTCGCGAAGACGACGCGTTGTTGATGTTATGTTCAAACTTTAAAATTACCTTTAGTGGGTATTTGCTTTATTATCGCTGTTAGACGTATTCATAATAAGTATTAATTGTCATGACAACTTAATTTAGAATTTATCAAAGCACCCATATTATACTTATGGGTTAAAATGAGTTCCTGATGGGTAGATTCAAGATTTGGAGACACAACAAACGATGATTACTACAAATTAATTAAATGGACGGAAATTTATTCAATTTTTTATTACTTTTTATTCATACCTATATTAAATGATATTTTTAACATTTTAAATGCTTTTTTATTGTTTATATGGCCTCCGAATCCGAACCTTATATTATAATATGCATGTAATGTATATGTATGAATGTATTATGTTTATGCATATTATAATGTACATTTTTAATACAATAATATTTAACAGTATAAAGTGGACTACTGGCTATCGACTATCGTATGGAGGCACGAGACAAAAATACATATTACACGGATTATTTATTATTATGTACCTACGTATCACGTTGTCACATACAACTATCGTTATCGAGCTTGCAGGCCTGTCACACAATTAGCATAAAATGGGTTAACGCGCGAGAGGTTCCAAGGGAGCGCGTTCGCCGTTCTGGGTAGTTTACCACCATGCACCTCCTCTATAATAATAATAATATTATAATTTATAATTTACTGTGCGTGTCTGTATATAAGTACATTATAATTTATAATATTATGAATTTAATTGAATAGATACCTATGGTAATAATGGTTTTTTTTTCGTGCTGAATGGTCGTCGGTCATTGACTGTTTTAATTGACGGTAACAATTATAATGTTTTTGAGTGCCGATCGATCAATGGAAATTGTGGCGGGTTGCGATATCGATGAGTGAGTGGCAGGGGGGGGGGCGCTAGTGGAGAAGCGCGCCTTTTGTAAACGCTCCAAACACGTTGTAATTACGCAAATTAAAGTAATATTATTCATTTTGTTCTATATAAAATACATACTTACACAATATGTGTATTATACTAACACCGGTTCAAGAAATGGACGAAGAAAACGGAATCTGCTGCTGAGAATTTTCCTTTTAAATTTTATGTTGATTGAGCTTCAGAAGATATCGGAATTGGTATTCCTTAGAATTGGATAAGGGGAGATTTACATTTTTATAGCATGTACCGTACGTATAATATTAATTGATCTCTCATGATTTATTTTGATTCTTCACTTAGATGACCTAGTTGTCAATTAAATTTAAATGAGCTTGATAAGGATTCGATGTTTCTTCATGGTCATTTCCAGGTGAAAGAACATTGGGGTCTGCTCAAGTGGCCACGGTTTATAGTTAAATAAATAGGAAAAATTATAGATAGATCCTTATAATAGTGATAAATGTCTGTAATAAAGGTACATAATGAATAAGCCAGTTTTTTTAACATTTATATAAAACTAGCTGATCTCATGCACTTCGTTTCCCGTTAAGTGTACCAATCTTTGTGACTCAAACTTTGTTCAATTCGTTATTTGATATTCGGTGTATGGTGTTCAAAATTTATCTTAACTTTTCTGTTGGCTGGAATAAAAACTCTGATTCACAGCAGTATATTATCAGGTAGGCAATCTATACCTGCGGTAGATCGCGGACACCGTGCTGTTTGTACGTAACTTTATAATTTAACTATAAAGTATCAAAGTTATACCAAGTATGTCACTGAACTCCTCCTAAACGGCTGGACTAATTGTAAATGCCGAGTCTGTCGACCAGTATTTCCTCCTCGTCCACGAAGACTTGTCATCGATTTATGTACGTAACTTATATGTGAGTATAATACGCTCAATGTTTACATAGTTGCGATACATATAATATCAAAGCACAGCGTACAATAAAATTAAATGCATTGAATGAATACACTGATTTCACGGCAACCAATAATTATTGTTATAATAGTTTTAAAACCCATGGCAACCATTTATAAACAAAAATTTCCACCGCAAATCTCTAAGTCGCTGTTTGAGCACATCCCCTGGTTGGACCTAGGGGGGTGATTTGTGAATCTAAACAACCCGGGGCGTCACCCAAACGCATACGAAAAAATTCATTAAAATCGGTCCAACCGTTTAGGAGGAGTTCAATCACAACACACGTACAGTAGAATTATTATATATATAAAGATATAATTATATAATTATAAAATATATTGAAAACACCGCTGCAGCAGTAGGTACTCGAGATGTCTGTGAATTTGTATTTCACTATCACTGTTACAGCGCATAATAATATATTATAAATGCAATAGGGAAATTCGTTCACATAAGCAATAATTACTTTTCAATTTTTTTCAAATTTTCGTAACAGTCGATATAGCCGATCATTAATTTTTATATTACGCTATAATTATAAATTCGAAAATGTACGTAGGACTCGATAGCAATGAGTTCTACATAGTTGATAAATCACGTAGGCGTTCCATAATTGGCTTTAAGTCACTTTTCGCATTTCACAGAAAAGCAAAAATAAATATTTAATTGTTGGCTTTCTTATTGACGCGCGCAATTTTGCATTTCGAGTAGGTTGCAGGCGCATAACGTATGACTAAATATTCGTGTAGTTGGATAATTTGTGTCGTTTAATCGTTTTAAAGATAATATTTCGAATAGTGTTAAATGGGTACTCGATTTTAAAAGAAAATGCCACAGCATATAGTGCATTTTTATTTAAAACCCACGAATTATAGGGACTCGCAGAAATACCTACCTATTTTACATTGTACACGGGTAAGTATATAATCAAAAACAAGCTGAATATATAGTTAGATCATGATTTGTTTGGCTAGAATTATTGTAACCTAAAGGCGAATAAATACAATGGACAATATAGGTACACAAAGAGAAATACACAATAGTCAATCTAACATTCATCTGTTCCGGCAAACTTCGTTTAAAATTTATCAATAACATCCGCAGGCCAAATCGTGTCAATACTTGTAAATTCAATTCTCTAAATATTTAATATTCTTATGTCACCTCTGAACACATTATGTTTTAAATGTAAATTAAAATTACTATCTCATAACGGTAACCATAGTTTATAAGCATTGATCATACACGCCGCATCCAAATAATATTCCCAATTATTGTAATATTTTTGTGAATTATCTCCGCGAGTATTAAATAATACGCAAGCTCGCGTGTGGTATAGGTACAACTATACAAGCATACTTAACTTTATTTATTTTACATTTGTTATGACAATAATATTGAACGGTCCATACACTCAACTGCGGTAATGCTTAGTGTAAGTATCGGCTGGTGTTGCTAGCTCCTGGATGGGTGACCACCCGGGATTTTTTAGCTACAAATCCTTGCCACACGTACAAAAGTGTTTCAACCAACCGTTCCTCCACCCTATAAATAAAAACAGCTTATGGCCATATTTGCCTGGCTTAAGCTGAATAAAAAAAAAATAAATAAATAAACATTAAAATAATATAATAGGTACTATAGTAGGTAATTAAACATACGAAAGACTAGAGGAAGTATAGACATATTTTGTTAATAAATAATAAATAAACATTAATCAGTAATAAGTAATCTTTTTAACTAGGTAATTAATAATCAAAATTTAAGTATTGAACATTATATTGGATTATTATTTAGAAGTTACTGAAATTAGAATATTATGTTCTATATTCGGAAATTCTATAATATAAATTATAAAGCTTAACTAAATTTAGATTTATACAATCATACCAATCCTATGTAATTATGCAAAAAATAATAGTATGATTTTATTAACCATTATATTAAAAATTGAAATCCAAATTCCAAAATTGCAAGTTTTTAGTTATTTATATATTATTGTACCTATACGACATAATATTATGTTTATTGTTTATGTAGTGTATTGACTATTGATACCTATAGGCTATAAATGCACAAACAAAAATGTGGAAGTGACTAATCATAATAAAATTTCTGAATGTTAAATTTGAGGACAATCTTTTTAATTAGAACGTATAATTGCGAAATATTGCTTTAAGAGTTGTTAAGGAAATACTAAATTGAAGGTTGACATTACAAAATGCATAAAATAATTTAGGTATAATATTGATGAAAATTAATATTATTTTACTTTACTAAGTACTTAATATAGATTTACCTGAAATAAAAAAAATAACAGATAACAGACTCAGAATAAATCTATTTTATATATTTAGATGTTTAATTAGGTGGGAGAGGCTTTGTATATTTAAAATGTTAACATAATCCTAAGAAACAGTGGCTTTTGGGATATAATTTAATAAGGTTGTAAACAATTGAATGGTCGAAAACATGCAATAATATATTTTCAATTTAAAGGAAATGCTGTCAGTTTCGAACTTTTAAAGTAAATAAATTATTGTTAGAATCAAAAATTGTTTGCAATAACTTATAGTGTATCGTATTGAATCGTATATTCGTATGCCCTATGGTTAGAATAATAATACATCTGTAATCTGATGTATAATGACGATTACGAATAGTAAATAAATTAAACTGGACTTTGATGAGTGGCAATTAGTGTAAAATATTACATACCAGTAATAATAATTAAATACATCATTGTAACACCAATAGATTCATCATGTGGCTGAGAATTAAAAAAAAATGTAATTATAGGTATAAAATCTTAAACTGATGTGAGCGCGATGTTGTTTTTTTATCTTAAACCTAGGTGCGTGCCACATAGATAAACGCGTAAATGTAAAATCATTGTTTTTACGATTTTTGAGTACCCAATCTTAGAGTAAAATCAATTATTATAAAAATAATAGAATATAATATTTTTGAAAATTTGACATCGATTTTAAAATACAGCGCTATATCTGTGTATCTCGGTTTAATTGAATACCTCTGAAGTTCTCTGGCAAATCGGCATCGCTGTACCTCGCTTTGTGAACAAATTTTGCCGAGATAGGCAATACGCTTGTGGCGTGAATTATTGGACGATAAAGCATTTGAAATACGTTCAAACGCGGTTCAGACCACTTTCTACATTTTCCTGATGTCTCTGAAACCTTCGTCGAAATCGGCCGAGCCTCTTTTTGAGTATATATGGCTACAAACATAAGGACATTGCCTTTTCTTGTACTTTCGAATAACAAAGAATACATTTAACATGATTTTCTATTTTATTAAAAAAAAAAAATCCCATAGCAACGCATGGCGGGTCGGCTATAATCAATACAATATTTTATTTTTTAATTTTATTTCTGTCACCAATTACAGTCCTATATTAGTATATAATAATATAATCGATAGTGTCCAGAGTCCTGATTGACTGACTGATCAACGTAGAAAATGTTTTTAACGTATTATAAAACAATATTCGATTTTCGTATACAATACGAAATTCATGTATAAGCCACCCTATAGAAAACAATTCGCTTAAAGCACCCTCCGAGTGTCAATAAAAATCTATATTAATATAACTTTTATTGAAACCGGCACAGTAGTTTCTGAGATTGAGTGTTAGTCAAAAAGCTCATTTCACCTGTACATAATATTATATTACATGTAAGATATACGTACAATAGATTATTATTTTACTTTATATTCGACTTTAGTCATAAAAATTAAAATGTTGTAAAATTAAATGGATATCAAATTGTTTTGAGACAATACGATATGACCCTCAAACATATTATGTTATTATCTATAGTTTTACCCTAAAATATTAAGATTACTCAAAAAATTACTCAGATTACTCCAAAGATTACTCAAAAAGATAAGAAAAAAAAATGATTTTGTGTGAATGCGTTTCGTCTATGTTGCGTGAGGGTTAGTGAGAGAAAACAAATAGTAGTACACTGACATCATCTTAACGAATAAAATAGGTATTACGTTATGAGTTTGTGAGGTTATCTTTGAACTTTTAGCAGTAAATAAAGCTATATACAGACACTATTTTCTCATTAGGTGCGCAATTGAAGTGAAAAACATTAGATTCAATTTATTTTATAACCAACTTATTAAAACTAGTATCATTATTCATTCCTTCATTTGTTCTCACAAATAAAACAAAAAAGTAACTTTTATATTTTTTTTTTCGCGAAATGTTTTTAAAACTCCATGGTATATTTGAACAAATGTAGCAAGATATAAACCAAGGAAAGATTATTAAACAAAAAAATATTTAATATTACTTAAACATTTTAATCTTCTATATTTACATACATAACGATTAATGTAACGGTTTTTTTTATTTATTAACAATTAATCTGATTTAGGTATTTGTTAAAATAATTGAACTGCTCAATTTATTAATTTTTAGATTAAAGTGCAACTTGGGTGACCTTTATTTAAATAATTGACTCAAATAATAATAAAAAAAATACAATAACCGAAACTAATCCAGATACGACTAAAGACATATTACATGTAACTATTTAACTCAAAAACAAATATAAATAAAATATAAACATTTAAAAATTCTATATTTTTATATAATAATTATTAGGAGGTATATCTTAGTATCTACCTACTTTCTAAAACATTAAAAGAAAATTGCAAAAACCGTCGAATGCACAAAATACGAGGTAGGTATTGTAAATATGTAAATAATAAATATAGCACGATTTATCTTCTTTTTTTTTTGTGGCTTTCCCGTAAATTAATTATAAAAATGATGCAATTTTTTAAAAACTTTCTATCGTTTGACTGCTCGAACGCATTACACACGTGCACAGTGCATAAACAATATTTACCTATATATTATGACATATACCTTCGCTGGGCGTATATGTGATATAAAAGTATAATATTATGTGAAGCGAGCAAAATTAATGCTGCAGACAATGACTTAAAACGAAAACAAAAATATTATTCTCGTATACGAATCACTGCTGCAGCGAAAAAAGCACATCAACACAATAATAATAATAATGTTATGGTTTCTATCGAGTACCCACCGCTTGGTATCCAAAAACGACGATAGCACACCGGTCGTGTGGTTAGCGTTCGGTTGGGATCGCATAATATAATAATAATGATATATAATATTATTTATTTGTACATGGACCACCCACCATATTGCAATATTATGTGTATACGCCAATACACAATATGTGCATATATGTAGACACGTGAAATCAAATGTAATATTTGACGATACCAAATGTGCGTGTATACGATTCTCCGCGAGGGAGGATACAATGGTAGTGGTATACGATATTATATATTGTTATTATTATAACGACTGTGACTAAAGGGAACGAAAATGTACATCAATAACAATATAAGAATATTATATAAGAATAGTAACCGTCGCGGGTTTAGACCTAACTCGGAGACACGTACAGCAGCGGTGCAGTATTCCTAGGTGGCCAAGTCTTTTGGGCACTGCGTGTAGATTTTTGTCTTTCCATACCTAAGCTGGTATATTTGTGTGCACGTTCTTATACACTGCAGCTGCATGTGTGCGATGACGTATACTCGTATGTAATAATATCAAACACGACATTATATTTTGGTACTGCGAACGGGCCACACGCGTCGGCCTTCCAAAAACGAATGCGAACTACCAAGTACGATTGATGATATCATATAATATTACCTACTGTGCATGTATACGCGTCTCAGACGGTGGTGTGTGTGTGTGTATATATATACATTACGCAGGTACGTATTGAGATTAAAAATATAATACATAATACATTATATTATTTTATCCACATCCCGCGTATAGGTGAGCACTGCTGCAGTTGGTGCGATAAGATGTTATAATACAAAAGTGTACCTGGTTATAATATGATTATCATAATATGGTCTATAGATTGTACGATTTTTATAGATGGACATCGGACGAACGGCAATAAACCGTACGCTATGGTGTATACGAGGTGATTCACTGAGCATAGGTACGCTCAGTACTCACTCTATTTTATTCATAAACAATGAGTTTATTTAAAATACGATTTTTTTGAAATTTTTAAGCATATAGACTAGAGTATACTTGAGGACTTTATACCATTTAAGAAGTGTTCGGCAATAGTGATACAAACTTTGGATGAGAACCGCCTTTTACCATATTTATGTTTTACATAAGATTTTTTTTTAAATGTCCATGTTGGTATCTGAATTGAGATTCGAACGAGTAGTGTTGTTTAACATTTTGTACTAAGTATAATAGGTCAATAAAAAATAGGTATAGAAAAATATGATTGGGCTATGATGATTTTAAAATTAGAGTAATTAATCTGATTAACATTAAACATTTTATAATTTGTAAAATACGTTATCAGGTATAATATGCAAAATCTAAGCATTTAAAAATATATGGTCCTAATATAAACTTAAAAATTGCTAGAATCAATATTTGACTAAATATAAAAATAGGATTGACTATATATAGCATACTTGGCGAATCACCTTATATGTTTTTATAATTTAGAATGCAATTAGTATATAATAATATAATACTGTAAAATAATTTATGATAATAGGCGTATTGATAACACAGCTATTATTCCTCTGTAACAATAATGTGATAACATTAAATAATAATTTAGTACCTATAGATAACTAGTGATCAATCTTCTAATAAGCTAAAAATAAAAACATGCAAATTCATCGAAATTTTAGTTTGAGTACCTATACCTACCCAATATGATAAATTGATAACCATCTAAAATAGATAAACGCGACCGGACAGTTGATATAACCGGATTGGTACCTACACGATTATTGTTATAATAAGTAAGCCCTTATTTTAATTTTTTTAAACTGTGCGTAAAATTGTTCAATTACATATAGAATATATACATGTATAGTATATACCACAGCGTCACATTATATAAGCCCACATTCAAAAAGCGTTTCTAAAACAACACATTTAACTATACGTGTTACATGTATACAATATGTATACCTACGTATTTCGTCTGATTATATAATATGCCAGTACAATAAACAATAAAATTTATAATACTAATATATATATATACTTGGACGAATGCAATTTATTATCAGTTATGCGCCTGATTACATCTATTACAAGCTCGATAACTTTTGGTTAAGACACCGACATGATTCTACATATTTCTATTATAGTTTCGTAGTGGGTTTTTTAAAATATTATAGTATCAATTTTTTAACAACAACCTAAACGCTATTGCGTCTCCGTGGAGTCTGCAGTATATATATATATATACAATATAACATTAATGGATAAGTACACATTCAATTAATTAATTGTATGCAATTTCTCGCTAGGTAGTAATTTATTATTATTATTATTGACGCCCACAAATAACACTTAAACCATCTAGTTTTTTTTTACATTTAGAACATTTGGTCAAACCTTATCCAATGGTATTTATTTTATTTTTTATAATACTCTACCTACGTCATCCGCTAGTTTTCTGATTTAGCGCCATTTAGTATATATATTATAATATGCCTAAGAGTTATGCCCTCTACTCCCCTATAAGGAGCGTAAATTGAGTGTTTTATGAGCATACGAGCATTTTAAAATTTTACTAGGTCATCTATATAAGACTAAAAAAATATATTCTTCTTTGCTGCCTTTGGTTTTGAGTATTACGACTGCGAAACGAACCGGAAAAAAACGAATTCGGAGATTCAGTTTTATTTAATGAACGGAGATTTGGCTTTATAATTCATATTCTAAAAACTTTAACTAGAATACTAAATAGTTTTAATGTAAACAATTTTGATATTTATTTCATCGATTAAATTGTTATTTATTTTTATTACTCATTAGAGTTTTAGTAGAACTGAATTTATTTCCCTGAAAGTTTATGCCGCGTAGTTTATAGTTTTAGTATTGAATTTAGAAGTTAATATTTTAGTGCAACCATAGTTGAATGACTTAAACGAACATAAAAATAATTTAATATGGAATAGCTTTGAGTCTTCAGACTTGAATGCTATTGATGGAAAACGACAAATGCTAACTGTACGTTAAACTTTTAATTCAAATCAATAGAACGAACGTAGAGACGATTTTTTTCAGAAACAAAGAACGGAGTTAGTTGTTATTTATGAATTAATGTATTTTTTTTTAGTTAATAAATAAAAAATTTATACAATTAAAACTTTGTAAACGAAATGTACAAGAAAATATTTTTTATATTAAACATTACTAGTTAAACATATTATTTTATTCTATAAGACATAATAAGTCAACTTTTTACTAACTATTTTACTTTTGTCGAATCTGCAACACAACGTCATTCGCTCGGTCATACTCAATTATCGACTAACCATTGCAATCGCGTACCGATGTACCTACATGTTATATTTCATTAACATTTTACTATATTATTTTTTATTTTTGTGGTCATAAAACATCTTCATATACCCCTTCCTATCTTTCCCCACTGCAAAAACAATGCTAGATACGACCATGCACATAACCACTGTCCTACGCGTAAATACCCGTGAAAGAATTGCGAAAAAATAACTGACCTTCTCAATACTGAATAGATAAATCAACATAGAATGATTACTATACCAAGTAGACTATTCATTTGTATTCTGCAAGGTTGCATCTAAAAAAATTTAAATCAATAGATACATGCAACCTACATTTATATATGTCCTATAACACGGTCGTGACTCATGTTCATAAATTGGTATCTTTTTTTGGTTTTATATACCAGTCACCTGCATATGTATTTTTTGTTGTATCAATATACCACCTACCCACTTACCCAGCTATGCTGAATATGTTATGATAAATTTGAATTAAATAATTAAACTTACTTGTCTTCACTGGGTTATGCTCAAAAACAAAATAAATCACTTCGTACGTTTTTTCACGAGTTTAAAGATTTCGCTAAAATCCTCACTTAAAATAATTTAGATGATTTAAAAATAAACGAATCAAAATTATACGTCAAAATATTGATTTTTTCAATTTTTAAATTGCGTAATTTATTAAAAATTTAACAATTTGATGACGAGCTTTATATTAATAATATTGTATAAAGAATCTAAAAATATCAAAGCTCATAATAATATTACTGGCATATTAAAAATAATATTACCATTCCATGAAAATTTTTAAAATTTTTAAAATTTTAATATTTCACGTTGAGTGTTATTGCTGGGTAACTACTCCCCTTACGCTTTCAAAGTCAATTGTAATCCAGCTAATATGCTTATTGTGACTATTATTACAGATTGTATATATTCGAATAAATGTAAAAAAAAAATTTTTAATAATGTCTGTATGGATCATATTTTTATAGTCACTTTAATTATAATTTAGAGGAGTTATACCGAATATGGAATATAATTACTATGCATAAAATATCAATTATGACCTAATTTCATACCAATAAACACAAAATGTTATATATTTTTTTAAATTTGTAGGTATTTTGATATAGACCAGGTATTCCAAATTAAATAATTTATTCTTTATAAAATATTGTAATGAGTTCAAGTCCATGTACTTTTATAATAAAAATAAAAACTTTTAGACTTACATGATACATAAATGTAATATAATAAAATACTTCAGAATTATCGTAAAAACCATTCTCACATATTGAATATAACTTAAGTGATTTTACTGCCAAATTACATAATCACCCTTAATTTAAAATATAAAAAGTAAGTAATAACATTTTATGTAATCATATTCATTCAATGATTCCAGCAAACTTTAAAAGTTAATTTTATGACATTCATTCATTTTTATTATTATGCCATATTGCCAAACGCGAAATAAAATATATAAGTTTACATATCTTTAAAAGTTTGTGATATTATACGAAAATTGAAAAATAACATTTCAAGACACTATTGAAACAGCTTTCTATCCTATTAGGAAACCTCCACATTAACCGCCCCTCTTCTGACTATACATAAAAAAAACTATAAAATAATATTTAAGTATATAAATATGGGTTTAGTATAAATATAATAAATTACAATATTTATGTGAATGAGATTTCTTTGCGCCTGATCAGTGAGAAAATCAATCCGATAAATAAAACAACAATTGAATAATTTAAACAAAATAACAAATAAAAATAAAAAAATAAAAACACGCCAACTTGAAGTTCCACTTAAAACATTTAAGAAAAGATTTAAGACTTAAATATTTCAAAAAAATAATCATAAATAATTATTAATAATTAAAAAAAAAATTATTCAAGTTAAAGACAAAAATATTATGTTGTACCTTTGCATATTATCATTACGTAAATAATTTGTCAAATATGCACATGTGGTTCAACAACATGAGGTTTGGAAATAGATCAGTAATATTTAAGTGGTTTCCGATAACCTCATAATAAATTGGTTTTTTTTTTTTTTAATGTTTAAAAAGGTATTGGCGTGAACTACGCTGTACCTATACAGAGCTTTTTAAACCGTATTTGAAAAATAACTAAACCTTGAAAATAATTTATTAAATAGATGAATTAAAATGGGTATATCTTTCTCGTTTTCAATGAGTGGTTGAGGTCAGAAGAATAGTAACACACAAATACACAATATATATTATAATATATGTTATTTCAAAATTGTATAGATGCTGTGTACAATAAACAAATATAAAATCTGACCAATCCCAATCCGGTTAAAATAAATTGCTAAAAACCTATTTGAACAAGAACCCGAATCAAGGCCTGGTGATAAATCATGATAGTAAAAAAAAAAATAAATTAACGAGTGAATACTTGTAATTATAATAATATAACAAAATGGGGTTTGGTTTAGTTTAATGTTGACTCTCCACATCAAAATTTATCAAAACATATTTTTATACTAATTTTATTGTAATACGTTATTTAGATTAGGTACCTACTTTGATTAATTTACAATTTGATACTAATAAAGTAATAAATAATTATAAGCTGTATATATTATATATTACTATATATTCAAAACACCTAAACTTATTTTATCAAATAATCAATTTAATATTTTAGGTACCTTGTTATTTAAGTGTTTTGTTTGGCTGTTAAAATGACGCGTTGATTGCCCGATTGCTAGTTTGGCAAAAATATAAAATAAAATGTATAGGTATTTAATAATTCGTTAAAATGTTAAATGTAATTATTTATTAAAAGAATTGGATTTTAGACTTTTAGGTGTGCATTTTAAACCGTTATAGTATCAAAAAAAAATTATTATTAATGATAAACATGTATAATGTAGTTTGATTAAACTATTGTTATTACGTCTACTCTCAATTATGCAATAAATTGTACTAAACTATAATTTTATTTCAAATTTAATTAGAAAGATTTACCTTACAATGCAACTCTAGAAGTTTTATGTTTGAAATGGTTTTTATTTTTGTTATACATCCGTAATATAATTGTTTTAGGAGTAATAGTTAAACTTTAATATAAAATTCAATTTGAACCTTTACAAATAAATTTTAACACATTTATTCACATAATACTATTTTTAGTAAATATTAGATACCTACTTTACTCGAGTTATTCCAATTAAAAATATTTAAATTATTTAAACAATTAAATAATAAAACATCAGATATACACATAAATCAAGCATAAAATGATAATCATTCAATATCAAAACTATTTAATATATATTAATATAATATATAGACGAGGGACCTGATTGTATATAAGTTTTCTATACTCATTAGGTACCTATAATGTTAAAATAAAAAAGAAGTTCTCTACATTTTTTTTACGTATATTTTGGATAGTAGATAATTAGATGTATTTTTAATGAATTAATAAAACATAGAACCAGTTTAGAACTAGTCGGTAATGAGACTTATGAAATAAAAATATAATACATAGGTATCTATATGTAGTTTTTTATTGATTTATTTACATATAAATAGAATAATGTATGTATAGAGTGCATTAATTAGAAACATGGATTTAATTAATTAAGTGTCGTATATGGTGTATGGACTGTTAAGTATTTTTAAACTAAGAAATATTATGTATTATAGGCAAAAATCGTATAAATATAGAATAAACTTGTACCTACAATTTGAATAAAAAACTTAAGCATAAATCACTATTTTAAAAATAGCTAATTACCTTCACACGAAATGAACGGATTATTATTTTCTTCGTATTGTTTTATAATAACTAAATATTTTCTAAGTAGTTATTGTTTTATGAAAGTTTAATTTTATCATAGATATAATATAATCATTATTCATTGGATATAAGTATATAACTAATAGTAATATGACAATGACAGCAATATACATACAACCTACCTTGGTTTATGTTCATTTCAGAATAACGAATGGTGCCTACAACAATTATCATAGCAATAACAACAATATAACAATTAATACCCAATTGCGCTTTGATTATGAAGAAACCAATTACAATACAATACATTACAATAAGTGAAAATTTAACTAATATTATACTAATATTATATTTTTATATTTAATTAATAGATTTAAATTGTGAATATAAAATAGTTAAATTGAATAACTGAGAAATACGGTTTATCGAAAGAATATATTAAAACTGGGTTGCTTAATCGAATAAAAAAAAAATAAGCAAAATTAGTGTGTTTAATATCGTGGGTACGAAAAAAAACTGCGAGGTACCTATATATGTACGCAAAAAGATAAATAATTTTATTGGAGATAAGTGGCTCAAACTTAAATTTGCCCGTGAAAAAAAGATGAGCTTATACATTATATATAGGACATGATCAATTGATAACAAATGTAATTGAAAGTGTTGTTACAAAACAAGATAAGATATTTCATGGCCAGCAATAAAACACACGAATTTCATTAATGACGTAAGGATTAAATAATGTTATATAATATTTTACCTATCTATAGTTAGGTAGCCAGGTAGATACTAGTCTAAACAAACGGAATTAAATATTGTTGAAATAATTGTTCTGTAGGTAATGTATTATGTTTTGTTCTTTTCCTTGCTCAAAAAGTTTATTATTTAACTAACTTACATCACCGACTATAATAGATTAGTGCAGACTTCTTTGGAATCGCATTTAGGTTTTAATATGCAATACATATACGTCTATATTTTATTGTTGCCTTGAACAGTGATTTTGTGCAAAAACTATTACGTCTATTATACTGTTATAAACCCTATAGTGAAATCAACTAGACGAGAATTATAGTACTATAGCTACTATTGTTTCTTATCTCCCAATACGTTTTATAAAGAAAAATAGAACAAGTTATGGTTCAAGATCACTTCAAGCACTAATCACGATTCGATAAAAACCCACAATCACCGTGCGTTGTTCGAAACCAATCGTTTTGAAAGAAAGTATGATTTTTAGTTCTTTATATTCAACATCAAAATGCGACAGTTTATTGGACCACTTAAGATTTTTATTCGTTTTTTATTGCAACTATAATATTTATCGTTTCGTTGGATAATCAATAATGAATTTCTCAAGAACTAATCAAGTGAACCATTTTCGAATTAAAACAAATTATAATGTTCAATAATGTTTATTAGGTCACACTTCAACCAGAAGTCATTATCTAGTTTAAATCAAACACTCCTCACTTAACTATGGACAGGGAGTCAGGGCCATTATGTTTAAGACGGAGGGGGCTAGTGTCTCGAGTTGACCTTGGTGGCAAATTTATATCGAGAAATTAAGCTAAAATTAATATAAACTGTAAGTGGCAGGTGATGTTCTGTAAACTGTATATTCTTAATTTTATAATACAAATTTTGAAAAAAAAAACAAAAAAAAAAATTGTATTATTATTATAATTATTAATAACGCGAATTTATATAGGACATAGGTATGTGAATACCTACCTACTATAATATTGAATATTATAGGTAATAATGTAAAATTGTTTCCTGTCAACAATCAACATATATACATATACCAATACCATAACGAAAATATGATTATTATGATTGATAACAGTTATCTAGTTACAATCTTAGACCCAAGTTTATGATCTAAGTCTTAAAGATATAACTATGGTAAAAATACGTGGCAACAATGTTCATTAGATTTAAGTTTTCAACCGATAAATAATTTTTCAATAATTAAATTGTTTTGATCAAATATTCATAATATTCGATATACGTTTTGTTATATTATAGCCTATTAAACCTAAAATTATATAGGTTTTAGGAATATAGTAAATAACACAAACTAAAACTTTGTGTTATGCATTTATACATTATTATTATAATATTATATAAAGACATAATTATTACCCATACGAACATTTTTTTATCTGTTAGACTGTTTCATTACGTAGTAATTATCTACTGATTAAATATTTTATGTACCTATAGCCCTATAAGTAATGAACAAAGTTTTCAAAGCTAAAAAATATAAGTTATGTAATCAAAAAAAAAATTATATATATTAAAGTTTAAAGATTATAGGTATATACTATCATAAAGTAGGTACCTATTGTAAGTTATCAAATTTGAATTTATTATTATTTATTATTTATTTTCAACGTTTCTACATACCTAGTACTACATTGACAAATTCGTTATGTTTTTAAACATATAATTATATATTATAAATACATACTACGGTGTTGCAAATAATATAGTAACAATACATCTTACATAGTGATGAAAGCAATGCAGTCGAAGAACCTGATGAATTTTTGCTTTTGTGTCTGTTAAGAATTCATCTAGAGGAAGCCAAGGTCTCAATTGTAAGAACTAGCTTATCACAATGTTTATATAATATGTGTACATTTAAAAAAATGCATTTCCTTGAAGTATTTAAAAAGTAAGATTGAAAAGTTGAATATCTTGTATATTATATTATAATATAACAAATCCATAAGAATGCAATAATCATGGTAGGTAAGTATATAATATATCAAATTTAAAATAAAACAAATACAAAATCTAAAATAAGTCAAAATAAAAACTGGGTAACCGGATAGTTGAATAAAATATTTGTTTTAAATAAAACGCAGTTACTAAACTTTCTGAATAAAAAAAACTAAAAATATTACTTCATAAACATTGAAAATGGCATATCATAAAATATAAAATTAATTTCTTCTATGGTTTTCTAAAGAAACGTCTGAAAAATAGAGAAGGTGTGAAATTATCTAGGACCTACTATAGGACAACCATCTCTATGAACCCATCTGACCATGGTTTAGTTTAATGAACTTTCAATATAATGTATAGCATAATATATGCTCATAGAGAAAACAATTCAAAAGTCTTGAATTATCATCAACAATAGATGTCTGACCTTGGACTATTTAACTGTTTGAAAATAAAAACATTACTAGATGAATGATTTTCACCACACGGAACGTGTGAAATTATATGTTCCTTATTGATATTATTATGTAATAACGACAAAATAGTCTGAAATATGTATTTATTTAACATCCTATAAGAGCAGAAAAGGTTTAAATTCTGAGTGATTTACTTGATTTAGCTTATTTACATTAATATAATAATATTTTCTAAGTAGGTAACTAAGCAATACATTAATATATTATTTATCATTATTTTTTTATTTATATTTTAATATATTCAAAAACATAATAATATCGTCAGAAGAAATATTTACGATACGTGGATATTTTTTCGACTCTTGTTTTCAAATAGAACTTAATACAAAAGTCTTATAATTACACGGTCAGGATACTTTTTAATGTCGTATCCTATAATTACATAGTATTATTATTGCAAAAAACCAAGATTAAATAACAATTACATCTACCTAAGTCAATTTTTTTTATCAGTTATTTGAAACTCGAATTAAACTTGTATGTAATTTTTGTATCATGCCTCGTTTGGCCACATACGATCTTTCTAAATAATTGATAGATCAACAGTAATTAACAGATTATTTAGTACCTATACTTATTCGTAAAAAAACAAAGTTTCATGAATCGTGATGTTTCGAAATAGTTAGGACTCAAACACATGAACTTCCTATATCAAAATATAAACTATTATCACTCAAAATGAAACTTTTAATTGAAGATATATAAAAGTGCATTTGAAATAGTTAGGCACCTATATCATTAACAGACGTCTGCACATATTTTTAACCATATCAAATTACATTAATTTAGGTAGGTAATATACGTACTCATAAAAAAATGTGACTAACAACTTGTACTAGGGTTTTTTTTTAGTTAAGCGCATTTATATTATATAATATGCATATACGAAATAGATTGCTAAAGTGCAAAATATAATAGATCTAAAAAAATAGATAGAATGCATGATTATGTGATGATGCAGGCATAAACAATTTAAGGTTACATTAATCGTAACGAACTGATGTGATATATTATTATCATAAATTAAGTACCTATGTACAGCGAAATTATTTTTTTACAGAACATTCATTATTACCGGTCCGTTTTAATTTATAATAGTTATACAGAATTTATACGTGGATTCTTTCGTAGTTATAATATTATATTTTTGTGAAAATACTAATTTTTCACTATTTTAAAGTTTTAAAACATCTGGGGAATTTAAAACTGTTGTGAATACTCTACGGTGCCGTCTTAACTTTAAATGCTCATAAACGAAAAACTATTCGCTTAATGATTTATACACACGTCAACTAATATTCTGATTTATATGATATTAAAAATATGTTTTGACGTAAAATAACCCCCTAAAACTGGTAACACATAATGTTATTTAAAAATACAGTTTTATTATAACTTAAAATGTTTAAAATTATATAAAAAACAATTTAGTTCAATATGAAAACAAACATTGGGACGATGTGAAGGTATTATGTTTAAAAATAATCATCATGTACATAAGTCTGAAATTTCGTGCACCCTATAAGTGTTCTTGAAAGTGAAACTGTACTGTTTCTACTAATAACAATATACAAATTATTAAAGTAGTTGAAGGTTAAAAACAGTATAAACTATAAATTATACTAGTTAGTTAAAGATGAGTTAAAAAAAACTGATGCTCAAATTAAATTTAGAAAAAAATAAAATTGAGAAGTATTAGAAGTTATTTAATAAACACTTATTAATTACAATATTGAAGTTTAGGTGCTTATTGCATATTTAGTAAAAATATAATATAATGTAATTTGTAGGTATGCAATAAACTAGCCGATAGACGAGGAGGATAAGGATGTCACATTTTAATTTGAATACAAGAAACAAAATTCTTAGTAAATAAAATTGAATTATTCATGTGTTCAGAATCAGAATTAATCGAAATATAACATATCCTACTTATAGATAGTAGAATTAATTATTAAATATATAAATATTGACATAATATGATGCCAATAGAATGGAATATATACAACACCTGTAAAACCATGACTATCAAATTAATTAGAATGAATAATTGTAATTAAAAAATAATTATCTGAATTATAAAAGGTTATATATGTGTGCATATAAAGACTAAAAGGATAGTAATGTTGATTATTTCAATGACACTTTGTAGGTGTCAAAGTGACAAGAATTATCCACTTTCTAAAAAAAAAAATTGTTTTTTAATACTAGTAATATTTATTAATTTATTCCTTTTAAATATTTTAAGCCGTAATCAATGTACATATAGGTTTTAAATGCAATGTACAATATAATATGTATAGGTACCTAATGATTTATGAGCGATAAAATAATTCTGATGTAGGTAATACGGACATATTGGTATGTGAGAATGCAATCCTACTCATTAATTACTTAGGTCATATAGTTGGTATACAAATCTAGTATTATTAAAACCATTAACTTATTTCGTACGGAATAATTTCGATATTTTGATAAATTATATTATCGCATCAGTTATTATTGACGAAAAAAAATTTATGCAAAATACATATTACAAAAGAAATATAAAAAAATATTGAAAATTATCCCAAAAATAACGAATTATAATAATTTCCCATATAAACTAGAAACTAAAATCCAATTTTCATGGTATAACAGATTTCACCAGCATTTTTTTGTGAATTCTTTGACATACGAGTGAAACGAAAAATAACGAGGGCATTGAATGTAAAAAAAAATCAACTTTATCGAACCTATTCTTTTTGTAAGGTTACATACGCATGCACATGTATGTCACGACGTTACAATATCTTCCACAGTTAAACGAAATAATTGGAAGAAACGAATGAAAAGTATAGGTACAAATATAAAGTCATCGCAGAGATACAGATATAATACCTATAGTGCATAGGTCCTACACTTCATAATTATCTAGTACCTAAAGCGTAGGACCTATACGAAGTTTCTTATATTATTAGATATAAAACACTTTTAATGGCATTCAGACCATTCAGTTAAAACTTAAAACCGACGAACAGAACACTACCACTATGGCATTTATAGAGGCTTTAACCGTTGAATAATATTAATAATTATAATATATTATAATCGGCATCGTTTCGTTTATGACACTCAACGCATATCAGAAACATATCAGAAATATAACATTTTATATTTTAATGATATTATTTATTTTTGTTATGACACGGGTACTTATTGATAACGTATTTATAGAAAGTCGTCTTAATATTGTGTTACCTAATATATTATGTATATAAAACACATTTAATAAAAACATAAATACACCTATATGGCTATATATTTACAATATTTACATACAACATACTCAAAATCTAATCTCTGTATTTAGAATAATATACGAAATCAACTTTTATTGTTATTTAATTTTTCTATTAAGCAATAACCATATTATATGTGGTAGGTACTCGCTTAGAAGATAATCACCAAAAAAGTTGAAATGTTTAAAATGAGATGATATATTGTGCGAGTGTATGCTTATGAGTAGAATATATTATGATAGACTGTTGTCTATTATTGAACAAATAGCTCGGTTACATTATAAATTGATTCTTACGATATAAAACTGTACATAACAATAATATTATATGAACTATGAAGTATTAAAATGTTAAGTTATAGAAAACCAATTAACTCGTTCCGAATCTAATATTTATATTTATTATTAGAGGGTCTAAGCCAATCAAACCATTGTCTTGTGATAGTATTAGTTTTTACTTTTTTATTATATTATGAGGTATTGTTATTTTATAAGTTCAACTGCGCATAACAATAATATACAATATAGTAAATATATATGTTATTTTTAAAACTTATAGACGTTATAACTTATAACTTATAAGTATAACAAAAGTACAAAACGCATAGGTCCTAATCACGTATGTTATATAAAATATAATTTTATTGTTTGTGAAACTTGCCTTGTAACATGTAATAAATATTTTAAGCAATCATAAATCGTAAATTATAATTATTATTGTCAAAACTGCAATACGAAGGTAATCGAAAGTGAGTTACTGTCTAACTGTATGCCTACACTATACAGTCTGCCACTTAAACCAGAGATTGGATATTAGGTATAATATTCTCCTCATAGTTAATTCCGGTAGTGGGCCCAGAATTAAAGTGAATTATATTATTATTTTTAACTTAAGCGCCGTACTGTTAAAAAATCTGTGCGCGTGAATCTCGGTTTATCAATTAACGGTTACTCGCGTTCGCGTACACATTTACTTCGCTCTTGTAAACTTGTATATTATGATTTATTCATAAACTACTAGGGCCCTTAAACAGAAATACTTTATGAAACTGCTCTACAAAGTGTTCAATTAATAAAGCGCCCGAGTTATGATAAAGTTAAAACCCGCTGACGCCCTCACAGTAATATAATATTGTTGAATGTTTTACCAATAATTTTTTTTTTTTTTTTAGTTGTAAATAACTTAACATGTTCTAAGAAATATTGTTATTCAATTTAATTAAAAAATTGTTAGTATTTATGAATTTTTGAATTTTATCATTTTGTTAATATTTGTTATAAAATTAGGTTCAATGACCAATTTTAATATTTGCATAATATAGGTAAGTAGGTAGGTAGTAATAATTTCCAAGTACCTAGGTACTTTAGTCGTGTAACTTCACTTGACCTTTTAAAACATTTATAATATTACATAAATTCATAATATAACATTTATAATATTACTGAAATAAAATATCTTATTTAAGTTGAAGCATGACATAAAATTAATAAATAAACACTTATACGATAGGTATAAAGGTAGTTTGTTATAAATTAATGTTTATTAATGGTATGCTAATTAAATTAAGGATTTTCGAGATACATTGAAATCATTTACTTACAAAATGACACGAGTCACTCGTGAATTTTACATGTATAAATAGAACCTATTTATAAAATTAAAAATTAAAATTCTAACCTATCTTATCGATTTAATAATTGTCAACCAATTTACGTTTTAAACATAATAGGTACATTACTAATTTACTTTTTTGAATCCATATCCAAACAGAAAAATTGATTGCATAATCATAAATTCATAATAAAACATAACAAATGTGGATTCAAGCTCGCGTATTTTCCCCATTGGCTTAAATACTTATGTATTTAACCCATACCTACATTCAAAAAAAGTTAAATTAGTATTTGTATAGTTATATTATTTTACAAGCCATTGTGTAGTTCGTGTAGCATACAAACATTAGTTTTAGTTTTCAAGTAATTACATTTATAATGCATATTTTTAATTAAAATAATAAAAAATGTTTTTTACGTCAATTGGTCATTGAAATATATTACCTAATTACAAAAAAAACTCGTACATTAATACATATTTTATCTAAATATTTAAGACCTTTTAAAGAATTGAAATTTTTTTTTTTTAAAAAATGGAATATTTACCTACGCACGAGTTGTAAGTTGTAACCTGCGGCTGCAGCCCTAGTAATCATAATATTTTAACTGTGTATATTATATTATGTATTCTAAATCTTTAATTATAAGTGAACAATTATTGATAGAAGTCGCTGTTTTTGCAAGAGAAGCAAAGGCCTGCACACATTTTAAATAATACGTTTACATATAGTATATCTACGAAATTCGTACATTAGACTTAACCAATAATAATTAAGTACCTAGGTATTTTTAAGTTCTTACTAACTTTTTATATCTAACCAATTACCATTGATTCATTTTCATAAAGGAGGTGATAAGGGCAATATTAAACTGGTTTACCAGGAGCATTAAAACTCTAAATGCGTTTTTGCATTTCAAGCTGTTTATTAATACTTAATACTTATTAGTTATTACTGTAAGTATTCACCGTTAAGTCTATTGGACCATATAATCTTTCACGGTTGTTGTTATCTCTCATATTTATTGTGTATTGCAATGTCCTACTTAAAAATACTAATAATTTGAATATTGTATCATTCGATAAGATATAATGATTCCGTTTGTCCTTCTCAGCCATAGTCGCCAATACCTTTTGAGATTTGTAAAGGGAAGGGAGATAAAGCCCTACTATAAAAATATTGAATAAGCTAAAAATAAATTTGGGAAATGTTTGGGGGGCTTAGCACCTATAGTCCCTCACCCCTTATTTGCCCTATGTTCTCAGCAGTATTTTATGTAATAATATGCCTCAAGTTATTCTTGCTGTATGTTTTCTTTAAAATCTGCTATATGCTGTATGCACACAGCACAAAAGTTAAATGCATAAGTATAATATAATAATATTTAAATTTCTTATCAAAACAAAATTTAAAATTTAAATTAAGAAAGAACAATAATATACATAAGAAAAATAAGAAGAAAAATGTGATCTACAATAACAGTACAGTTAACGGTCACCTCCAAAATAAACAGTTATCTCTAATATGGATTTTGAGCGAAACGATGAATGTATTGGTTTTACAATGATGTGTCGTTTTTTTTGTGCCTGTCATTACCTTTTGGAGCAGAAAAAATGTTCGAATTTTTAAATTCTAGGGTGGTTTACGATTAGGTAAAAAATATTAGTCGGAAGGGACTTCTTCTTTTTATTTCTATACATATTATTATTATTTATTATCTACTTCGAACCTATTCCCAGCGTTCTATGGTGTATAGCCTTATATACATGTAAGTCAATAACAGCTAGTATAATATGATGAAATAATAATATTATCACATAATATATGCGATTTTTTTTGACAAAAATTAGTTACCTTACTTATAATTAATAGACAAATAAATATACAATATAATATCCTTAGAAATATAGGCTGACTATCCGCTCAGAATTGTTTTTTATTGTATACAATTATTTATTATTGGATTCAAATTTAATATTATTAAAATTCGGTAAAAATTATCCATTGGTATCAATGACAAGGTACACTGGACACGTACACGATACGTCGATACAGTAGAAGACTTTTCCAGTTTTTCGTTAAATATGAAAAATGTAGGGCATCACTATGTGAGACAAACAAAAGTATGCTAAACTAGCTAATTTTTAAAACATTATTATTACCTGGGTAGTAGTATATATACTAGTATATGAGCCAAAAACTAATAATGTCAGAACAAATTCTTGCCAAGGCCCAAGGATTTTACAGTAAAATAATTTTATGATAGCTATAACTCTATAACGATTTAAACTTATGTATAAATAAAGATATTTTTTAGTTTAAATCACTATTCAAAGCTCTTATACAAGCAATATAGAAACGACAGATGTATAATCTAGCTTTAATTAATTCGTTGTATAATATTACAACTTATAAAATATAATAAAAAAAAAAATCAGCTATATTTTTTATACCAAATTGAATTGTAATGAATTAGCAAATATATTATTATCCAGTTTTTAAAAAAAACTGAACATTGATTCCTTGGCGTCTTGTTGATGATACTTCTAAATATTTAAAGAGTGGTATTATATTATACACCAGACTAATAGTGATGCAATATTTAAATTATGAATAACTTATAGTAGGTATAATATTCAAATAAGAACATTCCAAGAAAAACTGTGATCATATATGTACCACAGTTAAAAAAATATCGAAAATACAGTCAAAATATTTTTATAAACAGAATTCAAATTTTTACAAAATTCATCAAAGTTACGAAAAATTGTAAATTCTATTTAATTTCTAATTTTAAACCCCACATTAATTTGGTTATAAAAAAAATAAAAGATTTTAAATTTCAATCGGTTTGAAACTGCGCGGAATATTAATTAAATACGGGTGTTTTATTTTTTGTAATTTTTGTACTAACTTTAGTTTTATGTAGAATGTATATAACTATATCATTGTTGAATTGAGGAGTATTCGGGGGCTTTTATTGTACCTACATTCTATTGGTGAAAAGTGGTGGTTATAGCGTACGGATGGACAGCTGTCCGTTCCAAAAATTCTGGTGCTCCTTATTAAAAAATTAATAAATGCAACTACTGCTAATATTATAAAGTATTTGTGACTTAAATATTGTACTAAAAAAATAACGAAAAATTAGTCCTAAAACCACGCCTGTTGGTGAACATTACTCAAGTGATAGGTACAAGTTAAGCATTAAAGTACTCGTCATATTATGTAAAGAGAATAATCAATAAGGTAGCTAATTTAAAAAAAAAAACTAAACAAATTATAGCAAATTCGCAGCAAAATATTAATGTATGTTTACCGGTGCCAATTATTTGGCAAGTGCCCATTTGTCGGACTTTTGAAAATTAACTTTAATATTGTAATTTGTTAAATTAACCTGAACGAGAATATTATCGAAGTAACATATTATCAACAAGTCGAAATTTTTTGTAATTTAATACTTAAAAATACTCAACTTTTATCTATAAATTATTTTTATAAAATTCGCTTTAGAATCATTATTCGTAATTAGTCATTAACCAAGCTAGTAATACTCATCATAATATACTAATACAATTTACAGAAAAGTTTTTTTCAAACTAAAAATAAATTAACTAATATGAAAAATTATAAACTAACAGAGATAACCACTAAATATTTAGGTGCAAAATATTTGAAATCATTTAATTTGAAAACCTTCCTATTCTATTTTACCTTATACTGTTCCATATTTAATGTAAAATGTATACATTTTATTATGGTATTATATAGTTTATACATTCGTACGCTTAATGTCAGCGGTTCTCAATCTTTTTATTTTCAAGTACCTCATACGAGTAAAGTACTTACACATTTTGAAAATTATCTCTAGACGACTAGACAGTACTGGATCTAATCAGGCACGCATTTGAGGGGAGCGGTGGAGGCAATCGCCCCTCTCCTTATACAGTCCATCTTAATTCTTAGTATGTAGGTACCTTGTAAATTATAAGAATATAAAAAAAATTTTATGATCCACTATTTTTTTAAATAAATTTGTAAAATAATTTATAATATTACGAATTTACGATTTAAGAATTATTAAGATAGTATTAGTTAAATCGTGATAATTATTTACACTGAGATAAATAAGAATATTCTTCTATATATTCATATCACGGTTCAAATATTATTATCAATGACATTTGACGAAAAGATAAAGTTTTTCGAATACGGGTAAACAAGGATCTAACATCCACCGGGAACTAAGTAGTTTTATGAAAACATAAGTATATTATATTGCATAAAAACTAAGATTGAATAGTACCTATTTTTTTGTTTTATGTAAAATTGTTATTATTATAATAATTATAGTTTAAATACTTTAATGAGAATTTTAGTGTTGTTTCGAATTAACAATTTAGGAAATCCATATATCAGGCTCCTTGTTAATAACATTAACATCAGTCTCAAATATTTCAGGTTTTTATCTTATGCGTGTTTATTTACTTAATACATAATATTTAAATATTTAATGTTACAATATGTAAGTATTACTTTTGATTTTTTTTTTTCTCAAACCAAGATTTTCTTAAAGGACCACCGGGAGCTTTTGTCGTATAGGTTTTATTTAAAAAAAATATCAAACTCTGACAGTCAGTCACGTGCTTTAATTTCTAGTCGCCCATAAGAAGGGTACTTGTCCATCTGTCTTGTGTTCACGGAGTAAAACTGCTGTCCGTTAAAAAAGAAGAAAAACGTAGATAATTTTCTTCCGCGGAACAACTTCCGGCAATCTCGAAATGCCAAATTTCTCGTACCAGGCCACCGATGAGATACCATTCATGTATCCATCATCGTATCCACCTCTTGGCTAATGCGTAGGTATGGAGTGGCGTGTGGTAAGTTTGCGCGCGGAGGAGGAGGCGGCGGCGGCGGCGGCGGCGGCGACACTGGCGACGATCGCACGTGCGCGCGCTTTGCCGATTATCCGCCAGGTACCGCTTTGGCCGGTGGCCGCCGCCGGAACCGCCGCCACTGCCGCCGCGCGGGTGAGTGTGCTGCGTGCGAGCGGTTTCGTTAGAGAACAAACCTCCGTAACCACTAACCAACGCAGTCGTCTCTATCTGGTTCAGTGTTTCACATTGTCAGTGTGTTAGGAGTGCCGCCACCGCTGCGGTCTGCCCGAAAGCTACACGTCCGTATTTCCGCGTACGGTCGCTATATACCTACGTATTTTTGCATTAAAAATAAATCGCATCAAAGGTCGTGATCGCACAGAAACCGTCACCGTCGACCCGTACGAAGATCGCGCGATTTCATATTGTATACTTACACAGAAAAACCACGTAATACGACGCCGGCAAGCGAAAAAAATTCTAAGTCCGTCCGAATTTCACCCGCGGAAAAATACGTAAAAACCGCCGTCACCGCCGCCGTGTATACATCCAGTTAACGACGATTTTTCTTTCCATTCCGATGAGAGGGCTCAACTTTGGAACGTCCGACACGTTTTTCTCGATCCGTTGAATCGTATTAATTTTTTTTCTTACCGCCAACATCGACCGCCACAATTAGCGACACCACCGCCTCCACGACCGCTACGACGATGATCATTTCCAAGGACCTGTTCTTGTTGGGCGATCAAGACTACCTGCGATTGCCCAAAGACGACAAACGGTCCAGGAATGCGAACAAAACGCTCAGGTCAGTCTCAAACATAAATATATTATATATATATATGCATATTATCGTATTCTATTTTTGAAGACTACCTACTTGCCATATTAGTGTTGCTCCGCGGTTAGGATTTCGTGTTTTTCGATACTTATTTTTTTTGGCTGAAGAGAACCCCACCCGCATCTGCAAATCAGCCGTTATCTCGTACGCGATGACGATGATAATAATAATAATAAAATCGGTGATGGAATAAAAAAATGTTAATATACAAACAATTTTGCGATCCGGAGTTCATCGTTATCGTATTTATAATACAACACTGCAGGTACCTACCTATAATACGAAAGTCCATAAAACAATCTATCCGTTGAATAGTGATCCATGATAATATACGCAATATTATCAAATAAACTTGAACGAAATTTATAATAGTCACAAACGCCACTAAACACGCACACCCGTCCATAATATTAATCGGCTTCGCTAAAATTCTAAAAGTTGTCATAGGCATTTTCCGCCCTTTTCCACGGGTCCTGCCGCGGAAGGTAGACGCACAGAATCCGCGGCGGAGGGGACTGGGTCAATAACCTCCGCGGTCGCCCCGGCACAAATTGTGCCGTACACATTTTTTTTTAAAATAAATTTGCTAGTAATATTACACGCTTCGTCAATTAGCCACGTTTAGGCACTTGAGTCCCTTTGGCCTTTTTTATTACCAAAGTAATTTTTAATACTATATACATAGTGTATATATATTTATTTATGCGACGTGTATAATTGTATTTATAATAATCATTATAATAGTAGATAGCGAGGTAGATAGGTATATTATATTATATTATTATAATAGGTATTCTATTCGATCTGTTCGCCGGGGCCACAAAGTTATAGTTATAAATCATGCACAATATTATATTATATCATTATGAACGATCGAGTTCCTATTCGATCATCTCGTTATACCACCAGCGTTTTATTAATTTCTTGAGAAACCGTATAATAATTGTATTATAATAATAATGATAATTATAACGTAGTAATGCGAAAACAACGTCCAGCTACGATATTTTACAGTTTTACGGTTGGAAGAGCTCTCGAAATAAATCATTAGAATACAATTAATACACTGTCCACACATGCGCGCGAACGACGACAGCTTTTGTAAATTCACCAAACCATAACTCTGCGCCGGTGCCGCCAACACCGTGTTGTAAGTGCATAATTGACGACGATGAGTCGCATTGTACAGTTGTACGTTAGCTGTATACGTATTATATACCTATAACTTGCGACGTGGTTCCGTAGGTTATATTATTATTATTATGTCATATTAAATTAAATAATTATTGAGAGTATTGGTGTTGTGTGTATATATCATACAAATGAAGGTGTTTGAATATTAACGAAAAAAACCAAACCAACAAAAAAACGTATAGAAAATTTGTTAAAAATCAATGGGTACGGTACCTACTTACAATAGTAACTCTACCACGACGGAGATAAAAAAAAACGCCGTAGTCGACCATACAACGCGTTTATATCTATTTTAATTTTAGAGAAAATTGATATAATATTATGATAACTTACCGAAATAAAAAATTACCCATACAGAATATTACGATGTACCTTCTCGTCTTCGTGCTTTAATGTGTACAATATATAAGTTGTATATGATTTAAACGTGTACAACAGTCCTTGGACGAATATCTATTGTAATACGACTCGAATACGCGTAACGTCTTTTTTTGAACCTTTGGCCGTGCGATATTGCGCGCTCGAGGACTATATTTGGACGCCCCAAAGTTATAGTTTCGTTCGCGAATCGCGATTGCAGTGTATACATACGTAATTATATTACACCACTGAGATTATAATATTAATGTAGGGTATAATTTACAGTTATATTAATTAATAATTATGTATACACTAAATATTATGTACGAATGTGCGGTATATCTGTATTCAATTTATTATTATGTATTTTTGTGCAACAAATAAAGCCTTTTTATTATTATTATTATTTTTATCAACCCCCGATGGAGACCCAAAATAAGATTTATTTTCGAGAATTTTTTTTTGGGGTACCTACTGCGCGCTTTAGGCACGAAATATATAGAACATTTTGTATTCCTTTTGACTTGCGCGGCGCTCGTTGCAAATCACGAACTTCCAGACGTTGGCTTTTCCCTTTCGTTTGACGCGCGCGTACGCACTAGAACAAACGCGTGGCGTAAGTTAACAGACTATAACGCGTATAACCTAGTGCTGTGTATAATATATACCTACCTACATTTGTGTTCCATAGTTTTTACTTTTATTGAGTGTTTTTGTTTCATGTTTTTTTGTATTTTCGCTGTTCTTATATGTTCTTACAAATCTAAATTATTTTTTTTTTCAAATATGTGAACAATAGTTGCGAGCGAGTCTGCGGTCCGCGTACCCGTTTTTTTTACGCGTGCAATAGGTGTGTCACGTGTTACTAACCAGTCTTCGGACTAAATCGCTGTTTAATTTTCATCTCACGTACCGCGACTACAGCCATAACGCGGAAAGTGAAACCGCATCATTCTGTCGCAAAGACAATAAAATATATATATATTATGCGAAAAAAATACGAAAAATAAAATTTAAAAATATGACGGGCGAGGCAAACGAGTGGTGCGCCGCAGCTGGCGTTATCCGCAAAATTTCGAAATTTTTTTTTCGTCGAACTATATCTATCTACCATATGTTGTCCTAGCATGAGGTCGAACAATCACGAAATAAAATACTATTGTCGCCTTGGCCTTGTGAACACACGTGAATTTGATTAAATTTGGTTTGATGTGGGTTGAGTAAGTTATATTATATTATTACATACTAAAAATATATAAATGTATATGTTATATAAGCACGACATAGGTTATGTTAAGGTTGACACGTGTGATGGGCGATTGAAATTCCTTTATTATGAATTAGTTTAATTTCTGATTAGAAAAATGTTAGTGTAGTAATTATTCAGTAGAAAAAATTTTTAAACTATAACTATTTTTATAATAATATATAGGTATATAAAATGGGGAATTAAATTCAACAGTAAAATTCTTATACGAACAAGAATAATTTAATGATCTAGTTTGATTATAGATTTTACTTTCGAAAAATACGATTTTATTTATGTAATTATACCTATAAGTACTGAATTGACTTGAATCATCGCTTAAACTTAAATCTTCAAATAACTTAGTTTCGTCGACATATATGATTATAATCATAATCGTTTTAGGATCGTTTTAGGTCACAGAAATAACAGTTTACCTCCAACACTTCAGATATATAATAGGTCTTATACGCATAAAAAAGTATTATATTATGTCCACACATATACTTCGATAGTAAAGGAAGATAACGTGTGTATGTATATAGATAACGCATTTGTTATAGTTGGTACGTCGCGTCGAGTGCTTTCATATATATACAATAGAAGATGGTTATCGAAAAACAATCAAAATTTAAAGTATATACCTATTATTCACGAATAAGTTGCGTTATCCTCGATAAATTGGTATCACGTAGAATATTCCATAAAAACATTATTTATAGATAAAAATGACGTGATTTTTCTCAATTTTTTTGTTTTTATGCCGCTCTATGATTTAATCATACCCACGCGAATTTGAAGGGAAATTAAAAGAAACGCAATTGCGATATTTAAAAAACACAGGTGTAATATATAATATATACCTATATAATGTATAACAGACATAAATTACTGACCATGTGATATGGACTTGACAGTTGATTGAAACCGGTTGTGACGATTGTTTTGTTCGTATTTCTAAACGATCGTTTAATATAAATAAATTATTATGAGATGTGCATTTATTATTCGTTTGTGGTTCAACGTGTAAAACGAAATGCCTCCTGGCCCCCGAGCGTCTTCGTTCCCTTCCACGTATACATATTTATACATCCAGGATAGCTATAGTAAACCTATATACATATACAAACCTACTGTAATGGTATATACGTTTTATAATATAATTATTAAATTATTTTATATTTTAACGTTTGGCGCGGATGTATTCATTAATCCGTACAAATATACAGTTTAATTCAACGCGTTCATAAATATATTATGTATAATATTTTACCTCCTAATTTTCCAACGTTCAAGTTTAAAAAGGTTTTTTTTTCAGTTTATTTTTTTTACGTCACTTGTTAATGTATGTGCTTTTTGCTCGTAATATACATATAGCTCGCGCGAACGCGCATATATAATATAATATATACGCGAGTGCGTGCGTACATCATATATAAATGTGTGTGTGTGTGTGAGAGAGCAGTATTTTGACGTACGGTCAAAAAGTTGTATTTTTATCGTCGCTATTTTCGTTGTCCGATAAAAAAATCGTGAATTCACGGACGGACACGCGGGGCAGGCTAATTCTTTTGTTTCTTCCATTCGAGTTTTATTTATTTATGTATTATGTATTATTATTTCATTTACAATAATATCACATGCTGCACGTTTTTTGTATTCATTACACGGTAGTCGTCTCTAGCGACTATATAAACATCTAGCATAATGTAATAATAATAATATTATTATTTTTTTTAAGTATGTAATGTATAGAATTACGTACCTAAACCTAGACCTGCAAATACCTCTGCGACTCTATATATATATGTATATGGGATTATGCATGAGTTTGTTTTTTCCACTATCGCGCCATGATGATTTTAACGTGCTTAAAAAAATAACGACAAATTTTGACCGACTCTATATGGCAGTCAAAAATCGCACGCATTACATTCCCGCGCGGTGCAGGTTCGTGTATAATTTTGTTCCCAGACGTCGACCAAATATTATGTGCGTGAATTCAGATTTTTTAATTCAATCAAAATGCCATTTGATTGTTTAAAAAACGCACATGTATTATAAGTATTAAGTATAAATACTCGTCCGAATATAAAATTAAAATTGAACTTGATTAATAAAACTCCAATTAGACGAAGTAAACGTGTATCCCTGAGACCGACCCGCATGCGATATATACCAAGACGACGAATTTCGGCGCAGGCGATTTAACTTATTGATGTGTGTTGTTTTTTAAAATTAATTTTTGAACAGCGGCCAAACGGGTGGCTCGTGTTCTTGTTGTTGTATAATAAAAATATAATGGTGTTTTTCTTAAAAAAAATAAAAATTTCGAGCGGAATTTTTACAATTTCACCGTGCAAGACCACGTTGCCGGGCGCGTGTTGTTCGTATATTATATATACGTCGTGAATGATATATATTACACGTACATACATATAGTGCGGCCGAGAGCCAAAGGACGCGTTTTGGCAAACGGCGAATTCTCGTGTAAATGACCCCGAGGGTCGCGTCGAGTGTCCAATTCATTATACATTTCCAATTTAAATTTCATTTCCTACTCACTGTATACAGTATACACACCATATACATAGTTTAATAATGTACACCACCGCGGCCGTCCATTGCATCCTATATATATATATATTATATTATACGGCTTTTGCGATCCGCCGCACCGGGATCGACGGCCGGTCATTACATAATTGTCGTTATATTATATTATATTATTTTGTGATGTATTCGGTGCGCGATTGCCATCATTATATTATATGTGTGTGTGTGTGTGTGTGTGTAGGCGCTATATTATAACTACTGCGTGCCTTGAATTGTCTTAGAAAAAAATAAATCGACGTTATTAAAAACCCGACTACGTGCAGTTTCGCCCAATAAAATAACTGTATTTCAGCACACATTTCTCACCGCCCGGGTGTATATACTATATAATATATATATAATATTACCGATGATAATTTTTTCTTTCTTTCTTTTTCCGTTTCGTATACATATCTGCAATTCGCCAACTCGACCTTCCCATTTGTTCCGTTATAATATATCCTCGATCGCGTGGTTATATTATATACGTTTTATTTTATAATACCCCGGACGCGTGCAATCGATACATAATATGCATATTCATAAATCCTAATACTCATGTAATAATATATTTTACATAAATTTGGTACACTTTGTGGTTTGCACAGCAATTATACACAGTAATATCAGAGGTGTATGGGAATATAGGATCTACATTATCAGCTTAATAAGAATATCGCAATACCTACGCGTCTTCCGTCTCTTTCTTCGACTCGCGTATATACCGGGATGCCTATAAAATCTATACACACAATATATTATAATACTTTAAGTACGAAATAAAGACAATATTATATTAGTGCGTATATAGACCGACTATTTTTGTCACGTTATGCAGACCAAATTGTATTATTATTACATACTATTACCTATATATAGGCATACACGACACGTGTGTTTTATTATTACGGTTGATTGACGACCGACAGCGAAACATTGCGCGCATTTCGGGCGTGCGCCGTTGCAGCCTGCAGCTATACATATTATAATAATAAAGATGTACCTACGCGCATGTAACCAGATACCTATTACCCATATGTACATATACACGTGCATAATATATGATGTAGATGTATATATCATATTTTCCCTTACCTATTGAATATTATAGATAAATAATATGTATATACGCGGTTATCTTTTTATTTCAAAACATGGTCATCGATATACGGCGGCGCGCTTGCGTATGTACATTATAGTAATGATAATATGCATCGGGCTCTGGCCATGAAATTCTGGACTACATTATATATTATTATTATTATTAAAATATACGAAAACGTCCGTTCGTCCAGAAACCCAGTTTGAAGCTGGCCTCATGTGTTTGTCGTACAGCATAATATACCACGGGCGGACTGAATTTAATTTTCGAATGGGCTATATTATACAGGTAGACTATAATATTATAATTTATAATATACAATTTTTAAACATCATAATACCTGCATTGTAAATTGCTAAAATGTAATTTTTCGGACATAAGCCTAGACGTTTACGCCGATATACTTCATTAATAAGTAATAGCTGATTGGGGAGGGCTATAAACCCTGTGGTCTGTGACCACTCTCGCACGAACATGAGTCGCCAGAGACTAACCAAGACCGTAATGATATGTTACGCGTTTAAAATATAATATGACTGTGGGTATGCCTACCGTAAAGGCGTTAACACATTACACAATATTATCTCGGATAATTATGAAAAGACTTTGAGAAAAGAATTGGACTGCTAATAAATCATTGAAAACAAAAATAAAACACGAATCTTGCCAATCCCGGTTTACCCACCCCCTCCTCGATCGCCTCCCACCGCCAAAGCCGTTGCCTCCGCCGCCGCCACCACAAGCGCACTGCAGCACGCACACTCGCACCCATTTATGAAATTCATCCAAAGAACGGCCTTATACCTTCTCTGAGCTCGCGAAGAACTTATAATACATAGACTCGGACAGAGATTTCGTAAAATGTCTCAAAGTGAAGCCAGGGGGGACTAAAGGGTACACGGACGGATGGCAGTTGCGGCGGCGGCGGCGGCGGCGGTCACCACCCCGCGGCTGGCAGGTCGCCAGACGCCGCGGCGGCCACGTCGTGCACGTACGGTCGCGCGGGGTGGTGCGTGAGTATTCTTCAGGGGGACCGCGCGCGTGATCCGCGAGTTCAGTAACCTCTCAAGGCGAGTTGCGCGCGCAACACGCATGCACCGCCGACGACGCGCCACTACAGGCACCGTTCACACACTGCACCCTTCGCCGGCGAGAGAGACGAGTGCGTTTCTACGTTTTTGTTATTTTCGTTTTCCCTTATCGCACCCGAATACTTGAAGCTTGGAGAGCATACAATAATAATAATAATAATATACATATTATAGACGTATAGTGCTCAAGGTTAGGTTTTTTCCGCCCGTGTACCATGCGAACAATGCGCCGCCGCGTCTCAGGGTCGGTCGACCGTATATTCGGATTAATTAATTATTATACACGTGCGAGCATTACAATACTATATGATATTATGTATGTATATATATGTTGGTACGCGATAGCATATTGAATGCAATCCCCTCGTCACCCTACACGAACCACACCGCGACGGCCGTCGCTCGCTGCTGCAGAATATATGCACCGACGACGCCACGCGCGTTGCATTCGACCGGCCAGCGGCGGTATAAGTGTATAACATGCATTATATATCTGTATAATGATAATGCCATATATACATACAAAGGTATGGTGTTGTGGTGCAGAGTGGTTGGTCGTTACAGGGGGGTGCAGGAGAGACGCCAGCGATGTAATGACGAAAAAGTAGGATAATATAACTCCTGGGTAAACATATTATTATGTGTGTTATTATGTATAATATTATTATTATTATTATTATTATATGCGACACTGCAGACGGGAAAAAACAAAAACTTTTATCATAGTTTAATATCCGCTGCGACTGCTCTGTGTACAGTATATACCTACTATACAGTTTAAATGACTGTATTTTCGTTATTATTTTCACTGAATATTCGCGCGTCAATTATGACCTTCCACTCTATGTCACGTGTAAGATATATACCTACTGTATAGTGTTTACTATTTACACACGGTGTTCTGCAGCAAACACACCGTTTTGACTTAAAATTGTTTGACTGGAAACTAATCTAATATTTTAATGATCATATATCTCATGATGAAATAAATTCCCGTGGTGGGGTTGTATACTTGTATACAAGCTTATATTATGTACTACGATATGCGGTGAAATAATGACAAATTTAAAAAAATCAACGAATAAGTCTAAAAACATAATTTGGTTAATTGTATTTTCTTGACTGGACACTGAATATTATAATTTGACCGAACGACATACGAAATTGGGCGCGCACGTATACACGTTAAGGAGTTATATTACCTACAATCTAAATATATATATATGAATAAGACGGTCGGAGAGAACCTTGAACAACGAGGACAATGCAACTTGCAATCTGCCGTCAAACGCCACACCAGCGTGACGATCGCATCAAAGCAAATTTCGTAAAAAAAATATCAACTTTAATCCGTAGACCACGCTGAACTTTTGCCCTCTACAAATATATTATGGGTAATATAGTTTATTTTATTATGATTATTGTTATTCTCGCATTTGTATTATATAGCATTTATCTTCTATCGAGATATTAAAGCCCCGTTGCGGTGCTTGACACTATACAGTATATTAGTTATTATTATCCACGGTCTATTACCTTTTAAGGCCCGAAACGTACAAACGACTGGAAATCACGTTTCTATGATATATCTGACACTTAATATTCTGTATAAAGTAAAGTACATTAGCCTAATATACGCACTAATATTATAATTGTGCGAGAATTTCTAATTTTTCGTTTTGACGAATAAAACATCATACCTACCTAATATTTAAGAATATTTTATCACATGATATAAGCGGAGAGTATAGCTTTACGTTTTGAGAAATGTCCGTGTTAACATTAATCTTGATACAATATATTTTTTAATAGTCAAATAATATTATGCTACTTATGAACAGCATTAATAGCTGCAAAAACTACGTAGTAAAGCTTTGACGGGCTTCTATGCTATAGGGAACGATTCACAGAACAAAAGATAATATTATTATTATTATATAATATTGTAAAACCGTTGTGCGGGTGACGCCGTGACGGCGCCGCGGCGGCAGACTGTATTGGCAGGCCGAATTGCAATTCGGCACACGTTATCGTAGGACGGCCGGAAAGGATGTTCAGACGATGCAGGCGGCACCGTGGGCGAGGGGGTTGTGATGCACCGCCACCGAAGCCACTTGACTTCGAAAGGGGGTGAAGGGACTCAACACGTGTCCCCGTGATCGGCTGGGTCAACGGCCTCATGTAGCAGCGCCGCCGTTGCCGGGTCGGGTTAATAAGTGCGTTTGCATATCAACCCGCTAAACGGCCGTCCACACGCATGTGCATCCGGGTCTAAAAAAATCGAATACAGTATACCAGTGACATACAAATATGAAATCCAAACCCACTAGCAGTGTTTGTATCACGAGAAAAACGAAATACAGTACATAAAGTGCGCATTACATTGTGTGTAATAATATATAGGTATTATATTAAATAATTTTGTTGTATATAAAGGAGGACACGACATGACTTAAAAATGTTTTCAGTGCATACTTTGTGTATACTATATTTTTTTCTTCATTACTATAGTTTTGGGTGCACAAACTTGATTGTTTTATTACTATCACACTGCAAGTATAAGTACTCAATGAATCTTAAAAACATCGATTATTTGAAACTTCAAATTTTAAAAACCACGCACAATTTACAACACCGTTTCATACCGATTCGGAGCACTGAAAGGAGCGAATAAGTGACACCCGGTAGTTCAGCTATACTTTTAACTTTAAGTTATAATTACTTCTCTACTGTTTACGCTCGTGTACATCAGTTTTGAAATTACGATATTTTAAATTAATAAACCGTTTCACAAACGTTTTTGGCAACGAAAGTGGTGCGCCGTTGTCTCCGATTTATATTTTCCTAGAAATGACTAGGCGAAACCTAAATAAATCTTAGATAATGATGATGACAATATATCGGTGAATAAACATATTTGAAACCGCGCGTGGTGACTATATATAATATATATTATAGATATATTACACGTTCAAAAATTCATTTCCAAGGTCGAAATAATTGCATTTAACAAATGCAAATAATTACAATATGCAATGCGCAGTTTTAAACGTTCGAAATTACTGAAACGAAAATAAAAATTAATAATAAAAATAGCTACGATTACGGTACAAGGTCTATCGCATAATAATAATATAATAGACAATAGTTGTATAAAATATTATAATATATATGTGTCTATATTCTAGCTTCTCTGCGACTACGACATACATGTCCATCACTTTATTTTCTTTCTGCTATTAAATAATAAGTTAGACGAATATTATATTGTTGAGCTACGGTTGCCCATGATAAACTTTAGCAACAGCATCAGCAACCTAACAAACACCAACGCACATATAGTATATCATTTATAGGTATTACTTTTAGCTAATTACCATTACCCTTGTCAAAATTGTATTTGATAAAAAATATTGAAAATAACCACGATAGTATTATGATTCATTTGATGAAATGGGCTTCTTTTATAGGCCACGCTACAAACGGAGATCAGCGATTTCTCGAATGAATAATACATTAGAATTAGATATCATTTTATATTGTATATTATGTATACGCTCAGAGTTCGACGTTACTGCTGTGTCCCACGCTCGAGAAAAAGGATTCGGATGTGCCTTTCTTATAGTTTAACCCAGTTTAGATATACACACTGCACATTTTGGTTTTTACATTTAACATATTTGGATTGCAAATTTCCACCCATCCTTTTTTCAGCGACAATGCGCAATAAACTATATTTGTCATATTATAAAAAAGTCTACATTTATTATTACATATAGATATACATGTATAATGTATATACTTATCCCTGTATAGGTAATTAATAGCTGGTATTAATTATTGTACGATTATCGTATAAATGAAGTGATGTTTGAACAAATCTTAAACCGCAGAGGGATAATAGTTAAATGAAAAAACGTGGATTTATGGTCTGGTAGAATAGGAAAAAAAATATTTTTGTTTCGGCATATAATACGTCGTGGTGTACCGGTTGTACCAAACAAATTAGACAAACGGCAACTTAATTAATGTAATATAATAAAATATGTATAAAATGTTTTATTATATTGTTGCCCGATCATACAAAACAGTTCAAACGATATTTACTATTATTTATTATCCTTATATCCACCCATGTACACAAACCCAATTATACGCAACTATTAGATATATTTTAAAGCGACGAATTTTCAGCAATGACGTCACAGTCACCGCTTCTAGCATTTTTAACGCGTGTGCAAACAAAAAAAAAATGGATAAAAAGTGAATGTCATCGGGGATGTGGTGAAAAAAGAATAATATAATAAAAAATAATAATAATTTTGAAAAACCGGTCTATACACACACGACTATATACACATCCGCAGGTCTGTCTTATACGCACATATACACTCTCTCTCTCTTCTCTCTCTCTCTCTCTCTCTCTTCTCCCTCAGGAAACGATTCGTTTCGCCGCACCGCGCCGGATCCTATGCATCTCGCGTGTGTTCGCGTGTACGATAAAAACAATAAAAAATCCGATGCACCGCGAACGCGGAACAGCGCGTGTGAAGTTGCAAGTACCATTCGCGTTTATAATTGTCTCCGATCACCAACTAACTAGTGGGTACCTATATTATGAATTATATTATATCATTTTGTGCCACCACAAACGAGCTACAACTGCATATAGGAATTTGGATTAGGAAATCTGATTTTTTTTTTTTTAATTTTGTCGAACTCGTTTCCAGTAATAAAATATATATGTGTACAGTCGTACAGACAAAAACTTAACAAAAGGAAAGCGAACACTCGAGAGTTGTTGTTTGAGAGAAACGTAGGTAGGTACAAATCATTACCTATAGTACATCATGTGCAATGTGCATATAATACATTATTAATTGTATTCCGGTGCAGCGTGTAAACGACAAGATCTAGTCGAAAACCTATTCCACTTAATATATAAGTGAGAAATAGAGTGAGAAATATCGTTCGTTTTTCTGATTAGTGTCCGTACCTGTAGGCTGTATAATACAATATTGGGAATATATAATTTCGCGTGCTTAGGTAAACACCGCAATCTGCAGAGTTTCAAACCAAACAAACATTATGTTTACAGCACATTTCCGTTTTTATCTGCAATCATTATGATAGTGTACACATTTTTCAGTTGGAAGAGAAAAAACAAATACGATATTTGCTAAAAAAAAATACATTTAGAGCGAATTTAATAACACTGCGATGGTTTTTCAAAATTTAAAATGAATACCTAGATATTAAATAAACTCACCAGTGTGACAAAGTAGGTATGACATATTTATTTTATAATAATATATAAGTACCTGTATAATGTAGTTTTCCTAAGAATGCAAAATATATCGTTTCTAATATGTCCAGACTCAATATAAGTGACACAAAAAACGACGATCTTTCGCACAGCATAATATAATTACAATGATTTTGTTTTTCTTGGCAAATGTTTTAACGACCCGTGAGAAAATATACATGGATGATATAAAATAATATCTTATATAATATTATACAAAATTCAATAATAAATAACAATACACTACGGAACACACAATAGTCAATATTATACATATCTATATGTATAGTTATAATATTTTGTAGCTACATGATATTATATGATATCAATTATCGATTATCGATTTACATTTATACAATGTAATTGTTGTTGTATATATAACCTATATAAGAATATTTTAGCCTATAAGCTGAGACAATATTTGTTTTTGTATAGTGTACACTGAGTACATAATAATATATATAAGCCACTGAAAAAAAAATGGAACATTTGTAATAATATTTTTAATATTATGACACCCACAATTTGTAATTATTTATATTAAATGCGCTATTTGCCAAGTGCGCTTTAATAACAATATTACGTAATGTATAATATGTGAGTCAGATGAGTTTATTTTCCAATTCGACAGAAATTAATAAATTGCATACATGCATGGTATCTTTATCGGTTTTTTTTAATTTCAGTTTCTCTATATGACATCGAAAGGTTTTATGAAAGTAGTTGCAAGTTGTCGTTTATATTTTGTGACCAGTTACTAATCTTATATCTTGTACGCGTGCAGTGTGCTATGTGCATGTCTAAATGTAAACGATTTACTTACCTTCTTTTAGAGATTTGTTTTTATTCGCGAAGTCCACAAAGTCCAAAGGAGTTTTTGCGATTATGTGAATTCTTGTTAAATAAGATATGAGCTTTTCGCAAATACTTTTATAAGGATACACCAAGAAACCTTAAAATTACCCTTGAACAAATTAATAGTATGTACTTGTAAGTTTGTAATTATTATACAACAATATATATAATACTTTTTATACCAAGGTAAACTTTGTTTAATAATATAATTAATTATAGTTCCTAGAAAACGGAAACGTGACCGATAAATGCGAAGTGGATTAGTTTTCATCAGAAAGGTTAATTAAAGGGTGTTTTTATATTGATTTTTAGTTTATCGTAAAATATTTGTATTTCAATTTACTTCCCTGTAACACATTCGCTATTCGAGTATAATTATTATTTCATATAGATATAATCATACTATATGGTTTATACCGTTTGGTAGAGATACCTATAGTAGTATAATAATATTTGTATGATATTTCGAGTTGGAAATAATAGCAAAATTAATTCAAAACACGTTTTAACGGGGAATGCTTGTATTATAATATATAAGTATGTGTAGGTATAGGTATACTGATCGATTTCAAAATTAATTATCGAAAAGTAAAATTTGAATTAATATTTATTTTACAATAACATACAGATAACCAACAATTACGTTTTAAAATTTGTCAAAAGATATAGGATTTCTTCGTTTCCTCTTAGACACCTGCTGTATCTGCAGAATATATATCTATTTTCATACTATATAGTATACAAAATAGTAGAAATACCACACGAGATATTACAGTCGGATGCACTTCCTGGCTTTGTCTCTGGGCCAACGATTATAACTACAATATATTATTATGTATTATTAATATATCTAAAATATAAATAACAATAATAATAATTAATAATATACTACTTGAGCTATTATATGTACATGTCGTGACGTGACATATAAACGATACCGTCATTGCCATTTATCGTGGTTCTTCCTGCAAGCTCGAATCGTCATCGTCTCTGTAAGGCCATTTTTTTTTTTATCGCAATCAGCTGTGCACTTGTAAATATCTACAAATTACAATAGTAATAATATAATCCAGAACTGTCTGGAAATACATTTTTGAATATTTTGCTTACATAATAATGATAAATGTTACCAAACCAGGATTTCAAAAATATCTCTATGCAAAAACATCCACTGCCGCCGTCCATTTATTACACTCTTGTCTCTTAAATCCAGTGTAACTACCTATGGTAACTAATTACAAGCGTTTTACCTATAATGCCATACACTGTAGTATTATATAATATAACTATACCTAGCTGTATATCCCGAGTTGAGAATAAATTTCAAACACCATCCGAGTCTCAAGAAATCTATTGATATTATATAACTTTTTCTGAGATTAGCGCATTCAAACATAAAAAATCTTCGGCTTTATAATTAGATATAATTTATTATAATATCTATATATTATCATGCTTTTGCCGACGAAAAAATTGTACTTATTGTATTGATTATTATTATTAAATGGTACTTGTGCACCAGTGACGATGGACGGGGTTGGCCTCGGTAGAGGGTGGGGAAGGTGGAGTCCATTACCCCCCACAACCACGTACCTACAGGTACTATTCTTCTGCATTATACTATTATTACTGTTATAACAAGTACAGCGCTATTATAAACACACTCATATATATTATATATACAGCTGCAGCAGCACCCTCGGGTAAATATGCGTTTTTACGTGAGTCGCGGCCACCCGATCTACCGACTGTTTAATAATAATACACAATAAATATAGACAATGTGATGTGTTATTATGTATTGCTCATTCGCATCCGCCGTCGTCATATTATTACTTCGTAATGACGCAAATAAGAAAAAAAATTATCGCTCAACTACGAATATATGTGAAACGCGTGTACATTCGCGATGTAGGTAAATGACGTAAATGTACTGCATACACATAAAGGTTTCACACGAATATAATCGAAATTTGCACCTACGTGCGTGTAAGCTATGCCATTTTCATTGGCGTTCACAACACTAAGTATACACTATATTAGACTAAAGGCTCGTTTTAATCGGGCCGAAGGCTAACTGAGTGAACACATTTTCTTTAGACCTTAGTGCTCGTGCAGTTATATACTTACCCACATAATTATTTCGGTAGTGATAATAATCAATCATAGTCAGTGTTATCCTTTTTCACCGCAATTGCTCCCTCAACAGATTACCTTCTGCACCAATGCACTTTCCTTCATAGTTCAGCTAATATATTCGCCTAACCAATTTTTTTTTGTTGAATCACAAAATGCGTAATGACGGGGTTATGTATTTCCATAGTAGTCCATATAGTTGCGCCAATGACTTATCGAAACTGCAGATCTCTGAGATGAGTGCCTATATATACATATTTCGGTAATTATACCTATGTATATATAGGTAGGTACCTACTGCACTACTGCAGCAATGCAGCATTATTACATATATGCGCGTTTTCGGTTCAGTGATCACATCGTCGAGAGGTTATACATATAATATAATATATTATTTACATCAGACGGTACTATATGCCACCTGCATAAAAAGTCTCAGATTTCGTACGCGTAGCATCGCTATGGTCTGTGCATCTGCAGATGACGTTACGATGCTGCAAACGAATTTTATAATTTTCTTGGCAGGTATACCTGTGCTATGATGAAAATAAAAATATCATAATTTCATGACAAGTCAGCGAAGACCAAATCACGTTTCCATTATATTATCGAATCGGTCTAATATATTCTGCAGCGCCGCGCGCACCGATCGTAGTCCCGAAAATATTTGAATAATGTTATGACACTTGATATAAAAATATTACTCCCTTGGATACATATGCGTTTTTTATGATTCGGCGTGGTTAAGATAAAAAAAAAATGATTTTCGACTAATTTTAAATAAAACCAATACGTAAACGTTCGGATCGTTAAAAACGCTACTCAGTCAACACTAGTGGGCGACGGGCGCACATAAATTTACTCTATATCCCATAATATATAAATGTTTAATCGAGATATTGGTACCTAATATTTGTAAATCCCGGGTCTAGGACAACACGATTTAGGGCTCACGCGCTACGATCAGTATTATATTTGAATTATTTAGCGAATAATCGAAAATTGTTTTCGCGCGCAGTTCACAAAGCAACGTTTTCCTATAATTTCGGGTCGGTCGGTCGTGTCGAGGCGCGCTCGTCTGTTATTCCCAAAATAACGAGCCAGTGACGACGAAACTCAGTCGTAGTAATTGATGCGGTTCGCTCAAATATTTGGCGGACGGATTGTGTGTTTGGGTACACATCACGTGCTGAGTGTGTGTGTGTGCGTAATATGTGCACGCACTCGGATTTTGTGTTTTTTCCTTCCTTTTTGCACCGTTGCCAAATCTCTGTATGCTCGGCGGTGGGCCCGATAACCGGTTGAGCGTTGCCGATTGGATGCGTACACATACGACGTAGGTTAGGAACCTGCCGAAAAAAAAAAAATTATAAATTGAATATTATGGATATCGTTAAATCAAAATAATAATAATAACATCGCGTGGAGACGGAATGAAAGAGAGAGAACAAAAGTTCCATGCGTGGTTTTCGGCGGGAATACTAAACGGCGTCTACATCCCGCCTCTTATTATTTATTACCTGCCTATAATATTGGCCATTATACATATATGCACATGATTATGGCGGGCTATATAATACGCATGGTAGCTACGATATTTTTAAATTTAATTAAATTTAGATACTTGACAGCTGGGCTGCAGACGAAACGTTTCCGTACATATTAATATATTATTATAATATAGTTTTTAATCCGACTCGCAAAATATACGCGTAACACAAAGAATAGTTTACTGCAGTGGTCAGTAATCGCGTGTTGATATTGTTCGCTCGCTGAGTTTAACGATAGTATATTATTATATTAGTATTGCCATAGATATATAGGTTATACGTACAAGCGCATACATCAAACACTGAAAATCAGACGAATATTCAACATGGCTTATAGTTATGTTTAGGCGACTTCCGCATTGGCTATAATAAAAAAAACCATGATAATATTATGATATCGATACTCATTATATCCATTCAGATATAACTTTAAACTTGGTAACCATATTATAGTCTAACCATAGTATGACCATAAATAATAAATTCTATTCCATAGACTTGGTTAACGGTTGCTTAATTATTTGTCACAATTGCAGGGGTGCTTTGTCTGGGCCACACATTCGTTATGACGATATCAAATCTAGTTCTAGTATTATGTGATTATTTTTATTCGCGAATGAAATATAACTCTGAAATTGTGTTTTAATTCGTGTATAATTTTTTACTCTTACTTTTTTCTACGCCAGACATGATTTTGTCTATGAATCTAGTCTCGAAGTATGATACTAAAAAATTCAGAATATACTTATTATTCGTCTGCACGCACACATACACACACATTTGAAACAGGTGTGTTTTAGTGGGTATATCGTATATATTGTGAATCGTTTTCACTTTTTTTTTCTCTCCATCTCTCTCGATCATCACTTCTCCTCGTGGAAGAGTTCATTAATCCTTCTGACGCCGCGTGGTAGTTCGCTTTTTTCTTAGGCGTTTCGACTACCCGCTTGCCTCCACCGCTGGCAGTTGTTCCGCCGCCACTCGGGCCAAGCGTGCATAATAATAATATAATATAGTAAAATAAATTCCTATTTAATTTCTGGCGTGCGAGAGCCGATCTTTTCGATATATAAGTATTTTTTTTATTATTATTATTTTATTTTGCTGTGGGACCACAACTGGTTTCACGGAACACTGACCTTGACCCCTCTCTCCCGTCGTCACCTCGCGCCACCATTGCCGCCGTTGCCAATGGTATGCACAACCATCGGAGTCATGCGTTTTTCTCTCTCTCACTCACTCTTTCTCTCTATCTGTCTCTCTCTCTGTCTGTCTCTCTGTCTCTCTCTGTCTCTCTCTCTCTCTCTCTCTCTTTATGTATATATATATTATATAAATGTATAAAAAGGACACGTCTCAGTCATTCCCTGATTTGGCCTGGCAACCCTTTTAGCGCACCCATCCATATGACTATATTCATATATATATATGTTCGTATATGATATTATTAATTTTCCATCACTCGCTCGTATATATATATATATATATAGGGAGAGAGAGACACGACGAGTATTAGGTAAAGGAAACGAAAGACGAAATACAAAAAAAAAAAAACGTCCGTCCAAAACCGGTTTCTTTTTATTTGCGCTGCGACGGGCTTCAAATTCCCGCTGAGTGGTGAAAAAAAATCAGAAACAGTCAAAAATCCACTTGGGTTCGCGTGACCGCCGCCCTCGATCGTCGTCGTCCCGCGCGCCTGCCCCTGACGATGACGGTATGCCGATTCGGTGCATAATAAAATACCTCTATGACTCTATACGTATATTACTTATGTGTATAATAATGTGTATATATAATATTATATACGCGGACGGTGCCGTATTTTTTCTTCAAGGTCATATCGTTATTACAACACACGCGCGCGACTTGCATCCATTTGTATTATTATTATTATTATTATTATTACTGTGCGCGCGTGTGCCAGTCGATTTTGTCGACGTATGACACAATACAATAAGTGGCGGCTGTGTGCCGTTGTTGGAAATGAAAATTTTTTTATAAAAATGCATATTATTGTTTGTATATAGTTACATTGTTATAAATTGCACGGACGACCTCTGCGTCGCGCACATGCGCCCGGGCCAAACGTATAATATACAGTGTAGAGGAAAACCCAACAACACTGCATAATAATTACATATCATTTATGTAGTATACCGTCCGATTATCAACGCAATTTTTAGACTTATTAAATCGATTAGCCACGAAAATGTGTCGATTACTTCCTTCTGCCTCTTCCCTGGTCTTAAAAAATTTACCAACATATTATAGAAATACAATTGTCCGTTACAATTGTTTTTTTTTTTCACAATTATGGATTTGTTACTTATATTGTATAGTGGCACAGTGGCATGGATGCAATAAGGTATTATAAGTATTACGACTAGGTGCCTATATTTGTATACCGTGTGTCTGGCCTCTGCTGGTTTTTCTTTTGGTTTATACTTCTATTTAAAGTTAGCTAACGGATTGATGTGGGTGCACCGTGCGATGCAGTCGGCGGACAACTCAAATCCGGGCAGTACAAGGTGCATATATATTATACGCACAAGGGCATGCCGAGGCCAGGGGCTGTTTTGGGTGCGTTCAAACCGTCAATAAACCACAGTTAGGTTTATTTGTTTTTTCAAAGATTCATTTATAACTAATATGCGTATATAACTGCTGCAAATTGAAATCGAAAGTTATTTATCAATTCAATTCTAACCTAACCATGTGCAAACGTGCTGCAGCATGTTATATATTTATATTATACTCTCGATAATATGTAAATTACAAAGCCAGTTAAACAATAAAAAATATAGAGATAACATTTGCGAGGACGTCATTTGCAATTAATACAGCTATGAATGGTCCCCCCTCCCCCCCCCCAATCAGCGTCACGAGACGAAAAACAAACTATAAAACTACGTTTTAGAAATTGTCCTCTATAGTCATAACCGAGGCCTGAGGAAATCCATCCCTCCCCCTCCCCCTCCCCCCCATACAACAATAATATATTATCACAATTCGAGGAGTTTCTTCTTCTTGCACGAGCGCGCACTGCAAGGTTTTGTAAGTGCACGTATTTCGTCTGCTGAAATCAATGTCAGTCCTTGTGCGTCACACACACACACACACACACACACACACACACACCCATACATCGGTGCAGCGACAACGAACACGACCTTCGACAACATTAACATAATACACTCAAGCTTTAGCGTCATAATAATAATATAATATAATAATATATAATAATAGTAGCAATAATAATAATAATAATATTAATAATACATCGTGCATGTCTACGATAATTGCGACCCGAGACGGCGACACAATTTCCATGAATTGTATTCTCGTTGTCGGCAATTTAGACGACCGACGAATTTTCTACCCCCTCGGCAACAATGCAATAATAATTATATTATATTATCATACTGCAGACTGCAGTACTGCACTCTATGTCCGTGATATTAAAATATACTACACCTATGATGTTACGATTATTATTTATTATAATAAACTGATTACAGTGAGAAAGTGGTTTTTTGAGACTCCAGAATCTCGACGTTTCGTCAAATATATTCGCCATCATATACTACGGAATATTATATTCTTATAATATTGTGCATAGGTATGACTTCAAATTGCAGTGGTGAATCCGAAAGAATGATAACATAATATAGTTAACGGTGCCTTGATACATTTGAACATTTCGACGATTTCCTTTTCTTAAATCAAATGACTTAGGCGAAAAGGTTGTTGCGAAAGCTATTCCAAAGATATCGTTTACACCATGTAGCTATGCAGGTATACATTGTAAGTATAGGTACACCGTACATACCCTGAAGTGCCTATACACCACGTATTATATTATTGTTATTGTTATTATACATTTATACCTTCCTGCAATTGCATTCATTGAATCAGTTACCTCTATATTGGCTAACAGGCTATAGCCTATAATGATTCAATAGTTTATTTTTAATATTTGTATACGTAGTAGAATTTTTATGATGCAAATATTTTAGGGCCAGGGGGTCCACCCTCTCACCCATCCACCAAAAAAATCAGGGGTAATTTTGCGCCACTGTATAAAACTATATTATACACGTCTGGATAAGTAGTAAACAACAATACAATTATTTATCGTGAGGTTAGAATTGAATTTTTTTTAATCTATACGGTTTTACGTATATTAAAATCATTCATGTGCAGTATAAAATATCTAACGTAGACCGTAGTACTGATAAATTAAAGTTTTTTTTGTATTGAACGTGTTGTTGCCGTAAAATAAGATTTTAAAGAGCTTATCTTAAAAAATTAAATGAATTCCTCAAATATGTATAGTTAATAATACTATTTTATATACTATTTATGTACCTACCTACCTTTAACAATGGTATAATGCGAGTTAATTGCTTTCATATTTTTGTATTGTGAAAAAATTTCTAGTACAGAATTTAGCGGTATTGTTTATACATTACATCATAAAATCTATACATTGTTCAGTACTGATTGCGTGTTACTCACTAACACCTAAATTATCTATCGGCTTTATTAACCATAACATCATATATTTTTTTTTTAATTAAAAACAACTTTTATATAAGTAAACAAACTATAGAAGGTAAAAATTTACTTTAAAATTATTTTACCTATCGCATACGTTTGATAATAACTAAGTCGCGAGGCATAAGTACTTGAACAATGTATTGCGCGGCTCAGTGCTCACTATTATAGAATCATATTATTCTCCAGTTAATTATCATTTGGATTTGGTGGTTATGAGTTTTGTCTTATAATGTATGTTAATGTTTTCACACCTTATGTTTATTCAGTAAAACGATATCACCAACACCCAATTTATGTTATTATTATCATTAGTAGTAGTACTACTATTCAATTGTTAATTGATGTGGTGGACTCGATAACTAACAATATTGCTGTAATAACGGGATTTGATTGTAATATCGTATCGTCGATCATAACACCTACATCGATGCGGTGCTATATTCATAATATAATTATTATATAAAATATTATATTATATATTTTTTATCAAACGCGCAACATAGAAAAATGAAAAATAGTCTCACTCCGTATAGTGTTACCTTTGCCACGGGGTTAAGGTGAAAATTACCATACGCAGTCCTACGCGGTAAAATTTAAAGGGGAGAACTTCATCCATGCGTATATTTGTAACGTATATTTATTGTATAGTACGCCATTTTTTTTTAATATTTAAATGTTAAGGCACATAGTAAAGAGTACGAACTAATGTCGATCGCTGTGTAAAAGATCGATTCACGTTTTTAGCTATAAGAACAAAATATTCATATTATTAATGAAAGTTTCGTCGTTCCGATTCATCGCAATTTGTGAATTATGTACTTCGCCGTTTTAGTACGGTCCAATAATATAAAAGCCGTAATAAGGAAATACGTATTTTTTTCAATTAAGTATATTATTTATATTTATATTTGTACCTACCACAGGAACATGCGCAAGACAACATGTTGATCGAAAAACAACAATCATAATACATGCATAATAATATATTAAATTAAAACCGATATCGAACGCATACGCCACTGAAATTCAGTTGACATATTATTCTGCACACAATATATTATATCCACGGCGCACTGCAACCGCGGTGTAACGACGAACAGTAATAATATGCAGCAGGTATACCGTACTGTGATTACAGCAGTACAACAATGCTTTTTAGATAAAAAATAGATATTTATATAATATATATATGCAGGTACGAATGACGTATCAGAGTCGTAAATACAGGCCGAGCGTTGTTTTTATTTTTTCGTTCACCGCATCGTAAATAATGATGTATATACCAACACAAAAAAAATATAATATAACTATACATAGCAAATTAAGTACCTATTAGGTACTGTTAGGTACAACTAATAATGATGATCATCATCATCATCATCTGCATCATCAACATAAAGTAGGTATACAAATCGAGAAAAAATGTTAAAACTATGTTGTATTACAATATTATAATATGGAATCGGACCTTGACAATTATATTATGTACCTGTGTATACCTATATATTATATATTATATATTTTCACAAACGACGTTGCGCGCTTTCGGTTAAGGTTATTATAAAAAAAATGTGTTTTTATCGGACGTTTGCTGAAATCGGACGAGCGGAGGGACGCGTGCGCGCGAAACGACCTTTTTCTGAATTGCATTTACCACACAAATTTTTTCAAAGATCTGTTGTAATTTATATTTGCGTATATATTTGGAACTTTTTTCTACACACCACCAATCGAACATAATGCGATGATAATAACAAAAATATTATAATTTAGTCCTCAGCTGCAGACGCCATTGTCATCGTTTTCGTTCGTCGTGTACAGCGCTGGCCGAAATACAATTGAACTCTCCGCGCGACGGTTTGAATGTTATAACATGAATAATTTCGTTATTATCATGTATAATACGTATATTTATATTATATTATAATTTTTTCGAGTTCACCGTCAGTTGGGGCGTTGACTTATTTTCCCATCCAAAAGCGCACCACGCCATTTCATTATTATTATTACGTACACGATTGTTGCCAATTTTTCGACCAGAAAATCATAATATGTAAACGTCTCTGCGTTATATTTTTAGCGCTCGAGCCATCATCGTTATTAGCACCGCGCTCGCGTGTTGTTTTTCTCAATCCGCGGGGTCTGTGCATAAAAGCGTTGAGGGGGGGGAGGGGGGAGCCTAAGAATTTTTGACCAGAAAAAGCAAGATATTTCATTTCACTCTCCGTTTAATATTTTTGACAGTATTGCATAGACTCTATATTACTAGTGTTCTCGAGCACCACATTTATAATATAAACAAAAAACACTCCCAACCCGATCCATCACTGACACTTTAACCGCGACCCTTGCAGCCCCATTATCACGCTACCATGGCTAGTTATTTTATTTAAGATCGGTTCGCTCGCTCGTTCGTTATTGTATATATAGTATAAAAATATATACGATGCACGCGTCGACCGTGTGTGTCGTTATTTGTGATACGAAAACGCCGACGAATAATGAGCTCGAGAACAGTATTATTATGTAGGTATATGGCCAACATAGGTACGACTATACAGTATACTACGCATTTTAATACAGCTTATATCTGTACGATATCAGCTATCGCGTAAACCACTGTAAATTATATCAAATTGACCTGCAGATATGGTAATAATAAAAATCGCGTCAAGTAAATTATTTACTAATAATAGGTACTAATAAGCAATAACTGTTAAATATAACAATAATAATATTATATGGACATAAAACGCGATTCGAATAATGGCGGCTGACGGCTCAGCGCCGCCTGGAGCGGACGAGATGGAATTGAGCGGTCAACCGTATCGAAACGGACGTAGTTTTTTAGTCGTGTTACGCAATGATCGCGAAGAACAAAACGTAATAAACGCGTCTATAACATTATATTATTATGTTTTATTACCTAGTCCGTTTATTATTTAATATTTATTTTTCCTCGCGAACTCCGAGTGTTGAATGGACGTACTAATTGCCGTTAATTACTGCGGCGTAATTGTGCGCGTCGAATGCGACCAGAAACGTAGTAGACTAGTTTGTAGGTAGCAGGTAGGTATAATGTTGTAATACAACGACACACAATAATAATTAGTAAAACACAATAATAATACATACACATCACGCGCGTCTTCACCCCGGAACACTCGTGATTTTCGGTTGTTGAAGAAAAAAAAACGATATTTCTGTACACTTACGCGCTATGTTATTCACGTGTTTCGTCGGTTTCGCGATAACTACGGCCACTGCCTACCCCCCCCCCCCTTGGAAGGTATAAATAATAATAATAATAATAATATATATATTACACAATATTGAATATCGTGAAATATGCGTATTTTGACGTCGCGCGGAGCCGATCGGCTTTTTCCCCACCGCTCCGACGACCTATACGACGACGTTTACCGCCCGGCAACGAATTGTTTTTTTACACACACGTCCTCTCTCATCGGTTGTCCGCGGACACCATATTGTTTTACGGAACAATTAGTTCATCGGTGGTAAATTGTTGTTTTTTCTCCAAATAAACAATATGATATAGCATAATATGAGATGCAATGCTGTATAATGTGCGTACACTTGTAATAATGGTTATATATTATTTCGATAATAAAACAATGATTATAATATTGTTGATATTATGGTGTATGTCTATACTTGGGCAAGGGGTAAGCATATGCATTATACATACAACAACATATATAGTATAATATGTACAATGTAATAATAAAACACGTATTCACCAATATACCTATCGATAAAAAAAAACTAAGGCAAGAGAGGTTTGACTGATCGTCGATCGCCCCTCGTCGTTAAATTATATAAGTTTCTTATCGCACACGTACAGCTGTTTTATATAAGGGATGTCCGAAAAAAATCAGTTCACCGGGTGAAAAATTAATCGAAACTTTAACCCCTCCATCTGCTCTTACCATAAATTATTAATCCATCTCGAGAATATCTAACAATATAGGTATATTATTAGATATCATTTATAAAAGTATCTATTGAGTATTTTAATTTTTAATTTTATAATATATTCGGTCAAAAGAAGAATACTCGTACTTTAGGGGTTTTAATTTTAATCCTAATATCTGGATTTTCAAAAAAAAAAAAAAATATCAAACCCTCCTCCTGTTATGTTATCTCTCAGATTTTTAAACATAAGTAATTATTATATTATATATTTAGTTGTGAGTTTTAATCTGTTATAAATAGGTACGAATATGTTTTCCAAGGTTTCTTAGATATTTTACGAGATAATTATTTTTTTTCGCACAAGATAATATATAGCTGGTATATTATATTACTATATTATATTTTACACACTATAGTGAGTATACGCGCTTTAATGGCGTATACGACAAAATAAACAAAACGCTATTCTAAGTTAAATTAGTAGATACCTACCTAAGATACGTAAGATACTCGTTTTTAGTACGATAATTGCGTGCTAAAAATAATCGGTGTGAAAAAACAAATTGAGTTCCACACCATAATTATAAGAAATAATCTTATTCAACAATACTCAAGTATAATACAATATAATAGTCATCGATATAATATAATACATCGTAGTAGTGAGTAACTGAAACCTAGATTTAAACGTTTGTCATGTGATATGATGGAGGAGGGGGGTAAAATATCTTGGACCACCCCCTCCACCCAAATCCACCACTGTTGGCTACCAGCTGGTAGATACCTGTCTGATGATATCTGGTGGCTGGTATATACCTGTATTATAAAAGTAATATATAATATATATATATAGAAGTATATTATTATTAATTAATATGACTAACAGTGCTATTTTCAGATGACGGGATTTTTTTAACCGCTTGTAATTATCTTTCTATTACATATAACAACTATTTTTCATTCGAAAGAAAAAACAGAACATTGTAGCCTGCATAAATACATGCGAACATATTATACGGTTGCACTTAGGTATTAATGTATGATGAAAAAACGTAATTTCGGCGTTTGACTTAAATATACGTCGCACGTCACTTGCAATGCTACCTATTTCACGATAATATGATTGTCGTGTTCAGCCGAAAATCCCGACGAAACTAAGAACACAGGTAACAATAAATTATTAAAAATACACATAAACATATAATACGTCCGCGTTTTGCCCACGCTAAAACAGTACGGCACGAGCTTAAATATTATTTATAATATATAACACATCGAGTCATATTATTATACTGACTAACATCTCGATTTTTTCGACGTTTACCGCGCTCGAGAGTCGTGAACGTTCAAATATATATAATACATATGTATATATGTGCATATACTTGGCATTCGGGAAACGCGCTATAGTATTTAAACAGCGTCATTTGCAAATCGTATATGTATTCAGCGCCCTTGACGATGTCCGGTTCAAGGTCTTTCCGCCATTTTTATTTCTTTTTTTTCTTCTTTCATTATGATTTTTATTTTCATTCTTCTCCTACAATTTTTTTTTTTTAATTAGCCAATATTCCCCCTTGGCACTATGGCCATCGTTCCCGCGTGGTATCTTTTTTAAATTAGTGACACGACGCCGAAATTTTATTAGCAGCCATCAATTTGATGCGGCGGCCAGCGTGGGGGTCAACTGGCTGCCGAAAATCGTTTAAATTTAATGCGATCGGTTGAACGACCGATGACACAAATTTGCAATAAATCTGTTCAGATACTGCAGTCTCCATTATAAAAACGAATAACATCCGAAGATCGTTTATGCAATTATATACGGCGCGTATAATTTATTTAATATTCATGTTATATCATTACAAGAGCCGCGCGCAGAACAGGGATACATAATATATTATATAATATGAGAAGTACCTTGTATATTACAATTTACGGATTTGTCAAAATTGTACGGTCCAGATTCGTTGAAGATTTCTGCACAAAAATTATCATACACTGATACGATCGATGCGATCTCCGTAACCTTTGAGATGCGAAATTTCGACGACCCCACGACCCACACATACACACAGTAGGCTGCGTCACTGGCAAGACGTTCGTTGTACATACATAAATATGAATTTATATATTTATATGTATCAATTTATCATCGATACAGCGGCAGATGATAACACTCCGCCATGGTTTAACGAACTCGCGAACTGTGCAAACGATAACCTCCGACGATAACGCTCATCGTGTCCACAGCACGCCGTGGCCACTTGCGTAATGCGTATATATTACACGAACATAATCATAAATTGCAATTAAAAATATTGTTATTTAAATTAATATCATTATATACCATTATAATTAAGCTTCAGAGTTAGGACGTGTATTATATTATGTATTCGCTACACTGACTGCTTGAGCCTGGTCTGTACCTTTAGTATATTCTATAATCAGCAGAATGCAGTTCGCCTACGACATAGTGTATTATAGTTTACAATACATATTATACTTACATCGGTATGGGAATATCAGTAGCGTGTTTTATAGGTTATCTTTATGGCTGGTGGGTGGGAACTGGGAGGTGATCAAGTAACAAGCGCACAACTCACACATAATTATTATGAATTTTCAGGATATGATGGCATTTCCGGATTAGTCATTTTATAATAACGAGTAATTCATTGGAAAAACCGTATATAAGGTATACCATAATCGATTCGAATGCAAATTATATACCGTCAAATTTCCATAAAACGAATCTCCGTTAAACGAAATTTTCCTTTTATCGAAATATTTTTGAGAACCAAATCAAATTGGAATCACTACAAAAACGTTGGAAAGTAGCACGTCATTACCATCTTTTTATACGTTTTACTTCGTCGACAGCCACTCGTATGCTCAATAATAATATTATTGTAAATCATGACCTGTGTGCGCGTTGAATTCGCAATGTATCTTATGATATGCACAAAAGTACACGCAACAATAAAATAACCGCACACCCAAATAAAAACGATTATTATTATATCGTCACTATACTATGATATATAATAATATATGTAATATATTATGTAGGGGGACACGGACCTTTTGAAAACGAAATTAAAACGAAAACACCTTGTCCCGATACACACATATTATAATGTATGCGTGCATATAATATAAATATTATATACCTATATATATATATATATATATATATAGGGACAATAATAACAGCAAATTGCCAAAGTGTGTACGTAGGTACATTATAATATATATATATGTATAAATTGCATGTTATTATTATTATATTGTGTGTTGACACGGGGGAGGGGGGGCAGGATGTGTTTTGATGAATCGTCAAGGTCGGGACTAGACAACGCGACTAATGTTGGGGCAGGGTATGACTCTGCAGCAGCAGCAGCAGCAGCAGCAGTAGCAGCACCGCGCTGGTATATTATATATGCGCCTTGTATACAATAATAATAATAATATAATGCACGTACAATGCACGCGGCGGCGTCCCCCTTCCCGCTCGTCCGCTGTTGCGCCGCCGCCGTGGTAGTCGACGCCCACCCGACGTCGCCTTGGATACGTCCGAAAAACTTTTGTCGTCGTAACCCACTGCGATGTAGGTACACCGACTCGCCACACTCGCGCGGCACCGGCGAGCGACCGACCCACCCGCCCACCCACCCGACCGACGACGGTTGCAGCTGATCCGTCGCCGGTCCACCGCAGCGCTAATCGCCCGCGCCGCGTCCATCGTTCGATGTTACGATATTAATTCGACGTAAACCGATTATGGAGACGGACCGCAGCAATAACCCGCGAGTGATTCCGAGTATATTAAACACGCTCGCACGTTCACTATAATCTCTCCTGAAATCGATATAATATATGTAGCGTACTATTGCAGCGTCATTAGTTTCGACGCTTTTGCCGCGGATCTCGTGATTATAGTATTGGATCACTTTCAGCTCCTACTCTTAGCGTGTAGAACGAATTTGAAGAAAACTATCTTGTCCGCGAATTCACCCCCTCGACACTCAGTTCTCGCCCGCGGTTTTGACCGACATGCCCAAAGAGCAGCGAGAACTAAAGGCTTACGATATGACCGAATTGTCTCCGCGTCACATAATTCAGTAAAACTTCCGTTAACGGTCACCTCTATAAGTCGGCCACCTCTATGTAACGGTCAATTTTTTTGGTCCCGTCGAGTATTATCCTAGTGTTATCCCACCTCTGTAGGACGGGCACCTCTAAATAGCGGTCATTATTTACAGTCCCCCTTCGGTGACCGTTATATGGAAGTTCTACTGTAATATAATATTTTAGTACAATACGAGTTTTTATAGGGGACTCGCAAACTACTGCAACTACCCCGCAACTAGAGTAAATTATTGTATAACGTGAAGCTCATATTTTTTTCCCTTGTCGTTAAGAACAAGACGTGTATCGGTAATCTCATGTTGATATGTTATTAGTGATTTGATGAGATATTAGTACATTACTATCGACACACGAGTAGTGCAAATTAAAATTAAAATCTTGAATTTTATACCGGACGCATTCAATGCGGAAGTAGATTTGGATGATTTAGGACGATTTAAATAGGTAATACTTAATGTATACCGTGTAGATCTGTATATGACGTACACCTGGGGACGCGCAGGTAAAAGAATTTAATGACATGACGTATCTATACACTTGACATATTATTATGATAAAAAATTTTAGAAAATACGGACGCGGACGGCGTGTGAAAACCTATGACACGCGTGCGCGCATATCACCGAGTGCCGGTCGAGTTGAACGTCCGCCGCCGCCGCCGCCACCTAACGCCCGGTGATGCAGTGGCGGCGGCGGCACCGGCACACGAAGGGCCCGTCGGCGATGTGGGTCAAGGTCACCGTATCGCTTTCGCGCTCCGCCTTCTCACCGCTCGCAGAGTGGCGCGGGACTGGCCACCGCCACCGGGTGTTCCCTCCTTCCCTCCCACCAACCCACCGAACGACCGACAACCGCTGCTGACAACATCAATCCGCCCGGTCCACCCACTCAAGCGCGTATTTATATATATATATTATATACGTACATTCAGCTGCTTTATTATACCGCCGTCCAATGCGCGCGCGCGTCATTTATTTCGTTGCAAGTCCTTTTCGTGACATATTATATATTATATTTGCCCGCACGAAATGGTAAAACGAGGCCGCGTTTTGGCCAAAAAAAAAAAAAAATTCTAAATTCGCTTCGACCACACTCGTCTTTTTTTACGGTTAAGACCTAAAACAAAATTGTATTTCAACCCTATAGCCCGGAATATAATATATTATACTTTAACGTCATACACGACCGAATGCATTAATTGTATTTAGACGTGATATTATAAAAATATGATTATCATTTATCATTATGTCGTTAGTTTAGAGACGGTGCACCGAGACTCACTCGCGCCGTATATATACTATTATAATAGTATATACATTATAATGTATTAGTTTCTCTTCCTATATGGTGTCTGAATTATGCGTATTGGTACCTAACCTGACTGTCGGTAACCTAAATATTTAAAATAATATATATACTTAAGTTTATGAGGAATTATTGAATATCTTTCGTACGTATACATATTACCTATATTATTTGCAAAATAATTATACTTCGGGATTCGGTATTTTACGAAATCGATAGTAATAGCATTCGCAGGTATACTACGTTTGTGAATGTTATAACTTTATAAAATATAAATTATAATATAATTTTTACCTATATATTATGCCATAATATGACATAACAGATATCGTTTCATATATAATTACGCGTATACAATGACAATATTATATTTTACACGATATTATGTTTTGTTTTATAGTTTCGTGTAATCTCCGTACGATTATTTCGATTTCAGAAATGTATATTTACTACGGTTTAGCACCTATAATATGTACAATACTTAATATGTGTGTGCGAAACGTGTGCGTTGTAAACTGCACCTCAGTAGAGATAATAATATGTCAACGCGTGATTTCGCTCTCACGTCGAAAAATGTTCATAATGATAATAATAATATATTATCGTTAACGTTATCATTACATTAATATCAGCGCTGTATTGTGCGTCATTCACCCACTGTCATCCCTTGGGCAATATTAACGCGACGTTAAGTATATGTACAATATCATGCGCAATATATTTACGAACATCGGAACATATAGGTTTCGCTGGAGAAATATAAAAATATTATGCTACACAGACGATAATATAATAATATATGTACTATATTATTATATAGTATTTTATATAGGACATTTATAAAAGCGCGAATATTACTCACGGTTTATTCGCATGGCGTATAACGGTATACTTTATTCGTTTTCTTCGTATATACCGATCGTTATATTATCAAGGGACTCGAACACTGCTGCGCCACATATTTGACAAGTTTCGTTGTAGTAATTGTATATTAATATGAGATAGTTACAGATACTGCGAATACAGTAAAAAGGACGTTACTGACCGTTTTTCCGTTGAAAATTCTCTAGTATATCATCTCTGTAATATATTTTCGTTTTTCATACATTGTGTCTCGCCAGGGAAAACGTGTATTATTTGTAGGTATTTTCTATCATATACACATTGCACACATGCATTGGGTACCTAAATAGGCACTGAATATTTATTGTCTGCAATCGAGTAGGTATAGTATAGAATATTATGTAGTACATAGCTACTCGTAATTATTAATTACGCACTAATTATAAAAAAATGGAGTATTAAAAATTAAAACGATGCGTGAGTTTGTGTCACTTAGTTTAATTACTATAATTTCAAAGACATAATTATAATATTAATTCTTATACGCTTGAAATGTTTATATAACTATTATATATATTTTAAGAGGTATATGCGCATTACAATGCATAATATGACCTATAGGAACACTATATAGGTTCATTAAACATTTCTTAATTTTAATATTAATATATTATACTATAATAAAAGCACCTACACAGTATATTGATCGATTTAGCTAATACATTATTTAAATATGAACACAATTTTATAATTTGCTATTATATTATATTATATTATGTTATATTATATTATATTAAATTATATTATATTATATGCGTATTCAATAGATTTTTCATATAATCATATTAATTGGCATTAAAAACTTCGACAACATTAAATACTTATTATTAATACTTATACCTGTGTATAAAACGGAATTCTGATACACGGAAGCTACAAATTCAAGTGCGATTAGCTTCAAAGTTTAAGAAGCAGAAATTCAATGTATTTACCAAGCTACTGCATTTCAAATAAATATGCTAATTTATTCAAAATGTATCTAGTCAATCATTTGTGATTTGTCTGTAAACTTATGGAAGACGACGAATATTAATTGAATGTGATTTCATAACACGTAATCTTGAAGTTATTGAAAACTTATAAATTTATAATATCTTAATGTTAGGCTAAGACTTATTATAAGACTTGAATAATATTAACTTTATTTAAAAACCTTTCAAGAAGACTTGAAAATTATCTCTAAGTTCTTGGAAACCATAATTTGCTTTACTATACAGATATAAATGTTTCCGATTTCTTTTTAACTAATCAAAAAGTCAAATGGCGTGAAATAGAGTAATATAAATTTTTCATTTATGATTTTATACGATAATGTAAATAAAATTATAGCTTTTATTTCGGTATTCGGGTTCTGCAGTAAAAATAAAAAGCTGTAAAAGTATTGGGAAATACTTCCAAAAACTTTTCATAAATTAATTAATGAAAACTTTTGGCTATATACATAAATAATATACATAATATATAGTGGTAAAGTTTCAACACTTTATTGGTCGATGTAAAATGTTTATTTTACGTACTCATAAATAATATAACTTCTTTACGCTACCTACCTATAGTATATTAATTTTATAAGTATATGAAAATTGTAGCGATAAAAATCCCAAATATAAATGGTACCTTATATACCTCTTATCTTATTATATCGAAGTTCTACATGAACTGAAAAATGGTATTATGTAAAAATGAATGATTACTGTACCTATAGAATTTATTATATCTAATACAACACACTCTGAAAAATGTTATTGTTAGTTTATTTTTACCATAGTGACTTTTATTAGTTCCTTAACTTTGACGTTTGTTTGAATTTTCTATATTTTATATCCATAATTTATAATACACACTGAACTAAAGGACTATTATTTATAAGAATATTTAAAGAATTTATGAAAAAAAGTGGTGCGTATGGCGGAACTTTGCAAAATGTTTGCTTTAGTTCTCCGCTTACATTTTAAATAATACTTGACATTAAGTTTTAAATAATAAAAAGTAAGTATAACGTTTGATACTTATACATATCTATCAACATTTTGAGGAATAAATATTTCTTCAAAACAGAAAAATAAAAGTAGTTAAAAAAATTATATGAGAATACAAAGTTTTTGTTTTCAAATTCTGAATTGCATCGTTATAACGTTATTTTGAAGAAATTAAACACTTAAAAACTATGATGTTAAAAATGTTATGGGATAGTTGTATAAATATCACACTTTTACAAGTTTTAAAAAGTGGTCAATAATTCAAAAATGAAATTGACAAATCATATTAAACCTATTTAACTTAAATTTTATCATAAAATATACTTGGTTTTTGTCTACAGAGATATATTTCAAAAATACTAATATATAACTTAATTTACTATAGGTACATGTATTGAGATACGCATTATATTAAATATTCTATAGATATAGGTACGAATATATATTTTATTATATTTATGAAAAATATTACGAAATCGTCAAATTATCGGATTACATAAAGTTATATTATTGTTATAACCATAATAATATGGTCATCTGACGATGATTGCATTCAAATACGTACAAATATATACTGCGTGTGCGTAAATGAGTAATATCCTACGTTTGCAGTAGAATCATAAAGATAGGTCATATTATTATATACGTGAGTTAGATAAACCTCTGCGGTGCGTAGTGCTTTTTATTTGAATAGAAAATATAAGCAAGTACGTGCGAGTTGAAAAAAAATGTATATGTCCTTCGTACACGCGTCGAATTCGATAAACAGCCAATTGTTCGTTAAATGTTTTGTTTAAAAATTAAAAATTCGAGTGTACAATTTCTCAGGTTGTAATACACGGGCACCTGGCTATAACCGCGCGCTCCTCGACGGTCGCGATTTGAACACAATAATAATATGGAGTTTTGTTTTGAAACTATTAAATAATGAACTGTGCCATGCGCGAGGTCAATTAGTAAAAGTTTATTTATGTACCGGCTGCTCGGTAATTATTATTCCGGCGACAACGACGGCGACAACAGCGACGCTCTATTTATTGTTTAATCCTGCACACCGTGCACCGAAAACGTTCGTATGGGCCACGAATGTAGATTACAAAAACTTAAATAATAATAATTATGATATTATTATAATATATCATTATCTACGACACGAATCGCGCGTCGAATATAATGCGTTATAATAATAATATGTGAAAAATGCAGTCGGGCCAGCGACCTCTGCCGCGCGTATAATAATAATATAACACGCGGCAACATTGCAACATCGATTTATATATATATATATATTGATATAAAATATATACTGTACGAAAGAAACTAAAAATTCCTGAGGAAAAACGCGATTTTATTATTTTCAACTTTCATTTATATTCTGTATAATATAATATTAATATTATATAGTACGTATATATGTGCGAGTGCAGCAGTGTGCGACAACAATAATATTGGCCGCTGTGGCATTGATGTACATAAATACATAATAATAATAATGGGTACCTACATCGCTATCATCGAATTTACAACATTTTAAAAACAAATTGTATACCTACGCAGCTCATACATAATTCATGGGGCTCGTATAAAGGGTGCAGGCTGTAATTATTATCAGTGGCGTAGTATCTATATAGTGTACGGCCCGAGTCGTTTTATGACTTTGCGTGCGCTTACATAAAATATAGGTAAGTATGGATCCAATGTTATCTTTTTAATTTTCATATTTTCAAACATTCCGAAAAGTATGACACTGACAATGCGATATAGGTACCACGTTATAAAACTGTGTGCATGACAACAATGAGATCATGAAATGACCAAAGACTGGATGTATAAAGTTAAACTTTCGTCTTTTTTTCGGTAATTATTGCGTTATAATATTTTGATAGGTATGACATGTAAATTAGGAAAATACATTTAGGGTAGCGTTTTGGTTTATTATTGAATAATACTTGAATCTATACCTATGCCGGGTCAACGTTTTTTTGAAACGTGATTTGTAGATTTTTTAAAAATCCTAATAATTTTACTTCAAGCCAGCCTGCCTGTAATACGAAGTATGTATACTGACCAGTGGCACCGAACCTATAACCCAAGAGGGGCCTATAGCGCATAACCATTTTTTTTCGATTGGTGGGGGTCCGTGGGTATACGCTCCTGATCCTATAAAAATATAAAAGGCAAAAGGTGATGGGAAATGAGAAATAATTTTTTGCCACCTTCAATTTAATTTTAATTCGGTGCCACTGGTACCAACCCCTCCCAGTTTGAGCCGATGACAACGATTGTATACACACACTACATACATAATATATAACCCCGGATTAGGAGTGAATATTATATTACAAATTAGTAAAACATTTACACGATTTGGAATTATCGATAGATGATGATTTTATAGCAATGAAACCCATATAGGTATGTGAGTGCGAAACGGGAAAAAGGCGGAAGTTGTGGTGGCTATCGCGAAATCGATTTCGCTTGAAAAGAAACTATACAATGTATAATAATATGCGTTTTTACGATGTTCGTGAAGTTAGCGGGAGTGTGGAAAGCACTGATTCCCGCTGAAGTGCCAATTTTTAGTGTTCAATTAGTGCTTTCAGAGTATACAAAAATAAAAATTTAGTATATCCGGATATCCCGCCATATCTTACCCCATGGATTATCCGCGATTACATAAACCTCCCGCTAACTTCACGCTGCGAGATCCCTAATTCTCGCTATATATAGTGCCAAGTTTTAGTGCTCAATTACAGTGCCACGCCGATCGCATCATTATATAACAATAATTATACGCCCATAACCACTACACGACGTGCTGCCGACTTCGGTTGACTATGACCTGTGATGAGCTAGCACTTATTATAACAAGTGTGTGTTTGTTTACGCAAATCGGTAATTCGTCGATGGAACGTACTGCAAATCACTGTCGTTACAATATTATACATTTTCGGCGTTTGGGACGTATTATAATATGTTGTGCACCACTTTGAACAAATAACGTTGTGTTGTGTCGTGGGAGGGGTACGCTTAAATGATGAGTTGGGTCTACCCGTCGAAATCCTCCCCCCAAAAAAAAAAAATCAAGCCGAGCGCTTAAATTATATTTCATTGCATTTTAGTATGGTGTAAATAATATTATATAATATTATGATATAATAATAAAAAACATAATATTTTGGTCGTCGCAACGAACGAGATGCGCGGCGGCAGTCGCTGTGCATTATAAACATAATAGGCACCACTTATGTATTGCACAGAGAGAAAAACAAAATATAATAAACGACGACGACTACAACAAATCTCGAATGGCAAGGAACGGGACGCGTACGCGCGCGCGTTCGAATCTGGCACAACGCGCGGCGCGATGCGATCCGCTGCGCTGGCCTGGTGCCACATTACCGCGGAACACAATGTCTTGTCGTATCGCTACACGTACCCGGAGCCTAGCGTTTTTTTTTTTTTTGGCACGCACCTCTTTTCCACCTCCGTCGCCTCACATCGTTCACTCCCTCCCGATTTTTATTCTCCGCGCCGTCTTTCTTATCGGCCGTCTTCTTCGCTCCCCGTCTCGCCGGAGCATAACTCGGCCGCCGCCCGGACTCGCGAAAATAAATCAAACGGTGTTGCTGCAGTGCGCGCATGTTCCGGAGACGGCGCGCGCGATCATCACCGGCATTCGTATAGTAATAATATTATAAATTATAATATACGCGCGTTTTCGCGCGACCCGTGAACCGCGCCGCGAAGTCGACGGCGCGGCGTCACTCCGACGAATTTACGTAACTATGTTATATTATCGTCGTCCCGCCACGGGGTCGACGGCCTCATCAGCACGCGTGTATATTATTCTCGTAATATAATAATATCATATCGATTTTATTTATTTTTTCATCGTTATTATCATTATTTTTAAGACCGAGACGGTGAGGGGTCGGCCGTCTCGACGATAAAAAAAAAACTAATAATACTATAATGCAGTGAATTCCCCGCAACCCGCGGACGTAAGAAAATAATACGTATGTAGATTATCACACATGCGTGCGTGCACGTAAAAATAATATATTAACAATAATTATTATACAAAATATATATATCACTATTATAATAAGGTGGAGGACACTGCCACACATATACAACCGTTACGGTCGATTTCGTGGAGAGGAGAGGTCGTTGGCCGGCCGCCGCTGGGTCGCCACACTGGTAACTTTCACTAGCGCCGCGCCGCCCGGTGAACCCCACCACCCCGTCGCGTTTCCGTGATGCAACGGCCGCCCCCGTCAGCTGACTGTATAAACTCGCGAGCGTCGTCCTTGTCTCTCGTCGAAGTTTTCTCCGCGGCGGCGAGAGGATTTCCTCGGACCCGCGCTCTCCGTCGAAACGGTTAATTTCGATTTTCACTGATTACTGCCGAGCCCGCGATGGGTCACGGGGGTGGCTGGCGCGACAGAATACGCGTCTGTATACCGTGGTGTGCCAGGTGTACCACTGCGAATGTGATAACATACATAATATACCTATTATCGATATTGTCATACCCACGGGAATCGCGTTATATTTGATCGGGACCAAGGCGCGTGGAATAATGATTTCGATCGCGAGCGCGATGAGGCGAAAAAGGTAAAAACAAAACCAACGAGACGTACATGTACATAATAATAACAATAATATGTATATAGCCCGGTTGTTGTTCCGCCGCGGTTAGCCGGCCGTTGAACTATGTCCCAGATTCGTGTGTACGCGCGCTAACTGCCGCCGCCGCCGCCGCTTCGCCTATAGCACCGCCACCGCCCCGTCCCGCCGCGCGCGTACACGCCAAACACACACACGCGCGCACACACGCACACACACACACACACAGCGCGCGCACAATGCGGGCTCGTCCCGGTCGCGTGTCCGTCCTTGCAGCGCCCGGAAAATCGCGCCGCGTCCTTGTCGTCCGCAAATCCGCCCGCCCGCCGGCCCGCATAGTGTGTTTGTAGTAGGATCTCCGCCGTACGATCTTCTCGTTCGCCACGCTGCACGCCGCGGGAGGAAGAAGGGACGTCGCGGCGCGCCGATTCCGCCGGCAAAAAACGCGCGCCCGGAGACAAGACGCGCTCATCGGCCGGATCCGTCGCCGGCCGTTGACCCCCGCCGACAAGACTGTCTACACGACGTTATATTATTATTAAATACGTACGACGCCGGCGAGACTTTCAGTGGGTGGGCGGAGGGGGGGAGGGGGCATTGTTGCATAGCCATTGCCGAATATTATTGTAATTATTATCGCGATACGTTATATTCGTTATAATATATATACATATAGACACCTACTTAATACTATAATTGTGCTGGGCGCCCGCGATTGTGCAATAATAATAACGGTCGGCCAAAACACCGACAGCAATTTATATAGACATAGGTACCTCATAATAATAATAATATTATACTTCGAATAATATAATTCGAACAAAAGAGGCCCCCGCCGACAAGTCACACACACACGCTCGAGTAACATATTATTTTATTTGTTATCATTATAATGATAATAATAATATAATGCTGTGTTACAACCACCACTGCCGCGGTTACGGTATTTTTGTTAACGCTTATACCAGCAGCAATTATACCACAAAATAATATAATAGGTGGGTGGTGTGTAGGTATAGGTATCATTGGTGGTGGAGGAGGTGATGGCACTTGCGCGGATACAGCACAAGGAAATCTGGTGTGAGCGTGGCCGACCTGCGGCCCTCCCCTTCCCCGCACCACCCCACGCACACATCCCTCCGCGAGCGTCTCCGGCCCCGTCGCAGCCCGGGAGTCACTGACCGATTATGATCGTCACCGCCACCGTTTCCTCCACGCCACCCTCTCCTCCGCCGACAAACCGTTTCCCAATCGCCCCCTTCCATCACTACCCCCTCCACATCTAATCAACCCCTTCCCTCTTCACAGCCGTATAATAATGTACATATTATATTATTATTATGATACCATATAATATTATACGGTCCTCTCCTTCGTCGCGAAAAAATTTACCGCGCGACCTACTTGCCCGCGCGCAACGATCATATTATTATTATTATATTATCATCGCACACCTTTATTATTATTGTTGTTTTTTTCTTATTATTATTATTAAACATATTATTTATTCGTTTTCTTTCTTTCTGTCTGTCCGTATGTCTCTCTCTCTCCCTCCGCATCCGTCTAACCACTCGCGTTTTGTTGTGCGGTTTTTTTTTCAGCCGAGGATACGCACAACACCAGTATTATAAATATACGCTGCGTGAATATATACGCTGCATAGGTGTATTATAAATCGTCGTGCGCTGCTCCGCATTCCGGACCCATTGCCCTAGTGAACGGCGGCGGCGGCGGCGGCGGCGGCGGCGGCTACGTTTCCCCCCTCGGTCTCCCCCGTCCGATTTCACCTGTACCCGCTATATAATACGGCGACGAAATAATATAATATATAACAATAATAAATAAAGTAAAAATACAGCCGCGGCCGTACGCGCGTCGAGCAAATTTTTTTTACCTGACCGGATTTTCATTAAAACGCAGTGCGTACCGCACCGACATAATAATAATAATATTATGAATCGTACGATTATCGACATAATGTGTTATAATAATATTACACTCGCGTATATTATAATATTCGGTGTGCCGTCGCTGGTAATCTCGTCGATAGTATTATTATATACGCACGAACGTCGCAGATATTGCGTTTCGACGGCACGGCGCAGCAGGAACCGCGAATTTGCTAGCTTTTTTATTTTTTTTTAACGACTGATATTCGCGAGCGGACTTTGGTACGATAATATCATGTACGGCACCAGAACGTTATTGCTTCATAAGGCGACGCACGTGCATAATAATATTATAATACAAATAAATATATAAATATATCATATTATAATATAGGGAGGTCATTGATCGGGGTTTTATGCAGATAAACTCGGACTCGAGTCGTACGCGCACATTTAGTTGATACACACTCACACGCGTAGTAGTTACGCGTACAACGCTTATTAGTATGGTTACCTATAGCATATTATTATTACTAATTGTGTATTTGTGAATTACCGTGTTACGCGCTAGTCGGTCGTCTGTGCGGCGGTGGCGACCGGACTTTTCAGGTTTTCGCGTTATAATAATATAATATTATTGAAATTCGCGAGATCACCACCGCCGACGTACTCTCATTATATTATACATTGCGTCGTACTGTTATTATCGTCGTTTTCGGACGGCCATCGTTCGCGCATTTCTCTGCAGATACATCGCGGTTATCTTGTAACCGCGGTTCGTGTCCGTATCATAATATTGGGTATAATACACATTAACAGCACCCAACGACGCTTCTGTTGTATAGGTACGCCGCACTACGATAATAACATATAACCGTCGGCCGTTTCGCGTTTAACTACTACAGCAGATCGTAAAATCCACACATGTACGTATATTATATTATTTGTATATTTATGTTTCGTTAAAACTGCGATTTTGCGTTATTGCGGAATTCACTAGAGTCGTAGCTATACGTTTTTTAAGGATTATTTTTCATATACACACGAATAATATACTATATACTATTTTAAGTACCTACCAAAATCGTTTTCCTAATCGTAAATTCATTTGCACGTATTTAGAGTTCGTTGACCCGTCGGCAACACTTTTACTGACTAGTTTTCTTAAAGAATACAAAATAAAAACTGAGTCATCTCACGAATGCAGTCTTATATTATAGTATTATAGAGGGCACAACGAGGTGTTGAATAATGCAGTCAGTATACTGTTTAAATGTAGGTACTTATACTAACCTAACCAGCTCTGAAATTGAATTAATTTAAAATTTACGTTTTTTACATAAATGTAATACTTATACATTATTTTTATATCACAAATAAACATATAAGTGTATAACCTACCTGTATGTCGTATTATTATACTTTCGTTTTTATATACACTTGGGTATACGGTACGTTAAAAATGTTGACTCGATTCGTTTACCTGACCCTTTAAAGTATAGCATCATACTCAATGGCCATACACACAGTTTTGTCTTTGGAAAAGTTATAAATAAAGTTCATGCAATCACTGTTTGGTTTCTATATACATATTATAACATATGTATAAATTGTAGAAAGTTCCACTACAAGTGTATTTAATATTATTATGCGTAGTAATACGAGTTTCAGGATTTGCAGTGAATTTAAAACAGTAGAATTAAAAAAAAAAACCTACATACTCGTTATCAATTATTGCAACAAAAAATTTGCGATTTTCCATCTACATGAAATAATATTGTGCAGAGGACGTTGACCGATTAAAACGTTTCTTGAGAAAATCGTGTAGATTATCGTGAATAAAATAATATAGAGAAATATAGAATCGACCGCGGCGGCGGCGGCGGCTATATATACACCTATATAATATAATTACTAATTTTTATCGAACTAAATTTTTATCTCTATCTCGTTTTCCGGAAATTGTATTTTTTTCGCCATGACAAACAATATAATATAGCAGCTCTCTCACGGTCCGAACGGAATGTCCCCACGCCCAGACACAATCGCAATGTATACACACACACGCGCACACGTATTTGCGAACTCCAAAACGGATTTATCGAAAACGTTATACGATATGTGTACAAGAAAAAAAATCTGATCGTTAGCAAAAATACAATACCGGCCGGCCGAAATACCACGCGGGTAGTCGATAAAACGTATGCAAACATTTAATAATAATAGTAATAATAATAATATAATAATAATAATAATAATAATACAGTTCGCACGGCCTACATCCGCCCAAGTGTTGCTGATGGTCTTTTATCAGTGGACCAATGACTAAATAGTTTTGAAATATTTTTTCCTCCTATCGCGTTTTAACGGGCACACACCACGCACGTACACACGACTACACTGATATTGCTGCAGTGTGTTCGCTGTTCGCGGTTAGAACACCTTGCAGCGCTCGTGGTACGAAATGATCAAGAAACTCCTCGCGCATTGTTTGTAAGTTGATTTTTTTTTTTTATTTTAATTTTTTTTTTTTTAATTATTATTTTTTTCGGTCTGTACCAATTACTACACATTCGTCTTATTAGAATTTACATACATTTTCAATCCATATTAGCAAATTTCGTACTTGTATATTTTGTTACAATAAATCTAAAAGTGATTTCTCGTCGGTATATGTTGTACAGTTGAATAAAAAAAACCTTCCTATTCGTAGTAGAAAGTGTGTTTATGTATTATAATATATATATATATGACAAACCTAAAGTATATAATATTGCAAACTTTCTGCCAGTGAGCTTTGGCCTCGACCACTCGTCGATGCATGCGTACATTACAATAAAGCATCTGTGTGTTATAATCGTAAAATAAAATAAAAATCGATCGTCGGTTTGAAAAGCGATGATGATTAAGATTTTTTTTTAGCGACTGCGCGAGATATTGTGTTATTATATTTTATTATATTCGTGCAGTGTATATATTACTATATACCTATAGTGCAGCGCGTACCAGCTATACGTCCCGATGAAGTTTAACCGGTCTTGTCAGCAGGTCATCTGAAACGAAGAGAAATAGAAAGTGGTGTAGAACTCGCGGTCGTATATTAATATATTATTATTATATACCTATAATATAGCTTATAGGAGCTGGTGTATATATAAAAATACATAAACACTGCAACCGTCGGTGCATATAAGTTGTTGACTATTCGTGTGACGCTTGCCAACTAGAAAAAAAAAATAATAATAATAAAACGGAAAACGATTAAAACGCATACACGTCACATGATATAATAATTATTATACTTCGGCTCGAACGTTCGCCTATCCGTTACGATTGCAATCAATATAATATTTTTATATGCACTATATGGTAGCTGCGACCGTGGACTATAATAATAGTAAACGGTCAGATTGTGCATAGTTGAGGAATGCGTGTTTTAATGCACTATTTGACTTAATTCTATATGTATATGCACAGTACATGATGTGTACACTCTATATACGTCATATTAATTGATATTTAAATATGTCGTGTTTTTTTTTTTTTTCAAATACTAGCTATAGTAGTCGTCTTCGTTGACAAATTACTGCAATTCTATGCACAATGGCGCGAATAAATGTGGTGTTGAAACGATGTTTTTTAAACATCAAAGAACGCGCGGTGTAAAATGTGCATTTCGAAAAAGACAATATCACAACAACTTCTCGGCGATGATATCACTGCGCGCGAGACGCATTTTTTTCAGACGTCTGTCACAATCGAACTCGATACGATACAGACATCAGCTGCTATGCAGTTACGATATCTGCTGATTAAGCCTACGCGTTCTAATTATCCGCTTTATCTGCAGCGCGTTTACAGCAATTATTTAATATTCGTTTGGTTCTAATTACCGACGAGACAGCCTGTGATATTGTGCAGTAATCGCGAATGAAAACTTGATGAGCACAACAGTTAGGTTATATTATCGTAATAGAAATAAGTGTTTTTCTGCATCGATCCGGCCTGTAGTGCTTCGCGGTATTATTGTACAGTGCATTAGTGTTAAACGTGACTCAAAAGAAACCGCGTATAGGTGTAAGCGCAGCGATAAACGAAACGCTGAATAATAATAATAATAATAATTGATCCGAGCAACAGCGTAATAAAAAAATTAATACGATTCACGAATCTCCGGATCTTATCGCCGCGGCTTGTTATTATTTTCGCAGTATCAGCGGAATGGGTTAGCGCCGCCGCCGCCGCCGCACGCTCTCGTAATATTATGTTAACAACAGCTGCGGCCGCAGCGTAAAGCATATATTTAAAATATATTTAAAGGCGTAAATTGAAATCGGATAAGGTCACTGTGAACTTAAATCTCATTATACATTTATACGATACATTATACTATCGACTATCGCGCGGAATACTGTGCCGTTACGTTATAGACGCGCAGTTGTCGTGCGCGCCCAACGAACTCGGAAGTAGGTATAGGTATATGTCATGTGATAAATATTAAAAATCGTAACCCGATCTGCGTTTTACATCGCGAAATCTCTGCAGACGGACGAAATAATATAAGCGGTGAATAATGACAATAAACGTATTTATCGTCGAGTCGTATATTATACATTATCATACGTATATTTTTTTTTTAATATTTAATGTAGTGCGCACGGCTATAACATAACGGGGAAAACAAAATACTGCTGCTGCGCACTTGCTGCACACCAGATGAATAACAAATAACAATAATAATAATAGTCGGGAATAAACGAAATTGCGTATGGTTTTTTAATCGGTGTTAACTAATGCTAAATGATTGCGAGACCCGAAAATGTGCATATGTCGAATCGAAATCGGTCCACACATACACATACATATATATATACACACACTTGTACATAATATATTTGCGTGCGTGTGTTTTCGTCTGGTAAATAATATATATATAGCTGGTTCGTTGACATCTGCTACAGCGTTACACATCACGTGGGTCGGTGAACCTATTGTAATAACATTTTTGTCTCTTGATCAAATAATCGAAATTAACCGAATAACGTCGTCGGCCGAGAGAAAAAACCGTAAAATTCGGTATGAATTTTAGAGTCGTATTTCGCGCGCCGCAGCAATGCTCTTAAATGCAACATGTGGTTTAGATCATGAATTTCGATTTCATAGAACGCCGATGTTATTATTGTATTATAACGAATAACAATTATTATTTAATATATTGTTACAGGTTGGAAAACGGAGTGAACGTGCAAGAACCCCCGGGATGTATGCACCCGTTGCCCGCACATCGGCCGATCGAGCTGACTTTCAGCAACCTGACGGTGACGCTAGACGACAAGAGACACGTGCTGAAAAACATCAGTGGAGTCGTGAAACCGGGACAGGTGTTGGCCGTAATGGGACCTTCAGGTGAGTCCGATACCGCACTTCAAAGCTTTTCAATTCCAAGTTTCGACATTCTTATGATCCACGTATCCTATATATGATATCAGAACAATAAACATCAGTCGATCTTAATCATTTCACCTGCCCGTCTGTCAGAGGATATCATCGGACACCAACGCCCTTTATGATGGTGTACCATTTTAGGGAATAAGAATAAATTCTTAAGAAAAGGTCCAATCGGTCCAATCATATAGAAGCTATAAAGTTTATCTATATCGACTAGGCCTGTATTGGTACTTTATTACTAAATCCCACCGCTTACCCATGTAAACATTTCAGATTAAGGAAATTAATAATGCTACATAGGTACCTAAGTCCAGTTCTCCACGAATATAACACGTATTTTTTCTGATTATGATAACATAATGTTATATCATCGTATAGCTGATAATTACATTTTTTCTACTTTATGATAAATATCTGCAAGTCGTATTATGTTTTTAACGATATTTGACCGACGATGTATATTGTATTAATATATTTTAGGTATGAGTACATCAAAAAGCATCGGGTCAGATAATAATATAATATGAATAGTATATAAATAATAACGATATGATGGACCGACCGTGGTAATAATTTCGATATGTTCGTTTTTATATTTTAAAGGATGTGGAAAAACAACTTTGCTAAACTGTCTATCGGGCCGGACCAAGTTGGACTCGGGGTGCATACACCTGAATCGCGAGCGTCTCAACAAGCGGTGCAAGCGGCGCATCTGTTACGTATTACAACAAGACATCTTCTTCCCGGACTTGACTATGAGACAAACGCTCGAGGTATGTATTACGCATAAAACGCAGTTTGGACAATCGTTAACAATATCATATATTCACGAATAATGACGGCGATAATATTATTATTATTATAATAATAACAAACTACGTCATTGCGCTGTATTAAATTATAATACGAGCAACAATAATTACTAATGATTCGAATAACGACCGATATTAATATAACGTTTCGTTTTGTTTTCATGATCGCGATCGCAGTACGCTGCACTGCTGAGACTTCCCGACTCATTATCTCGCGGTCAGAAAATGCAGTACGTTGATCATATCATAGACGTGCTCGATCTGAACAACTGTCAAGATACAAGTATGTAAATCCGTAAATACATTACAATATATATTATTATATAGGCACCCGGGTCCGATTAACAGAGCGGTGCGCCGCACATAACATGATATTATAATAGATCGATACAATAAATTAGATTAGAATAATCGTTGGAAATGATATTATGTATACGCGAACACACGCACACGCATGGGGACTGTTGAACGAGTGTGCTTTGTTCGGGCGCTGTAGCAGTGATGTGGTTGCATAACCGATCGAGAAATAAAACCGCATCAAAAATACAAAAAAAGCGAATAACAAATATGTGTACGAGAGTATTATATACGCTAATCTATCTTAAAGGTTAACCAAGGTTACCCTTCGTGTTATGCTATATAATATATATATATATATTTATGTATATTGTATATATATCTATATACAATAATCGACGGCCGTGCATTATCTGTGTACCTTTATTTTAAAATATAAATAATATGTACATTGTACACATCACTTAATATAATAATTAATATTATTATAACCATGCGGTTAGGTTACGACTCCGCGTACAAATTATCGTTATGATTTCCAAAAAATACGAACGTCTTGGACGTTTCGGTAATTATATACGTTATGTTATATTGAAATCACGCGCGTCTGTTAATTTTGTTTTTGCCGTTTCTGTATAAATTTAATATAATATTTAGTGGTGTAATAACGATTTTGCAAGTCGCAAAACAGTAAACTTGATTATACCGCGCATTTTGTTTTTATATAGACGTTCTCGAAAATGTATGCAACTTATCGGTGTACAGAGTTTAGCTGATGTTTTCTTCGAATTCGTATTATTATTCAGTTTACCGTTTTCTTGTAAAATGAATAATTCACCGTCAATAAATTACCGTACCACGATGCATATACCTATATTGCATTGGTATTTGATATTTTATGTTTCTATACCGAGGTACTGCTGCGCAGGCAAAGACAATATTATAATGTAGCGCTGCTGCAGTAATACTAAATCGCCAGTTTCCTTGTTATTATTTACCAAACATTTTTTTTTTTTTTTAACTAAAACATACCTACAGATTACGACGTGTGTTAAATATTGTATTTAACAACAAAACTAATTCCCCATATTTAGTTAATAATATTCTACTATATAATTACCTCATTAAGCTTATGCGATTAAAATATCCACATTAAAAGCTCCTTTTTTTGTAAATCCGTATAATATATGAACTAACACTGAACTAATCTCAACTGTACACTTGTTTGATTTCAGTTATCGGGGACTACATGAAGCGTGGTTTGTCCGGGGGCGAAAAGAAACGAGCTAACATCGCTTGCGAACTCTTAACCAATCCCGCTTTAATGCTGCTAGATGTGAGTATAAGACCTATAGTAGTGGATAATCCTTCAGCTTAATTTGAATTAATAATTGACGCTCACCGTATGTTGTTTAGGAACCCACTACTGGACTGGACTCTCATTCGGCTTACAAATTGATGTGGTCGCTAAAGAAATACGCCGAAAAAGAAGGGAAAACTATTGTAGTTACTGTTCACCAACCGTCGTCGCAAATATTTCATATGTTTGACAAACTACTTTTGATCTGTAATGGACAGGTACGAAACACTAAAAAAAATATTCATATTTAATAAATTGCGTTTAACTACATTTCGTATCTACCTAAATATATTATATCTATATATATTACAAACTAAAACTATTGTTTTGTTTTTAATATAGACTGCATACTTTGGTGACATCAATAAAGTAGTAAATTTCTTTAGTAACATTGGAATGACGATAGCCCCACATTACAATCCGGCAGACTTCATTCGTAAGTTTCATCAAGCATAGTATTTAATTACCTAAGACCTGTTGTGATTATGTTACTAAGACCGAGGTATAATTAATTTATAGTGGAACAAGTTAAAGGCACGGAAGAAATGAAACAAAAGATAATAGCCGCTGCACAACGAGCCCAGGAGGATTATTATCAACAAGAATTGTTGCATTTGAATTGCACATGTGACAAGTACCTAAATAACTATCGCCACAATCATAACAATGGTATAATAGTTATATTATCATATATTTAAAGAACTAATTTATATTATTATTATTAATTATTAATTATTATAAAGATACCTAAACGTAATTAAATATGCCCCATAAACGCTAGACAGCTAATATTGTTATAACTGTACCCAATGTCCTAATCTAATAATCTGTTTGCATTATACAGATAACTATCAATGGCCCATGAATGCTACCAACGGTCATATTTGTACAGCTTTCAGCGACTCGTCTACAGATAGCAATGAAAAGTGTTATACTGCCATCAGAGGTGTGTAGAAAATTTAGTTTTGTGGTGTAAATAGTAAATACACAAATGTAAGACGTGATCGACATCGTTTAACTATTTTGACTAAATTTATTGTAGTTCACGAAGACGAGGCGAAAAATTTATGGCCCGACAGCCAAAGCCATTCTTCGACTTCTACGTCCGACGAAGACTTTACTTGGCAATGGCCCACCAGCTTTTGGACACAGTTCAAAGTAATAACATATCATTATACGGTGTAATTATAACATGACACAGGATTTACATGGTATTTCGTTGTTTAGGTGTTGAGTCAGAGGAACTTCCAAGAAGCGCGTCCTCAAATGCTCAGCACTCTGAACTGGGTGCAAACCATTGCGCTGGGCTTGTTGGCCGGTCTGCTGTGGTTTCAACTGCCGCGTACAGAACAATCTTTGCAGAACATCCAGGGGTGGATGTTCTTTTCCACTACTTACTGGATGCTTTTTGCTCATTTCGGTACACTGTCGTCTTGTAAGTACCTGCACAATATCATAATATATTATAATAGTCACTCGATATATACGACGAGACTACAGCAGTGTTGTGACGGCTATACCTGTATCCATTATAACTGTGATTTTATTGTATTTGTTGCAGTCCCTCCCGAAAGAGAAGTTATTAATAAAGAACGCCAGAGTGGAGCGTATCGCTTAAGCGCGTATTATCTGGCCAAAATGGTCGGCGAACTGCCGTTGACAATCACCTTGCCAGCCGTCTATCATCTGATCTCCTACCCAATGCTCGGCATGCATAGTATCAGTACATTCTTCACCCTATTAATGTTTCTACTGTTGAATACCATCGTCGCTCAGGTAAATTGAATTGAATACTACATTACGTGGTGCGATTCGTCTCCGATCGCTAAAAATAACAAAAATACATTTTCCGTTTACAGAGCGTCGGGTTTTTCGTGGGAGCGTTTTGCATGGACATGCAAGTCTCGATTACGATCAGCGCCCTGTACACGCTGGCCACACAACTTTTTGGCGGCTACTTGGCGACAAATATTCCTAGCTGGTTGCAGTGGATGCAGTACCTCAGTATGGTGCATTACGCCTATCAAAACATGCAAATCGTCGAATTTAGCGACGGGGAACCAATCATGTAAGTGCCTACCATATAACATATACCATACTACCTACTAATATATATATATATATATCTGTCCTATATGTAGCTAATAAATAAAATACTCTGGTCGAATTATACACCTATAAAATGGCGCCGAAATCCTCATTCGGGTCTCACGGGAAAATTTACTTTAACGATCCACTAAAAGATTTAAATTGTTTTTCATTTTGTCTTCAGAAAATTTTCGGAAAGTTATACTAAAAAAGTTCACAAAAATGTATTTAATTAAAATCACGATTTTCAGATTAAAATGTTAAAAATATTATGTTTCGCTTCATAAATCAAAAAAAAAAAAAAAAACTTAAAATATTGAAAAGTAAAATGTAAGATCTTGCCGTCTATAAATTCTCTGATAATAATTCCCAAAAAAATAATATATAATTTAAAAAAAAAATCGAAAATTGGGGGGTATTGAGGGGTAAAATTGAGTAGGTCCAAATCTTATTTATACAACAAAGCTGCTTAGCTGCTCCTATAGTTTTGAATAGGTGAATAGATCACTATAGGTAATCTTGAATTAGGTACCTACATATACATAGTTAATTGGTTATTTAAATATACAAATTTGACGTAACAGTAGATTGTATTCGAGGTATCAGCATTTAGCGTTTAAATTTACCTATACGTGTATAATTTTTATCTAATTAGGTATGATAAAATAATGACTATAATAAATATAGTCATTATACTTTGTGTGAGGGGTCAATTTAGGTGGGCGGTTGGGTGATAAGGAAAATCATATTGTACAAGGCCAGCGTTGATACCCTTTGGCGCCACTGTATACCTAGATGCACATATTATAATATGCACCATGCCTATAGTCATATATCTTATATTACATAATATGTGTACTTACCCTCTGTCGTATTCGATAATAATATCGTATTTTGTTCGTACAGGTGTGCAAAACAATCCAAGTATGCGGTGTGTGAAAACTCGACTTTCATACCGGCGTTGGACATTGTAAACGCGCAAGGTACATCGTTCCCATTATGGCTGAACACGGCGATACTGTTCGGCTTCCTTATCGTGTTCAGATTGTTAGGTTATCTAGTGTTGCGTTTCATCCGAAAACCAAAGTGAATACCTAAACCGTTAATGGCTGTGAGCGGTTAACATTTTTAATTATTAATCGTTTAATAAAAACATAAATATGGCTGTGTCATTTTAGACATTATAATATTTTTTATCTCGTTATAAATATTAAACTTAGAGACTCGTTTTTCAACTCGATTATACCCCGAACTCATTTCCTAACGCTAAAATTTGGTGCTTGTACCTATTTTGATCGGATTTCGGGAAAAGCGGTGTGAGATGTGTTACACGTATTTATATGTCGCATTGTTTTGATTTTTTGTACTACATCGTAATAATGTTTTTAAATGTTGCATAAAAATTATTTTATGACTTTAATTACCTATTTTTTTAATTTTTAAAATTAATTGTATAATTATTGTTTTATTGAGTTCGAACATACAGAATTTTTTTGTCGCTAATACCTCTGAGATGAAATTTTGTTATACTGTTCGTACAGATTTTTCGTTACTACTTAGATAATCACATTTTTAATTTTTACTTTAAAAATGCTTTATTAATTTTAATTGAATCACTATTCACCGTTATTTTATTTTATAGTGTATGAATTATAAATTTTTTTTTTTTTAACTATAAATATTGTATTTATTTTAATTTTTTTTGTTCTTATTTATTACCATTTAAGCGGTACAAAAAATGTTAATTTTGTTAATATATATATATATTTTTTTTTTGTAATTTGATAGTTTTTGTAAGCAATAATAATTTCTAACTACAGTTTCTGTAATTTTTGACTGGCCTGTATAAAGTCATATTTGTTTTTATTGTAATACAATATAACATTTCTATTATTGAAAAAAAACATACAATTAAAATGTTTTATTTAAATTGTTTTTTATATATATTAAATATTCATGTTGCTATTAAATATTATGCATTTGAATATTTAGTAAAATTATAAATTCGATTAGTTTATTTTTACAACTGTCAAAATAAGCATAATAAATTCCAATATTCCACGAACCTATGTATATCTTATAGATATATTTTATTAATATTTTATTTTAATGTGAACAAAATAAATTATTTGCATTATTATTTAATGATTTGAGTGAAATAAAATGCATTCAATGATATAACATATAGGTATTATATAATATGTACCTATATGCAGGAGCCCTAAATGTGTTAATTATGGGTAAAAGTTCAGAATAAAATATTATCTTTGATATTTTATCAATAATATTTTTATCAAAAACCTGCAAGTATATACTTGGTGCACATATTTTTCGTCCAAGATAAAAACTGAAAAATACAAGGACACAATTAAACAGACATTTGCCAATAAAATAAAGTATAAACTGTTTATTTTCAGAGAGAAAATATTATATTTTAATGTATACTTAAACGTACCCATCTATATGCTTCTTTAAAGCTAACAGCTGTCGTTACGTATACGGATATACTTGCGCACTGCATCGAATTGGCGTCTTTTATTTTAATTTACAACTTAAAACAGTTATAACTCAGCGTGTCTTGTATTTAAAGTCAATATAGGTCAATAGTTATAATTTATACAATATATTATTATGATGTATCATGTTATGTCATGTATACCTACTTATATAATTTTTGATCTTACCTACATTAATAAACATGAAATAACACATAGATAAACTACATAATACTGATATAGGCAAGAAAGTAAAAAAAAATGTTTCTATTGTGGAAATACAAATATAAATAGATATTATTTTTTTAAATAATAATAATTATGTTATTACAATGGTTATTACTTATTCACCGGGACTGTCGCTCCGATTGTTTAACTAAAAACAATATATTTTAACCGTTAAGTATATATATTATACGATCAAAGTCAAGGTGAGAACAGAGTCATGACGTCATCGCTCCATCGGTTGTCACAGGTCGTCCACTATTCGCCAAAGTACGAGTCGTGCGGGCATTAAGTATTGAGTATTAAAAAAGAAAAATGCAACTATATAGAAACCAGCTAACACAATTTCAGAGTTCTAGAAGTTGTGGCATAAACGCGTGACGCAGTTTTCAATTAAATTATCGTTACGAAATTTGACACATTTGGGTGAATGGTTGCAATATTTTTTGGTGTGACAATAATTTTTACATCTTAGGCATTGCACGTATTCTCTCCGGAAACGAGGGTCTTCAGTTTGTATTGTTGTATGGCACATATTATTGATATTGAATAGCGATTTTTAAGGTCAGGGTCAAGGTCCAAGAAGAGTAGTGTAGTTTTTGCTTCATATATTTTTGAAGTACATTGTTTATTTTTCTGCTCATGAAACCGGGATCTTCTATACACTGCAGTCGGTTCTTCTACGCTTCCCCATGCAACACCCTACTATAGTGGAACCGTTCGCAATGGCAGAGTGTCACGTGAAAATGCACAAAATCGGTATGCTCTCTAGCAGAATAAACTGCTAAATAAAGTATAGTTAATTTTTGTATTTTGTACTCTTTCTTGATTAATTTTATATGTATATTGTATACTTGAATTTACTGTCTTATAAGAATTTGATAGTAATTCTTAAGGCATTTGGCGTATTAGTGGTGCACTTTGATAGTGTGATTGTAGCTTGATTCCGTTTAAAACGGTTTTACAGATATATTGATCATCAAAGTATTTCTTTTAATATCTTAAAAGGTAGGTCAAAGTTATTTACTGAATTTATAAATATTGGTGGGTGTAGATATTTTGATGGTGAAGGTTGTGTATTTGTGATGGATTCTGAAGTTTCATAGTTCCATAGTTTTAGCTGTCTCAGTAGTTAGCGTATTGAATATAGCATAATGATTTGGTGAGGAGAATATTTTTTGTTGTTTCGGTAAGAAACACGCTGTAGTAACGGGGAATGTTGGGTTTTTTGAAAAGTCCATGATTCATGTGTATTAAGTGTCAGTTATACTAGTTAAAGAATTGTTATAACTATTTTGACCGCTCTGTATACGAGTTTTCTGAAAAAAATAATAAAAGAATTATTATGGTAATCCGATAATGACTTTCGCTGTTGACTTCATGATTAGAGATAGAGCTTCGGCGGGGAAGCGGCACCTCTAGAGTATTCCGCTGCTTGAATTACAATTAATTAAAATTGTTACCAATTTATCGACTGAAGTCAATACTGCCTTTGGATTGCGGTGTGTTGATATTTGACGTTTTACTGGCAATAAGACGATTTTGTTAGTTTTTAAAAGGAAAAAAATTAGTGTGTTTAACTTATAATAATCTGCAGGATCATAGTTATATTTGTTATAATAATTATTTTTTAAAGTTAAAATTTGAACAAAATTTGATATTTAAACGAAAAATAACGATGTTAGTTACTTAACTGTAATTCAAAAACATTATTCCTGGGGACTTAAAATTATTACGTATACTATAGATTTTAACATACGCAATGACGTTTTCAAAATATATAAATATATTTTAGAATTATTTTAAGCAATTGTATACCACAAACCTATATTCACACCATTCTACGGTAGGACGGTATGCCGGTTTTGTCTCAAAAGTTAGTAACAATGACATTATAGTATATTATACTACCTAACTAAATATTAATAATACAATAATAAAAATGTTTTCTGTAAAAAATTCGAACTACCGTATTACTTATTTTAAAATTAATTACTTCAATAGCAATTTGAAAAAACACTTATCTTGAAGTATACTTCCATAACCATTTTCTATATAAAATATGCTTATGTGCACACTACGCAGCGTAAATAATAAAATAAGTACTGTTTAGTAGGTATACTCAATAATCAATGAATAAACACGGAAAAACAAATGATTTTGAAACTGAAAAACAACAATTAATAATATCCCCAATACCTACTACAAATCGTTAAAATAGAAATAGGTATAATATTATCTATAAATCTATCACGGCGCGTTATATAGGCAATTTAGGCCCACCTACATAATTTAGAGGACGCTACACGGACATTTTGTTGTCTCCGTCTTACAAGTGTGTAGCATAGAAACGGTTAGTGTGAATCGGGAAGTTTGTTGGTCCATCTACGAATTTTGGTGATACAAACCAACCAACCAATCAATTAGTTAAAAAGTTGAATTTTTTAACTTTATAATCTAAAAAATTTTAATATACAATTTTCCTTTTAATAAGCTTGTTATATTTATACATATACTGAATGCCTAATATAAGTTCTTACTTGCTATATAGTTATTATTTAATTGCTCTATTATATGATTATTATTATGTTATGTGCTTTTATAACAAATGTTGTCGGGCTATAATAATTACCTATACTAAAAGATAAAAAAATGTATTTAAAAAACTTGACTAGATAGTTAATATTTTAACCACATTAAGAATTTAACTAAGTAGTTGGATTGAATGTTGAAATAACTAAGCTTTTCATGAGTTTATTTAAAAATAATATAAAAGTAAATTTAAAAATATTTTTGAAATTTTTTGTTTTAATGGTTTTTAATATTATTAATTATTATTGTATACATAGTTTTTAATAATAATAATCTAATAGTATAATAATACTATAAATTTCTGTTAAATTTATTGTTAAAATAATATTATATATATGTATAGGTAATATATAGTATATAAATGCACAAAATACTCTTTATGTGATATTGTAATATCCCCGTACTAATTAAAAAAGTAAATTCACTTTTTTAAACCAAGTTAAGTATTTTTAAATTAATATTGGTGAGTTCAATGTATTATATTTTGTTAACTATTAACTTCGCACTTAACGATCTTGAGTTCACATGGTTTAACTTGATTTAATTGTTTGCCTTAATTTTCCCCACTCTGGTAATCTATAAATAATATTATGTAAGTATACTGTAGCGAGCGCCGAGCTGTTATATTGTAAATATTTATATTAGTCTACCTACGATGATAATAATACGCGGCCGCGCATTATAATATATTTTAGAACGATAATAATAATAATAATAATAATACGTCACCGCGCAATATAATATATAGTGACACTCAAATGAATAATAGATAAAGTAGGTCACGCAGGAAATACGAATTGTGTATTTTTCATTAAGCGGATAGTGCAACATAATATATATATGGTAATGGACTTCCGGCATATATGCAGCACGTGGAGCCACGCGCCATGACCCTATGATATATGGTCAAACGCTAAATGTAACGGGGACACAGGGTCACATATAAGCGATGGTCGCTGTGACAATAGCTCGTCAGACGGACAGATGCACTAAAGAAGCGATAACGCTCATACTTACCAAGTCATACCTCGCTCATGGTCACTGATTAATCTAGGTAGTCATTTTTATTTTATACAAACACTTGTACATTTTTCATGTAAAATAAATACAATTATTATTTCGAAATCGTTATTATCTATTTAAAATCCTCCCATAGAAAGGCTTCACGAGTTGAGATCGTTAGATCGTTTGATTCTAGAGCTATCATATGCAATAAATATAGAAATTGTACAGGATAAAAACGTGTAAAGTAGTCCGTACATCTTCTTATATATATAAAAATAACTTAATAACATAGCTTCATAGGCCTTCTGGGGAGGCTAAAATTGTATCGGCAGCACAAACCCTAATAATTAATATTTTAAACTGAAATATGATGGCTTAGCCCCCCCCCCCAAGCTCTCCCCTAATTGTGCCTATATGGTGTAATGTAATTTTATCTTCAATTATCGTTTTACGATGTACCTACATAGATCCAGATAAGTTAAGAGCCTATAAGTTCATGCACTAAGAACCCATAAATTGGTATGCATTCATGCACTAAAAAAGATGGATAAGTGGATGTCGCTCTGCTGTACAGTAGGTTACAAGTGGGTCACTGTAATGGATGGTGTTAAATTTGAATTCAATGATATAATATCATTGTATAAGAAAAACGATTCTGAGCGAAAACGGTCAGTCAGCCTATGATATTACCAAGTATATTTGATGATATTATTGTGAATAAAGTAATTTATATATAAACTATTTACGTGAAACCTTGTTTTCAATTTTCAATCCTTAGCTATTAAAGTTGAATATTTTATAAATTTTTAACTACAAAATTATTATTAAATTTTAAATGTGATATATTTTGGCAAAAATTGAACTTTAAATGCTTATAAAAAAAAAATTGTGCCTATGTATTTTTAATATTTTTCAACTGCTATTGTAAAAATAGATCAGGAGCCTTGTATTAAATTTTTACACTTTTTGGCCCAACAGAAAAAACTTGATTCATATTTATAGAAAAAAAAACTAAAAAAATTGAAAACTGAAAATGCCCGTTAACAGCTCAAAAAGAGTCAAAATATTTTCAAAATTGTATGGTATATAGGAAATGCTAGTATAGATATTCAATGAAATTTTCATGTATCTACAGTTATTGAAGTTAAACTTCTTTACGCACGGTAGTGAGGAAAAAAAAAGCGAACGAGCGGCCGTACGAACGTTGACGCGTACATGGTTACCTGGTGAGTTAAATTTGTATAATATTAAGTACTTGGCAACATAATAATATAAATATATTATACTAATAATAATAATAATAATAATAATAATAATAATAATTTTCAAATTTTCATAACTATAAATATATAACTTCAAAAAAAAGCGAACGGGCGGCCGTACGAAAAGCAAAAATTTTCTTTTTTCACAACATTCGAAATAATTTACGAAAAATAAAACAAATATATATTTATTGTGTGATATAATAACAATGGGGAAACGGAGCGGTGTTTAATTTTTTTCCACAATGAGATCCTCTATGATATCCTTATAGATCAGCCATTTTTCTTATGATTTTATAGTATTAGATTGTTATTAAGAAATAAGTAATTCCTATTTTAATATTTTAAATTTTAATTGTTACTTGGATTTTTGTAATATCGACTACCGCGATATATCGATAATGTTCAGTCGCAAATGTACGTTTCCTATTTTAGTTATCATATGCCAATCATAAATACTATACCGATTGAGCAAAATGATAATCAATCATGTTTGTGATAATTTCATGTATCTAAGGTCATTTGTTTTAGAGTTACAACAAAAACCAAATTTAATTTTGTGAAAAATCGATTTTGCGTAAAAAGTCCCGTTTTTCCTTAATTTTTCTTTTGTTTTTCTAGGCGCTTTTGAAAATTACTGGGAATTTTAAATTTTGACCTCCCTAATGCACCAACGATATTCACTTTCCAATCGAAAAGATACTGAAGTTAAAAATCGAAGCATTATTTCGACTACTTATCGTGTACACAGACACAAAAAAAAAAAAAATAAAAAAAATATAAAAACACACATCATTGTAAAATCAATACATTCATCGTTCCACTCAGAATCTAAAATTGGAAAAATATGCACTAAAAAATTCAAAATTACGGATTTATAAAATTAAATTAATTTTACATGTATGCACTCAAAATAAGCATAATGTGAAAAATATTTACAGATCAACACTTGGTTGAAAAAAGATCTGCACCAAATTCCGATACAAAATATATAATGTATATATAATAAGCTTATATTGATTTTATGAAAAAACTTTTATTTAAACTTAACTTTAAGCAAAAAAATAGTTTGTTCGAAAATAGTTAGAAAAGTATTTTGTTAGAAATACTATTTTTATATCGGATTCGGAAATTACATTACGTTCAAAAACTGGGTAAGCCTACCAAGCCCCCCCCCCTCTTGTTGCGCATATGCTTAATAACGCGTATGACGAGTTTGTATGCGATGCATTCTAAAACTACTCAACCGATTTTAATTAGATAATGCTCAATGTGTGTGATTTGGTCCAACTTAAGATAGGATAGGATACTTAGTTAAAAAAAGATAAAATAGTTTTCATCCGAACCTCAATATTGTTTTTTTGCAAATTAATTGATTATTATAGTTCAAAGGGTATAAAAATGAAAATAATAAAAATATTATATTAACATATATAACGAATACGTATAATAATGTAAGCAACTTTTATTTTAGTGTTTATTTTCATACCACCTTGATTATAACATTTGATTAGACGTTATGACTAATTTAAACCCGTGATTTTTATAATATAATATATTATAATTAATATTATGTATTATTATTTATTATTATAATATAATATTCCTACTTGTGAAAATGGAAATCTTTGTCACTCATGTTCTGGAAAACTCCTCGTCCGATAGCCATGAGGTTTTTTAAATGATAGAGTATATTTTGGAGAAGGTTTTTACTCTAATTCAACCCCTATAGGTGGCAAAAAGGCAGATCACTCGTTATTTATTTTTCAATCGAGCAATTATCACGAATCGAAAGTTTGGTGGCCTTATCTGTTATTCAAGAGTCACAGACCGTGGCGAATCGATAACATACAGTGTTTACACTAGTTACACTTACGCTTTACTTTTAAGTTTTTTGTAAATAAGAACATTATAATAATATGTTTATAATTAACCGAGTGATGTTTTCAAATTAAGTTGTCCTTCGGAAAACGCACATACCATTTGAAAACCAATTGCGGTACTAATGATTATAATATCTACCATGGTTATAGAAAAGATAACAATATTTACAATTGGGAAAAAATACAAGTGATAACAGTGATAACATCCATAACTCATGTCGTTTTTTTACTATTTAGGCGTATTCTAACAAATACTTAAAAATTAAAATTAATCATTTACTTAATGTTTATTTATTATTTTGAATTTTAATATTACTTAAGACAACGTTCTATTTGTTACAGTTTATAAAATCAAAAATATAAAATGTTGTTAAATTGTTTGGCAAAACAAATTCGAGCTCTCCCGTCGACATTCACAGCGGCATGTCGGTTGTCTACCGTGGCAATTGAAGACTCGGAATTCAGTAAGTCTGCAATAGTGTTAACCGCCTATATTTAAATTGTATCAGTGTTTAAACAATTTTATAAATTTTTAGATGAAATTGAAGAGCCGCCAATGGTATATGGCGGATACACAGAATTACGCCAGGCATGGGTGTCTAATTTGGATACTATAAAGGAAACTCCTTCTACAATCATAGATTTGCATCCCCAAGTGTTTGGATCGAGACCAAGAATTGATATAATACACGAAAATGTTGTGTGGCAAAAAAAATATAAATATGTTGTAAGTCTCTTTTCTTTTATTCCTCAATTATTTTCTACTACAGGAGTCTAATAACTTTTTTTTTATTCCTACAGAGTTATGCTAATACCAAAGTTACAGCCGAGGTAAACATGAGCAGTAAGAAACCATGGCCACAAAAGGGTCAAGGACGTGCACGACATGGTACTAGACGTTCTCCACTATTCAGAGGTGGATCTGTTATACACGGACCACGCTCTCATACAAGTCATTTTTATATGCTTCCGTTCTACAAAAGAGTGTATGGTCTCACGTCAACGTTATCTGTCAAGCTAATTCAGGTATGTATATTTTATATTGTTAAATTAATTTTCATACGACATTACCTGACATTTTTATTTAGGACGATTTACATGTAGTCAAAAATTTGGATTTACCTACAGACGATCCTGGATACATCAATGATTTAGTTGATTCAAGACTATGGGGACCTTCAGTTCTATTTATTGACGAGTAACTATGATTATTGTTTGATAATTATTATTTAGATTTAGAGAGTTAGTCACAAATTGTTCATTTTAATGTACATTTTTATAGTACCGATACAATGCCAAGGAATATCAGCTTAGCATTGAACCAAATCAAACACATGAATCTCATGCCAGTTTATGGTGAGCATTTATAAATAAAACATATAATTTGATTACTTCAAATCTACATACTTAAATAATTATTATAGGTTTGAACGTGTACAGCATGCTAAAATATGAAACCCTCGTTTTGACTGTAGCTGCAGTTAAAAAAATTCAAGAACGACTCCTTTACCAATTACATAGACCTGATGGTCATCAAGCTACTAGAAAGTTCATGTTAAATAAGCAAAATTAATATAAATAATAATTATGAAAATATATTATACTAGTTGTCTTTTAATAAACTTTTTATCATTGTAAAGGAAATATATTGCTGCAGAAAAACCTGAATGCATTATTTTTCAGACATGTCAATGGATAGTTTGTTGTGGAATTTAAAAGGGAGCCTTTTTGGTCAACACAATTTAGGTAGTGTCTACCTAATTTTCACACTTGTTAAAGCTAAAATGACTAAAAATTGCAAAACCACTGCATTTCTCATTTTTTAATCTAAACTGTTCATAATACTGAAACTAGTAAGTATAACCTTTTAACTAATTAAATAATGGTTACTTTTCTGTTATCCCCACTACTGCCCAATGCCATGAGTCTTAATTTCGTTATCTCAACTACTATCCCCAATGCCACAACTACCAGTAAGACTTTATAGTTCCGTCTTTTATTACACAATACACATAAATTGCCATTTATTTAAATGTAATGTATATTAGTTTAACCACTGTCTATTGATTATTAATACTTATTTATTATAATAACTTATTTTCTTCAACAACATTTTTCTAATAGGAAAGTGAATCAAGTTGGAAACTTTGAGGGGTCAAAAGAAAAAAATTCCTAGTAGTTTTCAGGAAAACAGAGTTTTTAAGCAAAATTAGTTTTTGGTGTAACTTGTGTTGAACCATTTATAGGCATATCAAATTTTTTTTTTTCATATATTGCTCAGTGAAAAACTTTAACATGTAAAACAAGGTAACTCTTAAGTTTTTCTTTGTGGAAATTAAAAAAAAATTGTGTTTAAATCCACAATAATTTTTTATAAGCGTCTGAAATTAGAACTTTGACAAAATTCATAAAAATCACAACAATTTGCAAATTGTTTTGAGTTAAAAATTCATAAAAATGTTCCTATTATATCTACGATTTTGAAAATTTAATACATGATTCCTGATAATTTTATCTACCTTAATTAAAAAAAAGGTTAATGGAAAGTCAAATTAAATTTTTACAACCTTGGATATCACACGATTTCTTATGAAGAAATGTTCTCATTTTGTTGTAATTCAAAAACGAACAACTGTAGGTAATAGAAATTTACACCATGTTTATTTAACCATTTCCTATAATTGATACAATTTTTTAAATATTTTGACTGTTTGCAAACATTTTCAATTTAAATTTGTTTTCTGTAAATGTTGATAAAATTGTATTCGTTGGGTCAAAAAGCTTGAATATTTAATACTAGGCTCCTGATATATAATTAGAAAAACAAATATTAAAAAAACATAAGCACAATTTTTTTATAAGCATTTAAAGTTCAAATCTTGACAAAGCTTATCAAATAAAAAATTTACCAATTAATTTTTACTTAAAAATTTATAAAATGTTCAACTTTTATAGCCAAGGATTGAACATTTAAAACAAAGTTCCACGTAATAGGTTATTCTGTAACCAATCTAAAAAATATATAAACACAGTTTTAATTTTATAGTTATTCTAAGTTCAAACTTGGACGAAATTACATATTAAATAACCAAGAATAACAATTTTAGTTATTTTCTTGTTATTTAAAAATATTATTAATGAGTACTTGAAACTCGTATAGTATATTATTATATTATACATATATGATAATATGCAAATAGTATTAATTCAACCTGTCGGATACCTAACCTGAGATGTCAGAAGGAGAATTAAATTTTTTCACGACTTGACAAGGTAAGAAAGTTAAAAAACAAATTTCTGTAATGCTCAACGAAGAAAGAAAAATGCTGCTGAAAAGACATTGACAGAGTGTTGGAAGATTTGGAGATGATGTAGACTTTTAAGTATTGTTTATTACAATAGTGAAATTAAAAGTATTATAAAAACAAATAAATTTACACCAAATATATTATAGCATCATAAAAGTTAACAATATAATTTATTTGTCTAATCTACAAATTGGGTTATCTTGTACCATTTGTAAATTAACCCTAGGTCCGACTAGATCTCTAATATTGTTGATGCCATATTTAATCATAGTCGGTCTCTCTAATGATAAACCCCAAGCTATAACATTTACTTTTTCTGGTAAGCCCATTGGTAATAACATTTCAGGACGAAACATTCCAGAGTTGCCAATTTCGATCCATTTTTTTAGGCCTTGATGATAACAAAATATTTCCATACTAGGTTCTGTGTATGGATTGTAAGCAGGTTTAAATTTTATTTCAGTCATTCCCAATCTTTCAAAAAATGTGTGAAGAACTCCAATCAGATCTCCCAGGGTTAAATTGTAATCAGCTATTACTCCTTCTACTTGTTGAAACTCTGCCAAATGAGTAGCATCCAAAGTCTCATTTCGGAATACTCTGTCGATACTAAAGTACTTAGTCGGTTTAAAATCTTTAGCTAAGCCATACAACATACGAGCACTTACAGCTGTAGTATGGGTTCTCAAGACATTTTTCTTAGCTTCGTCCAAAGACCAATCATAGCCATATCCTTGGGAACCATAGCCACCCTTAGAATGTACTGTTTTTACCTTGTTTAAATATTCTTGAGGAAAGTTTTCACTAGTTTGAGGGTTCTCCAAAAAAAAAGTATCATGCGAATCTCTTGCTGGATGTTGTTGAGGTTGAAATAATGCATCAAAATTCCAGAACGAGCTCTCAACAAAATTATTAGTTGGCATTTCAGTAAAACCCATTTCAAGGAATATTTGACGAAAGTCCGAGCGAACTTTCAATAATGGATGTAAGCAACCAGCCGATTGTGGTTGGCCCAAAGCTTCAAAATTGTAAGCCTTAAATGGAGTTGATTTCCATGAACCAGATAATATCATTTCTGTAGTTAGTTCAGTTTCTAATTTTACAATAGATGTTGTAAATTCTGGACCCTTACCTGCAAAAAGTAATAGGAACAATTAATTAATATGATGAAAAGTAATAAATTTAAAATAAACTAGTTACCTAATGTAAAACTTTTTATGACTACTTCACGAATAAGTTTTCGCTTTTTATAATCCAACTTTTCCGACTCAGAAATTATATCATGAGATGCTTTCAGTTCTATCAAATCTTCTTTGACCTTATCAACGACAGAATCGACTTTTTTCATCACTTTGTTTACTGTTCGATCAATTACTATCCAACCCTTTGACATTGCTTGACTGAATCCAATTTTTGCATTTGGTATTGCCATTAATTCCTTTTGAGGTATCCCATCAGTTGGAACAGCGTTATATAGGTTTACCTCATAACTACCATTCAATGCAACTGATTCTCCTTCGTCGGTAAGTTCCCAGTACTTACTTGTTACTGGATCAGCAGTAATAATATTTCCCAATGCCAATATGCTATTAACAACACCAATTACTTTTTGATGATCAATATTGTTTTCTTTGCTTATGTCCCATGTGCTAATGGAACCTTTAATATCCACGAGTTTTAACAACTGCTCTGAATCCATAATGAAATTTTAAAGACCGTTAAAAATTTGCAGTGGATATTTTGGATTTTTCACGTCCTACTCCTAAATGAAACTATAATACTATAAATTATTTTCACGTACAACGTGAGCGTGAAACTGAATATTTTCAAGTCCTGCGCCTTGATTGGACATTTGAACATAATATCACAGAATAGATAAATATGTTTATCGTGTACTAGACCCTGATAAGTGATAAAGATATAATATGATAATATAACAAAATTTCCCGCATAAATTTAAATTATTTTTTTATTTTACAATTAATACACAATCCGTACCGGCAGGAACCACAATAAGAGTATGAGCTATATAAAAATATTGATGGCACTCGTCTTTTATTTATTTATTTTGATTTTTTGATTTTTTAATAAAAGATTGTTACCTATTAGGTCTCTGAACCATTTGCGCTTTAGGCGACGGCGAGGGTTTCCAGGGATGGCTAATGTAGCTACATTTTTAGTAAGTAGATTTGGGTGAGTGCTCAAGCATAGGTGGAACAGTGTAGGTCTATATGAAGAGTAAAACAATAATAATTTAATTATTGTTTATAATAAATAATCATAGGTCCCAAATGTTACTGCATATAAAAGCATATAAAGCCATAGTATTATAGATTTATGTACCATGAAAATCTTTTTTTTTTGTATTAGGATGATACCAAGATAGGATACTGATAACATTTTACCTAAAATTTTAATTCAAAGAATATATTGAGGCACATAACACTGAGGACTGTGATGGTACACTTCTCTAAGTGAATTGTTTGCCAACTATAGCTCAAACTATTTAAACAATATAGTAATATAGCATAGTACATTAGTTGAAAAAGTATGTAATATAATACATACCCATACAAAATTTCAAAATTTCTAATAATTTACAATATTAGAAGGTTCAATATTATATATAAATATTATATTTAATTGATTTATCATCAAATTTTAACATACAAATATTATCTATCCAATATTATCTTAACTGCACATTATTATGGATATTATAGTACAAATATGTACTGTATACTCAATGAATGATTTAATAATTATATACTTATACACAATTATTATTGACACATCACGTAGACGCTTTATTCATAATATTATGCTATATAGCATTAAACCTACGTGCTAAGCAAATGTATTTTATAATAAATTTATATTAAAAAATAAATACAAATATAATTAACAACTCAAGTCAATAATTATATAGTCGTTAAATCTGTAAAAATTGATTTATACACTCGACGATACGAAAAAAAGCAACGATAGTTTTTTGTGTTCACAATTTTTTTTTTTTTTATTCATCAAACAAAAACAATATGAAATATATACAATATTACAATAATATATTGAATTTAATTTCAAAAACGGAAACAATTTTGGAAACAGTTGCCGTTATTATATACAATTTAGTATGTTCAAAAAAAAGGTAGAACAAAAAAGAAAAAGCCGAAATTTATTTAGTGAACATAATTTGAGATAAGTAAAGACAATTTAGTATGTTCAAAAAAAAGGTAGAACAAAAGAGAAAAAGCCGAAATTTATTAAGTGAACATAATTTGAGATAAGTAATGGAAATTTAATGAGAAAAAAAAATACGACGGACAGGAGTGAGGAGACGCAGTTAACTAAGAGGGGAGGGTACGGAATGGCGATTTGGTGCGGATATGCAATCTTGTGGCCACTGGTCACCTCTGCACGTTCCCACGACCGGCCACCAGGTTGACGGGTGTCACGGGCGCGTTTGCTCGGTCGCGTGACGACCTTGCCCAGCTGGCGAGGCCAGACCGAGACGGCCACGGGAGCGACAACGGTTGACGGCGACGAGCGGCGGCTATAGTGCGCGATGTCGTGCGCTGTCGACGGTTGACGGTGACGACTCTGACGACAGACGGCGAAGACCAATAGACACGTGGAGAGAGCGAACAGAGATTTTGTGCCGCGGAACAGTGCGCGACGCGGCCGATGTGGGATTACCGCGGGACGAAAATGCGAGAGTCATTTTCGCCCTGGCGTCGTCCCTTCGGCCGCGTCTTCGTCCGTGTTCCTAGCACATACAATCTCTATAACACTCACCCCGTGCCAAAGTCTCCGCCGTTGCCGTCGAAACGAGTCGCCATCGCCGTCGTCATCGTTGGTACCGTCGGGGCGGAATCGTTGCCCGCGCGGTACCTATGCTATAGCCGCTGCGTCGTCGTCGTCGTCGTCCGTCGTTCCACGTGGCCGTACTGCGGCCGGGCGCTCGCCGAGCCGCCAGAGGGTCTCGCGCGTCAACTACGGCCGAGCGCGCTACGCCCGCGAACCCGTCTCGCTGGTGGTGGTCGGAGAACGTGCGCGGGTGACTTACCGCCGCGCACCTTCCGTGCTCTTTCCCGTACCCTCCCCTCTTTTGCGTCGTCGTCGTCATCCTGTCCGTCGTCTTCGGCCCAAGTGGCCTAGCGTCGGGCGGTTTTACACCCGCAGCAGAACAACACGCGAAAAACGCGTTTTACACGTTTCCATGTAGATTTCCTACGTGGAGAAACCGGTTTTTCGTCTTCTGCTGCGGGGTCCTCCTTTCCGATCGGCTCACCGATGCTGTCCATCACAGCCAATTCCTCGGCCGGCTGCTCGATTCCTGCACCTACTACGTCTTCAGCAGCTGGCATCATCGCGTCGTCGGGAGGTCCGCCCTCGGAAGTCGGAGTTGGGACGATAGACTCCAACTCCGAAGGCGGCGCGTCGCCACCCGACTTCGCATGACTGCAAGCTGATACGGTGAATGTGTCCTGAACTACTGATGGCTCTTTCGAACCGTCGTTCTCCTGCACAGTGTAGCCGCCGAGTGGTGCTGTCTCGGGGATCAGAGCTGCAGACTCAGATACTGCGAGAGACAGCGCGTCGCCACTCGGCAATTCACTGTGCATGGAAATCGACTCCTCATCATTTCCTTCGTTTTCGTCGCCACTCAAAGCCGTATCCACAATGGAAGACAGAACAGGTGTAACTACTTGCATGAGGTTTTCTTCGCTTTCATCGTCATAACTTCCATCTATTATACCGTCTACGATTACTTCGAAAATTTCGAGTAATACGGCCTGCAAATCGTAGTTGTTATTGTTCTCAGCCATTATTGAATTGAACGTAGATAATATATGTGTCGGTTTGAATTGAGAATTGCTAATGAGCTAAATACCAGTCTTCCAACACAGAGACCGATCAATTCGAAAATCTCCCAGGCGACGACGTGTACCTATATATTATTATATAGCCAGATAGTACGTTCTAGTTCATCGGCCCGCAACAATAAATTTTCGAGCACATTAGTTTTTCTAAAGACCATTATTATTATTGATATAGTATAGATAGGTTAGGTTAGGTTAGATAGGTACCTAATATTCTGGTATTACGATTTGTATTATTCTGTGACTCAATTTATACTTTTAGGCTTAGCCGCTCAGACATTGGCACAACTAGGTGGGTGCACAGGGGACTTGTGCACCCCCGAGTTTAAAATGTGCACCCCCAAAATATAAAAGACTTAATCCATTATATTTTGATTGTTTTGAAGTAAAAATTATCAATAAATACAAAAATGTTGTACCATACTGTGTATTGAGGAATATAATAAGTGGATACTTCACTATTATGTTCTAACATTCCTAGTTATAACAGTATAACATAAAATTATGAAATAACCTTTAGCTTAGGTAGGTATTTGCTGTTGCATAGAACAAGTCACAGTTACGTCGTTATTACTTATTTGTGTAACAATGATCACACCTGATAATATTTTCTTATAAATCAACAAAATAAAGTAAAAAACCGGATAACGATATTTCTCTTTATCTTTGCCAAGATAAAAGACTGCCCATGATTCATGAATGTGGGCGCGTTCATATTGTTTACTTATTTATAATTTGATATAATTTATAAGACAAGCGGAAGCGCGTAAAATAGCCAAAAATATTTCAGTTAAATTGTGTTGTTAAAAAAACTGTCACGGTGTTATTTTATGAAAATTAAATATATCAATGTTTATTCAATTATTTCTAATATTAAACAAATAATAAGACCTATAGAACCTATATTAATTTAAAAAAAAAAGAAAACACGAGAAACTGACAATCTAGATTTTCCAGCTTTAAATATAACTTTTGTTCAAACCAATACTTTAAATTTTTTCCATGTATAAATTAATAGTTTTATTTTTTAATATTTCAAATTTCAAATTTCAAATTTAATTTAAATTTTTTGGAAAAATTCAAAATAGCTGATTTGTAAATCTGATTATAAGAATAATTTTAATGGTTAAAACATTTATCTAAGTCAAGTAGTTAATTTTTAGAGTATTTTAAGATATCAATATTTTTTTGAGTAAATTAATTTAGAATGTAATAACTTTTTTTCAAAATATTTTTTCACAATTTTTGTCATACGTTTAAGTAGCGTAATTTTTTTTTTTGTCAGATCTTCCTATTATACACTGTATAATATAAAGGTGGGTCTGGGGGTCTGGGAATTCTTTATAATTTGTGCACCCTCAAAAATATAGGGCTAGTTTTGCCTATGCGCTCAAAATCTTAAAGTTAGTTTGTTTGTTAAGTTAATAGTTAGTATAAAATATAAAATTAGTTTATAGGTTTATGAATAGAATATTTTATTGCAGCTCTGTCGTAAGTAACTTAATTCTATCTGTTCCTTGAATTTTCAATTTTGTTTTATTTATATCCTTCATTATCTGGGTCAGGTATTCTATCATTTTTCTTCCTTCCTCGAATTGCGGAAAAAATCCCCAGTACTTTAATAATTCTAACGACTCCTACTCCAAAATCGGTATCCACTCTCAGAGAGTCCAACGGCCCCCGAGTTTCACTTAATTTTAGTATAAAACATAAAAAATCGCAGTTTAAATAAAAGCCTAAAATTCTATTTTTGGCGACCAATTTTTGAAAAAATTTTTTATATGTTATCGAATGGATCTCCTTCAATATTTTATCTGGTGGTAGTCATGCCATTGGGTTGGTAGACGAGATTATGGAATTGAGAGTCATACTATTCGGGAAAAGTACCCATTTATTAACATAATTAAATAATTAAAAGGTTTAAACTTTATTAAATCTTTGAAAACTGAAAAAATACTATTTATTACTATTAAACAGTTCTTATTCAAGTTGTTCAAATTAATCACTTCAAAGTAAGTTTCAAAATAATTAAATAAAAGTAATAATAATTATTCCTCTAACTAAATTATATTTAATATTCAGCTGAAGGTTATTTTTAATAATGGCCAGCAATATTGTGGAGTGTGGATAATTGTTCATATGAAATTAAAATTCACTATATATAGGTATTGCGTGTGTCGTTAATTATGCCCATATCTATTTTTCTGTATTGATTGATATTTATAATTTCATTATTTTTGAAACTTTTAATTTAATATAAATAATACAAATATTTGTATAATTTAGTCACAATAATATTAAAATCAGTAATATTTTGACAATACCAATATTTAGGTTATTATGTTGACCATCATTAGTTATTTTTGACAAATGTTGTAAGTTGTAAACAGTTAACTTATAGATGTTTTGATGTATACATGGAATTTTTCAAGAAAACACATTTTTTTATTTTTTAGTTGATTTTTTTTTTGTGGAACTCATGCCTCAAAAATTACCTATGCTTTATTCATGTTAAGACATCTTTGTCAGGCAAAACCTGTCTATATACTACTACCCTTTTTTCTCGTGAACAGTATGAAATACAAACATTTTACTAAAGGGTCATGTGGAAAAATTCTTAGCATAAAATGTCTAAACCGTTTAAACGATTGGTAGCCGGTAGATAATCATTATACGAAAACAACAGTACAGTTTTCTCTAATGTTAAATAAATTGTGTGAATCAAAATAGCAGGTATGAAATGAAAAATTATAAAAATTAAAATCTTATTATTATTAATACCGCAATTTGTCGTACGTTTGACACAAGTTAACAAAAACATAGAAAAATATCGACTTAAAATTAACATATACAAAATTAACATAATAGTCTACACAAATATCATACATGATTCAAAAATAAATCAACACAAATAATCAGATACATTGTATCGAGTGTCGTCGTCTTGTCGATAAGCTAATATAATATTATATTGTTAGACAAAATCACTTGTGAGCGGAGAAGGTCGCGTGTTGGACATGCGACCTCGCGCTGAGCACATACACATCACGTCTTCGAGAACATATTCAATATAGCCGCACAAATCTTCTGTGGATTAGTCTCGTTCGGGTAGTACTGCATGGCTGCCGACACCTGTTCCTCAGGGAATATCGACGACAAATGGTAGTACAGCTTTTGCCTGGCTTCGTGGTAACCAGGAAATATCTGTGGATCCGAACAGCTGGCGGCCACCAGCGTGTGTGGTGGCAAGTTCATTGACGGCTGCGGCCGCATCATGGGCACGGGCGGTGCAGACGCTATCCTCGTCACGTTGCAGTGCTGGCTCTGTCGCAGATGAACCAGTCTTGGGTCGTAGGTCGGGTTCAGCGTGAGCTGCCGCTGCAGCTTGTGGTGCAAGTTGCTGCAGTCCTCGGGCTCGGACGACTCGGCGGGCTTGCCCCTGTAGTTGTTCGAACTCGGCGGCGTCGTCGTCCACGCTCCACCGCCCACCCAGTGCGGGTGGTTGGAGTGATTGTGGTGGGTGGTTGTCGGCGGGACGTTGGACATGGTCCGGGCCAGTGGCTTCTTCTGCTGGTTGTTGCAGCCGGACTGCTGCAGCGGCAGGCTAACGGACTTGCCCTTGATCTGTCGGCCGGCCGAGCCCTGCCGCTGCGCGTGTTCCATCAGTCGCTCGGTGACGGACTTGACGGGCTGCAGACCACGCTCGGGGTGACTGAACTTGCATTTGTTGCCGTACGTGCACTTTTTGCCATACGGACACGTCTCCGCGCTGACGGCGGTCAGACCGACGCCCGGCGCTTTGCTCCGGAGGAACACGTCCAGAGTAGGACCCGAACGGCCCAGCGGATCGTCTGGTGGCATGAACCTGCGCAACAGTAAACGATGACAGTTATAGTTTATTATGTTTGTCGAAAAGACTTCGATCGTCAAGAGACGCGCCGTCGTTGTTATTTATTAACACATACCTGTCGTTGACGAAGGAGTACATGAGTATGTTGTTTTGCACGACCGAACGGAACGCAGGACTCTCGTTGGCTAGATCTCGGTAGTTGTCGTTCGACACGACGACACCGTCTAGTTCCGAGGCCAAACGTAGAATGTACCGATCGTCGTAGCACACCATGCGCTTGCCGCCGATTTCTCTGGAAGGGGTGAAAACCAACATCCTAGCGCGCTCTAATTCCGTCAGGATATCTTGGTCTATAAAGACAAAAAAAAATGTTTTTAAAAATATATTAAATTATATTATACCGTGATATATGTGCATTTTATATGGGCCCAAAACAACTATTATATTGGACGTCTTGCAGGACTCCGAATCGTCTCATTACGAAAAATAAAATATGGTTACATTTTTTTTAGGCATAACCGTTTTTTTTTCAAAAATGACAAGCGACATGATGAGGTTCCCCTTTTTTAAATCGAAATATCACAAGGATAAAATACTATAGGAATAGTTACGTATTTTAAGTTTTTAATTAGTACTTGACGTAAGATCACCATGATGACCGGAGTCCGATGTCACACTGTATGTGTCTATATCAAAAGACAATATTAATCACCATATTTTAACCCACAGCTAATACATAAATCTACCCTCGCCTACACAGAACCACATAACCATGATATCTATTTTTGTTATTTAAGTATTTAACCATCAAGCCACCCAACATTCCTAAACATCTCCGAACCAACTATGTACAACGGGTATTCCGATAGTATATGATTGGTTGCAGCAGAGGAGCTTCAACTGAAGTTCGCCACTTACCAATGATCCTCCTGTTGTCGGGCCTCGAAGCTTCTTTACGCCACTTCGGCACAAACACTGTGATGTCCGTGTGGCCCCTCATCCGGAACCAATCAACGCAGATTTTAATGCCTCGACACGAGAACGTCTCTTTGTTTCCGTGGCTGAAGGAAGCAGGGTAGATAAAACGAAAACGTTAGTTACATCATTGCAGGAGCGACTACGATCTACGGTAATTATTATGATCTAACATACCTCATGGCGACGTTGCTACCGTCGATGACGACGTGCCGGAGTTTAGGCGCTTGGGGACTAAGCAGCGAGTCGTTGGTGTTATTCGACTGCGCTTCTTCGCCGTCCGACTCGCAGTGCAACCTGTGACCACATTGCGCGCCGAGCTTGATCAGTTCCTGCAGTATAACAACATTAATGTATTAAACACACGAAAAATTGCAGAAGATACATAATATTGATAGGGCACTCAACTACAGCAGTGTCTCTACAGTCTCGTATGCACACGCCGAGTCTAATATTACATATTATTAAATACGGCGAAAACTAAAGCAATTCTTCATTTTTACGCGATACCTACAAATATTTTTTCGTATACAATGCACATAAGGTTATTGTGTATGTGTTTGTGATCCAAAATGTAGGGCCTAAATAATCGACCGGTGGTCGCGCCAAGGGGGCTTCATGAGAGAATTGCTACACTATAGAAAATAAAATATCCCCAAACCAAAAATTCTTCTTTTATTGCAACACCCACAAAAATTTTTCTTGTGTACAATGCGCATAAGGTTATTTTATTCGTTTGTGACCCTAAATGATCTGCTGGCGACAGCGCCAGGGGGGTTGAGAGAATTACTACACTGGAGAAACTAAGATACCAACATCGCATGTACGTGCAGCGAGACAATAGAGACGACCGTTCACCATCACGCCCGCATTTATAATATTATATATGAGTTCATAAAAAATAATAATAAAATCGTCTATAAGCTTACGGCTAACAGTTGGTCCTGCGTGGGTTCGGGGCCCAGCTTGCCGATTGCCGTCTGCACCAGACGTTCGGTGTAACCGAGCTTGAGCGCAAAGTCCACCCTCGACTTGTACGCGGCCGCGCTCACGTATTCCGCGTACTCGGCGCCGAGCGTGTCCGACGTGGTACGGCTGACGTCGTCGTGGTGGCCGCCAAAGTGTGATCCGCCGACGGCATCGTCGTCGCCTCCGAAGTCCGAGTCGTAGCTCGAATCGTCGTTGCTGCACTCGTCCAATGTCTGCAGCTGCAGTTCGTCCAACGAGTCCACGTAACACTGTCGAAGCGAAAACGATCCGGTCAGTATACAACAGTTCACCGATATTAAAGATAGTATTTATCAAAAGGTGAATCTTATATAATATAATTATTGTTATGTCAATGTTGTATTCGATTAAAAACTCGATCTGTACCGAACACAGCACTGCGTTATATAATATATTGCAGAACTAATGGACATACTAAGTAACGTGACAACATTGGTATTTGGCAGGGTAAAGATTTTGAGTGGAGAAACTGCTGATGTGTATCAACTCGCGAAAAAGTGAAATCGCAAAAGAGTATACTACCCCTCTGGGCGCTCTGGCCTTCTATATAATATTAAATACTTACGTGTTCGGGAGGGAAGAACATTATAATAAATATTGTGGGGGCATAAAGTTAGAAATTATCTTTTAGACACATGCGAGGAAGCTTATATATCAATAACGATTATATTTATCTACATAATTTTTTTTAAAAAACTAGAGATTTACATTGAAAATAGTATATTAAATTATTAGTTTTGCTAACTGCCAGGTGTTTAACGAATATCAATAATGTGCTAATGTTTGTGAATGAGACTTGGCCGATTTATTATTTGAAATATCCCATGATATAGTTGCACGTGCGTCGAAAAAAAACAAAATCCGCACGAGATCGAAAAAATAAAAGGCGATAAACAGACGAACAGGTGGTCGCGACCGGCGCATCCGGTTCGCGGAGAGATAAACAATATTAAAAACACGGCAAAACGGAAGCAGAGTTCTGCAGGTGCTGGAGACGAAGTCCTGCACAGGGTACACGGGGGTTTTTAAAGACTTACCCGAAGTACGCCGGTAAATGTCATGGTTGCGAGTCAGAAAAATCGGCGTTGTGACGTGCGACGGGATGTCGTTATGTGACGGTGCGCGACGCGAAAGACTGCTGCGCTGCGCGACGGCCAACCGTGTACTGATGCGGCGGCGGCGCGCGGTGGCGGATCCGGATGAGCTCCGTGTCGTGGGGACTGCCGCCGCGCGGCGGATCCGGGAGAAACAACACGACACTGACCCGAATCGTCGTCGTCGTCGCCGTCGTCGTTGCCACCGCCGCCGCGCGCTCGCTCGCTTCCGGGAGTGAAGGTCTGCTACGGCCGCCCACCGTCACGGGCGGTTACGAGCGTGCGGCGGCGGCAGCGAACGCACATACACTCACACACGCGGAATATTATTACAAAAATACGCGTGCGTGTGCGTGCGGGCGCGCGAGTTTCAGCGGCGTGCGATGTGCAACAGGTAGGTATGCGTAAAGTGAAAAAAGGGTTAACGGACCCGAACGCCACCGCCGTCGACTTTTAGGAGGGCGCGCGCAGGATCACATCGTTGGTTTTATACATGATAAATATTATATTATTTTACATATATTATATCACTATATACCATATAGGCACGAAAAATGGCCTACCTAAACTATTAAATAGATAGGCGTACCTATGCCTGCAGCAGGAGAAGCACATAGGTAACTGGAGCTATAGTTATAAATTGAAATGTTATATATTCGCGCACCGTGCTTAGGCAGTTAGACACAATATTGAATTCGTTCGATTTGCACGAGTTTCAAGACATACGCAGCTGCTACAGGTGTTCGAGACAAATGTTGAGGGAGGCCCTACAACCGGTCGCTAGAGCCGCAGTGTATGTATGAGAGAGCGCCGACCCAATACAAACTTAAAACATCGCGGGGGTGTTAAATTATGCACATCCCTTAATCCTTACACCAAAAGTCGCACTTGTATACTGTATTACTGTCAATATTCGGTCTAGGTATATTATTGCAGTAAACAAACATGACTAGATAATATGTGTACTTAAATATAATATTTGAATGGTATAATTGTAATGTAACCGCATTGGGCTACCAGACCGTATTTTAATAAATAAATAATACATGTATATTGTAAATTATAATATAACATTATTATTATTTAGGTGTATAAAAGGTAGGTACATAATATTATAATTAATGAAAATATTCGTGTACACCGATCAAGAATACAATAATTCTTAGTCTTGACAACAATATAATTAGTATGAAATCATTCTCTGAACAAACAAAATGTTTTAAGAATTATATAGTATGCGTTATATTCATATGCATGTGCACAACCACATCAACAACAACTAATCACAGAATGAAATTTAAAATGTTAGAATAAAAATTGTAGTTGTAATTTTTGGGACACTGGAGGTAATAGCGTAATCTGTATATTTCCTAAATAGCGATATAAATCACAATAGGATTTCGTCATTCATACGAAAAATGGATGAAATGCTTTACGAAAATTTTAGATATTATAATAAAACCTTTGGATAAAATAACTAGGTATTATTATTTCTGTTATGTGAAAAACATAAAATTGTTTACAAAATCCAAATACATCTGCGAGATAATGAGCCACTGATATAAAGCTATATATTATATAATTTATATGTATATGTAAAATTTATAAAATGTATTTAATACATAATATATACGAAATATTAATATATGCACATGTAATTTCCTGTGACGGCCTATCTGTTGAGTGTTGAGAATACAAGTATACAATGTGTGTTGTAAACAAACAACGGAAAAATTAAATAACGGTTCAAATTTATTATAATCCTTTGATTTTCAATATCTTTATATTTTTAGATAGATCTAACAACAGTCTTGATCAATAACTACATTGCACGAAAGTTAACTAATTTCAATACACAATTTGAGACCAGGAACACTCTTCAACAAATAATGTTTATTGTCACACGTACCTATACTGTCAAACACATGCGCGTTACGCACACACTGTACACATCGTTACCAGGCTTGATAGATGATTTTTTTTATCATTAACTATATATTTATACCAAGCACAAAAGTTCTTAAAATATTCGACACTTGAAATTATCCGAACTTTAAAACTTATTCGTACATGACTCAGCTGCATATTTTCCCTAAATACCACGGATAAGCAATCAATGTCATTAAATTCATTAAATGTTTTGATAACACCAAAAATACCATGAACAATTAAATAATTTTTTTTTTTAAAGAGAAAATAATTTTTTTTAATACTTATATATATATTGAATACTGATGTATAGCTCAAAGATAGCGTCTATACTCTATACATATACACAAGTAGCCAATCAGATGAACATTGAGCGTTCCTTCTCTAGTTTCAAAAGAATACAACTATATTTAAGATATTTCATTACCAAGGAAGAAAGTTTAAATTCACTGGCCATCATGAAGGTATAATATAAGTAGAAATGACGATGAGAGCATTAACTGTGACGGCGATGAAATTAACAAATTCGCCAATCAACAGTCACAGCATAAAGTTTAATTTTTTTTTACAGCGTACACTATAATTAGTAACTTTTTTATTTTACCTAGAAATTTTATATCTATATGTATTGCTAATACTTATATTTATTAGATAGGTATATAAATTGTTGATTTTTCCAAAAAAAAAGGAAAGCCGTTAAAACATAATTATTTAAGAGAGAATTATTGTGAAAGTAAGGTGGAATTGCAAACTCAATAAATGCGACCCTGAGTCAGGGGGGCTAAGCCCTAACTAGTTGCGCCACGTACGCTTTACAAGTCCTCGACAAAAAGCACCCGAAGAAGCGGCAAGATAGAGCTTTTCCTACCCCCTAAGAATTTTAAAATCAATCATGATTTATTTATTTCATATTATTTTAGGTAAAAATATTGAAGCTTACCGCCTAGAAAAATGTCTGAGGAGAGTGTGCGTCTAAATCCCTTTACAACCACTATAAATATATCAATAGCGGATGTAATTCATCTTCTAAGGGTCTGACAATATCCTTTTGATCCAAAAATTCTACTTTTAACTATTTACCCACTTAAGCCTATACTTAGGTCTATAGTGTGACCATTGGCCGCCTATTGGAATGGCACAAGACGAACAATAAATTATTATTTATGTGTAGTTTATGATGTCTAGGGATGCCATGGCCCCTATCCCCCCTCCTTAAACGCAGCGCCTGATATATATACGTATTAGGCTATTAACCTGCAACGTTTCACGCGGTCCCTGCAGCACAAATTTTACGTTTGTTAGCAAGATGAAACGAAATTTTTGTTTTGTCGGGTATAGTGTTTATATATTTTTAAGATTGCAGCAGCAACATCACGTGCGCACGATATTCCCAATGCACAAAAACTGCAGCAGATGCGACACAAGTCTTATAGATAGTATATAGGTACAACACTATATATGTTGCATCCGGGTGATATTTATACAGTTAAGTACACAATCCGGTGTATAAATTATATGTGTGTGCGCGCGCGCGTGTGCTTACTCGTGTTATATATGATTGTAAATAGTTGTCTTCGCAGCGCTGCAGTGTACTTACCATATTATGTTTACGATGTTTTCCCGCGACCATTGTATATCTTATGGACTATAACATGGTCGTATAAATTTAACGTCACGGAAACTTTATAGTCACATGATAATATGGTCTATATACTCTATACTATAATACGCGATAAGTTAATCTACCTTCAACGCAGTGTCGACAAAGCAGGTGGTATTTCATAAATATTATTTACGATTTAAAATCAGTTTTTCCTCCTTTTCTAGTATGCATCACGAAATCAACACAGAGTCGATTAATCCAAATTTCAGCGTCCCACTGATACGAATTCCTCAAGAATACTATTGCGAAATTAATACCTACCAATCCATTATTATTATTATGAAACACGTAATAATAATTTAAATTTTAACGAAATGTTGTTTACAATTGTACTACATTTAAAACACAAATATATTATAAGTCATGACATTCATAATAAATAATAATAAATGATGGTCGACATGTGCAAAAATTAATAAATACTTACTTACAGACTTTGTGTTTAAATACCATGTCAATAAAATTAATTTCAAACGGAACGGGGGAGGGGAGTTGAGGATGGAAATCTTATTCAGGAATCTAAACAAAGGTAACAAAATAGTATACGTACAAGATTATTGACATAAGAATAATATTATAACACAACTTCTTTAGAAAGATGATAAAATAAATAAAAATAATTAAAAATATTATTTAACTCAATAAAATATTCATATTTTTGTTAATATTTTAAAATGATTATGGACTATACCTATATGGTCTATACGTTAAAACTGAATATATTTATTATTTTGCCATTTACAATAAAATACGATAAACACTAAAAGTTAAATGAGATGTAGTAGGTACATATAGGTATATAAAAGTATTAAATTTATTGATTATTATTTATACAACTATATACTATTAAACATATAAATTTGAAACCAAAAATTGTTTACGACCGCGACGTTCGGTTAGTATATTATATTATTATAGTATTCACAAACTTGACATTTATTTTACAAGACCTAACATACCTAATATGAATTCTAAAAGTTCGTTAATCCTCAATTTGATTGCTTTGTTAAAAATGTAATATGTTTTACAGCATCAAAATCTTGCCGGCGGGGTTTCGATAAAACTAAATGCCTAATATAATATATTTCTGCAGCTCTGCACGTTACATATTTTTGGTGTTACATAACTATAATAACTTCTATATTTTTCGATTACTGCAGTTCACCAATATTTTCCACCTCACGGTCACTCCTTTCAATATCCCGAAACCCATAGGCTAGCGGCTAAGCTATAGGTAGTTTCTTCTCCATTTTAATATATAATCGTAACATCTTCTACACTTTCTCTACACACTCATTTCTTATTCTATATTTTCTTTGTCACTCGAGAGAAAAATAGCTCAAATTGTTTATCACTGTCGTCTGTCACAATATGTAAGTCACGTTATATACCTATATCTTGTTATTATAATACACTGCAGTTGTTTTACATACTACCTATCACATATTTTTTTGTATAATAATTATAGTTTATGTTATCAAAGTCCATGGTATACGGTCCGTGTTTATCTGTCTTTATAGTACATACTTAGTTACAACTAAATAATCCCGCGCACATTAAAATAAGCTCGTTATTAATTATACGCACTGCATAAATCCATTAAAATCGTACATTAATGCATTACAAAATTGTTTGCAGGATTACACGATAATGCAATCACCACCATTAGGTATCGTAATATGCTATACACTCCGTAGTCATCCCTTTATTTAAATACTCTCATATATATACGTATTATATAATATATTCTTATCATTCTATGAAATTACATTTTTTCCTGAAAAAAATGTATCCATTAATTTCTCTACTTCGCTCCAAAAATGTAATACCACGTATATTTTTTACTTAGTGAATTAATTAACAAACTTAATTATAACTAAACACCATGGTGGTAATAATAATATATTATTCCTATATATTATGGTCGACGAGATTTGGGTTAAAATAATATAAGGGTCATAATAACGATTATAATACACTATTTAAAAAATGTTAACTTATTCATATATAGGTATAAATATAAATTTAAATTATAATATTGTATCATATTCGCACAAAAATACGATATTATTTTTAAAAAATTACAATTTCATTTCTAACTAGGTAAACTATTTAAACTATCTTAAATATATTCATCCTTATCAATCAAATTATGATACAATATTTTTTTATATTTAGAGCTAAGCAATATTGTATTTATATGTTGTAAAACTATGTATTTGGGTGTTATCTGATTACCTATGTTTCAGTTTTTTTGATTTAAAAAAAAAGACATTTAATCGGACTTGCTTTGTTTTGGAATGTTAATTAACCAATTAATCATACACTCGCAGATACTTATACTTCAAGTTAAAAAAGTAGGTATAATATAGTTTTCTTACTTGACGATAAATATAGTTAGAAATTATAATACAAATAAACTGAAGATAATAGATGTATTTAAAATTAAAATTATTTCTACATTATGATACTTTTACAAAATTGTGTGAACGTTTCTATTTCGCTTTCAAACCATATTATAATAATAACGTTTTGCACGGCCCAATAGTTTTTTTTTCATGCTATTATAACAATTGCATCAAAGAAGTTGATTTTAATCCTCAGAGAAAGTGCCTAAGTGTTCATCAAGTAAAGTCAAGTATAGCATAATATGACCTTCTAAACATATTGGGCCGTGACAAAATGACATCCGATAACGGATTCATAATTCATATTTTAAATTTCGTACATTCGTCCAATAGTATGTAAGTATCTGACTAATAGCTGGTTAAAACCCAATGACTTTCAATGTTTTTGGCTGTATACACAATGCACTCATTGTACATTACCCCTAGTGTTTATTATTTTAATTTTAAGGCCTATAGTATATTAACAATGCAGGAATCACTATAATACCTACCGCATTTAATAGGTAAGGATAATTATTAACAATCGTATCCATCAACAAATCAATATATTTTACTATTTAAGATACTTTGGTGTAATAAACGCTGTTTAAAAAATGAATTAAATGTATTGTGCTGTGTACGGTTCAATACACTATGACTACACAATATAAAATATTTCAGCATGAAAATTATTACGGTTGGTTTTACTCGCAATTAGAAATTGTTGATAAATTAACATTATGTATTATTTTAACAGTCTGATTTCTTAATTAATGATCAGACATTTTATCGTTTAGAATTTGATTTTTACTAGTAGGAGTATAAAATATTATAGTAAGAAAATATATTGTCTCATAGAAACCACAATGATTTTTAATTTACCTAACTATTTTTTATGTATACATATATATCACATATATATTAACAATAAGACAATCGAAGCATAATTCCTATGTAACAAAAATTTAATCACAGAGTTTGGAAAGCGAGCACTGTAAAAACGCCCACTACCTTCTGTTATACCAAAAAAAGAAACGGATTTATTAGGTTCCTATACTTAAGTAAATATTTTTAACGTAATTGAAGATCACTCAGAGGTAACGATGTTGTGTTATAATTATTTGCAACATTTCCTAATATTAAGACACCAAACAAAAAATTCCGATATTAAAATTCAACATTTTAATTCTTATACACATTATAGAATAAGTATACGCGTGTGTATATTTTATACAATTTGAAGTTGTTTTAAATACACATATTATTTAACTGCAAGGGGTGTAAATAATTGTTTCTATCGGGAAACCAGCTGAAAATATGATTGAAAAGCCAGTGGTACGTTTCTCGATAGGTATAATAATTTATTATACTAACTGAAGTTGATTTGTTCTCTGAAAAAGCCTAGCTGGAAAACAACTTAATGCGGTACATATACCGATATACCTAGTATATATACCATCAAGTCAAAGTAATTCGTATATAATAAATAATAATAATGATTTTATACTGCCAAAATGATCAAAAAGTTTTTATCTCTACATATGATGTAAATATGTTATAAAGGTTACGATATAATAATGTATATAATTATGATTTTAGGTATAAACTTCAATATCGTGTCAACAAAATATTATGTTCAATGTCCAAACATCAGCTGTCTAAGCGATTTCCAAATTTATACGCTTTCAGAGTTCAAGATTATATATATATATATAAGTTGATAATTTTACCATCTAGTAACCTAGCTGGTGCACTGCAGTTTAAATTATAATAAACTCAAATATTTCAAAACAATTAATGCCTTTTATATGGGTAATTAGAACGTATAAATATATTATTATAATGATTTATTTTATTCGATTAAAATTTGAACAAGAAAAATTTACTTTGGGTGTTTGCAATATACACATTATAAAATAATGATTTTGAAAATTAGTTGAATATTATATTATAGTACCCAAGTTATTAAAAATAAATCAGTATATATAAAGTATCAATTATCCATAAACGTATATAAAGAGAAATACATCACCTTGGTGCGCGCTAAAAATAATCGAAATTAAGTAGTTTACCATATAGGTGAGTGTACTGGTTTTTTTCAAGGCTTTAATAAATAGGTACACATACAGGAAAATAACCATGCATAGGAAATTTAAGAGGATCTTTATAGTTTATGTATCGAATATGTAATACTGTTAAAAAATATAAGGTTTTTAAACAATTATTGATTTGCTAAATGTTCGCTTAACTATTTAAACCTCAAAATTGGTTACAGGCAATACCAACCAGACTTGGTCTAATTGTATCACATTAATTACATTACATTTTTGTGGAAATATAGGGAAACCTACTCGGTACTCCCGGGAAGCAGTCACGCGCCATTTAATTTGATTTGAATTGAAAATAAGGAAAACGAACGCGCTTATTCGAGGAAAAAATACGGTATACCTATATATTGTACAGGAATAGTTTAGGGCCTAGGCACTTGCAGACTACAGACAACGTTCGTTAAAAAATATAATTTACTGAACGTATATTTAGAAAACCGTAAGTGGCGATCGGGGAGAAAAAAAATGTCGAAAAAACACCCAAAAATCCGTATAGCTACCAAACTGTTAGCACCAATCCAATTACGGACGTTCTAGACGCACAGATGGATTCTAAATAACGATTTAGGCCATTATCGAAAGGGAAAGTAAATCACACACACACGAACAGGATGTACTTGGGCGCCTTTCACGTGCTTATAATAATATGTGTACAACGTTGCGGCACAATGTTTTTATACATGAATATGAATGGCAGACTTATGTCTCTATTGTGCTTTTATGTGTAACAGGATTCGGTGAAATATTGATTTCTAGGTACCCGTGCACACAGCAAACGTGATAATTAATCGAATATGTGCATTACAATATTACAACATTGTTTCTGATCTGCGCGTAGAATTCGTTACGCAACCCTGCAGGCGCATATAAAAATTAAACGCTCGGACGCTGCGGCGGCGACACAATGTCACAATATAACAATAATTATATTTTATTAATAAAACACCGCCAGTGGGCGGTAGTTTAATATTATAACATCACTTCACATCACATAGTAGGTATATTATTATAGCCAGTGTAAGAACCTACCTAGGGCTACGGTTATCCAATATTGATTGTGTGCACATCACATGGTTTTTCGACGACAAATATTATATATTATGCCTACCGGCTGCTACTAATATTAACGTGCAAGTAGGTATGTATAAATACTTACACTTACGTGCGATAATATTTACTGTAGCGTAATGTGCAGTGTCGTAATCAAGACTAGGTAATGTGAGGGGGGGAATCAATATTTTGTTTACATTTTAATATATTATATTATGAATGCATATAAAAACATATCAGTACATTATTTGTATATGAAAATATTTTCAAAGTGAAGTATATAATACACTTAATACTTAATTTCAAGCAAAACAATTGCAATGTAGGGAATATTAAAAAATAATAATAATAACGTTATAACAGATCTACTTTACTTAGCTTTTTCGAACTAATTCTTTTAAAACGTTTCCTACTTCTCTGGAGTTCAATAACAGTATAATATATAGATAGGTACTTAACATAGAAAAATTTTAAAAATTACATAATAGGAGGAAGGCATGACGAGACAAATCTCAAAGTTGCTATTGTATTCGGATTTTACTATAGTGATATACAGCAGTTTCTAAGACAGGTAATTCAAAATTGATAAAAAAAACCACTACTTTTTGTTTCAATATTCTAATGATCAAAAAAGAAAAGTGGGGTCGCGGGGACAGGTATTTAACATTCAACACTCAAATCAGTCAGTACCCATCATTATCGCGGCACCATTATACTGTCACTAAACCTGTTAATTACCAATTATAATGTTGAATTTTTGTTAACATATTAAAGGTATAATAGTAATAAATTATTATATTATGCGGCTGTAGTAGGTAGTCAACTCGCAGTTCAAAGTCACAAAATAAGGCGGTGACTGGCTTCAAAGCGAATCGAACGAACAATACTTATGATACGTTTTCGTTTCGTAATATACCTACACAACTGTAGGTAGCTAACAGTCAAAATCTCGTTATATAGTTAGGCTTTAGAGTTTATAACATAAACCATAAACTAATCAAACGGTAAGACACGGTAGTAGCCGTCGTGGCGGGACTACAGGTTTTTTATTTTTAAAAAGCGAAAGATCGACCGTCATGCAGCACTAGTATTGACGCGTAAAATTATTTATAGTATGATATTATCTGGGTACCTTTAACCGATCGATCAAACGATCGTCCGGCGCCTTGTCGTATTCGTCCAGCATGGTAACGGCGAAAACCACCGCCGGCGCGGACGTCCCGCCACCACGGTTGACAATCCGCAGCTCACACCCGAACAGGTTCCTGATGGAGTCCATCCGGTCGACCACCAGACGTCCCTTGGAACTGTCCACCGACAGCGTTACGTCGGAGGCGCTGGGCGGCGGCAGTGGTCCGGAGCGGTCCATGGTTCGACGCCGTCATGGTTCTGCGATCAAGCGGCGGCCGCTTCGCCGGACCTTTCACACAGCTCCGCGGTCATCGACGTGCGACCGTTCATCGTCATTCGTAGACAGTTAATAATTTAAATGTTTTGTTTGACACGAAAAGGTGATTTAATAACGACCGACAGCCGGTAAGCGATTGCTAATTGCTATGATTGTAATTTTTGATAGGTACCTACCTGTCAAGACAACAATGAGCAAGGGCCAAGGATAACGACAATTTATAGAATCAGTCAGTAGTCAGTACTCACTGGTCGGAAGCGATTGTATTTTACGACGAAATCATAGAAGATAACCACGACATTATCGTTGACGACGTTACAACATAATATTTAGTTAATATTACAATCGACAATATAGTAAATACCTATATCACAAACAAATAACAAGCAAATAGTATGAAAATTAAATATTAATAATAAATAAACATGTTACGGTAGAGCACTGTCTGAGCACTAAAACGGTGGACGATGCGGTTATCACAGCTGCTGTGGTTATCGCGATTCGCGATGTGTTTTTTGTTGTTGTACTGTCCGACGGGCGCGCGGCCATTCTGCGCACGAACACCAACGCAGTATTACTTCGCGCGTGCGCACCGCGACCAACAGTCGTCGCCATTTTATACCGCTGACGGGCCCGTATTGGCCGTATCACATGTTAAACTGAATTCGGTCGGTAAAATCACTTATCAGTGGTAAGTACGTAACCGAGGTTTAAACTATTATTGTAAAAAATTGGCCCCAATGCAATTCCACAACAATTATGACCAAAACACATTTTACCAAAAAATATGTAGGCATAGAGCCATACCTAGATTAAGGCTCTATAAAAAACTTCTCGTCCAAACATTTAGTTTTTTTGCTAATTCTGTTATTTATATTTTGATTTCGCATTAGAATTTGTATGCTAGTAATTTTGCCAGCATAGGAGTTCCGTTATACGACGTGAAATCATGCAAGATAATCATAATAGTAGTCAACAAATTGGCCACAATGGGTATAACGACAATTTATAATGAACGGTCTACCAAGTACGAAATCAGAACTCTCTTCTGAGTATAAATAGTTGAAAAAATGTTTTCTCGTAAGTACTGACTTAATGCTCCTGTGCCCCTAAAATGCACAATACACCATCAATTATTCTACTAAAAAATAGGTACCTATCAAAACGGTTTTGATATTTTCAAAATAAATTGACACGATTGATCGTGTATGGGGCCAATTCAATTTTCAGCTGATGTTTATGAATTATAATAAACTGCTTTCAAAATCTTCGTTTTCTTATAGTCCTTAAATAGTATTCAGAACTTTTTATCACATCCCCACAATCCACCATCCGCAACTTACTGTTGACTATAAATACCTACAGTTTATAAATTGTTATTTTCAATCTCATGTGGCTAATTAGTAATTATTACTGCTCATCCGAGTAACAAAGAAGTAGAGATTTACAGACTCAACAAAGTGACAGACTGAAAGTCTGCACTATGCAGCATAATATTAATTAATAATTATTATAAAAGTTGGTTCTCAATTCTCATATTGTTGCTTCTTGTTCTTCGACGTTAATCTTAAATATGGTAGCAATGAGATAACACTATCACGTTACTATCATTATTCATTATCATAATCTCGGACTAAGATATAATATCTATATCTTAGTCCGTGATCATAATAAATAATAATATCACAGAATAAAATTATTATAAATTTTATTATTTTAGAATTTTGAGTATTACATTTTACTTTTTGACAGTTTCAGACAAAACTATTAAAATACCACTTAATATGTGTCCTACTACAGCAGTGTAGAAATCATAAATGTATAAACTAATAATCATGAAACATTTAGTGACACTTGGTGATTTCTATAATTTATCATGGGTTGAAATTGCAAAACGTTAATATGGACAAACTTACTGTTATTTCGGGGACTTTGTTCTTATTGGCCGATGTATTTGCAATCGTCAGTTTGGCGATGCCCGACTGGATCATAACAGATGTAGGAGGTGATTATTAGCTCATAATTATTTTTAACAGGATTAGTAAATACAGTACCTAATTTATTCTTGTGATGCTAATATTAAGATAATTTGTTTCTAGGTGACACCAGATTGGGTTTGATGTGGACGTGTATGACCCTCTTTAACAGACCACAAGTGTGTTTCACTCCTGATCTGAGACTCGAATGGTTATTGGCTTTAGTCAGTATTTTCATTGGGTGTATATGTATAACTACCACCATAATTTTGTTGGCCTCTTCACATTGGGACCGAAATGTTATACCATATGCACGTTGGGTAGGATTTACTGCCAGTAAGTTAAATTGAATATGTTTTAGAGCTTACATAAACTTACAACTATTTATTTTTTCAGTGGTACTATTTTGTTTTGCTGCCGTTGTATTTCCCATGGGTTTTCATATACCAGAGATTGGCGGTCAACCATATCAACTACCAAACAGTCATCAAGTTGGCATCTCATATATTTTATTTGTGTTGTCACTCTGGGTAACTGTAATATCTGAGTTATTTGCTGGAAAAGTATGTTTACCCCATTTTTAAAAGCACACATGGACTACAGAGTTTTTTTTGTTTGTATTACCAAACCCAAATTATTTGGAGTTTGAAAGCAAGGAAATTAAGTTGAATACTATGCAAATAAAATATCGATATCCATGAAAAGTTTAAATAAGACTCTAAAAAAGTTAGAACCAACAACTCTAATATACTCATTGAAGGCTACATAGCAGTAGCATCAAGAAATCATGCCAAAAATATTCATTCCTAATAATAAAATAATTTTGGAAAACAAAAATATATCTTTGTGAATTTTTAAAACTATTTTAATATAATATTAAAAAAATTTTGAAATAGTTGACTTATGTGTAAGAATACAATTATTGTAAAGTTCATGAAATAATTAAATGTGTTATATTATCATAGTAAAATGTAATTGTTTGTTTATTTAATCATTAATCATAGTATTATACTCTGTACCAAGAGATTACAAACCAACTCATTTATTCTTGAGCATCCCTAGTACAAAACATGCTAGATCAGCTCCAGCCTGAGGACTTTGGTTTTAGGTAATTAGGTAACAGATATATTGGTTACCATTTGGTGGATGATGTGTTACCTCAAAAAATGTGTATTAAATTGTATATTTATTATTTAGATAATACCTAATTAGTTAGAATTATTCTAAATACTAATATTATTTTATGAATTATGATCTTATAGTCTTCAGCAATTGGAGATTTTAGAAAATAATTTCAGACCCCATGATTCATGAATGGTACTAGTTTTACATTTTTTTTTTTTTGTCATTTCCTTTATAGCAGTGGTGCGCAACCTTTTTTGATCCACGACCCCCCAAAATAATTTATTTTCAATACGACCCCCCTTCCTACCAACATTATGTAAGTGTGTAATTTAAATTTATTTAATAGTCTTAATGTATACACACATTTTATTCATATACATTAAATCGTTAATTTTAGAGCAGTTTTAATATTTCTTTAATTTAATTAATCAAAACATGAAAAAAAAATACAAAATTAGAGTTTTATAAAATCTAAAATTAAAAAATGTATCATTATAATGATAATCAAAAATTTTAATATTTTTAAAATTATAAAATTACTTTTTAATTATTTTAATGAGAGACCTGAGCTTGCATTGTAGACATGATTGATTCTATGTTTGGTTTGATATTTGTCGGTCGTTTAATTAAAAATTTATCCATATCGTTTTAGTTTATATATTATAAAATATTAAAATATTAAAAATGTTAGTTTAAAATAATACGAAATACAAATAATTATTACAAGCTATACAAAATTATAAGCATTAATACGATCAACTCAACGGCTCGTACATGACTATCGGACTATTTCATAATAACCGTAAGATTAAATAAAATTACTGATTAAATTTAATTTAAAAATAACCCGTATACTGCGTGGTTCAATAGAACTTGTTATCGCAACATTAAGATATGACATAATGTCATAATATTACGATTGACACGGCCATCAACGGTACAAAATAATTTTACTTTGTATAAAACTATAAAATAATATAAAATATACATAGTATAAAACTTTTTTTCATTTGGTGATTACTGGCGACCCCCTAATACAATTTCGCGACCCCCTTAGGGGTCGCGACCCCCAGGTTGCGCACCACTGCTTTATAGAGCAATAAAAGTGTTCCAAACTTCAACTTCAAGGTTGGTTTCTGGTTGCATATTGGATCTAGACAGTACTTAGAGGATTAAAAATGTCCCATTTTTTCTTCATCAGGGATACTAAAAAATAAATAAAAAATTGGAAATATTTACAAAACATACATTATTTTACAAAAGTGATTTTGTTATTTTGTTGTATAGCAAAAACAAGTTCCACATTTCTACAGGCTTTTGCTAATTAAAAGATAAATAACAAATAACGATATATATCAGGGGTAGCCAAACTGTGGCTCACATCTTATCTTAAGACGCAAAACATTTTTACTTACACAATATTAGGTATTATACTATTATAGTATTATATGAAGACAAAATTTAATCTGACATAATGTATGTTGTACATATTTTTTCCTACTACACATTTTATTACATTTGATATCTTATTATCTTATTTATGATAATTGAGAATCTTTATTTCCTATTCTTGAGTGTTGGCTCTAATATATTTTTTATTATACTGGCTTGCAACTATTATCAATGTCCATCCCTTAATATATATGGTACGTCAGTCCTGAATTGAGGACATGTTATTTTTTTGTCAATAATTAGTGCAACAAACCTGTATTACTATTTATTAATATAAATAACCTCCACTCGGAACCATTTTTTTGTAATCAATGATAAACCATTGTCTACAAATTAAACTACATAATACATGCTCAATGACAAACTACACTCAGCACTTAACATAGCGTGTTAGTTCTCTATTGTTTTAATTTTATTTATTTACAGCGTAAATAAAAATATAAAAAATATTCAACTCTGCAGGTCTATAGTTTTTATTTTAACTAATTTTATGTTGGAGGACAGTGGCTTTCTCTTACAATCTCTAAATATGAAATGGGGTTTTACTTATTTAATTAAGTTAAATTCTCAAAATATATCTTATTCAAAGTAAATAGCTTCATTTCATGATCATAAGAATAAATGTTAGGTAGATTTTATATAATTATTGTTTTTAAATTGTGTAACAACTGATAATTATCAGAAGTGTCACTATATCTCATTCAACCATGAACAAAACTAAATATTTTTAATTTTTATACATTTAAAATTTTAAGATAATCCTCTAAGTATTGAATATGTCACTGACAATTTTTTCTAATGTTTCAACTTTCAATCCAAGTTGTAAGTTATCTATACAATACTTAGAATATTACATTGAAAATCATTGTTTAATGCATAATTATTGTAACATATAAAAAAAAAATTTGAACTCATATTGCATCTATAAAACTACTCCAAATCAATATTATTATTGAATATATATGGTCTATATTACACTCAATGATACTAGCTAATATCTATAGGATTAAATGTGAAATAATATACAAGTAAATTCTTAAAAAATGTAATTATAATAATTGTCAAAGGGTATTTGCTTATATATATATATATATATTACATGTTTGAGAATCTTTTGACACAAATCATAGGTGACTCGTTTTAAAGATACCCAAAATATATTCATTGTACATCTTTGTTAATCCCAATATTTGATCAGTCCATCCCATCCAGCAGTTGCCACTTTGCTAGGCTCATGTGGATGCCATAACGCAGCAATACACACATTGTCGTGTGCTTTCCATTTTGTATACAAACGACTAGTTTTCCAATCCCAAATAAATACTTTTCCATCAGCATCTCCTGAGACTAGGTAACTAAACCAATAAATAAATAATAAAAGTTAAATAATATCCAATGCTTAAAACATGAATAATTTGTAATTTTTACCTCATATCAGGTGAAAAGTCTAATGAACAGGCATACCCTGCTACCATATGACCAGAAAAACTCTTTTTTCTATTCACTTTGAAACGATTCATTGCCGAAAATATAACTATTTTATTATCCATACTTTGACAAGCTAGCCATTTTTTATTTGGTGCAATTGTTACACTTGGCATTGAATGCATGGTTGGATCAGCTATATACTTCATATCCACTGGTATGTCCCTAAAAAAATTTTCAAATAATTAATTAGTTTTTTTTCGACTAAAATACCTTTCTTAGTTTTAATCAAAAATCAATCATTTTTAATGCATAAAAATGTTCAAATTTTTGTTAATCTGTTTAATTATAATAAAAATGTACTATAATATTTATGTACATACCATTCCCAAACACGGAGACTTTTATCATCAGATGTTGTAACAAATCGTCTATTTTCATCAACAAAGGTGATACTGTTCACTGCTCCCAAATGTCGTTCATATTCTTGAACAATATTTCCTGATCTAGTGTCCCACTAAAATCATGTTTAAATATGTTAATTACTAACATTATCAATTTAACTACTAGTTTTACTAATACTTTTGTACTGTCTTTTTGATTTGCGTAATATACTATTATTATTATAACTAAATTGATGTATTTTTTTTTTTTAACAAAAAGAATAAACATTTATTACTTACACAAACAATTTTCTTATCAGCAGTACCAGCAACAAATAAATGTTGTTTTTCTTCTTCTGGGTTGAATTTTACACAATACAGTACTTTATGATTTGTAAAACTTTTTATGCAGTCTCCAGTTTCTGTGTCCCATAATTTAACATACCGATCATATGCTAAGTAAATAATAATGTTTGTATTTATTAGTAATAACAATAAATCCTATACATAGTACATTAGTATAATACTATACCTGCTGATAAAAATTTTGTTCCTTTATTGTTGAAACATGTATCTCTGACTGCTTGTGTATGACCTATATAAGTTCGAATACACTTTCTATCTCTATAGACATCCCATAACTAAAAAATAAATCAAATTTTTCATACACCACACAAATAGTTTAAAAAATAAAATAACTAAATAGATACCTTAACCCTACAATCCATGCTGCAAGACATAAGTAAATGAGCAGACCTCGGGAACCATCTAATAGCTGATATACCTTTGGTATGACCCTGCCATGTATGTATATGTGCTTTAGGAAGGAAACATCTATCAGGAGGCGCATTTGATTTAAGATTAACACCTACATCTTGTGGAATATGTAAAAATGAACGCCCTTGATAATCAACAGGATCTTTAACTGTAAAAAAATTTTAAATTTAAAACTTCAATTCATAAATTTAAATTTAAATTTAAATTACTATGTAGAATTGATTTTTCTTTGAAGCTTTTATCTTCAACTTTTTTGCCGCGTTTATGTTTTTTTGCAAGGAATTCTTCAATAGCAATAGCATCTTCCTATAACCAAACAATTAGCAATACGCCAATAAATATTTAATAAAATATGGTTATACATTCATCGCGGGTTGCGCGTTTACATGTCACTACTAATTGTATGTGTAATGCCGGTAAAAATAAACAATTTTAAAACCATTTTTTTTTTATACTTGTTCTTTATGCTTAGAGATTTACAATCAGTAGCGACTCGTGAGTAAATATTAAGGAATTTCAAAAACGCTTTAATTATACAAAACATATTCTTACTCCTTCTGGTTTTGATATTTTCTCCTCATCAACATAACATCCCCAAGGTCCTAGATATCCATCAATATCTTCTGGTTTGTCATTTTTATGACGTTTTCTTTTATCAGCTGGCCTTTTCGGCACGGATTCAAAAACTGTTTTAAATTCATCAGTATCGTCAGGCTTACGACCAATAATTTCATTGGAATCGACTGTAGGATCCAAAGCATAACCTAATTGTACAGTTAATAAAATAATAAATTAATATTATATTATAAATAGTTTACCACTTCAATACTTTAATATTTAGAAACAAAATTTTAGTTTTTAATCTATTTTTAACAAACCAAAACTATGAAATGTTCTTCTTTGAGTTTCAAACATGAAATCGCTAATATGTGCTTTCTCAACAAATCCAGTCATCATGTTTTTAGGCGCTTTTTGTTGTTGCGTTAAGAAAGGATTTTCTGGTCCTGCAACTGGTGTAAAAAGCTCTTCATACTTCATATTCCGAGTGATTTCTTTAGTTCCAACATCAAGATACTGAACCGATGTATCATGTGCCTATTAAAATATAAATATAACATAATGTTATAATATTAGGCATATTTTGGAGGAGTAACTGGCCCTAACCGCTAATAAATCATTTCTGCTAATATGATTACTGTAACCAGGTAATTAATTTCCAGTTTAGTCAATGTTGTAACCGATAGGCACAGATATCTGGGCCAGTAATAGGATTTACTGAGGTTTGGTTACTAAAGGTTTATGTTACAAACATAATTAAAATGAAATAATAATTTATGTAAATTTAATCATTTAACTTATATTATTAAGAAATAAACATTTTAATAATGAAAAATCCTGTGGAGTATCATTTATAGGCAGTAAAAATCAGAGCCATAGAGATGTTATTATATACTTAAATAGGTATAGAATATGATCAATTTTTCAGTAATATTACATTTTTAATCCGGATTACATTAGATTAAATCAGGACTTTTTCTGAAAAGCTATAGGACTGTAGAATACCTAATTACATATTTATAGGAATACTTCAAATTTTAACCTTTCTAGTAGGCCCAATAACATTTGTATTACAAATAGCAAACATCTATTATTGATACCATATTGAGTAGGCGTCTCTTTTTAGCTCAAAGGAATACCATACCTTTATCGGGTTATTGGTACTGCGGGATAGGTGAAATATAAAGATACGTACACACTAAGACTAGAGCACGCACAGATGGGGCATGTGTGCTCATGTTGTGCGTTGTATGTGCTCAGTGTGGACGTTATCAAATACAACAAACGCACAAAGAATGCGAGCCTAACAAATCGGCTCACATTCGCTGTGTTAAAAACACTCGTGCATGCTCGACATACCGTCCACACTGTAAAACGAACAACATGAGCACACATGCTCGGTCTGTGCGTGCTCTATTATGTCCGCAGCTTAATACTAGCCTCTGAAAAATGTCTAGATTGCCACGCCACTATCTACAATAAAGGTAACCAAAGAATTTAAAGAAACAATACAATCTAAAATAGAATAAGGCAAATTATAAAATAATATACTCTCAGCCTTGGCTAGGTAAATGTAATTTTTCAAATAGTAATTTTAAATAAACATTCAAATTGTAAGAATCAAGTTGAGCAGTACATAATTAATAGATATTTGAAAAACTTACTGGTGGCAAAACATTTGGTGCTGCATTTACTGCAAACTTTGCATTTAATTCATGAACACTTATTTCATTATTAAAAGGTGATTCTAGAGGTGTTTCATCTTTCGTTGAACCTTCTTCGTCACTACTGCTACCATATTCTTTTAAATTCAACATTATATTCAAAGAAATTACCTATGTGATTTGTCTGTAGTCTATATTCTATAGTAAATTAATGTAATAATGCAATAAGAAATCTGAAATTGTATTTTCAATTTTGTATACAATTTTTGATATCAATGGACAATGGTATCAACTACTAGCAAGTATCAACATTAACACACATTGCGCATTTACGCGGCGACCAATGTAAATATTACTAAATAATAAATACAAACACGATGTAAAGAAGATAAGGTTACACCGCTCTCGTATCTTTATGTCAACGCTATGAACCATGGTCCATGATGCATGATAGTTGATACCAAAAATTAGAACCGTTCAGTCGTTCAGAATTTCTCACCAGAGTACGCTAGCATCCGCCCGAAGGCCGATTTTTACAAACGTATAATGTTATAATTGAAGTTTCAGATTTATACTTAATTTTTATTTACACATTACACGTAATAAAATATAAATGGAGTTTAAATGTCAATATTCATGATTTCAACATTATATTTTAGATATTTAACACGAACGTTTTTCAATCGTCACCTATACCTATTATTATATATTTTAATATTTATTATTTATATTGTAACTTGTAATCAAATACTATAGATATCAATACGGACAGTCAATATTAAAATGCTGCGACATAGGATCCCCCAAAATCGTAGTGGTCGCCTATATGAGAAATCCTTCGACGTTGTCGAACCAATGATAAGGACCTATGATTATGTTTGAAGCACGAATTAAGATATACTTAGTATTATACTTTTTATTACTTTATTTACTTAAGTATATCTTAATTCGTGGGTTGAAGGTAGGCAACCCATACGTTTCGGGGGGACAAAATGTGTCGCGGTTTTTTAATTGAACTGTCCCGTGTACTATAGTATATATACTATATCTAGGTAATAGGGGGAATTGAAAATTGAATATTCCAAGTAGTTTTAGAAAGTGTCACGAAAAAGAAAAAAAAAGTGGTAATTGTTATGCAAAACCAATTTTAAAAAAAATTGATTTTATTATTATGGTGCAGGTAATTCAACATTTAATATAACCGTAGACCCTTGAAATGTTTACCAAATATTTATATTAAAATTTTCCATAAAAAAGCTTGACAATTTAATGCTAGATTCTTTATACATTTTAGTAATGGAAGTTAAAAAATATATGTATATAATATATAAGCTCAATTATTTTTTATATGCATTTAAAGTTCAAATTTTGACAAAATTCGTCATAATTTCGAAAGTTTTCAAACTATTTTTCACTTAGAAATTCATAGAAGTTTTTTCTTTCATAACTAACATAAAAAATATTATTAGAAGGTTCTCAATACAAGTTTTTTTACCACTATCCAACAGAAAAAGTTCACAGGAAAGTCACGACATTGCTTATTTCATAATTTTTGTTAATTTTTTTTAATTATTAAATTTGATTATTTATTCAAGTATGCCGTACTGACACAATTTCTCCGCTCAGAATTATTTTTCGTATACAATAATTTATCATTGAATTCAAATATAAAATATCCATTACAACGACATGCTTGAAAACTACTGTACAGCAGAGCGATTGTATTAGATACCTACTAAATTTATTGACTTATTAATTTATCAATATTATTATAATATACTAATATACTATTATATTAAGTTTAAGTATATGACGTGTTCAGTGTTGTGTTATTAATTTACTTACTTATTCATATTTTTGTAGGTACAAGGTACTATATTTGTAACTTGTAAGTCTATTTGAGCGTTGTCCCTTTATACCTAGGTATAATGTATATATCATAATTCATAATATATGCAACTGCCAACTGACATTTTAGGCCCCGCAGTTTTACTATGCCCTAGGCCCCGCAGATCGCCAGGACGGCTCTGGCCCGACTGGTACCGCAAAAAAATAACGCCAGAATAAATAACCCCGAATAAATAAACCCGTAAAAAAATAACCCTATGTATGAGATTTTTCAAAATTATAAAAAGATGGTCATGGAAAAGTTAGGACTTTATAATTATTATAATAGTGTATAGGTATTTCAATCAAATTATATGATTATTCTTATTAAGGATTTCGGTGCCAGTTATTAAATTTTCCACAATTCTATAAAATTTGAAAAGTAAATTTTATATTTTAGTTGCCACCTCAATTATAAGACTTCCACTAATCTACTACCCGATACCTATTTAAGGGGGAGGGGGTTGATAGGGCGTATTATATCGGAAAAAATGACATTACGGGAATAACTCTCAAGTTTTGTAGAATTATCGGACTTAGATGACTATTTCCTTAACTGAAAGAAGAAGACTTCCTACAGTCCGCATCGATCTCTGATTCTGTATTTTATTTCAAATAATTGTATTAAAAAATTTGTAAAAAAAATGCTTTTTATCTTGTATTTTTTAGACATATTATAAGCTTAAGAATAAAATATTGAAAAACAGAGATCGATGCGGGCTGTATAATATTTCTCTCTAGCAATTAATAAAAATTATGAAATTTGGTTGATTCTACAAGGCGATATTGTTATTCCCGCAGAGTGTATTTTTGAGGACAAAATGGCATCGCCACCGGGCGCTTTAACGCTTATTGCTTATTGTCGATTAAAATATAAAAATTGGAATTTATATTTTTTTTGTTTCATGACTGTATAGCCGTATAGGAGTATAGAACATACAGTGGTGGATACAATGGGGGGGGGGCAAAGGGGGTATTTGCCCAAAAAAAAATTAAGCCCTGGATCCGCTACTGAGGACACATAATAGGTACTATTAGGTACAACAAAAATGATAATACTTCTAACTATTGATATCAATATATATACATACAACTTTTATACTTCTACGATTTTATAATAATTATTATTTATTATAGTTATTAGGTACTATTGATACAATTGATTAAAAATACTACTATCCATTATGAATAAATAAAAATATTTATTGGATTTGAAACTAAAATACCTCTAAATCAAAAAGGTAGGTACTTATATCCGTTTCTATTACAAGGTTCCTAAAAATTCCTACTTTTGTAAGGTTTTGATAATTTGATCACACTGCTCAAATTATGTACTCAAAACTAAATTTATATTTTTTCTTTGTTTCATCCATCTGACTCCACTCCGCCCATTGCAGTGAGTAGGCCCCTTTTTCACAACGTCCGATAACGACAACAATCGTAATACACCAAAACAAAATAAAACAAAGATTTACTCGAATATAAATTGAAACATTAGTGCAATTAAATCATTTACCGGAAGCCCAAAGGACTTCCAACTATAGTCCGCGCGTCCGGCAACTTCTGCAGGAAACTGCGATAAGACGGCGCTCCAGAAAACACCTGTTACTGAAGTTTAAGTAAAATTTAAAAATTAAACTATAAAATATAAGCTTAATGTGTAACACCATAGTCATTCACAAATTCCATACCGGAAGTAATTTGGGCTTCTGTTGTCCACGCATCAAACCATCAAATATATATTATATACGTACGCATACTGCACTGCAGTGCACAATGCACATGCGACTAGACTAAGTGCATATTTAGTGCAGTGGAACGACGAACTCTGTAATCGTTACATAAAATTGTACAGGGCGTCCAATAAAGAGCAAATATACATCAACCAAATATAAGAAATTTAAAACTTTAAGTCACGTTGCGTTTTAGTTGTTATATATCTTTGTTCTATTTGCATAACATTTGACCATGTCTTTATTGAGAGTCCTGTACATTTATAATATATAAAGTGTATAGGAACTATATTGTATTTACTATTTGCACAAAATTAAAAGTCCTAGCAAAACTAAGTTCAGGCAACAAAGTATACGACCTGACGAATATTTCATATAAGTATAATCCGTTGACACGAAGCTTGCAAAATTATGTGAAAGGCATCCAATTAAGACCAAAATTCAACGTCAAATTATTGAAATTGAAAACTTTAAGTCACGTTGTTCTTTGATATTATCATAGATATGACATACAGTTGTTAATTGTTTATACATCACATTATATTTGTATAATGTTTGCAGGTCATATCTTTATTGGTCACCTGTATACATATTATAAGATATATACACAAAAGTGGAAATTCTAGCCATACTTCGGCCAGTCGATACTAAGCAAACTATATGACCTGACGTCCTGACTTCTGACTCCTTATAAATAGTGGATGCGTTTGGTACGTTGATATGAAGATCCGTCGGACAGTTGAACCTACAAATATATTACCTATGTACAGGCCCCGTCCAGTAAAGAGCAAACATCGACCAAGTATTTGTAATTTTAATCTTTAAGTTATTGTTCTTAAATTGTCATAATAAATCTTCATTATAGTAGTACAACGTTTGGTCATATACTGATATACTCATGTATTTATTGGGCGTCTTGTACATAATAAGATATAACATATACCTATATATATACAAAAGTGGTAGTCCTAGCAAACTTTGATCCAGTGGTACTAAACAAACTATACGACCTGATGACCTGGAGTCCTAAACAAATAGTGCATTAGTATAATAATATGGTGTTTGTAAGTTTGTAAGTTGTAAGTTTTCACTGTCTTATATAATCGATTTTGAAAATGTCGTATTTGGCCGTCCGCAAAATACTAAATGAACATTCCACTTGTATATTGGTTTTAACTATGTTTTGTACAGTGTGTTGTTTATCGTTTCATTGCTACGCAGTGCCCAATGTTGTGGCCAGAACACTTTGCGTAATCAGTTATTATTAATTTGTAAACCGCGTTTTTGCCTATGTTTACGGTCTTATCTTCAGAATGCAGGCATTATAAAATAGAATACTACTATACGGAAATGACACTCGAGCAGCTGAGAATAATCTAAAAGGTCTTTAAACCCAAATGATGTGTACTACTCACTATTTCACTTGGTACCTACTATAATTTTCACAATTATTGTTGTTTTCTTTTTCAAAAATTTTGTAGGTATTTTAGTGATAGTAAAAAATGTATAGGTAAATGTTAGTTTAGTTTATTTTGACCGAGAATGAATCTACTCCGAGGTGCTGACTTTTTAAACAAAGACAAACGATCGAAAATCCATTGAAAAAAAAATATTAGTCTTAGAAATATCGAGGAATTGAAAAAGTATATTTATTATTTAGGTAATACAATAATGCGTGGGTACATAGTGCTCTCTTGCCATGTCCATTACATTGAAAAACTGCACTACAATATCTGCATTTTATTTTGGATTACAAGTACCTACTAACTACTAATTTTCTAATTAATTTACATACTGTATAATATTGTTATTAATTTTATTTTCGAGTTAACTAATGCCAACTTATCGTAGACCGGTCTGTGAATATAGGTACCTATAGGTTCATGGTATACGGGCAGTAGCATTAAATAAATCTAAATTTTTTTTAAATGTCATTGTGTAATTAAAATGTAATAAATAATAATATATTAAGTAAAAGTTTCAAGTCCCCACGATAATAATAATTTTAAATTACAGTGAAATAAGTAAAATTGATCTTCTTTGTTTGAAAATATTATAATTTTGTCCAAATTTGAACTTCAAATGTCTAAAAAAAAATTGTGTTTATATATTTTTTAGCCTTTTTGTTTTCAGTATGAAACTACCTATGAGGAACATAGTATTAAATGTTAGAATCTCAGCTGTAAAAATTAATTATTTTATATATTTTCAACTACAAAATTTGAATTTTAAATAAAAACTTATGAGGAGCCTTGCATTCGATTTTTAAGCATTTTGACTAAACAAAAATATTTTGATTGACATGGAAAGTATATAAAATCAAGTCTTATATTTTGGTATTAATTATTACTAACAAAAATAATTATTATTTATGTATACATAAAACCAGATTCCAGCAGTTGACACTATTGTATGAAATACGAGGGGGGGTTATGCCATTAGATGCCACAAATTTTAGGGACACTAAAGCAGTGATCTATTTTTTAGAAATTTAAAAAAATGGTACCAACACACGGTAGTTAACACAAGATTGAGTAAAAGTGCCATTTGGAGGGAGACTGTAATAAGTATTATATAATATATTGTATAATTATATTTTTATACACATGCCTACTCTTATTTGTCTCAAATTGAGTTTAAAATTATAATTAATATTATTTAAGAAACATAATAAAACATAATTGAGTGATTGCAATAGTTATGTCCATTATTATTAATAAATAATGTAATTATACAATGCTTCTCTAATCTGAGAGATAATAATTTAAATTAATAAGGAAGTAAATGTATAAACTAAAGCTTTTAATAACTAAGTTTATAACTTTATAATATATAACATTCTATTTTGAAACAATTTATTTTCATAAATTAATATTTTAAAACAAATAACATAATAAAATGCATAATTAAAATGTAAAAACAATGTCATACACTTAAAAGTAGTAGGTGTCTAAACAGTCTAAGAGAATGTAATGTTTCGAAAAAAAATATATATAAAAATGTAATAACAAATATTTATAAATGGAAATTTATTTATGGCGCATCAATTTTGTATCTGCCTCAAATCAAAATGCTTGCCACATAATCACAATTGAACCAAGCGTATATAGTGTTCGTAACAGGAACATACAATGTTCATGAATATTTTTTTTGAAAAAATTACACGAACAAATAAAAACAACTATGTTATAGAATTCTGGTAGCACCGGAATGTTGTAGGATAACTACACTATTTTAAAACGACGCCACGCAAAGTGATAAATAGGTTTGGTGATACATAGAGTTTTTATGTAGACTAGAACGACTAGGACAGCTGTGTAATGTGGCAATAGCAGCATTTGGGTTTCGATGAGAGGCGTGTCCCAGACCGGTTGATCTCAGCTTGGGTATTTGGAGTAAAACGATACAGTTAGGTCATGGTTCTTAAGAGAACAAGTCTTGTTTGAGTCTTGCTGCCATTCACCCAGATGTGTTAGATATTTAAATTCCTTATGATTTGAATTACTTGGGGATATCTGTTTGTAAACAACAAGTTATTGAATTAAAAATATTTAACATAGCTAGATAGATTGATAGAAGTCAAGTCATTTTAAAATTTTTATATACCTCGTTAGTAAACATGGTAAGCACACATTTTTCTGGTTGGAATGTTTTTAGCACTTTTAAAATGAGTTCCTTGTAAGAGCTTTGAGGAACATTAGTCTCAAAACTAACATAAGAAAATTCTTGTTGTGGAGTTATATGAATAGTCATATAATGTCCCTATAAAATAAAAACATAAATTAATTATGAAATATTAAATATTCATAATACATTCATATTTATTTTGTGATATTTCCACTCATAATAAAATTAACAATATAAGAAACATTGAAGAATTATTAAATAATATTTTTTGAAACTAACGAATAATTAGTAATTAAGAGTTAAATTTAATAATATTATGATCTTACCTCTTTCGAAATACCATTCATAGAATAACCACAAGGTTCAAACAAGAAATCATCAATTTCCATATTAGGCAACAATTCCGATATTCCAGAATCCTAAAATTGTATTCATAAACATAAATTGTTGATTTTTGTAAATTAAAATGTATTTTAAATGTTATATTTATTATACCTGAGTAGCTTGAGTTGCATTAGCCGACTGTTCTTTAGTGAATATTTGCATGACATCAGGATCCAAATTTGTCATGAGTATCTCTAGTGTTTGATCAGGTTTTTGTTTTTCTTTTCCAAAACATTCAACTGGGTGCAATGCATATAAATACCAAGAGTCATCTGTTTTTGATGAACGCATACACCTAGCCACTCCAGCTGTAGAACATGTTTTTAATAACAAATCGTATTTATTGTGTTACTTCTAAAGTGTAATATTTACATACTTCCTTTAAAAATGATATCTAAAGATTCGATTTCTAATTTAAAGTTGCGATATGTATCTTTTTGAAGTTCAGGACGTTCAAAGTTTTTACGAGAATAAAACACATCTTCTACTTCATCAAATCCAGTGAATTCACGCACGTTGAGCAGCAATGGTTTAATGCATTCTATTGGAGTTGTTGTGCCACAAGTCTTCAATATGAATCTTCGTTTTGTAACAAACATGCTACTTTCACTGTAAATATAAAATTCAACAAATTTAATTATTGTACTTAACTTATTATTGATAGTAGATTTATTTTAGTTTTGTAGAAACAGTCATAATACAATTTATACTATATAAAAATAGTTATGCCATTAGCATCGTGGCAGTGAGTTTGATCTAACATATTTGTGGCCTGATAAGTTTTTTATATTTAATTTAAAAATACAAATATCAAAACTCTGACTGTTTCATTATGGCTCGTAAGTTTATGTCTTAAAAACACATAAATAAGCATGCACTTATACACTAAAACTGGAAAATATGTATTAAAAAGTTCTGAAATATGCATTTATAAATGCATTAAATAAATCAAAAGTAAACAATAAGAAATATTTCTTAAATTTCTAAGTTTTATTTTATTTCTTATAATTTTTATTGGTTACATTGTTTCTGTAGCACTTTCATAAAACTAATTGAACCCATAAAGTCATACAAAAAAAAATAAACTATAAAAAAAAATATCCATATTTAATAATATGCACTAATAACTCCAAAAAACTACTATATGCCTAATATACCCAAAATATGTACTATTGAACTTTATATTTTTATTACTATTGTTATGAAATGGATTTGTACCTCACTTTAGCATGTTTTCTTATGTAACAAATGACATGCAAATACATAAAATTACGAGCCCTGGTTATCAACTTTATTGTGTTAATGGACTGCACCACCATCTATGCTTACCACCAAAAACCATATCAAGTTATTAACACAATTGCGAATTACATAAGAGGTGGTAAAGGAATGTACGAGAACCAGTTAGAATAGGAAAAATAAAATATACAGAATGGCAGAATCTAGCAAGCGGGAAATTCAAAATTAATTTGGAAAAGCATTATAAAGGAAATCAATCTCTTGGGAAAGAAGCTTTGATAAAAAGTTGAAACCAGGGGCTAAAAAGGATGATAAATTAATGTTTTGTTGGATAGAAGTATAGTTATCTGGAGACTGAAAGGCAGTCAATTTTAAAGATGTAAGAAGCAAACCGTAGACCATTTTCTCTGCACTCTTTCCGACATTTGAGAGTCATTAGATGTAGTGATTAGTCACTAGATTTGTGTATGGTTCCCAAAATGACAGAATCGTATTTCAGTTAGTGGGCAAACTAAAGAACAAAAAAGACTTTTTAATCAGAAAGGAAATTTAAATTCAGAGCACATTAGTTGGACAAGACCAAAAAAATTAGTACCGCATGTTGCCTCATTAGTAGACTAGGACACAACGTGAAAGTAAATGTAAACCAAGATCACAGATAAAATTATTAGTTGAGGGTACATATCTATTGTTGATAGACAAATTAGAGGTTATTAAGACTGATGATATAATATTTTACATTTAGAGTGCGACCAAGATAGTAACCTCAATAAATTAACCGGTTTGAATCATTTTTTAGGAGGGCAACATCATAAGGCGATGTAACGAGCATGAATCATTTTTGGCGGTACCGTGGTTAAAGAAAAACGTATTTTAGTTATCATGTTATTTGGCATTCAGGAAATTATAAGTATAAAGATTTGAAATTCTGACCAATTAGTTATTAGTAGTATTTTATAGATATGAATTATGAATACATGAATACATGAATAATAGTAATAATAATATATAATGATACAATTTCCAACATATGTACTCAAAAGTACATTTATCAAATTAAAATTAAATTAATTTGATAGCAATGGTTAATAACATAATATAGGCTACTGCTGAGGTGAGCTAAGCGAGTTGAAACCTTATCAGTTTTATATTCATTTTAATGTGTAAAATATCTTTAAAAATATTTCAAAACCAATCAATAAATGTTTTTAATTCATAATTTTAGATTTAATAAAAACACTTTTATTTTTAGTATTTTACCTCAGAACATAAGCGTCAATCTTGTCATTACTGGTGTAACTGATTACTTCACAACAAGCAGCTTTTATGAGGTCTTCATACTTTTCTCTAAAACAAACAACAATACATTAATTAAAATGGTTAGGTTTAAAACTAGATTATTAAGCTATATTATAACTCGTAAAAGACTTTATCTAAATATATTTATCTATGTTTTTGAAGAGGTCATTGCATTAGATGTTTACAGTAATATACAAATTATGATAGTCACCGCCATATTTTATTTCTTTAATTTATCTGGGTTCATATAATTCTCTAGTGCTTAAGTACCATATAATACTATAATATATATAATGACAACTGAAATGTCTAAAAATCAATAATTATACATAAAAAAACATTTCAGACAACAATTAGATCATTAAATTATTCAAACCGTACAAATTTGAAAATAATTCAATTATTTAATAATAAATCTACAACTATTAGACATTAAATAGGTTATTAATAATTGTTTTAGTAAAACGTATTTCATTGTGTAATGTGATAAACAAAAGGAATATAATATATATTATATATACATTTTATTGCAGCTTCAATAATGATTTACAACATAAAAGAGTACTAAAGGTAATTAGGTTATATGCTTATTGCTTACTCAAACAAAATTATCACTTTTGTATTAAAATATTTTATAATCGAAAACATAATATGCCAAAGGGACGAAATTGGTCATTTGAAAGGATTACTGATTAGGAAGATTAGGGTTAATGAAATTTCATTAAAGATAGATCAAAAGTAAATTATAAAATTACTCAGATAATAAAAAATTATACAGCAATATTATTAAAACCACATAAAAATCTAATATTTTTCTCATATTTCTAAATACACATTTGTACTACTTTACAGTAACTGAAAAACATTTTCTTGTGGGAAATATTAAATGAGGAAAAGTACTAAATAGCATATCACAGAATATATCAATATAATATATACTTGTTAGTTTTTAATTTTCATATATTAGGTACCTATGTACATCAATTATTTATTTTATACATATTATATACATAAATAATAATACTAAAATAGTCATTTAATGAATGATGACTGATGATAAACATTTCCCATATATCTTTGCGATTAAAAATTGGGATGACCCTCTCCTGTATTGTAAGTTTCTAATGAACCTTTTATTTGAGTGAGTCATCGTAATGAGTGAGTTGGACACTAAAATTCAATAGTAAAATATCATTGCATACAAATACGATTCTGAACAGAAATGGTGTATTAACCTCTATTTATAAGAATATGTAATAAATAATAATTGATTTATATTACCATTAGTAATTTATTTTTTCATTTTTCGTATAGTAGGGTGAACAAATTTTTCTAAAAATATCACATTATATTCTAATATAATAATTATGATTCCAGTAAGCCCAACTTATGAATCATAATGAATCATTATACATTTTCAAAGATCTAGTATTAAAGTTAAAATATTAATGTATGTCTAAAAAAAATGTATTACCTATTATGTATTAATAATAAATTTTAATAAAAATTAAATTTTTGAAGAACAACTTATAAACCTTGTATTACACTTTCAAGCTTTTTAAATAAGATTCAAAAATTGTATTAACATTAATTGAAAAAAAACAAATAATATTTAAAAGACATGAAAAGATGAATGAACCAAAATTTGTTGCTCGAGAATGAAAAATGAAAAACAAATATATAAAAGGTAAATAGAAGTATTAAACAAAAAAAATTGTTTAGCAGGGGAATGTGGGGATTGCACACACATTTATTGTTTAAATGTTATATTACTTAAAACAAAGTTATGGCTAGTTTTCAATCAACTAAATTAAGAACTTTAATATATGTAATTACTAATTATTAGTTTTAATAAAAGGTAACTCTTTGAACATAAGAAACTCAATCTTTTGAAAACTATTATCATATTTTAAAATACTTGTTAGAAGTAATATTATAGTTTGACTAAACATCATTATGTTTAAACTAAGATAACATGAAATAGGGTACAGGAAAAAAACCCAGAAAAGTAATTTTTTTTCATTCTGAGAAGAACATGTTTTTAATTTCAAAACTATGCCTGTATTCCTTGTATGCCTAAACTTTTGTCATAACTCTTGACTACAAACAAAAAAAATAACCTTTTATTTTCCCTGGACCGCTTAAGAGATAAAATACTTTAATAAATAACTGGATACCAAAATTACCATTTTGGAAAAAAAGTGACATTCCTGGTTTTTTCTCAGTATCCTTAATTTATTATAGTTTGTTTAATACAATTTAATGTTTATTTTTTTTAGGTTTTTACTATTATGAATGACAATATACATTTGTTATTTTATACTTTGAAGCACAATATTTTTTGAAGTATTTCGATGTATGAAAATTGAATTTTCAAGGATTATATATTTTCTATGCGTGATTATTAGAATATTTAAAATACTTCAGATAAAAGTATTATGATTTGATAGTTTACAATCAAATATTAAGTTAAGTTTAATCTAATTAGAGATTTTTAAAAATCCTAATTAGTAATAACTATTCAATTTATAATAAAGCTTGATATTAAATAAATATGGTTTAATTATTTTTAATCATATCAAAATACAATTATAAAAATAAATCTCAAGATAAAAAAATTACAGATTAAAATTTCATTGATTAGATATATGTCAGCAATGTTACTATAAAAAATATGCCTGGTTAAAAATATTAATAATTATTAAATAAAAAAATTATTATTAATATAGGTAGTTTATACATAAAATTATATTTGTAAGTGACAAATAAGTGATTACCTAGTAATAAGTAATAATAATAATAATATGTTTCTAAGACACTATGTAATATAAATTTAAGTATATATAAGAAGTCAAATTCACAAAATAAATTTTAATTGTAATTATTTTTTCAATATTATTTTATTTGAAAACTAAAAAATAGGTATTACACAATACACCTACTTATATCATTAAATGTATGTTTTTTTCAAAATAGTTTTAATATTACATATCAACAACATTCTTGTTCATTTAAATAGTATATTATCACTTGATATTTAATGAAAAATAATTATATCTTAAAAATTTTAATTGCAGTGGTTATTAGCTATACTTAACTACTATTTATATTTTGTTAAATACAAACATATTTTGATCTTTTTATTTATAATGATTGTTCTGAATATCAAGATTAATTTGTATAATTCAATTGATATAAACAAAATTGTCGTGCTAACTTAATTTGATTTAGTAAAAGAAATTATAGCTTATGATAATCTTAATCCTACCTTATATTTTGTTATTATATTTCAGCTAACTGTATATATTTTAGTTTGTTTAAGATAATTGTATAATTAATATGGTTTACTTATGTAGTAATGTATTTAAGATTCTATAATCTATTGTGTTCAATGTTTACCTATAATAAATAATTAGGTATATTAAATTATAGACATAATTTTATAATTTACTTACTACCCTAATATAGACATACAATCTTAAAATAAATTGAAACGGCTATGATCAGAGTTCAAAATTGTCACAGTAATTGTATATAAAATTTTAAATAATAATTTAGTAATGGGAAACTTATTAATAGTAAATAACATTAAATTCTTACATTATGTTATGTTATTTCTTATCAAGAATTTCATTTTAACACTTTAAATTAGCACAATATCATAACTATTTACGAATGAAATTCAAATACACACGAGTTGAGAGAAGTTAAGATTAATATTTAAAATTGCATTCTAATTTTTTTATTTACTGAGACAATTTATAGATACTTATTATAGACACGTTTTATTAGTTTTTTATACATATTTTTTTTTATCACTTAAATTGAAGTATCATATTCAATATAGTAGTAGCTAGTAGTATGAATTACAAGTGCTAATAAAAAAAAAAGTAGTATGGATATTGATAAATCAATTTCAACATTTGAATCTATAAAATAGGCTTATCGTTTTATTAATTATACACACATGAGGCACTTTAGCACTACCTTATCACACATAGACGAGAATAAGATAAATTGTGGTTGTTAAAATATTGTAAATTTTTATCATGAAATAATACAAATTATATAACAAGTTATACATAAAGACATGAACTAAACTATATAATAATTTATATTATTATTAACCTTCACATATATTATGGTTTTTTTTTCATATTTTTGGCGCCAAAAATAATTGGACTGTTTCCAAAAAATGCACTAAAATAAGTTATAAAGTAATATTGTTGTTTTTAAGTAACATTTTTGAAATCAAAGTTCACAAACAAAACAAAATATAAATAAAAATAGTTATTTCAGAATTTTAAATTTATAGAAATAAATAAATGTCTTAAATTAACAAACATTTTTTTATTATTATAATCAGGTATAGAAAATACAATATTGTAGTATAAACAATAGTTTTACTTAAAGTTGAGCAAAGTTCCAATGGGTTGATTTTTTTATATTTTAAAAATGATACTGATTATTACTAGACTTACTCAAACTTGGTTTAAATGTAGGTAAGATTGCTTCGATTTCTTTACTTATTATCATGATTTCATGTCATAATCAGGAAATATGTACAAATATTTGCTTTTAGTCTGAATATGTTCAACTTCTAATTTACAGAAATTATTAGAGATTTTTATATAGAAATTTTTGAAAACAGTATTTTGATTCTCAAATATTAAAATATTTTTTAACAATTTCATTTTAATACTAATAGCTTTATTTATCATCAAATAGGTAAAGTTTGACCAAAGATTATCAGTATATTCCCAGTTAAAAAAAGACAATTTTTTGATTGCCTTCAACTTTGGAAACTGATCTTAGCATAAATAATACTTTGGGACTCAGGCAATAATTTATGTTCTATACATTGTTTGTAGTTTCAATCAGATAATGGTGTTTTGCTCATTTTAAAAGTAAACTAGCATACACAGAAAAATCATTCAAAACTTACTATTCAATTTGTGAAATTAAAATGTTAGTCAAAAATGCACAGGCAAGTAATAAATACTAAAGCGAATCAAATCATTTTCTTTAATAAACTAATTAAATATATTAAGTAGATAGGTACTCACTATCTACTAATTAACGTTTCACAAAAAAAATTATCGCTTAACTATATAGGTAAATATATAGCATTTTTTAATGACAATACATTTAATAAATAACAAGATTTACAATTATTATGTCTCATAAGTATAATTTTCTTCAAGTGAAAGATCTAAATGATTAAACCAAAAAATAAAAGGTCTGATTCAGGGCTAATATTTATTATAAACTAAATATTCTAAAACAGAACAAAAACTATAGCCAAGGGCTAAAATCCAAAAATTTTTCTCTTTACCAACATATTTAAAAAAAAAAAATAAATAAAAATAGTTATTTCAGAATTTTAAATTTATAGAAATAAATAAATGTCTTAAATTAACAAACATTTTTTTATTATTATAATCAGGTATAGAAAATACAATATTGTAGTATAAACAATAGTTTTACTTAAAGTTGAGCAAAGTTCCAATGGGTTGATTTTTTTATATTTTAAAAATGATACTGATTATTACTAGACTTACTCAAACTTGGTTTAAATGTAGGTAAGATTGCTTCGATTTCTTTACTTATTATCATGATTTCATGTCATAATCAGGAAATATGTACAAATATTTGCTTTTAGTCTGAATATGTTCAACTTCTAATTTACAGAAATTATTAGAGATTTTTATATAGAAATTTTTGAAAACAGTATTTTGATTCTCAAATATTAAAATATTTTTTAACAATTTCATTTTAATACTAATAGCTTTATTTATCATCAAATAGGTAAAGTTTGACCAAAGATTATCAGTATATTCCCAGTTAAAAAAAGACAATTTTTTGATTGCCTTCAACTTTGGAAACTGATCTTAGCATAAATAATACTTTGGGACTCAGGCAATAATTTATGTTCTATACATTGTTTGTAGTTTCAATCAGATAATGGTGTTTTGCTCATTTTAAAAGTAAACTAGCATACACAGAAAAATCATTCAAAACTTACTATTCAATTTGTGAAATTAAAATGTTAGTCAAAAAAGCACAGGCAAGTAATAAATACTAAAGCGAATCAAATCATTTTCTTTAATAAACTAATTAAATATATTAAGTAGATAGGTACTCACTATCTACTAATTAACGTTTCACAAAAAAAATTATCGCTTAACTATATAGGTAAATATATAGCATTTTTTAATGACAATACATTTAATAAATAACAAGATTTACAATTATTATGTCTCATAAGTATGATTTTCTTCAAGTGAAAGATCTAAATGATTAAACCAAAAAATAAAAGGTCTGATTCAGGGCTAATATTTATTATAAACTAAATATTCTAAAACAGAACAAAAACTATAGCCAAGGGCTAAAATCCAAAAATTTTTCTCTTTACCAACATATTTAAAAAAAAAAAATAAATAAAAAATTAAGAGATATATTGAGGAACTTAATATTAAATTTTACCTTGGTATTTTTCTCAAGTCTCCGTTTTCAAATTTTCCATCTTGACGGCTAAACCATATTTCCAACAGCTTTTCGGCCCCTTCGAAGAAATCTTCTGTGGCCATATTTTTTATTTACCTTTTGAAAGACAAAAATAAATTAACGAAATTTCAAAATTTGAATACTGTTTAACTATTTTAAAAATGAATAAATAAATAATTAACAACCGGCTACATTTAGCCTGTTGTTAATCAGCGGAAAACCGCCGAGCAAATGAAATCTGCAACCTCTCCGGTTCTCCAATATAACGTCGGAAACAAGACTTGCAAGCACCTTGTGACCCTGGATGCGCGGAAGCGAACGCAGAGGGGGAAAAGATAAACTCACCTCTTGACTGCAAGAAGTATAATAATTAATATATTATGTGTATGAGTGTGTATGGTAGCAATCTACTGTATGAATATCAAAAACGGGCCTTTTAAAATATTATTCTTAAGTGCTGTTTCGGCGATAAAATGATTTCGGTGCGTTCTGCTATTCAACGGTCTCTGATAAAAAGATCTTCGTACCTATCAGATTAATAAATTAATTGATTATTATTAGTACATTATTATTTACCGACACGACAGACAGTATGCACGTAGGTCCACGACTTACAACTCTCCTGCGTAGTGGCCTGTGCGGCTGGTGCTAGTTATCGGCAATGCAATGGAATATTATTATCGATTTTCGAGGAAAATTGTGAAAAGAAAAAAGGTAAATACAGTAATACCTCTTACACGGACCACGGAAGTAACAACATAACCTCACACCAACGTATGATAACGAAATACTGATAACAAATTCATGCATAGTAATATTTTGTAATTTGTAAATTGTTTGATTTTGTACATTACAGCCACATAGGTCACGGCCCATAGGTACTAAATAATAAATACCCTAATGGAACTAATTACTAACCTACTAAATGTTGCCACAACTAATAAGCTCAATCCTCAATGGCTATTAATTGTATACATCTTAAAAATTAAAAAGAGGGAACTATCCAGCAGCTGCTGGTGTTGAATACTCGAGTGAACCTCGTTATTGAGTTAGTCACTGTAATAGACAATAGTGTAATACTGTTTTAATATTTATGTTAAATTTGAATTCAATAAATTAATACGACTACAATAAACGATTCTGAGCGAAGACGATTATATAATTATGTCAGTCTACATTACTAAGTAGGTATATATTTAATGATATAGTTACCTATAGGTATTGCTATTAAAATAATTTAAAATAAAGTAATCTAAAATGGTTATTCTTCATTTAAATATCTAATTTCGCCCAAATTTGAACTTTAGATGTCCATCAAAAAATATGCCTGTGTATCTTAAATATTTTTAAATATCTATAACAACATGGGCATAGTATGCATGGAGGCTATAGCCTCCACGGAAACTTTTGTAGCCCCCTCATTGTGTTTACTTTCATTTTTATATTTTATCCGAAATTATAATTTTAAATGATTTTATAATTTGCTAGTCCTATATAGCCTCACAGATAATTATACCAAACTACGCCCATGAATAACAACTTATATGACGAACCTTGTATTACATTTTCAATCTTTTTGACCGAATAGTTTATTGATATTTATAGAAAAAACAAAAACAAATTTTAAATAACCATAAATAGCTTAATAATAAAAATATTAAGTAAATTAACAATAACATAAATATTAAAATTAAAATTATTATTATAATAAGCTATGCCATGTAAGATGGTAATAACAAATTTAGTGAACATTTAAAGTACCTACCTAAGGTTTTATTCGTTTTTTGAGTTCGGTTGGGATTAGTTAGTTGGTTAGTTAGTTAAGTTTACATTAGGTTTACATTAGGTGTATACACCAAAAAAACCAAATCATTTTTTTTTCAAAAACTTATTTTTAGTTTTTTTCCCTAAATTATTATTTATTTTTCCCAATTATTAAGAAAAATGCTGTGTAGTTTTTACTTTTTAGTCTCCAAACCCCAAAGGGCAAAGTACCAACTAGATCAAACAGACTCAAAAAGTTTTAAATCAATGAATTCATCACACAGCTCAAAATAGAAATATAGGAAATTTTCAAATGTTGGAATCGTCTGTTTTTAATATTTTAAAGATCTCTGCAGATTGTAAGTGTCTACCGCGGTTTAAGACATACATAATCCATAGTACTACTTATCAAACTAGCAAAAGTTTAAAAAAAACCTATTCTTTCATTGTAATAACATGGTATACCCAGTAGCGTAAGTACTAGGTAACGTGTTTTGAATGTTCACCCCCCTCCTCCTTAGGGTATTTTTTATTAAATGTATACTGTACAGGTATATAAAAATAAATATGATCAAAAACATATTTTGAAATATTATGTAGATATTGGACATACATTTATAATTTTGTAATGAACCCCTCCCATTAAAAATATCTGTGTACATCACTGTCATATAGGTGTAACTATTTTTTTGTTTTATATACAGTTTAAGTTGTAGCGGGTGCCATAGCTAAACTGATAGGTAAAATAGGTTAGGCTCAGCCCCCAAATATTATATTAGCCTCTAAAATGTGTTTCGAGTTCTATGTAGGTACCTAATAATTTTTGGTACTGGTTTAGTTGACGCCCGCCACTTATATTTCTCGTATTTTCGATGTGCTAATCATATTTTATACAATTTATACTGCAGATAAAAAAGGTACGAAAAACCGCAGTATTAAAAATAATAATAATAACAATAAATTCAAATGTATGATGTAATCGATATATATGTACGTTAGAAATTCACTTATTGGATATTTTAAGAATAATGTTTGGTAAAATCCTTCAAGTAAAATAAATGATATAAGATAGGTCATAGTGGTACTGTATATAATATTATAGGGTACCTATCTCAATAATATGTGAGTTGGATCGACCATTTTATCAGATTCCTGGTGAGCCTATATTAATATCCAACAAATCGGAGATTATAATTTATAATCAGTAATCACTCAACAGTTGAACAGTAAACCGCAAATATAATTTTCCCATAAGTGGAGAATAGCAGGCTGGCGGGCGTCAACTAAAACAGTATCTAATTTTTCTATAACTACAGACTAGCTACTAACAGCCTACTGAGTATTAATAGTTACATGTAAAATTTATAATATAATTTATGAAAGTATGAAACGTACCTATCAAACTATTTTCAACGCTTCAACTCTCTGCTTATTATCAATATTGAAAAACCATTGTTAAAAGGTATTATTGCTGTAAGAACAACTTATAAGAAACCTTTTATTCAATTTTAAATATATTTTACTATTTTAGTAACAAACAAAACATGTATCATACATAAACTTAAAAAGGTCAAAAATATTAAATGTCTATAAATAGCACAAAAATAATCAAAATATTTTGAAATTGATATCCTATCCAGAAAATGCTTATAAAAATATTTGGTGAAAAATTCTTTACAACTTTATTTATTTTTAAATTAGGTACAACAAAAAACCAATAGTAGATTGAGCTAATTGTCAAAAATAAATCGCTTTCAATTATAATAATATTTGTTTTATTATTTCGTATAATATTACTAGCTGTTTAAACTTATAAGTCTGCACTCTGCACTCTGCAGTAGGTAGGTAATGGCGTAAGTACCGTAAAGAATTGGCATTCCAAAGAAGGTTTTATTTTATGAAATCGCCTCAAGTCTAATATAGTCTGTAGATGGCCAGGTGAGCGCGTGTGAGAAATGTTAAAAATACAAAAAATATAACAAAGTTTTTTTTTTGTTAAACAAAATATTTATAAGAAAAATAAGCAGCATATTTACGTTCCTTAATTTTTTGATTTTCCTCAATTTTAATAATTGTTCAGCACGCCATTATAATGAATAGGATAATTATATGAATAACTTAAATTTAGTCTAAATATTTAGGAATTTTAATATTCATAAAATAATAATTTACGTAATGGAAAAAGTTTCACCTTACTATTAATTTTTTTAACTACAACGAAACTAAAATCGTTAGACGAAGAATCGCTATTTCTTGTTTAGTTATTTAAATAAGTAGGTATTCAATTTCGTCAAAGTATTTAATTTCTAAAGTCCATAAAATAAACTTGTGTTTGATGTTTAATATGTATTTTTAGAATATTGTGTTTCGGCCGTTTTAGGTATTTTCAAATTAAGTACAAGTGCACAACAATATAAGGAACACGGTATTACATTTTTAAGTTTTTTGATCGAGCATAGACATTTTATTAGCAAATAATATTACTGTTGATGTAAATTTTGCTAGTATAGACTAAATTGCTCAAATCAGATAATATTCAAAGAAATATGTTAAATACACTCATAGAAAATTTATTATAATGTATGTAATTATGTACACACTATGCGGCCCGGTATCAATGTATTATCTAGTGTCTAGTTATACATTATAAAAAATATCATATTACCTGAATTTTTGCTTTTACAGTTATTTGGGATTTGAAACAAAACAATATTTAAATACTTAATACTTAGGTATACCTTTCGCAAGTAGGTTGTAAGTATATCAGATTTTATCTGATGATTACAATTTACACGTCATGGTTGAGGCAGGTAGGTACCTACATTTTGATTTTTGTATTTTATAATGTTTATTGACCGATTTAACTGACGAGTGACGTTAACAAATATAAAATATGAAAGCTAATACGAAATGAAATAGGACAAACATTTTAAATATACCTTCTATAGTTCTGCGTATAAGTAAGTATTAGGTACCGCTATATACCTATACCAGATAAGTAGATATATATCATATATATAATCAGAAATATATAATTATATGTTAGTATGGTATTAAGATGTCCTTAAGCGAAAGTAATGGAGAAAATAAATTATTATGCCACATAATCATCACGTAAATTGTCGGTGAATCAGAAAATTTAACAAATTTATAAATTCTCACACATCTATATTAAATTATTGATTTGATTTTAATTTTATTGTGTGTATAATTTAAAATATTTACAATAATTAATTTTATTAAAATGTATATTATTGTTTATTTTAGATTCAGAGTGGATATATGTATTAATTTTACAATGATGTTTGTTTTTTTGTGTCTGTAATCACTGTTTGGGGCAGTAAAACTGCCTAAGATTCCTCATAATTTTGTCTACTTTTATCAAAAAAAAAAAAAATGTCTACAAGAAAGTCAAGTTAAATTTTTCTGAACGTTTAAAGTTCATATTTTTACAACATTGGATATTTACTCGATTTATCTCGTGTAGCTATTTTATTATTTTGCTGTAAATCAAAAACGAATAACTGTAGATACTTGAAATTTACACCATATGTTTATTGGTTTATTTTATCAATTTCTATGCTTCATAAAATTTTCAAAATATTTTAACCCATTTTGAGCCGTTTTTGGACATTTTCAATTTTCAATTTTTTTTAGTTTTCAAATTTTATTTGTTGGGTTATAAAGCGTGAACATTTAATACAAGGCTCCTGATATATTTTTACAATAGCAGTTAAAAAATATTAAAAATACATGCACACATTTTTTTATGAGCAATGAAAGTTGAAATTTTAACAAAATGTATCAAATTTAAAATTGATTTTGTAGTTAAAAATGTATAAAATTTTCAACTTTTATAGATAAGGATTGAATATTTAAAACAAGGTTCCACGCAAATAGGTTATATATAAATTACTTTATTCACAATAATATCATAAAATATACTTAGTTATATCATATAGGCTGACTGACTATCTTCGCTCTGAATCGTTTTTCGTATACTATGATTTATTATATAATTAAATTTAACACCATCTATTACACTGACCCACTTGTATACTTCTGTACAGCAGAGCGACACTCACTGCCCACCTTTTTTCTATTTCGTTCAACATCCTATTTGGTCGTTATAATTTTGTAACTACATAAACACGTTAAAATAAATATAATATACTCTAACCTCGATATAATATACTTTTGATTAATCCAGTGATGTTAATAATAAATCATGTAACACGGTTAAGACATTTATTTTTCCAATAATGTGTAAACCCACAAATTTCTACGTTGTTATATGCTCGTTGTATTCTCTATATTCATATACACTTGCAGCGAAAATCATTGAAAAATGTTATCAGCGAGGATTTTGAACGAATTTCCGATTAAAATGGTTGGTTTATTTTATTAATGCTTTCAAACATGTTGTAACTTGTAATATCACAAACTCGCAAAACATCACTTTGATCGATTGATTAAATTTTATCAAATTTGTTGAACGATAAACTGACATGCTTATGAAACATTAGTTTAATAGGTTATTTATACATTTTAGTATTCAGTTTAGATTTCAAAAATCGACAAATTAACAAAATGGTACTTATATTAGGTAGGTATACATAATAATATTTAGTTATAAATTACAATATACATAGTATCTACCTACCTATACTGTAGTTGTAGTAGACATATTGTATTTTTATCATTTATTTTGTACTACAATTTGCAACACTATTAAACTATGAATATAAATTGTAATTTAATACGATTCGATACAGAAGGTATAAAGTGCAACATATTTAAATATCAAATTCGCTGAAATATGCTTATTGATCTATATACTTGAATTATTTTATTTTCGCTATTATAATGCACCTGTTTCAATAAGTATGTTATTAATAACTATTCAAATCATTTATAATATATATTCAATATTGTGATAAATGATAATAACTACATAATATATTTCCATGTAATGTATCTTGGTAAAAAAAAAATATCGCGTACCTATATGTTCATAGACTAATTATTGTATATATTTTGTAATATCATGCAGTAAATAATTTAACTTCCTTGCATATTGAATGCATGAATGGTGAAAACATAACTTTTGGTAAGTACGTAGCTATAAACTATAATACTCCATATAGGTACAATGTACATAGATATAAACATAATATTAGTAATGTAATAGTTATTGCATTAAATACCTACGTATACCTATAATAGTTTATTTATCTCTTAATAGAATAAATTGCATGGTTTAATTCTGAACGAGAAAATATTTTTGGTACACCTAATAACTGCAAGGTATTACATCATTAAATAACGCTGTGAACGTGAGTGTAGTCAACCGCAAATAAGATTTCTTTTCATACAATATTAATTATACACTAGTACCACTCTATACACTAGCTACCACTATACATTTATATTAGTATACAGGTATACTTCAAGTATCTATACAATAAAATAAAATATTATGTTATCTGCATAAAATGTTTAATTTTGTTTATACCAAAATGGCAAAATATAAATTTAAATGTTTTCTTTTTAATTAATCAGATGGGTAGATATTTAATTTCTATTATAAACTTAATATCTAACCTTTTTTATAGGTTTTATTTATTTGCAAAATAATGTGATTTAATTTTTTATCTACTATTTAAATTGTTTGATATTGTGTTCACCTATATCACTATTTGCAGATTAATTCGATATTAATAGTACCTATAAATTATAAATTTAATTTATAGCTATGTAGGTACAGTTATTTTGTTCTTTATAGTTACACGCGATTTTGTCTACGATAAAAGTTCTGATCTAATGTTTTAGTGGCACTTTTAATTACCTAGTGTACTATGTACGTCATATTATATCAAGTCCATAGAATATTAATTATATTATTTTTTTTTCTCACAAACTTATCACTTTATCACTTTTAATGATGAAGTTAAAAACTAACTGCACGAAAAAATTAATTAAGGCTTTCGAAATAATAATTTTTATTTTATATTGTAGGCACGATCATGTATAGTTATAGTAATTAAATGATTACAACTATTCACAAACTTCGGTTCACGAAAACTATAATTATTATAGTGGGTGAGGTTATATTTAATATATCTACCTTAATTCGTTACCTAATTTTAACATATTTTTGAGTTAGCGTGATAAAAAGATTAAAAAATAGTTTATTGTAGCTACAAAACGTTGTTAATTAGACTTATAAATTATATTATTATATAAAATATAAATAAAAAAAAAAATAAATAATGTAATATATATTTTATAACCTAAGTTCAGTTGTCCACTGTATGACAGTAAATAATCTAATTGTGACCCATGTGAACATTTCAAGAGGGGGCCCCAATGATATAATTAATTTGACCTTACTTGACTTCTGTAGAACCTGTTGAAAATTATTTTGATATTTGACAATTTTAAACCTGCAGGGCGTTATATACGCGTAAATCGATGCACTTCAGTTGTCATAACAAAATGTCTCTAATAAATGTCCATAAATTTGATATTTTTCATAAATATATTATCTTTATAGTTGTATAACTAACTTATAATTTTATTCAAAAATTCAAAAATGCATATTATGTACATTTATATTTAATTTTAGTTGTACAACATGTATTGAAGTTAACAAAATTTACCTATATAGCTATATTATATATCATAATATAGATTAGATTAATAATATAATTAAGATTTTCTATAAATCATAATTATTTAATTAAAAGTATATTAAACACAACATTTTAGAACATAACATTTTTGTGTTTTTTTGTAATATCATTAATTACAAATGTATAACCAATTTTTTATGATAATATTATCTATCATTAACAAACACAATCTAGGTACCTATAAATACATACAATTGATAGATATTATGTAAAATTACTTTTAATTAATGACTATTTAATCATTATTTTTACCTGTCCTAACCAGTAAGTCAGATTAATTTGAATCGTATACGAATCTGTATACAGTTTTGTAAATAATCCTTTACCTACGATAATATACAAATGCATCAGTTTAATACGCGTAATGAAGTACGAGTATTTACCCTAGGAGAAGTACCTACCTTAAGTGTATAAATGGCGTGTAATATTATATAATAAGTAAATACAATATTGGACTACTCAACAAACAGTACGTTAAGCTGATTGGCTGTAATTATCTACTATTTTCTGTTGTTCTATTCCGTCGTGACTAAAATACCGTATTCGTGCCTATATTGGATAGGTATTCTGATGTCTAATCATTTAGTTATATTACCTGCTGGCCGCTGGGGATACCTACGATTCTCAGCATCGATGTATTATTTTATAGAGGTTTACTGTTCTATACAGCTCAACAATAAACTATAAATCGATTTACCAGTAGGCAGCTAGCTCTTTTTCGCGATCGTATCTGTATGACATGATTTAATTAACTTGTAATAATAATTATTAGTGACTTATAATACACGAACGCCTATTGATACAATATTGGACATTGGTGTGAACTTCAACGAACAGCAGAAAATATTATAGATGCTTAAAAATTATAAAATAAATAGCTTCTTATATAGAAACTGAAAATAAATAAGAAACGTTAATGAAATGGTGACCTTATTAAACTCTTTGTTTGTATTTTACTATTTTATTCAGACGTAATGGCAACTCAACTGGCAAGTAATATGTTAATATTTTTTTAAAAAGCAGAGTAATTGTATATACTATGACGGTATTAGTCAAAATGTTTCAAAAATTAAAAACTATATGAGTATGACTTAAAATCTTGGAACGTTAAGTATATAATATGCTTACAATGCTAAGTGCCGACCACGGACCAATAAGATGAAAACTATAAGCATTGGATTAGTGTAGGTATCTATAACCATGATGAATTAAGTGTAATCAAACATAGATAGGTTTAATAAACGTTCGATAGAACTATTTTGAGCTGCGATTAAAATATTAAGTATCCAAGATGATACTCATACTAAATTAAGCGACATAATATACATATTAAAACATGTAAAAATTATACACATGAAATTGGTTTTTAAGAAAAGAAAAAACATGGTAGGTACCTAGCTATAGCATGGTTACTATAGTTATTAACCATCCAAAGTTGCTTATCCAAATACGTCTTCAACAGCGTATAGAATATTATCTTTGACATTATTACGCAATGTCATTGATGTTAACAATTGTAGTTACTATTAATATATATAGTGCGTTATACCTATATAATATTTTTATACAATACATTCTAGAAGCTGACAACATTTTTATATCAACGACTACATTTAGTAATAAGAAATCTATAAAAATTTTAACGTTCATTAATCGTAGGTTATAGGTGGTGTAGGTAAGTATTAAGTATAGATAAAATGTGGTAAAGTTAAAGTATAAAATCGTCTTATTTCGGTACTTATGATAAGTAATTTAAATCTTATAAGTACCTATATTAAGTAAAATTATCACCTATTTAAAAAATCAAAAAGTGGTGGTTTTAATCAACTCATTGAAAAATATAAGTGCAGACTGCAGTGTACCTATCAGACATCAGTTACTGTGACACATAGTTATGATACATTTCAAAATGTTTATTTGCAATCATTATAGTTTATGTTATATTCGCTATAAACCAATGGCCAATAGGTAGGGTATTTGGTAAAAGTAACGTATCGATATTTATCAGTTTATATAAGTGATTGTTATACTTTTTCATTTAGGATTTATAACTTTATAAGACTAAGAATTAATTTGAAGCTGATATATTTATTAAAATAGATGTATTTACTTGCGTGCATTGGGAAATTAACGCATAGTTGTTTCTACATGTATATTTAGTTATTATAATTGTATAAGTTTTAACTTTTGGATTGAATGGAAAGAATAAATAATTTAATTAATTTTGAAAAAATATTATATGACACCTATGATATTATGTTATGTAATATGTATACTGTCTAGGTAATAGGTATATCATTTATATACCACTTGTACCTTAATTAAAATTTAGATCCGATGTTATTGAATTCATATCACTAACAATACGTTTGAATGTATTATTCCCATTTATACAAACGATACCTAATTTACTGCATCATCTATGTTAACAACGGAGACATTTATAAATTTTATCACTTGTATCCAGAACTAACACGCATGCATTAAAATAAGTAAAATACAAACTTGTTTGTTGGAACATTAAAGATTACTTTACTTTCCTAACCATATACGATTATACAGAAACACAGAATATAGAATCGTGTTTGTAACATAGAAATATCATCAAGGTTATCAAAATAAATGTATAATATGGTATAAGTTTTATTAGGAGTTGGACGGAATACTTGAAATAAAATACATAGTTATCAACCTTTAAAAACAATATTATCACCATACTGCAGTATAATAATAAATAAAAAATATATATTAATACAGTTTACTACCTATTTACAAAAAAACTATAGTAGGTAATTAAAAAGGTAATATTTATAAATTGTAATCCAACTTTTCGGATACCTACATACATTCGGTTTTTTTCCTTTGGGTTAAACTGGTTAAACACTTTTTATAATTTTATATGTAAAATAGAATTTTGACGACGACCAATGTATTTTCACACAGAATAGGAGGTAACTGTTTAAATTATAACATTCTAATTTCTAAATCGCATCGGCAACAAAAAAATCTTATAACAGAGAAATTCGTTAAGTAGAATTAGGTAGGTACAATAATTGGCTCTAGGTTAGTTATAGGTCTTAAAAATATTTCGTTCAACGAAAAATATTGTTATATTACTGTATTAAAATAATTTTAAAAACAGAAAACTTAGCAAAAAAGGATGGTTTGATACACAATTGATGGTTGAAAGTTCAATAGGTATAATCTGGTAGATAATAATATAACCTACCCTTTATTGGGGATTTACCGGTTGAAATAACAATAGTAAAAAAATAATGTATAATGATTAAATGATCAATGATTTATTGTATCATTTAAAAATAATCACTGATAGGTAAAAATAAAATCCTCAATCCATTACTTTAGCGTTGCGTGTTTTAAATTGTCAACTCAAATCTCCAATTAATATGCTAATAGTACTATACTTATATAATGTATTAGTGTATTACTTAATTTATTATCAATAAAATTAAACGAATTATTAAATAATTAAACAGTAACAAATGACTATTATTAATAATTAAATATTTATACTTAACATTTAATATCAATAAGGTACAGACATAAAGGTAGGTACATTTAATTATATAAATGATAAGTGACTTATTAGGATTATTATTGTTTATTTTATCGGTCATTTTAACAACTTTAAATAAATACAATTGGATTTTATATTCAGAGCGGAGCGTTAATTGGTTTAACAATGGTCAATGATGGAATTTTTTTGTTGTGCCTGATAGGTGATAACACAATAATTTGTATAGTTATAGGTACAACATGTATATAATAAGGTGAAAATAATGTGTATACTGAATGTCTATTAAAAATTGTGTATCCCCCCCCTTGAAAAAATCCTAGATACGCTATTGATAGTATGACATGATGTATTATTGAATCCAAATTTAACACATCCATTACACTGACCTACTCAATGGTGAGATACACTCTACTTATATTCTACAGCAGTGAGACTTCTCCGGTTTTTAAATTGTTAACAACTTAAAAACGTATAATAACTCTCACTATACACCAGTGACCAGCTATACAGACAGATACTTGTATTATACACATAGGTACCTATATAGTTGTATAAATACATATAATGTAAACTTATTTAATATACATACTTAATTTATTCATAAATCATAAGTGCTTAAAAATGTTACTTATATAATATAAACTAGATACCTATGTTAATTTAGTAAGTTCGTAATGTGTATTATATGTAAAATATAAATGTAAAAAATTATCTTCCGAAAAATACAAGCTGTCTAAATACAACATAGTCTTATACTTTTATCGCATATTTTAATGATTGTTGTGTCTATTTAAACCCAACTTCTTGAAACCGTGTGAGACCTGTAAGTGGCTAATTTAAAATAATATAATACAAGGTAGGAATACAAGTGTTTTACAAGTAAAAAACAACAATAGTTAGTACTAATTATTAAACATTCTAATTATTTATAATATAATGTATATAATTATAGGGCATAACCCTTAAATTATAGTTCATATGAATCATATACGCCATGACTCACGTGGCCTCCTTAGTCCGACCTTCAGGCTTGTAAAAATAAAAATATTTATGATAATTTTTTTCGGTATTTTGTTATGAGTATATAATATTTTAAAGAGCAAAAATGTAAAATAAAATATTTTTAAGAATTTTTAAATTTTTAAAGATGTTCCTTTTAATCACGAACTAATTATTAGCTTAGTTAATATTTTTATCTATTAGACTCTGAGCGAAGCGATGAATGTATTGATTTACATTGTCCTGTTTACGGACATTGTCAGTTTTCAAATTTTTTAGTTTTTTTTTCTATAAATATTAATAAAATTTTATTTATTGGGTAAAAAAGCGTGAAAATTTAATATAAGGCTCCTTATATATCGTTCTAATAGCAGTTGAAAAATATTAAAAATACATAGGCACAATTTTATTTTATAAGCATTTAAAGTTTAAATTTTGACAAAATTTATCAAATTTATAATTTAATAATTATTTTGTAGTTAAAAATTTATAAAATGTTCAACTTTTACAGCTAAGGATTGAAAATTGAAAACAAGGCTCCACGTGAATAGGTTATATATATATTACTTTATTCACTTTATACTTGGTAATATCATAGTCGCTCAAAATCGTTTTTCTTATACAATGATATTATATAATTGAATTCAAATTTAACACCATCCAGTACAGTGACCCACTTGTAACCTACTTTACAGCAGAGTGATATCCACTTACCCACCTTTTTAACTCATTATTTTACATTTTATAATATAATTTACTATTTCAGGTATAATAAATATATTAAATTTTACTACTTGTAGGTAATCATAATAATAATATATTAAATATACTATATTAATATAAATATTATAGTAGTATAACGTTTAAATAAAAATATAAAACCCAACGGGTAGTTTTTTAAAAATGTCCATGTACTTACCACTTACCCTAAGTATAAAAACTAAAACTATTAATTTCTGAATTATTAAAACGTTATTAGAACTAAGATCTTGAGATACTAATATATACCTTAAAAGTGGATTTATAAAAATATAAAATATATGTAAATATTGTAAATATGTAATATTTATAGTCTACTGCCACAGTACGTCAGTACCTATATTAATATTAATTAAGTACTAATTCATTTTCAAATAATCATAGCATCCAAATCTTCTAAACCTATTTTTTATTATCATTGACATAATAGGTCTATTATCATTAGTGGTACACAATGTTAAGTAACTCAAAATCTACTCGTTCGATATATGATTTTCAAAAAATACGAAAAAGAGTAATTCTCATTTCAAAAAAATAAGTTAATAAATATAACTTTACCTAATTAAATAGTATATACTTTATATAAGTATAAAAAAATGTAATTTTTGTATAGCTAATCGCTTAAAATATTATTCTTTTCTGAATAACAAATTCCAACAAATCCATTTTAGATTATATTTTTCTAATTAATTTCGAAATGCCAAGGGAAGGGGTATTGTCCTGTTTAAATTATATAGAGGTGCAGCCCCACTTCTCCCATTAACTGTTTACGCCTGTGATTGTAGTTTATATAATATAATTGGTCAACAGATACAGATTTAAAATACTTCATCGTTCTAAAAATTAAATTGTTTAAGATACCATAATAATGCAATGTTCTCTGCGATATTATAAAAGTACCTAATAGAATAATAATCGTGATTATTGATTAATTTATTATTCTGTCTGTTTTTTCAAGGTAGTCACTAGTCACGTATAATAGTATTATAGTAATATAATGGTGCCAGCAGGTGAGCTGCGCCGCATCTAGTTCCTACTCAACTATATGCTTCCGAACGTATTTATTTATTTTATTTCCCCGTCCCCTCTCCGGCAGTCCATAGTCATCAGTGATGCCCATCACTCATTGATTGAGATTTTCGCATTGTTCCAGTTTAAATTGCACTTACTGAACGCCCGTTTGGCCTGACAGAATATTACTCGAATTATATCACTTTACAGATACAAATTCATTGGTTCCGAAGTAGTTAAGAAATTCTATGACTAACAACGAGATTATTGATATAACAATACTATTACTTGCCTTTTAAAAATATTTTTATATTTAGCAAATAATCAATGTACTGTAAAATGCAATGTACAACAATCAACTTTATACTTGAGAACATGTAGAGTATACAGCATGATTATATTATAAAAAGTTAAGATTAAATTAAAATTAACAAGTAAAATTAATTAAAAATATTGTACTGTAATTATTTGGAAATATATTTTTTTTTAGTTTTCGCATACGAGTGTATGACTATTGACTATATGAGGTAGGTACGATGTAAAATTAAATAATTTATCATGTATTATTATACTATTGTGAATGGGTACAGTATTCCTAGTTTGAAATGTGTTTCTTCGTTACACACAATATATTATGTTGCTGCAGTTTATTGTCGTAATAACGCAATTTCCGTCGCACCTGCCACATAATTGTATATAGATAGATAATCTAAGACTAAAGTTACACATTATTGTCAACTCTATCTTTGTATACTATAAGTAATTATAACGCCATTCCCATTGTGTTCACATAAAAAATGATCAGTTTAGTTGATTACAGTCGTCCGTCGGATTACATAATATAATATAATATTATTATGTTCATTTCATTATAATAGACATGAGATTTCAGCACGAATTGTCAGTTATTACTTGTTACAAGACAACTATAATTCATAGGTGATAAAATATGTAGAATCGTGGAGAAGAAGGGAAGACATTCCCTCGTAAACCTAACCCCAAAATACGCCTATGACTTATGAGCCATATAGTACACAGAGTGATTCACCGAGTATGCCACCCTATTATTTCCTTTAATAATTTATTTACATACATTTTTATTTTTGGAATTTTCAAAAATATTTAAAAATATTATTACAATTCTTGAAATTATTTTTATTACTTGAGGCAGCGTTTCTCAGACTATAGGTCTTGACCCACTGGTGAGTCGTGAGTCAATTCTTGGTGGGTCGTGAGAAGTTTTTTGAATTATATAGATTTTAGGAAATTTATTCATTATATTTATTATACATAAATGAATAAAGTAATAAATTATAATAATAGTACCTACTCAAATTTTGTTTTTAGAATTAATTTTTATCTTGTAAATAAACCATGTGGGTCGCGATAAATTTTCGGGGATAAAATTGGGTCACCGTCCTAAAAAGTTTGAGAACCACTGACTTAAGGAATGGCATGTGGTGATACCATATTCTGTTTTTCAAGTGAGAACCACCTATTTACCGTAAATTATTTAATGGATAATTATTTTAAACACTTATAATTATTTCACTTGATTCAAAATTCAAACGAGTAATTGTTCAGTTATTAAAATGTTAAGCTAAGGAATCCTTAAAAATGGTTTTACAAAAACATCAACCTTATGTAATATTGGATTTAGTATTTATTATACTTTGACCATTTTTATGAATTATACATTTTGATATTAATTACCGAATTAATTTTTCGAATTAATACCAAATTCACCAGACATCAAGAAAGTTTTTTAATCAATAATGTTTCTAAACCATACTTGAAACCATCACCTACAAATATACTGATATCTATAAGAAACACTATGGATATTAATTTTAGTTAATAATTAATTAAGGCTGTACAATTATATACCCCATAATATGTTCTTTGTTATATAATTTTATGTGAATTTTATATTCTTCGTACCTAATTCTATTGTATCTGTATCCCTACATAATTTTATATATATTGTTTTGTAAATGGAGTTTTTTCCGTCATTAAAGATAATAATAATAGTTATAACAATAAACATATTTCAAACCCATTATTATGGACCTATTATGCTTTTTACGCAAAGTTAAAAACTCAAATCTACTTTTTTTCCTTTTCTTTTTTATACTACACAATTGGTTATTTAAACGGAAAAAAATTTCTAAATTATTCTGAATTGATTTTAATCATTTTGTTGTAGTTCAAAAAATATTAATCGTAAAACCTTGAAACATTTTATCATTTGAAACGTATACTTATAAGTTATAACTTATATACTAATATTATTTTCTATACACAAAGAAATATTCAATATATTTAGACTAATTTCAATCTAACACTAATACAATTAATCTCTGTGACTATATTATGTCGGTATTTATCTAGAATATATATGTAATGTTTTTGGAAAAAATTAATTCAACCTACCGAATATATAAAATAGAAATAGATGCTGATCCTTCATCTCCTACGTACTTGTTTTTCGTATACAATGATACTTTATCATGCATTATATTATACCTGCTATGAGATCAACTATGAGGTTTGCTCATATAAAAGCTAATATATACAGAAGCAATGAGTTCTTTGGTAGATATTTTTTAAATTATTAATTTTGATATCTTAGAAGACGGCGTTACGTTTAGGCTAAATAGATACCTATCCGCGTAGAAAGACATGTATTGGTTAGATATTTATTATATAAGGAAATTTTAAATATTTTAATTCTATTTACAATAATAGGTATACATAATTTAATAATATATTACAACTTATTCTAATTGTGTCCTTTGACGAGATAGTTGGGTTTTATTAATTTGTTTATCTTCTCACGTCTTTTTCAACACAATTTGATTAGTTAGATTGTTTTGTACATACCGTCCTACTAATCGTATTATAACCATAAAATAACTACACGATACAATTATTTATAACTATTATAATAATATATAAGTTATTACCATTTCAATAATACTTTCGTAAAACTTAATCCCCTTTTAGATTCTGAGGGAAGCGATGAATGTATTGATTTTACAATGATGTGTGTTTTTTTTTTATTTTTTTTTGTGTCTGTCATCACCTTTTAGGACAGTAAAAGTACTTGGATTTTCTCCAACAGTAACTTTTCTGATAGGAAAATGAATGTAGTTGATACTTATGGGGGTCAAAAGTAAAAATTTCTGAGTAGTTTTAAAAAGCGACGTGAAAAAAAAAAAGAAAAATTAAGGAAAAACGGGAATTTTCACACAAAATCTGTTTTTGAGAAAATCAATTTTGGTTTTTGGTGCAATTGTAAAACAAATGACCGTAGGTACATGAAATTTTGACCGTATTTTTTTATTAGCATTTTCTATACACCATAACATTTTCCAAATAAATATTTCGAATTATTTTGAGCTGTTTACGGACATTTTCAGTTTCCATTTTTTTTGTTTTTTTTTCTATCAATATCAATAAAATTTTATTTGTTGTTTAAAAAAGCTTGAAAATTTAATAAAAGGCTCTAAAGTTATTGATTCAAAGGCAGATGAAAAAAATTAAAAATCCTTAGTCACAGTTTTTGTTTATAAACATTTAAAGTTCAAATCTTGACAAAATACGGAAAAATCACGAAAATTAGCAAATTATTTTGAGTTGAGAATTCATAAAATTTTTCTTTTTAAATCTAAGATTTGAAAATATAATACAAGATTATCCATAAGTTTAACTAATTTTATCAAAAAAAAAATGTCTACATGAAAGTCAAATTAAATTTTGATGAGCGTTTGAAATTCATATTTTTACAACATTTGATATTCACTCGATATCTCATGTAACGATTTTCTTATTTTGTTGTAATTAAAAAACGTGTGACTTTAGGTACTTGAAAATTTCATACAATTTTACTTGTTGGGTAAAAAAGTGTGAAAATTCAATATAATGCCCCTGATATATCGTTCTAATAGCAGTTGAAAAATATTAAAAATACATATGCACAATTTTTTTTTATAAGCATTTAAAGTTTAAATAATGACAAAATTTATCAAATCTAAAATTTAATAATTATTTTTTAGTTAAAAATTTATAAAATGTTCAACTTTTGTAGCTAAGGATTGAAAATTTAAAACAAGGTTCCACGTAAATAGGTAAATATTTAAATTACTTTATTCACAATAATATTATCAAATATACTTAGTAATATCATAGGCTGACTGACCGTTTTCGCTCAAAATAGTTTTTCTTGTACAGCAGAGTGACATCCATTTACCCACCTTTTTTAAATTTAGATTGTTAGGTCATAAGAAAAAAATATTATACTATTGATAATTAAAACTTAGTTGTAAAATGTAAATATTAAGTACTATTATTATTAATACTAGTAATGTTATATTTATTTTTGATTTACAAGTTAAATAGCATTGAGGAAAAAGTAATTTTTTACCAAAAAGCAATTCTCAATAGTTGAATCTATAATATTTGTTTTTTAAACCTGAAAATGAACTATTTTGAAGAAAAGAATCTTCAAACATTCTTAGCATCATTATATAACAAATTCATTCCGAAATATTTTTTTTCTACTAACCTTGCTAGCAGCCCACCTATGTATTCATAATAAATATATTACATTCATTTACATATATAAATTATAAATACAATATACATATATCAGAGCCTGTCAAAAAATTAGAAAATTACGTAATTTAAAATATATTGTATTTAAGAAAAGTTAACCTACTTAATTTATTATTTTTAATGTGAATTGCAATATCATTCAATTGTATAAAACTGGCCATATTAACTTTTAGATGTCAATATTTTGTTCTACGTTATTTGATGAAATATTATATATGAGGCCTAAATATACTTTGTATAATATTGTTTTGATAGAATCAATAATAGAATAAAAAAGGAATTTTTACATCATGTTTAAGATTTTTGAAGGACAATTTAATAAAGATTATGACCTCTAAAACAAAAGTAATATTTTATTCCTATTATATTTTAGATTATTAATTATTAGTTTTAAGTTAGTTGCATTTTATATTAAATGTTCTCTTTTATTATTTCAATTTGAATAACATCACGCGCTGGTAAACTTTGAAACAAATCATAAAAACCCCGTAAAATTGTTATATACTTAAATATATAAATTATCAGTATACAACTATATTAATTATGTTTTATAAATAGAATAGAAGGGTCATGTGCCAAAACCATAATTTATACTGTAGAGTACAGTGCATGCTCTATAAAGTGGCACGCTTACCTTATACGACACATTTGATATTGAGTCTGATCAACAAATTTGAGTCTATAATAAAATAATATATTTTTAACCAAATCATCTCATGAAAACCATACAGATTGCTCTATACATAATTATAATGCCGTTTGGCATTTACCAACTAATATTATATAACACATTAACACAACTAATCCAATAGGCAATAAAATATTCAATAATAAATAAGGAAAAGTCTGTGCCATTATACAGGTTTTCTTGGTATTACTGTTGGTTGTCGTAATTATTTCTTCAACAAAACAGCAACCAAAGTATAAAACTATAATTAAGATAGAAGTCAAATACAGTCGGCATTCCTATATTTGGTTATCAAAAAGAAATTAAAAATAATTAAATAAGGTGAGTTTGATATGTGTGTTTCGTCCAAGTGTTCCAAATGTGCAACGAATTATGTGTTCGCATAAGCAGTGGCGTCGGGTCCTATGATCAGTGCAGGCCATAACTTAACCATTTTTTATTGTGTGGCCGTCGTGCTAATATGACCACTGTGTTTGTATTTTGAAATAGTATTCATAAAAATGTTTTTATTTAAATTTAAGATTTGATAATGTATTACAAGATTCCTCATAAGTTTTCATACCTTTAACAGAAAAAAAGGTTTTAGTGGAATGTTCATCAAAATTCATCAACATCTCAAAAATGTACAAATTATTAAGGGTCCCAGTGCCAGTTTTTAAAATGTTCCACAATTCTATAAAATTTGAAAATTAAATTTTATATTTTAGTTGCCATCTCAATTATTAGACCTTTCCACTAATCTAATACCCGATACCTATTTAGGGGGGGAGGGGGGTGATAGGGTGTATTTTATCGAAAAAAATGACTTTACGGGAATAACTCTCAAGCTTTGTAGAATTTTCGGATTTTGAAAACTATTTCTTTATCTGAAAGAAGAAGACTTCCTACAGCCCGCACCTGATTTTATATTTTATTTCAAATAATTGTATTAAGAAATTTGTAAAAAAATTCTTTTTATTTTGTATTTTTTAGACATATTATAAAGTTTGAGAATAAAATATTGAAAAACAGAGATCGATGCGGGCTGTAGAATATTTCTCTCTAACAATTAATAAAAAATTATAAAATTTGGTTGATTCTACAAGGCGGTATTGTTATTCCCGCAGAGTGTATTTTTGAGGACAAAATGGCACGTTCGGGCGCCTTAAGTAGTTATAAACTTACAAAATTATAAAATAGTTTTTATAGCTATAATATAAGGATCGAAAATTTAAAACATTGTATACATCAGTAGTTCATACTATCAACAAAAATCCTAAAAATATAATATAAACACAAAACAACACAGTTTTTTTTATTATTGCTTTTTAAGTTTAAACTTGGGTGATATTAGATATTTAAACAAAGAATGATGATCCTAGTAACTTAGTTGTAATTTAAAATTTTTTATACAGTCCATCTGTTTCTGTTCAAAATTGTTTTCCTTATACAATGATATTATATCATTGAATACAAATTTAACTCCAACCTTTATAGTAACCCACTTGTAACCTACTGGCTACCGTTCAGTGTACAACAGAGCGCTATAAAATAAAGTAACCAGCAAAATTGTTCTCTTAGATCGTTTGCAATGATTTTCATATCAATTTTTTTACGATTATTATCGATAATCATCGTAAAGTAACTCGTGGGGTCTTAACGCTTTGTTTCTGGCCAACAACTCTGTGCTGAGGCCGGCGGCACGGCCGTTTACTATACCTTAGTTTTGTGTTTAAAAACATATATTATCAATGGGCGGATACTTGGACTGTCGGAGCCCGGAACGAATGTCGATCGTGTAAAAGTGACAAGTTGAATAACCAGGGCATGATGAGCTGGTCGCCACGCGCCGCCACTGTCGTGAGTTCGGTCTCGGAGATTTCGGCGGCGGTGTCGGTGAAACGGCATGCGATCCTGGTACAGGTAGACCTAACCCAACTCTTTGTTTCGATCAGGTTCCGCATTTGGACTGCGTCACTCAGATAAGCTGATGGGCCCGTTAACGCGGCCGCCGTTGCCAAATAAGTCGGAGCGCCACGGACACGGAACCGTTCAGTGACGGTGCTCGTGCGCCGCTAAATTCGACGGACGGTACCAGGGCACCATCCGTACAGGTCACCGATTTGTCTTTCGTCGCCGCTGCCGCGCATTCCTACCGCAATGATTACAGCGTTGTGACTTGTAGCTGTGCAATATTGGAAATACGTCTTTTAGTCTTTACATATTATTACACTCATATTATTTTCGTCCTCTTACCCGGTGTTTTCCTAGAAGCATAGGCGTGCGCACGGGTGCAGCGAAAGCTGACAATTTATTTTGGATTTAGCGGGCTGGTAGATATTTATTTGAAAGGTATGCATAGAATGAATAATTTTAAACATATTGAGTTTATAATTAAATTAAAATGATAATACTATTTTATCAATACAAGTCTAAAAATAGATGGGTATTATTGGAGAAATTCGACGTACACACTAGATTACAGTATACAGATACAGAAACAACCACAATGACAATAGCACATTAATCATTATTTGTGTTTATATATAGTTTATATGGTTTATATGAACTTATAAAATATTAAATGTTTACACAGTGGTGCTAAACAGAATTCGGCGGGGGGAAATAAATGATAATATAATAATATATAAAGGAAATAAGTGGGCTGCTTATTGTTCTTTAGGGCCGATTAAAAATGTATGCTGCACCCGACACAAAAACCTGTGCACGCTTGTATGCCTAGAAGCATTTCGAGCGTCGCGTTTTTCTCAGCGTTTTTTATTGCATACGGGGGCGTACGGGACGTATCAGTCGACGCATTTTGCCGCCTACATCATAATACCTATACTACTAGTTGGGTTACTCGGCCTTGCCCAGTAGCCCGAGGACAAATGAAACCAAGATAGCCCATCCAGCAGCGGCGGATAGTAATAATTAATAAGTAACGAATAATTTGTGTTACGATTTTAATATTATTAAATATTAATAGTGGGTAAGACACCATAAAATAACCGGTTCAATCTATTATCTAAAGCTCCCTTGAATAGTCAAAATCGGTCGAGTATTTTTCGATATAATATTATAAGCATCAACCATGCACTTCGTCTTTTATTAGTTTCATATATAATATCTGTTACCCGTTGCTAATTTAATGATAATCTTTTACGACTCGTCCAGGATCCCAAATAATATATGTGCCAATTAATTCAAAATTGTGGATTTGTAAATGCGTAATAACTATATATTGGGCCACACAGCATGCGGTATTTTCGCTGTTGAGTGATTTGAGTTCGAACGGTTTTATAGCCGTGGTTTTTACCAGTGCATAGTTACGAATCTTAGATCTTACGATTGTTGTAAGATAGTAGATTATTCATTATTTATTGTCCGTTTACTATAGTTAAGATTGTTTGTATTAAGATTTTATAATGGGTGTCTATTCAAAGTAAATATATATTATATTATATTAGACAGTATTAAAAAATATTGATAAACATTCAAAATAAATAAATATTATATTATATTAGACACTATTAAAAAATATTAGTATTTTATACGGATTCATATTATACTAGCCAATATTATAAAAATAGGTCCTCACCAAAATATAAAGGTTCCAAATTATTTTTAATTAAATATATGGAATTATAATTTATTGCGTTGTATTAAAATACGTTTAGAAACCGGCAATTTAGCACACTTGCAGAGTGATTTTTTCAACTTGTTTGAGTCTGTAGAGGACGAACAAACAAACAAATGTTAACATTGATTTTAGGTTTCTAAACATAAGTTTAGAAAACCTTATATCTACGTTGTGTCCGATGTCCGTCCATCCGTTAGTTATCCGTACATTAGTTACAAAATTTACATTTGTTCAAATCGTTGGTATTAAGATATTTATTTATTCACTATTGTTTGTAGTTACTTTTCATAGTTACGAAATACGATTGTTTGTAAATTGTAATAATAATAATAATAATAATAAGATATTTAATTACGACGGATAAAAACGCCACTCAAATATTATAAAACCATATATTTTGAATTGACTGTAAATGAAACGCGTCAGAATACCACTACCATCAAGGCATTAAGCTAAATAGTACGGTACCTATTTGTCAATAAGGTTACAATTAATTTGTTATGACTTATGATTTTCTTTGCGTTTTTCAAAATTGGTTTACGCTTTACGGTTTACCTATACGGCTATATTATCACGTTAGATTAGGCTAACCTTTATTTCGTTTATCTATTTTTTTCTGGTTTGATTTTTTTGTGTGCCACTGGTGCTTATTATTATTTTTATAGTATCATATGATACTCAGTTTTTTTTAGTGCTATTGGCATTGGAAATTCCCAAGATATAAATAAATAAATAAATAATCCTGAGAAATGTTGAGTATCATATTATATGATAATATGATACTCAAGACGAAATTGGCAAGCATTAAGTAAAATATTAAGGGCAATGTTGAATGTTTTACGTGCATCACTATATATTATGTAATCACTCATCATATTATTATTATGATACTCAACTGTTGTTAAAAGTTTTAAAACAATAACAATAATATAAGGCACGGTCCGTGATATAAGGTATAACTATTATTTTCATAACATAATAATATTTTACAACTACGTCCTGCTCACTAACGGGCGGCCATCGCCTGGTTGGTTGCATTCATAGTACCCTGGTCCATCACCGTCGGCCCGGCGCAATGTTGGCTGCACCAAGTGGCAATCGAGCCCGCCCATGATAATCCAGACACGACGTCCTGCCGGCCCGCAAGATTATGGCGGATTAAACCGAGCGCCGAGGGTTAAGTTTGATACCGCTATAACAGGGTACCATAATGTTGTTGGCACCGCGACGGCGGCACGCGCGCACCGTGACAGTGTGACGCGTCGCGATAGCAGTATTACACATTTTATTCAAGTATAGAAATATAGTACTCACGACCACGCGCTCTCTCGCGTAGTCGCGTCTCGTTATCATTACTTTTGTTGTAACTCGTACTAATTTAGTAATGTAGTATTATCGTTTTATAGAAATAGTCGTTACTCGTTACACGTTATTGTTGCTGTGTGCGTCTTGTGTCGGACACTCGTAACTCGAAGTCGGTAGTGAGTTGTTGTGCTGTTGAAAATATTTTAATGTAAGTATAACTTCAGTATGCGAGTATCCTAATTTCTAGTGACATGTGTATGATACAATGATATAAAATAATAAACAAGAACCGTCGAATCATGTGGATCCATATTACTTATGCATTAGGTATGATAAATTATTACCTCCGCAGCTGGTTCCATAGATATAAATTAGTATTTCTTTTATATCATTGATGTAATTATTCTTACAAATACACAATATTACAATATAATAAAGCGTAATCTGTGTTACGCAGTGTTTTTCAACCATTTTATTTTTATTATTAAGATCCGTACGAGTTAATTCAGTCGTTTTGATTATAATTATCATTTATAACTTTAAAGAAACTAATTATTTATTAGTTCTGATGAGTATATTTTATTGCATAATTCACAATTGTATAATCAATTGATTCAATTGACACAAAATAGGTATCTAAATATAATTATAGGTATTATAAGTAAAGTCAATTATCAAAACATAATAAAATATTTATTAAAAATGTAAACAGCTTTATATTATTTATTATATTATATATACGCATAGGGATTAGAGGTACAAGGTACTGAACATTTTATTATAACAAATTTTTTTGAACTTCAAATTGTATTTTACGTCTAATATTTATCATCAACATCCAACAAATAAGCTGTCTTGTAAAGTATTTGAAAACTTTTTTTGTATTCGAATACTATTTTAAATACTTTTTCAAATACGTATTCTGAATACTTTTATTTGTATTTTTTATTCATTAAAAAGGTGGGTAAGTGGATGTCGCTCTGCTGTACAGTATATTACAAGTGGGTCACTATAATGGATGATGTTAAATTTGAATTCAATGATATAATATCATTGTATAAGAAAAACTATTCTGAGCGAAAACGGTCAGTCAGCGTATGATATTACTAAGTATATTTGATAATATTATTGTGAATAAAATAATTTAAATATTTACCTATTTACGTGGAACCTTGTTTTAAATTTTCAATCCTTAGCTACAAAAGTTGAACATTTTATAAATTTTTAACTAAAAAATAATTATTAAATTTTAGATTTGATAAATTTTGTCAAAATTTAAACTTTAAATGTTTATAAAAAAAAATTGTGCATATGTATTTTTAATATTTTTCAACTGCTATTAGAACGATATATCAGGAGCATTATTTTGAATTTTCACACTTTTTTACCCAACAAGTAAAATTTTATGAAATTTTCAAGTATCTAAAGTCACACGTTTTTTAATTACAGCAAAATAAGAAAATCGTTACATGAGATATCGAGTAAATATCAAATGTTGTAAAAATATGAATTTCAAACGCTCATCAAAATTTAATTTGACTTTAATGTAGACATTTTTTTTGTTGATAAAATTAGATAAACTTATGGATAATCTTGTATTATATTTTCAAATCTTAGATTTAAAAAGAAAAATGTTATGAATTCTCAACTCAAAATAATTTGCTAATTTTCGTGATTTTTCCGTATTTTGTCAAGATTTGAACTTTAAATGTTTATAAATAAAAACTGTGACTAAGGATTTTTAATTTTTTTCATCTGCCTTTGAATCAATAACTTTAGAGCCTTTTATTAAATTTTCAAGCTTTTTTAAACAACAAATAAAATTTTATTGATATTGATAGAAAAAAAAACTAAAAAAAATGGAAACTGAAAATGTCCGTAAGCAGCTCAAAATAAGTCGAAATATTTGGTAAATGTTATGGTGTATAGAAAATGCTAATATATACATTCAGTCAACCTAATCTACGCTCATTTGATTTAGAGTTACACCAAAAACTAAAATCGATTTTCTCAAAAACAGATTTTGCGTAAAAGTTCCTGTTTTTCCTTAATTTTTCTTTTGTTTTTCACGGCGCTTTTAAAAGGAAATTTTTACTTTTGACCCCCCAAAGTACCAACTAGATTCACTTTCCTATCAGAAAAGTTATTATTGAAGAAAATCTAAGCACTTTTACTGTCCTAAAAGGTGATGACAGACACAAAAAAAATTCAAAAATTCAAAAATAAAAAATGTAGTATCCTGTCATCATTGTCTTACACTCTTACAGACATTCAGTTATTTTATACTTGTTTTCTTATATAATTTCCAAATAAAATCTCTATTTATACATAAATACATATAGTATCCTAGTAGGTAGGTTGTAGGTATTTTATAGGTATTTTATCGAATAAAACAACCTTAAATTAATATCATGCACGATATTAAAAATAAAAAACCTAGTCTCGTTACGCGCGGTTTTAATATTACCGAATTGTGATTACGATTTACTAATTACGTACTTATTTATTTATAATATTTATGAACAATGATAATCTACATTCAACGTAACTAGGTGAACCCTTTAATATTTATTAATTAAAAATAATTAATTAGTTGTTTGACAACTATTGGAGAAGTGCCTCAACCATTGAATTTGTCAATACTTAAGGATTAAGATGATGCAATTTACTGTTGCTGTAAAAATATATATAATTTGACTAATTGACTATGAGTAAAATTAACTAGTAAAATTAATCATGGTTAATGATTTAATCATATTGTTTGATTAATTTCACTAATTAATAATTCATTTTCAGTAGTGAAATGTTATTTATTTTAACATCAGTATTACATTATAATTTATCTTAAGAGGATGTCAGCGCACTATTTGTTTTCTCTCTCTCTGGGCCACGCGCAAAATAAACAAAACGCATTAACGCAGAATCATTTTTCTATGTTTTTATGTAATCTTAGAGTAAAATCACTCATTGCAAAAAAGACGGAGAATAATATTTTTGAGGGAATGACAAATCAATTTGTCTAAATATTGTTTCAAAACAATTTAAACATAATTTAAATTTACAACATTTTTTTGTTTATTTTGAAAGTCGAATACAAAGTCAAATAATAATAAAATATAAAATTGATATGTCATTCCCTCAAAAACATTATTCTCCATCTTTTTTGCAATGGATGATTTTACCCTAAGATTACATAAGAACATAGAAAACATGATTCTGCGTTAATGCGTAGCAATTGATAAATTTAAATGAGCATATTTTAATTGAAGTTTATGTATTAATGAAATCCTTATTGGCAATTGAAAGCTTATCAATTTTTTGGCCGGCGGGGGGTGGATCTGTTACGGGCCACTGGAAAAATAACATACAAATGATACACAGCGTGCCTGTTACAACTTAGAGCGTATCAATTTTTATCGTCAATAACCTAAGTTTTAATATTACTTAATACAATACCTAATACTTAATACTTATATAGGCATCTAAATCATAGAAATGTTACTAAACGGACAACGCTGGTTCACGATTTATGTCTTAAATCGTGCACTGGACGCCACTGGTTCGATTGATACTTATTTTTCTATGGTTCAACGTTTGACTGTTCGAGAGTCGAGACCACGATTTGAGATATACACCATAATATTATACCCAATACCCACTACATAAAAACAAAATAGGTATCAGTGGCGTGTACAGGGGGAGGCTTCCTAGGCCAGAGCCCATAGTGAAATTGCAAGTTCAATTAAAGTATTTCATGTATATATCTACACTGTTTACAGTTTTTTACCCTGATTAATTTAGCTGGTTGATTAAAATCATTTTTGAGGAATTAACCAGGAAATTTTAGATTGTCAGGACTTGCTTTGATGACTTTGATGTTAAATTCACAGTAAGATAACATTATATATATATTAAATTGTCAATATTTTTTTTAAAAAGAATTAAAAAATTAATTTTACATAATAATTATAAAATTAAATTGTGCAATTTCTATTTGTATTGTATATGTCAAAATTATACCCAGCTCCCTAAAATATGATAAGTTATGGCTATATTAGTCATACTATGCTTGACTAGTGATAAATTGGCCCATATAGTGAAAATAATTTGTATATACGCCACTGGTAGGTATCGTAACATGATCGTAACTCTTTGACGGTCAAATCATTCGGTAAGCACGTGACGTGCGTAATATATAATAATAATAATAATTTAATGACAATATTATGATAATACGGGTAAACAAGTGATGTACTAAATCTATAATTTTGCGATCATACCATGTTGTTTATATCATGGATATATCCTTAGATCATGATCTAAGGATATATCTAAAATATATACGATATACCTAGTATATCTTAGATCGTGGTTCGACTGACTTACGTGGTGCGCTCTGTTAGCGCCTTCACGCCGCCTTGTCGGTCTGTTTCGGGCTCTTGGCCAGTATGTGTTTTCCCGCGTTACCGGTTACCTGGTTTTGCGCGTGCGCGCCATATTATCAACACATCCGAAATCACTGTTTATCATCATTCACGTATAATGTTAAATAATAATATTATATTTATACATAATAACACAATACACAAATCGCGGTCCACAACGCTCTAAATATTATTATTTTTGCACACGCGACGACCATGCAGCGCCTATTTACGTACCTTTTCGTGAATAGTCTACGATATATGTTAATGGAACTTGTGGCTCCAGCCGACCAGATTTTAGCCAACCGCTAAGCAATCGCTGATTTAACTTTTCAAATTTTACGTAAGTATAACTTCGAGTGCTCAATACGATAATCGTTATTATCGTCGTTTATACACCAACAATGTTACAATATTATGATGTCCACTGTCTTCTGTTCGCCACTTGTCTTGTGTATAAATTATCTTGGCCAGATGTATAAATCACGAACCGTTTTGAGAAGCAGATAAAGTCATAGTTACTGTTATAAGTGATTCGGTTCTTCAAGTTACACACCTTAAAAGTTCTGACTTTCCAACTTTTATTATTATATGTTAAGCCACCTTAAATAACATTGATATTTGTTTGCGTACCTACTATTGTTAAAGCATAAAGAAGATGTGTTTTTTTTAATGAATTGACTCATTATTTATTGCTTCATTAATTTCTTTAAACTTTTTATGATTTTCAATTAGACTTCTATATGCATTTGCTTAAATTAAAAATATACCTTGCAACTTGTATAAGTGACTAATTATTGTGTTTTAAAATAGTTTTTTTTTATCTACACTGCATTATACAATTTATTTGACAGTATTATCACAACAATTTGATTTTAATGTTTTTGGAAAATACATATATGTCCATAACACATGTTCAAAGGACCACATTTTGAGTGTCATTGGAGGTATTGTACTTTTGTGTATACAAACCTGTTGGTCAAAGGAGCAAACTATGAATATTTTTTATACTAATATTTAGTTTTTTAACCTGGAAGTCTATAGTATGAACCAGGGAGCATTATACATTATCTATTGATGCTTGGTTTTGTAAAATTTGAATTTTTTTTGTTGCAAGACATAATTTTTACCCAAATACTAGCAGTATTTGAGATGGAAATATTGTTGTATTTGTTTATGTTTTAATATTGAGCATTTATTTTGAATTCTAGATTATTTTTATTTAAGATTGAGGATGACAAAAAAAAGAAAGGAACGGTTTGTCATTTAGTTGATAAATGTTGTCTCCACCATGTATCATCAATACAATAATAGTATAGTGTCAGTTGGTACAAAAAATAACACCTATTAAGTTAATTGATTTTAAATATTTTTGTTCTATACTATGTAGGTAAATATTTATAGGTATTTAATATACATACCTATTATAGTTTTATTTTTTTTTATTGAACAAAATTTTATATCTATTCTACAATCTGTATTTACATGTTATACAATTAGTAAATTGGGTGGGGGTTTATTGACATGAAAAGGAAGTCGCCCTGGCACCCTATGAGTTTTAATATTTAAAACCAAAACGAACCATCAATATCTAAGATTCTTAAATATATCAACTGGTTCATTTAAAAAAAAAATACTAGTTTTATTAATTTGAGATCTAAGCTCACACTGCACTCACAGCAAAAATTAATAATTAAAATTCTATGTATATCCATCTCATTTTAGTATAATATTATATATATATTAAGGTTCATTACAGTATTTCTCAAACATTTTTGTTTGTGGAGCCCTTATGTTGCTAAGAAAGTTTTACAGAATCCCATAATTTAGGAATGCTCATGAAATATACATACTCGGCATAAATTATGTATAAATGATTTTCTTATTAATTTGTTTCTTTATAATATAATTATAAACAACATAAATGATAAAAGCACTAACATATGACTACGAAATAAAATATGTGGATTATTATTAATAAAATAAAAATGATAAACCAAATATTATTTAATTTAAATTTAATTTAAACATTTCTACGGAGCCCTAGGGCTCCTCGGATCTCAGTTTGAGAACCGCTGAGCTATAATAATTCAAATTGTTGACTGAAAAAGCATTATAATAAATAAAATATGAGACTGCAATTTATATTGATTTTTTAATTTTAGTAGGTTATAGACTAATTATTAATAATCAATGATAATAAATAATTATACATTTTTTTTTATTGAAGGAATAACAGGTACCTATTATTGTTTGTATGATTATTTCCATTAGATAAAATAGTGATGTTTAAGTAATGTTATTTGAATTAATTTACTTGAAAATTAAAAATAAACACTTCAATGGGTACCTATACTCTATTCCAAATAAAATGAGGCTTCGGCCTTTTCGTTCCCACTTCCAACAGGCGCTGACACGAGAACAAAGCCACGCCCATGCGCACAACTCAGCCGCCAAAGCCTGATCTTATTTAGAATAGAGTATATACTTAATACGTTTGTTATACATTGACATTTATGAAATTTATGAAATTTTTTTTAGGTGTGTATCGATTACAGCCAATTGTTTAAGATTTAAACCAATGATTGTGAATTTTACTTTGAACTTTAAGTATGTATAGTATACTGTTATTGTGCCCATAAACATATTTTGATTAATTGTATAATTTTTTATTTAGTTGTTATTGATTAAATCCTCGATGACTACCAAGTGGATTGACAACATGAATTTAAATTGTGCTGTGAAACTGCTGCGTTGTGATGTCCTGCCAATATCTAATAGTGAAGATGTTGTTTCGGTGGCTGATAAACAAGCTAATGCTGAAGTAAAAAGATCCGTGAGGATATCTAGAAAACGTACTAAAGCTATTACAGAAAATGGCAATCAATCAGATAATGTAAAAAAAAGAAATTGCATGATTAAAAAACCCAAATTGAGTAAAATAGAACCAAGAAAAACTGATGCTTCTCAAAAAGAAATTGAAAACACCAAAATCCAAGATTCTTCTATAAAGTCTACAGATAGCTATTTAATTAATGATGATCTTAGTGTAACATCTGGTTCTACACTTTGTCCAAACACTTTTATAGATAATAAAGAAACAATTTCTAAACAGCGGTCAATAAAGCCAAAACCTATTAAATTCAAAATATCCAAATCTATTATTGCTGTTAGAAAAAAACCTATAGTGCATGATGTAGATAAAGATAATCCATCTAACGAAACTGAAAAAGCTGATAACTTTGTTGCACCATTAAAATCTCCCAAAACTAAAACACCTAAATCTATTACATCAAATAGAAAAAAGCCTGAGCCGAATAATGTTAGCAAAAATAACACATATTTTGAACTTGAAGAAAGTAATAGCGTTATATCAATAAAAACTCCTAAAAATAAAACACGTAAATCTATTACTTCTAATAAAAAAAAATTCTTGAACAATGTTACAACCGATGTTGAAACACAACATGAACTTGAAATAAATGATAACTTTGCTGTACCTCAAGTTCCTAAGAGTAAAACATCTAAATCTATTTCCAATAGAAAAAAGCCCACGGTAAATAATATAAACAAAAGTGGCATAACTAATGATCATGAAACAAGTAATACAAGTGAAATTCCTAGAAAACGTTATCGTACTTCATTAAAAAAAGAAAAATGTCAAAATCCTGATTTTGGTGGTAGTATAATATGTAATTCTGAAGACAGCTTAGATCATACTCAGAATTTGGCCAAAATTTGTAAGATAATGTACAGTGGCGAGGACTGTACAGTGACAAAGTTATCTCAAAACTTTGATGATACTACCATGATGCTCAGAAGTAATAATAAACCGCCAAAAATTAAAAAGAAATGGAGTGATGAATGGAGTGGGGACAAATTGTCGACAAATTTATCAAAATCCAATAATGAAGAGTTTTCTAGTGAATCAACACTAGATGTTAATAGTAAAAAAAAAATCGTGAAAACTCAAAAATCAAAAAATGCTAACTGTAAAAAAATTAATACAAAGATGTTAGAAGAACTTAACCCAAATAATCCATTTGTTTTCCACACCCCAATTCCTGCTCATGATAATACGGATAAGTCATCAATAAATGTTCCTGTGATGCAAAATGATTGTACATCAATAAATGTTCCTGAGGTGCAAAATGATAGTATATCAATTACTTACAATATTCCTCTTGAAGAACCTATACCAGTTGTCTTCAATGATGCCTTGTCTGAACCTGTTGGTATTTGCAATGCACCATCTAGTGGAACCTCATCTAATATCTCTATAATGCATACAATAGGTACTGAGAGTACATTTTCCACTAGCAATGATCAACAGTCTCATTCAAGTACACTAGAACCAATATCTGATTCTGATTATTTATCTGTTTCAACGATAGGCATCGAAAATCCTGAAATGAGTTATGGTATGGCTATACTATCTGAAGCAATCAGCCGGCAATGTAGAGAATTAGCCAACGAACAAATTAAAAAAAAGTCACCTGAACTGGATATTATCGAGATAAAGTCCAACCCCAAGAAAGAAAACAGTACATCACGATCACAAGTGCCTAGTGCTAAGGTATCACCTCAAAGAGTTGTTAAGAAAGTGTCAAGAAAAATACCTAAGTGCACTTCGAAATTGGGGTTGCAGTCTGTTAAAAATGAAGTAGAATCACGTATAGACCGTGAAATTAATCTTCTTTCTAAACGTTTTGACATCCCAAGTAACTATCTTAGGAAAACAGTTGTAGATGAGCCCCTTTCTGTATTCCAAAAAAAGTACTCCAATTTAGTGACACCATCTATGGTAGAAATATCACCTATAGATGTAAATGCCAAGTCAGGATTAAACGTAAATTTAGAGTACAAGTTGGAACCTATCAGAGAGAGTGCGGCCTATGAAAAATATAATTTAAAAGACTTGATGCTAGAACTTTCAAAAACAATGCCATCATGGAGCTTGAGCATTGTCACCAATCCACCGAGATATGTAATTTCACATATGTCAATTGGCACATACGGCGTCCCCATTGCAAACAAATGTATTGTACTGGACAAAATGTTCAGAGCTTCGGTTTACATCAATCAATCTTTAGAACATAAACTTTCTAAACGTTACACAACAGCAACTGAAATTGTCAATCTTATTAAAGAGTTAAATTCTATATGATTAAATATATTTATGTTATACATATTAGTATATGTATATTTTTCTTACGGTAAATAATAAATTATTTTTATTTTGTTTATGTTTCCAATTGAGTTCAAACCATCAAATGTATATGTATATAAATTATAAACATTTGTAAAGGAACACAATATGAACAATATGTTATTTTTTTGTGTTGTATATACTCATTGATCATTATTTAAATTGACAAACAATTTATAAACAGACCTAAGTATATTTCTTTTAAATGAATTAGAATTGTAAGAAATACTTATATTTTTGTTTTACTTTTACTTTTCATCAAAAGTGTTGATTGAGCTGATTTGTTATTTTTATTAGTAATATTTTGATGCTATAACTGTATAATTTTTAATTTTTATGATTAAATGTATTTAATACCCATTAATTGTTTTTATTTTGTTAAATCCAAATTATATCATCTAAGTAACTAAACTAATTAAATATATAAAGTTGTAAGGATATACTATAATCTTTATAGTTTAATTAGAGTACAATTGTACAACTTATTGTATGTATATGTACTATTTTTTCAATTGTTTTTAAACTACAGCTGTTTTTTAAGGTAAAAATTAGGGACCATCATTGTACAATTCATAAATTTTCTCTTACTTGAGTTTTTGTTATTAAATTAATATAACTTTGATTATGTAGTGGGAGGGGGGGTATGTTTTTAATTAGTTGTTATTTTGACGGATTATGAATATGATCCGAAGTGAACTTTCTGCTGTTGTATTAGGTTAGGTTCAACCATATACATGATATATTAGTGATGTCAAATAATAAAGTAATGATTGCTAAATAATTCACGTTTCTGATAGCTGCATAATCTATGCTCTGTTGTTGTACAGTAATAATATTAAATATTAAGCCAAACTCAAACTCAATTTAAATTCTAATAAAAAATATATAACCTATTCAAAGTTTTTATACTCATTGTTTTAATAAGCATTTTAAAAATTATGAAAACTAAGTATGATCTAAATAATTGTAAGGACATAATATAATATATTTGCACTTATATTTTTCATTGTAAATACCATTTAGTGTTTGCAGGAAGAATGTGTTGGAAAAAATGCAGACACATTGCTGTTGCTAATAACTGATGATCAATTGAAACCAGTTGGTAACATGACAAAGGACAATGGAAAAATACTGCAACAAGCAGTTTACAAAATAGATGTTAAAATAGATGGGAAATAAATTCTTTAAAAAAACACAAGGTATATTTCATTTTATTTTATATCAAGAGGATCTTGTAGTAAAATCACCCATTACAAAAAAGATTGAGAATAATGTTTTTGAGAGAATGACATATCGATTTATCTAAATATTGTCTCAAAACAATTTAAACATAATTTAAATTTACAACATTTTTTTGTTTATTTTGAAAGTCAAATACTAAGTCAAATAACAATAAAATATAAAATCCATATGTCATTCCCTCAAAAATAATATTCTATTTATTTTCGTAATGAGTGATTTCACTATAAGATTACTAAAAAATATAGAAAAAATGATTCTGTATAAATGCGTTTTAGAGAAAACAAATAGTGTGCTGATATCCTCTTAATAAATAGTTTTAATGAAATACGTTTATTTATATATTATTTGGCATTATTTTATTTTTTTATGCATTATATTATGTGAAATACTAAATACATTTATATGTTTCTACTTTATATAAAAAATCAATACGTAATGATGATTAACTGGAATATTAAGAATACAACTTGCCTTCTTTTCTCCCATTTATTGACTTTTATTGACTCATCTTTTCTCCTAGCTAAAATGAATTTTGAGGTTCCTGTTAGGAGCACTTGGAGTACACCTCAGTATATTATTCCACTTTGCTCTGCCAATTATCTCTTAAACGGAGCCCATCACCCGTATGATGTGTCTTATGAATGAGGTCTTATATACCCGTCGTTTCACTACTGCGGATTAGTTCTACTTGCTTCTTTTTATATTTATTCATTGAAGTTTGGCTGTAACTTATTTACACTAATTATCAAACATACTTGTGATATTGTTATTATATATTTAATTATTTATTTTAATTCTATATCTTTATTGTAAATATATATAGTGGGCTTCTACTTGTTTATTCTTAAATAATTAAATACATTTATTGAGTATTACAAAAATCAACTGTTGAACTAACTATTCTACTATTTTATCCTACCTATAGTTCTACTTATATATAGGCTCATAGGCGCAAATTGGTTAAATTTTTTGGGGGAACTCAAGCCCCCTCCCCATAGGCCATATTGCTTAGTACCACAGAATATAAAAGTTAGTACTAATTACTAGATTTTGGATTGGGGGGACTTAGATTAATACAGTAATATTCTTCTTTCTCTTATACATTTTAAAATTCCCTTAATCAACTATGTCTAGTAATTCTCCTTTTATTGTTTCTTTTCATAGCACCAATTATTAAACTATGGTAGAAATATACCTATTCGCCATTTCACCATATGATGCGCATGGGTAGGTAATTAGCACCTAAGCTTCTCTTAAATTATTTTTGTTTGTTTTTCTACCCGCATTGTATATTGTATTATTGATTAATTCTATTTGTTCATGCTGTTCTTTGAGCATATAATTAATAACATCATACTAAATAAATTCTATAGTTGTATACTTGTATGACGTATGTGCATATTTATATTATATTTTAAAATTTTTTTTTTAAATGTAAATTTGTATATTGTCTAAAGCTGTTATTGAGCAAAAGGTTGGCAATTTATTCTTATAAATCTAATATGTAAATACGCGCGACCTACCTTATTAACAAATTGACTACTGAGGCAACTAGAGACATTGTAAAATAGTAATCACGTATATATAATATATATACTAGAAAAAAAAGTTGTTTTAAAATAAAATCTAACAGTGGTGCAACCAGGAAGGTCTCCGGGTCCCTTTGGCCCGAATAAAATAATTTAATTAAAGTATACCTATTTAGAATAATATAATATACATAAATTATCAACTACCTACTAACGATTTTGTACTTTTGTAGTAGGTAGTTCGCATTATGATAAATTGATAACAAAACTTACATTATAAGTACATTTCTCAGAGTAGGCACATAAAGTCATCAAACGATGTAAAAAATAAAAATTCTGGTTGCGCTGCTGAAATCCATGAACATGACGCCTTTATAAATATATAATCCTATACTTCCGAGTTTCTCAGTTAAGAAGAGAGAACAATAGAACTTATAAAACCGGATTTTGCATATAATGCATGATCTCATTTTTATAAGCAACTACATGCAGTTAATGGATTTTAATCCATCATATACTTAAATAAATAATATTGCATAGGTAATATGGGTTCAATTTCATATTTTTCATAAAAACGTATGTTTTTGCATATCACGTTATAGGTACACGTTTAAATGTTTTAATTTAATTTTATAATTGTATACAGAATTATTTCCTATATTATATAAATTTATTCCACAAGTCAAAACAAAAGTTAAAAATAATATAATGTTATACGGTTCTATAGATCATTATTAGTTAGTAGGTATTACCTATACACCATAGTATTCATTACATACTGGTTTTCGTATCGTATATTTTTAGCAGATAATTTTGAACATTTTAAAAATGTTATTCAAAATCTGCAAGAAGATGATGTAAAAATCATTAAAAACTGTAAATAAATTCTAACTAAATTAAATAAAATTAACGATTTAACTTAATTATATTAAAACAAATTTTTAAATTATTGTTGAAGGTATTAAACAGTTTAAGATTTCAGGTTCGCTTATTCATAAATCATAGATGCTTTAGACATTTTTGAACAAGTTACATAATTTACTAATAATCTTTATGGAAATTATAATAGCGTAATAATTTAAAATAAATGTTCTGAAATTATTAATGAAAATAAAAGCTTGATAATTTTAAAAAAAAATTCTAAAATACACCATGGTGAGAATGTTGAGTTCGTATTAGGTATTTTTATAGTTGCATAAACATCCAAAAGTATTTATTTCGGTCTCATTTAAAAAAATAATTTTTAAACAATGCATTCATAATCATTATGGTTTGTCGTGTAGACATACGACGTGCAAATGTTGACTATAGACCCATCAGCTATCGTTAGATATAGCCGTGTAGATATTATATTATATAGATAATCGAATGATCCAATGGTAATAAGCAGACGCAGAGGTTCGGGAGTCATCACGTTCAGTCTAGCGCCTCAGATTCTCTTCTATTCTCTTCTCCCTGAGCGCTTCAACGTTCGACCAGAGAAGATTGGTTGACCAACTATGAAATTCAAGGACAACTGACAAGTAAAAAGTAAATCCTGTATATAAATAAATATTATATTTTTTTTTATTTGAAAAATGTTTCACAATATAGGTACTAATGAAAAGTATTAGAATATTCTGAATATTAGATACTTAAAGACATTTAGGTCATAGCTCAAAATAGTATTCGAATATTCGATAAGTATTTTATTACTGTGACATATTTGATAAATTTAAATTCTATGATGAATCGAAAAATAGTTTTGATGAGCGAAGGAGAAGATATACGTGAATCAGAATAATAGGCAATTAATAGCATGTGCATATTATAATAATATATTACCTAAAATCTAAATATTAAAATTGAATCGTGTAATAATGACAAACAATTTTGAGTCTCCACATAATTTTTTAAAGCTAGGTAGGTACAGAGTACAGACTTCAGCAAAATATAGGTAACTAAATCGTTATTTTTCATTTAATATCCAGTTTCGTCAACATTTGAACTTATTAATAACATTATAAATTGCTATTATGTGTTTTAAATATTTTTAACTAGGTACCGATTATTTTAAAATGTATTAAGAACCTTATTGAATTAAACTGTTAAGCTTTTTTACCAAAAAAACAAAAATCGCAAAATTGAAAATTTCCAATGTTTTTAAATAGGTACCTAGCTCAAAAAGAGCCTGCCATTCTTAAAAATTTAGTGACAATTTAAAGTCGACGATTCCTTTCCAAGTTACAATACATATTAATGCGATTCTGTTAAAAACTGGTGGTACCTATTATTTAAATAGCAATCATTAAGAAAACTGAAAATTACAAGAGTTTCCTGTTATTCAAAGCCCCAACTCAAAAATCGCTCTCTATACTGAAGATTGGAGCCGGTCCAAAACGTGATGATACATTAAAGAATCTTGTACTACTTAGGTGCCTACCCTCCTCTAAACTCTACATCGCAGAGTGCAGAGTGCAGGCTATCAGAGTCATAACAGACATTTGGTCATCAGCACCCTGATTTGGACGATAGGGTAAAATCCTCAAGATTTGAATAGTTCTATAGAAACAGAGGCCTGACGATTCTTAATTTTCAGGCAACCCACTCGTTTGCGACCAAATTGTTTTCTTTTCTCACTATATAACAGCCTGTCCGGCCGTGTTGCGCGTCTCCCGCAGGAACGCTGTGCGCTTAGCGCTGCGGCCCAATGTCCTGTTTTCGGGACCAGCGTCGTAGTCGTTCCCGTCGTATACGCCATTACGCATTAAATATTTACTTACATAATTACTAAGGAAAACAACGCACGCCCGCTCAAACGTACAATATCGTAACTATAATACAAATACAATAATATTATGAGTATAACAGTTGATACAAGGATAACCAACTACTATTATTATTATTAAACCTTTTTTGCTGAAGCGGAAGTGTGCCATATTTAGATACACGGCGCAATGGAGTTCAACAGCTTGACCAATGGCGAGGTGCTGAAGATTGACAACACACTGACGGCCATGGGATACGAGAACAACGTTGAGTAAGTGTAACATGTATTATACACAATATAATATTGGTTTGTACATTACTTTACCTATACGTGAAGTATCCATATTCTTTAAGAATTACGACATTCTTTATAATATTATTGTGTACTAATTATTATAATACTGGTAACTAATATGTAATAACTTATTGTTATTACTAATGTTATGTAGCCTGTTTATTGGCTATTGGCACAATTTATGAGTTCAGATCTAGGGAGCGCTAAAATTGTTAACTTACGAAGAGCTGTTTTTCAGATACCTATTGGAGTATTTACTATACAATATAAATATATACCTACAGTTAATATTTTTACTGAATATGGTAAGTACTAAGTAAACTAGGTAATTTAATATAAAAAAACCCTATAGAGAAGTCGATCTGAGTGTACCTCATCATTGAGCACGTGACTAATGGATTTTTTAAATTTGAATGCAACGGTAAACCTTTGCATACGAATCACGAAGCGGTAAAGCACGATTGAGCATAATACGATTGAGAATTATACCTTTTTAGCCACACGATTGAACATTATATTATAATATTTTTGCAACGTTGCCACATCATGGCTATTCAATTGAATACGTAGGTACTTACCGGCTATCATATTTTGATTTCATTATTTTCATAACTATTATTATTATTTTTACTACCAATAACAGATTTATGAAATGTGGCTATTATTATTGACTATGAAATCATGTTATTTTTTTTAATTCGTGCCTTATTATGAATTATTATAATTTGTTTAAATAAATATTTGTTGTATAATATAATAGTTCAAGATTTAAAATGAAAACGTTGCCGAGTTTTTTATGCTCAATCGTGTAGGTTTTCTTTTGTATTTCTATATCTTTCTATATTGATACGCCGATAAATTAGCTCAATCGTGTCACAAAAAAAGGCGTTCTATGCTTAATCGTGTCGTAGCCTCACGAAGACGGTTTGTTAACCTCTATTTCTAAGAACATTTTTTAATTGATTTATAGAGTCATACAGGTGTAACGGAAAGACCTGAAGAATGTATACTAGTTAGTGCTTAGTAGTTAAACGTATGAAAAAAATTATGAAAATTATATTGTTAATTTCTCTTTACACTTCGGGACAAAAATAAATAACAACCATTTATCATCTCGATAACCATTTACTGTTAAACGATAAACACTCGCTTACAACTCAAAATATTATATTATCTACGCTTTAGTCAGTTCTCGTGAACGACCACGACATGACACTCGACTCCTAACTTCCTACACAGACACACAGTGCACAGACCACCACTCGGCCAGTACCCCCACTTAGATGACAGGTGGGGGAGGGGTTCACCACCGGTAGGATTGTCCCGCTATCTAGAGGAGTTTACAATAGGTATAGTAAAAATTTTAAGAAATATAGTTATGTCAGGAAATTCCCAAAAAGAATAATTTGAAAAAGTTTGGTACTAATACGTTTCAAATTTTAATTTCATCCAAAAAAATAATGATATTTTAAAAACAAACTACTTGCGGCTTAATAAACATTTTACCATGAAAATTTGTCTAACAATTATAAATTAACTAAATAAATAAATTTAAATTCCAAAAAAAATCTAATAAAATCAAAAATTTTTAATTTTGCTACAAAATAATGTTTAAATATTGATTAGAAAAAAATGTATTTAATTTGTTAGCTCTTTCTGTTACTGTGCCCTGGATTACTAGGTATTAGTAATGTATTTTACTTATGCTGCAGGGTGCTAATAATAAAAGCAAGTAATATATACGTATATTATGTTTTTGTTAAGTTTGAGAAATAAAATGGGATGGATGGTCGACGAGATGGGCAAAGTATCAGCAATGGCACAAGGGTTAAGGTCGCCGATCACCAGCGCAGAATTGCTCATGAATTCCGATCACGTCCTCTACATGATGATCGAACACAATACTTCAGCGTAAGTTACCAATGTTATATCTTATATCCAATTAAATATATCTTGGTCATAGCGTGTCCAGTTCTTTTTCGCAAAGGGTGCAAGTCTGTATAACATCTATTGGCCAATTATAATATAGCTGGCGTCGTGGTTAACGTGTATTACACAAGATTTAGGTATAACTGAATAAATAATTGATACAAAATAATATGACAAGAAAAATGTTTTAATTATAAAATTTAAAATATTCAATATTCATTATTAGGTAATAAATTAAGATTGTGGCTATAAATTAATAGGCCGCACTCGGCAGTCTAACAGAACATATTTTGGATTTTTGGAATGAAAAAAAACTACAAAAATAACTAGGTACCTAGTTACTAATAGTTTTTAACGAGTTAGATTATATTATTTTACACATTCAATTCAACTATTTAAGTTATAAAGTTAGTATGAATTAAAACTAACTAGTTAGTGCCCAGCTTTACATAATAGCACCTACCAATATATATTAGACCATGATTTAGGTTAATATATATAATACCATTTAATTATAACATTATAATATTCATAATTTAAATTATTAATTATTATGTTTTATGGGTAATTAGATAAGAATAAGTTAGTATCGGCCTGTGCTGGCGCCCGTCTGATCTCGAAGGAGATGCAGAAGTTTCATAAATTTAGAAAAACTACTAAATTTAAAAAACTTTATTTTTAACTATTTAGAAAATGTTTAATGTTGTTGAACATTTTCAAGCATACCGTGCTAGGTCAGGTAACCCTCCGCCACTACACGGACGTCACCGCCCTATACAATATACATACCTACGTCCGCTCTCCTGTTATGTAGGTACGCAGTCCTCTTAGGTATATATGTTTTGTGATACTTAATCAATTCTGTATGATTAGAAAATAATTAATTGAACAAATATAAATAAATATAGTTAGTATTGTGTTTATATAGAGGGGTCAATCATTTTTTTTTATGAATGTATTATTATTGTTCTGTTGCCATTTTCTATAATATAAGGTTCATATTTCAGGAATTTGTATATGCATAATAGAGCATGTATAAAACAACACGTTTAACATTGTATTATATATTTTTTATTGTAACAATTGTATTTGTTGTCAAGGAATTTTGTTGTTGTTGGAATTTTAAAGACGGGATGGAAAAAATTATGTCTCTACAACAAAGCTGTAGGATCATGTAAAGAAACAATGGTCTACTGTTTGATGGATTTCTACGTTCACGAATCTAGACAGCATAAGGGTTATGGAAAATATCTGATCGACTACATGCTACAGGTAACTACGAAGACATATTTTTATAAATTATGTTAAATCATTTTAGTTATTATTTGTTATTGCTCCGCCACTAGACTACCATAGTCACGAACTCGTCATTATTTAGTTTAAAACAAAAATTAATAATAAATGTAGGTTTTTTTTAAATGTATTATTAATTAAGATAAGAATAGTTTCGATGTTTATATAATAATACTGAAAGTATATAATTGTATTGAATAAAAATAAAAATAATATTATTATTCTATTTAAAAAAAAATAATAAAAGTATTATACACCTATATATAAAATATATATCTTTTAGAATAGTTTCAAATGTATTTTGTCCAATAAGTCGTCTTATAAACACGAATTCCCACAAATAAGTTTCCAAAAAATGATTTGTGGCGATTTCACGGCGCTTTATTCTATCCTCTCATTTAAGTAATAGAATAAAATTCCTCAACCTTTGAAATGTTTTGAGTGTAAGTACTAAGTAGTAACCTAACCCTTGAGCCTTGTTTGCATCAACAAAATGTATAAAATAATAATAGGGAAACCGTTATCGGTTAATGTAATTTTGGAATCCAGCTTGTTCTAACTTTTTGTAGGCACTTCGATAATCAGATAAAATTATAGGGGCATCGCCGTTTTCAATCAAAATAGGTACCCTTCCTTTTTCGGCCAAAATAAGAAGTTCAATAATAATTAATATTATATACGTTAGGTCTTTATGACTTATGTTATACTTATAAAAAATTGTTAAATATATATTATACCTAAGTTGTATAAAAAAATATATAATGTTACGTGCTGCCCCTTCAGGGATCCAAAAGATGATGGTTTGAAATAAAAGTAGTAGTCAATTTGAACAGTAAATGAAATGTTGTTTATAATAACAGTATAAATGTGTAATATCGTCGTCTTGCACTTTGCAGTGTATATGGCTGAGCGTGTGGCAAGTAGCTCTGTTCTTGGTGGCTTTGGTACATCTGACACATCTGATTATGCTCTGCCTCTAGCGTCCCTTCATATGATGTCGGCTCCTTTGATATGATCGGCGCGTGGACCCGTAGGTGTCCTTCAGGTATAGCCATTCGGAAAGTGGTTGTTTTGGTAGAGATGAAAATATCGCCTCGTATGCTAATTATGTTCGCAAATTAACTATGTCAAATACTTACTTATGTCAAATTAACTGGTTTGTCAAAATTCTACCTTCTATGGATGGGATTATAGTTAATACATTGCCAGGTCTATGGACTATAATTCCATTGCAAAGATAACCGCTGTGGCTCGTATAACATAAAGACCTAAGTATATAATATTAATTATTATTGAACTTTTTGTTTTGACCGAAAAGTGAATCGGCCGAAAAGGTAATGGTATGTTTTTGGTCGAAAACCGTCTCACCCAATTATAGATTCAGCTAGGACGATAAATATATTACGTTGATGGTGAGACGGAGCAATAACATACAAGTATCATATTTATATAAATATAAAATCGTTTTTTTTATTCAAAAACTAAAATTTTCGTTATATATTTTTTTTATAGGATATGCATTTACGCGCCAAAAATTTGGCTATAGAAAATCCGACTAAAAATCTATTAGAGTTTATGTGGAAACATTTTCAACTGTCCAAACTAGTAAACCAGGGAAACTATTTCATAGTCTATGAGGAGTTTTTCGATGATGCATGTGAGAATTCAACTTAAATATTTATATAATATACATTACATAAACAATTTTTTCGAATTTACTGAATGGAAAAAAAATATTAATGAAACAAAAAATTGTGTCCATAGTCAACGAAAGGAACCGTAACGATGGCGGAAATGGGTAAAATACCTGCTATAATCTTATGTATTTTTAAATGACGTATATTTGTACAAGTTTTAAAAAATTTTAAATCGATACCTTTTTGATTTTGTATAGAACATCAGCATCACCGTGTACGTGTCGTCAACCAATGTTAGGACGACCTGAAACACAAAAACATCACGAAACGAGTGGCGAAGTAAATGTTCTCAATGAATTAAATATTTACTAAAAAAAATATATTGATATAACTATTATTTTGTAGATTGTACAAGGCAATCCTTCATTTTCGGAGTTGAATAATTATTACAACCCAGGGATCAATTTGTTAGTATTGACATGTATGAATTTTATATTTTTATTTCATTAAATTATTTTTATTATACTAGTGTTGAAAGCCAGTTTAAAGCAGCGAATGTAATTCAAAATGCACAGCAGGATAGAAATCCAGTAAAACGAGATCAGATATTCCACCAGACCTAACATATACCCAGAACATGCTAAATATAACTCAATGTAATAATATATGTTAGGCATATAAGTATATTATAGAATATAGGTATAATTGTATTTTTCTCTAATATTTTTTCTTCATTATTTTAAAATAATATAATATTTAACGTTGTATAATTATTATCATCTTGTTTTGAAGTTTATAATATAATAATATTTAAATAATTAGGTAGGTACTAATTTTTCCATCAGCAAATTATATATTTATTCTATATTTCTATTTATATAATAAAGTTATTAAATAATAAAATATAAATGCTGCAATATGTATTGTTATTGCCTATTGGTACTGGTTTTACATTTCAATTTATTTGTTTATTTTAATATATATTTTTAATCATAATTGAACCATTTATTTGTCACATTCAAAGGTTTTAAAGGTACCTCACCAAAACCATTGCTGTACTATTACTAAAATTAAAGGCTGTTATACAGTACATGTAAGTAAAAGACCGTGACTGGTGGTGTTCCCCTCCCTCACTACCACATAACTCCCTGAGGTAGACGACTATTAGAAGATTTAAAGTGGTAAAAATATCATTAAACTTTATTAGATTTCGTCGGCAAACACGGCAGGGATGACACCTAAGCTGCTGCTGCAGAAGTAGCACCTCCAGAATTTTCATTAACATTTCAGCCTTATAGTATACTGTATCAATGCAAAACCGACAAATATAACTTATATAATATAATATATTTAATTCGGCGATACTCGTTTGTCCACAGTACCAGGTACACAATTTTTACCTATGGAAACTGACAATTCATTTGCGTACAACGAAAAACGTGAAAAGCCGCTAATATAAATGTTGACTTGACAAATTTATTCAGGTCATACGCTCTTGAATAATACAGATCATTATTATATAGTACCTTGATTTTCAAAAAAGTAGTTAAGTACTAAAATAGTATTTGAATATTGTGTACCTTTTCATTATTGCAAAATATTATTACCAGAAAAATTATCAGCCCGGTTTTTAAATGTATATATTATATTTTTTTTTTTATTGTTACAGCATCAACATCATGGTTATTAGCTTACAGTATGATTATTTGACAAAAAATGATAAGTTAAATTAAGTTAAATTATATTATTATATGCAATATATCTCTGTTCACATCTCATAAGGGTACACCGGTTAACTATTAATATGTTCATGTGATCAAATATCTCAATAGGTACATTATTTTATTGAAATTTGATACGTAAGAAAAACATTGTTTTTAACATTTCATGGGCCCTCAGAAGAGTGCCTTCAGTGGGGCCCATTATTCTGTTGAAATGATAAAAATACAAATAAACTATTAATACGAAATAAAGAAACAATATTTTGTTTATAATTAATTTTTATTTTTATTGAGTCGAAAGATAACAAAAAAAAAATAACTTAATACAATACAATGCATAACAATTAATAAGAAGAGAATTCATTGAATAAAATATATATAAATATAAATATATCATATTTTATTCAATGAATTCCCTTCTTATTGTTTCAAATATTATTGCATCAAATATTTTTGTTAACACTTCATTTATGAGGTCTTGTAAAACTAATTCTGTAATCCTAAAAAGAAAAAAAATCAAGAAAAAAATCACTAAATCATATAAAATTAATAAATAGGTACAATAAAATAAATACTTAACATAACCATTTTTCTCAAAAAAATTATTTTGAATAAAGTATAGAAATTAGAATGAAACTGAAATTTGGAAAAGTCTTTTAAATAATAATGATTTAGAAATAAATACAATGATTAAATGATAACCTGTAAACAATTTATAATTGTTTTTAATTACCCATCTATTAAGGGGATTCCACCCGGTGATTTTCTGTCTTTGTCTAACACACATAGTATTATAAACGTGTTTTGCCTATAAATGTTATATAAAAAAAGAGTAAATCAAAAATGTGGGAAAATTGATTTTAAGTAGACTTGACGACAGATTCAAATGTGATTTTAGAATACTCATCCCTTCATTAGATCTTTGGTATGTTTGACAAAGAATCCGTCTAAAATCCCTAGAATCCCCTTAAATATGTTTATAGAATATTATATATTATAATTTGATATCTACCATACTTTTATTATATTACATAATTTTTTTAGGTAGATTTATCAAACACAAATATTTATAAAATTATAAATACAAATTGAAAATAATTTACTTCAGAAAACCGAAATAACTTGTGTTAAGTCAAAATTAAGAAAGTTAAGATATTATAGATACCTATTTTATGAGGACGTGATACCCGTATGCGTTGTCTCCATCTTACAAATTTACAACATAGCAAAAATTGTTTTGCGCGGTATAGAACCACGCCTTGGTATTTATAGTAGAATAACCAAAATTCCACTACGCATAGGGAACAAATCTGTGTAATAGCGTTTTTATTTTTTTTATAGCATTTACCAATAATTTTTAATAATTAAATGAAAAAAACAAAAAAAAAATCCTAATGTTCTCAAACTGATAACTTTAATTTTATTTATGTTATCCAAAAACTTAAAACGCTACGACACAAATAAAGTTGTTCCCTATGCATTGCAGAATTTTGGTAATTTTACTATAAATACCGAGGGAGTGGTTCTATCCCGCGCAAAACAGTTTTTTGCTATGTTGTACATTTGTAAGACAGACGCATGCAGGTATCACGATCTCTTAATAGTTAACAAATAATAATTTTATTAGTTTTAAAAAATCACCTACATGAAGTTAATGTTTTTATATATAAAATAACTATTTTTCTTGTGTGTAACACAAAAATAACTAGCGTGGACGTAGCTTCTAATACATTTTTAGTAAATCTAACCAAAAAATACAATCATTTACTTTGATATATTTACAATGTAGGGAATATATCTTCTCCACAACATAGGTATATAATACAAATTATAAATATATTTACTTGGATACGATATTATTATCACGTTCTGTTCTTAATTTATACTCTTTAAATTTTCTTCGATCTGAATGAGCTTCTTCTACGTCTTTCTGAGATATGTTTAAAAGAATTCGTTCATTATCCTTAGAGAGTCTTATATCTTAATAATATAAAATTAATAATAGATTAATTTATTATTTAGTATATTTATTTTATTAACTTTAGGGTAATAGTAATGTAATTTGTTGCATAATACATTTTATATTTTTGGTTAAAATACCTCTTTATAAAATATAAATTTAAATAATTTAGTACTTTTAATAGGAAAATTTTTCCAAGGGTTATGTCTCACATAGTATAGGCCAACATTACTGTTTTCTGACCTTTTACTGCTATCTGACCTGAAACATTTATTAATGAATTTAAATTATAATCACAATATTCATAAGGGTACCAGATAAGCTAACTAACTTATAATATGTAAATTATGTTTTAAGTACATTTCTTAACATTCCTAAATGTGCTTTTAAAATAAATTGTCCTATAATTAGAACACAATACACATAATTACAATTTCATATAAATTATTAATTTAAGAAATATATTATATTCAATATTAGATACTGATATGATTAGTTTTGGCATTAGATACTCAAAAAATTGAAAATATAGATGTAGTATAGTATATACCCTATAAGTAGGGCTGGTTTTAGGTATTTCGCTGCTTGGTGCAATATTACAATAATATGTCCATATCTGTAGTCAAAATGTCACTACTAATTATCCTCTTACAATTTCTGCCCAGTTCAGACGCGCTGCTATACTCTGTCCCACGAGAGATCATGCCGCGTACCGACCAAAACTGGTTCCCCTGCGCGACACCCTGTCATAGGGGAACCAGTTTCGATAGCAGGGTGACATAGGGGGATGCACAGAACCGACATGTTCTTTCGTGGGACAGAGTATAGCACAAACCAGAATTGTATTTTAGGAGCCAGGTGTATTTTAATTTTATATAATAATACATGTACATTCTCTATTGTAATCATCAATCTTTGTATTGATAATATCAAATATGAAATTAAATGATTAGAAAACATATTTTGAAGAAATCTGAATCATGTAGTACAAACTATGTTTTTTGTATAAATATGGCCAAATGGGGCTTTTTAACACTTAAAACACCCTCCTGGAAACTATTCACTGTTATATAATATATAAATATTTAAGCGGTGAATGGTGATATTATTATATTTTATATACTATTATATTATAATATGTATCAAATGATTTTAAATTATATACATACTTTAATACTTTTGAAGCAGCTGGAAATTTAATTGCTTCATTAGTATCAATTAATTTTTCATCTTGTATCTCTTTAATAAACAATTTATTGTTTGTTTCCTATAATAAAATTAGGTGCTATAAAAATTATAAAGCATAATATATAATATAAGTCTTACATTTGATTCTCCGAAAGGATATTCTTCCATTACAGTTTTGACATCGTCTAAATTATTTTCAGTTTTCATATTGTCTTTTTTTGATAAAACTTTATTTTTTGTTAATTCAAATGATTTTTTTGACCATCCCTGAGCATAATACGATCCCAATTTTGGTTTATCTTGACTATACATACTTAATCGATTTGAGTTGGCCGAAAACGATTGGGTTTTAGCAGGTTTACTTAAAGCTATCTTAGAAAGCTCATTCAGTATATTGTTATCCATATTATTACTATGATTGTCATCGTCTGTGTCTTTATAACCAGATTCCTCCAACATATTATCTAAATCTTTGCAATGTTGAACTAAATCCTAAAATCATTAAGTTTAAATCATTCTAAATATATTTATGTCGTCTGTAATTGTGATAATGACAATACAAATTTAATCAAAAAATTACGTACAAAACTTTCTTTCTTTTTTTTCTTATATAATTCACCATATATATATTTTCCGGTAGTAAGTGATAGAGTTGATATAATTTGGATCAAATTTTTCATTTTACTTTGGATAGGGTTATAAATTCCAGCTTCTAAGGTTTTTGAACATTCCTTAGAGAAGTAAAGAACATTATAATATATATTAATTTAATTGAATGTATTTATAAATACCTTTGTGGCATTAATTGTTAATTTGTAGCATTTAATTAACTTAATTTGAAAGCTTTTTCTTAATGTGATATTGTTTTTATTTTTTTTACCGTGCAGATCTTTATTTTTTGATTCTTTTTTAATTTCAGAGAGCTGAAATACAATTTTCAATTAAACATGTCGTAATAGTCAATGATATGATGGAATGACAATATCACAAATTCTGATTTACTGACAAATAGGGATTACTTGATAATTTTTTGACTTTGTTATGGAATAGGTAAATATATTAAACAAACATTTCCACCAATCACCAAAAGAGAAGCCGAAAGGGATCAAAAATTTATGGCGATCTGTGGCGCCAGGCATAAAGTTTTCTAAGCAATTATGGATTTATAAGAATTTATTACTCACAGATAATCAAATCACTATAAAAGATATGATATAAAACATATGGAGCCTTGCTCCACTTATATAAAGGCAGCTGCAAGAGGAATGGTCATGCATCCATAAAAAAATTAAATATTTGACTTTTTATATTAAATTTAAAGGCAACTTTTGACAACAAATTTTCTGTTAGATCACAACATTTAATTTCACCCAAAATATATTTAAATTATTGTGTATATTAGTGTTTTTTTATTCATATGTTTTGATTGGAACTCAAATTTCAAGTTTCTGACCATTAGGCGTTATTTGATATACAAGGAACAAAATTCTGTTTAGTAAAAACGCTCTGGGGGATTTCGAATTAAGAACAAACCGAGAAGTAGAAGAACTATATGGCGAAACAAATATAATTGGGGTCCTTAAGAGTAGTAGACTGAGATGGGCTGGTCATGTGTGGAGATCTGGAGGCCCCATAGGATTGGCCACGGGCTGGAAGCCGGACACAAGAAGACCGAGAGGACGACCCAGACAGCGGTGGAAAGACAGGATTACAAAAGATGCATCAAGACTGGGAGTGAATGACAGAAAAGAAATAGCTCAAGATAGAGATAGATGGAGGCAGGTGGTTGTTGCGGCAATGGACCTAAATGGCCCGTAAAAGCCAAAAAAAAAAAAAAAAAGACGTACACAATATTTAAGTTTAAATCTAACTTTAAACTATTATTATTTAATAATTAATAGATACGAAGGTACATAAGTACATCGTATATCAAAGTAAATTATAAGTGAATTTTAATTATTTACCAGTGAATTTAGATCACATATATAATTATTTGGTAGTTGATCACATTCTTTAATTTTAATTTGTTTTTTTTTAGCACTTTTTAAAACGGGTGGTGAAAGTGCATTTTCTAATATTTTAGAAAATTCATTAAATGTAATAAACAAACGGCTGTAACAAAAACAAAATAAATAATGGAGTTAAAATTAATTAATTAATATTAAAATATTATAACTGTAGTAATTACTTTCTAAGTCCATGAATATTATTAAGATAAGAAGGATCATGCAATGAGTGTACATTTACAGAATCATCTGTACTAAAGTGGCTATTACTGCCTTTATTAAATGAGTGTTCACTTTGTTTAACTTCTATATTATTTTCGATAGTGAATGTTTTTTTAGAGTCTGTATCATTAATTGATTCCATATAAATGTTCCAATTTTGATCATCCATTTGTTTTTGTCGACGACGAATGACTTTTTTGTAAGCTTTATTAAAATCTTCTTCGGAATTATACTGAAACGATAATGATTGAAAAATAATAGTTAACATGATGCTGAAATAATTAAAATTAAAAAACATAACATAGACTAGCCAAATTCAAAAATGTTAATGCGCCTACTTAATTTAATAATTTATTTTTGTTGTTTCAATGTTTAGATACGCCGATACAGTCAATTGGACCGTCAACAATACGCCAATGGTCTCTATATATGTAGGCAACTCAGCAAACAATTATTTACAATCATTCTTTACTGTTAAAAAAAGATTTTGTTAAGCTTAACAATTAAATAAGTACCCACTTTGAATTTAAAATCTTCTTCTTCTTCCATATTTTGTTTTTGGGAAATTTTTGATATCTCTATTGTTCAAAAATAGTGATATTATACTTGGTATATTTTACATTATCCACATAAAAATAAATATGAAATTGTCATGACTAAAATAATACATTATATTATTATTAATCATTATGAAATACTTAAAACACTAATAAATAAGTAATTAACATGGATATACAGAATTTCTACTTAATATTATCTGCTGTGCAATATTATTAAATAATGTAGGCATAAATATTTATTTTATGATTATATCTCTACCTATATACTTTTGTCTTATAGCATAAATATTTTTTTGGGATGGGTTTAAATATTTTTTATTTTCAAACTGATTTTGCACAACGCTTTGTTTATCATCATGGAACAAATAAAATATAAAAATTACCTAATTCCCACTATGTATATACATATACACACATACAATTATTGGTTACTTATTAATACATATTTATGATTTATACATTTTATATCTAAGTGGTTGTATGATACTTGTCTTATATTTTTATTTTTTTTTACTTCAACTGTCAGGTTCATTATAAAATAATTTAAAATGTCTAGGTACAAAATATGTTGGTACTTTTCAGTTATTTTAACTAGGTAGGTATCTACTTATGATTTTTCAATAATCACAATTTAGTAAACATGTGCACCCATAAACAGCTTAACATTTTATTCATTAATTGGTTGACTTTATGTGACTTCAAACTCATATTGATCAATTTATTGGAATTCTTGCATGCTTAGCATAGAATTTTCCACCTTGGATTAAATGTTAAGTTTCTATAGGTACCTAATACATTACATTGTATAGTAAGTAGTGTTAGTTTAACTTCTTTTTTTTGTTGAGTATAACATTTTATATTTTATCAATTGTTGAATTTTATTGATATACTGTTTTACTATAAGGTATATATACTGCTAATTATGTAATTTAAATATTTTATACTTTATACATACATATTAGTTATTAATTATTATTGATATTATGATTAAATCGAATACAATCAAGTTTAGCAAATTAATACGATTCACTCATATATTTGTATAATTGGTTTTGTCAAATAAAGACATAATACGCTGTAATAAAATACAGTGTTCAAATTTGATAGTTGCAATAACTGAATGGTGAATAGTGACAACCGAAAAGTACCCACATTTTGATGAAACTAGGGACATAAATATAAAAGTAACTAAGACAGTATAGGTAGTAAGTACTTAATTATTTAAAATGAAAAACCATCAAAAGATTCTTAAGACAATAATTAAGTATAGCTACCTATAACATATTATTTATATGTTTTTTTAGTATACACACTTACTAATATATTTAAGAATCAAAATAAAATGAGTTTGTTTAATTTTTACGCGTGCAGCATAATGAATAATTACTAGTAATTACTAATGATATTAACTATAAAGAACAGGAAAAAAAAGAATATACTAAGAACTCAAATTTGTACCTACCTAAGTAATAAAGTATAGTATCTGTGAATGCAGTTGAAGCGGACTTTTATGCGTAGCTAAGTACAATAAGTAAAAATTTACCGCAATTGTGGGTAAATAGAAACAAATTAGCTGTTATATCTCTGGATCTAAAATATGCACAACGCTTCCAATTACATCAAAATTTGGGTCTTACCGAGTACAACAAGATAACAATTTGTATGATTACCTATTTACAAAACTTATTTTAATAAAACATTTTTTTTTAAAAACCGTTCAAATTAAATAATAACAGCCTTTATTAAATCGTATTTATTTGAAATAACTATCTGGCTTGTATACACGGTTGGCATGTTATTATTCACCTAAAATTCATTATGTTTAAATAAAAAAAAAAATAAACAATTATTTAAAAGGATTGAAACTTTCGGTAATTCAAGTTTTTTGGAGTTATCACACATCCTTCATGTTTTCATGGCAACCATGTTGTTGATAGTTGATAGTACATTTTTGAAGGTAAAATAACTTTTGTTCTTATCAATTTTTGGAACAATTCTAGTTTAGCAACCTATCGATTTTGAAAATTTTTTTTTTCCAAAATGTGTATTTGAGGGTGCTTTATAAGAATGTAAAAAAAAGCCCGGACAAACTTCTTTTTGACGTACATTTTTTAGAATATTTTTAATTTTTTTTTTTCTAAAGGGTTTTGTCGGTTGGACTTAGTTTCGAAGTTATGGCCTAATGAAGTTCATTATTTTGCGTTTTTTACGCATTCACGCATCACTCTAGTTAACTGCGCCTTTTAAGAATATAGATATTGATTCTTGAAACTTATGTACCTAACCGGTGGGCAGACGGATGACCTAACAAATAAAATTAACCTTGTTAGTAAAAGTAACACAAGCATAATGGCTCCCTTCGCCTAACTTTATTAGTCGTTAATTATAAATCAATTTGATTCTTCACAACATAACCAAATTTAGTACATCTACAACTTAAAAATATAGCTACACTTGGATTGTAGTTATTGGTCAATGAATCTTATTTCTAAATATTGTTACTATTCACCTATCAGTTTCTATTCACCCACAATTACGGTATACATTATGCAATTTGCAATATGTTAGGTAGGAGCCTATATGATAAATTGATAACTAACAAGAGACTACAGTCCAGTGGTAGTCAAATGATTTTATCATGAGGGATATGGCTAATTTTTTAACATATGCATTATTTTATCATTAAAATATAATTTATGGTTATGTTTAATATCAATTTATAAAACTATGGTAAATAAAAACTTTATTTATAACTTAGGTATACAGACTCGCGGACATTCCCTCCCCTGACTGTTTTCGGTGTGTAGGACATTCCCCCCCCCCCCCCGATATATTTTTGATGCGGATATTTCCCCACCTTTTTTTTAAAGTTATCTATTTAATAATAATATAAATATAAATATATGAAATTGCTTAGTACTACAGACTAAGTCCCTCCAAGCCCCATCTATTTGCGTCAATGATCGGGGGGAAATGTTTAAATGTCCTACTAGACCAAAAACAGTCGGGAGAAAAATCTTCGGGGGGGGGGAGGAATGTCCATTTACCATACAGACTTTATAAATATATTATAGTATTAACAATATTTTTATTATATTAGTAAATCTATTTTTTTTTTTTTGCTAATTCGTCCAGTATTTCGTTGGATGTTATCTTTATAACCTCACGATGAACAGCTATAGTAAAAATATTACCACTAAGTCCACAACTTGATTTTCTGTAACGATATTAGTGATCCTACTTATTTTTTCATCCACAAGGCGTTTAGAAGTAGAGCAACTTGCATCAAAATAGCTGGTAATTTTTCTTTTATTAGACATAGTAATTTTGAAAATATAAAAAGACAAAATAGTCAATATTACATAAGACACCGACTGTATAATAGTAATACACTTTAGTACACTACATGAACACACAGTATAGAAAACATGGCTATCTTCTCTTGAGTACGAAAGAGTAAAGACGAATCACGGTGATAACTAAACATTTTAAGTTATGACAAATAATAAGCAATCGATGTTTTGAGTTTTCAACCAACTAATGACCTGGGGCTGGAGGTACGTAATATTGTAAAATATACCTACCGAGCGCACTATCACGCGTATGGGCTAATGTTCTTGGAAAGTGTAGAGCTGGTTGTTATTGAGAATTCTCGATCATCTATATAGTGGGATAATTCCCATATTATATTTTGTGTAAACAACTAAATAATAATAATAATATCCTAGTTCCTAGATATGAGTCCAGATAATAATATAGTTATGTCGTATAAACACATATAAACATGTTTTGACATTTTGTCGAAATTTACAATAGTTCATAATTTGTTTTAAGAAAAAAAATTGAAGAAAATTGAACGCTTTATAGAATATACTTAATTATAAATTGTTATAAATATTGAATAAAAATTCATGGGGGGGTCTATCCCCCCTCCCCCCGTTTGACCACCACTGCTACAGTCTATGATAATAATATTATAGACTATTCGTTTTTATATATAAATATATTGTGGAGTGCTTACTGAGAATAAGTGAACGACAAAAAACCGCCAGCAGACACAAACACAAACGACAGATGCAAAAATAATTAACGGACGAATTTCTGTAGGAAAAATAAATGTGTCACCGTCGACAATACATTGCACCAAAGCAGCTCATGGCATAGAAAAAACATTAAATGGCCTTTGTTAAACAGTCACTGGAAAATTCACCGTTGAACCGGTGGCCCAAAGACACTGCGTAATAGATGGTAATAGTGTAATTGCGTAATTATTATATTATTGTGAATTTATTAATCTCTTCTTGTACTCCCGCATTTTTTGAGATTTTCAAACGATGTCAAGGAGGCGGTTCTTTACAAATAATAAATATTAATATGCTTTTAAAAATATTACTGAAGATGGGCCTGTTCACTGACTGTCTTAACGACAACTCACCGCCAGTGACGATACCCCGTCGAATACACCGGTCCTCGTCCGATCACTGAAGTGAAGCTCTCGACCACCACGTGAACGCTTCTAAAACGGGTCATATTACCATGTCGATGACATATCGTTGTTATTGTAAAAAACACCCTAATAAACGTCCCTAGTGTTCACTTTAAAATTGTGTTGTGTGATTTCCGTGAGTGTCACCCTCTCCAGCAACCACACACAGCGAACGGCTTACCGCGAGCAGCATTCACACCACTCCGTCGCCGTAGCCGTGTCAAATTGGTAGTATACATTAATATTTAATCTGAGCTAAGTTAATTTTTTTTCATATTAACCTTAGACTTAGCGAGTTCAATTACTATTATTTGTTAACTATTTACTTCTAAATAACGATCTTGTATTCACTAAATTTACCGAGTTAATTGTATCATTAACTGATTAACCTGCCCACCATAAGCACAACTGAACCTCTAAAATGTTGGGTGCTATAATTATGAATACCTTCCAGCGCCACTAGCCATAGATGGCTTTGCTTTGCCCCCCACACCCTCCTACTTGAAAACGCTTTATATACATCTATGATCTATATACATTTTAACACACTTCATATTAATGATTAAAACAAAATATATATGTATAAGTAATACTCTTTTTATTAATATATTAACATTTTACCGATAAAACTTATGCGGGGTTACCCGTAATACATAGTACACCATAGCATATCTACATCTATTTAGAGCTTTTGTTATGACCTGTTGGATCGTAAATTGCTCGTAAGCAATCTATTTTTCCGTAATATGAATCGTAATACTAATCATTCATTAATTATGCCTATAGGAATATGTAAACATTTCTAACGAATTAATATAATACCAAAATAATTTTGATATTTTTTTCGGTATTTCATATTTTAAAAACAAAAAAATTATTTTACGATTTCATTTCATGGTCGTATTTCATTATAATAATAATAGTTAGACCTAAAAAATAAGGGGTCTTAAATTGAAACTTGGAAGTGCAAAAAATTCTTTTGCACTACCCTATGCTTGTGTCAATGTTGCCCATCTTTGAAGTTTGAGTATTAATATATAGTATATACCTAAATTAATTTAAAATTTACCTACCTACGTATGCCGTACCTATATAAATTAATACAGGTGCAGGCTATTATAGCCTTTGTTTTAATCAAATGCGATATTATATCATATAATAAATATTCTATAGTGACTTCGTATAAGCTCACATAGTTGGGACTTTGGCAGTGTTTTACTGCTTAATACCCAAAAGTTTTAAATAAGCACTCCATTGTGGCATTTTTTAGATGTACCAATAAAAAATGTACATCTAGAGTTATAATATGTATACAGTGAATAAACTATAAAGCATAATATACAGTAAAACGCTTTTTAAAGGGCCAGCTCTCTAGAGCGTCTTATGCGGGAATTGAAAAAAAAATTAAACTATTGAAATATCGAGTTTATTTTATAACCTTATATATAATTGGGTAACACCTCTATCAGCTATTGGATAATTTCAACAGCGAGCTTGTTGAAACCACGCTAATAAAACATTTTCCAACTGTTCAAATGTTTCCCGAGTTTAACTTTTTGTTGTTATTACTAGTAACTGAGAGCTCTCACCTACCAACCAGCTTTGTTCTATGTCATATTATGTATTGTCATGACTATTTTTCAACAAAGTTCTTTAAGTGGCAGGAGGTATCGCGGTGTTCATTAGCAATATCCTTTTGTTTTTTTTATCGGTCAATCTTTCATCGTATTTCTTTAAAATGTTGAGTTTGTCCGAAATCGATAGAGCTTTACATTTTATACCTCTAGCCTTAGGCGCAAATAGTGTTTGGGATTTGGGGGGGGGGGGGCTAAAGCCTTGCTTTGATAATATCGAATAAGCTTAAAAAAATGTAGGAAATGTTTGGGGGGCTTAGCCCCTAAAGCCCTTCTATTTGCGTTTGTCACTATGGCCATTATAGTCATAATGAAATAACGACTGTACACTTGCTAACGAAATGCACTTACTAAATCTCATAATACGATGAAATACAGTAAAACTTATAATAATTTAGGTAATGATAATATAGGTATAGTGATAAAGTAAAACTATAATAAGTACATGTAAACGAGTAAAATTTCTATTTTCTATTTTTTTTTACACAACTATACTTAAATGTATAGTAATCTGCTTATTAAAAGAGCTTCATATTATCAGATCAGATAGAGAAAACCCGAGCGTTTTAACAGGAAGTTTTTACATTGTCTATATAGTATAGTCAGTATAGGAAATGTCTAGGAACCACGAAAAACAGCGTCATATGCGCGAAAGTTTTACTACATTTTATGTGTATACGAGGTACACACTGATCAGGTAATTTATAGAGAAATTATAAGAAGTTCTTTAAAACGTAAATGATGACTTACATATACTTTCAATCATGAACTACTAGTCCAATCATGTCTGTTGTAGGCAAATAGTCCCAAGCGGCCAAGCATGTACAAGTGAGATGGAAAATGTTTAAAAACCATCTTGCGAAGCATTTATAAATGCATTCATAAATTATAATCATTAATTTGTAAGTTTTTTTGAGTTTTATTGATTTTTGCAATAGTTTATGTAAGCAAACGAATTCTACGTTTGGGCCATTTATCGCAGGTATTAAAATTTCGTGTCCGAAATTTTATTAAGTAGTGAACTTGCACACAAATGAGTCGCAAAAAAGGGTAGATGTAGTCAAATAGGTATCGCCCATTTAACTATAATGCTATGCGCCTATAACAGATGTTATAATATATAATAATAATACTTATATCGGCTATCTAATATGCACCAGAATGCGTTTACGTGTATAATATTATATATACATGGCTATATGATTAAATCTGTAGATTACAGTTGATATTGTTTTTTCTTAATAGTTAAAATATATATGTAATTATTAATTGTACAAATATATTTTATTTTTAAACATACAAGTTTTATTTTGTAATTTTAAAATGTTTTAACGAATGACAATGATTAGGCATTGTACTTGGAATTTCAGACGATAACTGAGCCGTTAAAAAATCACTTCGTTCGGCATAGGGCATCCGTCCAACACAGCCAATATGTTCTGGGTGGTCATTATAGCCATCTCTTCCTCCGTCTCAAAGGTGGAGGTGCCGATGTGTGGCAGGAGCACTGCAAATATAACGTGAAAAAATGATTGAAGCGGAACACTGAACTCTGTATGTTAATAGGCATGCGTAAACAATAAAATATATTAAATATTACTATTGTAAAAGCTCATTCGAAAAACAGACATTATTTTAAAATAAAAGCTGATAAATATGACATACCTAATAATTATAATCCGATACTCACGGAGAACAACAGAAGATATATCGTAAATTGTAATAATCTACAACTTATTTAAAAACAAAATATACGTAATTATTATGATAGCTAAGTACACGTACAAACGTTGTCAAGGCCCATTAGTGGATGGTCCAATGGCAGTGGTTCGGGAGTCATCACGTCCAGTCCAGCGCCTCGGATTCTCTTCTCCCTGAGCGCTTCGACCAAAGCGTCCTTGATCAATCAACTCTACGAAATGCAAGGACAAATTAAATATAAATCATGTTTATAAATAGATATTATATTTTATAAATTTTCTTTTTTTATATGAAAAATATTTTTATTACCCACTTGTAAAAAGTATTTGAATATAAATTATATAAATTGGTCATTGGGCAAGAAAGTGTTCAAATATTCGATGATAATTATGTCAATGGTAATAGATTTGTTAAATTTGAATTAAACGATACAATATCATAATGTTTAGGAAAAAATGAATCTGAGTGAAAGAGTTGTGTACTTGTGTAGATAAGCATTTTATTTCTAAGGATAATTTATGTTATATCAAAATTAATTTTACATTTTCAAGCTGTTTTACCTAGAGACAAAAATTTAACCGTCATAAACTAAAAGAAAAACTAAAAAAGATGAAAATGTCAAATCCCTGTACTCCATAAATAGCGCTCAAAATAGGTAAAATATTTTTAAAATTATAAAATACCTAGAAAAAGATAGTATAAATATAAAATTTGGTATTTGGTTAAAATTTCAAGTCATTACAGTTACTCCTTTTCAAATTACAAAAAAAAAAGTCGCTCTACTATTGCTGTATATCATTTTTGGTTGGGCCACTGTAATAATTAAGGAAGTGTTCATCAAAATTTAATGTAGATACATATTTAAAAAAAATGTTAAGTCAAAATCAATAAATAAATCAAAACATAATTTAAATTAACATTAAAAATAATAATTAAAAAAGAGGGAAAATAAGTAGGTATAACAGACACAGTATACCTAGGTGTCGAGTGAATATCGTCATTGAGTAAGTCACAGCAATGTATGTATTAAATTTGAATTCAATGATAAATCATTGTATGTCACCCTATATTACTAAGCATATTTTATGACATGGTAACATTGCTACTATAAGTATTTGCATACAATTTATTTTAATATTGCACTAATACATTAATACGGTACGCGTACGTTGAATTATTTTAACCGAGAACATAGCATTTATTATAGTGTTACTATATATATAATATTATATATTATTGTTATTAACTTTATTGAGTTAATAATGAGTATTGACACTAATTTTAAGCTGATATTTATACCACAAAATGGACGAACATTCACAACACTCGCAAGTCTATTTAGTATTTACTTATAAGTTATAACCAGAGTTGGGAGTTAATAGCACTTAAAATTGCATAAATAAGCACTATAATATTACCTTAGACATCGCTATATATGCGCTAAAAATATTAGTTTAGCTTTGTAACTATAGTTACCTATAACCTATAGGTACTTTTTTCCCCGTAAGTATACCCACTTTTTTTTCCTTAATTTTTCTTTTGTTTTTCACGGCACTTTTGAAAACTACTGGGAAATTTTTACTTTTGACCCCCCAAAGTACCAACTAGATTCACTTTTCTATCAGAAAAGTTACTATGGAAGAAAATTCAAGCACTTTTACTGTCTCAAAAGGTGATGACAGACACACAAAAAAAAAAAAACACACATCATTGTAAAATCAATACATTCATCGCTTCGCTCAGAATCTAAAAAGCAGAGAAGTCGACGTGCTGTACTTTAAGCTGTATTAGGTTGTGAGTCGTGAGTGTATCTCGTTATTGCGTATAGGTTACTGTAATGGCTGTAATTAGGTACCTACCTATTATATTGTATAGTGATATTATGATATTATATCAAAAAATATCAAAGAGATAAATCAATCTATATTATATTAGCATATTACATACCTAGTATATAACTATACTTATATCTATACTAACGTCCGCGACCGATGTTCACCAATATGGCATTGGATTTCATGGCAGCGATTCGTTCTCTGCTGACAATGAATTTCGTATCTTCGTTCAAAGCCGTAGCGACCACGACGAAATCGCTACGCTCCATCAACTCGTCCACCGTGACTAACTGTCCACCGAGAGCTTTGACTACGGAAAAGACACTTCATAATTAATCACGTATTTGAATTTAATGGATTTGCTATAGTTGTATATGTTCTTTTAGCCCCTGATTATCGATTATAATCTTCACATGCACAGAACGCAAACGCCGTAGAGATAAATTGTAAGTACTTACCGGCCGGTTTTTCACTTCTACTGGAGTACAAAAGCTGGGACACTTTGAAATTGATCAATTTTTCAGCGATCGACGTGCCGATGTTGCCGCAACCTATGATGCCCACGACCGAGTTTTTTATACCTCTACCACACATCCACCCGGGAACCCATTCTTTCCATCCACCACTATATATATTGGTAAAAAAAAATACCGTCAGCTTTTAACATATGTATCATCTGTTAGAATCCTAAATTAATTTTATCGTGTTCTTAATTTGATTTACTATCAGCTGGCATAAGTGCATAACGCAAGTAAGTATTTCAAAATTTGAAATTTATTTTAGTATCTACATAAATAATTTATATATGGGGGATGGAGTGGTTGAGCGGACTATAAGGCATCGGTTGCGACGCGCACCGTCGCAGGTTCGAACCTATAGGTCTCGGGAGGCACTTCTCTTCGGGCAGTCACGGTGTCTAAAGAGAGAGGCTGACATCCTCCCCACACGGGCATGGCAGATACCTACATGTGCCCACTTGAAAATTCTGACAAATAAAAACACACATGTTTACAAAAACCTACAGTACCCTCCCCCAATGACCGAATTACCCAATGACCTAACTACCTAAGTTGCAGAAAAAGAAAGTACAGAAATTTACAAATGGGTCACTGTAATGGATGGTGTTAAATTTGAATTCAATGATATAATATCATTGTATAAGAAAAACGATTCTGAGCGAAAACGGTTAGTCAGCCTATGATATTACCAAGTACATTTGATGATATTATTGTGAATAAAGTAATTTATATATAACCTATTTACGTGGAACCTTGTTTTCAATTTTCAATCCTTAAATTTGATAAATGTTGTCAAAATATGAACTTAATTTTTCTTTTATTTTTCACGTCGCTTTTGAAAACTACTATGAAATTTTTACTTTTGACCCCCCAAAGTACCAACTAGATTCACTTTCCTATCAGAAAGGTTACTATTGAAGAAAATCCAAGCACTTTTACTGTCCTAAAAGATGATGACAGACACAAAAAAAAAAAAAAACACACATCATTGTAAAATCAATACATTCATCGCTTCGCTCAGAAACTAAAAATAAATAATTTGTAATTATTGTTTGAAAAAAGTTTGTAGTTGTGGCTCCAAAATTTCTGAACATATAGGGTGGAAAATTATCTATGCAACAGCGTGCCACTATTTTAGATAACATAAATGCTTCTAAACATTTGGTTTTTTGGTTTTTCTCATTTGCTTATAAAAATAATTGGATAGTGCTATTGTAAAAAAGATCACGCTGTTGCACAGGTAAAGTTCTTCTTTACGTGTAGTGAAAAATTGGTAGTTCTACATCAAATATGGCGCAAGAAAAGTTGTCCTGCGCAAAACAGTTTTTGCTATATTATACATATGTAAGACGGAGACAACACATGCGGGTGTGACATCCTCTTAAGATTGAGGATGACGAAAGAAAGAAAAAAACTGTTTGTCATTTAGTTGATGAATGTTGTCCCCGCCATGTATCATCAATACAACAATAGTATAGTGTCAGTACAAAAAATAACACCTATTAAGTTAATTGATTTTAAATATTTTTTTTCTATACTATGTAGGTAAATATTTATAGGTATTTATTATACATAACTATTAAAGTTTTAATATTTCGATTTCATCATCCATGATTGGGTAGGTAGGTAAAAATTAAATGAAACAAGTTAATTTTTATTCATAAATTATTCAAAAACTAAATTCCGAAAAATGTATATTAATATTATATACTTTAATATAATAAGTTAAGAAATCAAATGTCTTAATTTGGAAACAATGTATTGATAGAATATGAGAATGGAACGCCAACGATTTCAAGATCACTTTGGTGGAAGTATGCCTACATTTTTTTCATTTTTAAACTTTAAAAACGCTCCACTGCACAATTCTGATATTAGTGATATTGTCACATAGAACTATTTGATTCCCAGCCCACGATCAGGGTCAGTGACGCCGATGTCAGTTTCATATTTAAAATGGCTTTACACAAAAATCTGAAAAAAGAGGTAGGTACCAGTAAACAGTGGATTTGTTACACTAAATTACTAAATTACTAAAACACTTAAATTGCATGTACTTTTATCCAGATATCTATAACTCGTATAATGTATAGCAACCACCTAAATTAGGTATTTCATCTGCAATATGCAGATGTACTATGTTATCTACATAGTGATCAACGAAACTGGCCACTGAGCAATATTATATGTAATTTGTTATTGCTGTATGTAGGTATTAAAATTTCCAAACAATGATTAGTGTTTTAAAAATTGTATGTAATATACAAATTGTATTTACAAGGATAAAAGGATTGCGAGGCTTACCTCAAGGCTCTCTAAATCCGAGACCCCGGTGCATTGCTGCCCCTTGCCGTCCCAATATCCCATATAGTTACGCCACTGGGGCACACATACTAACCTAAAATATAATATATACCAGCAGCTATAGCTAGCTGTAACAGTAAAACAAGTCTTCGTTGTAATTTGTAACACGATTCGTTCACTTACGTTTTTACTTCGCGGTTCGCTTCGAAAAACCTTCTAGTGGTGGCTATGATGAGACCCACGGCGATTTCCGCTACTGTTTCCGCCAGAATGCCCGGTGTATTTCCCAAACGTACACCATATTTTTTCATGTATGTGAAGTCAACGTGATCGTATCCCGCCGACATGGTACCGACCACTTTAAGACTGGGTCCTATATTATATAACAATATAGCTATGGTTTATGTTTAGTTTGTAATCATCGTTGGAAGATATGCGTAGGGTTAGAACGGTAAGGTGGAACCGTTCGTAACGCGTTGGTACAGGCGAAAACACGTGGCAAGGTTTTTGCACACTACGAACCCTGGTGGTCACCCATCCAGGAACTAGTGGCAGCGGCCGTTACTTACTCTAAGTCACGTTGCATGACTGATTGCAGCTAACGCACCGCTCTAAGTACACATTTTTGTTTTGATTTTGACGAATAATGTGTATAGCTATAACGTATAGGTTAGGTTATTCAACACTTTTAATAGGTATTATTTTTTTTCAAAAAAAATATTGATATTTATGCGTATTTAATATTAATAATATGTGTATGATTGATCATAGAAACATTAATAGCATAATATCATCAATCAACACTAACCTGCCGCTTTTAGAACCTGTTCGTTTATTGAGACCCCGGAATAACAGAAAATTGAAAACATGCCCGGTACACAATTAACAATATCTTGCGTGGTTATCAATTTATTATTATTGCTACGTTTGAGGACTTCCACGTCACACCTGTAATTAATTTATATTATAACACTTGTCTTAGAAATGTTTGTTTAGTCCTTATTTTAATCAATTGCGAGTGTAATACACAAACTAAAACAAATACAACGTCGAGATTGGCCATAACAATTATATGCTCAATTACCTAAGGGTGACAATTTGAAACAAACGTTTTTCCTAAAAACATAAGTATTGACTAATGACTATTGAGCTATACTATAATATTCTTTTCTGAATTCTGATAGTAAAAATTATGGAGAATCGTATAGCATGGACGCATCGTCAGATTTTGTTAATATATTTCAACGTTTCATGATGACTTTACAGTCTAACGTACAAAACGCACAAATCGACAAAATCGTGTCAAATCAAACTATTGTCTATAATTTTCAATACATTAGTTTTTACCAATTCTATTCGATATATAAATCATAAAATAAACAACCCAAATATTCCAAACATTTTCAAATCAGATGTAGGTACTATTCAGGCATGCCCGCTGGGGGGGGGGGGGGGGGGCAGGTGGTGAAAATGCACCATCTGAGAATTTTAATAATTTGGATTTTTCGACCTCGACTACGACTTTTATTTGAGGGGCAACATTAGTAGGAAATTTTTAATCAATTACAGTTTACAATAATATAAGTTTTAATTTTTTCATAGTGTTCCGTAAGATCTATAGACAATTTTCTGGCGAGTTCGGGTTTTTCAGAATAAAAATCGGACAACGTAAACTAACTTTGAATTTGTTAAAACTAAAGGTCTTTCTTTTGAGCTGAAATTGACGGAATTAGCGAAGCCTTTTAACTGTGGTACATTATTATGGGTAGATATGTTTGATCCACTCATTATAATAATATATTATAGTGTACATTGCGGTATTATACATGTATAAAAATAAAATATTATGATAGCATAATTATTATTGTACACTTATAAACCTAACACTATGAATTGTTTATTGTATATTGTTATACAATTATATTCATATTTTAATTACATTGTAAAACAATTACATTTAATGCTGAAAATTGCAATTAAAACACTATAGTATATTTTTATATGTAATATATAGTACTTATATGTTGAATTTATATATATTATGAATAAGTAATCACCATAATAAAGTTACATAAAAACGAAAATAAATAATTAAACTAGATACCTTGTACGTAATAAATCGATGGCTTTTTTTGGAAAATCATCACGTACTAACAGCACCTTTGGTTTTGATGACATCATTGCGCACTAAAAACGTGTTTTTATACTCCAAACGATTTGACACTAAAAAAAACATAATAATTTTTACGTAAATAGGTACATGAGACAAAAAAAAAGTATTGACCATTAGGATTTAGGGATGGACAACTCAGGACAAGATACAATAAATATGGATACACAATTACTTCAACTAATATCGATATGTAATATAATATATAGACTTAGTCTATTGTCCATTAGACTATATAGAATATATTTACTTTACTGCTTCGATTAGGAAAATTGCCATCAGCCCTACCTATTACTACACAGCTGCGTCGCTGCGAACAGTTGTTACCGGTTAGCCGTCATTGCGCGTGCACCTCCAGTCCGCGTTACTTCATTGTGTTTATTAGTTTTTGTTTTGTGTTTTTTTTCCAGTTACCGTCAACACCCACACCACAACCGTCACCATCAAGTCACCACTACCATCATCCACACCATCTATCACCACGACACCACCAAAAGAAGTTATTTTCGCCGAAACCGCATATAGATGTTCACGTGATTAATACTGTGAATACCATTTATTTATTTTATACCTAAACTCATTAAATTGATATATTTTATTTATATATTGTTGTCTTGCTGGCCCCCCTCTTTTCTTTGATCCATAATTTTTAAGAACTAGTAGAAATAGTGTCATTATGTTTAAATTTATACCTCAATAGATTTTTCTAATTACCCATAACAGTACAACACATAGTATGGTTATCAATTTATCATGTATTCAATTAATCAGCTATTCAATATCAACTAAGACCAATAGTCAATAACTACCAAAAATAAAGTCCACTATCAGAAAGGTTAGTCAACAGCTTAACTATATATTTATACAAAATATTATATTAAATTATAAAAATGTTTTTATTAATATTTATATTTAATATTGATGTATCAGTAGAAAAGTCTACAAAAAATCAAGATTTAATGGCGTACTTTTAAAAAATAAATAACAAATTTGTGTACAATTCAATTTTTGGAATTTTCAAAATTACCATTTAGTTAATTGTTAGTTAATTTAAAAAAAAAAAAATATTACAAATTAACCAACAGCTGCACTTTACGTTTTTGAACCTATTGTGAGTTAGGCTTATACTGCCTACAAGGCTACATGTAGGCCGATATCATAGCTAATAAATAATAATATAGGTATATAAGTATGTTAGCACCACGCTACTGTTTAAGCAGCATATGATTTATTAAATTTAAATAAATATTATAATTTATAAATGTATAAACATTTACAGTCAGTTATATGGAATAACCTACAGTTGTCACAATTCGAATAGGTATACAGGAAGACCGTATCAGAATATTCCTTAAAAAACTCCATTGAAAAACAATTTTGTTCCCGTTCACTTATCACAGTTTTATTAATAGACTATAATACATTAATACAAAATTGTAAGCACAATTAATAGTAGAGGCGTATCTGGAGCTTGTTTAAGGGGGTAGTGAGTAGGAATATTTTTGAGTGATATAAAAAGTATATAATGAAAATTGTATATCTATATTAATTAATAGTTAAGTTATATAAGTTAAGAGTTCATATGAGAATCCAAAAATATGATCATCAAAATGGCTATCTTGAAAATTTAAAAAAACTTAATTGCATAAAAATAATTTGGTAATTTTTGAATTTTTGAAAAAGAAAATCGGTCCATTATATGCCTATTACCTAACCAGCCCATTATAATATCTTAGTCCGTGGCAGTGGTTCTCAACTAGTATGAAGCCACGGACCCCTAGCTAAAATTAAATTGGTCCACTTTTTGTAAATACTTACTTTTAAGAGGACGTAACTTTGGTATTGTATATTATATGTTGTCTCCATCTTACCAATGCGTAACATAACAACATTTATGCTCAGCAGAACACTTGTAAGTTGTAGCTTCGTTAGTTTAAACATTTGAGTGAATTGAATTATTATGAAACTTGATGGTAAGAATATTATCTGTGTTTGTATTTTTGTTTTTTACGATAGTTCAATTTTTTAGCAAGTTATGCGTTTATAATATACTGTAAATTAAAAATTCTCATAACTCACTTAAAAACTGAATTATCGTAAAAAAACCAACGAACAAACACAGATAATGTTCTTACCAAGTTTCATAATAAGTCAATTCACTCTAATGTTTTAACTAACGAAACTACTAGTGTTCTGCTGATCGTAAATTTACTAAGTTACGCACTGGTAAGATGGAGACAACAAATACCAGTGTTATGTCCTCTTAAATTTGAATAAATTGATTATTTACCCTTTTCACGATAATCAAATTTCAATAATCCAAAAATACACGAATTTCAAACGACTACAAAATTTAATAATTCCACTAAAATAAAATTAAAATTAAAAATCACAACAGTACTACACAACCACGGGCCCCCTAACACTCTGGGGGTCTGCGGACCACCAATTGGCAACCACTGGTCCGTGATATGTAGTACATACACGAACTAAATGTTAATACCTATATCCTGTGGGAATTATGGACCCCCCCCCAGGGTTGGGCAAATTATCAAAAAAAAAGTAATTAATTACAAATTACAAATTACTCAAAATACAAGTATTTAATTACAAATTACTAATTACATTTAAAAATTATTTATATAAAAAAGTGTATAAATTAAATCAAAAAAACAAAAAAACATTAGAAAAATATAGGTACATAGAAAAATTAGATAATCCCGTAATTTTGATTGCCTTTTAAAAATACTAGTTTACAGTAATTACTTACTTATTAATAAATAAAGAAAAAATAGTAAGTAAAATAATTACAGTCGCAAAAAATATTATTTACCACTATGCGTCTACGCGAGATCAGTGACGGACAGCGATGAGATAGGTACTAGTGGTACTACAGTTACAGACACATAGACGTAGTTCACAATTTTTGTCGATTTAAACATAGAACATGGACTATGGACAGTTAAGATAGTACAATACTACATCATGTAGTGAAATTACTAACCATTACATTTATCAGTAGATAGAATTAAGAGAAACATAAACTTTGAACTGTACAGTTCAATTTTAAATTTATACTAGAAAGTAATTGTTGGTAATTATAAATTACTAATTACACAAATATTATGTAATTAATTATCAATTACAAATTACATCAACATTTTATAATCAATTACCAATTACAAATTACTGAAGTAATTGAATTACTGTAATTTAAAAGTGCCCAACCCTGCCCCCCCCCAACAAAAAATTGAAAATACGCCACTGGGAATCATGTCAGTACTCAGTTAATCAGTAATAAATTAGGTTTTTTTATATAGGTATTGCAAGTTTTTCCATTAATGGTGTAGCCGCTGTAGGCCTACAAGCACAATGAAGCACGAACATAGATAATAGATAATTGATAAGCTAGAGCTTAAATCATATAATAGTATATATATTATAAAGTAGGTATATAATCCACGGTTTAAGATAGAATCTATCTAAAACCCCGATATTATCTAAGGACCTTTATTATCTAGGCTCTCCAGGATATACTTTATTTGGCCTCAATAATTGTTCCCCTTAAAGACCTCTGATAAGACCATTATGTCCTATCCATATCTTTTTTATCTATGGCTTCAATCTTCATGATATCAATATTCAGTTAAATTGATAAGATTTAAATGTAAGCATGAACTAAGATAGTATTAGAAACATAATATTATATTGATAACAATATTGTAATTTGCATAGACCTATAAACTAATGGACGGCGCATTCCACTCCACCATGCCATCAATGCACGGGAATCATATAAGAGAAAGAGAGAAGAAAGAACGAAAAGAGAAAGATCATAAAAGGGGTAATCATACGTCTATGGAAACTAATACTGTATTTCCCCCACGTTCTTTTTTTTCTTTTACTCTATACCGTACTCCTGACCTCTCTCTCTATGCGCTGTCAAATAGTCTATAGGTCTATGGTAATTTGTAATATTATATGAAATCGAACCGATTACCGAATTTTCTTCTTCAAATCGCAACCTATTGCTCTATGGTTGTTTCAAATGTTATAAGTTATCACTTATAATCTAAATTTAAAAATTAATCTGTGACATTAACTTTTTTGTAGGCAGGTTTAGTAGATACCTCGCACCTATGGCCTATGCCCTATGCACTTCGATGGGTACTAGCATAGAACACTGAACAATTACTATACTATTTTTTTTTATAGTACTAGTTTACTAAGTTAGTAGGTAACTAACGTGAACATTTTTGAACTTCACTATTCAGACCGTTTCGTAATTTTATCTATTTTGAAAATTTTAATACTTTCAAGATATACCATAAGAATATACTATTATACTATTATACCTTGGACTACTATAAGAAACTAGTAACTACTTATCATAAAACTTAACTCTTGTTTGGTATGGATTCAAGAATATAACAAATAAAAATGTTTTGTCTAGGTACCTACCTATTTTATATTATTTATAGACTTAGTACTACGGACTTATATAGTAAGTAAGTATACATGTTCTTCTTAATTTCAGTTCATAAAAAAGTTCAGTGAAAGCAACAAGTACCTAACTTAATATTTAGGTATTACCTTATTAATATCAAAATGGTATACAGCCGAGTATCGATTGGTACTTGTGTCGTTAGATTACCGCACTGTCGGTAAAAATTATTGGATAATATGGTATATATTTGTATTATGAAAAAACAAAAAACTTCGGTCTACTTCGGATGGTTTTAATTTTTAAACGCGTAAAAAATAACACGTCTTATCTATGCATTAGATGCAGTGATAATGTGATTTAGAAACAGGCCAAGTCAAACATACACGAAATGACTATGGTTTAAACCTTAAATCACTATTAATGGCGTTCACGTGCTAATAGAATAGATTATGACTTCTGACAAAAATTATAAATTGTATAAGTACTGTATAGTAAGAAAAAATAACCCGGTAGTCATTACCTACTACCTATCCCACTACATTAAAGTATTACTTAATACTTTTTATTATGAATATTATTATCACGGTATCACGTGAACAGTTCGAGTATTATCATTATGATTTATGACTTGATAGGTATTGGCATTATACATAGTATAATCAATGGTATTAGGTACTCTAAAGTAGTAAAGTCAGACTAGATTCTAGCACCGAACAAGTTCTACTGTTCTAGTGAGCCCACTACAAAATATACGAAAAAGTATATTTTGTCATGACTGAGCCCGCTGACTAGATTATCTAGGTCAGGGGTTTGAGGAGACAAGGGGTGTCCAATTTTGGTCGATCGGAACATGAGTAGATAGCTATATAGAAAAATATAAATACTCTCTTTAGTCGTTAATTGATTTTTATTTCAGAAAACAAAAACAAATTTATGTGACAACTGACAAGTTCCTCCATTAAGTAACTATTTGTTTTTGTTTTTTAATCTTTGTTCTAGCCATGAGTGTAAAAGATCATTACAATTACACGATTCGACCCATTTTACATTTCACCTTACAGTGTAATACGAATTTGCAAGGGAAAATAAAAACAAGAATAGTGACTAAGGATTTGGGGTTGAGTCGCAACAAGATTTTTTTGTTTGTGTACGTGCCTGCGTATTATTGTCTATCAGTATTATAATAATATGTTATCCGTGATAGCAACCTACTCTAAAGTCTCGGCGAGACCTCGTTTTCAAACCTAACGCATTTCCAATTTCCATATAATACCTCAGACTTCTATACTTCCTAGTAGTATTATAGAATTCTGTGGGTAATACCTACCAATAAATTATAATATTATCAGACATCAGTGAACTGTCTGTATATCTGTTTATACTAATATAACAATAATATAATAATAATATACCTAAGTATTATATATACAATATACTATTATAAAAAGCTGTAGAGTTTGTGTGTTTGAATGCGATTAATCTCAGAAACCACTGGTTCGAATTGAAATTGTTGGATAGTCCATTCATCGAGGAGGCTATATAATATAATACAATGCTTGTGAAAAAATAAACGATAATTGCAGTACTGATTATTATGGGTATTCAATACCGTGATTTTCTGTTTTTGTCCAACACACGCGTAACATAGTATTTTAGACGTGTTTTTTGCAACACATACCAATTGATCTAATGAAGCAATAAGAATTCTAAAAACATTTTTATTTGCGTCAAGTCTACTTGAAATCGACTTTCCCACATTTTTGATTTTAACTTCTCCGAAAATTGAAATACAATTTTTAAATACTTTTTTTTATTATGACATTTTTAGGAATTTGGGGGATAATATCAAAAATGTGGGGAAGTCAGTTTCAAGTAGACTTGACGACAAATTCAAATTGTTTTTAGATTTCATATCGCTTTATTATATCAATTGGTATGTTTGGCAAAAAACACGTCTAAAATACCATGTCACACGTATGTTAGACAAAAACAGAAAATCACAGTATCAAATCCCCTTAAGTCAAAATGCAATTAAATGATTTTATAATACTGAAACTAGGGTGTGGTTGTATAATAATTTTAAAAATAATTTTTTTTTTTTATAGAACATCACAGTGGTAATTTTATTTGTGTTTGATGGTAAGAGCGGAAATGTTAGAAAAATGTTACGGCTCAGCCGCATCAGAATAGTTTTTGGAACAAAACTTAAGCTTGAATGGAAATATTTATGATATTATTTGACTACCCTGTCTCAGGCTGTCCATAATATCTGCACAAACTTCCAGCAATTATACAAATTATGTCATATGTCAAATTGACATTTTCAATTGCTAAAGAATTTAATCATACAGTAATAGATGATAATATGTCAGATCATGGTAGTTTCATTAAATTATATTGTACACAAGAAAAATATATATTAATTGATCATTTTGAGCCCACATACTATTAGCTACCTAATAAAATAACAAAAATAATGATTCTTACAATGAAAGACATTTGAAATATTAAAGAAAATATTATATTCAACAATTTTAAATCAATAAATGTAATAATAAATATAAATGTATACTTTATAACATTCACAAATTAGATTATTTTTAATACAATTTTGATTAGCGTATAATAATTAAGCTAAAACTGAACTTCTTTTGGCATTGCGCTATTATCCAAAGCAGCAATTATATTTTTGGCAGTGAGAATAGCCATTTCTGTTCTTGTTTCAACAGAAGCACTCCCAATGTGTGGTAACAACACTGCAAGACCAAAAATAATATAACATTAGTTTAATACTGTTAATAAACACTCATGTAACAAAATAATATTTTGTTGTACATACCAACATTGTCCATCTTCATCAAAGGACTATCAAGTGGTAATGGTTCTGGTGTCATAACGTCTAGGCCAGCACCTCCAATTCTATTTTCTTGTAATGCTTCAATGAGTGCATCTTGGTCAATAAGTCCTAAAAATTCAAATATTAATATAAGACTGATCTAAAGTTATGATGTGCATGTTTATAATGTGCCTTACCTCCACGACCAATGTTCACCAATACAGCGTGTGACTTCATTTTGGCAATGCGTTCTTTGTTAATGATAAACTTTGTGTCCTCATTCAGTGCAACGGAAAGGATTATGAAGTCACTTTGTTCAACAAGCTCATCGATTGTAACCAATTTTCCACCGAGAGCATTGACTAATTGATCACAAATTAAAAGTTTTTATTATTCTTATTTAGTATAAACTTAACTAAATAACATTTTACCAGCAGGTTTTTCACTTCTACTGGTGTAAAGCAATTGAGAAATTTCAAATGCCTTCAGCTTCTTTGCAATTGATGTCCCAATGTTGCCACATCCAACAATACCAACAACAGAGTTTCTAATACCTCTACCACACATCCAAACAAGTGTCACATCTTTCCATCCACCTCTAAAAAAAATTATTTTATACTTACACCCAACTATATATTATTTTTTAATGTACGTTTTCACTGCATGATTTGCTTCAAAAAACCGTCTCGTTGTCGCTATCAGTAATCCAACTGTTGTTTCTGCTACTGTTTCGGTTAGAACATCTGGCGTGTATCCCAAACGTATGCCATATTTTTTCATTGCACTCAAGTCAACATGATCATATCCCACAGATATGGTTCCAACAACCTTTAGACTGGAGCCTATAAAATGAAAAATGATTAACTACATCAGTTACCTCTTACCTACAGGCTACAATATTATATTGTTTGTTTATTATATTGTAATGAGTTTTTAACCTGCAGCTTTAATTAATTCTTCATCAATTTTGTTCGCTGGACTACAAACTATTGCAAATTTTCCAGGTACTTTTTTCATTAGTTCTGCTTGAGTGACTGATATGGAATCACATACTTCAACATCAAATCTGAAATATATAAATACATAAGAGCAAATTGTTAACCGTACTCTTTGGGTATAGGTACCAACCTTTTACGTAGTAAATCAATTGCGATTTCTGGAACGAGTTTCATTGCAACTAACACTTTGGGTCTTGACATGGTGATGAATTATGAGTGATGACCTAAATTCAATGTACCAAACACTAAACAATAAATTGCAATATTTATTTAAAAAAAAAATCTTAATGTTTCAACAAATTATAAATGTTGTTATAGTTCATCTATTGTGAAAATAGTATTTAAAAAATATTCATATTTATAGGTAATATATTGTATAAATTACCTCTTCTATTCTTAAATTTACTCTTACTAAGCTAATTGTTGATAGTTGAATAATCTCAAAAAAGACAAAGATTAAAAGGTGTTGCGGAAGTTTAACTGACTGACATGAACTGACAGTGGGAATTACTGACTGGTTTCTGAGTTGTTACTTGTTTATGTATGAATTATAATTTATAAGGTATAGCCACATAGATACATATTATATAGGTTATCAATTATCATTATAATTATGAATTATGTATTATATAATATTACTATTTTAATATATTTTATTTAGGTACATATATCATAATTGATATATTATGATTTTTGAGCCTTGATAAATTTATTATGATAATTTATAGATAGTATTATCTATAACCAATGCCATAATTGGCAGGCATGGGTGCGTTCGAATATGAATAATTAGAGTAAGGCTAGAGGGTAGAGAGGCCTAAGGTATATCTAGTCATCTAGAGCCCTATAGTTAGAGTAGGTTAGAGTTGATTTTGTTATCTTCGTAGATAAGCATTAATATCAGTAGAGTTAAAACAACTTGCCTATTTTTTCGGGATCAAAGGATTAATCCGGAGTATAACGACTCGGTGTTACCGAACGGTAGTACGGAGTTAACTATTTTATGGTATAAATAATATATATATACAATAGCTTAATAAAATCGTAGACCTATAAACTAATGGACAGTGTATTCCACTCCGCCTTGCCATCAATGCTAAGCGATCATATAACCATATAAGTACCTATATATAACTGTGAGAGAATGAACATAAAGTAGTGAAGGAGTATCGCATAAGGAACTTACTGTATGTCTGTATACATTTTACTACCTTTGTTTCTTTTCTCGCTCACTCTATATCATACCTCTGACTTTTCTCTCTATAAGCGCTGTTAATAGGTCTATGAATATAATATGTATATATTTATATATTGTCTAATGTCTATAGTACCTAATTGGTAATAAATCTTATATATAACATAATGATCATAGTATATTTTATACGCAGGCCCGGCTAAAGGGGTAGGTGACATAGACCCACGCCTAGGACGCCACTAAGAGGGAGAAATTTTCAAAACAGTGATAATATTATTATTTTAGGGGAGGCAAAATTGTATTTTGCCTAGTGCACTATTTTTGCTTGAGCCGGCCCTGATTATACGTCCATAGTACTATAGTATGTATGATCTGAGCACGATGTAGATAAAATGTATATTTAATTTTAATATTTTACTACATCGTAGTCTAAGGAATGAATTTGGCTTCTTTATTATAAATTATTTATAATGATAATTTACAATTTATTTATTATAATATACAATTTATTGTAAGGTGGTTATAAACTCAAAAACTTCTCGACCAATTTTGACGACGATGTCAGACATTGTTATTATAGAAATACCGGGATATTTTACGACGTTTAGGTACATACAGGCCAGGCTCAAGGGGTAGGCGACATAGGCCCACGCCTAGGCAGCACTTTAGTAAGATGGTGGTATTTTCAAAATACAGATAATATTATATGGTTAGGGGTGGCAAAATTTGATTTTGCCTAGTTCACTATTTTCGATTGAGCCGGCCCTGGGTACATAACAGTAATCTGTATATAGTACCAGTCATCTAGTTTAAAACTTTAAACCACCTCTGATGGGTGACGCTGAACAAGGCACAAACAATATAAACTATGTACTTACTTAGATAAATCATCGAGCTACCTACTATATAGTGCTTAAAGCTGTAACTAGGGTGGTCCAGGAGTCCAAACCACAGTTCGAGAAACTGGTATATATTATTATCTACCTTAGTGCGTGTATGTAATATTAAGACTGATAAGAAGGAATACTATGCGATCGTGGATCGTTGTAATGATATTTACAACTGAGGTCAGCATCAACTCATAGCCCGCTTAAAATTTAAATAAATAATTGTTACGAAAATGAAAATATTTGCGCAGTGTTGCCAGTTATCAAGCCTGCCGTTTATTATCTTCGAAATATGTATAATATTATTTCTACATGTGACATACTGACATACCATACCAAAATGGCAAAATCTCGTGATTCGCGATATCAACAGCAGAAATTTATGAGGCAAATTTCGTATTCAAAAAGTTGATAAAACAAAAACGCAAGTACAGTACACAATAAATTCCAGATTGCTTGTTGTTTACGAGTGCCTATTGTTTATTTTTTGTTTCTAAAATTGTCGGCTGAATCATAAAATAACTATAATGACTTCAGCGCTATACCTGGAACACTATTTGGACAGTAAGTTCTCTTTCGGTTTAACATTTCAACGAAATACTAACATAGTGATATTTTAGGTTTGGAGAACCTTCCTGTTGAATTACAGAGAAACTTCACTCTGATGCGAGACCTCGACTCGAGAGCTCAAGAACTGATGCGCAACATTGACAAACTGGCCGACGATTATATGTCAAATGTTAAGGGATACACTGTAGAAAAAAAGAATGAAACTATGACCAGCATACAACGTCAGTTTGACAAAGCGAAAGAATATGGTGACGATAAAGTTCAATTGGCGATACAAACTTATGAATTGGTACGTTGATTTTGAGTTGTTCACAAAATCCTAGAATTACTCTACTCTGTTGTACCTACCTTACAGGTGGATAAACATATTAGAAAATTAGATTCAGATTTAGCCCGTTTTGAAGCCGAAATTCAAGACAAAGCTATCAGCGCTACGAGAAATATAGAGGAAGGTTCACAAAAACGTAAGTGTTCTGCAATATATTGTATTATGATAGTGTTCCGCCATTTCTTTATGCTTGTTGGTTTCAGGAGCACGTAAGAAGACTAAAGACAAAGAAGTTAAAAAGAAAAGTGCATCAAGTGAAGAAGAAACCGTTACTAAAACATCTAAAAAAAAACAATTGAAAAAAGGTTTGTGAACAACATAATTTTAGTATTTTATTGTATGATAATGTCCAACATTTTTCAGTGGGAGCAAAATCGACCAGTGCAGCACCTAGCAAAACACCTTTGGTCAGTGTTGTCACTAATCCGACAAACTCTACCAATAGCGTAGCCAGTGTTACAGTAGAGACTAGTTCTCTTACTGGTGCATTGGTTGGTGCCGGAGTTGCTCACTCAGCTGAAGTATTAGATATGCCTGTTGATCCAAATGAACCAACCTACTGTTTATGCAACCAAGTTTCCTATGGTGAAATGATAGGCTGTGATAATCCAGACGTAAGCATTTTAATATTTTTTTATTAATAATTTTTACTTATTATATTATTGTAACCATTAAAAAATCTAAAACGTTCCATTATTATTGTAAATATGGTTTCATTGGTTTGTTTTTGTTAAGTTTAATTTTTTAATTGTGTGCTTTTATTATTGCAGTGTCCTATTGAATGGTTCCACTTTGCATGTGTCAAATTAATTACGAAGCCTAAAGGAAAGTGGTTCTGCCCAAAATGTATTACAGACAGGAAGAAAAAATAATATATTTTTAAAATGAAATAATTTTTTTTATTTTATAAATACATAGTACATATGTATTTATGTATATATGAATAGTACATAAATACAGTGCATACATTTCTTACGGTGATAAGAACAATCGATTTTAATTATTGTCATTGAGAATTGCATACAAATTTAAGAATAAAATAAAATGTTCTATTTTAAATTTGTATTGTCAATTTATATATAAATATATTTCTTATACAAAACTGAAAACAAAATTCCTATTTAAAATTAATAAAATTAATAATTACAACAGTCTTATAAGTTAGAAAATATATTTATGGAATTAAAGACGAGTTTCTCACACAACATTTAGATGGCATAACTGACCAGTCGTACTCGTAGGAAGCCATATGTTTAAACTCCTTATCACACATTTTTCCAGTCTGAATATTATGTGACCAGTGCAGTCTCATCATTTCAGGACTACGTTTATGTGCTACTAAATAATCATTTCGGCATCCACGACTATACCATTCTGTGTCAAATCGCCGGTCATGTTTTCTTGTTATATTTAATGGACTTAACCAAGCGCCAACAGAAACATCTTCACTAGCAAACATACTGAAAAATAAAAATAAGCAACAAGAACAGAAATTGTTAAACAAAATTTCTAATAAGACAGTTATAGTTGGTTAGATATAACCTAATGATTTTATTAAACTTAAGATAAATATTTTCTTATTTTCTTAATATAATTTATACTTTATTGTACTAAATATGATCAACATACCTTAGGTAATCTTGATTCTTCACTAAATAAATGATAAGATCTTTGGATAAAACATAGCCACCTCCCAAGGCATACGGCAAATATCTATCACATAATATCCATTCAGTTTCTTTAAATTTACCTCTTTTTTTAATATGTGCATTACCATCAAAATAACCCCAATAGAACCTTTTTTTGGGCATATGTTCCAGCTCATTTACAATTAATGGCATATTTACAAAAGAGTCGTCATCACATTTTAACAAATAGTCAAAGTTAATATCACGTACACTGGAGAATGATGCTATTACTTTACGAGTGAGTAATCTGTACCCCTCTTCTTCATCTACCTCCAACATGTCATTGTATACCAGCTTTTCTGCATTTAATGATTTGTCTTTTGATACAACAAATAGTGTTTTAACATCTTCTTTTGATTGAGCCCATGTTTCACGTATGGCATCTCGACGGATTCGATTTTTTACCGCTGATATGACAAGCACGAGCAGTCTAAGTCTAAGTCCATTTGGTGAAGTATTTGGTTTAAATGATATTGTGTGCAAAATGAACATCGTCAATGTGCATCCTAATATGAATGAAAAACTCGCCAAAAAATAGTATGTAAGATATTTTCTGTTCAGTAACATTTGTTAATATTGTAGATAGCAAAAATTTAAAGTAACAAAAATGTTCATATAAAAACTATATTTTAAGTTACAACAGTGAATATTCTATAACAAAATTCTATAATGTAATTTGTAGTTCAAATTACTGAGTATTAATGTAAAACAATAATACAAATAAAAAATTATGTGTTTCATAACATTTATTAATTGTATTTAAAATCAAGTATTTGTTATTAAAAGTAAAGGAACAAAAATAATAAATAATATTTGTACGAAGCGCGCGTTACGTGTATGAGCGGTGTGAAATAAATAAATATATGAGAATTGAGTACTTCAGTCCTCTGACTTATTTATCTATGCTCAACGCTCAACTGTTGACTGTGGTTCTACAATTCTACTGACCAAAGATAAGTGTCGGCAAACTATATTATGTGATAAGAAAATTTTTTCTTTTTTGTCAGTAAGACACTTTTTCTAATAGAAACAATGCTTCTAATTCCAATCGTCCACTTAAAGGGAGGCTTCTGGTAACAAATTGGATATAGTTGGTGGGTCAAAAGTAGACATTTTTTAGTCTTTTTAAAATAATCGAGAAAAACAAAAATAAAAAGGTGGACAAGTGAGTACCGCTTTGCTGAACAGTGAACAGTTGTAGTTGTCGAGTACCTATGTCATTGTAATGACTAAATGGATGTGTTATAACTTATAACTTATATTTGAATCCAATGATAAACCATTGACTATTGAATACGAAAAAATATTCTGAGGGGAGACGTTGCGTCATCTTATCAACTAGCATATTTATTGAATAATCAAATTTAGTAATTAAAAAAAAATTAATAAAAATCGAAAATATCTCATGGCTAACGTAACTTTCAGGTAAACTTTTTGTTTATTTAAGATAGAAAAATTATGGAGAATCTTCTATTACAATTTCTAAGGTTAGCTATGGAAACTTTTGTAGGTTTTTTAAATTGATGAATTTTGTCAAAATTTGAATTTTAAATGCATATAAAAATAATCGATCTAATAAATCTTAATATTTTTTAATTTGCATAAAGAAACTTATGAGGAACATAACATTACATTTTCAAGTTTTTTTATTTAGTGAAAAAGTTTTTATCGACAATAAGTCAGAAAAATTTCTCAGGCTACAAATAACTAAAAAAATAAAAATTTCAAAAATGTCACCTGCATTATACCAAATATGGATAATTATTACATAGATATTTTGTGGAAACTGAAAATTTCAACTATCTACGGTTATTAGTTTTAGAGTTACACAAAAAAAAAAATTGGTTTTACGTAAATATTTTTTTTTTTTAATCAAATTACAATAATTCACAATCTGTATAATATATTATATAGTGTATATAATTTTTACAATAAGCAAATTTTATATTTACAAAATAAAATTAAAATAAGAGTAATGTGTTTCGTGTAGTCGTTTAGAAGAAGAAACCCATTGGTAAAGGTCGCACACTGGAGGCGGTGGCGGTTAATTTGTGTCTGACTTCATTTTGCCGTAACCGCTGCAGTGTGTGTGGACATTAATACCTCGTTTACTAATTTAATAGGTCTTTACACCATTTACGCTATAATCTACGAGGTGGGTTTTTTGGAGGGTAATGGTGAACATGTGGGATATTAGAGTATTTGTATGTGTTCTTAAATTTTGGTAGAAGCGTTTGTTGATTATTTTGGTTAGATAGGTGATGGTAAAAATTACTACTTTTTTTTTTCTTACCTGACGATTTCTAAAACCACTGGGAATTTTCAATTTTGACCTCTCAAAAGTACCAGCTAGTTCACTTTTCTATCAGAAAATATGTTGATGTCGAAAATTGGAGCATTTTTACCACCCCAATTGTCAAGCCCGGATTGTTATATTTGTTGAGACATTTTGAGGCCGAAGGGCCAATGTTTTGAATGAGGCCCTTGTACGAAAAAAAAATATTAATGTATACAATGTATTCCGGGGAGAAGTAACAAGCCGATGTCATATGAAAGTATACCAAAAATGATGAAGAAATACTTTAAAGATAGACTTTTTTATTTTTAAAGTTATGGGCAATTAACTTTTTTTTAATCAAAACCATACATATCACGCATTTGTTCATGTATCTTCAAAAGTTTTTAATATTTTGATGCAATTTTAAAGCTATTTAATTGTCCTATCAACCAACATACGCAATTGAACTAGAAATGTGCAAATTTTTTTTATTAAATCAAAAAAGGAAAAAAAAGTTGTCAACAATTTGCAATTTTTTGAAGGAAATCATATATTATTCCAAATAATTTATTACTTATAGTATGGGATTCTTGTTTTTGTATTATTCTACTGAAATATACTGAATAATACCTAGAATGTTGGGTTCTCGTAATATCTTCCTATTAATCGTCACAATCTTAGTTTTCTGAGGATTAAGTATCGATCGTTAATTGGTCGTCAGTCGTTTAATTTTATACTATTCGGTAAATTTTAGTTGGCATAATAAAAAAATAAAAACTCATAGTTATATTTCAGTAGAATAATACAAAAACAAGAATCCCATACTATAAGTAATAAATTATTTGGAATAATGCACGGTTTCCTTTAAAAAATACTAATTTCTGCCAACTTTTTTTTTTTTTAATTAATTAAAAATAATTAGCACATTTCTTGTTCAATTGCATAGGTATGTTGGTCGATAGGACAGTTAAATAGCTTTAAAATAAAAACAAAATTACATCAAAATGTTTAAAACTTTTGAAAATGCATAAACAAATACTTTATATTTATGATTTTGATAAAAAAACGCTTTCCAAGTCAGGGATTGGCATGTAAACTTTCTTGATTTTTAATTTTTAGAAATGTATTAACTGATATCACACCCAAGCGGTATAACAATTTGAATCCAGAAAAATGTCAGTGTGAACAGCCGCACAAAAAATCATTTTCATTTTCATTTAATGAGATAGATTTACGAAATCAGAGAGTGGATTTTGATGTTTGAGATCTTGTTAGATTCACATTAGTTAGGAGAAGTGCAGTGAAGATTTTCAGGACTTTATCTTAAATAGTTAATTCACCACAGAACGTTAAAAAAAATAAAATAAAATTGTATTGGTCGTTTTTTGATGTTTTTCAGCTTTACAGCTTTGTAGTGAATTAACACGATTGGAGATAAAGGTCTGAAAATCTTCACTGCACTTTTCCTAGTCAATGTGAATCTACCAAGACACCAAACAAAATCCGTTCTCCAGTTTCCGAAATCTGTGAAAACCGTTTGGGTGTGATATCAAATCTCTCTAATTAATATTTTATATTAAAGCTAGTTAAATTACCCACCTACTCATCATTACTGAGTTACATTTTTATTATTTTCCTATATAACACAAATTCTTGAAGTTTTCAAAATTCAGACTTTTTTCATTTCAATAACCATACTTACTTGATTAAAAATCAAAAAAGTAAAAAGTTAATTGCCGTGGTTCAGAGTGAGTGACTAACATCATGGGTTGGCAACTCTGAGTACATTCCTAATACATCAGAACTAACTGAAGATAAGTTATGGTTATCATCTATACCGTTTTACCGACACCGAGCCCCCGAGGCTTAATAGGCAAAAGCCCCTCCTGGCTCATGTCAACATTGAACGTACTACATGATAATAGGTAGTTCATAATTCATTGTCATCTACGTTCTATATACAGTTATAGACCAATCAGTTTGTGGCTTTGTGCGAGTATATGGATTTATCATTTATATTTAATAGTTCAATGTAAAATTTATTAATTATTTAATTTAATAAAACTAATTTCTCAGTTCTATTTTATTCGTTCTCAATCTATTTTAACAAGTTAATGTCATTGAAATATGGCCATGTGGACGACGTTTACGAATACAGGTTGAACAAATATTTATGTATTAATCTATTGTATAATGTAATTACAACAACTATGCTAGGGGAAATGACTGTTTGTAGACTCACAGTAAACATAGATTTAGGTAGTACCTACCTGTCAGTGTTATTGATCAATCAACCAGGGCTTGGAACGAAATTAAATATATCTGTACCTATTTGATTCGGATCTTATGAAAATATTGAAACCGGAACCTTACCAGAACCCTTTTACGATTTTCTTTAAAATCTGTACTGATACTTGTTGGTTTCTAATTTTTGGTTTCCAATTTTACTTATTTAAGTAATTATAACTGGTTCATTGAATTTAGTTGATGATGTAAATGTATACCTACATGGTTTTATAATTTTATATTTTTATAATCAATAAAAGTTTCAGTTTCAGAAAATAATTAAATATCAGCAGTGTTACTAGAAGAAAATTATATAAATTGTTATTCACATCTGTTAGTCATAAACTCATAACAAATAGTTTGGGTCAATGACGACATTAATGACTAATAAATAAATAAACTTTAATACAAAAATATTAATTTTCAAAAATATGGACACTGGTATAAATTGGTATCAGATTGTAACATGGACTAGTACTGTATTTTGAATAATATAATATACATAATACAAATAAAATAGCATATTGTCTCGAACTTCACTAATTTATCTAATACAGTTGAGTGTTGACATAACAGCTTCTCTTTTTGTGTTGTAAGTTGTGACTGTAGGTATGTGTGAGCAATGGGTCACTTTACTGGAGCATTATCAATCTATACTTACATATATTTGACATATTTTGATAATGACACTAAAAAGTCAGTTTGTAAAGACAGCAATTGTAAAGTAAAAGTACCTATATTTAATAATTAATAAGTAATATGTAATTACTAATTATTATTATTTTAGTTGTTTTTAAAACCAAAATAATAAACTTACGTCAGTTTCTTCAACCCATTAAGACAACTATTATTTGATCTTATAATTTTAGTTAAAAAGTTTGTACTTAATTTTTTTTTACTTTTTGTTGGAAGGTTATAACATATAATATTTGTAATTTTGTATTTTGTTGAATAAGTCTAGATAATAATGATTTTTTCAAAAATATATTTCCAGGAACTTCAGATCCAAGTCGAGAATCTGGCTTAGGAAGTGATTCTGACAACATGGCTGAATTGGCACAGCTGTTACAAGCTGATATACCGGAGGGTCGTAACAGTTTGACAGACAGTCATGTAAATTTAGAGCGTGTTGCTGAATACTGTGAAGGAAATTATTTTCAAGCTGAGAATAAACGATTGGCTTTAGAAGAAACAAAAAACTATACTACCCAGTCGTTAGCTAGTGTTGCATATCAAATAAACACACTTGCTTATAACTTTTTACAATTATTGGACCTTCAAACCGTTCAACTATCTGAAATGGATAGTCAAATCAACCACATTGCTCAAGTAATCTTTTTCATAAAAATGTACATGCTGAATTATTACATCCTATAATATGTACTGATTAGAAATCTGTTAAAAATTGTGAAAATATCATAATAACTGTATGACATCTTCACCTTTTTTTGTAATTCATAATATTGGTCATCTTGTATAATATATACTAGGTAAAGATGTTTACTGAAACAGTGACAATCCCAAGGGGGAGGGGTGAAAATATTTTGTATGTAATTGTATTTTTAAACTTTTTTAAACTCAATTTTTAATTATTGATAGGTTAGGTACAAGAAAAGTAATTTTAAGTGCTATACACTTTATAATAATAAGATATAATTTGTATTTATAATAAATATTTTATACTTTGGTGACTATAATCACTATTAAAGTTAGGAACTACATATTTAAACATTTACACATGTTTAGAGGGAACCCATCTCCTTCCCCTGTAAAACCTACGTTAAAGCATATTGTGTATACATGCATAATACTAATAACTAATAAGTACTATTAGTACTTAAGATACTAATCACAAAAATTATATCAATGTTTTATAGAACGTAATGATTCATAAAGAAAAAGTTGCTAGACGAGAAATCGGTGTATTGACAGCAAATAAAACAACCAACCGTCAATATAAAATCATTGCACCTGCTAATCCAGAAAAGCCCATTAAATATGTTAGAAAACCAATTGATTTTACAGGTACCTGCTACTTTTTGTTTCGAGAATATAACAATATTATGTAATGCACATAACTAATTTAAAGATTTAGAAATCATTATTTTAAATTGTATGTTATTTGTATACATTTTATATTACAGCACTTGATGATATTGGCCACGGTGTTCGTAATACTCCCCGTATGGTCCGTCAACCAATTTCCAATAGTTCCAGTGCTTCAACTAATATGTCATCTGTTGGTCCTGCTCCTACAATCAAACCACCTACTCCTCCAGCAGTCATACGAGCAACTGGATCATTGAGTAAAGGGTCTCGTGAATATCGTACACCTCCCGCGGTTGCTCCACCACAAGTTCCCAGTCATTATGCTCCTAATTATCCACTAGGCC